>CM054126.1:90925518-92254769 GCA_028751855.1 Ambrosia trifida
ACATAAAAAACAACAAATTAATAAACAATTACCATAGATGGATGAATTGTCGATAACACTATGAGATGTGATCAGGGTTGCATGGAGACGACATCACGCTGGAGTGGGGATGCGAAGCAGGGCGGATGAGTGGGACGTTTCCTTGTCGGTAGCCGTAGTTGTGAGCAGAGAAGACGAAATTAATTCCCCCAATCACTGTATTACATAAGGTTGTTCTTTTACTTACGGGAATTAAAGAAAAACTTCTAAAGAAACACTAATCGATCATTTTCCATCCTCAAATTCTATTAATTTCATGTAGTGACTGGTGTATATTTCATACACGGTAACCGTCATCACTGTAGATGCCTGGTCTACCTCACCCCCACCTTCTACGCCTCCCTAACTGTCATCACCCCCACCATAAGCCACAACACCAAAACCGTTCACCAACCACATAATTGTTAAGGTTCCGACAACCTTACCATCATCAACGGTTGTTGCATGGCATAAATCGGCAGCCGGTGACAGAGACGGTGGTACTGGATGCTATGTAGCAGTGGTGATGGTGTTACGGTGATGATGTAGCGCCGATTGAAATAGTGTTGGTAGGATGATAACGGTGGTGGACAAATCGCAACCCAAAATTGACGGCGGCGGTGGATTCTCCCTTCCATGTCCCTTTCCACCAATTTTTTTCTCGATGGTAGTGATGGTGACGACGTTAGTGATGACCATGAGGTCCATGAATTAGGACGATGGTGACGTAGAGACGGTTAGTTTCTAGGGAGAGAAAGACCCGAGAGAGATTGAGAGAGAGAGAGAGAGATAGAGAGAGAGAATAGAGATGGCACACATGTTACAAAGAAAAAGTGAAGAGACGTGTGGATGCCACTTATCTATTTTGACCCAGATGGAAGCTAAACGAAACGCCACCTGTCCCACTAAAAATTGCCCAACCGTTGGGAAAAAAAAGAAAAAAAACCGGAAGTTGGAATCGAACCCAGGCACATCTTATAGATGCACAACATACTAACTAACTGGGTTGGAATCATTATTTGTATCATATCCATAAATAACAATATAAATACACTAAAACCAGCTAGAAAGAAATAAAAAAAAATAAAGCTACAATGAAGTGGCTGAATAATATATATATATATATATATATATATATATATATATATATATATATATATATATATATATATATATATCACTGTTCAATTCAGTTTGTATATTAATATAGTGTAATATAGATGATTTTGGTTCATTTTAGTTTGTTTTCGTTTCGGTTATTACTTAACCATAACATATCATTTTTAAATTAAAAAAACTATAGCAATACTATACTCAAATTAAAGAGAAAAAAATGATCATTTATACGGTGTAATAATATTAGGGAAATATTAACGTATAAAAAACTTATGGACGTTTATAAATCGTGAGGGTAGTTGGTTAAAATAAGGGTGTAAAGTGTAATTGTTATTTAAATAAAAAAAATCGAAGGGAAAAATGCGTAACTATTGTATAAAAGACATATTTACCCTCAAAAAGTAGTTACCATATTCATTGTGTGTTGTACTCCAAGGAATTATACTTGTAAAACTTAAATGTTAAGAGGTCCTTGTGAAACGTATTATAAGATAGTATAGATATTGGATCTTAGAGATGAACGAAATTCATATTAAAATATTGTCACAATTTAGTGTTATGAAGTCTCTGAATAATCTATCACAAGTCACGCCTCGATGTATTCTGCCATCGGTTGGTGTGTGACACCAATTGGTAATGAGCACGATACGTTTTCTCCATCTGTTTTTAATTGCCGTACTAATCAAAATATTATCATTGGAAATGGCATGACCATACCAGTCCTTGGGCAGACCAATCTCACTTTACCTTCCCCCTTCCCACCCTTAAAACTTTACAATTATCTTTATGCCTAAAACCTTATTAAAAGCCTGATCTCTGTCCTTCGCCTAACAACCGGCAATCTTATTTCCATTGAATTTGACCCTTTTGGTTTTGTTATGAAGGAACTCAAGACATGGGCACCTATCATACGATGCAATAGCACATGGTACTTATACCCGCTGACCACTCCAATCCTTTACAACAAGCCATATCATTCCACATTTGCTTTAAAGATCTCTGGCACCAACGCCTAGGGAATCCTGGATTAAATATATTACAGTCTTTAAAATCTTATTCTTGTATTAATTTTAATAAAATTAATAAGACTTTATGTGAACCTTATGTGTTTGGTAAAAGCATTATGTTTATGTTTCATCATTGTATCAATTCCACGTTATTACCTTTTGATATAATTCACATTGACCTCTAGACATCACCCGTTCTTAGAACCGGTGGTCACAAATATTACATCCTATTTCTCGATGACCATACTAATTTTCTATGGACTTTTCCCCTTAGCAATAAATCTCAAATCTTCTCCTACTTCTCCATTTTCTATAATCTCATTAACACTCAATTTGAAAGAAAAATAAAATAAACCAATTTGAATGTGACAACGGACGTGAATATGAAAATGGCTTAGAAAGGTATAAAGCTCGTTTGGTATGTGATGATCGAAAGCAATAGGTGGGAATTGATTGTGGTGAAACGTTTAGTCTGCTTGTTAAACCAACGACTATTAGAACAATTCTTTCTCTGGCTCTCTCACAGTCTTGGCATATCCATCAATTGGACGTTACTAACGCGTTTCTGTATGGGCACCTTAACGATACTATCTATATGCACCAACCTATGGGGTTTCGACATCGAGATTATCCTGACTACGTCTGTCTCCTAAAGAAGTCCCTTTATGGACTTAAATTGGCTCCTCGTGCCTAGTACCAACGTTTCACTGACTTTATTCTTTTGTAGGGATTTTCTCAGAGTAAGTCTGACAACTCGTTGTTCATTTATAGGCATGGCGCAGACATTGCTTACTTATTAATTTATGTGGACAACATTATTCTCACTACATCAACTAATGCTCTAAGGAAACAATTGATGATTGTTCCAGCGAGTGAATTTGCTATGAAATATCTCGGGTCGCTCACTTACTTTCTAGGAATTCACATTACACGCACTAGATACGACATGTTTCTTTCACAAAAGTCCTATGCCAAAGATATCATTCAACAAGCAGGTATGGACAACTACAAACCAGCCGCTACCCCTATTGATACTAAATCTAAGCTTAGCGGCACCTCTGGTTCTTTATTTGATGACCCAACCACATAAATGAGTCTGGCTGGTGCTTTGCAGTATCTAGCATTCACTCGGCCAGACATATCATATGTTGTTGAATAGATTTGTGTGCACATACATTCCCCTATGACTGATCAATTGCACGCTCTTAAGCGAATAATTCGCTATGTCCAGGGTGCTTCTGAGTTTGGCCTTCATCTTGGTCCCACACGGTCCATCTCGTTGACTGCTTATACTGATGCGGATTGGGCTTGCTGCCCGGATACTTGTCGTTCAACATAAGGATACTGTGTTTACTTGGGGGTTAACTTAGTTTCTTGGTTGTCAAAGCGTCAATCAATTGTATCTATTCCAATGCTGAAGCAGAATATTATGGGGTTGCAAATATTGTTGCTGAAATCTATTGGGTTCATAACCACCTCCTGGAACTTCATCGACCTTTTTCTCGTACCACTATGGTCTACTGCGATAATGTGAGTGCTATCTATATATTCGGAATTACTGTTCAACACCATCGTATGAAACACATAGAACTTGACATCCTGTTCTTTCGAGAACAACTTCAACGAGGCAATGTTTGCGTTCTGTATGTCCCCATTCATCATCAGATAGCAGATATCTTCACCAATGGCCTAACTAGAGTTCTGTTTGATGACTTTCGGTCCAGTCTAAGTATTCGGCCTCCTCCCGCTTCGACTGTGGGGGTGTAATAACGTATATTTGGCCATGATTTGTGTGGCGTATACATGGCAACAATTTGAAATTATTATAGATTGATATATGTCTATATTTAGGAAATCTCTTTGTATTATTTTAGGTTGTGAATTATCAATGAAAAGATCATCTTGAATCAAGCTCTTTCACGTAGCCCCTATAACATTCTTATTTTGTTATTTTTTTTAAAATAAAGGAAACTCATTGTGAACGTTTTACACATTTCATCTGCCACTATAAAGTGTTTTTAACCAATATGTGTAATATTTGTCGTGTGACTGATGAATAAAGTTCGAACCAAGTTTTACAGAATCTAACCTGGAAATAGTTTTCCAACAAGTATGTTCCCTCGATTTTAAGGAAATGTTTTCAAATAAGATTTTGGTAAGGGCTTTGCAACATGTTTATTTTTTCAAAAGCTAGATTTTTTGTCACCTATGGGATTTGAATCTCTCACCATTTACAAAGGCAATGCCTTATCCAATATTTTGCGACCAGTAGGCCCAACCGCCTTTGGTTGCAACTTGTTGTTGATGGGACATCTAACGGGAATTCTCATCGGTAATACCATTTGAAATGGATCCTACATATGGTAACTTATAAACAAACATCATCTTCCAAACCCACAAATGGCAAACAAAAAAAGCTATATATTGGTCAATCTTTTCCTATGCACGTACCCTCTTAATTTTCATGTAACTATTTTGTTGGAAAACCCCATTTTAACGGACAGAGTTCTTGGGGTTCACCCAAGATTCTAACGGACAAAGTTCTTTTGCATATGAATCAAGCACACCAACCTATGATTTCATCGGGTTGAACCAATATTATACAGGATATACTTTTTCTCCAACCCTGAAAGCACACAAACCTATGATTTCATGGGGTTGAATGAAGATTCTAACAGACATAGTTATTTTCCCAACCCTGAAAGCTCACAGGGTTTTGATTTCATTGGATTGACTCAAGAGAGTGTTCCAAACGAAACAACAGGAACGACACACACATATTCATCAAATTCCAGAAATTTTTCATGCATACGTATCATGTATACACAATGTGATGGGGGATGGAAATTGTGGGTTTCGGCCGATAGCTTCTGCTATCGGGTATGGTGAAGATCAATGGCTATTAGTCCGGACACAACTATTGGAAGAGCTTTTGGAGTTTAGAGAGTTGTATACAAAAGCTTTATGTGAATCATTCAAAGATCTCTATACGTCACTTTGTTGGTTCGGCTCAAGAGATGCACCGAGAAAACTTGGATGATTAAGCCAAATGCAGGGTTCTTGATTGCGAACAAGTATAACATAATTGTTCATTTTTTTATCTAATGAACGAACAAACAGTTCGACGTGCTTCCCTCTTTGGAAAGGCCCTGAACATTTTCAGGAGTTCAAGGTAATTACGATTGCACTTGTAGGCAGTAACCATTATGTAAGGGTAGAATTTCAAGGAGAGTATCTAATGGCTAATACAAACAATCTATGGACGCTAAAGAGAGAAAGCAGTGCAGACGGTTGGGAATATATTTTCGAATCACATCAAAATATGTATAGATATTGGGTAGAAAAACCTCATGAATATGTAAATATAGATTAAAACTTAGTATGTATTTGTTGTTATTTTTATTACTAGTTTTTTAATGTATTTTTTAAGTGGTTGAGAGTTAGAAGTGAATGAAAAATAGTTAATGAACGTGGTTAGTAGTTGGTAAATGTTTATAAAATAAATTAATAAATAAAAAAGCTTCAATCCATTTCTTTTTTTTCATTCAAAAAAAAAAATTAAAAATAAAAAAGAGGTCAAACTAACAATAATTGAAAATTGAAAATAGTAGAAAAAAAACTAATGAAGAGAGAGGAGAGAGAAAGAGCGAGTGAGTGGAGGAAAGAGAGAGAATGAGTGGTGGTTGTGGATTTTTAAGCATAGTGGTGTAATGATTATAATATGAAGGTCCTAGGATTAATACACCCCTTGATTTTTTTTGAACGATCAACAAAAACTTAATCCACGAAGCTAGCGGGAAACTAGCTATACGCCATACATACATATTACACCATAATACACTAACTCAGATACATCACCACCCGATACAAGATATGTTAAAATTAAACCAAATGTTACAAGTTAACGATTGTTGTTTCGCCCTTGCTCTTATCCAAAACAAGCTTAGGACCTTGATATCACCGAGAAATTTAGAGAGATTCACTTGCTTTTGATTAAAAACGCTTCGTTTCTGTGCTTCCATATACACCAAATAGACGTCAAAACGATCCCGTTAACAACCTTCCTTTTCATCTTTGAGCCACCCACATGGTTATGTAGTAGGAGTAAGTCCTTGAAATGGAATAAAAATACTGCACGAAGCTTGCACCACTGGAATACAACCGGCCACAAGACCTGAACAAAGCCACAATTGACGAATAAATGCTCCAAAGTTTCTGCAGCATCACTGTAGAACGGACAAACGTCTGAACCAATATTAATGTTTCGTCTATGAGAGCGTTTCTTGTCGGAAGTCTATCCAATTCTGCTCGCCACGCTAGAATCGCCACCTTTTTTGGAACCCAAGAGTCCCAATCCAGAATAAACGGCGCTTGCTCGAACCTGTTAGAGTCTAGAACTTTCTTGAGACCACCCACCGTGAAATCGCAGACATCGCCTATCCTCCAGATCCATCTATCCGAAGCCTGATAGAGCATTGGAATGGCCACTGTTGCTGAAACAGCAGTAGCTCCGCATGTTCTGCTGCAAAAAAAGACCCTCGAATCCAGTCCCAGTTCCACTCGGTACCTGACAGCAAGACCCGATCCTTTACAACAGCGAACTTGTTCCTTTCTAGACAAAACAAAGCAGGAAACGCCACCGACAAAGGAATATCCAAAGCCCAACTGCCCAACCAAAAGGAAATACCCAACCCGTTACCCACAATCCCTTTAATGGCCCAACCCACATCCACCCGCACCCTTTAATGACCTTCTTAGATGAATGAATTTGCTTCCAGGACCCAGCTATCGAAAGTTTAGCCGGGATTGGATTCCAATCCCTAGCCGAACTATGAATAGACCAGACAATATTCCTCCAAAGGGCGGTAGAGTCAATTTTGAATCTCCACCACCATTTCGCTAACATAGACAAGTTTGCATCAAGGAGAGAACCGAAGCCTAAGCCACCACAATCAACCGGAGCACAAACCCTTTGCCACGTAACCCAATTCATATTCGACTTTTCCTCGGAGCCACCCCAAAAGAACACACGCCGTAGTTTATCTAATTCATCAATAATCTTTCTAGGGGCTCTAAATAAGGAAAAATAGTATCTAGGTAGAGCATTTAGCACCGATTTAATAAGGGTAACCCGCCCACCAAAAGATAAGGTCTTTGCCTTCCAAATGGAAAGTTTATTCCTAAAGGCGTCTACCGCCGGTTTCCAATGTTTACAAAGGTTCATGTTGGCACCGACTTACAAACCAAGATATATAAATGGGAATGAGCCAACTCTACACCTCAAGACGTCCGACATCTGAAAAATCTCCGGATCACTAACCTAACACCAAATACACTACACTTACCCAAGTTAACCTTTAGCCCCGAGACAAGGTAGAAACACCTTAGAATCCGCCTTAGGTTCATGTCATTACTCACGGACCATTCCCCTAGGAAGACCACGTCATCCGCATATAACAAGTGGGAGATAGGTAGGTCACGTCCACACCACAAGTTACACCCCGGAACAACCCGACACTCGTGGCCCTCCTCATGACACCCGAAAGCACCTCCAAAGCGATAAGAAATAAGAAAGGAGAGAGTGGATCTCCTTGTCGAAGTCCGCGGCTACAAACAAACTCATATGCAGGTGAGCCATTTATCATCACCGAAGCGCCCGCCGAAGTGACAATCGCCATTACCCACTTGCACCACCTAGCCGGGAAATTCATTTGCAACATAACGGACTGAAGAAACTCCCAATTCAAAGAATCATAGGCCTTCTCAATGTCTACCTTAAAGATCATTCCTTGGCGTTTAACTTTCTTCATCCACCCAATTACCTCATTCAAAATAAGGGGGCCGTCCGTGATATTTCTTCCTGATAGAAAAGCGGACTCCTCAGGAGAAATTAGCTTCCCTATGACCACCTTGAGTCTCGCAACTAACACTTTCGACAACACCTTGTTGATGCACCCCACCAAGCTAATAGGACGGTAGTCCTTGAATTCTAGAGGATCGTTATTCTTAGGAATTAAGGCGATAAAAGATGAGGCGCAACCTGGACCCATAGCAGCCCCATTAAAGAATTCCTCAAAAAGCTGAACAAAATCATCTTGGAAACCACTCCAACACCTCTTTAAGAATTTGAAATTAAAATCATCCGGTCCGAGTGCTTTGTCACCCTCGCATGACCACACAGCATCTTTGATTTCTTGTATAGTAAACGGCCTCGCCAACATATCCGCATCCGAATCTGAAAGGCGATTAATATTGTGGCAAATAATCTTCGGCCTAATAGTCATAGGTTCATTGAATTTATCTTCGAAAAAAGTGAACGCCCTATCCTTGATAAAGATTGGATTGCAAATCCACTCACCATCCGACAAAATCCCATTGATTCTCCTGCTAGCCACATTCACGTTAATAACCCCGTGGAAGAACTTAGAGTTCTCATCGCCCTCTTCCGCCCACCTCACCCTTGCCTTTTGTTGTAGGTCCATTTGTTTCCGTCTTTCAAAATCCAAAATAAATGTTTTAGCTTCAGCTCGAGACTCGAGCTCTAGGTTAAAGAGGTCCCTAGATTCGGCCACTTCCTCCAACTTCTCCAATGTTAACTTGTGCCTCCTGAATGATTCCTCCAGCCTTCCTTTTTCTGTGCCAATCCACCATTTAATCTTCCTTTTTAGAAATTTTAGTTTCGTAACTATGGCCAAATCCGCCAGACCAGAAAAGGAGAAACTCCCGCATAGGCTACTCACATAGTCCAAGAAGCCCGGGATTTCCAGCCACGAATTAAAGAACCTAAACAGGATATGTCCAAAATCAGACGCGACCACATATAGTATAACCGGACTGTAATGAGATAAGAATCTAGACATGGCCGTTACTGAAGCATCCCCCCATTTAGCTTTGAAAGAACCACACACCAGATATCGATCAAGTTTACTCAATTTGTTACCATCGTCAGGCATGTATGTAAACTTATGGCCACCCATATTATATTCTTCTACACCCGCCCTCATAATAAAATCATTGAAATACGCGGCATTAGAAGACACGAACTCAGAATTCATCCGTTCCGACAGACACCTTACATCATTGAAATCTCCCAAGAATACCCATAAGCCAGAATGAGAGCTTTTAAAATTCAGTAAATCCGTCCAAAGCCCTCGTCTTAACCCGGGATCATTTGGGGCATATACATTAACGACATTTAATAAATCCCCGGACGCCTTTAATACACCCGAAGTGGCAAGGAAATATCTATTTTTAGTAACAAATAATACCTGGAACATAGACGGGTCCCAAATACTAATCAAACCACCGACCTCCCTTCAGAATGGACTTGTTCGGAGTGAAAGGCGGATCTACCCCATAAGCTGTTGAGTTGAAAAAAACCCTTCACCCAATTTGGACTCCAGAATCCCCACGAAATGCGAACCATGACACGTTTTCAGCCTCTTAATCCAAGACGTCTTCCGATCGTCCCTCACCCCCCTTAAATTGATGCACAGGAACTTCATTGATATCCTCTGACAACACCTTCACCATTGACTAATTCCTTTACCTCATTTTGGAATCCATTGAGTTCAATCACAACCACAAGTCCAGCTTCAATTATAAGCTCGGTTTTAGTGTTGATGACGTTACCATCATACCTGATTGTATAAATCCTTGCTACAGCGTTCTGGTCCTCATGAGCCTCATCCGGAACATCGTTCCCAACCCTAGTCTCATTCTGATTAATCATCGTATGATCTCCCATAGTACCTACTGATGACCCTAGCTAGATGTTGTTAACACCTTCCATGTCTCTTTCTTCGTTATTCCTTACAGCACTAGAGTGAAAAGAATGTGCCGCCCCATTTGTCTTATCCATTGCAACGTCCAGTTTAGCTAATAAATTGGATTGGGCCGAAGTAGGATCCTGATTATCAACTTCCTCACTAATTGGGCTTCTTACAAAACTTGGCCTCTTCCTAGATTTATTGTTGTGGCCCAACATACCCCCTGGCCCATCGAAAGACTCCCAACAGATCTGCTAAGATCTATTGAATTTTGTTGACTAAATTCACCTTGTGGTCCCCACTCCTATAATACAGCTGCATTAAATGTTTGTTTGCCCACCCTAGGAGTCCCTTGGAATTCCCCATGCAAATTGGCTTCCCCATGCAACGTTTGAGTTCCATCCCCCTCCCTTGTTGCTGATTGATCTTCAGACGTCACCAGAATTTTTCTGGTAAATCCTTGGTCATCGTTAATGTCGGGACGGAACTCTCCGTCCTCCATCTCATCCATTCTAACCGCTGAAGCCACCGATTTGACCGGTGACCCAATTCAGGTTAACTTCTCATCCAATTCAGGTTAACTTCTTCATCGATGCGACCGTTTGATCGCATGGATACCCACACCTTCCCTTCTGCGTTGATAGGCGATAACTAAGAGAAATCCGATTATCGAACAACTCCTCCAAAGAACTCGCCAATTCTATCAAAAAAGTGGCCCTCCCTCAACTGGAGAGGCATTCCTCTTATTTTCAAACAAGCAATCCTTTCAAAGTCCATAATATCACCGTTCCATAGCTCAGCTGATAAAAAGAACTTGTCCCACAACTCATCTTTTCGATTAATAAACTCCACGGCAGTTCGTTTATCACGAAACACCATCATAACCTTCATCCCCCGATAAGACTGAGTAGACTTTCGTCGTAACCCCCGGACTTCATCATACTCTTCACACCTCTAATAGCCTTTATATCAATTGCTTCACCAATGACCGTCCTCATAGTGCAATGATTAGGGTATAGGGCACCCTTCTCATTCACCATAAGAGACTTCGAGGAAGATGACGGTTGCCAAACCCAAGCCATGTTCCATGCCCCCATATTAACCGGAACATGTCCAGTCAATGTACCTGCATTCCCTGGAACATGGACATGATTCACCGAAGGCTGATAAGACGTTATATTCTCCTCCCTTCTATGACCCCCCAGCTGCCTCATCTTGTTGTTATTCTTATCATATTTGGCTACTGGCACCCCGAGCTTGGCTCCATCAATCTTAACATTGTTCATATCTTCTAGCACCTCGTTGATATTCTTCACCCCAAGGTATCTAACAAATCCGAACCAGTTCCCCCTAGAATCTGTTTTCCTTGCTACATAAGCGTCCTTCACAATTCCATGCGGATGAAAAGCTTTCCATAGCAGAGAATCGGTCACCCCCATAGGTAGGTTCGATATGAAAAAGGTTGTGATCGGTCTAGGATCTGTAATTCCCGGTTGTTCCGTTGCCGGAAAGAAGTGGCAATTCGGCTCCTCATGTTCTCTCCCTGATGCTTAAAGGCTCCCTTTTGTTCGTACCAAACAATAATATACCCCTTGATGTCAGCATGACATCAGCATATGGAATATACACCATTAAGTTGAGCTGTAAAGTAAACTTCACCTACCTTTATTGGGAACAAACATATTTGTAGGGACCACCATTTGATTATTGATTAGATCTTTGATTCTAATTCATTGCAATTGCAACTTACTTGTCATACCCCCTCCCTAGAAAATTTATGTTAAAAATTGTTATTTTCAACCCCTTCAAAAATATTATTTTTATAAACGTTATTTTTATGAAGTCCATTCAAAAATATTTTTTTTGTCAATAAACTAATTATTAATGAAAATTTATCCTCATAAAAAAACTAAGCACATTTTTCTTCAAAATTAATTAAAAAAACCCCTAGCAGAACCGAACCATAATAACAAGTGGCCGGATGCATCTCTGACGGCTTTACCAAGGCTGGAATCGGACCACAACCCCCTGGTCTTATCACTAACAGCCTTAAATTTTGGTTCTGTGCCTTTCAGGTTTTATAGTTCATGTATTGGGAGATCGGGACCGGATGAAGTCGTCGTCGGGGCGCTACAGTTGCAAAATATATCTGGTCCGGCTGATGTTGTTTTGGCAAACAAGTTGAAAAATGTCAAAGAAGCTGTAAAAGTGTGGCAAAGTCAAGACCGTGATAAGAGAAATGAGGCGAAAAGATTATTGGAAGCTTCGGTTAGTAGTCTGGATGCGCTCATGGAAGAAAGACCCCTATCCGATGATAAGTTGGCTCTGTGGACTGATAACAGAAAAACTTGGAGAAATTAAACAAGGTGACAGCCGCGGACCTGAAACAAAGAGCAAGGATCAAATGGGCGGTTGAAGGCGACGAGAATACGGCGTTCTTCCATGGCTTTATAAATGTCAGAAATGTTTCTAACCGCATTAATGGTATCTATGACATAGGTACATGGATCACGGACCCAACAAAAATTAAAATGGCGGCGTGGAAGTTCTTTGCCTTCAAGTATCGTGAACCTAACTTTCACCGTCCGTCTTTCCAATGTCCGAATCTTAAGCAAGTCTCCCAAGAAGATGCGTCTGAATTGGTAAAACACTTTTCGGTTAATGAGGTTAAAAGGGCGATTTCGGATTGCGGTAGTGATCAGGCTCCCGGGCCCGATGGTTTCAATTTTGGTTTCTTTAAAAACTATTGGGAGAATCTCAAAGATGATATCATGGGGATGATGACTGAATTTTATGAGCATGGAATCATTATCCGAGGTTGTGGGTCCTCTTTCATAGCCCTCGTTCCAAAGTGTAATGATCCAATTACTTTCAATGACTTCCGACCGATTAGTTTGGTTCGGAGTTTATCAAAAATTATTTCTAAAGTGCTCGCCAACCGTATAAAGAAAGTAGTGGGGAAGGTGGTTTCGGAGGTGCAATCTAGATTTCTATCGGATAGGAGCATTTTAGATGGCCCGTTAATGCTAAACGGAATTATTTCTTGGGCTAAGAAGGTGAAGAAGGAAACTTTTATTCTCAAAGTCGATCTAGAAAAGGCTTATAACTCTATTAGTTGGTCTTTCAT
Source organism: Ambrosia trifida (assembly GCA_028751855.1). Classification (NCBI taxonomy): domain Eukaryota; kingdom Viridiplantae; phylum Streptophyta; class Magnoliopsida; order Asterales; family Asteraceae; genus Ambrosia; species Ambrosia trifida. The sequence continues at coordinate 90,938,556 of CM054126.1, forward strand.
TGATAAAGTGCTCCAACAAATGAATTTCCCGGACCGTTGGAGGACATGGGTGGGAGGGGTGTTACACTCAAGTAGGGCATCCGTGTTGATTAACGGGTCCCCATCATTGGAATTTGAAGCCTTTCGAGGTGTACGCCAAGGAGACCCTTTATCCCCCCCCCCCTTCATATTTATTATTGCTTTGGAAAACTTATCGGGTTTTGTAGAGAAAGCGAAGGTTCTGAATATTATAAAGGGTGTTAAACTACCTAATGGTGGTCCGCATATGACACATTTGATGTTCGCTGATGACATTGTCTTCATGGGAGATTGGGGTGAAGGAAATATCCGTAACGTGGTTCGATTAATGAGGTGCTTTCACCTTATTTCAGGGCTGAAAATTAACATGCAAAAAACGCTTCTTTTTGGTGTGGGTGTAGCTGAAGAGAACATTGAACAGGTGGCTGGACTCATCCGTTGCAATGTTGGAAGCTTTCCATGTAAGTATCTCGGCCTTCTTGTAGGTGTTAATATGGGACAGACCCGGTATTGGAGATGTGTAGTTGATAATTTCAAAACAAAGTTGTCCAAATGGAAGGCAAAAAATCTGTCGTTTGGGGACGTTTAACGCTTCTCAAAGCCACATTGGATAGCCTACCGCTCTACTTCCTTTCGCTCTACAGGGCCCCGAAAGGAATTCTTGAAGAATTAGAGTCCCTACGCAGACGCTTCTTTTGGGGAGGAGATGATATCAAGGCCAAAACAAGCTGGATTTGCTGGGAAAAGGTGATCGGTCCGATGGAAAAGGGGGTTTTGGTTTGGGGTCCCAACAAAACACAAATACTAATCTCCTCATGAAATGGTGGTGGCGATTCAACACGGAGAAATCGGCCTTATGGGCCAAAGTGGTCTCGGCGATTCATTTTAATCCTGGGGGTGGTCATACTTGCCTATAAAGCCGGGAATCTCCAGCGTTTGGTCAGGTATTAATAAGATTGAAAAGAACTTGTTGGAAAAAAACATTAATATCTGAATCTTACGGAAAGGGGTGGTGGGTGATGGGGAGTCGTTCCGTTTTTGGTTGGATTTCTGGATTTTAGATGGACCCTTAATGTACTAGTTTCCAAAACTATTCAGGTTGGAAAGTATTAAGGATGTCAAGGTGGCACGTAGACGAGTCTCATGGGGATGGAAGAGAATGCCGATGACTGCAGATGAAACTTCGGAGCTGTCACAATTATCGGATATTATCTCAAGAGTACAAGCGGTTGGAAATATTGATAAATGGATGTGGAATGGAGGGCCAGATGCTTCCTTTTCTGTTTCTTATTGAAAACAATTACTGAATCAGTTTTCTGTCCCGTATTATTCGTTCGAATGGGTCGAAGGAGCTCCGAAGAAAGTGAGTATTTTTGGGTGGAGAGCTGAACAAAACCGATTACCTACACTGCTAGGCCTGCAAAAAAAGACATATTTTGCATGGGTCCACTTCATGTAAGCTATGCGGACAAGCAGATGAAGACGCAGATCATCTCTTTACCGGTTGTTTCATTGCGTCTTGTTTATGGCAACAGGTAAGTGCATGGTGTAAAATCCCACCGGTGTATGCGTTTAATGTTCGGGACCTCCTAAATGTACATAGACCGTTGGAGTCGAGCGGAATAAAAGAAAATGCGTCAGGCTGGTGATTATTGGTGTGTGTTGGACAATATGGAAAGCTCGTAACGCTCTAATCTTCTCTGGGAAAAGGACGGATCCAGCTGCTATCTTTGGAGAAGCTCAAGCCACGGTTTACATATGGGCAAAGCACAAGGTGAAAGGAAATAGGTGGGATTGGGAGAGCTGTGTTGATCAGTTTTGACTGTATGTAATGGAAAACATAATAATAATAGTAATACCTGATAGATCCATGAGACCTACTACTGATGTCGCAAGAGACTTGAGGTTGACATGCTTGTCAGTGGATTCGGGTTCCCTTTAGGGTATGCAGTTCTGATGGTTTATGTGTTCTTAAGTTATGAACACATTGAGAGAGAGAGAGAGAGAGAGAGAAAGGGGACTGCTAGTGGTGTTATGTTGTTATTATTATGTGTCAACCCTAATCTCATAATAACCTCTCTATTTATACATACCCGGGGGACACCCTAATAAGGCCCATCTAATGATAGTCCGCCCATCAAAGACATATCTGTTATTGGGCTTAGGATAATATTAATAATTGATCATCATAATATAAACGATTAAAATGGCTATCGATAAATATACACACGTTACGTATATTTATTCCAACATTCTCACACTTAGCCGAGTAATCATTTATTATGAGTATTACGTAAGCCTGCAGAGATTAATACTCATTTTAGTTCTAAACCCAAAATGTAGCAGAGAAATACAGCCGTTAAGTCTTTATTCGACTTAGGACCCCCATTAATCATACTACACCCAAATTTAAAACTTAACATTAGGATCAATTAATGTTATGCCCTTAGTAGATTTGTTATATTATTGTCTTTATGCCATTATGCTAGCTTAGCATACTAATAGACAAACAAATCATAATGAGGAAAATTAATCATTAATCATTAGTCATTAGTCATAAGTCATTCATAGTACGATATGCAGTTGTACATGGTCATTAGTAAAACCCTTTTCTCTTAGTTGGCCCTTGGTGAGACTTTATGGGTAATAGACCTTTAGTTATTGGATCCATAAGCATATCATGAATGCATTCGATACAAAATTCTAATTTCCTCTATTTGTTCATAACATAAGTGAACAATAATTTCGTATCGAACTCTAATACAGCTCCTCTCAAACTGTTACTGTTCGAGAAATTAGGACAGCTGACTTATCACATTAAGTCTTCAACATAATATTCAAATGGAGTTAATAAGTTGTGAGTCAACTGATAAATTTACCAACAACATTTAATGACCATTCTGTTGTGATCAGCAACACATTATGTCATGATAACTTAGGTGGTTGTTAACAGTTCCTTATGACTCCTCCATGAGATAGTTATGTCTAGTGATGTTATAATATACCCCAAAATTGACACTTGATTTCCTTTGAATATAACAAAGTTAAAGTAAGAGTAGTCAATCAATTTAGGTTCTCACTTCTTCTTTAGAATATAGTCTCTTGTTTCTTAAAGATATTATAATGTTCCATTAGATGCTTTTCATCAATCTAGACAAGTCTAGTATCAAGCAATACGAACAATATCATAAACAAGCATACACTTAAATTTACATCAGTCTTCTAATTAATGAAGCATAAGGTGATAATCTCAAATTATCCTATTATCCTCTAAAAGAGAGCAATGTTGTATGTTACACACTTAAGGACCCACTTAGAGCAAAACTTATGGGATGAAACTAATATCCCGTTGGGTCTATCTCGGTGTATTTTGATTCCTATCACATAGGAGGAATCCCCGATGTTCATCATGTCAAAATTATGCACAATGCTTTGACTTAGGTAACATATACTTGTCAAGAGAAACGTCATCTATGTAAGGACAAGTTTTCATTAGTTGCTCCCACTCATCTTGAGGTAGGTTCTTTAATCCACTTAGTTCTTGATGAAGAGTAATTTCATTATGATTCAAACACATTTTATGCTTGCATCAACCCATACATGGATCTTATTGACTTACAAACTAAGTGTTCTTAACCTTCAGTTTAGAACTTCTAGGTTTCTTAATGAACATGTAGGTCATTGTTATGGAAAGTTGTCTTAATTTCATCTAATGTGGCTCTTAGTCATTATGAGCTACTAGGACGGTAATGATCCTCAAAGAAATCTTTGTAATACAGATAAGAAGATTCTTTGATAATCTAATCCATCCTTGAGTAAAATCTTTTACAATCAATCTTATCTAACAACGTTCCGATTCAGATCTGGTTTAATTATGAATACCTTTAGGTTATTCAACCAAATCCCAAACGTTATTCTAATTTATGGAATTAAATTTTGCTAATAATAGCTTTATTCCATTTAGAAGATTGATTGATACTAATGATTTAATTAGAAGAGGTAGGATCGGTAATCTTTCCAAACATCCATTTTGTATTAGTCAGGTAGGTTACATAATCATTAAAGTTAGTGGGCTTTAAGACCCAGATGACTTCCTAAGTTGAACATTGAGTTTATTATGATACAAACTTAACTTTAGTTAAGATTTTTTATTTTCAGGTATATAAGGAGCAACATTAGTTTCTAAGTGTGTAAGAGTTGGTGCAGTAAGGTGTACAAGAGGAATAATCGAAGTTAAATTCGGAGTTAAACTTAATGAGTCTCGAATTTTAATGATCCTCTCCCCCGCATCTTGTACTTCCGAAAATTCATAATAAGGACTTGTACTGCTCCCACTTACCTTAGAGATCTTAATGAATTCAGCATGCTTAAGATCTAACATTTGGAAGATTCATAGATTTTAATAGAGAAAACAACCTAATGATGTTTATTGTCGTTTCTCTTAATGAGGATTACTTTAGTAAGAAATCTAAGTTCGCCCATATTTAGGTATCCACAAAACTTTGTTAGGAGTACGTTAAATGCTAAGGAGACAAGTTGTGATAGAGCGTTGTCCAGTGCAAGAGGTGTAATTTGAGGATAGATCAAATTTTCGTTCCCCCTATCTTTGTAACTTTTGCAAGTCATAAGTAGGACATCTAATGCTCCCACTAATCTTTTAGGTCTCTTAGTATCTCCACATAATAAGTTTTAACGATGTGTGTGAACGAGAATATTTCATATATTTTATATTTGATTTCCCTTATCGTCTAGATTTCATAAGAAATTTTAAGAACATACTTAGAGGGAATCTTATTAAGTATATATGAATTGATTTCTTTAATACTTTTGGTCTGTAGGAAACGGAATTGATACAATTAGATATTTATCTAAGCTCCACGGATGTCAATTAGTTATGACTTATGATGGAAAACCATTTATTCCTTTTGCCATTTAATGTTTAGGGCGTTTAACACATGCTTTAAAGTCACTGAGAATGAGATTTGATACCTAAGAATCCTTTAGTGACATGGTCATGATTTCTCATGAAATTTTGGTCTTAGTGGATGAATTGCATGGGTCTCATTTTCCTTTGTTAAATTCTCATTTTCATGATAACAAAGTTGTGAAAACGTTATTGGATCATCTAGTTTTATTTCATAAGGTTTCTATTCAGATAATGACAACAAACAATATAAGAGTTTAACTTAATAGTGGATTTGGTTTGGTCATTAAAACCTTGTAACTATCAAAAAATTGTAGCTTTTAGTATTGATACTAAATTCTGAGTAATCTCAAGAATATCGTAAGGTGTCATAAAGCTTCAACACTAAGATGAGTTATTAATGGTTAATAGACCCTTAATTTAGCCACCAACTCTCATCTTATGTATTTGTTGAATTATAGTAAGGAAACGTATAAAACTAGACTCATCCATCATGTGTTAATTGAAATCCTTAGCATTTGTGGAGTTAAATATCCTTAATTAGGAACTACATATCTTAGCCAGCCATTCTCCTTTCTTATGGGTAATCTTTTTGCTTATGCCTATGCTTAATGGCACAGTTTTGCTTAGTAAGACTTTCCCTTTGGAGAAACTTATAGTTGAAAGTAGTACTTGTATCTTGTTTCCAGACCTTATAATTATCCTCTCTATGGTAATTATTCTTCCTCTTTTAGGTTTAATGGTAGTAAGGTGAATAACATCAACTTTTCTAGTGTAATGCGTTCTTTTTCCTGTACGTAATTCGCTATCAACCCACTCATTTTACTTTGATATTTCTGAGTGTTATTAGTTGATTCATAATGCATCTAATGGTACTGATGGAAAAGTTATTATGCACTAGAAATTTATTGATCTTCATGTGTAACCCTTAGCTTTATGGGTCATGTTATTCAATATTAAGATGTATTCACAGATCCCATTTAACCATAGAGTTAGACTTATTTATTTCATGCTTCTTAGGAATTCGTTATATTCTTTCATTCCATATATAATACATTAGTCTTAGGAATTTCAGAATCATTAATAGCTCACCTGATAGGAATCAGTAAAAGGAGTTCTTAATTACCATAAGAGACATTTTTATTCCACTTATTATGCTCATGTGTTATTCTGTAATACTTTATCAGATAGAGCGTAGGAATGTCATGTCTTAAGAGGTAACTTAATAAGAACAAAATTTAAGCAAACTCTTCTATGTTTTGATAATTAGAGTGTATAACTTAGTTGAGATAGTAATTTATAGAAGAATGTGAGATTAGTTTCGAGTTATGGGTATTGATGTAAGGCAGACTTAGATTATGATCATTATATTAATGAATGATCATTACTCGTGAGGATCAATTTTGTAATGAAGATGTGATAATATCATAACACCAACATAAGCTACTTAAATAACATGCTCTAGCTTTGGCTATACGCTGTTCATTTAAGTATTAAATTGCCGACAGTGAATGTAACCCATCACCTTTGGGCAGAAGTGAGACATTCAAAGTCCTAATGCAAAACGCTCAGTTCACCAACATAACCTGTTACACATCACCTTTGGGCAGAAGTGAAACTTTATGGAACTTATGTGAACGAGCTACAATGCTTAACGAGATCTATATAACCACCTAATGTGACACATCACCTTTGGGCAGAAGTGACACCTCAAATGTTATTGCAAGTTAAGCAAGGTTTAAGTAATTTTTTGATAAAACTGATACGTTATGTTTCGTCAAAACCTTTAAAAAATTCAATGAGATATCCCACAAGAAAATAATGGGTTTCGAAAAATAATGTTTTACGAATATCATGAGGTTCTCAAAACTTTAGAAGGTTCTAAAAAATAATGGTTCTTGAAATATTTAAGTGTCCTCGGAATAATTATTCGTAAGATACCCGAGAACAAGTTAGATTCGTGAATCTGATTTGAACCTAAACTGAGAACTAATTTATTCGGAATAACCAGATGACCCAGAAACGGCCTTTTAAGTTTGGAAACTGTAATGGTCGGAAACATCATTATGGGTCGGAAAGCCTCTCATGGGTTCGGAAATACACTAATGCTCGGAAACAACCCTCTACTCGAAAACGGTTATAAGGGTCGGACACTTAGATTCTGAAACAATTTTATGAGGTCGGACACAGTTATAAGGGTCGGACACTCTAATGTTTCTTTGTGAACAAGTTTCCTGACGAGATATTTTTGGAACCGATTATATCTCTAATTTTATTAAGATTCTTTTAATCTGGAAACAAGTTATGGGTTAGGAAACCCTTATTTGTTTATTAATCTGGAAATTTTATCATTAAATTTTAAAATTTGATTAGTAAAATTATGGATTATCATTAAAGTTGTTTCCTTATTTTAAGGGATAATCATAAGGTTGTTACATCCCTTGATTTTAGGAAACCACAAATCAATCCTAAAACTAACCAAAACATGAGGAATTTTCGGTTCCTCTAATGAAGTTCTTGAAGAACATCAACCGAAAAAATTAGCTTAAACATCAAAAAAAAACATAATATATTATCTGGAATTGTCACACCCTCAAAATCCACTTGCGGAGTTTTACCGCGAGGCGCATGACAAACCAGGATCCAAGTCAACGATCACAATAAACAAATCTAAATGAACATATGCAATTTCAAAAACATAGTTTAAATCCCCAAATACAGCGGAAGCTTATTCTCAAAACATAATCCAAAAAGTAAACTAAATTATTCAATGTTTGAAAACCATGCAATCCTAACTAGATGCCGTGCAGACGCGTGCGCCCTAGTTCCGTAGTGCTACCTTAGCGACCTGAGAAAACATGTAAGAGTTACGTCAGCACAAAAATGCTGGTGAGTTTACAGGTTTGTAATTAAAGTACCAAGTTCAACCTGTCCATACTATATCAATTTGCAAACCAAAGTACGCTAGCTAGGCGTATGTTTTGTTACATCTACGATTGGAAAACCATTACTAACTCGCAAACCAGATGCCGTGCCCGAATAGTAAACCTGTTAAAAGAGGGGTCGTAAACTCACCTTAGGTTGCGTTACTTCGTAATATGAATAAAATCAGCAAGCTATGCTAGCCCCGTAAGACGGCGACCTAACATGTGACAGTTACAAGTAATTAGACTAATAACCCGTAGGTTAGTTAGTCCCTAGATGTCCAGACCATAACCAAGTTCGTTTGAAAACACTGTGACTGTTAAACTAACCCAATGTACAAGACTCGACATCCCATTGGTGACCCGAGACTCCCCATTTTATACTTGCACTCTCAAACATACAATCATGCAATCACACTTAACATACGTTAAAATCCAACAAGTTGTAGCACGTAGTTCAAGTATCTCATAAATAAGTCCGAGCACATGTTACCAAGTTATTAGGTATGTTACGAGGTTCCTAGCATGTTCCTAGGTGTCAAATCGGGTCCCGAAATGCTAAATTACACTTACAGCAGCAGTACAGGCGATTAGGAAAAGTCAACTAGTGATTACGTGGGTCAACAGGCATTTAGGAAGGCTAATCGCCTATACTATAGACGATTAGGGTTATATGGTATGCAAATTAGGAGTTTACAGGCGATTACGTCGTAAGGCATGCAATTCAGGGCTTAACTAGCAATTAGGATCGTAAATGCATGAAGTAAAGGCATTTAGGCCCCTATTCGCCTATACTATAGGCGATTAGGGTTTCCCATCAGGCGAATAGCCTCCTAATCGCCTATAGTATAGGCGATTAGGGTTCCTATTCGCCTATAGCACAGCTGTTCCGGTTTTTCGCGCGTTTAACACTCCAAATCAAATCCAGAACGTGTGTAAACATCAAATATCAATCAAACAACCATATCAAACATATTTCAATCAAAATCCTTCGTTTAACCTCGTTCTATCAGCCCTGCATGCAACCATGTATCCCAAAAACAATACACATAGCATGAAACATCACATTAACATGCATAACCGTAACCCTAATGAACAATTACTCAGATTTCATCAACATGCTATCTTCATCAATCTGTAACTACCTTAATATCATGCTAACAATCCTTCTTGAATCACAAAAACCCTATCTTTTAATCATAAACACACATACAACATGCATAATAGTTAGAATCCAATTAACAACGATTATTAACGAATTTCAGAAGACACATATGTTTATAAACAAGTCTGGACCATTAGGGATTCAATAAAAACATTATTAAAGGTTGCATGAATGAAAACCACACCTTAGATTTATGATAGATTGATGTAATAGGCTTGAAATCTTGTGTTTTGATCCAAAATCGTGTTCCAGAGGTTGTGTGTGTGTTGGGGCGAGTTGTGGGACGACTAGGGTTGTTATAATGAAGTTTAGGAGGTCAAGTATTGTATTTGTAGTCGTTTTTAGTCGTCCAGCACGTTATAGGCGATTACGCAGCTCCTATAGGCGAGTAGGGTTGCTAATCGCCTACCCTATAGGCGATTAGCATGCTATTCGCCTATAGCATGTCCCATTCGCCCCTCCTATAGGCGATTAGCCCTCCCTAATCGCCTATAGGGGTTGGTTCAGCGTATTTTGCGCGTTAAACCCCGTTTTAACATATGTTAACACATTTTCACATACCGACAAGTCACATAATGATTATAAACACATAATACATGTAAACAAACACATTCACACTCGTTCACCAATTCCCGGGACTCGAGACTTGTATGTTCCCTATGCTCTGACGATTCTACGAATCGTCACCCTTTGTACACTTGGTTAAGGACTGACATCTAATGAGCCTCTAGACTAACATCTAATGATCCTCTATACTAAACTAACAGTTCCCGAACCGTAACACGACTCAACTAACCCAGTTAAGTATAATATACGCATGACTCGCTAAGGTAGACTTTAATCTAGACAACGTTGTTAATCGGAATTTGCCGGGTGTCACAGGAATCGAAATCTGATAACATTAAAACTTATTACAGATTTTGAAAAAATAATCATAAACCATGAACTCGGTTAAAATAGAAAAATTATTAACCGAGAATTTTTAATTATTAACCAAAAATTATAGGAGCCCGTAAACACCATTATCAGGTTTTAACATAATTGTTTTCCGATTTTAATTCCAGATCTTAATGGAAAACAATCAAAACTGATTGAGCAACATTGCTCTGATACCACATGTTGATCAGTTTTGACTGTATGTAATTGAAAACATAATAATAATAGTAATACCTGATAGATCCATGAGACATGCTACTGATGTCGTAAGAGACTTGAGGTTGACATGCTTGTCAGTGAATTCGGGTTCCCTTTAGGGTATGCAGTTCTGATGGTTTATGTGTTCTTAAGTTATTAACACATTGAGAGAGAGAGAGAGAGAGAGAGAGAGAGAGAGAGATAGAGAGAGAGAGAGAGAGAGAGAGAGATAGGGGACTGCTAATGGTGTTATGTTGTTATTATTGTGTGTCAACCCTAATCTCATAATAACCTCTCTATTTATACATACCCGAAGGACACCCTAATAAGGCCCATCTAATGATAGTCCACCCATCAAAGACATATATGTTATTGGGCTTAGGATAATATTAATAATTGATCATCATAATATAAATGATTAAAATGGCTATCGATAAATATACAAACGTTACGTATATTTATTCCAACAAGCTGGAGATTGTTTAATGTCCCTGTTTTGTAATTTTCTAATATAGAGGAGTGGATAACTTGGTGAACAATGTATTGTCTAGTGCCTTGCAAGGCATATAATTGTATGTAAACTTTGGGTGATGAAATAAAGTTTGTTGTTTGCTGATAAAAAAACAAAATTGTAATAACCGAACACAGCAAACAACCGTTGATTCGGTTTTGTATTTAATAATCGCATAATTTTTTTAGATAAGACGTCCTAATATTTTTTATATCAGTTTGCCATTTTTGAACTAAAATGTTTAGAATAGAATTACGTTCTAATTCGATTGTTCACAGTTGTCCTAATATTTTTTTTTATAAGGAAAAACGTCATTTAAGAAAATTAATAAAAAGGTGTTCAGAAAGCTTAAAACCGTAGTTTAAAAATGGGTAAATTAAAACTACCATTTTGATGTCGAACTTAGTTACCCTGTCAACAAAAAATCCGGCCGGCCGGAGGGTCAATGGACTCTCCTGACCCCCCCTCTGATTCCGCCACTGTCCATTATTATTCAAACTTGGTTTTTATTTTTTGTAAACCAAATAAAATTATAATAAATTGAAATAGGTTAGAAGTCTCTTATGCTATTATCACATATTAATTTGCCTACGAAAACCCAGTCACAAATTTTGCGACCGTCACTCCGGTTCTACCATAGTCACAAGTTTTGCGACCATCACTACGGTTCTATCAGTCACAAATTATCACATATTAATTTGCCTACGAAAACCCTGTCACAAATTTTGCGACCGTCACTCCGGTTCTACCATAGTCACAAGTTTTGCGACCATCACTACGGTTCTATCAGTCACAAATTTTGCGACCATAACTATGGTTCTATCACAGTCACAAATTTTGTGACCGTCACTATGGTTCTATCACAATCATAATTTGGCCGCAAAACAAAATTAGCCCATGTATCTTTCCAGATGCGACCCGGTTACTTTGTAGATTTCACATTCATGAAAAATATTAAACGCCATTTAGGCAATCATTCGAATCTGAGGATAAATGGGTCACCGACTATCAAAGACTACGAGAAAAATCAGAGGTGAGAAAAAGCTGGTTACAAAAGCTATGAGGTATTTGAGATGCTAGTAGCACTGAAAGGAGTATACAGAGGCTTTTTGTGGTTCATTCAATGATGTCTTTACATCTTTGTGTTGGTAATCAGATGGGAAACAGTTCAACATGCTTCTCGCTTTTGAATGGCCCTGACCAAATCCCACAAAAAAAAAGATAATTACCAAAAGCTATTTTAAACCGTTATTAAAAAAATGTTATTTTTAAAATATATAAAAGTGATGTTATATTTTGAAAACATTATATATACTAAATACAATTTTGTTATATTTTAAAAAAATTATATTTAAAAAAATATAATAAAATATATATTAAGTATTAATCTATAAAGAAACATGTAAAAAATAATATATGATTAATAATTAAAAATTATATAAAATTCCTCAAATAGTGGTATAATTAACTAGTTATGTAATGATTGTAATATGATTAGTAATAATTAACTAGTGGTGTATAATTCCTAAATTAGGAGGTGTATGAATCCACAACCCTAAATCTATATTATTATTATTACTATATAATGGGTGTTGAACGGACAAAATAGTCAATTCATATTTATCTATATGGGCAAAATTGTAATTCTATTAAATTGGCAAGACAAATTTAATACAACAATTAATTAACTATTCTATTGATTAAATGCACAAAAAGACAAAAAAAATAAGAATTTATATGATATTTTACACATTCAAACGAATAAACAAATAATAATAACCATAATAATTAATTAATAATAATAATAATAATATAAATATAAAAGACGAATAAGACAATAAAACAAACATGTCATTCATTTTCTACCCATATATTTGAACATTATCACAGAAAATGGAACCGATGTGGAAAAGAGAAATGGTCGGCCAATCGTTAACTTGTAACTAACCACTTAATTCTAGGGGTGTTCATCGGTTCGGTTTACGGATTACTTGGTTTATTCGGTTTTTAAAATTTTGTACCCCAAACCAAAAACCGTACCAAACCAAATTAGGAATATGTAAACCAAACTAAATTAAACCAAATTGAATTCGGTTTGGTTTCAGTTTAAAACCAAACAAACCGATTTCAACCAAATTCAACCAAATTGAACCAAAGTTTTTTTTCTCTAACTTATATATGTTTCTGTTCCGAAATCCGAATAGAAAGCTAGCAATTAATATAAACCAAAAAATCAAACCTCGCAATATATTGTAAAAGGAAGTTTAAAAGCAAAATAAAACGAACAAATCCGAAAAATAGTCTTACACACAAACACAAAAATCATAGAAATAATTGGGCTTTATTTTGGGTTGGGCTTACATTTAATATTTTGGCTTATATATTATGTATGGCTTATTAAATATTATAATTTTTATTTAATAATTAATTAGTTACCGGTTTATTCGGTTATCCGAATAAACCAAATTAAAAAAAAAATGTAGAACCAAAAACCAAACCAAACACCGAATTAGCAATTCGGTTTCGGTTAAAACCAAACCAAACACCAAATTCATTGTTCAGATCGGTTTTTTCGGTTACAGTTACGGTTCGGTTTACGGTTTTTATTTGGTTGTCAGTTTTTCTGAACACCCCTATACTTAATTCAACCCATTCTATGTGATTCAATCATCATGAAAGCAATTAAATTGAAACCTATCGGAACACATATGTTCCCAAAAAGCCACGACCCAGACTTATTTCCCTCGACCCTCTCTATTTCTTACCACATTCTTGCAGACCTAAGTCCAGCAACAAAACCACAACCACCTTTGTTCCGACCCATAGTACAACTACCGGAAAAAGTTGTGAGAAGGATTAATATTCCCAACAACCCTCTCCGTGCCTGCAAACTTTTAGAATTTGGTATTATGATGTTTCTACTGAAGAAGTTAGAATAGAAAGGGATTATCTTTTAGAAATTCGAGTGTTAGATCCAATCTTTCATGTTTAATATTGGTAACTTGAGGTTTCAACAAATTAACAATATCAAATGTGTAGCAGAAAATGACATCCACGATGAAGCTTAGCTAATCATGAGAGTTGTTAAAAGGGCTTTAAAATTAAAAGATGATGCACAGAGGTTTATAAGAGAATTGATGCTTGATATGATTTAAAAAAAAAAAAAGCTTTAGTAACAAACAAGTAGAGATCGTTCATAGCTTAACTTTTTGTTGGAATGATTTTGGTTGTTTAACTTTTGTCGGCTGTATTGACAATTAGTTAATGATTTTGATTGTTTACCAAGTAGGAAATGCTTTTATGTCTACATAGTTGATGTATTTTGTTCTTACAACTTTCGTAATACACAAATATATTAGGTGTTTAAGGCCTGTCGGGTTATATTACGATCACTAAAAGAGCATCAATGATTCCCATCGCTGTAAATTGTCGATTCCGTTGCAATGCACGGGTTCACACTATAATATCTCGCTCGCATAAACGAATTTTGTACCAGACACATACGTAGGGGCTCACACGTAACATATTATTAATTAGGTACTCAAACCAACCGGCATAGATTGTCACTTTGCTTTCCTCACCATTTTGACAGTGCTTCAGATCAAACAGAAAACAATATCGAGGCGATTAACTAAATGCAACAGCTAAACAACGTGCAGCTTCGCTGCAACGCGCGGGTTCCTGCTAGTAATTAACTAGTAGGTGTATTAATTAATTAACTAGTGGTATGGTGTCCCCCCTTACAAATGTGAGGTTGTGGATTCAAATCATTACAAATGTGAGGTTGTGGGTTCAAATCCTAAAATAGGGGTTAATGATTCCACAACCCCTTGTTGGAATTGGGCTTAAATGGGGTTTCAGGTTTCATACACCCTGTGACATCACATTCTGGGGTGTAACATCACATTCTGAAGTATGTGCCAACCTTCTATTGATGTATCATGTGGGCCAGGGTGTATAAATCCTAAATTAAGGGTGTATGATTCCTAAATGCATGTCTCCGTGTTCTAGTTCCAACAAGAGTGGAAAAATGTGTGGACTCGAAATTAAATGCATCCAAATCATTTAACATTTTCTCGTTAGGAGTGCTTTTAGCTTAGTGTTTTTTTTTTCTTGAACGGTAAGTGATGCAACCGGTGGAGCTCCGGCTAACGCCCTGAGTTAGCCTGTACTGATTACACATTTCATCTGGATTGGGGATCTCTCCAGGTGAAACCCCCACATGTGGTAAATATGGCTCCGACAAGAATCGAACCCTTAACCTCTACATGACCTCCACTCTAGCTCCCCCAATTTTCACAAATTTTCACCAATTGAGCTTTTAGCTTAGGGGTATGTTTGGCAAGGAGCTTTTAAGAGCTTTTATGGGCTTCAAGCTTCAAGCTTTTAAGAAAAAACTCTTATTTAATAAAAAGCTTTGTTTGGTTGAAGAGTTGGAAGCTTTTATGTTAGGAGAAAAAGCTCTATAGTAAAAAGCTACTAGTACTAGCATTTAAAAAAAAGCTCTACTAGCTACAAACTTTTAATTAGTAAATGACACAAATACCCATTCTATTTTAAAAATAAAATAAAAACTTTCTTTACAAGCTTATTATTATACCCATTTTGGTCATTTTATACATTTTATTAAAAGCTCCAGCTACTCTGCCAAACACCAAAATATATTTAAAATGTTTTCAGCCACCAGCTAGTTTTGCCAAACATACTCTAGTTTGGATGGAGGTTTCTCTGTTTGTTGGTATCTTGGGTGGTGATTTTTTATTTTTATTTTTGTCTTGCTTGGTTTTTTAGGTTATTTTCTTTTCTTCTTTGTTTTTGTCTCTTGTTGTTTTTGCGTTGTGTTTAGCTTCTTACTAGTTTTTTCAAATTATAGTATCCTTTATCGTTTAAAAAGTTGGTGTTTTGGATTTTTTTTTCTAGGCTTGTGTAATATGTATAAATTAAAAAAGTATTATATTATTTTTGTCTTTTAGAATAGCATCAAGCCATCAACCTTTTATTGGATATTTTTTTTCTACACACTATCACTATTGTTTTTAGCCCCTCGTCCCTTTATTTCGCTTTGTCTATCGCATATCATTTACCTTGTGATTTTTTTCTTCTTTTCTCTCTCTCTACCATTCCCACATGGCGTCAAATAGATAACTCGTGTATTTAGACCTGATCCAAATGTGGTAAACAAGCTAAATCGATATTAGAACCCAACTGAAACCGGGTTAACGAGCCAAATCGACCTAGAGTTGATAGCTCTGGATATATATTGAACTTTCAGTTAGAGCATAGGACACGATTTCTATGGAGTATGGACACATCCACGTCATCAATGGCGTATGAAGTAATACTTCCGTATTTCTATTTGTTATATTCATGTCTATTTCGACAAGATATGGGCCTAGTGGTAAAAGGGCTGGTTCTCTCTTTGGGGGAGCCGGGTTCGATTCCCACGGGAGGCATGTGATAGATACCCCCACCCTTGTGATGGGGTAGATGGTTGGGAAGTGATGGAGAGACCCTTGACCCTTGTGGTCATGGGTTCGACTCCTGATCCCTCCAGGTTTTACCGGTTCACTACCGTCGTGCCTTCGGGCGGGTTTGTGGGCCGGGTTTTCCCTAGAACAGGAGACGGGTGGGTCGAAGGGCTCTGACCGTACGGACTAGAGGCCGTCTGTGGCCCCTTTCGATCATTGGGGGCCGCGTACAGAGTACCCGACAATACTTTAGTTGATCGTTAAAAAAAAATTCGACATGATATGTGTAACGTTTCCTAGCAACTATATATCTATTGCTACGCATATTGGTTGGATGGACGCATGGTTGTAATACACGTGGTTTTAAGTTTGTGGCTTTGTGTAACTTACGTGGGTCATGGACACTGGACACCACCCTATCTACATTTGTTTTTATCTGTTGGTCAATTTGCATTAGATCGTGGAGCGTAAAATCCCTAATAATTGAGCTAAACTATGCATCCATGATTGGTTTTAATTAGATAAACATATATAAATGAAGAAATAGTTATTGATTTTGAATTGAATAATAACTCTTTAAATTTCACTAAAGGCGAACCAAAAGTATTTGTTAATCCCTTTTAACTCTTTTATTCAATAACAAATATATAATTGTATTTTATGCTTTGTCTCATAACTAATTTGATAGCAGTTTTACAAGTTGAAACCACTTACTAATATAAATTACTAGAATTGGTTGATTGTATCCCATTCAATAGGGTTACAATATATAGAGATAAACTGGGCTTATGGGCTCAAAACCCATAGTACTATATTCCAATACTCCCCCACAGTCAGCGGTAGATAATCAAACGATTAGACTGGAGGACAACGACGACGACAACAACAACAACAACAATCATTGAAACTTTTGCGAAAATTCCAGCAAACTTTAATCCATAGTCTTCAATGACAATTCACAACTTTTAATTTATCCAGTAATCATGCAACAGGTGTCCAATGCGGCAAGGCGGTGGCGGCGGGGACCGTAGTCCAGCAGGTGGCACGGCAGCGGACCGTGGTCTAATTAACGGCTCGACATGGCAGCAAGGAACGGTGTTAGAACTGAAATACGTAAAATGAAGTGTTGAAGAAAACTGAAGCAAGGAAGCCGAAGCTCACTTAAAGAAGAACATCCAGAACAGGTTCCTGCTGAAAAGATTAAGACCAGCAAAGATTCAAGAACAAGATCTCTTTGAAGAATTAGACAATTGAAGACAAGTACAACTCATAAATGATGAGATCTGGGAAGAAAGTCTGAAATATGGGATGAAAGACCTAGATTTCTAGGACACAATGAAAGACAGACTAAGTCCTTCTATTCCAGCTTAAGACTTCAGATTTCTGGAACGAAATCTGGAATCTTGACAAGTGGGAATGTTGAAGTGCATGCAACTTGGACCCAATCAATCATGCATATTTTCTTCACCGTGTTATCCTGCAGAGAATACAAGTTGGAATAAACTAATTGTTTGTTCATCAACTTGGGTCAACTCTTCTCTATAAATAGAAGACATCATTCATCGATGAAGAGTGCCAAGTATGAATGTGAAGTTGTGTGATACACAAAGCAAATAGAGTCGAGTCATAGATATATCTTTTGTATACATACTCCACATCACAATCACACCAGCCATAAGAATTCTTTAAGTCATTCTTTTGTAATGTTAAACGAGATCCTTGTTATAAGGTAATCGATACATAAACTCAAAAACTTCTTAAAAACCTTGTGTTCTTTTGTTTCTGAAAGTTTGATTTCTTGTTCCGCACACTATTTTCATATTGTTGAAATCACATTGCCATTTGCTTAAAAGTTAGGCTGATACTTCTGGGACCAACACTTGGTATCAGAGCCACATGAATAAGTTATTTTCAAAAAGATCCTAATCAATTAAAGAACTATTTAAGCTCAAATCTTAAATGTTTTAAACAAGTATCCTAAATACCACTTTTACAAATGGTAAGCTTTGAATCTTGGAATTCTGCATTTAAGATGGTGTCAATGTCTAAGCCTCCTATTCTTGTGAGAGGGGAATACCCCAAACGGAAGGTCAGGATGATCAACTTCTTAAATGGGCATGATCTTCGTCTGTACCAATCCATTATGAGTGGACCATACATTCCCATGACTGAAATCCCAGAAGTTATAGCAACTAAAAGAACACCAGCGATTCCTGCCTTTCAGGTCCCTAAAGATAAGAAATACTGGGAAGATGAGGACAAGGGAACGATGGCTATTGATGAAAGGGCAAAATCTTTGCTGATTATGGCTCTTTCAAATGTCATATTTTTCTCATGTGGATGCATGCTCATCTACAAAGGAAATATGGGATCAACTGGAAAATCTTTGTAAAGGAGGAGAGAAAATGAGAAGATTCAAAAGAACAAATTGTGTTTCTAGTTATGAATATTTCAAAAGTCCTCCAAATGAAACTTTGTCTTAAACTTATAATAGATTTTCAAAATTCTTGAATGAGTTAAAGAAATATAGGGTAACAAAGTCAAATGATGAAAAGAATGTTAAGTTCTTAGGAGCCTTACCTAGAGAATGGAGATCACTAACCATGACTTTAGCTTCAACCTTGGAGCTAGACAATATGAACCTCCATGATCTCTATAGCATTCTTATCCTAGGGAAGATGAAATATTTGAAAACTCTGGTCATAAGGGTAGACAAATAGCACTATACTCTCCAACCCATAAACCAGAACCTAACTCCTCACAAACCATTCTAACATTCAGTGAAGCAGAAACATCTAATCCCAGATCAGACTATCTGGCCTTCACAGAAACCGTTGCACTACTTACCAAAACCTTTGAGCAAAGAATGTCAGGAAACCATACATTCAAAGGCAAGGTAGATAGATCTAAAGATAGGAATGTAGAATCAAAGGCTGAAGTGACTTGTTTCAGATGTAATAAAAAAAAGGTCATTATTGAACTGAGTTTAAGAACAAACAGCTGAGAGATGTTTCTTATAATGAAAGGAAGCTTGAAGAAGCAAAGAAGCAACAAATGGGACTTGTTGGAGAAGATAGATGGCTATCAGACAATTCATCAGATGATGAAGAGGAGATGACTAACTTTTGTCTCATGGAAGTTGGAAATGAATCTGAGGATGAAACTCCAGATTCTCAGGTAACAATCCCTAGTCAAAATTTTGAATTTGAAAACTTTAAACAAGAGCATAAACAATTGCAAGAAAAGCTCCAAAGAGAAACTGAAAAATTTAAAAGTACAATCTGAGAGCTAGCCAGAATTCGGGAACTAAAATCTGATGAACTTAGAAATGGAAGATAATTCAATCATTGTTAGAAGTTTTCAATAAGCAAAATATTTCATTGACTACATTGAGGCTAACACAAAAAACTGTTTTCATAAAAGCAAAATAGATATACCTGGAACTGAAAAAAAAAAAAAAGATTTAACCGAACCAGATAAAATAGTGAAAACAGAATTGTCGCAGCCCGCCTATGCGAAAACACGGGATGTAACGTCGAAAGCTTTTCAAGCATAATGTTTGAGCATTCACATAAAATAAACTATTGAAATTGATACCAAATGATTAAAATTTTACAAAACGAGAGTAAAATTGTCTTTGAATCGGGGTAGAATACCCATAAAAACACACATTTATGTTTTAAATTTAAGTAAATCCCCACAAAATATGGTATCAAAAGATGCGTGCCCAAATGGTTCTCAAGTCCCATGGAGTGCAAATCAATTAGTTGAAAAATATGCATAAAAGATTTGTCAACATAAAGCTGGCGAGTTCACAGGTTTAATTGTATGCAAAGTAAATTTAGTGAAATTCGTGTGTGACAAATCAAAGCCTAGATAAGACGATGATTAATGTAACCAATTCTTTGACTGTTGTGCCTCGCGCATTGTACAGTAATGACAATGTAAGAATCGTAGAAAACTAACACTCTTTTGTTTGTAACAGGATATCGCGATTAACCAAGGGTGGGGCTATCAAACTCAATAGATATATTTAAGTGTTCCATGGCTAAACCTATAGTTAATGGTTACGGTAAAACGTATGTAGAAGGACCATTGAGATCTCATGAACCAATTGTCTCATGTTTCATATGGTGGTCATGATAGAATTCACTCCAAACAATTTGTAACTCAAATAATGTAGCATGTTTTCCCCCAAAAAAAATATGAAAACAGTAAAAAGGGACCGTGAAACTCACCTTGTGTCCGAGAAAGTATGCTAGCAAATGGTAAGCCCGAATGAAAACTAGAATCCGACCTAAAGTGCCTAGAATTTAAAGGACAATTTATGTTTTATACTCGATCATTTACCATGCAAGTTGTTCACCCGATTGGTGTGTCTTTGGAATACGTGTATGTTGTATATGTAACACCCAACCGATGGCGGAAACATCAGGATGTCACGTATGGATGATTGTTCAGTAGCACATGGTATATATTGAAATTTTAAATACTTTATTCATAGCATAAATATCCAAATGAAACATTGTCTAAAAATCCAAAACTTCTAGTACATAACATGAAATAAAGCAAACAACTTCAAATAACTTCATAATAATCTTCAAGCATACTCTAAGCCTCAGCTTCATTGTTACCTGAAACATGTTAATTTTGAAAATATTTTTGGGTCAACAAAATGTTGGTGAGAATTACATAGGTTTGTATATTAAATAAAAATTCGTACAATTCGAGTGTCATGGCAAGTCTAGTTCAACATGTGAAAACAAAACTATTAGGTAAATCGAGTACACAATCAAACCTTGTGACTAGAATATTGTGGTCCATCCCATACGCATATGGTTCACTCGATTTTGTTATATGTTTGATAGCAATCACCCACGCTACCTATGTAGGAGGTACACGTATCCGGGTGGGGTTGTCAGTCCAATAGATCTATCATTGTATATCGTCGGCTGATCAATGTTAATGATTATGCTAGAATAATTGTGCTTACCCTAGTAATGTTTAAGACATAATGCAACATAGAATAACACATAGACACTTATGTTGAATAGTAAATTGATATTGTAACATGTTTCACCCCAAAATAGTGAAAAGGAAAAAAAGGCTATGTAAACTCACCTTAATGCTAGTATTGAATCCCTTGATATAGAATAAATGTGGCTCGTGTGTATCCAAGTATCACCATATTTTAAGGCAATAAATAAGTGTTGGGAAAACTTAAAAAGTCTAAGTTTTCTAGTCTAAAGTATTCTAGGGTTCCTAATTTGGGGATTGATAATTGATTAATGATTAATTGAGAATAATTGTTAATGATTTAATAAATAAAGAAATAATTAAAAAAAAGGATTTTTGACCAATCTTAATTAAAGGTAGTTGTATTATAATGTAATAAATGGGAAAATAATTTTTATATAATTATTTTCTTAATTAATGAATATATATACATTAATATTTATTTGTCAAAATATAGTATTAATATCTACAAATATTAAAATTTATAAATTTCGAATAAAAAAATTATATTTCTGATCTAAATATTTAAGAATAATTTATGTGAAATTTTTATGTAAAAATAATGAAAAATGAATTTATTATGAATTATTTATGATTAAAATAGCATAAATTAATTAAAAATATTAAATAAACGTTTTTTCTGAAATACAAATTTATTTCTGGAACATTTATTAATTTATAAGTTTAAAATAATTTTTGTGGAATTTTATAAAACTTTTTAGATATTTTTATAGAATTTTTAATTTATAAATGAATAAATTTGTAATATTTTTTATATATATTAAATAAATAATTTTTGAAAAAATAAAAATTGGATAATAAACTTCATCATTAGAATAACATAAAATAATTTTTATAGAATTTATAAACCACTTTTAGTATTTAAAAATTATTTTAAAAGAATAAAGGGTTTATTTATAAAAGAAAACGCTTAAAAAATTTGTTGTACACGCCAGGACTCGAACCCAAGTCTGGCCGGTTTCAGTGCCTTAATCACAAGTCCAGCCACCCACTGGGCTAGACCCTGAGAAAATTTGAATCCAGTTTCAGTTTGTTATATAGGTTAACTGGATTAAATCATAAATTTTTTTAGAAAAAGGGATGTGGAGACGGGATTCGATCCCTCGTCTACCACTGGTTCACTGTTTTAACAAGTAGGGAAACTACCAACTGATCTGTGGATCAGTTGCTGATTTACTTAGATCTGAGACGAATTTAAACCTTTGTTGTACTGTATTATTAACCCCAAATCGTGCATAAGAACCCTAGCTATTATAATTGACACAATTATCAATCAATGGCCACAGAAACCATAGGGCTTTTGATTATATGATGCCGAAGAACAAAACTAAAAGATCAATTGAGACTTACAGAGAGTGTTTGTGCTCGATTGATCCGGCAACCAAAAAATTCAAAACAGCTTGAGAGGTGTGTTTTAACAGCTTGAGAGGTGTGTTTTAACAGAAATTGAAGGTGAGGAAAAGATTTTCGGTGGTTTTAGGCTCTAGAGGAGGGTTTAATTTATAGTGAAACACAAGGATTGAACGATTTTAAATTTGAATTTGAATGTTCAATCTATAAGCGTAATTACAGGATTTCTGGTTCGTTTTGATGAGAATTTGTGTAGGGATAAAGCCGAACAACCTGTTAACGACTTCCTCAAACCCGTATATCAGGAAAACATGGGATTTAAAACTCAATTGAAGGGATATAGATATGGGTGTTGACTTTTATTAGTCAACTGATATGATTATAATGTGAACTTAAGTTTATATCGGGTTGGGTTTATAACACCAACGTGTCGTGGCTCAGCTGGTAGTTAAATGGTTTGGCTTTGTGGTGGATGCGGGTTCGAGTCCCGGTCCACACATTTTTTTAGAACATTTTCCATATTAAAACTACATTATTATGTATATATATGATCATAGTTGATTAAAAATGATGAGATGAATTTTAATACGCACAAAAATGTCAAGATCCAAAGATTTATTGAATAAGTTTCTTAATACGAAACGTTACAGTCTCCCCTTCTTTTAGGAACTTCGTCCTGAAGTTGGAGTCGGAGAGTCTGCTGGAAAGAGGTGTGGGCATTTAGACTTAATCTGGTCTTTGAGTTCCCAAGTGAACTCTGGACCTCGCTTAGATTCCCAACGAACTTTAACAATCGGGATGCGACTGCGCTTAAGTTTCTTGACTCCAGTATCCATGATTTCAACAGATTTCTCAACAATGTGCATAGTTTCATCGATTTGCACATCTTCAAGAGGGACATGGAGGTTCTCATCTTCTAAACATTTCTTCAGGTTCGAAACATGAAAAGTTGGGTGAACATTGCTTAGCTCGGGTGGAAGATCAAGATTGTAGGCCACTTTCCCAATCTTGTCAAGCACTTTGAAAGGACCCACATAACGAGGAGCTAGTTTTCCCTTTCTCCCGAAGTGAATCACTCCCTTCCAAGGAGATACCTTAAGAAGTACAAGGTCCCCGACTTGAAATTCCAAGGGCTTTCGACGTTTATCAGCATAACTCTTCTGTCGACTTCTTGCCTTAAGAAGGTTATCTTGGATCAGTTGAATCTTGTCTGTAGTTTCCTGGATCAGTTCAGGACCAGTGATTTGGGCTTCACCAATCTCAGTCCAATAGACAGGTGAACGACACTTACGACCATAAAGTGCCTCAAATGGAGCCATGTCGATACTAGCATGGTAACTGTTGTTGTATGAAACCCGACCAAAGGAAGATGAGAATCCCATGCGCCACCAAAATCGATGACATAAGCCCTGAGCATATCCTCGAGAGTCTGGATGGTTCGTTCGGTCTGACCATCTGTCTGAGGGTGATAAGCTGTGCTCAGGTTTAACTTTGTACCCAAAGCGTCTTGTAAGGACTCTCAAAAGCGAGAGGTGAAACGACAATCACGATCAGAAATGATGTCCAAAGTTATGCCATGGCGACATACAATTTCACTCATGTACATCCTTGCCAACCTTTCCACGGAATATTTCTCACGGATCGGTAAGAAATGGGCTGACTTAGTCAAATGATCGATGATTACCCAAATGCTGTCATAACCCTTGTGTACGAGGGAGTTTAGTGATGAAGTCCATTGCTATGCTCTCCCATTTCCATACAGGAATCTCTGGTTGTTCAAGCATACCTGAAGGTCGTTGATGTTCAGCCTTGACCTTGGAAAAAGTGAGACATTTTGCGACAAAAAGAGCAATATCCTTCTTCATACCAGGCCACCAATACGAATACCAAAGATCTTGGTACATTTTATCAGCACCAGGATGAATAGAGTAGCGAGACTTATGAGCCTCGTTCATAAGGAAAGTACGAAGATCATCGCGGTCAGGGATCCATAGTCGATCGAGAAAATAAAGTAGACCATCAGGTTTAGTTTCAAGTTTACCTTGGGTGACTGAGGTATGTTGAGCCTGGAGAATACGATCCTGAAGATCGGTACAAACCCTTGCACAAAGAAGTTTGATGCGTTCTTTACGACTGAGTGCATCTGCCACAATGTTCGCTTTACCAGGATGGTAGCAAATCTAGCAATCATAGTCGTTAAGTAACTCAACACAACGTCGTTGCCTCATGTTAAGATCCTTCTGGTTGAAGATATGTTGGAGCAAAGACGACTGCAACCAATTCGAGATCGTGAGTGGTGTAATTCTTTTCGTGGATCTTGAGCTGGCTGGACGCATAAGCAATAACCTTGCCTCGTTGCATAAGAACACAACCAAGACCTTGATTTGATGCATCACAATAGACCACGAAATCATCATTTCCATCAGGTAGGGTCAAGATAGGAGCTTCACATAGTTTCTGTTTAAGAGTCTCGAATGCTTCCTCTTGTTTTGGTCCCCACTAATAAGCTTTACCCTTATGAGTTAAGGAAGTGAGAGGAACAGCGATTTTGGAGAAGTTAGCAATGAATCGACGATAATAACCAGCTAGACCAAGAAAGGAACGAACTTCTGTTGGAGTTTTAGGAACACTCCAATTTTTGACAGCTTTGATCTTTGCGGGATCAACATGAATTCCGTTCTCGTTGATGACGTGACCCAAAAATTGAACTTCCTTAAGCCAAAATTCACATTTTGAGAACTTAGTATACAGTTGTTCCATCTTTAGGAGATCCAAGATTAAGTGAAGATGTTGTTCGTGATCAGATTTTGATTTGGAATAAATCAAAATGTCATCAATGAAGACGATCACGAACTTCTCAAGATAAGGTTTACAAACCCGATTCATTAAATCCATAAACACTACGGGAGCGTTGGTCAATCCAAAGGGCATGACCATGAATTCGTAATGACCATAACGTGTGCGAAAAGATGTTTTGGGAATGTCTTCCTCATGAACTCTAAGATGATAATAACCAGAACGAAGGTCGATCTTCAAGAAATGAGTTGCTCCTTGAAGTTGGTCAAAAAGATCATCAATTCTAGGTAGAGGATAACGATTCTTGATGGTAAGTTTATTAAGCTCACGATAATCGATACACATCCTGAGAGATCCATCCTTCTTCTTGACGAATAAAACAGGGGCTCCCCAAGGAGAAATACTGGGGCGGATGAAACCCTTATCTGAGAGTTCCTGGAGTTGACTGGAAAGCTCTTGCATCTTAGAGGGTGCAAGATGATAAGGAGATTTTGCGATTGGGTTAGCATCAGGTATAAGGTCGATTCTAAATTCAACTTGACGAGAAGGAGGTAAACCAGGTATATCTTCTAAAAAAACTTCAGGATAATCCCGAACGATTGGAATATCTTGTATATTCTTGCCCTTGTCTTTCTTTTCTATCACATTAGCCAAGAAAACCATATACCCCTTTCGTAAGTATTTTTGAGCAGTCGTGCAAGACATGAGTTTAAGTTCACCACAAGGTTTCTCACCATAAATCTTCAAAACGTCACCAGATACAAGAGGGATGCGAATAACTTTCTCAAAGCATAAGATTTCAGCACGATGGGTTGACAACCAATTCATGCCGACTATGACATCGAAGCTTCCAAGATGCATAGGAATGAGATCAATAGAGAAGGTATGGTCATCAAGGTTCAACACACAGTTTCGTATAACAGAATCGATCGAGATAGATTTCACGTCAGCTACTTCTACTACTAAGGGTTCTTCTAGGTTGGTTTGAGGCATGTTAAGTAGGGGTTCAAATTTAAGTGACACAAACGACTTATCAGCACCCGAATCAAATAGTATAGAGGCATAGTGGTTATTAACGAGAAACGTACCATTAACAACTTCATTGTTGTTGCGGGCTTGATTAGCATTGATGTTGTATGCGCGACCACGAGCACCTTGGTTTTGATTCTGGTTACGGTTCTGGTTTCCACGATTAGGGCACGTATTCCTGTAATGATCTTAGCTACCACACTCGTAACACTGACCACGAGCAGGCCTATCATTTTGATGATTGGGAGATGGAGCATTTCTAGCAGGGTTATTTTGAGCAGCAGGGGCATTAGTAGAAGGAATTCGATAAACATTCACGAGATGCCCATACTTTTGACAGTTAGTACAATGACGACAAGGCACTTGAGTTGGGTGGTGATACTTGCAGGTGTTACACAAAGGATGGGGTCCAGTATATGGTTTCTTGTTGGGTGAAGGAGTGGCAACCATTGCAAAATTTCTTGCCTTGCGTCTTTTGTTGGTTGAGGGCTCAGACTTAACCTCATTAGCAGGTTGAGGAGTATCCTTCACAACAGCTTTCTTTGTATCCTTACGAAAAAGGGTGCCATTTTTCACATGGTTGTCAGTCAGAGTAGCTGCTAGGTGCTTGGATTCCTCGAGAGTGGCAGGATTTCTTCCCCATACAGTATCCTGAATCTGCATGGGGAAACCTCCAATATACTTTTCAATAGCAACAGGGAGGGGTGTGACCTTATGTGGTAGCAATAGGCTCAGTTCATGGAAACGAGTGTTGTAGGCCAGATTCTCCCCACTGTCCTGGACCAGAATGTGAAACTCATCCTCTAACTTCTTGACTTCATTACGAGGACAGAACTCTTCCTTCATAATATCCTTAACTTGCTCCCAAGTCAAAGCAGTGCGACTTCAGCTCCACGGATCCTTTTCTCTTCGTTCCACCATGTGAATGCCCGCTTGTGGAGGACGCTCATAGCATAGCGAACTTTGAGATTGTTAGGACACTCGCTATTAATGAAGGTATTTTCGATACCCTCGAACCACTGAAGGAGACCAGTGGCGCCTTCGTCCCCGCTAAACTTAGGAGGGTTGCAAGGGTTGAAGTGCTTGAGGGTGCAAACAGTGTAAGCATTCCCGTTCCCATTGTGCTTACCATTCCCATTGCCATTTCCATTGCCATTGCCTTTTCCATTCATCTGTATGACTTGAGCCACCAAATTGGGAACTAATATCGCTATTTGTTGAGCCATTTGTTGGGAAATGATCACAGCGAGTTAGACATCATTGTCATGGTTGTTGTTGTTGTTGTCACCATCATGATCGTTGTCATTGTTAAGACGATTGCTGCGACGAGGAGGCATTATCTGTAAGAGATGTTAGGACAAAAAGGATTGAGGAAACCACTTTTGTAAACCTTAGTCTAATTCACTTCTGCAAATATTCTAAGTATAGAACTACTGAAGAAAGAAGACTAAAGTACTGATGAAGGATTCAACAAGTACTGAAGAAGAAGTATCAGAAGTTCTGAAGCCTAACCAGACAGTTCACTAAAGAACTACTGAAGACAAACTACTCATCAGTAGTTTGTCATTCATCAGCACTTGTACCAGAATCTTTCCACCGCCTTATGTTTCAGTAGTTTATTAATTTAGTATTACTTTATCTATTTGTGCAAGTTGCAAGAATGCAACTTGTTGCTACTTGTTACAGACTTGCTTTTTGGCAAGGTTCATGTATATGTAAAGTCTATAAATAGATGGGTTCATCCCTCTGTTTTAGACATTGATTTTTATTGAAACAGAAATCCTTCAAAGCTTATTATTGTTCTTTCCATTTCATTTATTGAGAATCTGTTAGAGTGTTTATTATCATTCACATTCAATACTTAGATTCTCATTAAACTTGTCTTTAGTTTTCAAACATCCAGGGGGAGTAATAACTCCTGTTGATAGTGTAACTTTACTTAATCATTCCGCTGTGCAAATCTGATTGAACTTGCTATACACATAAGTGTTCACTAGCAAGCAATACATCAAGAGCATTACTGATCCAACAATTGGTATTAGAGCACTGGTTTATCTGATCACATATCAATCTAACACATTGAGAATCAGACACAGGCTCTTATTGATATTCAATAAAGGATTAAAAGTTCACTTTTATCAACATCCTTCACTTTAAGAGATATTTGACAAATCAATACTCTTTAAAATGGATCCACATAATACTGGTTCTGCCAATAAACCTGCTATGCTAGTAAGAAATGAATACACTATCTGGCAAAGGAGAATGGCACATACATTATCACAGAACAACACTGGTTGCTGGAAATCTGTGATATATGGTCCTCACAAACCAGTAAATATAAATCTTGAAACTAAAGTAGAAATACCAAAAGACCCAAAGGACTATACAGATGATGATTTCCTAAAACTTGAGCTTGATGCTAAAGCTTTCTCTATGTTGGCAATGGCACTCCCAAATGAAATATACTCTGGACTATTACATTGTGATAGTGCCAAAGAGCTTTGGGACTGCCTAAAAGAACAGTTTGGAGGAACTGAAGAGGTGATTGCCAACACCAGAGAAATCCTGGCTCAACAATATGAAACTTTTGCTCATATAAATGGGGAAACTTTAACTCAACAATTTGAAAGATTCTCCTCATTAATATCTGAGCTAAAATTAAATGGTCAGACCTACACAACTGTATCTATGCTTCATAGATTTTTAAGGTCTTTACCTGAAAAATGGGAAACATACTCTATTGTCCTCAGATCCTCACCAGACTTTAGCTCCCTCACTCTTACAAAATTACATGGGAGATTACTAACTTTTGAAAGAGAAATCGATCAAAAGAAAAAGTTGCAAAGTTCTGGTAAAACTGTTGATGACTATCTACCAGGTAGTACAGCACTATTGGGACAAGATTCACCTACTTGTTCAAATAGTTTTGGATCTTTTGACCACATTGACATAACTGCTGGGATCTCATCAGAAAGATCATTCCCAGGTTATGAGAATGATGAATATATTCAAACTGCTGATAACATGTGTTTTATCATGGATGATTTAAAAAATTTCAGCAATGATGACTTAGAAGAAATGGACATCTTACACCAACTGGCCATGTTAAGTATTAAAACAAACAAATTTTACAAAAGGTCAGGAAGGAAATTTCCAGGACTTAACAGTTCTACAAAAATTGGTTTTGACAAGTCTAAACTTAGATGTCACAAGTGTCAGAAGTTGGGACACTTTGCTAGAGAGTGTAGAAGCTCTAGCTACAACCAATCTCAGTCTGGAAATCTGTATAACCCTAGTTATAATAGGAATAATGGAACACAGGAGAGTGCATATTTTGTACAGGCACAAGCTCCATAAATCCAATATGTGCCACAAGTACAATATGTACAGATGCCTGCTCAACAGATGCAGAGCCAACAATCAATCCCTCCCATTCCAGCTGCTCAACAACCTCCACAGACTCAGCAACCCTCACAACAAAGCTTGTTCACCTCAGGGTATGTTGACTGGGGCAGTCTTCCTTTTGACACTACTGAGTGTAATCCTGATGCAGACAACAAAATGTTTGACATCAACTGGGGATAACCTGACAATGGCAGAAAGAATTTTGCCTTAATGGCATTTGAGGGCTGCACCTCAAAATCTGCCCTGTCTCAGGTATCAAAAGAATCTTTAACAAAACTTTGTTCAACTTCATGTAAAGAATATTTTGCTCTCATAAGAGAGACTAATGTGCATTTACAAGGCAAAGCAAATAACTCTGAGAGAAAATTCACTAAGATGAAATGTGATTTAGAAAGAAAACTTGCTGCAAAGGCAAAAGAAAATTCTAAATTAACTAACAATGCTATTGAAACCCAAGCACAACTTAAAATCATGATAGATGACCTAGGAAATGTCAGAAAAGAGCTTGCTGACACCAAGGTTACTTGTAAAAAATGGGTAGAATCTTGTAAAGGGTACCAACTACTACCAAACAAACAAAGTGATTCAAATGTTAGGTTTGGCATACGGTACAATCACACTGAAACACCAACAGATTTTTCCCCCAAAACTACTGAAGATGGGAGAAAAATTGTTTCAGGTGAAACTTCTGAAGAGAAAGAATGCACATCTTTTCATGAAAAATTTATATAAACTCACAAAGAAAGTTCTTCAGAAGTACTGATAAAATCTGACTTTAAGCCATCAGTAGTTTCATCTACATCAGGAGTTGAGAACCTGAAAACTACTAATAACCTAAAACCAATCAAAACAGTCAGAAATTTGCCTTTAAATGAAAAAGAAAAGGCAAAAGAATGTGAAATCTGTGGTCTGTTTAACCACGTGACAGAAATTTGCAGATATAGAAAAGGAATTCAGTACAACAAGAAAATTTCACAACTGGTTGTGGGAAAACAAATCAAAAATGATTTTGTAGAAACTTTTTCTCCCAAGAAACAACAACCAGAAACACCTTTTCTCAGATAAAGATGAAATCTCAACAAAAATCTTTTTCTCAATATTCTCTTTCAGTAGCTAGACCTACATCATCAGCAGTTTCACAAACTGCTGAGATTAAAGATCTCATGCATATGGTACAACTACTGATGACCAAGGTTGATGGTGGTCCTCAAAAGAATACCACCATGGCTCTTAAAGAAAAATCCATTGCCAAAAAGACATAGATTCCTCAACTTGGTCAAGAACAAACTGTTAATGTTCTCAAGAGTAAACCCAAAGCCAAACTGGCTTGGGTTCCTAAATCTAACTAATTTGCTACTTTGTGCAGAGGGTCTCCAGAGGCTTAAATAGCACTTGGTATGTGGACAGTGGAGGCTCAATGCACATGACAGGATGCAGATACCTGATAAACAACTTTATCAGTCAAAGAGAAGGATCTGTATCCTTTGGGAACAATGCCAAGGGATATGTGCTGGGACATGGCAATGTCTCCTCTGGCAAAATACAGTTTGACAAGGTCAATCTGGTTGAAAACCTTGAGTACAACTTGCTGAGTGTGTCACAAATGTGTGATAAAGGATATTCTTCCTTTTTCACAAAGACAACATGCAAGATCATATCACCAGAAGGCCAGAAGTTGATAGAGAAGATCATTGAAGATCATACTTTGTTGATAGCCAAAAGATGTGGCAATGTGTATGCAGTGGACATTGAAAAGGACAAAGTACTGAACAACACTACATGTTTCTTCTCAAAGGCATCAACTTCAGAGATTGATCTCTGGCACAGGAGACTTGGCCGTGTGAACTTTAAAACCATAAATAAAGTCACAAAAATGGGCTTGGTCAGAGGTCTACCCTTAAAAGTTTACCAGTGTCAAGAACACTGTGTATCCTGTTTAAAGGGAAAGCAGCATAAGTCCTCCTATAAGTCTATTGAAGAATCAAAAACAACTGCATGTCTTCAACTACTCCATATGGACTTATTTGGGCCAGTAAAAATCATGAGCCTTGGTAAGAAGAAGAAGTACTGCTTGGTCATCATTGATGACTATTCAAGATTCACAGGGGTATTCTTCTTATTCTCCAAGGATGAGGCAGCTGAAATCATCAAGTTCTTCATTCTACAAGTAGAGAAACAATATTCTCTATCTGTCAAAGCCATTAGAAGTGATAATGGGATAGAGTTCAGGAACAAAACTCTGGATGAATTCTGTTTGTCTAAAGGGATTATTAGACAATTCAGTGTTCCCAGAACTCCTGAACAAAATGGTGTGGTAGAAAGGAAGAACAGGACATTAATTGAAGCAGCAAGAACTATGTTAGCTGATTCAGGCCTACCATTGTATTTCTGGGCTGAGGCAGTTAACACTGCATGTTATGTTCAAAATAGAGTCCTTGTCAACAAGAGACACTCCAAGACTGCTTATGAAGTTCTTCATGGCATAAAGCCCCTTATCTCCTTTTTCAGGGATTTTGGATGTCAATGTTTCATTCTAAACATTAAAGACTCTATCTCAAAGTTTGCTGCTAAAGTTGATTCAAGAACCAAGATAGTAGAAGAAACGCTGAATGTCAAGTTCAATGAGTTAAAACACACTCTTATTCCAGCACATCCTGCTGAACTCTTTGACCTTGACAGCTTCCACTTTGGACCTGAAAAGACTGTTACTTCATCTAAACCTACTTATTATGGTGACCAAAGGTTTGATGATGAGGATCCAGCACCATGGACTCCTAATACAGTCATTAAGTCAACTTTCAAATCTTCAGAAGTTTCACAAACTTCTGATTCAACAACTGATGATGTACAAACACAAACATCTGCTTCAGCACCTACAACTACTGAAGATGTTCAAACAGCTGAACTAGACATTATAAACCTCAGTGGTTTGTTTGATGAAGTACAAGAGCCACCTACACTTGTCAGTGGTTTACAACAACTGATTGAACACAAAGATCATCCATTGGAACAAATCATGGGTGATATTGCATCAGGTGTTCTCACAAGAAACCAACTTTCCAACTTTTGCTTCTTCTCAGCATTCATTTCTCAGTTGGAACCTAAGAAGTACCAAGAAGCCCTCAAAGACAACAATTGGGTGGAAGCTATGCAAGATGAGTTGCTTCAATTCAAGAAGCAACAGGTTTGGGAAATCTGTCCCTTACCACCAAACAAGCTACCAATTGGTACAAGATGGGTTTTTAGAAACAAACAAGATGAAGCTGGTATGATCATTAAGAACAAGGCAAGACTGGTGGTACAAGGTTACTCTCAAGAAGAGGGAATTGATTATGATGAGACCTTTGCTCCAGTTGCAAGGCTTGAGGCCATCAGGTTATTTCTGGCCTATGCCATTTCCAACAAAATAAAAGTTTTTCAAATGGATGTTAAGAGTGCATTTTTGTATGGCAAGATTAAAGAGGAAGTGTATGTTTTTCAGCCACCTGGGTTTGAGGATCCTTCTTATCCTGAGTGGGTGTACAAGCTGGACAAACCTCTTTATGGGCTAAAACAGGCTCCAAGAGCCTGGTATGAAACAATTTCCAACTTTTTGCTCAAAAATAACTTTACAAGAGGCGCCATTGATAAAACTCTTTTCATTAAAAATGTTGGAAATCATGTCTTACTTTTTCAAATTTATGTTGATGATATCATATTTGGTTCAACAAACACAAAATTGTGTGATGAATTTAAGAAACTCATGCAATCAAAATTTGAGATGAGTACAATGGAAGAACTACGGTACTTTTTAGGACTGCAGATTAAACAACAAACTAATGGAACTTTTATACATCAATCAAAATATGTTAAAGAATTATTGAACAAATTTTCTTTACAAGACTGTAAATCATGTTCCACTCCCATGACACCTACCACACAAGTTGAACCAGATGATCAAGGAAAACAGGTTGATCAAACCATGTATAGATGTATGATAGGTTCCCTTCTGTATTTAACTGTTCTAGACCAGATATTATGTTTTCAACATGTGTCTGTGCTAGATATCAATAAGCTCCTAGGGAATCACACCTCATTGCAGTCAAAAGAATCTTCAGATATCTGAAAGGAACTCCTACACTTGGAATTTGGTATCCTGCTTCTAGCAATACCAAGTTATCAGCTTTTTCAGATAGTGACTATGCAGGGTGCAAAATGTCAAGAAAATCAACATCTGGTGGTTGTCAATTCTTGGGAAACTGTCTAGTGTCTTGGCAATCAAAGAAGCAAACATCTGTTGCAACTTCAACTGCTGAAGCTGAATACATTGCAGCTGCAAGTTATACATCACAGATACAATGGCTCCAATATCAACTTCTTGATTATGGAATCAAAGAAACCAAGACACCATTGCTTGTAGACAGCAAATCTGCCATTAGCATCATTCAAAATCCTGTTCAGTTCTCAAAAACTAAACATATTGAAATCAGGTATCATTTCATCAGGGATTGCTATGAAAAAGGCAAGATTGAAGTGAAGCATGTGACAACAGCTAATCAGATAGCTGACATATTCATTAAACCCCTTGACACATCAACATTTCAGAAGTTAGTATCCATGCTTGGGATGCTAAATTTGTAAGTGTTTCTTTTTACTTCTCTGCACATATTTTATTTTTCACTTACATTTGTTTTTAGACCAAAACTTCTGAAAAACAAGAAGAGAGAAACTACTGATGAACAAAAACATCAGTATGGGAATATTTTCTGAAAAATGAGTAACTTCTGATAAAATAATCTTCAGAAGTTATGAATAAAGTGTTTATAAACATTCTCATCAGTTGTTAATAAACTACTGAAGAGAAAGTGGGAACTACTGATGATAATTATTCTTCATCAGCAGTTTTGTCATTAAGGGCAAATCAGACATTTCCCACTTCAGAAGTTTGACATAGGGCGGTTACAAACTTATGATAAACACCTTTTCCAACACTTATCCTTTCAAAAAGCAAAAATTCCCTCCTTCTCTCTCAAAAACGCTCTCAAACCCTGAAACCTGCAAAAACACTGTTCGATCCACAAACACACAAACCACATGGCTCTAATACTGAAACAGGGACACAATCAAAGAGGCTACTTTGAGAAACATGAAGCCTGGTCCCAATACGACGAAATCATTGATTTAGTCGTTAAATCCCAATACTTCACTGCCCTCACCATTGATCCTCCAATCCACACTAAAACTCTTAATGAGTTCTGGGCAAATCCGGAGACGGTGACAGTGAATGATCAAGTGATCTCAATTAATTCAACCAACCAAGGGAGAAGAATGGCAATCACACCAGCAACTTTGGGGATTAGACTGGGTCTGGATGATGTGAATGCCCCAGAACAATTTCCAAACTCTGAAATTCATATGACCATGACAGAGTGTGGTTACCAAGGTACTCTCTCACATGCTACCATTTTTAAGAAATATTTTGAACCTAAGTACAAACTTTTGTTTCATTATATAATAATGTGATTGAGTCCAAAAACTGGATCTTATGATCAGATGCCCTCTACTTTTCAACCTATTTTTCATTCCATTGTGAATGAAACAAAATTCAGGGCATCAGCACTTTTCTTTAATGAATTGGTGTTACATCATCTCAATTCAAAAAAGAAGTTTTTGTTGTATCCAAGATTTATTATGCAATGCATAATAAAGGAACTTGGAGAAGAGGTGCTTATGGGTAAACAACTGTTTTAAACCCATTAACCTCACAAGCATACTCTAGGCACAATAAACCGGCTACCTGGCCAGAAGATGACCAAGGGGAACACACAACAGTCCCCAAGGAACCCTCATCTTCCAAACCTTCACCCAAAAAGGCCAAGAAACCCAAACAGCAAAAACAAAAACCCACCAGCCTTAAAAGAAAGGCAGTTCAGGAAGTTGAGATGCCTGAACTTGCTAATGTGCAATCTGCACTTGATAAAGATGTGACTGAAACATCCTCTCAATCTCATCCATCTCAAACCCCCACTAGAGCACCAATCACCATTTTATTCAAAAGAAAGAAATTTAAGAAAACAATCCCCATTGACTCTTCTTTTGAAACTGCTGAACCCTTAGCCCAAACTACTGAACTAGCACCACAAATTTCTGAACCTGAAGCCCTTGAAATTGCCAAACTTCTCTCTGGGCTAAAAGAGACCATCCCATCTGAACATGTCAGTCCCCTACATCAAATAGGGGACATACCTTCAGAACTTGACATGGATGTGGATGTCCATAGCCCTAACCCAAGAGATGAGGATGAACCAGGGTTTCTAAGCCCAAACATAGAGACTCTAGGTACATTTGAGGCTGCTACTACTCATATACCACCCAGTGGTGGATCTGAGGAAAGAAGTAACATTGCTAAGACCTCACTTGTGGCAACTACTGATGAAGGCTTAATGCCTGAGGTAGGAAATCCTCTGAACCAAGAACAAGAGGTACATGAGACAACTGGGTTGGGCAAAGCTCATGATTTAACTGATACCGTCCTCATTGAGGAAGTAAGCAGGGATTCAGATGATTCCATTAATTTGGATGATGATTCACACTCCACAAAACTTGAATTGACGGCTGCTAGTGAAGGTCCTGCACCTGGTGTCTCTAAGCTCAAAGAGCTGGTCACACCATATCAGGTTAAAGTCCACTTGATCCCTGATTCCCCTAAAGTGGCATCTTCTGTACAACATGAAGATCACCCAAAAACACACCCCTCACTGAAAATGCCTACCCAATTCCCTTGGTCATCCAGCATAGACTTGAACCAACTATGCAGCCCAGATGGTCCCCTATACCAGCTGATGAACACCCTCATTGCCAATCACCTCAAATCTTTCACAACTGCTTTGGAGTTGTCAACCAAAACTCAGTTTGAGGTGATCAACCAGAAACTCGGTGAGCTGTCCAACAAGATAGACAAGAACTCAAGACAGCTTGCTGAACTCACTGGTAGAACTTCCAAACCTAGCAGGCTTCCAGAAGTGGATGAAGCCAAAAAGGGGGAGAAGATTAAGGAACCAAAGGAGTCACTAGAAGCCAGGATTAAGGCAAGAGTGGCTCTACAACAACAAGAACTGCTAGAAAAAGCCAAGAAACAAAAAGAAGATCAACAAAGGCTTTTTTCTACAACTGATATTGAAGCTGAACCTTCCCAAGGCCATAATGAAGAAACTGCTGAAAAAACCTCTGAAGGCTCAGAAAGTACTGAAGACAATCCTTCAGTAGTTGATACTTCTATCAACACTTCAGCAGTTAACACTTCCAGCTTACAAAAAACTGAAGAGCCTTCCAAACCAACTGAACAACAACAACCAACTCCTATTCCAAGGTCTACAACAACAACAACAACAATGACTGTGCTAAACCCTTCTCCAATTTCAGAGTCAAAAGAATTAATTGAGAAGAGTTTTCTTGCAGCCAAAAGAAAGGCCATGGAGGATGAAGTCTGGAACAGTTTGGAAGCAAGGGAAGACATGAGCTACAATAAAAAACTTGAAGCTTATGAAGCAGAGCTGAATAGACAAGCCAAGATTGAAAAGGTTGCTAAAGAAGACAAAAGACAACAACTGGTGTCTGTCATCATAAAGAACAGCAAAACTAAAGACTATTCACTCAAAGGGCTCTCAATGGATGAGCTCACCAGAAGAGCTCAAATTGTTACTGACAAACTAGCAACAGAAAAGGATAGAAAAGCCAAGAGAGCTGAGATGATTGAAGAACTGGTAGCAAATGACTATGGTTCAAAAGCCTCTGTGTCAAGATGGAGAGAAGACAAATTACTGGACACATACAAGAAATACAAGGCTGCCAAGGCTGCTAATCCAGAGAAGTTCAAAACTTCTGAAGTATCAACTTCAGTAGTAAGAACTTATGGTTTTAAAAGACCAGCTACCAAGAAGAAATCAGAGGATAATACAAAGACTGACTTCAAGATGGTGTTGCTAGAATGCAACACAGTTGTACATGGAGACTTTGATATTGAAGAGAAGCCTCTGATAACTCAATTTAGGGATCCTTCAACATTTTCTTACCAAATTCAGAAGACTATCACTGACAGACTGCACACAAAGGTAGTTACTGAACATCATTTACCAACCTTTAAATTACCTGATGTAGTGCAAAAAGAAGACAGAAGTGAATCCCACCTAAGAGTCACAGAAATAGAAAACATCCAACACTCAGGAACATCCCAGGGATCCAGCATGGTTCCCTATACTTCAGACTTTGACAAGTCTAAAGTGCTGATCATCAGATGGTCCTTTACTGATGACAACTCAGTATTGGTGACAAGAAGAGATCTTACAAGCAAGGCCTACAAGTCCCTGAATGAACTGAAGAATCTATCAACTCAAGACTTGCTTAAAATTCAACATTTGGAACCTCAAAGGGGATCTCTCACTTATGGACAGCTAAATCAATTGAAGAATTCCATGTTCAAGGAGATATGGAAGATTGTGAATGCCAGAAGAAAACAATAAGGAATTAGAAAAGGTTTTGGCTTCATCAATCAAGGGGGAGATTGTTAGGACAAAAAGGATTGAGGAAACCACTTTTGTAAGCCATAGTCTAATTCACTTCTGCAAATATTCAAAGTATAGAACTACTGAAGAAAGAAGACTAAAGTACTGAAGAAGGATTCAACAAGTACTGAAGAAGAAGTATCAGAAGTTCTGAAGCCTAACCAGACAGTTCACTAAAGAACTACTGAAGACAAACTACTCATCAGTAGTTTGTCATTCATCAGCACTTGTACCAGAATCTTTCCACCGCCTTATGTTTCAGTAGTTTATTAAATTAGTATTACTTTATCTATTTGTGCAAGTTCCAAGAATGTAACTTGTTGCTACTTGTTACAGACTTGCTTTTTGGCAAGGTTCATGTATATGTAAAGTCTATAAATAGATGGGTTCATCCCTCTGTTTTAGACATTGATTTTTATTGAAACAGAAATCCTTCAAAGCTTATTATTGTTCTTTCCATTTCATTTATTGAGAATCTATTAGAGTATTTATTATCATTCACATTCAATACTTAGATTCTCATTAAGCTTGTCTTTAGTTTTCAAACATCCAGGGGGAGTAATAACTCCTGTTGATAGTGTAACTTTACTTAATCATTCCGCTGTGCAAATCTGATTGAACTTGCTAAACACATAAGTGTTCACTAGAAATCAATACATCAAGAGAATTACTGATCCAACAAGAGACACAATGAATGTTTCAATGAGACATAGGATGAATCAAGGATAATGAGATGTAATAAGGAATGTAATCATTTACTCATTAATTAAAACGAATAAACGAAAACGTTGACTTATCAAAGCTTCTAGATTCTAATAACATAGTGAAGAGATGCTTTAGCCTATAAGTGAACACTCATCCCGAGAAATCCCAGGTAGGCATCCGGGTCCCTCGTCTGATTGGGATTTATACGCAATGTCAGTCCTAGACAGAAAACTCATAATACAGGTGTTCACCCTTCCAGATTGCACGTGTTCGATATTAAAATCTAGAACTTCGACGAGATCTTCAAGGTGGTTCAGGCTATACTTGAGGATTGTGTCCTATTAATCTAAAGGTGGATCAGGATTGCAGCAGACAAACAAGAGTAGACAACTCGTAGGACTAGGGTAGTATAGGGTGTGGGATAGGGATAAGGATAAGGAAGCAAATAGGGTTACAAGTAGGATAAGCAAGTACTGTTTTAAAATCCCTAAGGTTATAGTCTAGATTATTTTTCTAATAACCTGATTCCTTATAAACAAGGCTCTGATACCAATCTATAACACCCCAACCAATGGCGGAAACATCGGGATGTCACGTATGGATGATTGTTCAGTAGCACATGGTGTATATTGAAATTTTAAATACTTTATTCATAGCATAAATATCCAAATGAAACATTGTCTAAAAATCCAAAACTTCTAGTACATAACAAGAAATAAAGTAAACAACTTCATAATAATTCTTCAAGCATACTCTAAGCCTCAGCTTCATTGTTACCTGAAACATGTTAATTTTGAAAACGTTTTTGGGTCAACAAAATGTTAGTGAGAATTACATAGGTTTGTATATTAAATAAAAATTTGTACAATTCGAGTGTCATGGCAAGTCTAGCCCATATGTGAAAACAAATTTATTAGGTAAATCGAGTGCATAATCAAACCTTGTGACTAGAATATTGTGGTCCATCCCATACGCATATGGTTCACTCGATTTTGTTATATGTTCGATAACAATCACCCACGCTACCTATGTAGGAGGTACACGTA
Source organism: Ambrosia trifida (assembly GCA_028751855.1). NCBI lineage: Eukaryota > Viridiplantae > Streptophyta > Magnoliopsida > Asterales > Asteraceae > Ambrosia > Ambrosia trifida. Next base: position 90,978,611 of record CM054126.1, read on the forward strand.
TCCGGGTGGGGTTGTGAGTCCAATAGATCAATCATTGTATATCGTCGGTTGATCAATGTTGATGATTATGCTAGAATAATTGTGCTTACCCTAGTAATGTTTAAGACATAATGCAACATAAAATAACACATAGACACTTATGTTGAATTGTAAATTGATGTTGTAACATGTTTCACCCCAAAATAGTGAAAAGGAAAAAGAGGCTATGTAAACTCAACTTAATGCTAGTATTGAATCCCTTGATATAGAATAAATGTGGCTCGTGTGTATCCAAATATCACCCTATTTTAAGGCAATAAATAAGTGTTGGAAAAACTTAAAAAGTCTAAGTTTTCTAGTCTAAAGTATTCTAGGGTTCCTAATTTGGGGATTGATAATTGATTAATGCTTAATTTAGAATAATTGTTAATGATTTAATAAATAAAGATATAATTAATAAAAAGGATTTTTGACCAATCTTAATTAATGGTAGTTGTATTATAATGAAATAAATGGGAAAATAATTTTTATAAAATTATTTTCTTAATTAATGAATATATATATACATTAATATTTATTTGTCAAAATATAGTATTAATATCTAAAAATATTAAAATTTATAAATTTCGAAAAAAAAAATTATATTTCTGATCTAAATGATTAAAAATAATTTATGTGAAATTTTGATGTAAAAATAATGAAAAATGAATTTATTATGAATTATTTATGAATAAAATAGCATAAATTAATTAAAAATACTAAATAAACGTTTTTCTAAAATACAAATTTATTTCTGGAACATTTATTGATTTATAAGTTTAAAATAATTTTTGTGGAATTTTATAAAACTGTTTAGATATTTTTATAGAATTTTTAATTTATAAATGAATAAACTTGTAATATTTTTATATATATTAAATAAATAATTTTTGAAAAACTAAAAATTGTATAATAAACTTCATCATCAGAATAACATAAAATAATTTTTATAGAATGTATAAACCACTTTTAGTATTTAAAAATTCTTTAAAAAAATAAAGGGTTTATTTATAAAATAAACGCTTAAAAAATATGTTGTACACGCCAGGACTCGAACCCGAGTCTGGCCGGTTTCAGTGCCTTAATCACAAGTCCAGCCACCATCTGGGCTGGACCCTGAGAACATTTGAATCCAGTTTCAATTTGTTATATAGGTTAACTGGATTAAATCATATTTTTTTTAGAAAAAGGGATGTGGAGACGGGATTCGATCCCTCGTCTACCACTGGTTCACTATTTTAACAAGTAGGGAAACTACCAACTGATCTGTGGATCAGTTGGTGATTTACTTAGATCTGAAACGAATTTAAACCTTTGTTGTACTGTATTATTATCCCCAAATCGTGCATATGAACCCTAGCTATTATAATTGACACAGTTATCAATCAATGGCCATAGAAACCATATGGCTTTTGATTATAAGATGCCGAAGAACAAAACTAAAAGATCAATTGAGACTCAGAGAGAGTGTTTGTGCTCGGTTGATCCGGCAACCAAAAAATTCAAAAATGCGATCAAAACATCTTGAGAGGTGTGTTTTAACAGAAATTGAAGGTGAGGAAAAGATTTTCTGTGGTTTTAAGCTCTAGAGGAGGGTTTAATTTATAGTGAAACACAAGGATTGAACGATTTTAAATTTGAATTTGAATGTTCAATCTATAAGCGTAATTACAGGATTTCTGGTTCGTTTTGATGAGAATTCCTGTGGGGATAAAGCCGAACAACCTGTTAACGACTTCCTCAAACCCGTATGTCAGGAAAACGTGGGATTTAAAACTCAATTGAATGGATATAGATATGGGTGTTGTCTTTTATTAGTCAACTGATATGATTATAATGTGAACTTAAGTTTATATCGGGTTGGGTTTATAACACCAACTAGCCATGGCTCAGCTGGTAGTTAAATGGTTTGGCTTTGTGGTGGACGCGGGTTCGAGTCCCGGTCCACACATTTTATTTTTTTAGAACATTTTCCATATTAAAACTATATTATTATGTATATATATGATCATAATTGATTAAAAATGATGAGAAGAATTTTAATACGCACAAAAATGTCAAGATCCAAAGATTTATTGAATAACTTTCTTTATTACAAGATGGATAAAATACGAAACGTTACAGTATAATTGTACAAATAGTGATGATCATTACGTAAAATCACATATATATAGTTTTACTCTTTAGCTTGTAGATCTTGTAGTTTCTTATTAGATCCATTCGTTGTTAGTCGTAACAACAATTAGTGTAGTTAAATTCGTGTTTGCATGCATGTTAGACTAATGCGCTTTACAGTTATATGCAGGAAAGCTCCGGGTAGCACCTAACCTAAAAAATTAACAATGTATCTCCAATGTTAACGGTTTTTAACTCTAATATTAAAACCTAACCTAAAACAATGTACAACTCCAATGCTAAGACCTGTTGTAAATAGAATTCATATTTACTAGTTTGAACATAATTAATGACTTGACTATACATGATTAATGAATAACCTGAACATTTTGTGTTTTTTTTCCTGTATGAACAAAGCCCCACAAAAAATTAGTCGTGTGTTTTCTTCGTTTTTTATATAACACTATGGCACTCGTTGGAAATATAATAAAATGCTTGTTAATTTGGTGTAATTTTTTTCTTTTAAAATTCTCGTATATAAAAGATATTAACGTTTAAAAATTATGGGGGTGAAACATGAGAGAAAAATCCAATTTTGTTTTTAAATATTTTTTTTCCTAAAATCACTCATTGCCACATGTCATCCTACATGGCACTCTCAAGAGGGAGAATGGCTATATGAGTGCCATGTAGGATTTAGCCATTTGAAATATACATATACTAGATTATCCTCCGGGAGCATCCTGGGGTTGAGAAATCTAATATGACACATCAATTTTACATATGAAATAGACTTAATGCGCCTTACTGTTGCATGCAGGAAAGATTCAGGTAGCACCTAACCTAAAATAATTAACAATGTATCTCCAATGTTAACGCCTAACCTTAATCAATGTATAATTCTAATGTTAACATCTAACCTAAAACAGTGTATAACTTTAATATTAATACCTAACCTAAAACAATGTACAACTCTAATGTTAACATCTAACCTAAAACGATATATAACTCTAATGTAACTCAAATATTAGCACATATCCTAAAGGCTAAAAAATGTACAACTCTAACATACTAATATTGATACCTAATCTAAAACAATGTATAACTCTAGTAACCTATTCTGTTCTGGTTGAAAATATAATTCATATTTACTGGTTTAAACATAATTAGTGACTTGCCTATACATGATTAATGAATTACCTGAACACGTGTTTTTTTCCTGTATGAACAAAACCCCACAAAATATAGTCGTTTTTTTCTCCGTTTTTTATATAGCAATATGGTACTCGTTGGAAAGATAATAAACGCTCGTTAATTTGGTGTATTTTTTTCTTTAAAAAATCTCGTAGGTAAAAGATATTAACATTTAAAAATTATGGGAGGAAACATGAGAGAGAAAAATCCAATTTTGTTTTTAAATTTTTTTTCCCTATAGATACTCAGTGCCACATAATATTCTACATGACACTCTCAAGAGAGAGAATGCATGTAATGAGTACCCTGTAGGATTAACCCTTTTCAAATATATATATATATATATATATATATATATATATATATATATATATATATAGAGAGAGAGAGAGAGAGAATGAGAGAAAGAGAGATAAGAATCAACTTTAAATATGTTTTAACAATAATCTAATTTACTTCTAATTCTAAATATATTTATAACCGTGTAAATTGAACAGTGTTTCCATTAATTATTGCTGGCCCACATATTTTTTTTTACTTCTTATACAAATGTTTCCACTTGAAAACCAAGTTTGAGGTGTTGGTGTAGTGGTTGTGCTTTGTGTTTGCTTCGCTCGTAGGCCGGGTTTGAGCCTTTGTGGCCCGGTTTTGTTTTTTTTTTCCTTCGTATGATGGCAGTTTTGTAATTAGTAGGTTTTACAAGGGTGTATGTGTCATTTGCATATCAGGTTATTTGTTGCCATCTCCTGCTCAAAACACGTTTCATCCGCCTCCATCTTCAAACCCTTACTTACCTTCTCTCCATTTGAAACCCTGACATAATCCTCCTTCTATACAACAATGTTGCCCACCGTCAGTTTCCTCCACCTCTTCATTATCATTTTCCAGACCTTTCTCCATATTCTTACCTACCTTCTCTCTCGCCACTCCCTTTGTTCACATCTTTTCAGTCTACAATGAGATCCGATGCCTTTCGTTATCTCCATCGGCCAGGTTTTGCTTCGGCGGTGGGGGATTTGCAGAGGGTTGTTGAAGACGGTGTCTTTCGGTGGTGGTTGTTGGATGGTAATGATGATGAAGATGTCGGATCTGAGTTGCTGGGTATGTGCCTTATTATTACTATTTTTATTATTATTGTTATTATTATTATGTTTTGATAAACATGCGATTGAACCGCCGTGGCCGGTGGTTTGTCACCCACCCGTGGCGGCGCCGGTTTCAATAACCGGTGGTTTTATATCCATCCGTGGCTGAGGTGGTTCTAACAACCACGTTATATGGTGATGGTTAAGCTGTTATGTATAATCATTATTGTTGGGTTTTATTATTGGGTTTACTGTCGTGGTGATTATTGTTGGTGGGGCTTCTATTTACCTGTCCTTGTCGTTGGTTTGACAGCTATGCATGGTCACGGTGGTTGTGCAGTCTAATTGTAATAGCCGGGCTAATACGACGGTTGAACTGGTATGTGTCAGACAGAACATCACCTGACGATCATTATGAACATTCTTACTTTCTGTTGCCAAACACGAGCACCTACGTGTACAGCCACATGATTGAGGCTCACCATCCAACCCGTCGTTGCCGGTGGTTTGACAACCATGCATGGCGATGATGGTTGTGCGCTCTGATTATTACAGTTGGGCTGATACAATGCTTGAGCTGTTGACCTGATACGACAGTTGAACTGGTATGTGTCAAATAGAGTATCACTCGACGATCAGTATGAACATTCTTAATTTATGTTGACAAACACAAAGCACCTACGTGTACAGCCACATGATCCACGCCCACCATCTGAGCCGTCGTTGCCGGTGGTTTGACAGCCATGCATGGCGCCGATGGTTGTGCACTGTCATTATTACTGCCGGGCTGATACGACGCTTGAACTGTTGACCTGGTACGATGGTTGAACTGGTATGTGTCAAATAGAGTATCAGCTGACGATCATTATGAACATTTTTAGTTTCTATTAACAAACACGAAGCACCTACGTGTACAGCCACATGATCGAGACCCACCATCCGACCCGTCAGTTTGACAAACATGCATGGCGACGATGGTTGTGGCCTTTGATTGTTACAGTCAGACTGATACGCCCCTTGAACTGTTAGTGTGTTTCAAGGCGCGTTTGTGTGTTTTTAAAGAGAGAGAGCAACGTGTGTGTGTGTGTGTGTGTAGAAGTGTCTGAAACAATGAAAATAAACACTGAAGGAACTTCAGTTATGTATATGTTACGTTTGCATAACTAGCAATTGAGCAGTGTTGCATTAATTATGTTGTTGTCGTCAACAGCCGTTGTTTGTGATTGTTGTGAAGGCAATGTCGTTGGTAATGCATAGTCATTGCAACCGCCTTATGTGGTTTACGCAACTATAAATATATTTATGTGAGTCTAGGATACATGAATATTGTTTTGTCCACTATTAATGCAACGCTGTTCAAGTTACATGGTTATAAATATATTTACTTTGCGTATCTGCAACTGCCACATGCTTTTTCTGGCTGCAAAAGGCCACGATTCTGCTGCTGTTTCTGATATAATTTTTTTAATGTTAAAATAGGCTATGATGATGAGTGTCTATGTGTACAAATGATTCTGACCAAACATGAGATTATCTGTATCTTGGAGGGGCAGCCGTGATGGCCGTGTGACTATCTTTGTTTTCGCATGGCAACCGGCATGAATGCAGCCATGGCGGATTAATCCACTTTGTTTGGTTGATTACAAATCTCACTCTGACCCATGATAGCGGTGGTCTATGTAGCACTGGGATGGGTACGTTTCCTGAACATTGGAAGCGGTTGGGAAACGTTTCGGTCGCGCTTCCATCCTCAAACAGTCCCCGAGATGGGTACGGCAACCATATTAGCGTTTCCGTGCATCCTAGGCGGTGGTTTGCTTAGATATCTACCATTGCCACCTGGTCTGGTTTCCTGTAAGGTATTGCAGCTTCTTTGAATGTAATTTTTTTAATGTTAAAAGAGGCTATGATGATGAGTTTCTATGCGCACAAATGATTCTGACCAATCATGATATTATCCGTATCTTGGCAGGGCAGTCGTGATAGTCGTGTGACTATCGGCATGAATGCAGCCATGGCGGATTAATCCTCTTTATGATGACTTTGTATGCGCACAAATGATTTTGACCAAACATGAGATTATCCGTAAATTGGCAGGGCAGTCGTGTGAGTGTCGGCATAAATGCAGCCATGGCGGATTAATCCACGTAGTTTGGTTGATTACAAATCTAGATCTGAGCCTCATGTTGTTTACATTTTTATATAAATGTGTTTTGCCTATTATGGGCTGTGATATTCTACATTAAAGTTGAAGAAAAAATTTTGTGCTTTTAAGTAACGTTGACACATTTTTAGTATCTCCCTACTTTTGTAGATCGTACGTCACCCAAAAGGTATACACCTCCTGTTTTTGGTTAAAAGAAGGACTTCAAACATAAATCAGAAGCTAAATAAGTTGAGATGTTGTCTTGGCTGATTTAGCTTCTGATTTATGCTTGATGTCCTTATTTTCATCAAAACTAGGTGGTGTTTGCCTTTTGATGACACAGGAAACACATGCTGCGTTCATTCATCGTAGCAGCTTATGTTTCATTTTCTACATATTTAACAAAAATAACACCTGGTTTATAGCTTTCGTCCATTGTTTTGTCCAGTTCTTCTTTCTACATATTTAACAAAAATAACACCTGCTAAGGTGGGCTAACACAACATGCAATAAAGTAGAGGCTTAAGTACAATATATTTTGTTGCCTGTAGCTATGATTAGTAACAAAAACTTCTAAATAGTTTGTGAAAATGGCATGCTATGAATAGTGGATGGTAGGTTACCAACTTGCAACCCTCATTCAGCCAATAATTTCGATAGCTCTGAGCGTATTTTCTCCTTTATTTTTTTATTGTGTTCCTTATTCATCTACTTTCATTATGTTTTACCTATTTTATTGCAAAAGAAGATTGCAAAGGTGGTGTAATGTTGTGTTTAACCTATTGCAACACCGTTTGTTTTAGAGAAGATGTTGTATGTGTTTTTTTTATATTTGTTATCCATATAACAATGTCTGTTTTAGCGATGATGACAACACACGTAGTAAGAGCTTATTGTTGGAAGATGATGCTTCATTCACCATGGCCCATAATCATTTTTCGCCTTCTAGGTGTATATTGGGTTTTATGCAGTGTTAAAATATTTATTTCATTAACCATCATTAATCTACATGTGGCTATGATGATTTTATAAAAAGCGAAATAATGTAGCCTTTTGTACGCTACGCAATTTTCGTATCTGAGCCTAACAACAACTGGTGTGAATCCCCAATGCAAAATTTGAAGGTTGTTAGTGGATGATGTCCCTAGGCTAGTATATATGTTGTTTGGACGAGTTTCGGGGTGTTTGGAGACGTTTATACGCGTCTTTGGGTGTGATTAAGGCTATAGGCGAGTACAAGATGGCCATAGGCGATTACACCCTAATCGCCATTACTGATCATGCGATTAGGGGTTCCCTATAGGCGATTATGGCCCAATCGCCAATAGGTACATGTCTTATAGCCTCTATTCGCCAATACTGACCTGTACGAGTACGGGAGGTATATATAGGCCCAATCATTGCCCTAATAATCAGTTTTTGCCACACACACTCTCCAAACACCCTCCCCAGGTCTGAGATTGCTTGGTTTGATCATTGTAACACTCGTGCTTTGTTTTAATGATATAAACGTTAATCTTTTGACCCGTTTGTGTGTTGTAATTGCTCGTTTATCATTGTTTCAAGTTTTTTTCTGTTATGAAAGCATATTCAAGGGATTCCGCACCTTGAATATAACCCTCGTGATTGTCGGGTGACACGTTCGTCGATCCTACAAGTGGTATCAGAGCCTCGGCTCTTATCACGAGCGTTTTGATAACAAAAACAAGTGAAAACAGGTAGGTTTTTGTGTGAAAGTTGTGATTTTTAATCAAAAACCTGTTTTGAACTTTGAAACTTTGAGTTTTTCACAAAAACCCTTATTTTCAAATTCTTAGTGTGTTTTTATGGATGAAAACGTGTGTTTTTTTATTAGGTTTTGTTCTAAAAGTGTTTTGGAAACTTTGCTAATCATTTGGGGATTAAACACATCATTTTGGATACGATTTTGAGGCAAAAACAGTGGTTTTTGAGCAAAAGTGAAGTTACAGATCAGATCAGGCGATTACAACAATCAGATCCTTCCAATCGCCTATCTATAGAAACCAGTACAGGCGAGTAGAGCTTCATTCGCCAGTCCTACACACGATTAGGGGTCTAATCGCCATCACCTTGTGTGGCATAGTCCCTAATCGCATGAAGTTCACCAATCGCCTCTAAATTTGTAATCGCTCAACTGTTCACTAGCAATTACACCCTAATCGCGTGTAATACCAGTGATTACACCTGCAATTTCCTATATAAAACCCTAATCGCCAATAGACACAAAAATAGAGTTCCCAATCGCCTATAACAACCAGAAACTGAAAATTTGACTAAGTATCGGACTTTTAACGAACTTAAACATATGGAAAACCCATGGGGACATCTGAATTAACCAAGGCAACAATATAATCAACAAATGAACAATCAAACAAACATACCCATGAACCCTTGGCAATTCTCAGCCGAGAGCAACGCGCGACGAATGCAACAAGCGCAAATGCAAGCGAATGTTGCCGGAATCAATCCATGGGCGCTAGCGGCTCAACAACAGGTAATGAATGTGAATCCGTGGGCACTCGCGGCTGCTGCGAATTCACAGACTAATCATCTGTCTTCCGTTCTCATAAGTGACTTAGAGACGGGTAGTCTAATAGGGCACCGAAACTGCAATACATGTCTGACTACCACGAATGGAAGGGCAGATTTCAGACATACGTTGAGGGTATTGATGGTCTCGTGTGGTCAGCAATAGAGACAGGGTACAGCAGGCCGATGGTTGAGAATTCGAATACTCCGATCTCACTGGAAGATATGAATGAAGATCAGAGGAAGAAGTATAACTACGAAAAGAAGGCGATGGCAGCATTGAAACAACCTCTTCCCAAGGATATACTTCATCAATTCGCTCAGTGCACTACGTCACAAATGCTTTGGTTAGCGCTTGCTGAGCGAAACGAGGGAAATCTGAAGACTCGAAAGGTCAAAATGGATCAACTCGAGAAGGAGTTCGAGAACTTAAATGCTATTGGGAACGAATCGCTAGGAGACCTGACTGTAAGATACTACCACTTGATGTCTGAAATGTACCAGTACTGGGTCTTGTACTCATCTGCAGACCTTGTGGAAAGATTTGCTGAGGCGCTACCTCCTCATTGGCATCAATGGTTGGACATCTTGAAATCAAGCAATGCTTATCAGACACTCACCATCAATGAGTTCATTATCGAGCTGGAGAACAAGGAGATAGACGAGATCAGGAGGGCAAACAAGGCGCTCATTCCACAGAGTCCCAGTATCTATTACGGGAACCCTCTTCAGGACGCCAGTGTGGGTGGATCCAAACCACAGACTGCATTTGTGGTTAACCTGGATCTAGTTTATGCCTTTGACAACTATGGTCCCCCAGCTGATGTTCCTCCTCCAACCTATCCCTTCAGACAAGGAAACCAGTATCCTTTGAATTATAATACTAACCATTTTGGTGTTAACCCTTTTTCTCATCTTGCAGCACCAACGCAGGCAACTTCAAACTTTGGTGGACCTTCTCCTTCAGGGTTTGGTGGGGCTCCAACTACAAATTATGGTGGATATGGAGGTGTTCGACTTCAAGTCAAGGTGGCTATCGGACCAACCCAGTCGCAGAGCAGCTGAACACCGCAGGTTTAGAGAAGGTGACGGTAGAGTTAGCTCAAGAACACATGGCTCTATTTTCAACCTTGGTCAACTCCTATAGTGGATTGGTTGCTGGACAGATCGGGAATCCTCATCTTACACAAGAGGATTACTCGCAGATCGATAAAGATGACATGGATCTGATAGACATTCAGTGGCACTTCGCAAGTGTGGTGAGAAGGGCAAAGGAGTATATGGACAGGACAGGAAGGAGAGATGTTCTGATAAACAACAACACTAAGTTTGGGTTTGATAAAACGAAGGTCACGTGCTACAACTGTGGCACCAAAGGGCACTTTGCAAGAGAATGTGACCGACCGAAGCAACAAGGTCATCAGAATCCCTTCAACAACAACAGAGCAAATCAGAATCAGAGGCAGCAAGCTCAGACACAACCTAATCCAAATATTGAGCGAGCTATTGTCCCAGTAAATAACCAGAACCAGAACCAGAGGCCTCCTGTAAACAACAATCAAGGACAAGCCCTGGTAATAAAAGCTGATGATATTAGTGTATACGACACAGACTCGTCGGATGATGAGCTTGATGAGCCTCCTAGGTATGCACCGGTCAAAACTCAAAACGTTCCTCTTGAAAACCATATCATTACTACTGAAACCTTGAGTGAACTTGTACCGAAAGTGCAACCGAGGATGGCAGAAGGATTAAGGTGTTTTACAAACTTAAAGGGTCTGAAAGGGTATATGCTGATGAGGAAGTCCCTCTCAAATGTATCGCCCCTGGTCTAATTGCTAAAATCTGGCAAGAATCTGTCATTACCGTGGAAAAGGAAACCTGGAATAAGAAGAAGGGTAAGGGTAAGGGTAGAAAAGACCAGGGTAATCAGCCAAATGAATATAACAAGAAAAATCAAAAGATAAACACCGTTAATCCTCAAAGTCATGCTCAGAGGAAAAGTCCGAAGAAGCATGTCACTGAGTTTGTTAGATCTACTGGAAATGAGCGAAACGACGATCCTCACGTCGATGTGCAAAGAAAATGCCTTGAGGATCTGAAGCATAAAAACTCATTTGCCAGTTCATCTAACAGAAAGAACAAAAAGGAGAACAAGTCCGAATCTCCTCGATTTGAAGAATACAGATCCTGTCATAAATGTGGGGAACGTGGGCATTTAGTTGCTGCGTGCCCTGAATTTAGACGAGAAAGGATCAAAGTGGATGATTCTCCCAGTTCTAGCAAAACTAAGCAACCTGTTTCCACTAAACTTTCTGAAAAACCAAAGGGAAAGCAGATTGTTTATGACAACCGAAACAAGATTGCAATGAACCAAAAGCCAGTTGATGGCAGGGGTCCACAGTTGAGGGGGAGCACTGTTCCCACAAAGGTTGAAGCAGCGCCTAAGCCACCAGGAAAGGCTGCAGCTAAACCACAGGGCAACCCCAAAACTGTTACACGTACAGTTAAATCTGAAGTGGATCCAAAATCTGTTCCTCCTAAGGAATCTAAGGCTGGATCTTCTAGTCCCAAAGCAAAGAAGAAGCCCAAGCCAAAGAAACCGGAACAGGTTTGGAGACCCAAGTCACCAACCAAAAGTGGAGAATCATCTGCAAGTGATAACACTGTTGGACCATCGGGAACAACATCAACTCCAAACGGAAGATGGGTTGATTTTCCGACATTAGATGAAGATGGTAGACCCAACACCGTGAAGGCTTGGGTCCCCCTTAACCACTGAACTTTGAATGTTTGTGCAGGGAGTTCCACAGGGACTTATCAGCAACCTATGGATTGTTGATAGTGGAGCTTCTGGGCACATGACAGGCGATCTGTCCCTGCTTTTTGACATAAAGAATATCAACGGGGGGTATGTTGCTTTTGCTGGTAATAAAGGGGGTTATATTACAAAAGAAGGCAGTATGAGTAACGGAATTGTAAGCTTTGAGAAGATAAGCTTTGTCAAAAAAAAAAATAGACCACAATTTGCTGAGCGTCTCGCAGATATGTGACAAAAAGTTCACTATGTTCTTTGATGACAATGCCTGTTTCATTCTGAAACCTGGATTTAAGATACCGAAAGAGTGGGTTATGATCTCAGCTCCCAGGGTCAACAACTTATACGTCCTGGATATGAGCCGAGCCATGACAGCAAAAGGTCAAGTCACTTGTTTTCTGTCTAAGGCGACAGAAAAGGAATCGATCATGTGGCACAGACGTATGGGGCACATCCACCTGAGAAAAATGAACCATCTGGTTCAGAATCAACTGGTGGAAGGTGTTTCTGTTAAAAATTTTCATCTAAACGACGTTTGTGTCTCATGCAAGAAAGGGAAGCAGAAAAAGAAGTCTCACAAACCTAAGAAGACAAACTCAGTTAGTCTACCTCTTGAACGACTGCACATGGACCTGTTTGGCCCAGTCAATCAGAAGAGCAAGAACGGTGACTTATACTGCTTGGTGGTTACGGATGACTATTCTAGGTTTTCTTGGGTCGTGTGTATGAAGCACAAGAGTGAAACTTTTGAATACTTGAAGAATCTGTTCACTAAACCGGAAAATCTATATCAGCTAGAGATCCGTAGGATCAGAAGCGATAACGGGACAGAATTCAAGAATCATGCTATGGAGTCGTTATGTGCAGAAAAGGGTATTCATCATGAATTTACAGCACCATACACTCCTCAGCAAAATGGGGTTGCAAAAAGAAAGAATCGGACTCTTATTGAGGCAGCCAGAACAATGCTCGCAGATTCGAACTTACCTGTGATCTTTTGGAACGAGGCAGTTCACTGCGCGTGTTACACTCTAAATAGGGTCCTAACAGTAAAGAAGCTTGGAAAGACTTCTTACGAGCTCCTGAACCGGAGGAACCCGAACTTAGAGTTTCTGGAACCTTTCGGAGCTCCATGCACCATGATACATCCCGATGGGAAGTTTGGTGCAAAGGCAGAAGAAGGTTTCTTTGTTGGTTATAGCACTCCCAATAAAAGAGTGTACAACAAAAGAACCAATTGCGTTGAAGAGTGGCTTAATGTCGATGTTCAACGCTATACTGCCAATGCACCTGGAGTTGGACCTGATTGGTTGTTCGATTATAAGAGTTTATTTGATTCTTTCAACGTGGATAATTTGGTAGATGATGTCGTAGCGCAAATGTATTACGAGTGTGAAAACGCAGCTAGCTCACCGCTAATGCGTCCAATCGTCGTCAATGCACCTGCGCCAGCACCATCTGATGCCTCTGCATCCACGGGTCCCCCTGGTAAAACCGCAGCAGCAGAAGTTGAGGAAGTCTTTCAGGAAGCGTCAGCAGAGGTTCTAGAATCTTCATCTTCAGACGATGATTTTGCAGAGTCTCATGAGACACTTACTGAAGAACAAGCTGGAAATGGTGAATCTACCACTACAGCTCCAGTTATTCCGACAGGAAACAATGAAGCTGGTCCTTCTTCTTCAGTAGCTCCAGGGATAGGTCTTAGGATCGATCTCTCAGGTTTTAATATGCAACCCGCTGCTCCCTCCAGTTCAAGCACCGCAGAGACAAATTTATCTCAAGGTTTGGAAAACCTTAATCTGCATTCGGATGATCCAGTGCCGGCACATCCGGAATCTCGGATTCACGACACTCATCCGATGCAGAATGTGATTGGTAATCCGGCTAGCAGAGTCATGACGCGCAGTCAGCTCAGAAATGCTAGTCCAAGTGACAATAGGTACTTTGGCACTCTATTCGGAGATCAGGAAAGTAGGTCATCAGAACGACTGGTCCTTCGCTCTTTATGTATCTCAAACTGAACCAAGAACCGTGCAAGAGGCATTGAGGGAAGAACCATGGATTGAAGCAATGCAAGCCGAGCTTCAGCAGTTCCAAAAGCTAGGAGTGTGGGACTTAGTTGACTTACCTCCAAGCTCGAAGAAAATTGGAACAAAGTGGGTCTATAAGTGTAAACGGGATGACCGCGGGGTGATTATCAGAAACAAGGCTCGATTAGTTGTCCTCGGCTTCCGTCAAATCGAAGGAATAGATTACAACGAAGTATACGCTCCAGTTGCGCGCCTTGAAGCTATCTGGATGTTCTTAGCTTATGCTTCGTACAAACGGTTTAAGGTGTATCAAATGGACGTGAAAAGTGCTTTTCTGTATGGTATCGTGAAGGAAGAGGTGTATGTTGCTCAGCCACCGGGTTTTGAGGATCCGCTTCATCGCGAAAAAGTTTACAAATTGAACAAAGCGTTGTACGGACTCCATCAAGCTCCGCGTGAATGGTATCAAATGCTTAGCAACTATCTAATATCCAACGGGTTCAAACGTGGACTCGTGGATTGCACCTTATTCACCAAGGAAAAGGGTGGTGACCGTCTTCTGGTACAGGTTTATGTTGATGATATTATTTTTGGGTCTACTAATGATGTCATGTGCAGGGAATTTGAAAAGCTTATGCAGGATAAATTTGAGATGAGCTCGATGGGGGAGATGTAATTCTTCCTCGGTGTACAAGTAGAACAACAAGAGTCGGGGATCTTCATCCACCAGACAAAATACGTTGCTGACATCTTGAGCCGGTTCCAGATGGAAGACTCTACTCCAGTAGGCACACCAATTCAAACCATCACGGGATTGGTCCTGACGAGAAAGGACAAACCGTTGATCCTTTTCTCTATCGAGCTATGATAGGCTCACTCATGTACCTCACTGCATCAAGACCTGATATAATGTTCGCGACATGTCTACTATCAAGATACTAGTCAAGGCCGAAACAGTCCCACTTGGTTGTTGTGAAGAGGATCTTATGATAGGCTCACTCATGTACCTCACTGCATCAAGACCTGATATAATGTTCGCGACATGTCTACTATCAAGATACCAGTCAAGGCCGAAACAGTCCCACCTGGTTGCTGTGAAGAGGATCTTACGTTATCTAAAGGGTTGTCCAACCAAAGGTCTATGGTACCCTAATGACGATAAGTTTGACCTCATCGCTTTTAGTGATGCTGACTATGGCGGATGCAAGACAGACTTAAAATCCACATCGGCTGGATGCCAGTTTTTGGGACCAAGACTAGTCTCGTGGCAGTGCAAGAAGCAAGCCTCGGTAGCCATATCCACCCGTGAGTCGGAATATGTAGCGGCATCTAGCTGCTGCTCCCAGGTTCTTTGGATACAACAACAAATGAGAGACCACGGTTTGAAATTTCTTAATACTCCCATTCACTGTGACAATGAGTCCGCTATAGCTCTTGCTAAAGACTCAGTTAACCATTCCAAGGCGAAACATATCTTGGTTAAGTATCATTTCATACGCGATTGCTATGAAAAGAAACTTATCGATATGGTCAAAATCCACACTGATTACCAACGTGTCGATTTATTCACCAAAGCTTTTGACGGTCCTCGTTTTGAGTACCTGTTAATCTTAAACGGCATTAAAGTAAAGCAGGATTAGATCCTCATCGGTAATCATTTTTGTAAATATTTTTCTTCAAAAATCAGAAAAATCCAAAAATATTGTCTTTTCGCAAATTTTTAGATTTTTAGGGGGAGAAAATTCAGAAAAATACAAAAACATCAGAAAATGCAAAAATTAAAAAAAAATAGAAAATCCCAGTATCAAAAAAATTGAAAAATGCATAAATGAGTTTCTTTGGTAAAATAGGGAATATGATATTAACCCATCAGTCGGACTGTCTGGACTCTTATCATCTTAAAAATATTCGAACTAATAAGTAGCCTCTACAATGATGTGTCGGTTGGCTCAAAATCATTTCCAAGTTCGGCACGGTGATATAAACCTAAATCAACTGAAACAGGTGTGGATCAACGTGCGTTGGCATATGGTCTTGGTACCGAAATCTCGTTTGATAGCATGCCAAAATCTGAGGTTTCATGGTCTTTAAGAGGTTGGTACATCCGGGGTGAATTGGACGTCTCTCAGAATAAATAGGAGTGGCACATGTGTCGTACGTTGGGTTCGCAGCCTACAACTGAGACACCTCTATGTAGTTTCTGAGAAAAAAAAACAAAACAAAGAAAAATAGAATAAATTCTGATCAGGAGACGTCCGGGAATCCTAAAAGAGCAAAAAGATTCATAAATGCCAAAACCCTATTCTCAAAGAGAATTCGCTCAAAGGTATCAAATCATATACCTAAAGCATCGTACCGTGAAAAATCAAATATACGGTATTTGACTTTAACCCTGGTTTGGATCTCACTGGTCTCTCTGTTGCAGCGTTTCTGCGGACCTGATCACCACTGAGTCCATTCCTTATAAAATACGGATGACAACAGCTTACTCACCGGTTACGAGGAAGCTTTGTGCATGACTTGATACGGGAATGTGTCGCGTGGCGGGGAACACCTGTATCTAAAGTGCCTAGCGATAAAACTTGTTTTTGAGTTTAGGTTGACAACAATATCGACAGTTGTTGTAGGATGCTTATTGGTAATTTAAACTAAAAACTGAATATATAAGGGTTCTAGTAAGGTCCGTACACTGATATGATTCCCTAACTGATGAAACTCGCAAAAATATGATAGTGTACAGTTAGTTGATCTCTCGCTTTCGTTTTATTTCTTCTTAGTTTTATTTGATTAATCATTCTTGATTGCCGATGATGGAATCCTAATCCATTGTAATCTTACTTCTTCAAAAATAAAACGCCGAAAATCAACTAGTTGAAAATTGTGTTTTTGTCGGGTCAAAACCATACTTTCTCTTAAGTACAGGGGTTGAAAATCAAAAGTTTTCAAAGATATGAGTCATCATCTGAGTCTTGTGTTAAAACGGGGTGAAAAACGCATGTTTTGAACCTTAACGGGTCAAAAATGTGAGAATTGGTGCTGCGGGGGCATTTTGGTAATTTCTGTGAAGTTGGACACAATTAGGCTCCTAATCGCATGAGGGTAAAGGCGATTAGTAGGCACTCGTGTATCACTCGAAGCGATTACATCCTAATCGCTTGATCTTATAAGCGAGTAGGGCCTATTCGTGTCCTATCTTTCATATAAACTACTAGCGATTAGAGTTAGGTACTCGTGTGGTGTAATAAGCGATTACGTCCAATCGCGTGCTATATTAAACGAATACCTTCTATTCGTGTCTAAGGGACAGGCGATTAGAGGACCTATATAAAGGACCCTTAGACATTTCTCATTCATTTCATTTCAAAAACTCCATTCTGTTCACGTTTCCCTCTACCCTGATCATAACCAGACTTGTTGCCCGTAGATTATCAACCTTATCATCTTGTTCGTATACATACAGGTATCAATCCCTCGAAATTACAGATCATATCATCATGTTTTTATAACCCAAACCCTAACCCATATGTTTTTTTATTATTGTGGATTATAACAAGTTTGTTGATGATGTTTGATGATAGGGGTTTCTTTATTGCCCCTGTTAGGATGTTATCGTAGCCAAATTCCTTTCAAAACATCAAAGAATTGAAAAGCCCCAATTTTAAACCTTATAAACCCTAAGTCTTTTAAACCGGTTCAATTGACCCATTAAACGAACATGATGTTGAAAGATTGTTTAGGGGTTTTTCTAGACGGGTGTGTTAGACTTCAATGTGACAAAAATCCGGACTCAAATCAACTTGTGTTCGAGTTTGATGATAATTGGTGATCGAGGCGACTGTTCATGCGATTAGAATTTCTATTCGCGTGAATAGGGTAGCGAACGGGCAATTTGAACTCCTAATCGCATGAATAGTGTAGCGATTAGGAGTCAATCGCGTATAACTTCATCTGTTTTGGCCTATTCGCCCCTTGTTTATGGCGATTACAAGTTGTAATCGCCTATAACAGGCTGTTCACCTATGTTTGTCCGATTTTAGTCCGTTTTACCCGTCTTATGCGTTTTTGATCTGCTTGTGATACTTATGACTTGTCTTGATGTTCAGGATGATGAATTGGAAGACCTCTCCCAAGCACAACTGTTGTGCTTTTCTCAGACCTATTACAATGGAAAAGTGCAAAACATTCAAAGGCGTTATCGACTTTCTGAAGCGGTCAAGAATTCATTATGCGATAACCAAGCAACACGCAGCGTAATATCTTGCTGGAGTTTTACTAGAACGCCAAAGTAGACCACAAAGCTGTATCGATTGTGATTACAAGTTCGATACAAGGCAAAGAAGTTACTATTACGGAAGAAATCATTCGAGAAGAGCTGCAGTTTGGCGATGCGGATACTGATCCTATAGTGTTCGATGCCATATTGATTCGTGGCGGTTTCCTGAGGATGAAGTACATGGGTATAGTGAAGGAACAGAAGATGATCATGAAAGGATTACTACCGCCCGAACTCAAGTATCTCACGCATGTAGTCTTGAAGTGTATTGGTCCGAGGAGAGGAACTTTTGATGCTATCAGGGATACGTTGGCTTCAGCGATTGTCTCCTTGACTCTCAACAAGCCGTTCAACTTTTCCAAAATGATTCTACATCACCTGAAAGAGATCATATTGCAGAAGACGACAAAGACCTCATTCATCGTCTATCCTCATTTTCTGCAGATGTTTATTGATTGCCAAGTACCAGGCTTGATAAAGCATCCTGCAGGATTCATTGTGATTGAAGACATAACTGAGAAAGAGATGAACAGGATGAGAAGGTATAAGAACAGACCGAAGTCTGAATATCCTCCGAGCAGGCGCGTATATGGGCACTTGAGCAGAGAAGATTATGTGTCACCACCAGGCAATAGGTGGAGACACGATGATAGTGATTCTGAGGACGACGCCCGAATTCATAAGTTGGTGTTTAAAGAAGGGATAATATTGGGCGAGAGATAGCTGAGTTAGGTGAAAACGCTCCTGGCAGAAACACTGACACTGCTGCGGGTAGTGAGGATGCATTTGATCCAGATGTTCTAGATTTCACAGAACCTTCCGGTGCTGCAACAGAACAAGAATCCTCTCGATCTGATAAAGGTAAAGAACATGTTGATGAAGACGCCCCAGTCAACATAACTAATGCTGAAGATGACTCTGATGACACATAAAGTGATTCCCCTGATACATTTGCTGAGAAACAAGAAAGAGCAAAGAGAAAGGCAACAGAGGAGAAAGCTAGTGCAGCTGCTGCGAGAGCTCTTGCTGAAGATCCCACGTTTGTTGTGGATCAGGGAGATATTATTGCAGATTTAGATGTAGAGCTCGACACTTCACCTCCTCCAAAGAGACAAAAGACTACTGCTAAGAAGGATAGTGTTCGTGGAAAGAAGACAATGTCTCAAAAACCACAAATGGAGAAGACTTCAAGGAAAAGACGTTTTAATCTTTCGGAAGCATTTGGGGTTCAAGACACACAATCTTCCCAAGCAGCAGCAATGACAACAACAACAACAACAGCAACAACAACAACAACAGCAGCAACCTCATCAGTTCCCACATCTATTAGTGCAGCTATGCCTGCAAGAGTCACCATGTCAATGCCTACTTCGTTAATCTTCACCGAGCCAGTCTCAGTTACCGAAGCAGCGACAAGTTCTCAGATTGTTTCTAATCCAATTGGTGACCGGATTAAGAAGATGCGACAAGAAGTTCGACCTCCGGCTTCTATGTCAACCGATCAGACATCTTCTTCCTCAGCATCTGCAACGAATGAACAACTTCAGCGCAGAATCAGCGAGTTAACTGCTATAGTTGCTACTCAAACGCGTGAAATAGCTGAGTTAAGAACCAAGAATGCAACTATTGAAGAGAATGAAACAGGGATGCTAGAGCTGATCGGGAAACCATCCAATCCAACAAAGAGCTGCAAGCGACTGTCAACGCGCTTACACTGTCGAATCAGCAGGTCATTGAATCAAACAAGCAGCTCATGGAATCTCACCAGCAGATGATACAGTCAAACCAAAGCACTTTGGAGAGACTTACAGGTGTCGAAGCCAAGAACATCGAGCTTCAACTTGCCAATGTAAACAATGAACGCAGAATCACCAGGTTCGAGAAGGAGAACACAGAACTGAGAACTAGGTTAAACGAGTTAACTGGAACTCAACCTAGACTCACTGGTGGTGCAAATTCAGAAGTTGCGGCTGGTTTTGGTCATGATGATGATGATGAAGAAAGTAATGTAAAAGAAGATGATGACGAGGACGATGATGATGATGATGATGAATCGGATGATGGTGATGATGATTCTGGTAAAGGTGGTGATGGTGGTGATCCTGGAGCCACAGGTGGTGGCGGATCATCAGCTGGATCGGGGTCGAGACGTACTAAGAGAGGTCATGACTGACAAGGCAAGGATCCCGCAGCAGGTTCTTCTGCTCAGGGGGAGCCTGGTCCCGTGAAAAGCAAGATTCAGCAACTACGGGATGCTATGAAGAAAGCCGTAGTTCCAGTAGAGTATGTTGAGCCTTTGAACTATTATTTTGCTTATGATGATGAAGGCAACCTACTTCCTCCACCTGCTAATCCAGAGTATGACTTAGAGGAAGGCGAGATACCTCCAGAGATGACATCTGATGACATGAACAAGGTGTATGGACACGCACACTGAGAATCTTCCGGTGCAAGTCATAGTCCTCCTCCTGAGATGCATCCAGAGAACAATGAGGTAAATTTGGAAGAAGGAACCAATGTGCCAACTCCCGAATATGTGGTTGATTATACGGGCACTGGGATTCCTAATATTTCTGAGGAGATGGTTCATGAGGCTGAAGAAAAGCTGAAATCTAATCCTACTCCTGTTCCTGATAAGGTGAAAGAAAGACATGACAAGATCAGGCAGAAATATCCAAATTGGTTTCCATCAGCTGAAGAGGAAAAGAAGAAGAAGGGACCAGTACAAGCTTCTATCTTCAAGAAACGTCTGTCTAAGATGTCTGGAGATGTTATCAGTTGGGCTTATGTGGAGAAAACGAAGATGTTGGGTGTGAAATGGGAAGAAGGTCTGTTATACTTCAGTCCTTATCGGAATGTCCTCAATCTCCCCTTCTGGTATATCCGAGATCTGATCAGACTAGACTTTCCTCTATACTATGAGAAAGAATCCAGACTAGATACTTTCTACAACCTTCTAGCTGAAGAGAGCCGAACTGAATGGAAATCCTTTAAACCTCAGTATCCCAAGTCATACAAAACAGACAAGATTCATCCTCGCACCAAAAGTCCTATTTGGGAACATAAGATCAAGCCACCGAACTGTGTATCAAAGATTCCTATTGTCCCAGTTGAGCAAGACTTCTCCTCAAAGTTCTACTACTGGCACTATGATGCAGTTACTACTGAGGCAGTGATCGTCTTGAGCAACTCTCCTAAACCGTGCAGAAAGATCAGAATTTGGGACCCGATGTGGCTAATAAATTGTTCGGAGAAAGATGTGGAGACGTTGTTCCTGTATCCCATTCAGCATTTGAAGGCCGAAGCTGATCAAGCATTGAAGTATCAAAGGGTGATTCGTTTTTGTCACGCCAACAAAGTTCATGCTGGATGCGACTGGTCGAGACTTTCAAGGATCAAGACGATGTCGATTTGATGAGAAGACTGAAGATGCTGCTTATTAAGTTATGTTATGTTTGTTTTCAAATTTTCGAGTCTGTAAAGTTGTTGTGTTTTGCTATAAACGATGTCTTTTGAAGTCTCTGTACGTATACTAGCCTGGTCCAAGGGGGAGTCTATTAGTGCATGATGTCCCTAGGCTAGTATATATGTTGTTTGTACGAGTTTTAGGGTGTTTGGAGACGTTTATACGCGTTTTTGGGTGTGATTAAGGCTATAGGCGAGTACAAGATGGCTATAGGCGATTACACCCTAATCGCCATTACTGATCATGCGATTAGGGGTTCCCTATAGGCGATTATGGCCCAATCGCCTATAGGTACATGTCTTATAGCCTATATTCCCCAATACTGACCTGTACGAGTACGGGAGGTATAAATAGGCCCAATCATTGCCCTAATAATCAGTTTTTGCCACACACACTCTCCAAACACCCTCCCCAGGTCTGAGATTGCTTGGTTTGATCATTGTAACACTCGTGCTCTATTTTAATGATATAAACGTCAATCTTTTGACCCGTTTGTGTGTTGTAATTGCTCGTTTATCATTGTTTCAAGTTTGTTTCTGTTATTAAAGCATATTCAAGGGATTCCGCACCTTGAATATAACCCTCGTGATTGTCGGGTGACACGTTCGTCAATCCTACAAAGGTGATGCACCTTATCTTAGGTTGTTCTAGACTTTGAGTTCTTTTTTAACCTTTATACTAAAGTTCTGCTTCTTTCAAATTACAGGCGGCGAACTACCAACCCATGCGAGCCAGCTACCAAATCCATTTCTTGAACTACCAGTTCGGGTTAATGTAAAGGTGGCATATAAGCACAAAAGGTAATCACTCTACTTCTTTTCTTTCTCTTCTTTTTATTATTATTATTATTATTATTATCATTATCATTATCATTATCATTATCATTATCATTATCATTATCATTATCATTATCATTATCATTATCATTATCATTATCATTATCATTATCATTATCATTATCATTATCATTATCATTATCATTATCAATATCATTATCATTATCATTATCATTACTATTGTTATTACTACTGTTATTATTATTATTATTATTATTATTATTATTATTATTATTATTATTATTATTATTATTATTATTATTTACTTATTTCTTATGTTTGTTTAACAGGTGTATTAACCTAAAAAAATGTAGATATTGATCATGAAACCAATATGAGCTTCTCAAGATCACTTGTCAGAAAAACTGTTAAAGATTAATGGATTTGAAGTACAATAAAAGAACATAATGTTGAAGATTTGAATAAAAAAAACCAACACGTTGAGGGAAACACCAGAACGATTAAGGCCGTTGTAATTGTTCCAACTATGTGAAAGACAATAGTGAAGCTCCTATTAAATAGAAGATTGTGGATTTTTACTTCTTACGCGTTGAACCGTTAAAAGATTAATGGATTTCAAGTACAATAAAAGAACATGATGTTGAAGATTTGGAGAAAAAGAACCAAGAACTTGAGGGAAATACCAGAACGATTAAGGCCGTTGTAATTGATCGAACTATGTGAAAGATAATAGTGAGGCTCCTATTAAATAGAAGATTGTGGATTTTTACTTCTTACGCGTTGAAGAGAATGAGCTATTATAGGTAGCAAAGTAAAGTGTTTATACTCTGAAATTTGTTATCATTGTTTTGTTCCTAGAATTGTGTAGTTTGGACTTAACATTTATACTTTATAACATTCGTTAAGTTAATAACAGTGTTACATATAAATCAGTGCCAAAGCTATATGTAAAATGGATTTTTAAGGGCGCGCAATGCACGCCGTAAATGCCACTAGTTTTATGTAATTGTCAACTCAGGTATTGAACCCTGAATCAAATATCTTATAATATTATAATCATTAACTCAATTCAATATAAAAATGCTGCCATGTTTTTGTATTTTTCCAAAAATTATTTAATAGATAATGCTAAATGATGCTTCCATATTGCTTCAGATTGTGACCCAGGCTTCGAATCTCTAAAAGAAAACATCCACTACAATAAACAGATAAATAAATAAAACAATAAATTTGCTAATCATGAATTGGAAAACAAGAAATGCACAGTTACTATACCATTGCTAATAAACTCACAGATAATCTGACGTGCTAGTTTTTGGTTGGGAGGGCGGGAAACATGCTTGTGTCGATCTCACAGGTGTATCCCCTCTACCCAGCTTCCGGAAAATGGGTTTATGGCAGGACAAGCTGTCACACCCTCAAATTTTCACTGCGGGATTTATACCGCGAAGCGCATGACATACTAGGATCCCATAGCCATAAGTCATAAGAACAACTTTAAATGCCCAAACCATTTAGTTCGTTTTAAAAAAAATCAAGTTTAGCGTTTACCAAAAAGTTTAGTTACGTTGTAGAAGCGTAAACCAAACATAATAGTTTAAAACCATGCGCAAAACAACGCACCCAATATAAAACCATATTAAAGAAAATGTAAAAGCATAGAATGAAATTTAGATGTATGCCTAGACCCAAATGCATTGAAGTGTGCAGTGCTTTCTAATCGTGGCACCGGAAGCTAACTACCTGCAAAAGCATGTATATCGTGGGTCAATAAACAATGTTGGTGAGTTCACAGTTTAAATAACAAGTTTAAAGTTGCCGATTGCAAAAGTCATAAGAGTCATCAGTTTTAAGCTTGTCAGGGGTAGCTAGCCCACTCATTGTAACTAAACAACTGATTATTGGGAACTACAGTGTGTTAACTTACGTTAAGCAGCCTTAGTACTAGTGTCTATCAACACTAGTCAGCTACTCAAGAGCGTGGTCAAAAGTTCATGCCCGTGACCCAAGCACCTCAAGCATGAGGTTGCTGCACAACCTAATAGCGCTATCAACTAATACCCCGTTCACCTCCAGCGATTAACCCAATAATATAATAAGGACTTTAGAATGATAGAGTTTGTTTAGTTCACAAAGGACAGTTAAAGTTGCAAAACTGATTAAAAACGCGATCCATATAAGGAATCGTAAACGCGATCCACACAAGGAATCGTAAATGCAACCCTCACAAGGAGTCAAAACCCGACCCACACAAGGAGTCAAAGCATCTCAAAACCCGAGATGTAAAAGTAGTCCCAAACCGGACTAGAAAAGTTTTAGTACGTTGTCTCAAACCCGAGACGCATGCTTTTGAGAAAAAGTATAGTGAAACTCAGCTTAGGTTGCAAACAATTAATCCAAACTCCACAAATAGGATATGCTACCGACTCCCTATTATATGTGTCACTAAGTGAGTATATGTGTATAATCAATACACCATATAACCCGTTTGTCCAAGACGTTTTAAAATACAAAACCGTGTGAGTGACACCTAGTGTTTCTATATGCACAAGTAAACCCTACAAACCCATTGGTGAAAAAAATGATTAACAATCAGTTATGCACTTCATATACACCTCATATAAGTGCTCATACAAGTTCATGTCAAGTCATACAAGACTCCGAATAGCCACATAAATATACATTACATAATCTGTGTTTTTAGGACAGATTATGTGGTGTGAAAACCAATTTATTAAAAATACTTTTCCAATGAATTAGACTCTCAAACTTTTAATGAATATTCCCGAGAGTCTACCAGACAAGTTCAAATTTTTATTTCGTGACAAAACCATACACAAACATTATGAAAAATAATACAATACAGTTAGGTCCAGAAAATACTCACAACAGATCAGATTAGTAGACAAATTCCCAACAATTGTGTATTGATGCAAACGGAATAAATCCACTTGGAAAAGTCAAGTTTCATCAATGTCGACCTACTATCCAAATTTCATAATCTAACTCTTTGAAAACTCAAGTTATGATCGTTTAAAGTTGACCCAATTTACTAATCCGAAAATCTGATATGACCTTTAATCAAAGAAAATTCCAAAACCCTATCAAACGACGTACAAAACAGATGATTTTGCCCATTATGAAAAGCTAAGACCATGTACAGTGTTTTCATACAAAGAAATCATCAAAACAAACAATTTAACATCACATTACAGCCTCTGCAAGTGGATCTAATCATTCTGTCTAGATTCTAAACATGCATAAACCCTAGTTATAATCAATCATCTACGCATATAATCGATCAATAATACTCAACAATCATCCTACCATATCAATAGGACATAACCTGATCAAAACCTAGCAAGATACATGTTAAACATCATCAATCATAGACCCTAGAAGTCTAAAACATCAATAACATGCAAACTCATGCAATACATACAATAATCATCACGTAACATCATGTTTAACCCCATTATTCTTTATGAACAACAAGTTTTAATCTTTATAAAAGTGTTTCAGATCTGGACAAACTTGGTTATGATGTTTTAAAATACATTAAAGATAATTAAAACATATAGGGTTGTGTATTATACCGAAAGCACTTCAAAACCACCAATCGATTGCTCTCCAAGTTTCCCGAATGGTGTTCTTGAGCCTTAGCAGGTGTTTGGGGTTTGATATTTTTTGTAATTAGGAAGTAGGGGGGCGATTAGGTTTGAGTTTATGGGGTACTTGGGGCGTAAGATTGCTTAAATAGGGGTTTTAGGCTGGTTTAACACATCAGACATCAGTGAGCGGTTGAGTGAGCGGCCGCTCACTCATCCATTTTCTGTTTCGCGCGGTCTGGTCCAATGTATTGCATGTTTTCTTCGATTTTTTTTTCTATTTTGGACCATATCAAGCATAACCCCATGTATTTAGACCCCAACCATCCTAATGGTTCATCGATTACGGTTTTTAAAAACGTGTTTGGTTTATGTTTACGTAATCACATACAGTTTGCACATAGTTCATAGAAACACGTAATTGCAATCAATCTCAATCAATTAATCCAAAATTATCTAATTTTACAATTCACCAACGTCCAGGGTTCGCTACTCATGTATATAGTTTGGTAATTCCCCGAATTACCACTTCATGCAGTTATTAACCTATAACTGTGAAACGTGTGACTCATCTAGCTAACCCTGGTTAAGTAAAATGTAAAGAATGTAAGTACAAGTAACTAGAGTTTAGTTAAAGTAAGAACCTGAAATTGCGGGGTATCACATCATCCCCAAGTTGAAAAGAATTTCGTCGAGAAATTCAGTAAGTAAACAATAAAGCCAGCGTAAAATGTGTAAAAATGTGTGCTTGGTTCCCGGATGTCACATCATCCCCAAGTTGAAAGGAATTTCACCCCGAAATTCACTTTGATATAGCTGCTTTATGTTTAGTGTTTGATCTATGCACAGGTCCAGGTTCGGTAAAAAGATGTGGGTATTTGGGCCGCATTTGCTCTCTGCGTCCCCACGTATATTTCGGTCCTAGACGGGAATTCCATCACACCTTCACAATAGGTATGGTGCTATGTCTGTGTTTCTTGACGCCCCTCTCAAGAATCCCCTCTGGTTCTTCCATGAACCGTAGCTGGTCGTCCACCTTGATTCTCCTTCAGTGGCACTACTAGTGTCTTATCAGATAGACATTTCTTTAGATTCGATACGTGGAATACATTGTGCACTCCACTGAGTTCATCAGGCAGGTTTAACCTGTAAGCTATTGGACCAATCCTTTCGACGATCTCGAATGGTCCAACGTATTGTGGGTTCAACTTTTCCCGTTTTCCAAAGCGTATCACACCCTTCCATGGTGACACCTTTAGTAGTACCTTGTCCTCAATCTGGAACTCCAAAGGTTTCCTACGCTTATCAGCGTAACTTTTCTGTTGATCACGAGCAGCAACCATCCGGTTTCTGATTTGCACTATCTTCTCAGAAGTTTCGTGCACGAGTTCGAGACCTGTCAGTTGGCTATCCCCAACTTCAGTCCAGCAGATGGGAGACCTACACTTGCGTCCATGTAGTGCCTCAAAAGGCGCACACTGAATAGAAGTGTGGTAACTGTTTTTATACGAGAATTTGATTAAAGGCAAGTGCTTATCCCAACTGTTCCCAAAGTCCACCACGCACGCTCGTAGCAGATCTTCTAATGTTTGAATGGTACGTTCACTTTGTCCATTCGTCTGTGGGCGATAGGATGTGCTCATATCCAAGCGAGTCCCCAAAGCATCTTAGAGAGTAGTCCAAAAACGAGAAGTAAATCGCGCATCGCGATCAGTATGATAGAAGTAGGCACCCCATGCCTAGAGACAACTTTTTTAATATATAGGGCAGCTAGACGTTCCAACTTGTCCGTCTCTTTAATTGCCAAGAAATGCGCGGATTTGGTCAAATGGTCAACAATGACCCCAAATCATATCGTGCCCACTGGATGTCTTAGGAAGTTTGGTAATGAAGTCCATGGATATACCATCCCATTTCCACATGGGAATTTCCGGTTGCTGAAGTAAGCCCGAAGGTTTCTGACATTCGATCTTAACCTTCGCACAAGTCAAGAACTTACTAACATAAGTGGCTATCTCAGTTTTCATGTTTGGCCACCAGTAAAGAGTTTTGAGATCTTGGTACATTTTATCCGAACCAGGATGTACCGAATAACGAGAGGTGTGAGCTTCGTCGAGCACAAGTTGTCTGAGATCCCCAAAACGCGGAATCCAGACTCGATTCATGAATTACTGAAGACCATCTGTCCTTAGTTCCAGATGCTTATCAGCACCATGCAGTGTCTCGAGCCCGATGTTTTCTTCTTTCAAGGCCTCGCCCTGGGCTTCTCGTATCTTATCAGGAAGATTAGAATGAATAGTGAGTTGTAAAGCTCGCACCCATTTGGGTTTCGTTTCCTTAGGACTAAGGGCATCCGCTACTACGTTAGCTTTCCCTGGATGATATTTGATGGCACAGTCATAATCATTTAGGAGCTAGACCCATTGATGTTGTCGCATGTTCAGCTCCTTCTGATCGAATATGCATTGGAGGCTCTTGTGATCAGTGAAGATCGTACACTTCGTCCCATAGAGATAATGCCTCCAAATCTTTAGAGCAAAAATCACTGCTCTTAGTTCCAAGTCATGGGTGGTGTAATTCTTCTCATGAACCTTCAATTGACGTGAAGCATACGCGATCACCTTATCGCTTTGCAGCAGCACACACCCTAAACCTTGGATAGACGCGTCACAGTACACACAAAGTCCTCTGTACCCTCAGGTAGTGATAGTATGGGTGCACTGTAAAGCTTTGCCTTTAACAATTGAAAAGCAGATTCTTGGGCATCTCCCCACTTGTAAGTAACACCCTTCTGCGTAAAGGCAATGAGGGGTTGAGCGATCTTAGAGAATCCCTCAGTGAATCTGCGATAATATCCCGCAAGACCAAGAAACTGGCGCTCCTCAATAGGAGTCTTAGGAGACTCCCACTGTTTAATAGCATTGATCTTAGCGGTATCGACATGTATTCCTGCCTCATTAACCACATGTCCTAGGAATTGGACCTCTCGAATCCAGAAGTCACATTTAGAGAATTTCGCATATAGCTGATCATTTCTCAAGAGTTCCAAGATCAGTTGCAGGTGTTGCTCATGCTCCTCCCTACTCTTAAAGTAGATCAATATGTCATCTACGAACACTATGACGAATTTGTCCAAGTAAGGCTTACGCACGCGGTTCATAAGATACATGAACACAGCCAGTGCATTGGTTAGCCTAAATGGCATTAACAAAAACTCATAATGTCCGTAACGAGTTCGAAAGGTTGTCTTCGCCACATCCTCCTCTCGGACTCTCGGCTGGTGATACCTTAACCGCAAGTCAATCTTGGAATAGAAACTGGACCCTTGAAGATGGTCGAACAAGTCATCAATACGAGGCAAAGGGTAGCGGTTCTTAACCGTCACCTTGTTCAACTCCCGATAATCAATACACATGCGGAAGCTCCCATCCTTTTTCTTAACAAACAGGACTGGGGCTTCCCAAGGTGAAGAACTAGGCCTAATGAAACTCCTATCCAATAGCTCCTGGAGTTGGGTAGATAGTTCTTGAAGTTCGCCTGGTGCTAAGCGATATGGTGCGCGTGCAACTGGAGCCGCTCCAGGTGCAAGAGCAATTTGAAACTCTGCATGACGAACAGGTGGAAGTCCAAGTAGTTCCATCAAGGGATACATCTGGGAAGTCACGAACCACAGGGATGTCCTCAATCTTCGTTTCATTTTCAGCTTGAGTGTTGGAAATGTTGGCCCAAAATGGCTGGATAGCCCTTTTGAATACACATCTGGGCCTTCAAGAAGGAGATGATGCCCACCATTGCACCACCACGATCACCCTGAATAGATAATAGTTCTCCACTAGGGAGAGGGATACGAACAATCTTCTCCTAACAGAGAATTTCAGCGCGTTGCTTGGACAACCAGTCCATGCTAACCACGAGATCAAAGCATCCTAGGGTGATAGGCAGAAGATCGATGGCAAATAATGTGGGGTATCAAGAAGAGTAGGAACCATCCCTAGAGGTTTTCTAAGTTTTTAAAGACATAAAACTGATATTCTCATAGGAATCAAAAAGAACCACAACAAGATTGTTTTACACAGAAAACATACTTGTCAACACATTGTTGTCGCTCTTGGCTTTTCCCGAGCCGATTCTGGAAGCTATTCCTCGAGCACCATCGAAGTTTTTGTTGCTGTTGTAGTTGAGCTGTGGACAGTTCCTATTGAAGTGGGTTTCACTCCCACGCCAGGAACAGTCTTTTCCAATACCTCGTCGTTGTTGCTATGCTAGCTACTACTATGGAAGAATTGATACCTCACGCCATCCCACGTTTTCTTGCTATCACCAAAAGCAGAAAATGAAGCACCATGTTTCGGAAAAGTACCATGCTCGACAGCCTCATCAGTGATTTTGCGAGCCAGGTGAAAGATTTGTTAGATTCTGGGTAAGTGAGCTGCAGTAACCATGCCACGAATCTGTGGGACCCACCCTTTTGGTGTAAAGCTCAATCCGTCTTATAAGGCGGGTTAAGCAAATAGTCTCCTTCAGTCCCGTTGGAGTTATTGAGACTTACAACCCATAAAGCCTTGAAAATACGTTGGCGGGTTGTTGTGTGGCATGTGCGTTCAAGGAATAAGAAAGTTCAATGGCGGAAGTCAAGGGAAAAGAATGATTTAGCATAATAGATCCTTACTAGCTTAAAAAGATGCGAAGGCCTCTACCACCCTATTGTTGATCATAGGAATTCACTCTTATCTAAGTTCACAAAAGGTAAGTAAAGGAAATACTAGCAAGGGAAGGTAGGAGCAAATCGTCGTCGTGCTCCGTCGAGATAGTAGAGCCTTCATCCTCACTTTCCATGTGTTCATCCTGCTCAGGTTTTCCTTCCATCCCTTCTTCTTCCTTCTTCGCGGGTGTCAATGTCATGTGGATCTCATCGCATATAATCTCCTACTCCGGTCATGTGTAAGTCAATTCAGTGGTCATCTGCACCACTCGTTCCTCCAATCGTGGCTGTCAGTCATTAGTAGGTTTCGTCATCCCTTGAGATGTTGCATTGCGTCGTAGGCTTTACATAACTCCCCAAGAGTGTGTGTAACAAGCCCCGATCTGATGTGTTCCCATGAATCTACTATATACTCACGAGGAACAGGGACACGCATGTCATATAATTGCTCGCTCGTACAGGGCGTAAATGTACTAGAGTAAGGATAAAATTCTATATGAGTAACCCAGTCTCGTCTAAGTTTCAAATGAGAGTAAGAAAAATCAAGCGACAAGGAACAAGAACTAATTGTCTCCTTGCTCATTGAGGAAAAGGATAAGTCTCAGTATTTGATTCCTTTGAGTTTGATTCGGTTTAGTGTAACCGCGTCATAGGCATCGTGCAGTTTTCCATGTACGTGCGCCACAACGCCCACAAGGGCTCTCTCCCCTGTACTATTGTCGTTTCCTCATCCATGAGGTTTGTTAGGATACTAACCCCAGAAATGCGCCACCTGGTGTAACCTGGGTCCCCACCAATGACGTGTTCAGAATCAGGTTTAGAACTAGAAAATAACATATCTCCTAAATTCATGTGTTGTAGATATATGTAGCTAAAAGCTAGTTGTGCACTTAAGCTGTGAGTGTAACTAATGTAGTACTTATGCTATGATGATTATATACTAGAATGCAATACTAGTTCAATATAACCAATGGCTCTGATACCAATCTGTCACACCCTCAAATTTCCACTACGGGGTTTATACCGCGAGGCGCATGACATACCAGGATCCCATAGCCATAAGTCATAAGAACGACTCTAAATGCCCAAACCATTTAGTTCGTTTTTAAAAAGATCAAGTTTAGTGTTTACCAAAAAGTTTAGTTAAGTTGCGGAAGCGTAAACCAAACATAGATAGTTTAAAACCATGCGCAAAACAATGCACCCAATATAAAACCATATTAAAGAAAACGTAAAAGCATAGAATGAAATTTAGATGTATGCCTAGACCCAAATGCAGTGAAGTGTGCAGTGCTTTCTAATCGTAGCACCGGAAGCTAAGTACCTGCAAAAGTATGTATATCGTGGTTCAACAAATAATGTTGGTGAGTTCACAGTTTAAATAACGAGTTTAAAGTTGCCGATTGCAAAAGTCATAAGAGTCATTAGTTTTAAGCTTGTCAGGGGTAGCTAGACCACTCATTGTAACTAAACAATTGATTATTAGGAACATACAGTGTGTTAACTTACGTTAAGCTGCCTTAGTACTAGTGTCTATCAACACTAGTCAGCTCCTCAAGAGCGTAGTCAAAAGTTCATGCCAGTGACCCAAGAACCTCAAGCATGTGGTTGCTGCACAACCTAATAGCGCTATCAACTAATACCCCATTCGCCTCCAGCGATTAACCCAATAATATAATAAGGACATTAGAATGATAGAGTGTGTTTAGTTCACAAAGGACAGTTAAAGTTGCAAAACTAATTAAAAACGCGATCCACGCAAGGAATCGTAAACGCGATCCACACAAGGAATCGTAAATGCTCACAAGGAGTCAAAACCCGACCCACACAAGGATTCAAAGCATCTCAAAACCCGAGATGTAAAAGTAGTCCCAAACCGGACTAGAAAAGTTTTAGTACTTTGTCTCAAACCCGAGACGCATGCTTTTGAGAAAAAGTATAGTGAAACTCACCTTAGGTTGCAAGCAATTAATCCAAACTCTACAAATAGGATATGCTACCGACTCCCTATTACATGTGTCACTAAGTGAGTATATGTGTATAATCAATACATCATATAACCCGTTTGTCCAAGACGTTTTAAAACACAAAACCGTGTGAGTGACACCTAGTGTTTCTATATGCACAAGTAAACCCTACGAACCCATTGGCGAACAAAATGATTAACAATCAGTTATGCACTTCATATACACCTCATATAAGTGCTCATACATGTTCATGTCAATTACAAGTCACACAACACTCCGAATAGCCACATACATGTACATTACATAATCTGTGTTTTTAGGACAGATTATGCGCTATGAAAACCAATTTATTAAAAATACTTTTCCAATGAATTAGACTCTCAAGCTTTTACTGAATATTCCAGGGAGTCTACCGGACAAGTTCATATTTTTATTTCGTGACAAAACTATACACAAAAATTATGAAAAATCATACAATACAGTTAGGTCCAGAAAATACTCACAACAGATCAGATTAGTAGACAAATTCCCAACAATTGTGTATTCATCCAAACGGGGTGAATCCACTTGGAAAAGTTAAGTTTCATCAATGTCGACCTACTGTCCAAATTTCATAATCTAACTCTTTGTAAAACTCAAGTTATGATCGTTTAAAGTTGACCCAATTTACTAATCAGAAAATCTGATATGACCTTTAATCAAAGAAAATTCCAAAAACCTATCAAACGAGGTCCAAAACAGATGATTTTTCCCATTTTGAAAAGCTAAGACCATGTACAATGTTTTCATACAAAGAAATCATAAAAACAAACAATTTAACATCATATTACAGCCTCTGCAAGTGGATCTAATCATTCTGTCTAGATTCTAAACATGCATAAACCCTAGTTATAATCAATCATCTACACATATAATCAATCAATAATACTCAACAATCATCCTACCATATCAATAGGACATAACCTGATCAAAACCTAGCAAGATACATGTTAAACATCATCAATCATAAACCCTAGAAATCTAAAACATCAAGAACATGCAAACTCATGCAATACATATAATAATCATCGCATAGCATCATGTTTAACCCCATTAATCTTTATGAACAACAAGTTTTAATCTTTATAAAAGTGTTTCAGATCTGGACAAACTTGGTTATGATGTTTTAAAATACATTAAAGATAATTAAAACATATAGGGTTGAGTATTATACCAAAAGCACTTCAAAACCACCAATCCATTGCTTCCAAGCTTCCCGAATGGTGTTCTTGAGCCTTACCAGGTGTTTGGGGTTTGATATTTTTGTAATTAGGCAGTAGGGGGCGATTAGGGTTGAGTTTATGGGGTACTTGGGGCTTAAGATTGCTAAAATAGGGGTTTTAGGCCGGTTTAACACATCAGACATCAGTGAGCGGTTGAGTGAGCGGCCGCTCACTCATCCATTTTTTGTTTAGCGCAGTCTGGTCCAATGTATTGCATGTTTTCTTCGATGTTTTTGCTATTTTGGACCATATCAATCATAACCCCATGTATTTAGACCCCAACCATCCGAATGGTTCATCGATTACGGTTTTTAATAACGCGTTCGGTTTATGTTCACGTAATCACATACAGTTTGCACATAGTTTCATAGAAACACATAATTGCAATCAATCTCAATCAATTAATCCACAATATTCTAATTTCACAATTCACCAGCGTCCAGGGTTCACTACTCATGTATATAGTTTGGTAATTCCCCGAATTACCACTTCATGCAGTTATTAACCTATAACTGTGCAACGTGTGCCTCATCTAGCTAACCCTAGTTAAGTAAAATGCAAAGAATGTAAGTACAAGTAACTAGAGTTTAGTTAAAGTGAGAACATGAAATTGCGGGGTATCACATCATCCCCAAGTTGAAAAGAATTTCATCCAGAAATTCAGTAAGTAAACAATAAAGCCAGTATAAAATGTGTAAAAATGTGTTCTTGGTTCCCGGATGTCACACAAGCGGTACTGAAAGCAGTGTCAAAGAAGGTGGAAAAGCACGTGAAAGCTTTTGAGGATAATCAGCATTCCTTCACCCCCCCCCCCCCCCGGCATTTATTGCCATCAAAGCAAAATGAGATTCCTTTCCTACGAACAACTTGGAGTAATCAACTTTAGTGAAAGTATCATCCACCATGCAAGACTTCTTTGTCATCAGAAAGTCCGCTTCAGCAAGAAGTTTCTCAACATCATCATCAAGGGAATTCACACTTGCTTCCGAATCTGATTCGCTCTCAGTGTCAGAATAGACAGATTCTTAATCTTCAGAAACCTCTGCAACAGAATCAATAACAGTTTCTGAAATTGCTTCTTGGCAAACCGATTCCTTAACCTTCTCAGAAACAACATCTGGAACCACCTCTTCAACTATTTCTTCAATCACTACCTTCTCAGAAACTTTCTCTTTTCCAAAACCTCAGCTATCACCGACTCCTCACTCACCACTTCTTGTACAAAACATGCGACATTCCCACCAGTGACCTCTTCAACACCCATTTGCATGTTGTTCCAATCAAATCCTTCATCGTGTTGGATCACCAAAGCTTGGTTCTCATTTTGCTTTTGAGTATTTGGTGTATTCTTGGGTACAATGGTTCTATCATGGTTAGGTGTAGTTTAGGTTTGGTTTGGTGTGGATGTTTGTGTTTGTGTGGTATTTTGGGAGGTGTTTTGTCGGTTTTGGTAATTGTTTTGGTTTTGATAGTTGTTGTTGTTGTTTTGTATTTGGAAGGTAACATGGTTTTGGGATTGGTGGTTTTGGTAGTTTGAGTTAAATGGATTTTGGTTGCCTTGTTGTTTAGGTTGGGTACACTCTCGAGCAAAATGTCCTTTGGTTCCACAGTTAAAGTAGGTCATTTTCGCCTTGTTGAAACCATAAGTAGTGTTTGGCAAAGTCGTAAGATCAGTTCTACCTGTTTTCTCGATAAACTCTGTCTCTCTTCTCATAACACTTGCAAAAGCCCATTGTATATCAATCAACTCCATTTCTTCCTTGTCGATTTAGGCATAATCTTCATTTGTCAGATTATTGTTTCCAATCTGACTAGCAACAAGTCTGTTGTATGAAGCAACCATTTATGAAACCAAAGCAATATGTTGTTGGGCTACTTCAACCGTTACATTGTTCATGTTAGAAGTTTCTAACACGATCGGACTTGAGCTTGATGAAGCTTGGTTCATAACCGGTGTAACTTGTGGTTGTTATGGTTGTGTCATGTGCACCGATGATGTTCCATAGTAACTAGAATCTTGCATTAGAGGTTGAGTTGGTGTGTAAGATAGTCTAGATGTCACACCATAGAAGCTTGCTGCACTAGTTGGTTCAACTTTTACACAAAAGCTGTGTGCGGTGCAACACTTACACCTCCAGTTGGAATAGTAGAAGAAAATGGACTAGCATAACAAAGCTTGGGATTCTGTGGAATCTGTGCTCTCCTTGCTTTCCTTCGTTCTTCCATCTCCTTGTTTTCCAACTTCTGAATAAACTTGTTAATCGTCCAATAAGCAAACGAATCCTTCTCTCTCAAAACCCTAACATGTTGTCCCCAATATGGAGGCAACGCATCAGGAAACTTCTCTACAACTTCATTCATAGGAAAAATGATCTCATAGTTTGACAATTCTGATAACAAATGAAAGAATCTTGGAGTAAGTTCCTTCAATGTTTCATTTCCCACATAGCTAAAGTTTTCGAACTCCTTCTTTAGCTCTTCAACACGAATCCTTCTAGTCTTCTCATTCCCATCGTGCCTACTCTTCAAAGCTTCCCAAAGCTGCTTCGAAGTTGCACATGGTCCAAACTGATATAGCAAATCAGTTGTTAAAGATTGAGATAACTGTGAGTATGCTTTCTTTTCAGCGGCATACTTCTTTTTCTCATCATCCTTTAGGTCATCAAGTGCTATAGGTGTGTTTGAGTTTTCAATCATTGGTGCTTCATAACCCTTCACAATCATATGTCATGCTTCCCCACCATCTAAACCCATACCTTCAAGATGAATCTTAAACCTCTTTTGCCATGAACGATATTCACTCATATCTAACATCTTTGGTGGTCTGTTTCCATTTCCCGTAGATAAGTCATTAACCAAAGTTGTTATGGCATTAGTGGTTTGGCTTTGAACTGCTGCTGCTGCTGCAACTCCCCAATAATCTGGAATTTGTTGTGGAGGAGGTCTAACAGCGAGTTGTGATGAACTCGATACACCCTAGTAATTCGGTATCTGTTGTTGTTGTGTGTTTCCTCTTTCAACTAAAACTGCCCAAGGGTTCATAGGTATTTGTTGTGGTTGAGTCATAACAGGTCTCGGTGTCATAGGTAATCCCCAAATGTTGTCCATGATGTACGAAATCCAAACACTTAGAAAATCCGAAAATCAAGGAACTTGCTTTGACCTGTAAAATGGTTGAATGAACAAGAAATGATTGGTTTGACCTCAGATAATAATTTCGAATGAGTAGCTAACAATCTAGAACTTGATTCGACCTAAATGTAAATCGTTCGACCATAGATGTAACTAGTTCGACCTAATTGTAACTCGTTCAACCTCAAAAGAACCTCGTTTGACCTCTCGAAGACTCGAATGAACTACCACACACGCGTATGAATAACAAACAAACTGATTCGACCTCTAAACACACTTGATTCGACCCAAATACAATTTATTCGACCTCAAAACTGACTCCTTCAACCTAAACCCAAACTCATTCGACCCGACCCATTTGAAAAATCAAATTTTCTTCAAAAATCAACAATTTAATCTGAATTTCCAAAAAGTTGTTGGATTTCAATGAAAATAAGCAGGTTTTGGATCGGATTGATAGGAGACCAAGTTTTGTGAAAGAATTTTTTATTTTAACCGTAAAAACTAGTCCGAATCAATCAAAAGCCATGTTCTTTGAAAGTTCATGCAAAACAGCAAAAATTTAGGTGTGTTTGATGAAAAATCTGACTGATTTGTATGAATTTGCAGTTGTGTGATCAAGCAAATGCTCTGATACCACTTTGTAGGATCGGTTTTTTGATAAACACACACAAAGATTATACAAGTATAAGCAAATCAGGTGCGTAAACCCTAATTCGCATGCAAAATGATATCAATCTAGATCAGAACACATTAAGATACATTTTCAATCTGATTCTCATTAATATAGAAGTTATAATCGTTACAAAGTAGAATAATAATGAAAATACACCTTTAGAGAACTTTCTAAACACACCTTAGAACACACACAGAGACTCTCTATACCAAATGACCGAATGTTAAGTTGCAAAACAACTTCAACATATATATAGACATCACATTCGACCTCTGCAAGGTTCGAATGGACTGGGTCGACCCTTCGAGGGTGTGAACCAACAACTAAATAAACATCAAAACTATTCGACCAAGATAAAATACATTCGACCCTAAATAGGTCTTCATTCGACCTCCCGATAGGTCGAATGGGGACTTCAAAACTTGTGCATCTTCAAAACTTTGACAATCTTTCTACAATCCGAAAGTGATAGCCACAATATGCACTCACAACCGGCAGCTGCTACTGATCCTGAGGCTGCGTGGAAGGCCTCTTAGAAGAAGATGTGGGATGAGTGGAACAGATCAAGACCAAAGCCACTCAGATACATAGAGACTTATGATGCTTCAAGCTCAAGGAACGCAACCAGGGGTATACGCAGTTGGTTCTATGATGCAGAGCTGAAGTTGTTCGTGATGAAGAGGTATGATGGTGTGCAGTATTTTCCACCAAGGGTTAAGTACTTTAATTCCTTGCCCTTGTTGGAACTTAGGGATTTAGCAAAGAGGGATTTAATTGATCCTTCTAAGGATGGGTATGCTATATGGTTGGAAAGAAAGTTGAGGTACGAGGTAAGGGAAAAGAAGTTTGAATACTTTCAGCCTTTGAAGGGTAAGCGGGTGAAGGATAAGACACAAATTGATCCAAGGACAAACAAGCCTTGGATGAAGATGTACTACAAGCCTACAAAGTGTTTGAAACCTCAAATGGTGGTATGTTGATAGTGATACAACAGAAGCAGTAATAGAAGATCGGAATGAGAAGTGCTTGCTAAGGATCTACAACCCGATACATCTTGCTAATCTATCCCGAGCTGACATGAAGAAACTATACAAGCAGCAGATTTACTACAAGGATGATTGGAGACATCAGGGTTATCGCTATCAGGGTGTGGTTGATCTATGTGTGAAGAAGAAGTTCTATGCTGGCAGTAAGTGCCATTTTCTTGAAGACTGAGCTGCCAGTGAAAGGAAATCTAGAGAGCATTTGTCAAGGGGAAATTTGTTGATGCATGTTCATATGACAAACACTTCTCTATATTAGTGTCGTTTTGCTTTGGTTGATAGGTTAAATTGCAACATACTTGTTAGTGTTATAAAACAAGTATGATAGTCTTTTGCATAAACCCTAGCGAACATAGTATAGAAACGAAGATAGATATAGACAAAGATGGCATGTGAACGAAGATGCCATTGGCATCTTCGTGGGTTTTGGTTTAGGCCCGTGTATGTATATATAGCTTGCATGGGGTGTAGGCTAGGGTTGGTTGTTCAGTTTATGCTTGTAATTAATAATATTCCACTGAAAGTTTATCAATAGATAAGCCGGTTTTAAAGTATTTCGTGCGTGTATTGTTTCGATTCGATTCATTATTTGCATAAACATCTATCAAGGGATTCCGTACCTTGATAGATCTGATCTTACTTGTAATCGATCCATTCCAAGGACCTACAACTATTATTATTATTATTATTATTATTATTATCATACTACAATATATATATATGGAGAGAGATGTATGTATATATGTCCAAAACATTATTATACCTTGGCGAAAATGCGTAAGTATTTTGGGATTTTGCCAAACTTATCCGATAGTTAAGATTGATTCGGAGTTTATTTGGCTGCTTGGAGGTCATAGGAAAATGACCATCATTTTGTCATTTTCAATGAATACTAGTTTACCGGTTTCTTAAATCTGAATATTATTTTTATATACATTTTTATGTTTTCTAGAAAACTATACCACCAAATCGGTATTATTATTACTATTATTATATTATTATTATTATTATATAGAGAGAGAGAGAGAGAGATTTTTGTATGTATGTATATATGTCCAAACACATTATTATATCTAGGCTAAAAAGTATAAGTATTTTGCGATTTTACCAAACTTATCTACTAGCTAATATTGATTTGGAGGTTATTTGGTTACTCGAAGATCATAGGAAAATGACCATCATTTTGTCATTTTCAATGAATACTGGTTTAACAATTTTTTTAAATCTGACTATAATTTATTTATATAGATTTTTATGTTTTCTAGAAAACTATACCACCAAATCGATATTATTATTATTATTATTACTCCCAACAATTTAGTATTGCTCGTTGCCACTCCCAACTAAGACTTCGACCATCACCACATCCTACTTAACACTTCGGTTGGTTTGGCACTCCCAAACTAACCAAGTACTAACATGGTCAGTTTTTTATTCTACGTGGCATTTGTTTCTAATTCGACAAGGTGATTGTCAAAATATGGTAATCAAACTATAAAACTGAAAATACTGATAAGACAGTTTACAAAGAAATCAAGAACAAAAGTTTGACACACTAAATCAAACCCTAATCACTGAAATAGATCATTAACATATGATATATACAAAACTCTCAAATGATCATTAACAGATGATCAATACACACTCAAAGACTAACCAAAGAAATCATTGACAGAAATCATTGACAGATGATTTCTGATCTAAGAGAAAAATAGCTCGAACAATCAGAGCAACAATAACAAATGAAAGACTCAAAGGATCAAAAACTGATAACAATCTTCGAGGCACCCTTTATATAAGCAAGAGATAGGCTTAGTAAGAAGCACACCCGAGCCTATAGGAGCCGTTGATCACAAAGAGGAAAACACACCAATCTCCAATCCTGGCCATCTATTTTGGGCGTGGGGATTGCCACGTTGGCAATCCACACAGACGTCTTCGAGCAGAATAAAGATGGGCCATGGGCTGCAAATCTTCACCACCAGCTGGGCCAAACTTCTTGGATCAAACCATCTGGGCTTTATCATCACTTATCACCTTTTGGACTTTATCAACCTGGGTCCGATCTACTAGCCCATCTCATGAAAATACAAAATAACATAAAACCAATAAAAGTGTATTAGTTATAAAAATATAACAT
Organism: Ambrosia trifida; assembly: GCA_028751855.1. Lineage (NCBI taxonomy): Eukaryota > Viridiplantae > Streptophyta > Magnoliopsida > Asterales > Asteraceae > Ambrosia > Ambrosia trifida. The sequence goes on from CM054126.1 coordinate 91,019,633, forward strand.
GTTTAATTATATAAGATCTTATATTTTTTAACACCCCCCCCCCCTCACTTTTATTGTTGAAAATATCAAACATTTTTAACTTTTCACATATTTGATCATGTTGTAAAATTGGCAGACCTTTTGTAAATATATCAGCAATTTGAGTTTCAGACTTAACCTTCTCAGTCTGAATACACCCTTTACTTATTTGATCCCTTAGAAAGAATAAGTCGAGTTCAAAATGTTTTGTTTTGTCATAAAATACCGGATTAGCAGCAATGGCTAATGCAGCTGAATTATCATAAAATAATTTAACAGGAAGACTGACCTTGATGGTTAACTCACTAAGAAAATTGATCATCCACATCACTTCACATGTTGCAGTACACATAGAACGGTATTCAGCTTCAGCTGGAGACCTTGATATGGTAGACTGCTTTTTGCTTTTCCAAGCTACTAAAGATTTCCCTAAAAAATACAATATCCTGTAATAGACTTCCTGGTTTTGACACACTTTGCCCAATCTGAGTCAGCAAAAGTTGTTAGATTAAGCTGGTCACTTTTGACCAAGTGAATGCCTTTTCCAAGAGCTTGTTTAAGATATCTAAGTAGCCTCATGGCAATCATAAAGTGAGCCTTAGTGGGTTTGTGTATATACTGACTCAGAACATGTACAGAATATGCAATATCTGGTCGGGTATGGGATAAGTAAATAAGTTTTCCCACAAGCCTTTGATAACCAGTTATATCTACTAAACCCTCATGTTCTTGTTTACATAAATTTGTAATAACATGATTGGGTTCAAGTGGACATTTAACTGGCTTACAACCAGTCATGCCATATTCTGTTAACAGTTCCAGACAGTACTTTCGTTGACTAAGACACAAGCCATCACTAGTTTTAAGCACCTCTATGCCAAGAAAATACTTTAGGGATCCTAAATCTTTAATCAGAAACTTGGTTTTGAAAAACTTTTTAACCTTTTCTATAACCTCTATACTATTTCCAGTCAAAATAATATCATCTACATATACAAGTAGAACACAGAATATACCATCAGACTGCATAGTAAACATAGAATGATCACATTTGCTTTTCTCAAATCCTAACTCATGTAAAACACTAATCAATTTAGCATTCCACTTTCGAGGGGCTTGTTTTAGCCCATACAAGGATTTTTTAAGTTTACATACCCTAGTATCAGACTTAGAAAAGTAACCTTCAGGTAGTTTCATGTAAACATCTTTAACCAAATCACCATATAGAAAAGCATTGTTAATATCAAGTTGATACAAAGGCTAATCATTTTGGACTGCAATAGCCAGCACACACCTAATAGTTATCATTTTGACAACCGGGGAGAAAGTTTCATCAAAGTCTAAACCTTCTTGTTGACTATACCCTTTTGCAACAAGTCCAGCCTTATATGATATCTATCAATTTCACCCGTGGATTTATACTTAATTTTGTAAATCCACTTACATCCTATGGCTTTTCTATGTTTAGGTAATTTAACAATTTCCCATGTTTCATTTCTATTTAATGCCTCAATTTCTTCATTCATGGCATTCACCCAGTTTTTATCTTTACAAGCCTCATAATAAAAAGTAGGTTCAACACTTTTATTTAACATAGAAGTGAAACAAAAATTGTCATTAGATAACTTAGAATAGTTAACCACTTTTTCTAGACCATACTTGACCTTCCCTTCAACAATGTAGTCGCTAAATTTTCTAGGGAAGGTAGTGTTTCTAGATGATTTTCTAACAACAGTTGGATGATCAGCTGATGATGGATGTCCCTCGGAGTTTTTATCATCTTCATGTTCTGGTCTATCATCCCCGGCCCTACCTTTATTAACATCTGGACCACTTGGTTAATTATCAGCCAATCCTGAAGTGGTATCCAGATTGTTAATTGGTTGCTAAGACCAATGCTGACCAGAGTCCTGGTTTGCCCTCTGTTCATCATCGGGACCATCAGGATCATTAGAGCTTGTGTTGTTAGTTGACTCAAACAAATCAAAGAAGTTTAATTGATCTATATTTTGATAAACATTAGGGTCTGATTCTATAGAAATTTTAGGTTCTTTAAATGGAAAAATAGATTCCTAGAATCTCACATATTTAGACAAAACAACTTGTTTTAAGTCAAGATTCCATAGTTTGTAACCTTTATTTTCATTAGAATAACTAATCAAAACACATTTATTAGCATGTATATTAAACTTATCTGGATTGTTTAAGACAGTACAATAACACAAGCAACCAAAGACCCTAAGTTGTTCATAGGAGGGCTTAAAACCATACATGACTTCATATGGTGATCTACCATTTAACACAGAAGATGGAGTCCTGTTAATCAGATAAACAGCAGTAAGAATACATTCAGACCAAAAAGACAGAGGCAAATTACTTTGAAATAATAATGCTCTTGCAACATTTAACAGGTGCCTATGTTTTCTCTCAACTATACCATTTTGATGGGGGGTATGTACACATGAGGTTTGATGCAGAATTCCTTTTTTGTTTAACAGATCGTTCATTCTAGTATTGACAAATTCAGTCCCATTATCACTTCTAAATACCTTTACATTTTTCTTAAACTGATTTTCCAAAACAGGTAAAAATGTAATATATTGTCAAACACCTCATCCTTAAACCTCATAAGATACACCTAAACAGATCTAGTATAGTCATCAACAATGGTCAGAAAGTATCTGAATCCTTCTCTACTCTTAACTTTATAGGGACCCCAGACATCTAAGTGAACCAACTCTCCAAGACTAGTAGTTTTATGGTCACTAATGGGAAAGGGTTCTCTGTGTTGTTTAGATTTATGACAGACTTCACAAGGCTCGTGACTTTCACTAGATAACACATTGATTTTAATATCATCTTTTAAAACTTTTAACACAATGTTTGAAGGATGACCAAGTCTGCCATGCCATAAGTTTTTCATTTCAAAACTATTACAACACATTCCAGAGAAAACAGAAGACTCACCACAAAAATATAAACCATCAACTTGACTACCAGTCACCAGGACTCTCTTGGTTAAAGAATCCTGTATATAACAGTTTGATTCATTAAATAACAGATCCAGTTTACTGTCCTTAGCAAGTTTATGCACAGACATCAAGTTCACACAGTAATTTGGAACCACAAAAACATCATAAATAGTGACTTAATCAGTAAGTTTAACATCTCCTATAACTGTGACTTTAGCACTAGTACCATTAGGATGATTAACTTTTATATTTAAGTCACTAACATCAATTTTATTTATAACATAGTCATCACTCATGATCATGTGCTGATTAGCACCAGAGCCAGTTATCCAGCCTAGCTTTCTAAACAAAGAATGCACATTGGAATAGGAAAGAACAGGTTTAGAAACACTTGCTGAACAGAAGAAGTTAAATGACCTACATGCAGAATTGCAGCTAGTTGTACCTTCTTCATTCTTCTTGTTCAACAAACTTAGCAACTGTGCAACCTGATCAGCAGTCAAAGTACCCAAAGACCCTTTATTACTAGTATCAGGAGAAGGACCACTAGTCACATTGTTACTGGTTACATTTCTTTTTTTAAAACCACGTTTACTTTTCATCCAAGGAGGGTATCCTATGATTTCAAAGCATTTTTTAACTGTATGCCCCACTTTATCACAGTGGGAGCATTTGAGATTAGGATTTTGATTACTAATCCTAGCATTTCTTTTCCTAGTCTCTATATTTTGACTGGTTTTAGCAAAAACTCCCCTAGTAGGTCCTTGTTCTTTAGACATAGTAACATTTGAGTTTCTATGTGATTCCTCTCTTGATACTATAGCAAAGGCCTCCTTTACAGTTGGTAAAGGATCCCTTATTAACAAATTTGTCCTTACAGCACTATACACATTATCCAATCCCATCAAAAAATTGCATTAGTTTTATCAGATGACTAAAATCATTAAACTGTTTAGAAGCATCACAAGTACAGGCAGGTATATGCAATATTTGATCAAGGTATTGCCACATTACATGCAAATTATGATAATACTCAGCAACTATCATACCACTCTGATTAAAATGATTAATTTTCTGATAAGTATCAAATATGACAGACCCATCAATTTTATTATATGAATCGTTTAAATCTTTCTAAACATCAAATGCAAGTTTAGAATAAAACTGACCCATATACAAATCTTCAGCAACATAATTTAAAATCTAGGTAAGAACAATAGAATTACAACGATCCCATTGTCTTCCGAACACAGGGTCATCAGTAGGTCTAGTACACTCACCATTAATAAAACCTAGCTTATTCTTAACATGTAAAGCAAGAATCATAGAATTGGACCACACAGTATAATTCTCAGTACCCTTAAGTTTCACACTGATGATAGTGAGATTAGAAGAGTCACTAGCATGAAGATAGAGAGGATCACTTTAATCAAATTTACTGATAAGAGTAACCCATCCAAGTCTCTCTCTACCTTCACTAGAACTACTGCTATTGTCATTATCATGATCAGACATTGTAACAACTAAGTAATATCAAATACAGTCCTAGACAAGTAACGATCAAATGAAAGAACTCAAGTGTGTAATAGACGAAGCCCCGTCAGTGTCAAGATTCCAGGTTCATCACTCAAGGGTGCCTAGACATGTCTTAACGAGGGAGTCTATATCTACCTATGCACACCAACAAGTACTCACAAATGACTGAATATACAATGTAAATAAAAACAGAACAAATAGACAACCAAGTAGTTGAGCCAATTCCAGTCCCCCTAACCTGGAGAGTGCTCCTAGACACAATAAATTAGAAAGCAAGAGTCAAGGATCAGTCTCACCAAGAGGACCCAAGTTAGGGTTTCGCCAATAAACTCGTAACTCGTAACCTTCACTTAGGATTATGAGTCAGAGAGCAAGAAAACAAGCAATCAGTTGATCCAGAATCCAAACAGCTCCCAGAGAAGTGCCAAACCCTAGATCTGACGATGAACTTCAGATCTAGGATTCAAGAATAAACCGTCATCTTTCAACCAGAGATCCCACGATCTACCAACAACAATCCTCTCGAACCCTCAAGATCACAAGACAACGGAAAACCCTAAAGTAAGCGGAAGACGAACAGACCAGAGCCTTATAGCTCTGATACCATGTCAAAATATGGTAATCAAACTATAAAACTGAAAAATACTGATAAGACAGTTTACAAAGAAATCAAGAACAAAAGTTTGACACACTAAATCAAACCCTAATCACTGAAATAAATCATTAACATATGATCTATACAAAACTCTCAAATGATCATTAACAGATGATCAATACACACTCAAAGACTAACCAAAGAAATCATTGACAGATGATTTCTGATCTAAGAGAAAAGAGAAAAAGAGCTCGAACAATCAGAGCAACAATAACAAATGAAAGACTCAAAGGATCAAAAACTGGTAACAATCTTCAAGGCACCCTTTATATAAGCAGGAGATAGGCTCGGTAAGAAGCACACCCGAGCCTATAGGAGTCGTTGATCACAAAGAGGAAAACACACCAATCTCCAATCCTGTCCATCTATTTTGGGCGTGGGGATTGCCACGTTGGCAATCCACACAGACGTCTTCGAGCAGAATAAAGATGGGCCATGGGCTGCAAATCTTCCCCGCCAGCTGGGCCAAACTTCTTGGATCAAACCAACTGGGCTTTATCATCACTTATCACCTTCTGGACTTTATCAACCTGGGTCCGATCTACTAGCCCATCTCATGAAAATACAAAATAACATAAAACCAATAAAAGTGTATTAGTTATAAAAATATAACATGTTTAATTATATAAGATCTTATATTTTTAATAGTGATGTGGAGTTTTATCCTATGTATCATGGTGATGTGTAAGTAAATTTCTTTTTATAATTTATATTTACAAATAACTAATTAAAAAAACTTTATAAAACCCCAACCCCCTCCCCCTCTCTATATTTTTGGTTTTGTCATCCCCGGTTCACCACCATCCATCTCGCATTACACCACCCAACCCTACCCCATACGCCCCGTCAACCACCAAAAACAACCACCTTCATCTACACCGTGCACCACAGTCATCATCATCCTTCACTAATCACTACCTAACCACCACTGATAACCCCCACAGTCACTACCATACTTTGATTAATCACAACAGTCACCTTCGACGACCCTTTACCAATGACCACACGATTCCATCTCCCATGCATCTTCTGTGGAGAAACCCCCATCTGAAACCCACATTTGGGTCGTGATTGAGATCGTTTAGAGGAATTGCTTAGGTGGTGCTAGAGAGCACCCCCACCTAAGGTTTGGGTTTTTTTTTTGGGGGGGGGGGGGGGGGTTGTTTAAGGGTTTTGACCCCAAATTCGGTGTAACCAGTGGTACATGAGGAGGAATCGATGGTACATGAGGGGGCGATGGTGTTGTGGGAGGTATGATGGTGGTGGTGGTTGGTTGAGTGTGTGTGGGTGTGTATGGTTGTGACAGATTTGAAGAAAGTGGCAGAGTGTGTGTAAGGTGGTAGTGGTAGGTGATGGTGGAGTTGGTGTACCACGTCAGGGAAAAAACTAACTAGGTTAGTATCTGGTTAGTTTGGGGGTGTCAAAACAACCCAAGTGTTAAGGAGGGAGTCCGTAGTGGTGGTCAAAGTCTTGGTTAGTCGGAGTAATAAATTCAATATTATTGTTATTTTTATTATTATTGTTATTAACTTTTTATGAGTAAAAAAACATAAATATTAAAACATTCTAATAGCTGCTATATGAACAAAAGGAACTCGTACGTTAGTTAAAATAATTTAGTCTCTCTTATACTTATTGTGTGGACTAAAACCAAAAATCATAGTTCTTTAAACGAACAAAGTAACTAACTGTTTTGCCAAACACTGTGTGTACATGTATTCGTTATGTATGTCCAAATAATATATCCGGGCTAAAGAGCATATAAAGTACTAGATTATACTACGGAGCATCTCGGGTTGAGAAATCTAACATGACACAACAGTTTTAGATATGAAATAGACTGGTGCGCTTTACAGTGACATGCATGAAAGCCTCGGTTAGTACTTAACCTAAAACAATTAACAATATATAACTCCAATGTTAACGCCTAACCTTTAACAATGTATAATTCTAATGTTAACATCTAACCTAAAACAATATTAATACCTAACCTAAAATAATGTAAAACTATAATGCTAACACCTAACCTAAAACAATGTATAAGTCCAATGTAACTCTAACATTAACACATATCCTAAAGGCTATATCTCTAATACTAACACCTACCATAAAGGCTTAAAATTGTATAACTCTAATATCAAACTTAGTCTTGAACACATTAGTCCACTTATGAAAGACTACCCATCTGAAAGATGTGGCAGCTGATGTTGAGGACCTACCAGCCTTGGTAGCACCCTTATTGTTGAATATGTTATTACTACCATTTCACTGTTACACCCAAAAATAAAGCTTAAGAAGTAAATTAATTTTTAGTTTTGAAAACAAATCCGGCCTAGCATCATGAATTAGCCAGCTCTAAATTAATTGTTAATTGCAAATGTATAGAAGTTAGGTTTAAAAAGAAAGAAAAAATAAGAAAGAAAAGAGAGATGTATACCGTTCGGTTATCAATGGTGTGTTTCTCTAGAAGAACGACATCGAGTACGGAGGGATCTGCAAAGACGACGAAACCAAAACCACAAGGTCTACCGCCACCGGGTTCAGGCCCTGTTCTCCAATGAGACAACCCGGAAACCATACAACATCTTCAGGACTTTCTGCAAGGGAGTAATAGTGACGGTAATATGACGGTCGGTAAGCATGCTCCGATGAAGGATATCGGTTATTTTCTAGCGACGAAGGATGGTGGTGCGTAGATGGCAGGAGAGGAGAAGATGGATGGAGGCGTGTGTTTATTTAGGGTTTTCTAATAATCTCCAAAGTGAGTTTTAAATTATTAAAAAATAATGACGCATGGCAAACCACATGACACGTTCAAGGGGAAGGTTTGCCTCTTTGAGTGTCATGTGAGATTTTGAGTTTTGGTTTATTATAATATACAGATGATGTAACACAGAAATTAATATACTAAAATATGAAAAAACATCAATTTTAATCATGTGAATAAAAACGATAATGTATATTAAAATGAAGATGCATGTTTAGATGAGGAGCAAAGCTAGAAACAACAATTGCAAGGCGTGATTGAGGCGGTAGTTTTGAAGATGTGACTTTTTTTTTTAAATTAGTGGTTTTAACCTATTATGTTGTGACTTGCCTACACATGATTAATGGATTACCTGAACACATTGTGTTTTTTTCCTGTATGAAAAAAAAACCGACAAAAATATCGTTTTTTTCGTTTTTTGTATAGCACTATGGTACTTGTTGGGAAGATAATAAAACGTTCGTTAATTTGGTGTAATTTTTTTAAAAAAATCTCGTATATAGAAGTTATTAACGTTTTAAAATTGTGAGGAAAACATGAGAGAGAGAAAGATTTTTTAACAGAAATAAGAAGAATGAGACATGGTACACTTAAAGAGAGAGGATGGCTTATTTAAATGTGAAGTAATATTTCATAGTTTGAAATATTAATTAACTAGCTGATTATCCCGGGAGGGTCCCGGGGTTGAAAAATCTAATTTTACGTGATAACCTATTGCAAATGGCTCAAGTTAACTAACCACAAAATCTCTCAATCATTGCATGTTCATAGTATTTTAATCAGTAATAACTCATATTCCCTAATCTAAAACTTAATTAGTAATCATCTAAATAATCACTTATGTAAGCTGCAACTATTAAAAAACTCATCACATCTCTCTAATTTCTCACATTCTAATGGCTCTTATAATTCCAAACCTAATCAACTAAACAAACACTTAAGTTGGAAATTGTAATCATTGCATCTCATTATGCCACGTGGCATAATCAAGAGATGGTTGAGGCCACCATTGAACGCCACGTCAGCAACTATCAATTCTTTTCGGGAGCGTCCCGGGGTTGAAAAATATAACCATTCTAATAATAATACTAATACTAATAGTAATAATTATTAATCTTGTAATTAAATAAATAAAAAAATAACCTTGCTATAAGGTGACACCATGTTTTGCAGTGTTGCGCGATTCTTTCTCCTAACTTCTCTTGATAAAGTATACCTAGTAAAATTCCAATGATAACATGGCGATTGGGCTGATTTTCAACATCGTAGATAAGAACCTGGTTTAAAAGAAAAAAACATGATTAATGAATAACATGAACACTTTGTGTGTTTTTTTCCTGTATGAACGAAACCCCACAAAAAATAGTCGATTTTTCTTTGTTTTTTATATAGGACAATGGTACTCGTTGGAAAGATAATAAAACGCTCGTTAAGTTGGTGTAATTTTTTTTCTTTAAAAAGTCTCGTATATAAAGAATATAAACGTTTAAAATTATGGGAGAAAACATGAGAGAAAAAATTTTAAATTTATTTTTAAATTCTTTTTTTTTTCCTAAAATAACTCAATTTATTTTAGGGTTTATGTTTATTTTTTTTTTTAATTAAAAAAGGAAATAGTTCAAAAACACTAAAATCTTTCAATTATGATGCCACGTGGCACTCTCGAGGGGAGGTTGAGGCCTCCATTGCACGCTACGTCAACATATACGTTTTCTTTTATATATATAGATAGATATATAGATATAGATATAGATTTTGGATTTCTGCCAAACTTATCTTGTTGCTAAGATTGATTTGAATTGTACAGAAAAATCACCTACATTTTGTCGTTTTCATTAAATACTTATTTACCAATTTTTCAAATTTAAATGACGTCTATACACTTTTTTGTGTTATAAGGAAAAGTAGTATTATATATATACTAGTTTTTATCCCGGGAACGTCTCGTGTTGAAATATCTAATATGATATAATAAAATATCTAATATGACAATATAATTAATGACTTGTCAATATATGATTAATGAATATTATTATTATTAAACAAATCTCTGTCATAAGTTATCAAATTATTATTTTAAAAAATTCATGGGTATCACCTAATCCTAGGCCCGACCCAAACCCACAATTTTTTTTAAATTAATCCCAAACCTGACACAATACCTGTCGGGTTACAAAATAATAGTCATTTTTTTTCTTCGTTTTTTATATAGCACTATGGTACTTGTTGGAAAGATAATAAAACGCTCGTTAATTTGGTGTAATTTTTTTCTTTAAAAAATCTCATATATAAAAGATATTAACGTTTAAAAGTTATGGGAGAAAACATGAGAGAAAAAAAAATAATAAAGGTTTAATATTTACATTTAGTAGATTAACGTTAAAAAGTTATGGGAGAAAACATTAGAGAAAAAAATAATAAATGTTTAATATTTATATTTAGTAGATTAGGTATTTAATAGATTAGGTTAAACCATATTTAAACCATATTTATTTCTTTTTTTTAATTGGTCTAGAGTTGCCACATCACATCCTATGTGGCATCTCTCAAAAGAGAGATTGCATAATATTATGACATGTAGGATTATTAGCTTTGCAATATATATATACTAGATATTTGCCCGCGTTGACACGCAGTTCAACAACGTACGATTATTTGGAGTAGTATAACGTATAAGAAAAATAAAGTAGAAACATTTTATTAAAATTTAAAAGCAACGAATACAAATTTATTCAAATATCGCTGAAAATTTCCTTATAAACCACATTTTTTGTTTTAGTCATCACTTTCCCACCAGCATCAAGTATAAGTAACTTCACGCCTGCCCTGCTTTTAACTCTTGACAATGCGACATAAAGCTGGCCATGTGAGAATACAGGATTTCTTAAATACAATCCAACCTGAATAAGGCGACTTAAATGGTATGTGTTAAAAATAGACTTATGGCATATTCAACAATAAGATAGTAAAAAAAATGAAAATAAGAAACTAACTACCACCTAAATTTCACAATTTAATTTGACACGTCTGAGAAGATGAGCATTACCCATATCGACCCGCTAAAAAAGCTTCGAGCATATTTTATTCTATTTGACACCTTTGAAAAGGCAAACATTACCCAAATCGACCCGTTAAGAAAAGGGAAGATTGCCCCAATTCACCTATGGCCTATGTATTAGATAAAGGAACATCAATCTAATCAAAACACCATAAACACACTGTTGGCGACTTTTACCCTATTTGACCCATTGGAAAAGTTGAACATTACCCAAATCGACCGATTTATAAGTAAACAAACATGAACCTACACCACTAAAACAACATTTTATAACCCTCTTTTAACTAATCAACTAATTCACATAACCCATATGCTTGCATTTGATAAAAAGCTACCGTTCAAGGTCTCTGAGTAAGCAACTTAGAACTTCCTTAACTTTGCATCAACATCGATATGCTTACTCATTTCAGAGTGTTGCCTACAAATATTTAAGTACTAAGATCAAGTAAACTAACAATACAAAAAACAGTGTGTTTGGATGTGAGTTTTAAAAGCGATTATATGAGCTTTAAGCGATCAAAATCATAGAATTAGCTGTGATACCTCAAAAATCCACATATAAGTCAAAAGTCAAATACCAAATGGACATTCAGTTTTCAAATAAATAATCAATGAACTTCAGCGAGAGGTAATTACGTATATAACATTACTTACATGTAGAAAAACACCGATAGGATGACGCCCGCAAATAGTATTATCAGAGACAAACCTGTCCTCAAAAGTCTTTAAATTTCTCGCGCTCCATATTTGCGAAATCGTTGCTAACCCCACATTGTGTAAATCTTCTTCCACCTTTTGCTTCCCGGACTACTCCACAGCCGGGTGTTTAATAACTTTCCTAAACACTATAATCCATAATTTTTAATTTTTTTTAAAATAAAAACATTTAATAACTATTCTATTTTTAAAATTCAAAAAAAAGTCATTAATGTTTTTATAAATGTTTTTTATTTTTTAAAAATCGAAATCATTCATTAATGTTTGGGTTAACGTGTTTAATAACTTTCCTAAACACTGTAATCTATATTTTTAATTTTCTTAAAATAAAAAAAATTTAATGACTATTCTATTTTTAAAATTCAAAAAAGAGTCATTAATGTTTTTATAAAATTTTTCATTTTACATCAACGAAAATTATTCATTAATGTTTCGGTCAAAGTGTTTAATAACTTTCCTAAACACTATAATCCAGATTTTTAATTTTTTTTTAAATAAAAAACATTTAATAACTATTCTATTTTTAAAATTCAAAAAAGAGTCATGTTTTTATAATAGAATTTATTTTTTAAAAATCGAAAATCATTCATTAATGTTTCGGTCAACGTGTTTAATAACTTTCCTAAACAATATAATCCACATTTTTTGTTTTTTTAAAATAAAAAACATTTAATAACTATTCTATTTTTAAAATTCAAAAAAGAGTGATTAATGTTTTTATAAAAAAAATTATTTTTTAAAAATCGAAATCATTCAATAATGTTTGGGTCAACGTGTTTAATAACTTTCCTAAACACTGTAATCCATATTTTTAATTTTCTTATAATAAAAAACATTTAATGACTATTCTATTTTTAAAATTCAAAAAAGAGTCATTAATGTTTTTATAAAATTTTTTATTTTACATCAACGAAAATTATTCATTAATGTTTCGGTCAAAGTGTTTAATAACTTTCCTAAACACTATAATCCAGATTTTTAATTTTTTTTAAATAAAAAACATTTAATGACTATTCTATTTTTAAAATTCAAAAAAGAGTCATGTTTTTATAAAAGAATTTATTTTTTAAAAATCGAAAATCATTCATTAATGTTAAGGTCAACGTGTTTAATAACTTTCCTAAACAATATAATCCACATTTTTTGTTTTTTTAAAATAAAAACATTTAATAACTATTCTATTTTTAAAATTCAAAAAAGAGTTATTAATGTTTTTATAAAAAAATTTATTTTTTAAAAATCGAAATCATTCATTAATGTTTGGGTCAACGTGTTTAATAACTTTCCTAAACACTGTAATCCATATTTTTAATTTTCTTAAAATAAAAAACATTTAATGACTATTCTATTTTTAAAATTCAAAAAAGAGTCATTAATGTTTTTATAAAATTTTTTATTTTTTAATAATCGAAAATTATTCATTAATGTTTCGGTTAAAGTGTTTAATAACTTTCCTAAACACTATAATCCAGATTTTTAATTTTTTTTAAAATAAAAAACATTTAATGACTATTCTATTTTTAAAATTCAAAAAAGAGTCATGTTTTTATAAAAGAATTTATTTTTTAAAAATCGAAAATCATTCATTAATGTTTCGGTCAACGTGTTTAATAACTTTCCTAAACACTATAATCCAAATTTTTACTTTTTTTAAAATAAAAAACATTTAATGACTATTCTATTTTTAAAAGTCAAAAAAGAGTCATTAATGTTTTTATAAAAATAAATATTTTTTAAAATCGAAAATCATTCATTAATGTTTCGGTCAAAGTGTTTAATAACTTTCCTAAACACTATAATCCAGATTTTTAATTTTTTTAAAATAAAAAACATTTAATGACTATTCTATTTTTAAAATTCAAAAAATAGTCATTAATGTTTTTATAAAAAAAATAATTTTTTAAAAATCGAAAATCATTCATTAATGTTTCGGTCAAAGTGTTTAATAACTTGCCTAACATTGTAATCCCGATTTTTAATTTTTTTTAAAATAAAAAACATTTAATGCCTATTCTATTTTTAAAATTCAAAAAAGAAGAAAGAAAAATCTAACCTCGTATGCAAGACGGATGCCTTTGAACACCTCACCAGCTTGTGAATCCTTGTTAACATTAAATCCACAGTATTAAACGGATTATTATGAAATCATGAAAGAGAAAAATCTTATAAACAATCGGAAAAATCTGAAAATAATTATAACGAAACAACAATATATAACAGGAATCGTATGAAAAAGCAAGAAACAATCGTTACCTTGAAAGAGAGAGACGAAGAACATGAAACCTAAACCCCCAAATCTGCAAAATTATTTAAAAGCAATCAATGTGTATGTATAATTTACAGTATGCTTTTAAATTCGAACAAATAATATATGTGTTAGTGCGTGTATATCATATATGCATGAATTATGTATGTAATTATGTACGTGCGACATTAAACATACCTGGCAATCTCTGCTGATTTTAACCGGTTTGTAGTCATTCAATGGGTTTTTCAAGTGAAAAGTTTTCTGAAAAGGCAAGTCAGATGTTTTCCATTAAAAATTAATGGACACTGAGATGAGGCTATAACGTGTTATAGTGTAGACAAATAATTTGGATTAATCTATAAATTAATCTTCAAAACAAATACCTAATTCGGTATTACATGGACGTGCGACCCCACGGTTTGTTTCCACCATACCCATTGCTCCAAACATTGTCTCTTCTCCAACCAACCGAGGACATCATTTGGGCAAACCCTTGGAAGTAGCCATCATATTGACACTAAATATTAATATCACCTTACCAGAATTCTGCAAAGACATGGCGTGCACTTTAGACGGTTCTGGAAAACACTGACACAGAGAACAATGAACTTACATGATAAGCTTCTTCCAATATCGGTTCGTTCATCACTTTCTCTCTCTAGATCTCTGCGTGTCTCTCTCTCTGTATTATGTTCTCTATGAATTTTGAGTTTAAATTGTTTTAGGGAAGTTAATTAATTCAATGAGAAGCTTTGACCAAATCATAATGAATTACCTAATTTAATATAATTACCTAATTTAATATAATTAATGAATTTTGATTTTTAGAAAAAACGAAAATTTTATAAATTCTCACAATGAGACACTTGGCACAAATTGATTGGCTATGTAATTGGAGGCACAATGTGGGATTGACAAGTGTCCTCATGGACTTTGTTTTATTAGATGTATAGATATATATATATATATATATATATAGATATAGGGGAAAGATCCGGTACAAAGTGTTTTTTCGGTAATAACTGTGAGAATCAAAGGAGGGTATTTTTTTTTTATTTTTTTTCAATTTTTTTCCCATATTATTAAACATGTATTATAGTATTGAAAACTAAAAAAAAAATAGTGTAGAGTAATTACATAATTACTCTAGTGTAAACTAATGTATTTAATTTAATGACGTAATTACACTAAAAAAAAAATTTTGTATTATTCATCTAGAAAGAATGTTTAAGCACATGGGAAAAAAAATTCTAAAAAAAAATAATTTTTTTACCCCCTTTGATTCTTACAGTTCTTACCGAAAAACATTTTGTATTTGATCTTTACTCTATATATATATATATATATATATATATATATAGAGAGAGAGAGAGAGAGAGAGAGAGAGAGAGAAGGGATATTGTGAAAACCCAAGTTATATGGTAAACCTTGAAAACTCCATCATATCCATTCATTTAGGTTGATCAATGGCCTATATTAAAAGTTGATTTTTGATTTAATAAAATGGTTGACTAAAAGTAAAAAAGTACATATAAGGGTATAATATGAAATGTAAAACCCTTTCTTTTTCCCCTTTCTTGTCAGATATCTAATCCCAACACCATCATCCCTCTCTCCTCTCTCCTCTCTATCTTCTCCAACTCCATTCAACCCACTCTTCATCTTCTCCATGGTGGTGGAACCCTAACTCCTGATCCAAGATAAGCAACCTTGACCCAATCTTTCACAATAACAATAAAACCACAACGACAGACAAAAATCCCCACCGGTCACCGTCGTTTGTGTAACACCCCAACCGATGGCAGAAACATCGAGGTCTCACGTAGTGATGATTGTTCAATAGCTCATGGACTAGAAATGTAAATTTTGATACATTGAATTGAATAATTTATTACAATGAAAGAAATACAACAATTAAAACTAGAAATCTAAACTTAAAATACAGTAAATCTCAATCTATGCCTAAGTTCCAAAAGCATAGAAGTGATCTCATAAGAACCTGAAACATGTACGAAAATAATTTGGTCAATACAAAAATGTATTAGGTGGTGTTTGTTTTTGAAGAGGTAAAAGGTCTGCAGTCTGCGGACCACATCTGCAAGAGAAGAGGTGGACCAAAGTTCTGCAGTCTGCAAGAAGAAGACTGTTTGTTTGTTAACGTCTGCAGTCTAACCTAACCATAACCATAACCAACCACAACCCACCTGAACCGAATCTGACCGGAACCCGAACCAAGACCATCATCAAGACCACCAACCTAACCACCACCACGACTACCAACAACCACCATGAACCATCCCATCCCAATCACCAACAACCACCACCAATCACTACCATCATCATCATCACCACGACCACCAACCCAACCACCAATCACCACCATCCCCGTCACCAACAACCACCATCCCCGTCACCAACCATCACCAACCCAGCCACCAATCACCGCCATCATCACCACGATTAAAGAAATAAAAACGATTAAAGAAAAAGAAAAAATAAACCCACCCTTTTTTAATGGATGATCCTCTTTACCCATCTTGTAGTTGCCAATAGAGTGGAGTCTTCATCAAAACTGAAAGTCAACTTAAGGGTATCCAGATCCCGTTGAATATGTAATGGTAACATATTTGTGACAATGATTTTTCTCTCGCGACAACCAGATGAGATACTATCTGAATCTCCATCATAACCGTTGATAATTCCAGGTAGGGTCATGACCCGTGGAAGATTTCTTGGAGTTTGAGGGATATCCAGTAGTTTATCAGAAACCAAATCGAGATCCGGATACCCTTAAGGAGGGCGGAGCGGCGGTAGCAGAGGGGAGATGAGGAGGGTGGTGGCCGGAGGGGAGATGAGGAGGGCGGTGGTGGCGGAGGGGAGAGGAGGGAGGAGGAGGAGGAGGAGGAGAAGAAGAAGAAGAGAGGAGAGAAGGAGAAGGAGAAGAAAAGTAAAAAGAAATGAGATTATGAAGGGTTTTGAAGGAGAATGGTGTTGTCTGATGAAGAAGGAAGTTTTGGGGAAGAAGAGGTTTGGAGAAGTGAGAAGAGGTAGGAACAAGTCTGCTTAAGGAAGAGGTGAGGAAGAGCTTTTGAAGGGTTATGTCTTCTAAAAAACAAACAAGCTTCCCGTCTTAAATGTCTGCCCGCGTCTGCACGGCGCAGACATAAGTGGCCAGAAGTGCTTCTAGCAGAAAAACAAACACCACCTTAGTGAGCATACCCGTTTGATATATATAGTAAGGAAAATTTAGCAATTCATGAGCGGTACCATTTGCAATTATGTAATAAGTAGTATCAGTCAAAACCAAGCCTATGAATAATGACTAACACATTACTAACAAATTGAATAATGAATTAACAAGACAATGACCAAGATTCTCTCAACAGAGTCTCAAGGGGGTATACCATAGTACTATTCATTGAAATGCTAGGCTGCCCAGCGGTTAATGATTTTGACTAAGCATACACGCAAATTCACATAAGGCAAACACACATGAGAATTGCATTAAGTACAAGAAATAGAAACTTGATTAATAGGTACATGAGTCACCCAAAAGTAGTAAAACAGTAAAAAGGGGAATGATATACTCACTGTGATTGTGAAAGGTGGATTTGCATAAAATCAACAGGAATCAATGAATTATGCTTGAACCATTTAGAATCAACAAAGGTCACATATAAATCCTAAAGCTTGAATCAAGCGTTGCGAATTCCTAAAAATTATAACACCAACCCAAATTCTAATGCAAGTGTACATGCCCAAATTTTTAGCAACTTGAACTTGGTTCTTAAATTTAGATACATATCATGTACTTATATAACTTTCGTTACTAGAGCTAATAAAATTAAAACCATTAAATCTCATTTACTTCATGAGTTATTAAGATACGTTTTTTTTTTCAAAAAAACTTTTAAGGCTAAAAGAAACTGTTATTAAATAAATAAGTATATGAAATAAATATTCACATAACATCATGAAGATTCTCGATCAAATCACAATAATTTCATTATCCATCTAATTTAGATATACTTAGTTTATGGCCTCATTATCAATACAATTTAAATACTATAATATTGATTAATGGTTGGTTACTAATTTGAATCATAATCGTGAATCATTGATTTTGATTGAATTTGTCGGCCATCCATGTATATATATTTCAAATGATCAATGCTAATAAATTGAATTTATGGTGACATAAAAAACATATGAATTGATGTAAAGAATGCAAACAACCGTATGTATTAATCAAAAACTAACTTTGTTTCAATTCTATTAATTAATACATTTATTTTAGGTTTTTAATTTAAGAAGTTTGCAAGTCAAATGATTAATTTGTATATATGTAACCGTAGGTGATAAGGAATTATTAGCATAAGAATATAAAACATCAACCAAGTAATTATTATATTTTATCACATTTTATTAGGAAAATTTAATTAACTAAACCGAACGTTTTAATAATAGGTGAACTTGATTAGAAATTCCTTTATAAACACTTAACTTGGTTAACTAATTTAACTTTTTAAACTCTAAACTTTTATAAAACTTGAAAATTTTATAATATCCATTCCGGATGACGATTCAACATACACATTTGATAATAACGTATACCCGATCCATAATAAATATTAATGATAAACTTTTAGTTTATTCTAAAATAAATTTTGAAAACGACAAAACTTATAGGGACTACAATGGAAATATTTGAAGGACTATTATTAACAATTAAATGTAAGACGAGGGTGACGGATGTCACAGTTTGTCCTCTTAATGATACATCACCATCATCATCACTAGAAACCCCCAAACCGGAACCCTAGACCAGTGCCGCCCTCACAGCCACCATAACCTCCTCCTCGGGAACCACCTTTGAACCCTCTGCGAGCCACCGCCATCAGAATCAAAATCACCACCATAACCTTACCCATATCAATGATCATTACCAGGACGACCATCATCAAGTATTATTATAGAAAACGGAAGTTGGTTTTGGGGGTTTTTACCTCGTCTCCATCCGAGGACAGAGGACCACCGCCGCTAACCCTTCTTCTTCCTCTAATCCCCTTTTTCCTTTGATCTCAGTCTATCCCTCCTCTGCTCTCTCTCTCTCTCTCTCTCTCTCTCTCTCTCTCTCTCTCTCTGTCGATTCTCTTTCTCTCTCTCTCTATGGATCTCTGTACACGTGTATGTGTAGGTGTGAGAGGAGAGAGGTTGTGATGGTGTTGTCAGTTGTGGACTGATCGGCCGGAGCTCCGCCACCAACGGCGGCGGGAGCCCTCCGGCTCCTGCTCCTTCTCTCTCTCTCTAATAATTAGTAAAGTAGATGTGTGTATGTATGCATATATGTATCAGAGGAAAGTTTATAATAAACTAGACTGAAGTGAAAATTTGAGTTTGAATTATATATTTTTTGTATTTTTTATTTTGTTATGTATACAAATTTTCAAGTTTTTTCTTATTTGAATTATAGCTTTTTTTGGGGTTTTAATGTGTGGTGTGCGAGAGATAAGAGTGTCTAGTGTGGATGAAGGGAAAGAGAATGGAAGGGTTGATAAAGAAGGTCTTGGTGATTACGTGTGTGTATATACGTTGTCAAATGAAAGATGGGAGCAAGTGTCCCCCTCAAAGAGCTGATACATGTCCCCCAAGTGATGACTAATCACTTGTAATGATACTTTGTAATAACGTGTGTTAATATTTTGTGTGCTTTATTTCTCAGTAAACTTATGATGTGAAAACTCTAGGGGGTAAGCAAGACAAAAAAAAAGGCTGACAAAATAAACACATGTTTAACATATGTTACCAAATAACACATGTTAAGCTCTTATGCAACATTAACACATGTTATTACAAACTATATAATTTTGTGATAGCGTGTGTTAATAGTTTGTATATTTTATTACAAACTATATACTTTGTAATAACGTGTGTTAATAGTTTATATATTTTAAAAGACGCGATAGCCGGGCAATTGAAGCGTAGTTGTGAGTTTGAGAAACATTCTTCTTCTGGAGTCACAAAAGGTGAGACACCAAGACTTAAATTGTTGGAACAAAGCCTTAGACAACAAAGAGCATTTCATCAAATGGGCATGATGGAACAAGTGTTACACATTTATCCCCAGTTAACACATGTTCACATTTGGGCCCCGACTAATATGTGTTACTCCTGTTTAGTATGTTAGATGATGAGTTGGTCACACCGGTTAATATCTCATCTATTGTTTTGCAATTGATAACGAAGACCCCCACTGGTTAACATATGTTAACAAACGAAGTCGAAGGAAGCCGAGAAAAATATGTAGAAAAAACTTTTTGATAACGTTTTCTTTTCTGTACTCAATGTATAGAGTTACTAGATTTATTTTGTTAAAGTGGTTAATAGTTTGTAATGATACTTTGTAATAACGTGTGTTAATATTTTGTGTACTTTATTTCTCAGTAAACTTATGATGTGAAAACTCTAGGGGGTAAGCAAGACAAAAAAAGGCTGACAAAATAAACACAAGTATAACATATGTTACCAAATAACACATGTTAAGCTCTTATGCAACATTAACACATGTTATTACAAACTATATAATTTTGTGATAGCGTGTGTTAATAGTTTGTATATTTTATTTCTCTTATGCAACATTAACGCGGTGTTAGAATGTGACCGGAGACGGTCAGAGAGGATGTCCAGTGTGTATAGAGAAGAAAGGGTTGAAGGTGTTCTTTGTGGTTGTGTCCTTAATGTGTTTGTGTCCTTAAACAAGTTCTTTGTAGTTGTGTCCTTAATGTGTAAGTTATTTGTCAGAATATGTAACATGTGTTATGTTTTATAGATGTTCTTTGTAGTTGTGTCCTTAATGTTTGGTCTGAACCTTATGTAATCGTGTGACAACATTTAACACATGTTAGTTTATTTTTATAGATGTTCTATTGTAATGGTAAGTCAAACTCCTAGTACAGTTTATTTTGATTCCCAAAAAACATGGGAGGTCATATGAGATGGGATAACACATGTTAGGTACATATTATTTGGTCTGAACCTTATGTAATCGTGTGATGCTGCATACGATGGTAACATGTGTTAGTTGGTCATAAAGGGCTAACATGTGTTAATCTAATCAGATAAAAGTTAAACCTGTTGCCCCCATATACCCATGAGAAGATCTAACATTTGTTAGTATGAGTGGTGTGGTAACATATTTTAAACATGTTGCCCCCATATACCCCTATAGTTTTCACTTCATAAGTTTACTGAGAAAATAAAGCACACAAACTATTAACACACGTTATTACAAAGTATCATTACAAACTATTGAACCACACAAAAACTTACCCATGACATTCAAATGAACTGCATGCAAAGGTTAACATGTGTTAGTTGGTCATAAAAGGGCTAACATGTGTTATCTAATCTGATAAAGAAAATATTATTATAATGGGTCATGTCACACCATCTCTCTCCTCTCTCCTACTTTTTGTTTAAGAAAATATTATTATAATGGGGCAAGTACAAATAATGTGTTAATGTTGCATCCGAGGGTAACATGTGTTAGTTGGTCATAAAGGACTAACATGTGTTAACTAATCTGATAAAGTTAAACCTGTTGCCCCCATATACCCATGAGAAGATCTAACATTTGTTAGTATGAGTGGTGTGGTAACATATGTTAAACCTGTATCATTTGTCAAACTTTTTGTCTTTCTTACCACTCCTGTTTTCACTTCATAAGTTTACAAAAGAAATAAGTAAACATATCATACAAACTATTAACAAACATTAGGTTAACACATGTTAATTTGTGATACCCCGCATTTTCAGGTTCTCACTTTAACGAAACTCTAGTTACATTCCTTGCATTATACTTAACTAGGGTTAGCTAGATAGGACATACGTTACACAGTTATAAGTTAATAACTGCATGAAGTGGTAATTCGAGGAATTACCAGACTGTATACATGATTAGTGAACCTCGGACGTTGGTGAACAATGAAGTTTAATAATTGTGAGTTAATTGATTTGGATTGATTTCGATTACGTGCTTCTGTGATACTCTGTGAAACTATGTGCAAACCATATGTGATTATGTGAACTTAAACCGAATACGTTAATAAAAATCGTTAAAGGTGGACCATTAGGATGATTGGGGTCTTAACACATGGGGTTACACTTATTACGGTCCGAAATAGCGAAAACATCGATGGAAAACACGTCGGGTGATGAAACAGGCCAGCCACGCGGGCCGAAGCCCTGTGAGCGGCCGCTCACAGGGACCGAGC
Source organism: Ambrosia trifida (assembly GCA_028751855.1). Lineage (NCBI taxonomy): Eukaryota > Viridiplantae > Streptophyta > Magnoliopsida > Asterales > Asteraceae > Ambrosia > Ambrosia trifida. The sequence goes on from CM054126.1 coordinate 91,041,877, forward strand.
GGCCGCGCGCGGGTGTCTGTTGTCACCAAACCGACTTAAACACCTATTTAAGCAACCCTAAGCCTCTTGTATCACCTAAACTCAAACCCTAATCGCCCCTACTGCCCTATTTACGAAATATTAACCCCAAAACACCTGCTAAGGCGCAAGAACATCGATCGGGAAGCTTCAAGAGCATTCGGTTGATTGTTTCGAAGAGCTTGTTGTATAATCCTTAATCTATTATGCTTTAATCTTATTATTATGTTATAAAAACCCTATAACTAAGTTTGTCCAGGTCTGAGACCTTTTTATAAAGATTAAAACTTGAAGCTTATGAAGATTTAACGGGTTAAACATGATGATAGGCGATTAGTGATATGATAGATTACTTGTTGCGCAAGTTGGTGATGTTTTGATCGTTAGGGTTTATGATTTTGCATATATTATGATAGATTCTGATCTTGATAGGTCTTATGAATGTTTTGTAATGATGGTTGATTGTTGTTGATCGATTAGGCGCACACGTGAGTCGTTTAAATAAGGGTTTATGCATGATTAAAATCTGGACAGAATATTTAGGTCAAATTGTAGGGTCTGTTACGTGGCTTTAGCATGATGGTTTTGATATTTTCTTTGAATGGTTATATTATACCTGGTCTTAGATTTTCATAATGGGTAAAATCGAGTGTTTTGGACGTCGTTTGAATAGTTTTTGGAATTTTCTTTGAATAAAGGTCATATCAGATTTTCGGATTAACAAACTGAGTCAATTTAAGTCGTTATAACTTGAGTTTTATAAAGAATTAAGTTATAAAATCTTTACAGTAGATTAACATTGGAATAACTTGACTTTTTCAAGTGGATTCATCCCGTTTGGATGAATACACAATTTTAGGGAATTTTTCTACTAAACTGACCTGTTGTGGAGGTTTTCTGAACATAGCTGTGTTGAACGAATTTTAATACTTTTTGTGTTTGGTTTTGAGACAAAAAAAAATATGGGTTATTAAGTGAATCCCAAAAGATATTCAGTAAAAATTTGGGAGTTTAAATCATTGATTAAGTATTTTAAATAAATTAGTTTTGGTGACGCATAATCTGACCTAAAAACGCAGATTGTGTATTATGTGTTTATGTGACTAATTGGAGTCCTATGTGGTATGTATTTGATATGTACTTGAATGGGCACTTGTATGAGATGCATATGGAGTGTAAAACTAATTGTAACCAACATATTCACCAACGGGTCCGTAGGGTTTACTTATGCATGTAGAATCACTAGGTGTCACTTACACGCTTTTGAACATTTAAACGTCTTGGACAAATGGGTTATATGGTGTAATGGTATTACACATATACTTACTTGGTGACACTTGTACTAGGGAGTCGGTAGTGCACCCTACTTTGAAGTTTGGAATTTAGTGCTTGCATACTAAGGTGAGTTTCACTACTTTTTCTCAAAAGCATGCGTCTCGGGTTTGAGACAGCTTACAAAACGTTTTCTAGTCCGGATTGGGACTACTTTTACATCTCGGGTTTTGAGATGTTTTGACTCCTTGTGTGGGTCGGGTTTTGACTCCTTGTGTGGGTCGGGTTTACGATTCCTTGTGTGGATCGGGTTTTTGATCAGTTTAAAACTTATTGGTCCTTTGTGAACTAAACACTCTATCAATTGGAAAGTCCTTGCATATTATTGGGTTAATCGCTGGAGGCGAACGGGGTATTAGTTGATAGCGCTATTAGGTTGTGCAGCAACCTCATGCCTGAGGTGCTTGAGGCACAGGCATGAACTTCTGACCACATTTGAGAACTGGTGTTGATAGACACCAGTTATTGAGGCAAATTATTATGTTACTGAAGGTGTCCCAATAATTCTGTTTAGTTGCAATGAGTGGGTTAGCTACCCCTGACACGCTTAAACTGATAACGTTTGAACATTTTGGTCTGGAGGACCTACGCTTTTATTTGGTTACGTGGTTTTGGAAACCAGCGCATTTACAAACTCATTTGCTTTACCTTGTGAACTCACCAGCTTTATGTTGACACACGCTAGCATGCTTTTGCAGGTAACTAGGTATGGAGCACGACTAGGGCATGCATCATATTATGTCATGGGATTATAAACATTTAAACTTCTTTTAACATTATACTATTTACTTATGGTTTTGGGCGCGGTCTTTTGCGCAGACTTTTATTTAACTGTTTGTCATTCGCTTCCGCTATACTTTATTTGGTTTGGTTAAAACTTTTAAACTTGGTTTTACAATAACGAACTAAATGGTTTCGGCATTTAGAGTCGTTCATGTAACTTATGGCTATGGGATCCTGGTTTGTCATGCGCCTCGCGGTATAAACTCCGCAGTGGAAATTTGAGGGTGTGACATAATTGGTAACACGTGTTATTACAAACTATTGAACAAGAGATAAACCTACCCCAAGACATTCATATGAACTGCATGTAAAGGGTAACATGTGTTAATGTTGCATTAGATGTTAACATGTGTTATTTTGGTAACATTTATTAACCTTGTATTTAATGTCAGCCCATTTTTTTATCTTGCTTACCACTATAGTTTTTACTTCATAAGTTTACTAAGAAATAAAATATATATACTATTAACACACGTTATTACAAAGTATCATTACAAACTATTGAACCACACAAAAACCTACCCCCATGACATTCAAATGAACTGCATGGAAGGTTAACATGTGTTAATGTTGCATAAGAGGTTAACATGTGTTATTTGGTAAACAGATGTTAAACTATGTTAAACTTGTGTTTATTTTGTCAGCCTTTTTTTGTCTTGCTTACCCCTATAGTTTTCACATCACAAGTTTACTAAGAAATAAAGCACATAACCTATTAACACACGTTATTACAAAGTATCATTACAAACTATTAACCACTTTAACAAAATAAATCTAGTAACTCTATACATTGAGTACAAAAAAGAAAACGTTATTAAAAAGTTTTTCTACATATTTTTCTCGGCTTCCTTCGACTTCGTTTGTTAACATATGTTAACCAGTGGTGGTCTTCGTTATCAACTGCAAAACAATAGATGAGATATTAACAGCGGTACCAAATAACACATGTTAACCTATATTGCTCGCGAGTGACTCGGCTCGTTTGCACCCCTCGAACAAAACCCAAATAACACATGTTAACCTATGAATTATGATGTTATATTAGTTTTACTAACACACTCCATACCTGACCCAAAACCTGTCGGGTATTGGGTTTACCAACGGGTATCGGGTTTTGTAACACCCCGGTTTCCGACCCAAAATTTTTCGCGCTTAAAGTATTATAAGGAATAAATAAATCATAGATAGTAATGAATACTTAATGCGAAACCAAACTTAGTAACTGAATAACTATTTTTGGTAAGATAAAATAAACATTGTATACGAAGGCTAGTTGCGTAACCGAGCAGATACCCGAAAACGAACCAACCATGAGTAATTAGATTAGTCACATATGGGACACTTGTCCCCATCCATTGCTTAACAAAAGACCCTCAAGTGCACAACTTCTATCACACGCACACCTCTCCTTTATCATCTACCCCTTTTATATTCTCACAAAACATATCACACATACAACAATAACCAGAGAAAGAGAAGAGAGAGAGAGGAACTAGAGAGAGAAAGGAGGTTGTGGACCTCCTCCACCCATGGCGGGGCTCCGGCGACATCACCCACCCTTTTCCATACCGATTGCACCCTGTCAAGATCGAGAGAGAGAGAGAGAGGGGGGAAGAGAGAGAGAGAGATAGTCGAGTTGCAGAGAGAGAGATAGAGGGAGAGGAATTGTCGGCCATGGTCTCTGGACAACCAAACCTGTTCCGGCGATGAGCGAGCAGCAACAGTGACCGAAGATGGATGGCAGCGGTTGGGGTGTCTTAGGGTTCCGATTGGGGATCTAGTGTAATCGACTAAGAGTTTTGGAACAATAATCAGATGCAGGGGTTGCTAGTAACTTACGATGGATGTTGATGGTGATAAAGTCCAGATCTATATATCATAGATGGTAAAGATTAATGATGGTGGGTAACGACGTCACTGCCCCATGGGACCCGGACCCGACAGCGGCAGCAATTACATTTTCGGTAGTTACAACTGGCAGCATACACCGGAGGATATTATTATTATTCTTCAAATGAAGAAGGTGATTTTGAAGTGGTTAGGTTCAAATGAAAAAGCAAGCATGGGGGAAGAAAAAGGAGGTATTTGTACTTGAAGGTGGCTGACAAATTGGAATGATTGGAGGGTAAAATTACTTTACTACCCCCATACTAATAATAAAATCAATTTTGGTTGGGGTGATGTGGCTGAATAATAACCACAAGAAGGGTTTCTAGAGTTTACCAAATAACTTGGGTTTTCTCTACATACTTATTATATATATATATATATATATATATATATATATATATATATATATAGGATTGAGATCAATTAGGAACCACCACCATAGTTAGGAACCATAGGAACCAATCTTAACCTTCCAATCTCCCCTCCCTACCCCTGACCCAACCGGCCTTAACTGTGGAAGACGAGTGTGTTTATCGGTGTGTGAAATCGTTCCCGAAAGGGACATCCTGTGGGCGTGATGGCCTGCGAGCTCAACACTTGATGGACGCCCTTGGTGGCGAAGGGACAGCTACGGCATCTGGGTTACTAGTTGCCATCTCTGAATTAGTTAATCTGTGGCTGGGGGGGTTTGTGCCCCACGGTGCTCGCAGAATATATTGCTTCGGCTCCCCTCACTCCGTTGCTTAAGCCTGACAATGGAATCCGCCCTATTGCCGTAGGGGCCATATGGAGGAGACTGGTTTCTAAGGTGGCCATGAAGAAAGTGGGGAAAGAAGTTGTTAAATATTTAGGGGACTTTCAATTTGGGGTTGGAATTCCAAATGGGGCGGAGGCTGTGCTTCATAGTGCTAACAGGTTTCTCGACTCGTTCCATGGTGATGGCTCGCTTGCTATGCTTACGGTTGATTTTTCTAACGCTTTCAACGCTATTGATCGCACTGCTCTATTACGGGAAGTTCACTGTCACTGCCCTTCCATCTTCCCGTGGGTTCAGTTCCTATATGCTCAGCCAGCTAGGTTGTATGTGGGGAATGAGCGTATTGGGGCCTACACTGGGGTTCAGCAAGGGGACCCTTTGGGGCCCTTGCTCTTTGCTCTAGCTTTACATCCCCTCGTGCTCAAGGTACAAGATAACTGCGACCTTCCCTTCCATGCTTGGTACTTAGATGACGGGACGATTATCGGGGATTCTATTCAGGTGGCTAAAGCACTTGACATTATTAGCCTGGAGGGGCCATCTCTGGGGCTCCAGCTCAATATTGGAAAAACTGAGGTTTTCTGGCCGTAGTGTGATGGTAGGAAGATTCGGCCAGGTCTGTTTCCTAGTGACATTGGCAGACCGGAGCGGGGGGTCAAACTGCTTGGTGGGGCAGTCAGCTGCGACGCCGGTTTCATAAGTGATCTATCTGCTAAAAGGGCGGCGCGGGCTGTTGACCTCATGGGGCTCCTCCCTAGATTGCGGGATCCCCAAAGCGAGCTTCTATTGCTTAGATCATGTATGGGTGTGGCCAAGTTGCTCTTCGGTTTGCGTACCTGTCAGCCTCTCTTTGTGGAAAATGCTGTTTCCTGTTTCGACAAAGGCCTTTGGGAGGCCATAGAGGACATTGTTGTTTGTGGGGGGGGCTTTTTTTGGGGACCTCCAGTGGCGGGTTGCGACTTTACCACTTCAACTTGGTGGGTTAGGCCTCTCCTCAGCCCGGGATGTGGCTGCCTATGCTTTTGTGGCCTCCAGATCCCAGTCTTGGGGGCTGCAAGACCACATATTACGTAACAGTGGGGTTGCTCACGTTGACACAGATTATTCTGGCGCTATTGCCCTTTTACAACGATCCCTTCCTGACTTTGATATTGGCGGTTTCTTTAATAAGGACACCGCCCCCAAAAAGCCACAGAAAACTTTGGCGAATGCTCTTTATAACCGAATCGCACAAAGTTTGGAGGAGGATTTCCGTCTGTCCGTCCGACAGAAGGCCGTCTTAGAATGCCTGCAAAAGCCTCACGCCTAGGACTTCCTTACTGTGTTACCTATTGAAGGCTTGGGGCAACGGATGTCGGCAGTAGAGTACAGGGGAATCCTTAAATACCGGTTGATGATACCTATTTTCCCCGATGATGAAAATTGTCCGGTCTACCGCAAAGCATGCCTTGATAAGTATGGGGAACATGCGTTACATTGTAAGGAATTGCCAGGGTTTAAATATCGGCACGATTTTGTCCGGTATACTTTGGCAGACATTCTTAGAAGAGCGGGGATCTCCGCAAGAAAAGAGGCGTCAGTTAATTTTCTCACAGACCCCGCGGAGGGGAGATCCACCTTGCGCCCAGCAGACGTCTTAGTTTTTGGTTGGGAAGGTGGGAAACATGCGTTTGTTGATCTTACCGGGGTGTCCCCCCTTGTTGGGCTTCGGGATAGTGGGTTTGTGGCCGGGCAAGCGGTCATGAGAGCTGAATCCAAGAAAGTGGAAAAGCATGCTAAAGCATGTGAGGATAATCAGCATGTTTTCGTTCCCTTGGCCTTCGACACGTTCGGTTCCTTGGCACCGGAGGCGGTGCGATTTTTGGCTCGGGTTCAACGAGTAGTGCACAGCAACTTTTCCACCCCCCAAAGGCGGGGTTTTGTTTTTAGCAGATTAGGATTTTCTATTCAAAAAGGGGTGGCGGCGCAGCTTGTTGCCCGCCTACCTACCATCCTTATGTAATTTACGCTTTTTTGTCAATGGAAAAATATTATTATTTTAAAACCTTAATTATAATTGTTAATCATGGCAGTTACATGGTTTCCTTAAATCTCTCATCCACATTATCTCTAATTCAATTCATATTATTAACACACATGATCGAAGCCATCATTTATCCTTTTCAATTTTGTTATTTGTTTTTTCTTTTGAGTAATATACTTACAAAAAGGTTGAATTAGTTGCATACATTTTAAATTGAACTTCTTTTTGTTTGACGACGATGAAATTGTGACGGGAGAAGTATAAGAAGTTAATATTTTCATGTATTTGGTCATTTGTTGTTGTGTATTTGGTTTGTTTGGTTTTAAATTGAATCAAGTTTAGCAAAATCGCTTTTTACCTTTGAATTGAATCTGCAATATTTTTGTTTTGAATTATATGTAGTTTTTGTAAGTCAAAATTTTGTTCTAAGAGTTAATAAAATTAGAACTCGAAGGTCACCTACTATTTGCATATATAAATGGATTTGTCAAAAAATTATTTATATCTATGTATTTGATCACTGAAGATGATAAATATTGAGAGTTGTTAATCATTGAAGGGTATGCATACATACACTTGTGTATCTTCAGTTTGGTTTTACATTAGATACATTTTTAATTTACACCAATGTATATGTGTGTACAAATTATAGTCATGTAAGCTGGAAAAAAACGGATATACACCAATGTATATTTTGTGTTGATGATGATGATGATGAATGAAAGAAAAAAAAAGAAACTGATATACACCAATGTATATCTATGTCGATGATGATGATAAATGAAAAAACAAAAAAAGAAACTGATATACACCATTGTATATATGTGTCAATGATGATGATAAATGAAAAAAAAGAATATGATATACACCAATGTATATCTGTGTTGGTGATGACGATGAATGAAAAAACAAAAAGGAAACTGATATACACCAATGTATATCTATGTTGGTGATGACGATGAATGAAAAAACAAAAAAGAAACTGGTATACACCAACGTATATCTGTGTCGATAATGATGGTAAATGAGAAAAAATACTGATATACACCAATGTATATCTGTGTTCACGATGAATGAAAAAACAAAAAAGAAACTAATATACACCAATGTGTGTGTATATATATATATATGTCGATGATGATGAATGAAATAAAAAAAACTGATAGGGAGATTTTTATAGGGATTGAGTATAATAATTAGGAGTCGTATAAATGGGGGTTAATAATTATTCAGTTACAAATTTAGACTTAATTACCTACTAATAAGCATATTGAACAAAAGTCAATAATACCCCTTATTAAAATAAACAATTAATTATGTTTTACTTATTTACAATCATGTCATTAGAGATCAATGGCTATAAAGTGGTTTTTATGGTTCCTACTTAAGCTATGGTTCCTATTTGAACCCTACCCTATCTATATATATACGGGGAAGAATCATTTAAGAAAAAAAAAGCCAAAAACTTAATATGAGAAGAAAAAGAATCGAAGTGGCATAATGATAAAATATTAAATAATTTATATCTTCTAATTTAATTATTCTTTCTCTAATTAATTAGACAAAAACATTTTGTCCTACGCATGTAATAGTTATCGATATTCATCCAAGACATTGAAATTCTCCCTACATTTATCTTACGAATCTTGAAATTAATCCTACACATATTGGAGCTCATCGCAAATGCATCCTACATTTGTTTTGAAATGATACATTTTGAAAAGTTTTATGAGTAGTTCATCCTCCTTTGCGTGACAATTAATCCAAGTCACTAGAGGAGATGGAACTCACTCAATTCAAGGTCACAACACCTCTTGTTGCTGACCCAACCGAAGTTAAAGAACCAGAGATAGTCAAAGATGATAACTATTTTCTGATTAAGACTGATCATGAAGAATATCAGAAGCCTGGTTTAGAAATGAAAACCATAATCCAACTTGAAAACCATATCGAGTGTGATCCTAAACCGAAATCAGGGGATGAACTTGTTGAGATGCATCCTAGTTGTGATCTGTTATACATATTTAAAGATTCAGAATAAGTATTTTCAAACAAATAGTTTCCAACTAAGAATGTAAATCAATCTTTAATAACTTAAGTTTTTCAATCGGCTCCTGGTGAGAACATGAAACAAAAGCTTTCAATGTGATTGTTGAACAACTTAAACCAGCGCCTAAGGAACATATCAAAAGGCAGTATGATCAACCTAATCAGGTGAAACCATGACTTGCTCAACAAAAGAACAAGCAGGTTCACAAGATTATTCCAAGAAGATTGATTGGGTTCCAAAGGGTAAGCCTAGGAAAAACATACCAACTTCAAATCTCAAAGAAGTCAAGTTTGTTAAGCCTACTGGAACTAATTAGGTACAACATTTCGAGAACCGTTCAAATTTAAAATATCTTGAACAAAAAGATTTGAGAATTGGTGCACCTAATCACATGACCATGAAGGAAGTTCCCCACGCTTTAGTGGTTCCAGTCCTAGACACTCTGAGAACAGTCCCCACGTATTCACAGCATAGTTCTCACAACCATCAAGAATGGAGAACGTGTTATGAATGTCAAGAGGTTGGGCATGTTATTTCAAATTGTCCTTATTTGAGATCTAAAAGAGGACACATAGTTGAGAACTCTAGACACAACAACAAACAAACTCCTGGATTACCTAAACAAGTTTCCCCAATGATTCAAAAATAACATAAAGGTAAACAAAGGTTATTGAACATGTCAAACAACCAGTCAATTAGGTCCCAAACTCTAAGACTAACCCAAAGGTTTTACAAACTAAGGGTGGGTTAAAGACGGGTTCAAAGGTCAGCCAACAGGAAACCAACTGGCTAGCCCTTAGGTACAGCCTCAAGCCCAACCTAATTCAGTTAAACAACAGACACAAAAGGCTAAGCATGAACATATTTGGAGACCAAAGTTGACTGATAATGTGTCTTTGAGCTCATTTGTGGAAAACATCAAGTGCTACTCCTACACCATTGGGCGATTGGATTAGAGTCCCAATGCTTGATGCTAATGGACGACCCAATACCGTCAAGGCTTGGGCCCGCCTTCCAACCAAACCTTTAACTGTATGTACAAGGTGTTACCATAAGGCCTATTACCCGTCTTTGGATTGTTAATAGTGGGGCGTCCTGGCACATGACGGGTGACATATCGCTCTTAATCAATATCAATAACATCAATGGAGGTTACGTAACAAAAGGTGGTTACGTAACAAAAGAGGGTTGTATGTCCAATGGGATTTTGAGCTTTGACAAGATAGGCTACGTGAAGCAGATTGATCATAATCTACTGAGCGTGTCCCTGATTTGTGTAAGAAATTTTTTGTCTTTTTCAATGATAAAGCATGCTTCGTACTGAAATTGGGAGTCGTGATTCCTGAGGAGTAGATAATGATGTCAGCTCCGAGGGTAAACAATTTATACGTTCTGGATATGAGCCAAGCAATTACAAAGTCTGCCCAGGTCACCTGTTTTTCATCGAAAACGACTGAGAAAGATTCAATCATGTGGCACAGACGCATGGGTCACATCCACCTTCGCAAAATGAATCAGTTAGTAAAATGGGTTAGTAGATGGTGTCTCGGTAAAACATTTCTATTTGAACGACGTTTGTGTCAACTGCAAGAAAGGTAAGCAAAAGAAGAAACCTCACCTAAAGAAAAAGATCAATTCAGTGTCAACTCCATTAGAAAGACTTCATATGGATTTATTCCATCCAATGAAGAGAAAAAGTTATTGTGGAGATTTGTACTTTCTTGTGATTATATATGACTACTCTAGATTCTCTTGGGTCATTTGCATGAACCAGAAAAGCAATACTTTTTAAAATCTTAAAGTGTTGCTCCTGAAACTCGAATCCCTGTATAATCTCAAAATTTGCAGGGTTCAAAGTCACAACGGGACTGATTTCATAATCAGGCTAGGGAAGCATTTTGTTCAGAAAAAAGTATACATCATGAATTCAGTGCTCCACACACACCGCAGCAGAATGGTGTCACACAGAGAGAATCGGATCTTGATTAAGGCTGCAAGGACAATGTTGGCAGAATCAAAACTTCCAGTAATGTTTTAGAATGAAGCTATTCACTCGGCATATTATATTTTGAATAGAGTCGCTACAGTAAAGAAGTTTGGGAAGACCAGTTGTGAGCTTCTAAACCTTTGCAAACCCAATTTAGAATTCCTCGAACAATTTGGTGCTCCGTGTACTATTATTATTGATAGTGAGAAAGCTGAAGAAGGCTTCTTTGTAAAGTATGCCACTCCCAAAAAGAGGATTTAGAATACTCATACAAGTGTGAAATGGATGCTAGGGCAGTTGTCTTGTCGTCTTCCAGATTGATGAACCTTCGGGCCTTATTCCTGACTTCATCAAGGTTCCTGCAAGGATGCATGACAAGTTCTTGATAAAATGGGGAATCCTTCTACAGTCTCATCTTGAACGCATGTAATGCTGTAGTCACATCAAGGTTCAGGATATCTAAAGTTTTCCGACCAGACTTGGTAATGTAATTCGTGAGGGTGCCTCGTGTTCATGCCATTACATATTTAAAACCTTTTCAACAAAAACTCACATTTTGGTTCGACTAGATGCTAACAGCATTTCAATACAAAAAGCTCTTGTGTCCTCAAACGATCTCGGTATGTTAACTTCGCTAGAGTACGCTAACAATTGGTGCACTTGTTCTAACATGTTCTGGAAGTGATTTTAATTGTATCAAGTTTATAAATTTAAAACTTGAAATCGTTTTAAAAACCATGCGCCAGTTCGGTTTAAATGTTTTATCCACATCATCAAATAGCGTTTATCATTTGAAAGAGATTTAAACCTTATTAATGTAGCAGTTGTTGCTTGATAAAAGATCCAGGAGTTCTATTTAGAGTAACATAGTATATCCAGGTCATATATCAGCCAAAATAGTTGCAACCAATCCTACAAGTTAAGAGGTTGTTACCAAGTCACTGTCTGCAATCGTGCAGTAAGCAATTGAGAGAATTTTTTGGGCTAACCGCGCTTTATAGAACGTTCGAGGTTAATAGGTTATGGTATTTTGGCCAAACTCCTAGCCAAAAGTACAATGGCAAAGACACCATTTTTGTAGTCGTTGACCATCTATCAAAACATGTCCATTTTAGTTCTACAAAAATTAATAAAAATATATGCATCTTTTATATACATTTTGCCCTATACGAAAATTCCAAGGAATGCAACTGTCCTGAAAACTTATAATTATTATGTAATGATTCAAAATCAGAATCAAAATCTTGTGCAACATGGTTTGATGCTGCAACATTGATTAGGCTCGACTGATAAATGAATGGTGTTACCCTGAATATGACTTTGCATCAAACTACCTTTTGAATTCGTTGACCATGCTGCGTAAAATGCTTCTCCAGAGAACCCGTTGTTGCTAATATCAAGTACCCGAAGCTGTTTCGCCATAGAGATAGCAGATGAAAGTTGTTGAATGAATGTTGACTTTGACTTTGACTCAAATGAATGGTCAACGCATGGCTTTTCTTGTTCGGTTTCATCTTCACTATCAGCAGCAACCTCGAGCTCAAACAAATCTTTGTTGACTTCCTCTTCGTGTGCTTTGACTTCGACCAATGTTTCATACTCGTGTTCAAGAGCGTTTTCTGACAAATTGAGCTCCTCTATGGACGTGTTGTCTGCTAAAGAGTGAAGAATGCCGAGTATGCCAAAAAGCCCCAGCTGGCACTTGCACAAGTTAACGACTTTTAAACAACAATGTGGATTTTTTACTAGTGATGCCAGAGCAACGCCGCCCTGCAATTGAGATTCATTCTTCCTGTCAGAATCTTTTGGCAGGTCAATCTAACCCAACATGAGACGACCCGTTTCAAGCCCCATTAAAACTACAGGTAGCAGTTTCTAACACGATATAGAAAAAAAATCAGGTTTTGGGTTGTCATATCTAACCGTTTAATGAACGTGTCGTGCTTGGGTTGGGCTGTTTTTAGTTGTTTAATTAAACCAGCCGAACCACAAACCGTTTAACCCATTTAATATCATGCTATTTGCATTATATCATAGAAAAAATATATATATATAGACCTCTTGCATGAGTGGGTTGCCTCCAATATTCAAGTGAAGAAGACCACTGATCAAGGATGCATCTGTAACAAGTCTCATGACATACTTTGATGTGAGCGAACAATAAGACAAATCAAGCTTGACTAGTTCACAATTATCACTGTTCCATGAATCAGACAACTGTATGGCCCTCTCCTGCACGAATGACAAGATTAACCAACAAACCACAAAACATAGCAGTAATTATGTTAATAGAACGAGACAGGAATGATTTCTCACAGTTCCAATACTCGTCTCTCCAATCATCACATGGGACAAGCATGATGTTTTGATGAGATTACACAGGCTATCAATGGCATTCTTGTTTAGCTTTATGCCATTTAAATTTATTTGAGAGACGCTGCAAATAGCCAAAACCCACGCTACGGTTGTCAAATAGGACCCCAAACAAAATTAATGAATAAACATATACCCTTAAAAGGTTGCAAATTATAACATTTGTCAAACCGGAAATATTAATATCAAAGTTACCCATTCAAAGTCCTCAAAATTTCATATTTACTCATTGTCTCGAGTAGAATTTATGATATGATCATTATACACTCCAAATTCGCATATCGTGATGCAGGTTTTAAAAAGATGGGTATAAATGTCATAAGCTTGAAAAACGGGTATCATTGTTATTATGATTTTTTGTTGGATAAATATGTAAAATTAACCTCGTTAGTGTCGCAAGTTTGTCCAAGAGATTTACTATGGCATTTCCTGATATGGAGCTATTGTATCCTGTTGGATAGTAGAAGGTTAAAAAACAAGATATTATCTTCATCGTACACGTGTGTGTGTGTGTGTGTTTGTACCTATGAAAAGTTCTGAAAGAAGGGATTCGGAATTGAGTGAGTCAGTAACTTTTTGGATTGTTCGAGACGTAATATTACAGTTTTGTAGATTTAAGCTGTAAAGAGCTGCAAAACAAAACAGCGCACTTTCTATTTAAACATCACAAAGCTCCAAATGCTCAAGATATTACGAAACAAAAAAAATAGTTAAAAGTTGCTAATCGTATTTATTAGAAATACTGGATCACCTTTACAATTCTGCAAGATTGTGGAAAGGTAAGAAGCACATCCATCAGTCAAACGGTTACCAGAGATGTTGAGTACTTCTAAACGTGACAAAAGCACGGTACATTCACAAATCTGCATGTTAAAAGAGAAATCAAGTGTTAAAAACAATGAGGAAATACAATGAACATTGTAAAGTTGTGAGAATATCAAGGCAAATAAGAAAAAGAACCTGAAAAAGGGCAGTTGGACCGAAGCGATTGCAGTGCAAATCCAAAACCAAACCACCATACTTTTGACTTGATGAAATAAATAGATCTTTCAGTTTTTCCATGCTTTCATTTCCTGAGAATGAATAAACCATGAATATATTGCATGACAATAACGTATCGTACCTATATATGACAATTTAACCCATTTTAACATGACAAACAGTAAATAAAAAAAGAGCTACAAAAACTTCACAAGTCACCCAAAGTGTAAATATAATGCATAAAACCTTGCTTGATTATTTTATTTAAAATAAGCTAAAAGTATTATTGGAAAATTAAATTACCCATGATAATATTATCAAAAGTTTGGACAAAAGGTGATCTGGGTCAAACAGGACCCGTTTTGACCGACGCCATGATTACTCATTACTGCAGATGAGAAACGAGGGAATAACATCCTGTTTCAGGCATCAGTTTACCTAACAAATTGTGAGAAAGATTTAGTGCAGCGATTGTCTTGTGCACATGTAATGCATTTAGTAATGGTGCTGCAGATATATCTTCCAATTCACAATCTGAGACATCGATTTCATCCTCTGATACCTGATAATAATTGTGTTAAAAAGAACCAGGTAATTATTAACAATCAAATTGACAATCCATGTATTAGTTATTACCTCTAAACTATACAGCTTCTTAACCAATTTCAGGTTGGGAGGCTGAGAAAGATCTTTACAACAATCAACATAGAGTTTTACCAAGCGCTTAGGTACCCAACCTACAATAAGATACAGTTATATTGCATAATATATTTTGTAAAAAAATATTGAACCAAAACTGGAGTACTTATTTATAAAATAATAACCAAGCACATACGGTCAACAGAGACTTCAATCCAGCATTTCCCACTCATATAATCCTTTGGGGTATATAATGAATCCAAGGATTCTAGAACTTCTCCTCCACACTTGAGTTGTTGAATGATTGGCAAAAGTCCTTCCAACAGAAAAATATATATTTAGTGTCAATACTCAATATATAGATATAAGCCCCACTGACGGCTGTGCGCATATAATGTATGTATGTGTGGCCCTCCGGAGGCAAAAGTAAAGTTGCACTAATTTTAACGTTATTTTACTAATTTTGTGAAAATAACGTTAAAAATGACGGACGGTTAATCATGCATCAGGTGTGACGTTGATAGCCAAAAGACAAGGGGGTACATGCACCAATCGGGTTTGTCCCGATTGCTAAGTGTTATGTGCCTTGTGTCTAAGGCTTGATACAAAACCACTATTGAGCCGGGGGTCTCACTGGAAGCAGCCTCTCTATTCCCACAGGGTAGAGGTAAGGCTGTCTACATCTTACCCTTCTCAGACCCTACCTTAGCTTTTGCTGTTGGTGGGATTAACTGAGTATGATGAAGAAGAAGAAGACTCAATATATAGATAAAATTATCTCAAAACAAATAGATTCTAATGCACTTTTTCACATCTCCATAGCTTTAATGCTAATTTAATAGTAATAATTATGTTTGACATAAACTACTCACTAGTTCTCTTGTTAGCAATGAAAACATTAAACATCAAAAAGCAAGTTTACATTTTGTAATTTTATGTACATTATATTGCAAACAAATTTTGGTTTCAAGAAATAAGAAAACGTTTGCCAAAGACCGTTTGCATCCATCATTTACTTTTAGTTAAATTGGAAATGTAAAAAGAAATTACACAAAATCACTTGTGAGATGTTATCAAGGCAAAGTTTTTATTTTTAACTAGTCTATAATCAACATTCTTTATGCATGTTATATGTTAGAATACATCAGAGTAGGTTGGGCCCACTTAGGTTTCGTGTTCATGCCTAGAATACATGCTTGTTTGCCTAGTTAAGTTTATGCCAGGGTTATTATAAGAAGAGAGAACAGTAAATAAGAGCATACCTCTAGACCTATTCTCCTTAACAAGTTTCAGAAAGTATAAGCATGCAACTTCAACCTTCATATGTTCCATGCTTAGCTTATCGCCAAACTTACAAGAGCCTGGTTCTATATGTACAAAGTCATCCTCAACTTTGAATATAAGATGTTTCTGCAAGTAAACAAATAACCAACAAAACTTTTAACATGTTTTCCAATTGAAAAATACATATTTTAACTAGCAGTAATCAAGAAAGTAATTCTAAAAGTGAATAAATCAACAATGACGAAAGTGGGCATTGAGTAATTCACCATATATGTGGCTACGGGCAATGCCTCATATTTTAAATGACACATCAACACGCCATAAACTTAGAGAGATGCAATTTAAAACTACTAACAGCAAACATATGAGTAGGCATCTATACTTACACAATATTCATCCTCACAAGCATCAAAAATGGGGCCAGAATGACCGTTTTTCAGACAGATGTTTTCAGAAACACCATGGGAAGCATTAACAGATTCATGTTGCCTTGAACATCTGAAATCTTCTGCAGTTAGCTTTGGACTCATGCCTTTATAGGAGCAAGCACTTTCTTCCAGATGTACAGGAGGAGTGCAATCACTAATTGCCTCCTGCCCAGTGTCAACCAAAACCATTTATCATCAACCAGTATTAATAAGACAAATGAGCGAACTTAAGATAAGTCAAAATATGTCTTACCTGGTGTTCATCAACATGGCTATTTAAACTATGTCTGCTCTTGACTGCAATCAAACAAAAACAGATTTTTTGGTACCCGTCGTCAAGTGATAAAAATATTAATCAGTAGAGGTGGCAATTTCGGACCATTTCGGCTTATGGTCTCCTCTAACAAGTTAAGCTAAATAGTGTAATTGTATGCATAAAAACCTTCATAATCTGTTAATTGTTAGGTTAGATTATTTTTGGAACTGCTAGTTACACTACCCATTTTGCCACCTCAAATAATTAGTGTAACTCACATTCATTAGAAGCGGAACCATCAACATGTTGTTGCTTATTTTCATCATCTTCATCATCAGAAAGGACAAGGCGACCTCGTTTCCGACTAATTGTCTGACTAGACATGCTTGTGGCAGAAGCTTCTAGTGGCTTTGTAGAGGTACAACGTTTCGTTCCTTTTGATTTGGTGATGAGTGAGGCCAAAGGGACATCATCGAATCCTGACTCATCGTTTCCGTGTACTTTGGACGCATATGATTTTAGTGGTGAATCGTCTCCTTCTGTATCAGTCTCAGAGCAGCTGTCCCGTAATGGTTCAACCTCATTGTTTGCGTTTAACTGCTTTAATTTATCTATTTTTGACTGCAACCTCCTACAAGAGACTCATTTACCTAAGTCAGCATCAACTTCACTAAAAACTACTAGAATAAGGCTATATGCAGTGTTTTAAATAATCTACAAATTTAAAGGTATCTCAATGGTATACACTAAAAGTTTACACAAATTTAGAGCAAATTGTAACAAGTAATTCTCTTCAACATAATAATTAAATTAAATAATGCTCTATTTGAATTAAACAGTTCTATTTATAAAACAGGAAAGTAAACATTTTAACCACTAAAATGTCATTAACCAATTCTGATTTCATTTGCCAACTTACTGCTCATTACACTAAAAAATGTAACGTTTAGTGTCTTCCGTGGAGAAAGATTTTGGATCTTTTATATAGTGTTTTGGTGCTAAGATTAGAGATGCTCTAAAAGAAATTTCCTTTTACTAAAAAAATCTAGAAACACAAGAAAATGACATCCCTGATAAAAGATTTTGCTTATAAGATCAAATAATCAAAATTTGAAAAGTTTGATAAGTGTTCCATTACCTAGCCTCTTCATGATTATCGAATCTGATCATGTGACTATAATGCATGTTTTCCAGTGCAGACAACTGGGCGGAAAGTAGGTTAGCTTCACGGGCAATTCTGTAGCAAAGAGAATAATAAAAAATCACTAACCAGGCTTTATTTGATCCATATAACAAAAAACTATAAGCCCAGAGCCCTAAATCGTTTAATTTAAATCATCTTAATTGGCACATCAATCACCAACTACAAAGTGCTTATCTGAATGTGCATTTGTATTGACATTATTATTATTATTATTATTATTATTATTATTATTATTATTATTATTATTATTATTATTATTATTATTATTAAAAATAATGATTATAATACTTGCCTGTAGCCTTCAGTAAATGCCTCCAAAGCATCTGACCATTTACCTACTGAATCCAAAATATCTCCAAGATTGATCTTTGCTAATGCTTGCCCCTGCAAATAACCATCAAGTCTAAGTACGAAGCCAGAAAGAGTAAATACATGGAAATCAAATAATAAAAAGACATAAGTATTATGCGGAAAACACATACCTCCATGTTACCGATTGACTTGTACGTCTCCCAACTTTTAGAGTACCATTTTTTGGCTTTGTTGAAGTTCCTAAGCTTTTGATACGACTCACCAATAGCTAAATATGAATCACCCAACTTTTCTTTGTCACAAAGTTCGCTTGCTATTTTTTTCTTCCTTTTGGCAAATTCACAGTGCTATTTATGAAATCCCAAATCTTAATTAAAACGTGTTCTCACCCACGACAAGAATACTAAAAGACTGAAGCATATATATATATATATATAATATAACTAAATGTGAAACAATACCTTCTTCCATGCAATAATGACACTTGATTTCTCAATAAGGCGATCAAGAGATGCATTCTGTTGTAGCAAGCACTTCCTTTCACCCGAAGTGCCTCTAGCCGTAGCCATGTTTCTCATCAACTTCTTGAGATTCTGCTCTTCTTTCTTTAAATCCTCCATCACTTTAATTGCTTCTTTTACAACTTCTATATTCTGGTGAATTTGATTAGCCAAAGCATATTCATCGTCCATGGATTTTGCCAAATTCATCGCCTTTTCATAACAAAGAATGGCATCTTCGTATTTCTGTACCCTATAATGTAACTCACCAAGGTTTATGTATCCCTTCGCCTCACCTTGACAATGACCAATATTCTTACAAATCACAATATCTTTCTCAATGTGGATTCTAGCTTTATCCCATTTCCGTAGCTCCATGTAAACATTACCAAGATTGTGATGGAGTCTAGTGCGCCCATCGTCATTCTCAACCACCTCTTCTTCATCGCATATTTGTAATCCCTTGGTGAGCATCTTTTCAGCTTCTTCCAAGTTATCAAGATCCATTTCAACCATTCCTATGTTGTTGTGCACATCAATGTATTCCTTTAGAAAAGTAAGCTTGTTTGATTTCTTCAGCGTATGTGCAAGCTTCATGGCAGAGATAAAATACTTTTTGGCATTTCTAAGGGAGGTATGATCATTTTCAGATTTTAAAAACATTTCGTGGTATGTTCGACCAAGTTGTGTGCTCGCTCGTTGCTGCTCGACTAGATCATCAGCATCCTTCGCAAGATCCAAATGCTTTTTCTGCCAAACACAAAACATTAACCATGAGATAATACAAACTACAAGGTGTTTTGGTCCCAAAGGTCGAGGCTCACGCATCACGTAGGGGAGGCCTACATCTATAAGCTTTATTTACAACAATAAGCAGCATATATCTCTCAGTGAATTACATATAAACCTATAGACCTAATGTTGTCCAATTTTGACCCACAACCACATGAGGCATGCCTTTTCGCCCCTAACGAGTTTTCCTTAACTTTTTGCGTACCTTTCTAAACCAACACCTCGTCAACCTATATTCAACCCTTCCCATTTAGATCACACAAACTTAAAATGCTAATTCACCAACTGATCTAGGGTTTAAGATCTTAAATTGTGCCCCCAGCAACTTTATCAAATAAAAAGCTATAACCATATGCTGCTACCCAAAATCAACCAAAAACTGAAAAGCGATTAACCGAAAACCGAATTACCAAAAACTTGTTATTGGCTTGGTTTTAAAAAGCG
This sequence comes from Ambrosia trifida, assembly GCA_028751855.1. NCBI lineage: Eukaryota > Viridiplantae > Streptophyta > Magnoliopsida > Asterales > Asteraceae > Ambrosia > Ambrosia trifida. The sequence goes on from CM054126.1 coordinate 91,061,930, forward strand.
CGCTTAATCGCGAAGCGCATCTAGGCGCCAATCTGTGTGCCTTATGTAATACTAGGCGAGCATCGTACGAAAAGCGCAAGAAAAGCGCACTTTTCGTACACGGGGTGTTTTTGTGCTTAAAATTGTTATACATGTAACTAAAAATGTTGTACATTTAAGTTAAATCATATATAAACCTTATTTGTATCTACCTTTTGGGTAAAATCGTAACTGATGCTAAAAACCTATAACATATATAAAAATATATATATTCGTCTTGTGCCTCGTGTACGAAAAGCCCACCGCTTTTGCGCTTTGTGCCTCGGTTTTAGACCTCGTCGCTTTTGTGCCGCTTCGCGCTTTTTAAAACCAAGGTTATTGGTTTTCTTTGTACCCTCATTTAACCAAAATTAGCTGGACTGAGTCATTCATATTTTCATATATTTCTAGCTTTTATACCTCTAATGTATTACTAAACAAAAGTTTTAGCCCAAATTTAGTTTTGCCTATCAACGTAATTAAACGAACCGAAACAAAAACCCAAAATCAAACAACTTATGTAGATAAATATCTATTAATTTGCCCAAATTTCTTCACCCTAACAGTAAAAAAAATCACAACCATTTCAATGCCTAACAGTAATAATAAAATGTGAACTTTAACCCACCTGATAAATAAGGGCATCTTCAAAATGCTGTAACCGAAGATAAACTTCACCAAGAGACTGACACGTGGGCAGCAAATGTTTCTCCGGTAAATACTTAATCGAAACCTCGTAATCGAGTCGAAACCATTTCAACGCCTCAACATATTCGCCTCTGTTCTTTAATACATCTCCGATTACATTCGCCCATCTTGCCTCTTCCTGCCGGTTGCCTTCCTCTGATGCGTTCCTGTACGCTCTCTTTGCTGCAAGCAACTGACCATCGTCTCTCTTCATGGATTTAATCAAAGGGTTTCACTGGTTTTGTGAAGAAGATGATGGATAATTTTTATTTTTTTTATGGTTTTGGGTTGTTTTTGTTCTTTTGCCTTTGGGGGGGTTTTTGGTGGGGAAATTGTATTGTTTATAAATTTATTTTATTTTTTATGTTTTGGTTTTCCCACCAAAACTATGATGAAAAGTTGAAAGCTTTATGAATTTGCGAGTTATATGATTATGAGGGGAAATTTTTCAATTGGAGGGTGTTTGGTAAAAATTTTTTTACCTCTTTATGAGTTTTTATAAAAGGTTATAAGAAGTTTTAAAAAGTTATACTCTTCTTATTTTTTAAAAACTCTTTTTTCATGCTTTTAAAACTCTTAAGTAAAAGTTAAAAGTCACATTTCCCAAATACTTTATTAAAATTAACTTTTTTTAAAAGTAATAGGTTATAAGGAGGTGGAAATAAGGAGAGCCAAACATGCTCTTATACAGTTTTTCTAAGTATAAGTGAGTTTTTTATATTTTAGGAAGTTGTTGTTAGTGTATGATGGAGATATTATTATTGTTAATTTGTATATTTAAGAAGATATTGTTACTTCGTTTTTGTTTTTAAATAGTTTTTTAAACTGGTTGTGAATGAAGAGAAAGTATACGATAGAAGTTTCCTTAATGTGAAAAGTGTAGAAAGCCATCAAATTATGTCACTTGTCAACTATGGTTAAGGTAATTAAACTCAATTACAGTCAACTTCAAGGGTAAATCAGACATTTTTACGTATAACTGATTTATAACGATCACGTTCTATATACGGTTACGATTTCATAATTACGTGATTTATTTTCAAATCCGAATTTGAATTATACAACTTCAATCGATCACATTACAATTTCATAATCTCATTCAAACACATTACGATTTCATAATCTCATTCAATTGAAGTTTTACAGGATGTTCGGTATGTTTTTATGATTATTAGAAGTCGTTTTTAATCAGTTTTCAGTATAACACATATGCGTAATTGTTGATTTTGTTGTTCTGATTTAAACTTATCTATTGATGATCTGAGCGTTTTTGTTGAGAATTCGATTCCATATCTCGATAATATTGTATTTCATGGTATATTCATGATGCTCTGTTTTTTGTTTAGTTTTTCACTTAGTTTTTTAAGTTTGATTTCGTTAACAATTTGTTATGTATTTTTCAGACCTGATTACAGGTGAGACAAACGAGGATGGTGATATTCATAGTTTGAACATCATCAATGAACACAGAAGGATCGAAGGTATTTGAATTGTGTTTTTGATTATTTGATGCGTTTAAATTTTCAAGTTCGTTTATCAGTTTCCAAATATATATAGTGATTATTTATGAGTGCTTTTGAATATCATCATGTGTGCGTTTATTTAGTTCAACTATCGAATTTCCAACGTGCGTTTTAAAATTAATAAAGTGTATTTATTTGCAGGTGTGTCCTCTGATGTTCCTGTAGCAGAGCAACTTATTAACTCATTCATTCCGAACGTTCCTGCATCAGTCAAACATGTAGTAGACATGGAGTTTCCTAGTATTGATCATGCATATGAGTTTTATCAAAAATATGCAAAGGTTGTTGGATTTTCTGTTCGAAAGGGTGGTCAATATGTGCACAAAGGTGTTCTACGTATCAAATACTTTATATGCTATAAGGAGGGTTATAAGACATTTAAAGAAGGTCCATATAATTCTAAGGAAGATGTTAGGACAAAGAAAAGACCTTATATCCAGACTGGATGTAAGGCACATGTTAAACTAAGTTCCAAGGATGGCAAGAGTTTCAAGATTTATGACTTTGTAAAAGGTCATAACCATGCTTTTGTATCTGAAGATGACATTCATTTCCTAACAGCTAATCGGAAGCTGACACATACTCAAGAAGAGATGATATGTGAGTTGTCTTCTTTAAACATGGGTCTTGTCAAAGTTTTTAATATCATGAAGACAAAGTATAGAGGTTTTGAGAAAGTTGGTGCAACAGTTACTGATTGCAAGAAATTTTAAAGGTGGATTAAACACTTTCATTGGTGAATATGATGCTGATATGATAGTGTCTAGGCTTAGGGATAAGAAGAAGTTCTTGCCATATTTTTCTTTCGAGTTTTCGGTTGATGATAAGAATGCACTCACTGGTTTATTTTGGGTTGATGCGTTATGCAAAATAAATTACATGGAATTTGGAGATGTGATTTCCTTTGATGCAACATTTAACACCAATAAGTATGTTTTTAAATTATTAAGTTTCATATACATCTATTATACGTTCATATTTTACTAAAAACTCTTCTAATGTGTTGTAGGTACAAGATTGTTTTTGTGCCATTTACTGGAATTGACACTGTCGAAACGTGACTCTTGGAGCAGGCTTGTTATCATCCGAGACAACTGAATCTTACACTTGGTTGTTAGAATCATTTTCCAAATCTTTTGGTAAGCATCCAAAAGTAGTTGTAACCGATCAAGACCCTGCCATGAAAAATGCAATCCAGTTGGTTTTTCAAAATAGCAGATACAGATTGTGCATGTGGCACTTAATGAAGAAAGTTTCCGAAAAGGTCAGTATAAATTTTGCATTAATTTATGTTTGTGCGTTTGTTTACATGTTTGGTGCGTTTTAATACTGACATAACACTTTAGAAGTAATGAAATGTGTTTAATGTATTATAACGTGCGTTTGTTTTAAAACAGTGCATGCATTTAAAGTTAACATACGTGTGTTTATTTTCATCTGTTTTGTTTTTAGGTGGGTAGTGCATTATGCAGTGATGATGAGTTTAAAAGGAGAATTTGTGCAATTGTATGGACAGACTCAATCAGCCTAGAGACATTTGATTTTGAATTGGGTGTAGTTATAGTTGATTATAAACTAACAGACAACAATTGGTTGACTAACATGCTTAACATGAGATCAATGTGGATCCCTGCTTTTTTACCAGGATGAACCTATATCTGGCCTAATGAAGACAACATCAAGATCTGAGAGTGAAAATCATTTCTTTTACTAGGTTGCAAATTCTCAGTTGACACTAGTTGAATTTTCAACCATTTTGAAACTACACTTGGAGCTCAGAGATTCAACCATATGAAGAATGACCATGACTCAAGGCATACTGTGCCTGATTTTTGGACTAAAAATCCTATTGAAGAGGAGGCATCCAAAATTTTTACAAGGACTATTTTTTTATATTTAAGAAGAGATATATGCTACATATGAAGGATTAATAGGTGTTCACACCCAGAAAGCCGACGAAGGTTTCTTAAAGATTTTTGTTGAAGATCCACAAGCACATGGTCAAGGCTTTATTTAGGTATTGAGTGCGTTTTAATATATACAATGCGCGTTTTAATGAATAGAATTGTTTTTTCAAACAGAAATTGTGTTTTTTTAATATTTACAGGTGCTTTTCAAGAGGGAAATGCATGATGATGTTGAAGATGTTACTGCGCTGTGTACTTGTAGGAGGTTTGAGCAGTGTGGGTTGCTGTGTAGGCATATATTTTTTTATTTTAAGGATGTTCAGAGTTAACCGATTCCCGAAAAAATATATCTTGAAGAGGTGGACCTAAGATGTTGTTCCAAATGAAATAAATATTTATTTGAAACTGGAGAATTTGGTGATGATAAGAGTAAACAAGCTAGAGATATTGCTAGAGAGATAGTGTTGGCTGGTGAATATCTTGCAAACACTTTAATTACTGATTTATACGAGTTAACTTTGGTTAATGATCAAATGAAAGACATGATTAAGAAGGTTGATGAGAGCAGGTTTAAGAGACTTAGCCAGAAGAAGTATGACAGATATGCTTCTCTTCTTGCAGGGCCGTCTCTGAAAATGCTTTATAATTTTTGGGCCTAGGGCGAGTAAAAGTATGGGCCCCTAAATTACAACCGAGCCATTATCCATTTTAGAATAATTTCACCCTTTTAGTGCAACAACACCTTGGGAAGATGAAAAGAATTGTTTGTGGTGTATATAGACTATAATTAATTAATGTGGGGACAACATTTAAAAGAGATTTAAAAAAGATATAGGGTGCATGAAAATTAATGCAGGCCGTTACCGGGTCTCGAACGGGAAACCTTCTGAATTGTCTATCTTTAGATGATTTTACCCATTGCACTATCTAAATTTTGATGGTCAATAATTGGATGCATAAAATAAATACATTCTTAAAAAATTTACATAATATTTTTAAAAACTTCGGGCCCTCAAGGAGATTGGGCCTTGGGCCGTCGCCCACCTCGCCCACCCCTTGGGCCGGGCCTGTCTTCTTGGTTATGAGAAACCATCCAAGTCTGAACCCACTATTCGATTACCTAATGGGATAAAAAACAAAGGTCTTGGTAAACAGAAGTGTATCAAGTCCAACAAAGAAAAACAAGTTAGTCGAATGGGTAAAAGGAAGAGGACATGCAAGACATGTGGAGAGAAAGGCCACAATCGACGTAAACATCAAACGGATGCTGGTTCAACTCATCTACAGGCTGGGAAAGAGGATTAAAATGTTGAAGATGATTTCGAATATAATGAAGATGTAGAAGAAGTGTCTAATGATCAAGAATAGTCTTAGATACAGTTTTACTCGGTAATTTTTAATGTTTTTAATACGTGCGTCTAAATGTAATCAAAGTATGTTTTAATTTTGTTTGTTTAACCAATAATTATTAATGTTTTAATATGTGCGTCTGAATGTAATCAAAGTGCGTTTAAATAAAAACCATAAGTGCATTCAATATAGATAAAAGGTGGGTTTATATCAACTGTCTTCACCACAACCACCACCATCACCACCCATCATCCATCATCACAAACACCACCAAAAAAACAACCATTCAAACCCACAAACAGCCACCTAAAAACAACCACAAACAACCACCTGAAAACAACCACTACCCAAACTAACCATAACCACCACCATAATAATAAAAAAAATATTTACAAACTTAAAACCTACACCATAAACTAAAACACCCCAACCCATCCATCACTTCCCACCTAAGATGTTATCCCTTGCCTTTTGTTTCCCTGCCATGTTCTTCATAATGCATTTCCATGTGTTGCTTAGTGTTTGATAAATGAGATTTTCAAAAGAGGCTTGAGTTTGGAGTTACTATATTGTTGCATCCCTGAATGGAGAATTTTTCTCACTGGGTAGCTTCTCATGGAGGTCCATGTTCTTCATAGACTATCTGAGGACCTCACTCTTTACACCTAAAACCACATAGGAAGAGTTGATGCCATACTTGACCTCAGAGATGGAATCCACCATAATTAGAGTTTTTACTTGAATATTGTTGATTTCATTCTCATAGTTATCTGCCATTTTTTGTGTTTTTTGAGTGGGTATGTGAGGCTTTGACATTGTTAGTGTTTATTTATAGACAAAACAAGTTAATTACATATGATATGTAGTAGTTGAATATTGAATTTCATGAATTAACTATATTCAATACCAATCAAATCATATATGAAATCATTTAGTGAAATAAAATGTTAAAATATTCATGTAATTAGATATTTTGATTTTTTATCATTAATTAAGTCAGACAACTTGGTTGTTGAAGTTATTAATTTGTGATTTTTCATCATGGTTTATCATTACATGTACTCAAACAATAAAAAAATAAGCATTGTTAATTTGCAATTCATGTGCGTCTGAATTCTATATCGCGTGCTTCCAAAAATTAACGACGTGCGTTTGTTTTACACACCCAAACAATTTTAAACATAGAACGCGCGTCTGAAAGTATATAGGCGCGTTTAACACACTCTGTTATCACCAACTTCTTCTTTTTCTTCTGCAACTTACGTTAACCTAATTTTTTTATGTTTAATCGTTTTTCTTGAAATACAATCGAAAGTATTTCACAAATATAACGAACGTTTATTCATAACATCTGTTAGAAGGAAATTTAAATGAAAAGAAAGTTAGAAGGAAATTTAAATGAAAAAAACATAATACTGAATTCATCGACGGTTGCTTTATTTATCATAATAAATGAAGAGAAATAAAGTTGGAAAATGAAATGACGACTTGCTTGCCTTTTATAGAGGGAAAAAATATCTTACATATTATAATAAGATTTTTTTACCCCTTACGTCAATAGTAAAACAATTAGAAAAACAAATAATAAAATAATGTTATAAATAGTTTACTATTATTGTCACTGCTATATTTTTAAATATAACTATATTGTTTTAATAATTAACATTCAAGAAATATAAATCTAAATAAAATAATAAAAAAATATTATAAATAGTTTAGTAGTATTCTGACTATTATAATAATTAACATTCCAGCAATATAAATTTGAATGAACTAAATTTCAATATTGTAATGATTAACTTTGGTATTCGACCATCTATTGTTTTGAAAGGTAAACAATATCTATTAACTTGTCAACCTATATTATCAAACAACTGTCATCCATTATAATTCAGATTTATTGTTTACTAATATTATATTATTATTATAATCAAACATATCTTGATTTTATTCTATATACTGTATTTAAAAACATGAGGTATAAAGAGATGTTGACAAAAACTGCTATAGCAATGAAACTAAATACTAATGTTTCATAATTTTTTAGAAATTATCCAACTTACACAAACATAAAAGATACAAAATATGGGTAAAACACCACAAAACAAAACTGTTTACAAACATAAAAGATAGAAAATATGGGTAAAACACCACAAAATAAGTATATCTCTTTAAAATAAACATCTGTTCGAGTAAAGTCTTGATTGAACAAAGGTAATTTCAATTAATTGTATAATATGCTTACAAACATGTGTTGAGGTGTCAAGAGATATTGAAAAAAAATGGCTATAGAAATGAATCTTATTATTAGAATTCCATAATTTTACTGAAAATATCCAAGTACACAAACATATAAGATACGAAAATCCCCAAACCATGAAAAAACAATTTTTTTTACAAAAGATACAACATAGAAGAATTCTAATAAAAAACTCCAATATCGATACAAATGTGAAATAAAACCAACAAACACCTTTCCTCTATCAAATCACAAATTACATAGAAAATACAAGCAAAAGACACAAAACAAAACTCAAAACAAAACAAAAGCCAGACGATAATATGTCTCTAACGCCTAAATGAGCCGAAGACATATTATTTCCCTATACACCCATCTCTGTTTAGACAGGCTCTACTTGTGCTAATGATACAAATAATATTTTTCTTTGATTGTAAGAATCTTTGGAGAACACCAATTCAAATTTCATTATGAAAGGTTTATTGGTAATAGATTTTCTTTCATTGGAACAATTTTGAAGAAAAGAGATGATAGGAAATTTGAAGGAAATAATATTATGCTGCAAATATTGAAAGTTACTTTATTTTTCAAATGGTTCAAGGGCTTTAAAGTTGCAAGCTGAAATGACGATTTCCTTCCTTTTATAGAGTGAATATATAGATGTTGTAGAAACAAAACATGTAAAAACATTAAAGAAAGATACAAGCAGATGTTTATACAGACTTCGAAATACTTAAAACTATTATAATATAATTTATAATTATAATTAACATTGAAACATTATACAAATGTATATAAAGTTGAACGAAAATTTTTCAAAATTGTAATGATTAACTTTGATACTCAATGCTAACATCTGTTATTGGTTGTGCTAATAATATAAATAAATCTAAATTATATTAGTCTTTTCATGTTCATAATTACAAACAGTTAAGACCCATAAAAGTCTATGATGTCCACTATACAAATGATGAATTTAGATGTAAATTTGCTCTATTTAAATTAAAATAAGTATATATCTTTAAAAATATAAATTTACATGAAGATAAGTCAATAAAACTAATATTTTGAAGAAATAAATCAATTAATTACATATAAATCACTTCAGTCTTCATAACAATAACATTTCTTCTTTCAAACAACAAACTACATACAAGATACAAGACATTAAGAGAAAGACAAGAAACAAAATACAGAATTAGAAACAAAAGATAAAAAAAAACACAACCTAAAGAATAATATGCCTCTTACTCTTTCTCTCGATCTACAAACAAACATCGAACTCCTTAGTTATTAGTAAGATTGTAGACTTCTTGTAGTTCTCTTTCCCCTATGTTTATTCTCTATAAGAGATAGAAGTTTTCCCGCTTGCAAGGTTTCGAGCTCCTATTTCTGGAAGAGATTGAGGAAATGCTCCTTCCGTGAGGGGCCTTTCAACCTATAGGAAGCTCTCTCATCCGAGTGGAGTTAGGCCCATTTCCTAGCCTAGTTTTAAGCAGAACAACACCATCATAGTCCAGAGCAGAACTTCTCTTATGGGCTCGAGGCAAGACAAGCAGCCCGCTTCCCTTCCTCAATTGCTCAAGGAACAAGATGAAATAATGCTTTTGTGGAACGTCTTCTGGCGAGGCTTTGAGATTAAACCAATATCTTTCTATTTGAAGAACTTCTATGTAGAGTAGTGGTCGACCTAAAAAGTTGTATTCCTTCCATGCCTATTATCCAGTGCTAGAAGCTTCGCCAGAAGCAAGCAAGACGAGGTCGCTCTGGTTCGTAGACAAGGCTCGTTCCATACTTTACTTACGAGCTCGTGTAGTACTGGGCGCACACTCGCTGTCTACTAAATGAGCCCACAGAGCGATCTGGGAGCGAAGCCTTAAATTGAGTTGCTCCCCCCCCCCTTTTCTTTTCCCTCACCCTACTCTTTCAATTCCGCTTAAGCTTATTAAATACGGAAGAAAAACAGTGTTAACTCGCGAAATGAACCGACAAATAATAAATGAAAAGTGTAAATCGGATGAAATGGTGTTTGTATAAAAAACGTGACTTTATGTTTTGTCATTGGACTAAAACTGTTGGTCTATTTGTATATATGTATATTTATATAAATATGTATATTTACAAAAGTTGTCGAAATGTATAAATTCTCATTTGATTTGGAAATTGCGGATAAATATATTTTCGTCTTGTGTACGGAATTGATTTTTGGAAATTTGTAGACACCTTGTGTTGTCTGGTTTGTACAAAAACTGAGGATACTCAGCTGGAATTTTTAGAAAATCCAAATGCAACAAACACGACGTTGTTACTTATTTTTATAAAACATTTCCCAAGTGTCTTGACGAGTGTATGTTATGTAAAATCGAAACGTTTTCGACAATTGATTACTTGTAACAATAATGTTAAATCTTGGACAACATTTTCAAAACAAATATATAGTCTTACCGAGCGTCAAGTATGTAGAATTATCTATTGGTTTTCGATAACTAAACATTGTTAATTATTCGGATTTCAAATACATAGACGCTTGGCTTATTTGGGAATGATTATATAAAAATTGATGTTTTGAAACCTTTAAAGGCAAACGGATTTGCGAAAAGAGACAACAATTGTTATTGGTCAGTTTTAATAACAATATTTGTATTTCCTCAAAGTGTATTTTCCTAAAATAAGTATACAAGACAACTACAATCATCCGAATTACGAGACGAGTTACGACTAGGGATGAGTTATACGTTTTGTTTTAATAGTCCAACGTGGTTACACACGTATAGTAACAGGTGCGCATGTGACACCCGGCATGTTTGGGTCAACATAATAGTAACATCTAAGTCTACCTTAGCGAGAAACGTTATAAACAAACTTAACTGGGTTAGCTAAGTCGGGTCAGATTAGGATTGTCCAGGGTCAATGATCTGGAGGATCATTGGGAGTCGTTTTGGGAATACATTAGTACCGGGTTCCGTCGTTGGTGACATTACATGAACTAATTAAGTATATGTGTAGATTATGGGTCGTGTGGTGAATTGTATGCTTATACTTGCTTAAATGATGTACAAATGATTATACGTGCCTAAACATGCTAAGTATAGACTATGGATGCATGCTTATGTGTTAAGATGTGTTAGAATGCGTTAAACACGACAAACTGGAAAAAGGTTAACATGTGTTAAAAGTGCTGTTAACATGTGTTAAAAAGTGCTGATGACCTGAACGTGGAAATAATGGGCGAATGTGGAAATGGGACTTGAGAAATGGGCGAATGTGGAAACAAAGTGGGCGAATGTGGAAAGATTCCACATTCGACCATTAAAAAGGGGCGAATGTGGAAAAGTTCCACATTCGACCACATAAACTGGGCGAACCTGGACTGGGTATAAATACCATCCTTAGCCATTTTTCACCATTTCACAAACCCTAAACGCCTCCAAACACTCTCTATCAGCTATTATCATTGGGGAAGGAGTTTTTGAGCTTGTTTTTCATAACCTAACTCTCTAAATCATTACAAGTGAAGATCTAAGGTGTGTTCTTCATTACAAATCCTTTTTAAACAATTTTGACTTGTTTTAATCTAAACCCCAAGGGTCCAGATCTGATATCAACCTATTTTATGAATAAAAACCTTTCCTAACCAAAACCTATTCATAAACAATGAGTTTTTATGCAAATAAACATGTGTTAGTATGATATTATGCATTGTTTGATGATTACTTGTTGTATAGATGATATGACAACAACCTAGGGCTGTTATTAATGATGGGTTATGATTGAAACATGTTACCTTTGATTGTTGATGGTGTTTTGACAATTAAAGGGGTTTTTAGTTAGATTTAGGGCTCGTTTTTGAATGGTTATGATAAGGTTATGATAGGGGTTTCTTGTTCATGATGATCTGAGTATGATGAGCTGATTATTGATTGATTTCAGAAAGTTTCCTAATTGGGTAATATTTTCATGCATGATGATGTGACATCTCCATAATTTACTATTTTAGGAAACTTGTAAAACGGATAGATTTTGGGGTAAAATTGGTAGGGTTTCGTAGGAATATATTAATGATGCTTGACTGCTGTAACTCATGATGTTTCGTGATGTTTTCGGATGTTTTTGGACGCGTTTTTGAGTAAACAACACAGCAGGGTCGAACCTGGAACACCTTCGGCCAGTCGAACGGGCGAAGGTGGATTCCAGGGGGTCGAACCTGGAAGCAAAAGGGGCGAAGGTGCCATAAATGGGCGAAGGTGGGAGAAAAAGGGGCGAAGGTGGAAGTTCAAAGTCACATTCGACCTTTTAGGGACACCTTCGACCACTTACAGCCACGTTCGGCCCTACGATAACAAAAATGAGATTTTTGATACGAACTAAGTGTTTTATGCTTGAACCTTGCGTGTAATCTGTGTGTACTTGATTAGTTGGGGTAATGGGTCACCAACGGGATGTCGGGTCGGTCTAGTGTGTCGGTTAAACATTTAAACACGTTTTAAAACATACTTGGTTAAGATCTGGACAATCGGGGACTTGTTAGCCTTCGGGTTAGTAGTCATCACACTTATGTAAACTCATTGATAGGTTGTCATTAGTTGGGATTATCATACACGTGTTGGAATTCTAGTTATCGGAAGACGCACTATAAGGTGAGTTTCACGGCCCCACTCTTTTACTGGTTTTACATTTTCGGGGGAGAAAACATGCTGTGTCCTTTAAACGTGAGTCAACTATGTTTTCATAAAAAGGCGTTTCAACTATGTTTTGGTATTCATGAATTCATTGGGTTTGGAGTATTCATTATGTTTTCACGTATTCATTATATTTTGGAGTATTCATTATATTACTATGCGATCTTTGGAAGTCCCGGGGGAAACCATGAATGTGCGGGGATGCACAACGGGGGAAATGTGGATAGCGCTATTTGGGCTTGACCCGCCCCACTCGACGGCTTGGAGGGCCGGGCGGGTGCATATTGTCTCTTAGGTATTCAGTATTCAGTATGCAGTATTCAGTATTCAGTATTCATTCGGGCACGTATTCAGTATTCACAGTATTCGAGTCCAGTAATGGTTTTCCAATCGCAGTAGTAACAGGTATTCATATGATTTGCATGCATGTGGTCTGGATTGATCATGGGTATTCATTTGGGAGTTAGTATTCAGTTGGAGTCGATTTTCACTTGGAATTGGTATACATTTAGAGTCGGTACTCATTAAAAACCTGTGAACTCACCGGCATTATTTGCTGACGTATTTAGCATGTTTGTCTCAGGTCGCTAAGGTAGCAGCTGTCGATAGGCGCACGGAGTCTCACGGCGTCTAGGATTCATGTGCATCTCATTTAGTATTTTCAGACTTTCGTGCTTTTGATTTCACGTTGTAATAAAGTTTTACGCTTCCGCAGCGTTGGATCATTTATGAAAACTTAATGGTTTGATTATGTCATTTTTACGTATCATATAGTGTTGTTTATTGTGACCGTTGACTTGGATCCTGGTGTGTCACGCGCCTCGCGGTAAAACCCCGCACGTGGAAATTTGAGGGTGTGACAGATTGGTATCAGAGCCAATGGTTATAGTGAACTAGGACTGCATGTGGAGTCTAGTCTATAGCCGAGTATCACACACGTTAGACGGTCACACATAGTTACGAGTCGTGTCATTTGGAAAACATACTAACCTTGTCGGGGTGTCGGTGTCCTCATCACACAGTACCACGTTATCTATCTTTTGTTATTCCTACCTGGGTTCTATCTTCTTCTTCGGGTTTGAAGTTGAAGGGACTATTCGCTTACATACTTGCTTACTCACACACTATCATGCGCTAGTACTTGTCATAGTACACTCCTGAGTGACTGTTCACTTTGGGATTCTCGGGTGATAACAGTTTCTTTTAGGAATGTGAGTATCGGGTGATTTGAAGTTCTAGCTAGGAGCACGCCTAGAGGACCATGTAGAGCGATTTGTTATTTCGGGTGCACACGAAATCATAAATCGAAATGCATGAAAATCTTGGTGGACTTCGTGTTCGGACTAATGGTCATGCTGGAACCATGTTCTGAATTCGTTTGGTCACTTGTAGCTCGATCTATTGGTGATTTTGCGTATCTTGTCTCATGTTTGGCAGAACATGTCTGGTCGCGCTGGTGGACGTGCTGGTGGACGCCGTGGTGGCGGCGGGGGTCGCAATGGCGGTGGACGAGGTGGTGGGAACATCACCATGACTCAGGCAGAGTTGGAGCACATGTTGCAACAACAGTTGAACGTTGCGTTGGCTGCTTTCCAGGCTGCTCAGCAGACCCTGGGAAATACTAATCAGATGCAGACTGGGTGCACGTACAAGAAGTTCATGGACTGTAAGCCCCATTTCTTCAATGGGACTGAAGGAGCGGTGGGACTACTTAGGTGGTTGGAGAAGATTGAGTCGGTGTTTGCTATGTGTAACTGTCCCGACGCTGATCGCGTCAAGTATGCTTCTGCTACACTGGAGGGACATGCGTTGACCTGGTGGAACTCCACCACTGTGAACCTTGGTCTGGGTGAGGCCAATGCTATGCCGTGGTCCGAGTTTGTTCAGATGTTGAGGGCAGAGTATTGCCCAAGAGACGAGATTATGAAGTTGGAGCATGAGTTCTGGAATCTGAAGATGGTTGGGTCGGAGATCGAGGAGTTTACTGCTAGGCACAACGAGTTGGCTGTGATGTGCCCCGGGTTGGCTACACCGGAGTACCGGAGGATTGAGCACTACGTTGCTGGGTTAGTGCCGGAGATTGCTGGACTGGTTGCTGCTGCTGATCACACTACTATGTTGGCCACTGTTCGGGCAGCCCACAAGCTGACCAACATGAAGGTTGCGGAGGGCGTTCTACCTCCGAGGGGTGCTGCTGTGAAAGCCCCTGCGGACAACAAGAGAAAGTGGGAGAGTGCTGGAAAGAGCGCTGGGCCGTCCCAGCCGCAGACGAAGAAGCAAGAAGTTGTGGGAGCATCATCCGAGCAGAGGTCTGGGGGATATACTGGGAAACTCCGGAAGTGTGGTGAGTGTGGGTTTCATCATACGGGTGATTGTGAGAGGTTTCGCTGTCGACGGTGTCAGCGTTTTGGTCATCATGCTAAGGACTGTAGGACTACTCTTCAGCTACAACCGGCACAGGCCACTACTACTACCACTGCTACTGCTCCTCATGGGAGGCAGGGATGTTATCACTGTGGGGATAATGGACACTTCAAGCGGGATTGTCCTAAGCTGAACCAAGGGACTGCAGGTGGTGCTGGGAATGAAGGCGGCGGTCGAACTACTCGTGGTCATGTCTACGTCATTGGCGCTAGGGAGAACCAGGAGGATCCTGACACTGTTACTGGTGAGTATTCTTTTCTTGATTCTCGTTATGCTCGTATTCATTCTCGTTCGCATTGTTTGGCAATTCGTATTCATTGTGTGCATTCAGTTTGGTATTTGGTCATCATTTTGCATTCATGAGTCTGATCTGGGTCCTTTGGAGATGTTACTTGGACGGTACCGGTGTATCATTTATACCGATCATAGTAGTCTCTAGTAGGCCTTCGATCAGGGGGATTCATTGTTTTCTATTCACTTTGGGGAGGGCGGTTCCCCGGCATAGAGTATTCGTTGATATCATCTTTCGTTCGTGGTTATCATTTCGTTTGTGTTCTAGGAAACGTTACTTGGGTTAGATCGACACTCGTTACTGTCGAAGAGTGAATCTCGGGGCGAGATTCCTTTCAACAGGGGGATGATGTGACGACCGGGAAAATTTTTCTTTTTATCGCTTCGTTCTCTTTGACTTCGGGAAATTTTCGGGACGAAAATTCTTTCAACAGGGGGATGATGTGACACCCGGCATGTTTGGGTCAACATAATAGTAACATCTAAGTCTACCTTAGCGAGAAACGTTATAAACAAACTTAACTGGGTTAGCTAAGTCGGGTCAGATTAGGATTGTCCAGGGTCAATGATCTGGAGGATCATTGGGAGTCGTTTTGGGAATACATTAGTACCGGGTTCCGTCGTTGGTGACATTACATGAACTAATTAAGTATATGTGTAGATTATGGGTCGTGTGGTGAATTGTATGCTTATACTTGCTTAAATGATGTACAAATGATTATACGTGCCTAAACATGCTAAGTATAGACTATGGATGCATGCTTATGTGTTAAGATGTGTTAGAATGCGTTAAACACGACAAACTGGAAAAAGGTTAACATGTGTTAAAAGTGCTGTTAACATGTGTTAAAAAGTGCTGATGACCTGAACGTGGAAATAATGGGCGAATGTGGAAATGGGACTTGAGAAATGGGCGAATGTGGAAACAAAGTGGGCGAATGTGGAAAGATTCCACATTCGACCATTAAAAAGGGGCGAATGTGGAAAAGTTCCACATTCGACCACATAAACTGGGCGAACCTGGACTGGGTATAAATACCATCCTTAGCCATTTTTCACCATTTCACAAACCCTAAACGCCTCCAAACACTCTCTATCAGCTATTATCATTGGGGAAGGAGTTTTTGAGCTTGTTTTTCATAACCTAACTCTCTAAATCATTACAAGTGAAGATCTAAGGTGTGTTCTTCATTACAAATCCTTTTTAAACAATTTTGACTTGTTTTAATCTAAACCCCAAGGGTCCAGATCTGATATCAACCTATTTTATGAATAAAAACCTTTCCTAACCAAAACCTATTCATAAACAATGAGTTTTTATGCAAATAAACATGTGTTAGTATGATATTATGCATTGTTTGATGATTACTTGTTGTATAGATGATATGACAACAACCTAGGGCTGTTATTATTGATGGGTTATGATTGAAACATGTTACCTTTGATTGTTGATGGTGTTTTGACAATTAAAGGGGTTTTTAGTTAGATTTAGGGCTCGTTTTTGGATGGTTATGATAAGGTTATGATAGGGGTTTCTTGTTCATGATGATCTGAGTATGATGAGCTGATTATTGATTGATTTCAGAAAGTTTCCTAATTGGGTAATATTTTCATGCATGATGATGTGACATCTCCATAATTTACTATTTTAGGAAACTTGTAAAACGGATAGATTTTGGGGTAAAATTGGTAGGGTTTCGTAGGAATATATTAATGATGCTTGACTGCTGTAACTCATGATGTTTCGTGATGTTTTCGGATGTTTTTGGACGCGTTTTTGAGTAAACAACACAGCAGGGTCGAACCTGGAACACCTTCGGCCAGTCGAACGGGCGAAGGTGGATTCCAGGGGGTCGAACCTGGAAGCAAAAGGGGCGAAGGTGCCATAAATGGGCGAAGGTGGGAGAAAAAGGGGCGAAGGTGGAAGTTCAAAGTCACATTCGACCTTTTAGGGACACCTTCGACCACTTACAGCCACGTTCGGCCCTACGATAACAAAAATGAGATTTTTGATACGAACTAAGTGTTTTATGCTTGAACCTTGCGTGTAATCTGTGTGTACTTGATTAGTTGGGGTAATGGGTCACCAACGGGATGTCGGGTCGGTCTAGTGTGTCGGTTAAACATTTAAACACGTTTTAAAACATACTTGGTTAAGATCTGGACAATCGGGGACTTGTTAGCCTTCGGGTTAGTAGTCATCACACTTATGTAAACTCATTGATAGGTTGTCATTAGTTGGGATTATCATACACGTGTTGGAATTCTAGTTATCGGAAGACGCACTATAAGGTGAGTTTCACGGCCCCACTCTTTTACTGGTTTTACATTTTCGGGGGAGAAAACATGCTGTGTCCTTTAAACGTGAGTCAACTATGTTTTCATAAAAAGGCGTTTCAACTATGTTTTGGTATTCATGAATTCATTGGGTTTGGAGTATTCATTATGTTTTCACGTATTCATTATATTTTGGAGTATTCATTATATTACTATGCGATCTTTGGAAGTCCCGGGGGAAACCATGAATGTGCGGGGATGCACAACGGGGGAAATGTGGATAGCGCTATTTGGGCTTGACCCGCCCCACTCGACGGCTTGGAGGGCCGGGCGGGTGCATATTGTCTCTTAGGTATTCAGTATTCAGTATGCAGTATTCAGTATTCAGTATTCATTCGGGCACGTATTCAGTATTCACAGTATTCGAGTCCAGTAATGGTTTTCCAATCGCAGTAGTAACAGGTATTCATATGATTTGCATGCATGTGGTCTGGATTGATCATGGGTATTCATTTGGGAGTTAGTATTCAGTTGGAGTCGATTTTCACTTGGAATTGGTATACATTTAGAGTCGGTACTCATTAAAAACCTGTGAACTCACCGGCATTATTTGCTGACGTATTTAGCATGTTTGTCTCAGGTCGCTAAGGTAGCAGCTGTCGATAGGCGCACGGAGTCTCACGGCGTCTAGGATTCATGTGCATCTCATTTAGTATTTTCAGACTTTCGTGCTTTTGATTTCACGTTGTAATAAAGTTTTACGCTTCCGCAGCGTTGGATCATTTATGAAAACTTAATGGTTTGATTATGTCATTTTTACGTATCATATAGTGTTGTTTATTGTGACCGTTGACTTGGATCCTGGTGTGTCACGCGCCTCGCGGTAAAACCCCACACGTGGAAATTTGAGGGTGTGACAGCGCAACTTGGGTATTATGTCGTATTTTAACGCATGAATTAAGATAATCCATGATCGGTCGTCGAGTGCAACACATAAAGACTCGGGTTAGTATACACGAGTCTAGATAGTTGAATAAACTATCTTGTAACCGGAATATACACTAGGCATATAAGTGATAGACTGTTAAGGTGCCCTTTGTTGGTAATTAGGGGATGAGGAAGTCGGTCAAAGCTTCGGGCATTTTTTTCTAGCTAAGCAAGGAAATTAAGGTGAGTTTCACAGCCCCTTTTACTGTGTTTTTTGTTTTGGGGGAATGATATGTTTTGTCAAATGTTGTTACACGTGAAAATGTTTTTAAATGTTAAAATGTGATAAGTGGCATGATGAGTACTTAGGTTTGTTATACGCCACTTAGGGTGAGTCCTCCCCTACTGTAACCATTTAATCGTATGTTGTGTGTGTGTGAAATCAAGAACCTAAGGAATATTTGCATAGTACTATTGGTGCCTGACAAGGTCTAACCCTAATCGATAGCATAGATTATGCAACTGTGTATGCCATGGGTGCACGTATTCTGAACTAAGTTGTTATTTTCCGAGAAACAACTTCTGCTCGTAGGTCATTGCTTGTCTTGGTTTGGTTATGGGCTCAAGGGATTGCTCGTCATAGTTTTTGTAGAAGCTAGCCACTCCTTACAAAGGTTATTACTTGTGTTTGTTCCTCACATGTCGTTAAAATCTTTTGTTGTTATGGAACTAAAACCTGTGAACTCACCAATATTTATATATTGACGTCTTTTTAAACATATCTTTCAAGTAACTAAGTGTTGAATAGATACGAGGCTAGTACGGTGGAATTTGGGATGTCGGACACAGGTCGGGGGTTTCACCTATAATCGCCATTGGGTTGGGACATAGACGGAAAACCCCGTGTTGAACTTCATGTATGTTGTTTTGTGTAATGTTTATGACAATGTACTCTTTTTCAACATCTTAATGAAATGATCTTTCTAATTAAATATGGTCTGTGTTAATCTTGACTTTGATATGCAATCGAGCATTGCGCCATGTGTTTCCGCCATTGGCGTGGTGTGACAGATGTGGTATCAGAGCCAAGGTTATAGCGAACTAACATTTTTGAAAATCTAGACTATAACCGGTTTTGGCTCGAAAACAAAAGTTTACAAAACTAAAACACAACAACATATTTTTAGAAAAGAAAGAAAATTTGTACATGGGCTGTACAAGGGGAAATTCTGACTTACTAGCCAAGTTTGTTAATATATGAAATGTTAGAAAATAAGGATATGAATGTTTATGTTGCATAGAGATTCGATTTTCCTAAGGCTAGTTAGTACATATACGTAGTACAGATATTTTTCCTGTAAGGATGTCGTGTCACGCTTCACCTTAGTCTGCACTCTTGCATCGATCATCGGTACCAACAAGTGGGAAGGACATTCTTGTCTGCGATGAACTCACCTGCTTACTTATGGAGAGGATGATCGGAAGGACTAACCTCTATCGTTCTAGTGGATGTCGCCATTTGTTTATGTTGTTGAGGTGAACGTAGTCTACGTCATTTTTTGTGAGAATCCCTTGTTTCTGGATCAGGAAGCTCGGAACTAGTGAGCACCAATATAACCTGGAAACGCAAATTATCATTACGGGTGCACACGTAATAATAATTTGGGGTGCACGGTAACCTTTGTGGGCGCTAGGGCCGGGGTTGGTGATCACTTCTTGTCTTGTTTATTCTTGTTCTCTAAGTTCAAACTTACTCTTAATTGGCCAACGGGTTAAAATGGGAGGTCTTGTCGATATCCCTTGATTTCGATCCTAGCAAACCCATTGAGCTTTCTTCATCATTATCTCTAAGGTTTGAACACGGAAGAGCTCGAATGTCTGTCTATATGAGTAATCTGAACGTGGGGGCAAATTAAAAACAACATGGATAGACGTTAATAAGAGGGATGCAAAATATTAGCTCAACAAAAGTCAGGAACTCAGAGTGTTATACCAGGGCCGGCCCTGAAAATTCAGGTGCCCAGGCCGAGCTGTAAAAATTTGTGCCCCTTAGCCTTAGCTTTAGGCCTTAACAAAATAAATAACGTAAACTATTTTTAAGCTATGATAAAAGTAATATCAAATTGATGGATCAAATTTTATTTTCCACTTAGATTGTAGTCTAACGGTAGAGTGAACAAATCCCCTTGAGAGAGGTTGGGAGTTCGAATCCCACAAATGGTGAAAATATAAATGGGTGAAAGTTTAGCAATTAAAAAAAAAATTGTTTCATGACCAAAATAAAAGTTAAAAAGGAAGTAAAAAACAACCGGTAAAAAGTAAAAATAATTAAGTGTGAGCCCTGTTCATTTGATCTTCTGCATCTCCTCTAGTCCTATAGTCATTAATAAACGTGTAATTTTTTTTCTCAAACCATTTCATTTTCTTCTTTAATTCTTAACCTCTATCAACATTTCTTTATTTTCTGTTTTATATAAACTACCCTTCACTTTGATTAATAGTTGCTTAACAATTTTGAGGCTCAAACATACAAAAATCCATTGAATTAAAGACATCACTGTTCAGAAAACTTGAATTGCCAGAGAGTCAATGTACTCCCGAGAAATTAAGCCTGGGCTGGGAGTCCTCCCCACATCCCTTAAGGGCCGGCCCTCAGTTATACTCCCGCTGAAGTTGTTAGTTGGAGCAAGCCCGAAAAATGCAATTAACTCAAAACTGAAACACCCAACCATGGCCCATGGGGCCCATCATTTAAAACGATTTTAAAATATGAGTAGTGTGCAATCTACCTTCCATCCATTAATTTCATTCATTTATAACATTTGGTGTTTGGAAGATAACCAATTCTAGTTATCTAAGTTTCTTCGTCATGTTAAGTTCTCAATCTCTTCCAACAACTAAAGAACCAAAACAAGATGCAGAGTACAACAAAATCTGTGAGGAGTACAATAACATGATGAAAACTCTTCCCAAAGGCAATGGATGGAGAGTACAACACCTCTACAACTATAATGGCTTCTGGTTAGACTTTGCTACCCTCAAAACAAACATGCTTCTCAACACCTACTTCAAATCTCAACCCTCTGATATCTTTTTAGCATCCTTCATGAAGACCGGAACCACCTGGCTTAAAGCCCTCATGTTCTCTACATCAACCGTCACAAATACAGCTTCTCCGACCATTACTTGCATCACCATGGCCCCCAAAGCACTTTTCCTTTAATCGACTCGGAGGTTTATCCTATTAACGACTTCACTCATGTTGATGCCCCTCGACTCTTCGCTACCCACTACGCTCGCAGTATACTACCTCTATGCATTACTTCCTGCAAGTTCGTTTATATTTGTAGGTAGGGTGTAAACGAACCAAGCTAAACTTAGCCAAGCCAGGTTTTGATAGGGTTCGACTCATTTATCTTAACGAGTTGAAATTTTGAGCTAAAGATGGCTCCTAAATGCTTGAGTCAGCTTGAGTCAGCGGATGTTCTTGTGTTCGGATGGGCGCAAGGCAAGCATGCGTGTGTTGACCTGACTGGGGTATCCCCATTGGTGGGTCTTCGGGATTCGGGTTTTGTGGCTGGGCAGGCAGTTTTGAAAGCTGAGGGCAAAAAAGTGGATAAACATGAAGCGGCTTGTCTAGAGAACCAGCATGTGTTTGTGCCCTTCGCTTTTGATACTTTTGGAGCGCTGGCCCCGCAAGCAATCAAGCTCCTCGATCGCGTGAAGAAAGTTACGCAAAGTAATTCCCCAGCTGCTAAGGGCCAATGTTTTATTTTCAATAGAGTAGGTTTTGCAATACAAAAAGGGGTAGCGGCGCAACTTGTGGCCCGTTTACCTACGTATCACTTGTAATTAGTTTATCTTTGGTTTAATGAAAATTTAGTTACCTCAAAAAAAAAAAAAAAAAAAAAAAATCTTTATTTTTAAAATACAGTTTGACTTTTATTTTACTTTCTAAATTGAAATAAATTCTAGCATTATATGCAAGTTTGTCTATGTATGTAGGGACCCAAAAGATGTGTTGGTTTCCAAATGGATTTTCATGAACAAGCTCAGATCAAAAGACCTACCAGCCTTGTCATTAGATGAAGCTTTCGAGCTTTTCTGTCAAGGAGTTTCGGAGTACGGACCGTACTGGGAACATGTTATGTCATATTGGACAGCCAGCTTAGAATCCCCGGACAAGATTCTGTTCATGAAGTACGAGGATATGAAGAACCAACCAGAGGTAGTGTTAGCCAAGTTTATTATTTGATATTATATTTATTAATTGGTTTATCACATATCCTTAAGTTTGTTTATTAGTTTGAATATTAGAATAGTTATTTACATTTTATTATTATCTCGTTATCTTGTAATTCAGTTAAACCTCTATAAGCATTCACGTTAGGTTCTTCATTTTCATTCACTCACAATCACTCCAACCATATATTGAATCCTTTGCATAAATAGGGGGTTTTTCATTTTACAAATTACATTTAGGGGGTATTGGGGGAAAAAATCAAATTTGGTGATGTATGGTTTTGGTTTGGCGGCATCTAATTAACCAACCTTGATGCCGCCAATTCATTTATATACATTGAAGCCGCCATTTGATTTCTATACATTGATGCCGCCAATTGAGTTCTAGGCTTCATTTCTTATATAAGCCCTCTGCCCATTCTCTCCACCCCATTCCACACCTATACAAAATACATTATAACCAAAATAAATCCCCCCAATATGAGATATAATACTTTTCCTGCAATTGTTCTGGAGGGTATGGTTTTTTATTGATATTGGGTCGATGTTACATTCACATGGAGTTTTAACTGTTTTCGGCGGGGATGAGTCATGATTAACAGCATCGTCTGCCGTTTCATCCCCTGCTTGGCATCGCTTTTCTGGGGTCCAAAAAAGCGGTGTCTTTGGATCGGTGTTACATCTACATTAAACTACTTGGATCGATGTTACATCCACACGTGGTATAACACGTGTAGAATGCAACATTGATACTTTAGTTTAAATATTAGAGAGTTGGTTGTCGTTGGTAGTCTGAACCTCTAGTCTACCAAAGCTGGACATTCCAACGGGCTCTTTAGGCGGGTCTACTTTCCAGGCAAACCCACGCCATCCGGTGTTGATGAATCACATCACGTCATTAGCGACCTGTCCGGCAACGGATGATGCGATTCTTCACCGTACTACTTTCGTATGGCAGCCTGGTTTGAACATTGGGTACCTGTAGATTTGGTACACATATTCAACAGGTAGAACCATGTTCTCCTGGATCAAATTCAGATGGGTTTGAATCTGAATGCGGTCCTGAGTTCCCGCTGACCGAAAACGAGAAGTTTCTGGGTGCACAACACAAGCTATTGTTGATTTCAACAAAGCAATTGTGATTGAAGGTGCGAAACAGAAACTTAATGAACTATGCAACAAGAAACGGTGGTAGAATATTGGAATAGGTGATCTCGGAAAATATATTGTCTTGTAAATCCGTAGATTGTATAGTTTGAGTGACTAGTTTTGAAAAACAGTTGTTAAATAAATTTGTAATATTTGTTTTAAATAAATCTATCAAATTTGTATTATTTGTTTGAGACATTCCAAAAATGGAAAGTCTGTGTGTTATTATTGGATTTAAATAAATCTATCCCTCCGAGCCGTTTTTGAAAAAAACACCTCAGAGCCGTTTTCGGGCCACCGGGTTCAGGCCCCGGAGACCCGAAAACTGCCCGGACTTCGTGCGACGCCCGTGTGTTACCCAAGGGCAACGCGTCCGTCAGTCCGGTTACCTGTCCGGCAGGCCCAGCCAGGCTGCACAGAGGCCCAAAGAGGGCAGCCTGGCCCGTTTTCAACATAGTGTGGGTTTTGAAAAAAAACACCTCCGAGCCGTTTTCGGGCCACCGGGTTCAGGTTACGTAATCTTGTTTTAGTGTTTAACGCTTTTATTTGGATTTTAATTTTAGTGGTTGTTTCTCCTATCAATGTTCGAATCACAGGTGGCTAAACGATTCATATATTCATATATTTATAAAGCAAATCAATAATTAATGTTATAAAGCAAATCAAAAATGTTACAACAAGTAATTAAGAACACACTTGAATTCGGCAATTTTACAAGTTAAACCAGTCCAGAAAGTTCGAGGGTCCCTGATTCATAAGACGTTCAGATTGCCTCCTGGGTGGTTGGTTGGTGGGTGGTGCTCCTTCATTACCGTACTCATCATCAGGAAAGAGGTTTAAATTCAGTGTGGTCGATGGTCCTGGCCGGCTTGAAGGTCCTTCATCACACGAATTATGCGGGGCATGGTAATGAAAATCACTAACAAGGTCGTGATCAAACCGTGCCAACCCCTGTCCAACCGGCGTCACGTAACCCGGTGATGAAGGAATTTCTAGTGAAGTAGCGTAGCAAGAAGCCCCAAATCCTTTATTTGGCCAGGAAAGACTGCACTGCTTTGGGCCCAGGAAGCGAAGGGAAACACCCAACTATCTCCGATGCCAATTCCGCCTGCACGAAAGTTAGCTAGCGGACCCATCTCCGCCGGTTGACTGCCACCGGACCCACCAACATCACCAGTTCCCTGTACGAATGATCCACCCAATCCAAATGGAGTTCCCATCTGGTCCAATCCACTGTCCATGAATTGCGGGACATATCCCCCGGTCTGGTTCTGATTGTTACTGGCCGTAACAGATGCACGAAACCCATCGTCATTGTCAAAGTGACTTCCAGCAGCTTGGTCTTCATTTTCCGGCACATTTGCCGGCACCTGACGGGGAGCGCGTCGCCGGCGCACCCTTTGAGGCCGTGCAGGTGCCGACAAGTCAACGGCGTCCCTGGTAAGATGCGTCGGATTTTGTAAGTGTCCGACATTGTGTGACATCATCATACTGTGAAACGCCGTGTTTTGTATATGCTCAAGCTGCGTGGAGAATGCCTGAGGATTATTAAATGCCTCCTGAGATGACCGGTAAATATCACCCATGGCATCCCTCTGCAAACAAAATTTTTAGTTAGAAACAGCAAACCGAAAATAATTAATGTATGAATTAGGCACGTAAAAATGCTTTACCATCAACTGGATTCTAGCACCGTCGTCTTGGAAACCGCCAACTGGGGCCGGTGCTACACTCGGATTTCCAATAAATGCAACGGTACGCCCCATATACCATTGCATATAATCGGGCGCTGTTGAAGTTGTCCTTATGGGATCAGAGCGGAAAACCGTGTTACGACGGTTATTCCATGCATTGATGTAGGCTTCATGCCTACTCATCCAGTCCGCCCCGTTGTGTCCTTGCCGCCCCAAAGCATGCAGTTTTTCAAGCTGAGCCGTGGGTACGGTTAAGGTTATCTGGGGAGGTATGTACTGGACCATGCCGAATTGCTTCATAACCCGTTGAGGGTAATGATGCTCAACGATCTCGAAGCATATAAGCGGACAACAACTCCTCCAGCTTTCCATCCCATTTGAGCATATGGCCGGTAGTCGATCCAAAACCGAGTTGTAGGGGGTCCAGTTGAACTAAAAACAAACACTTAAGTCAGTAACAAAACACAATAAATGCATGATTAATACAAAAAAACTAAAAATAATTACTAACATACCATGTCCTCGTCCAACGATTGTAGCTGCGAACGATATGCCTTGAGGCAGTGTGTGGCCACCTCCTGGAAGTTTAACCGCCGGTCTCGCCACCTACAAAATTAACATGTTAAAAAACGTGTTCAGAAAAAAAAATACAAAGGGATGCCATGCAGGCAAGTATAATCAAACTGGGATTTGCGATATATACCGAGCCGCTATCCGGCAAGTATAATCAAACTGGGATGGTCGTGGTGCGAGACACCGAATCCTCTCCCATGCCCATACTTGAAGCAACATAATGGGCCCGGTCACGGCTTTCCTATCCGGCTGGGTGGCATCACAAAGCCGCCTGTATAAACAAGCCAGAACCGCACTGCCCCAGCTATAAGATGTTGTACGGTTGAGGTCTCGTAAAAATCTTAAGTAAAAAACATTTAATCTATTATTATTATTATTATTATTATTATTATTATCAGGGACTAAGGTGGAACCGATCAAATAAAAAAGGATTAAACGAGCACGAAAAATGCACGCTTCATCCGTAGCCTCTGCTTCAACAAACGGCTGCTTTAGTTTATTAATAATAACACTACCCAAAACGGACTTGCCGGACATTTGGGCCTCCGTAGGCGTAACACCTAACAATCGTCTGCACAACGCTATTGCGTCGGCAGTAGACAAATTATCATCTACCCCATACACAACAGCTCCCTCAATAGGTAACCCCCACAAGACGTTAACATCTTGTAAGGTGACAGTAGCTTCACCAAATGGAAGGTGGAACGTGTGAGTTTCGGGCCTCCATCATTCCACCAAAGCTGTTATCAAGGAGTGGTCAACGTATCGATAACCACAATCTATAAGGCCACCAAACCCTGCAGCATCGATAAGGTGACGAACCCGTCCTACAACAGGGTGGTCACGAAGTACCTTCCATATGGCTCTATCGCTACGCTTTACCATCATGGCGGCATTGAAGTTTTCCTCGTTTGTGAAAACGTGAAAGGCACAATGTCGATCACGCAGATACAACACATCGTCATTTAGGGGACCAGGGTGTAAGTTCATGTTTTGATTCATGGTGGGAGGAATTTGGTTGGTATGATTTTTTATAAATTTCAAAGGTTTCAGATGGAGATTGTAGTGTTGATGGTGTGTTCTTGGATGTGGGTGGTGCTCCTTCTTCACCTCAACCTCCATTTTATAACCTTCAAAGCCTGAATTCTTACACTCCCAAGAACACTATTTGCCTATCAAATCATCTGCAACTTACAAGACCATTGCATGCAATGCTAGAGACCTTGTGAGTGTGTTTTATAGGCTGCATGGTTGCAGGTGAAGACTGATTTTAATTTGGTGGTTTGAATGCATGAAAATGGATTGGCGGGATCATGACGGCAATATTGAAGAACACACCAACTCAATTGGCGGCATCAATGACACCCCTAACTGGATTGGCGGCATCAAGGTTGACTTCTCCATTTCATTTGGCGGCATCAATGCACACTGAAAAAGCCCACTTGATACCGCTAACCGGTTTGGCAGCATCAAGCTAACATTTATTAGATGCCGCCAATCCATTTCTATACATCACCAAATTTGATTTTTTCCCCCAATACCCCCCAAATGTAATTTGTAAAATGAAAAACCCGCTAGTTATGTAAAGGATTCCCATATATTACATTAAAATTCACCTTATTTCTATTTTATTTTAAATTAAATAATAATTTTTTTTATACTTTTATTATTATTTTTTTATTTTTCATTCACTCACAACTTCTATCAAAATGTAATGCAAAATTATAGAGCGGTGTATAGAGATGAAGACCAACTTTTCTCTCTCCTCCACTCATTATCATTTACTATCACATATCAAAATATGGTGATTTCACTTACAAAAATATTCATAACCTACTCTGAATGCTATTAAGTAGCAAATCACATTTCATCATATATGAGATACCTTGATTTATTTTTTTCAGGTGGAGTTGAAGAAGTTAGCGGTGTTCATGGGAAAACCGTTTACCTTAGAGGAGATGGAGAAAGGGGTGGTTAAGGAGATTGTGAGGTTGTGTAGCTTTGAGAAACTTAGCAATCTTGAGGTTAACAAGAAGGGTGTTGAAAGGTTCGGGAAGCTTGTGGAGGTGGAGAAGCGATCTTTATTTAGAAAAGGAGAGATCGGAGATTGGAGAAACTATTTGCGCGAAGAGATGAAAGACCGTATCGATGGGATCTTTGATGAGAAGTTAAAGGGATCGGGTTTGGTACTTACTTCAAGAGATTGAGTAAAGAAGGCCATCGATGGTAAATTCTAATAAGGATACATCCAGAGTGAATACGCATTTTAATTGCATGAACTTATAATTACATTATATATGTTAAATGGATATTTCACTGTATCATCGATGTAAGTACCTAAAACTTTGTCATTTAGGATGTTTTCATTCCTTTTATTTGAAACTATGCAATGTCGGATCTTTATCTAAACAAGTTGTCCAAAACCTTGCATTTTAGAGGTAATGGAGCAGAAACTAAAATTACTGTCTCTTTTAATGTGGCAAATAATACGTGTTAATGTTGGTTATACAACTGAGGGTGTCGATAATTTAGGACCTAAACAAGAGAAAACTAGTTAAGCCTAACTAATTGATAATTACAAGGGATTTACAAAATACATGCGGATAATATCATATTGACATTAACAGCTAACTGTCCAGCACAAATTGATTCATTGGAGAGTATTAGGCATAAACTAGATCGAAAGCGTTAGAATAGATGTTTAGCCATACCTTTGGTGAAAATGATCGCATATTGATATTCGCCGTAATGTGGATAACTTTGACAACGCCAAGGTGAACCTTTGATGTGTGAAATCGTGTAAAATAAATTCAGATCAAGTTTTAAAAATTGAAAAAACCAATAAACCACACAGTAACAACATGTGCACCCGTCGCAGTGGAGCGGAGCAAGTAAATCTGACATATTTATCCGTTGACATAATATGGCGACCCTCGGTATTAAACTTATCTCGACTCCTAGCCTAATAATTTGGATTTCTGTGAATTAATTTTAACCTAAATGCACATAAAACAAAAGAAAATAAAATAAATCACACAAAAACAGAAAATAATAAGCTAAGGATACTGGATCGAACTAAGATAATATGGAAAGCAAATACCTATGTCAAAAATCCTACCCGCAAACTCACAATTCTCGGTATCGAACAATGGATTGGCTACTAGGTTTTCTAAGGATACGTCCGATTTAAGAAAACCCTAAATAATTAGTAGTTGATCCAACAAACTCAAGTAAATCTTTGCCAACAGCATAAGCCAATCCTATCATTATACAAAACCGAAAATTTTCAAAATTAATGAGTATTCATCATAGGACCTAGATAGTAATTAAATATTTAGCTATTTATAATAATGGAAAACAATAAAAACACAGGTTCAAAATAAAGCAAAGTCACGATCTCAATATTTATGAACACAAAGTAAATAAATATAGAACTAAAAATTACAATAATCGAACCCGTAGCTTCACACACGTAGCCATTTTTTATGAACCCTTCATTTCCTTTTTTCTTGGTTTGCGTGATCCCTTCATTATCAGTTTTGCATAAACAAATAATGGACCAAGGATGGTTATTGGATGTCCAAGGTAAAAGGGTTAAAGGTTTCAGTTTGTCTAACGCAGGTCGTGGGGTCCCCCCACGTTTGCAGCACATGGCTTGGATCTTAGTTTTTTGTTTGTTTTTGAATCATGATTTGAAGAAGTGTTCAAATCACAATGTTGTTTAGAACTTTGTATAATTATTATTATTGTTATTGTTAAAGGTGAAGAAAAGATAAAGCATGAAGCAATTTTTATAAAGAGAAGAGAAGATCAGATGATCGGGAGTAGTGTCAACTGGTTGTCAAGTGGCTGTATAAGGAAGCCCTTGACCTTTGATCCATGGCTGCAGTGGGGATTTGCCTATATGGTTAAGGGAAGACTTTTGATCTGCGGATAATAGCTTGATCTCCAGCACATGCATGGCTGCTGCTGAGCGTGAGATATCGCACGTAATTTGTGATGTGACTGATCACTTAATTTGTTCTTTTTGTAGCCTAAGACAACTGTGTGGAATTCCAACCTTTTTACCCCTCAACCTTTTAAGCGACTTTGTATACTTATAAATTTATTGAACTTGAGCTATCCACATCATCAGCCCCCCAAGTCAGAGGTGTTTTTGGCGTAAGCTCAAAGTCTTCTGACTGTATACAATGTTTATGTGACTTAAAGGTTTAAAGGCTTCAAAGGTTGAAATTTCAGACTATAGGTGGTGAAATCCTTGTAGTTTGAATTTTAAAAGATCGTTGATGGGACATGTATCAGGCCATTATGTGGCGGTTATTAATGTAGCCTAGGCATCATACCTAGCGGTTTCAAAGATTATTATTTTTAATCCCCCTTATTAACATTCCAGCAGTTCATTTTTTACACTTTACCAATAATTTCCGATCACTTTTCCTTCCTTGGTTAACCGTTCTTCCGTTCAGGTTATTTTCTTCTTTTTTATCTTCTTTCTTTTGATCATGCCTCAAGAATTACAGGGGCTAAAAAGGACATGCGAGTCAATTATTCTTGATTAACAAAAGAAGAAGTCGAGGCATTTTGCTTAGAATGGGGTATCGATCTATGGTTCAGTCCGGTGGCTCCGGGTTTAGACAAATCCATCGACCGAAATCCTGCTGGTTCGATATCGACTAGTGTCCTGCTAGTTCGATATCGACCAGTGTCCTGCTGGTTAGTTTCTGTACTCAATGTTCTAGAGTAGGACCAGGTTTCTATTCGGCAAATGCACCCTCATAGGTTGTCTAGGGTTTTACATTTTGAAGTCTTGTGTCGTGCTCTCGGTTATGATCATTCGTTATTGATATTTCGCGGTTTTTCCAATTGCCAAAAATGGTGATTGGTTCACTTTTGAAACCTCTCAAATCGATGTTTGCCTTATTTCCTCCCTGGTAACCACCCTTGGCACTTGGAAAAATCACTTCTTTTGGGTTTCCGAGTCTATCTTTCCATTTAAGTCTATTTGAAGGAATTTTGATGTTGTTTTATATGAACTTGAACCTTCTGAGAAGGAATTAAATGGTGTTCAATTAAAAGCTATTAGAGAATGTATTGCCAAGCTTCGCCAGTTTCCTGAACCTATTTTGGTCTTAGCGTGTGTGAGTGTAATGTGGGATAAACCGGATCGAGACCCTGTGCTCATGAGTGATCATCAGGGTATGGTTTACTTCCTTTTTTGTAGATTTTGATTTATTGCATAATATATTATGTTTTATTTTTTGATTTGTTCAGTGATCTCGGCCCTATATTTCATCAAGTCAGATGACACTTCAGATGTTGTGTTTGGTGATGCCCCGACTGTGTAGGGAGATGATGTTGTTGCAATGACTAAAAAATGTAGGTATCTTGGAACTGAGTATGTGAATGTGCCCAATGTGAAGGGGTTCACCAAGCCTGACTCTTCGAAGCCTTCAACCCGCCGTTCAAGCCGGTGCTTGTTGAAGGGACTAAGTTAGCCAGTCTCTATTGAGCTGGTTGACTTGAGTGATGATATTGAAGAGTCAAAAGGTCAAGTTGCTGAGGTTGAGGGAAATTTGGAGAAGAAGGAAGAGTTGTTGTTGGTTTCTAAGAAGGCAAAAGGCAAAGGTAAGAAGGCAGCCACTGTGAAGGTTTCGGCTTATAAGGAAGCCTCTACTAGTCCAGAAGTAAGCGATGTGTACGTGCCTGGGTAGGCTGTGAAGGTTGGAGATAATTTCAAATCATCCTCTGTTTGTGAGGATGTTTTAACACATTTTGCTCCATCATGTGTTAGAGATTCTTTGTCAACGATGGATGCGATGCTCTTTTGTCAAGGATGATGGTGAACGGTTATAACTTCGTGTCTATGCTTACCGAGGGGGTATCAAGGTTTAGGAAGTGAATGCAGGAGTATGAAGAGTTTTCTTTGAAGAAAGATAAGATGAAGGCTTCCATGTCTTCTATGAAAAGGAAGGTGGAAGGGTTTGTGGAAAATGAGAAGGCTTTGCAAGCTAAGATTGATGAACTCAAGCTACAAAATGAGGTGGATAAGAAAAGTCTATTGGAAAGCATGGAAGAAGATAGGCAAAGGTTGAGGCTGATAGGGAAACCATGGAGATTCAGAGGGGAGCCTTCGTGAAGGAGAAAGAAGGGTTAAAGGCTTCCCTCGCTCAGGCTACTAGTGATAATCAATGGTTGATAGAGCAAGGTTTCCAGCAGGTTGGGTGAGGTTTATACGAAATTGTTGAATCATGGGAAGCACCTGGGATACCTTGCTGGCTATAAGGCACATAAGTCTGGACAACCTTTGGAGCAATCTTCTTTTTTTCAACCCCAAGCCATTGATGTTTCCAAGGACTCTATCCTCAAGATGGAACGGTTACCCTACCCCTATGTGGGGGAGGTGTGTAACTATTTTGGTAAGCCTTTATCCGTCATGCAGCAACTCAAACCTTCCGGCCTTAATGAGGTCGTGTGTGCTGAAGTTTTCAAGTCTCTGTTCAAGAAAAGATCATACTCTCGTGATAGTGAAGAGACGCTTGATGAAGATTCGAAGGATGCAAGCTTGTAGGCTTCAGAGGGTTCCAGTGACGTTAAGAAGAAAGCCAAGAAAGTCATGAAGGGCAAGAAGACTATGCTGGGGGAGGCAGACTCAAAGGAAGCTGAAGGATAGAAACCCTCTTCCTCATATTTTGCTGTTTAAAGTATCTTTGCCTATCATTCGTAGCTTTCTTAGCACGTGTTAAACAATATTATGTGTCTTGTGAACAATTACTCTTTTGAGGATCCTATGATTGGTTGTTACCCTTGAAGGCTATTTGAACAATTATTAGGTTTATAGCCCTAAAGGCCTCTTATGTATGAATGGTATGCTATCTTAAGTTTGTTCTATCTCTTTGTGTGAAAATTGCTTTGTGATTGTCTTTGTGTTTTGTTGTGGATGTATTATCGGTAGCACCTTGGAAGGTTTAGTGCTGTAGTCACCTAACCTTAAGGTTGTCTAGGCAAAAATACACTGCCTATCCTATGAACACTACTTAGTGTATTTGAGAGCTTGCAAGCCGTTCAAATGGCTTAAGGAGCATTTGGTGTAGGCTACTTAGACCCATTTATGAAACATGTTTGATTTTTAAGTTAGATCTCATGGAGTTGTATTAATATAGGAACTCCCCCCGCATATAGGTCCATTTAACCCTTGAACCTATTGAGTGATGTGGCCTAGGAGCTCATCCCATTACATGTGTAACACACCAACCGATGGCGGAAACATCGGGATGTCACGTATTGATGATTGTTTAGTAGCTCATGGTAAATAATAAAATTTCAATAATTGATTTAATTACATTATATACAATTGCTCTACAAAAATTCGTACATCAAAATGAATAATACTAAGTACACATCTTCAAGCATTAACTCAAATCTTCAAGCAAGCTATAACCTGAAACATGTTAAGTTTGAAAATATTTTGGGTCAACAAAAGTTGGTGAGAATACATAGGTTTTCGAATATAATAGATAACAATAGTTTGTACAACAATCACAGTTGTATAATGATAGAGTATGAGTCCGACATGTAACAATGCGTCTTTTGTACAATCAAACCTTGTGTCGACTGAGACCTAACTCGCAAGTTAGTAAAAGTGTAACTGTTATCGATCATCCCTGAATTTATGCGGGGGGATGGGTTTGTCAGACCTATAGCGCTATAATCTAAACAGGCAGCTTGATCAATGTTAATGATTGTACTGTGTCTTTTTGTTACAGTCAAATGATAGAATGAGTAAATGATAGTGTAATTGAATCATGAGTAAATGATAGTGTATAAAATGTTTAAACATGTTTCACCCCAAAATGTAAAACAGAAAAAGGGGCTATGTAAACTCACCTTAAGTTAAGCAAGTAAACACCCAAAATATGATGAGTTGATAATAGTGAGATTCCCAAAGAAATCACCTAAACGATAACACAGAAAGTCTAAGTTTATGAGGGCTTAAAATCTAAGGTTTTTGGGATAGGCACCTAGGGTTTCATAGTCTAAATTTGGGGATTCTAGAGTTTTTGAATTAAACCATAATTGGTTTTAATTAAATAAATATAAATTAAGAGTGGAATAATAATAAACCAAATAAATATAAATATTCCAAGTAAAGTTTATTATGAGATAAAATACAGTATTTTAGAGTTTTTAAACTCCAAATATTAATATTCAAGTATCCTAAATTGATTTATTATCATTAATAATGAAATAATTAGGAATTTAAATATAAATAAAGTGCAAAAAACATTATTTTCATTTTTGAACGGTGGTTAACATGTGTTAAAAGTGGAAAATAATTTTATAGATTATTTTCCATATTATTTTCTTTTAAAACAGAATTTAATTTAATAAAATCAATTAAATAGAATTAAATCATAAAAATAGGTAAAAATGTTATTTTTATAGAAATAAAATTGTCAAACAGTTTTATATGGTTTGAGATAACTCCACAAAAATTTTGGTATTAAAACGATTAAATATGAATTTTTAATGAATTAATTATGGTTTAAATTAAATAAATATATAAAAAAATAATAAATAAGTATTTTTCGGAAAATAAAATTATAACATAAACTTTAGAGTTTTGCGAAGCTAGGATAATTTTTATAAAAATTTGGATTTCTTTTACTATTTATAATGATTAAAATAGATTTGTAATAATTTTAAAGTTTTAAAAGAAAAGCTGATGTATATATAAAAAAAACAACACAGATCCGGTCCTTAAAGGACTCGAACCCGAGACCTTAGTGTTGGAGGGGATGCACCAGACCAGCTGGTCTGGATTCCCTTTTGTGATTTAATGTAAGGACTTTTCATATTAATAACTATCTGAAACAAACAATAATCCCCAAATCTATAAGATAAACCCTAACATTCCAATCCCACAATCAACCTCAAATCTGTTACAGATAATAAACGATGATAAAGGGGCTTTTGATAAGCACCTATAGGCGACCTTATAACACCTTAGAATCGAAACAGAATCATACCTTATGATGGCTAATTCAAGCGACCAAGAGTCGAACCTAAACGCATCAAAACTGGGCAAATGTTTGTTTGTAAGTGAAATATGTTATAGGGGTTATGCAAGTCGGAGATGTATGAGTGTGTGGGTGGATTTAATTGCGATATACCACCCGTTTATAGCGATTAATATTTGGGTTTTAGAAACTATTAAAATGATTCAAAATATGGTAATTAGATTCGTAATTCTCACGCAAATGGCACCACATACTCGCGTTATAGACCTGTTGACCGAGTAATCACCATAAATGGTGATTTTGATTTCCTAATTTGAGGTTGATTGAATGAAGATGGGTGGGTTGACTTTTATTTTGACTGTGATGCTCAGGGAAGATGCTAAATGCTTTTGTTTCTGAATGCAGTCACAAAGAACATGTTGGCTTAGTGGTTTGATGGTGGTGGGTTAAGTCTCAGACGCGGGTTCGAGTCCCGGTCTGAACAATATTTTTTTTTATTTTTGGCTGAAAAGAGGGTGATGGGCTGGGTAATCTCTTGTTGGGCCAGCTCTGGTTTGGGCTTAGGTTTAGTTGGATTTTGGGTTAAGTGTATTGGGTTAAGTGGGTAATAGATGGATGGGTATTTGTGTTAATACTTTATTTAAATCAACTTCACAACTTTCTTATTATTATTATTATTATTATTATTATTATTATTATCATTACTATTATTATTATTATTATTATTGTAAAAAAAATATCATTACTAAAAGGGTAAAATAAATATATAGTTTTAAAGAAGTTATTAATTTTGACATGTCTAAAATCCGTGGGAAAGATAAGTAGTTAGTACAAGGTCGTAAAATAAGTGCGAAAATGAAATAAACGTGGATTTTATTAATAAAAAATATAGTAGAATTACATAATGTTACAGTCTCCCCTACTTTTGGAAACTTCGTCCCGAAGTTATTTAAAAACACAGGGTTGAAGATGATTGGGTAGAAATTAAGGCAACTGTGGTTTGGAAACTTTTGAGTTAAGGCACGACATGAATTTATAGGTAGTAGAAAAATCTGTTCCGAATAATTTGAATAAGGGGATTGTGTGAGTTTTAAGGGTGGGATTAGGTTCGTCTGAAATCGCAAGGAGTGTAAGAATCTAGCAAAGCATTAAGTTTTAGAAGTCCTAAAAGAAATGCATGAATTTATTGACTATAGAAAAAAACTAAATGAACTACCAGACAACTAGAGTTTATAATTTGGTTATTTACTAAAAACCTTGATAGAATTTCATACTACCTTAATGTACGTGTAAATTCATGATTACGTTCCGGACCGCAATCACCAATTTACCTTACATTAGGGTTTTGTGTCCTTCTATGACTCTAACACACATGTAAGTAATGCAAAAATAATCCTGTGGTTGAACCTTTGTATTAATGAGTCCAACTATTGATCAGGAAAAAGACTCCTACCAGTTAGTGAGTAGGAACCTCTACCGATTGTTGAGCAGGTTCGATAGCCTCCACCAGTCGTTGAGCAGGTTGTAGGGCCTCTCCCGACTGTTGAAATGGCATGATGACCTCTACCAATCGTTGAGTAGGTTATTTGGTACTCAACCAACTGTTGAGCAAGTACTTTATCCTCTATCAGTTGTTTGATTAAGCGTACCAATTATTACACACAAAAATTGCAAGTTGATAATATGTACATGTAAGCAATCAAGTATCAAGTATAGCATACGAGTTGTAATAGAGTTGTCCTAGACAAGGTTAATGACTCTAGGTGTGTCTATAGCAAATAGTTTATATTTCATG
Organism: Ambrosia trifida; assembly: GCA_028751855.1. Taxonomy (NCBI): domain Eukaryota; kingdom Viridiplantae; phylum Streptophyta; class Magnoliopsida; order Asterales; family Asteraceae; genus Ambrosia; species Ambrosia trifida. The sequence continues at coordinate 91,098,722 of CM054126.1, forward strand.
AATTCTAGTTTCAAATGTTCGAATATGGTAGATAGTCGAATCCTCATGTATCTAAGGATTATGTTTGATGCAACACACAATCAAGTTTCAATAGTTTGGTTATCATGGGTAACTAGCTCATGTGTGAGAAGGTGAAGGATATGAATTCAGTTCTTGAGAGGATGATGAAAAATCTTGAAGCAGAATCAAGGTTGTGAGAGATAATGATTGCGAAGATAGTTGATAAAGAGTTTATTTTGTAGTAAGGAGATTATGTAGCAGTGTAAATTGTGGGATTTGAGTCAATGGTTAAAATCAAGTGTATGAGAAAACATGATTGTGGTATATGCCAAATATTGTAAAAAAAATTTGAACAGGTTGAAAATGAGTGAGTGTCGATGGAGAATTTAGAGACTAACTATTATTCCTATTGATGGGAAGATTTTATTTTCAAAATTGGTTTTTTATATAAAACAAAAGACGTTAATTAATACAAACTACGTGAGCTTTGATTAAAATATTCCGTTAGTTGGAGATTTCAAACATGACATTAGGTTTTTGAAGATCAAGGTTCTATTAAGTGATTTTCAATAGTTTAAAGCATTATATAGAAAATCGTTTGTTACGTCAATAAATAAACAATTGAATTTAAGTTCGAGGACATCTTTTGACAAAAATATGTACTTTGTAATGTTACTAGGTAATGAAAATACAACAAGATTTAGAAATCTTTAGTTTATGCTAAGGGATGAGGTTATAGTTTTTAAAAATAAGTAACATGTGGAGAAATGAAATAATATGATTTGGGTAGGGTGTTGAATATTTAAAAGTGGCTAAGATGGTAAGGTGAAGTGTGATTGCGAAATCCACAGATGGTTATGAAATGAGATTGATTTAAGTTGTAAAATTTTGAGATTTTAGAGCTTAGTTTAAGGAAAGTGAGTGTAATCATTTATTCATTAATTAAAACGAATAAACGAAAACGTTGACTTATCAAAGCTTCTAAATTCTAATAACATAGTGAAGACGTGCTTTAGCCTATAAGTGAACACTCATCCCGAGAATTCCCAGGTAGGCATCTGGGTCCCTCGTCTGATTGGGATATATGCGCAATGCCAGCCTAGAAAGAAAACTCAGAATACAGGCGTTCACCTTTCCAGATTGCACGTGTTCGTTATTAAAATCTAGAACTTCGACGAGATCTCAAGGTGGTTCAGGCTAAACCTGAGGATTTTGTCCTATTAGTCTAAGAGTAGATCCAGTGATGGAGAGCAATCTTCTTGTAGGGATTAAAGTAGGGATAAGAAGTAGGAGGGAGATAGAGAATAGAAACAAGTAAGGTTGCAAGTAAAAGGAGCAAGTACTAGTTAAAATCCTATGGTTATAGACTAGATTATTTTTCTAATAACCTAATTCCCTATAACCATGGCTCTGATACCAATCTGTAACACCCCAACCGATGGCGGAAACATCGGGATGTCACGTATTGATGATTGTTCAGTAGCTCATGGTAAATAATAAAATTTCAATAATTGATTTAATTACATTATATACAATTGCTCTACAAAAATTCGTACATCAAAATGAATAATACTAAGTACACATCTTCAAGCATTAACTCAAATCTTCAAGCAAGCTATAACCTGAAACATGTTAAGTTTGAAAATATTTTGGGTCAACAAAGTTGGTGAGAATACATAGGTTTTCGAATATAATAGATAACAATAGTTTGTACAACAATCACAGTTGTATAATGATAGAGTATGATTCCGACATGTAACAATGCGTCTTTTGTACAATCAAACCTTGTGTCGACTGAGACCTAACTCGCAAGTTAGTAAAAGTGTAACTGTTATCGATCATCCCTGAGATTCCCGTCTAGAAGTGTGAACAAATCTCCTTGGACTTTATATGAAGCTGCACAAGACATCCAACGGTCATGATACAATTTGGGTAATCGTTGATCGACTAACCAAGTCAGCACACTTTTTGCCAATCAAGGAAACTGACAAGATGGAAAAATTGGCAAAGTTGTACCACAACGAGATTGTGACTAGGCATGGGGTGCCTGTCTCAAGCATTTTTGACCGTGACAGTCGATTTACATCAAGGTTTTAGCAATCACTTCAAGAAGCTTTAGGTACTCGTTTAGACATGAGTACGACCTATCACCCACAAACGGATGGCCAGAGCGAACGAACGATTCAAACTCTTGAAGACATGCTCCGTGCTAGTGTAATCGATTTTGGTGGGAATTGGGACATAGATCTGCCGTTGATTGAGTTTTCCTACAATAATAGCTACCACACTAGTATCAAGGCCACCCCGTTCGAGGCCTGGTACGGACGCAAATGCAAATCCCCATTGTGCTGGGCAGAAGTTGGTGACAAACCCTTTACCGGACCCGAGCTGATTCAAGAAACGACCGACAAGATTTTCCAAATCCGTGATTGTTTGAAAGCTGCTCGCGAGCGACAGAAGAGCTATGCTGACCAAAGACATAAGCCACTCGGATTTCAAGTGGGTGACAAAGTGCTCATGAAAGTCTCACCTTGGAAAGGTGTACCCTATTTTGGAAAATGTAGCAAGCTTAGCCAATGATACATAGGCCCATTTGAAATCCTTGCCAAGATTGGTCCAATGGCCTACAAGCTCAAGTTGCCAGAAGAGCTTACCGGTGTTCATGACACTTTTCATGTGTCTAATCTCAAGAAGTGTTTATTCGACCAGTCACTAATCATTCCTCCCAAAGCAATTCACATAAATGATCAACTCCACTTCATTGAGGAGCCAATCGAGGTATTGGACTGGAAATTCCAAAAGTGGAGACGGAGCTGAATCAAACTTGTTAAGGTCAGATGGAATTCCAAGTGCCGACCCGAATTCACTTGGGATCGCAAGGACCCGATGAAACGCAAGTATCCTGCTTTTTTCCCGGAAGCTTCTAAATCCAAGGACTCAACTCAATTTCGAGAACGAAATTCCAAAAACAAGGGGAGAATGCAACACCCGTCAAATTTCTAGGTCAAGATCCATACACACCCTTAAAACTATATCATTTCATTTGTGCATTAGACATTATTACATTAACAATGTAATCCCGAGCCTAGCAAAGCCCATACAATTTCAGGAATTCATTACATTTTCCAACAATGTCCATTTATGCATGCAACACCCAATTAACCCGAAACAATTGGCAATGAACAATCAAGCCAATCACACCCTCAATAGCGAGCAACCGAATGTCCAATTGTTACGTAAAATGAAACAAGATTACACATGTCAATATAAAAATTGGAAACTATACAATTGCATACAAAACCCAAGTATTTATAAGACATTTTGTGAATATTCGTCATTACATTGAGTTTTACCATTGATCAAGTTCCAACTATAAACATATGCAACATGAGTTATTGTAAATTTAAACATATGTTTTAACATTGATTTACAAATGACATTCTATGAAAATAAAACCATGTTATTATTATACATGTGTTATCAATGTCAAAACACAACACTATACATATGATCATGTCCAAATAAATTTCTAAAATGTGTATAGACTTGATGGATTTCAAAACACAAATTATATATATACACATACACACAATCGGCTACATATATATGTGTGTGTATAATCAAAGACTAAACAATATCTTATGTACTCATGTACCTCCATACGATATATATAAAAACATGTGTGTGATTAAATTACACGATAATACATAGGTGTATACACATTAGCAATATGATATAGATGTGTGAGTAGGTGATTGTAACAAATAAACAACTTATGTATCTATACACATATATAATCGCGCACATGTATTAGAGTTTGATTGAGACCTTTCATCACAACACAAAAATAGATATACACTCATACACACCATACGAAACAAATATATGCACATACACCACAATCATATATATATATATATATATATATATATGTCTTATACAGTACCATAACCATCTAAAAACTCCAATATCCATGCTTTGCACCAATCTAGTGCCTTAATCACTAAACACCTTCTTCCTTTGTATGGTTGACCCTTATAATTATCCGTTTACTACTCCCAAGAACTGGCCAAGAATGAGACAAGGCAAGCATGCACAACCTAGCCCTCCTTAGGTCAACTTCTTAGATGATTCTGGCAACTACTTTACGAACAACAAAGATCCATGGTGTTGACTAGCCCAAAACTACCTAACGCCTCATCCACTCCTCTCTCCCTCTCGGATTATATAAGGGTCGAATGGCCTTTGGTTTTTTCACACACAAATCTCTCAAACCCATTAACACACAACACACACTTCTTCTCTTCTCTTTTGCTCTCGGCCGAACCCTAAACCACCACCCGAGCCTTTTTCGAACGCTAAACACAATCAGCCACTATCGAGCACCATTCAAGTGTTAGAAGCTATATTGTTGAACTAATCGACTAGAAACTCGAGCCATTTCCTTGTTTTCTTCGACTCTTAACCGTGGTATGTGAAACAAGCCTGTGTTCTTTCAATCCTGTTATTCTTTGTCGATATTATGTTCACCCGAAGTCACGACACTGTAACACACACTAACACATGAGTACAATGAGTTATAATCGACAAAACACACAAAACTAGTATTAAAACATATTACATACACACGCATATATATATATATATAGGATGTATATACACACACGAATACATGAATAAACACACATACAATGTCATGTACTACACATACGCGTTTGTGTGTGTATATTGTTTTATATAGACCATCAAATCGACTCTTGAAACTTGAAACATAACCTTGTAAAAATTTATGATTATTATGAAAATCATGTTAAAAATGACAAAAAAAACACGTGTTAACTACATTTTTGAAACAAGAATTCTCAAACATATGTTAAAATTTCATTTTTACATAAGAATCTTAACATGTGTTAACATGAGCTATCATATGGTGACATATGGTAACTTGTGAACCTGGTTTTCAATATAAACGAACGGATCTAACGATAGTTTTCAAGATCTACAAGCTAAAACCATACATCTTTTCAAAAGTACAAGCAATGGTACGTAATTATCATCACGTGTATGGACTATAACCCTATGTACAAATAGTCCATTGATCTACAACTCGGGTGCATAACTTGCATAGTAAATTATCGAGTATAAAGACTTATGTTGTCCTTAACATCCTAGGGCACTTTTGTTCGGTCTCTATTCATTTGGGCTTTTGCATTTGCTAAGCCACTCGCGCAGACACCAGGTGAGTTTCATGACCCCATTTTACTGTTTTGATACTTTTGTGGGAAAAACATCTACACATTTCAAGTTACATTTCGTTTAAAATGAACTCTATCATGACTACCATGTGAAACATTAGACAAACGCTTCATGAGCTCATAGTCCTCGCACATACATTACACTGTAACCATTAGCTAAACAGGTAGCTATGGAACACTTAAATAGATCTATTGGGTTGACACCCCTACTCTTGGTTATTCACTATAACCTGTCACATACAAAAGAGTGCTAATTTTCTACGATTCTTACATTGTTTTTATTGTACAATGCGCGAGGCACAACAGTCAAGAGGTATGGTTATGGGATTCATTTTGGCACAGTAATCATTGGCTTAGCTAGCTTTGATTGGTCATACACGAATTTCAAACTTTACTTTACGTACATTTAAACATGTGAACTCACCAGCTTTATGTTGACAAATTTTTATGCATGTTTTTCAGGTAATTGATTTCATGGAAAGTCGGGTTTCAAGAAATCGGTTTGAGCTAGCGTCGTGTGGTACCATCTTTTGTGGGTCATGTCTTAAATCAATTGAAAATTTTATGTGTTTTTATGGTGGCTTACCCATTGAGACAATTTAATTCATGTTTTTGTTAAACAATTTGAATGTTTGATATCAATTATATCTATTTCTTATGTGTTGCTCAAACCTTGTGCTTGAAAACCTTTTGACGTTACACTCCCATGTTTCCGTCTAGGCGGGGTGTGACAGGAATGACCAGGCCGAAGTGATGGAAACAAGATCATGTTTCGGGCTTTTGGGAACTGGTACATGTAGCTGACAAGCTTCGCATTTTCGCAGTTGCTTGGATGTGTCTCGGTGCATAGAGGGCCAAAAGTATCCCAAGTTCATAATCTTTGCCACCATCGACCTTGGGGCACAATAAGTACCACATATCCCTTCATGAATTTCCTTGATCAGATACTGGCTTTGTTCGGAGTCTACACTTCTAAGTAGTGGAGCTAGATAACCTTTGTAAAGAATATCCCCTTGCAACACATACTGTCTTGACTTAGTTCGAACCCTTTCAACCTCTGTCTGGTCATCAGGTAACTCACCATTTTTTAGGAAATTTATGATGGGAGTCATTCAATTTGGTCCTTCTTCGATGATCACATCTTGTACTTTAAGCTCTTGAATTGAAGGTGATTTGAGTACCTCAACCAACACGTTCTTAGTAAGATTGGCGAAGGTAAGAGAGGCAAGTTTGCTCAATGCATTAGCCTTCTTATTTTGAGAATGAGGGACTTTCTTGATTACACAAGAGTGGAAGGTATTCATGAGCTCTTTTGACTTTTCTCAGTATTTCTTCATGTTGGGCTCTTTAGCAATATAGCTATCGTTCTCTTGAGTCGAGATCAATAGTGAGTGTGTAAAGACTTTAAGCCTTTCGGGGTTGATTAACACTAGGCCAACTCCTGAACCTTTAATACTGGAAGCTCCATAGGTAAAAATCTTTTAGGCTTCAAGGTCAGGTGGCCACTGCTTATGGCGTTAACCTTCGTTGCTTCTTCCTTAGGAATTTCAACAATAAAGTTGGCCAGTATTTGTGCCTGGATTGCTTTCCTTGGGACGTAGGTGATTTTATGTTCACCTAGTTCAACAACCCATTTGGCCAGTCATCCCGAGGTTTCAGGTTTTTCAAGTACACTCTTGATGGGTTGGTCGGTGACCACTTGTATTGAGTGTGCTTGAAAGTTTAGACTAAGTCTAAATTGAGCTTCTCCAAAGGAGGGTACTTGATTTCTGCCAGTTTTAGGGATTTAATGAAGAAGTAAACAATTACCTATGCTTTGTCTCGTTCTATGGTGAGAACTACGCTTATGGCTTTTTCAGCGACCGAGAGATAGACATAAATTGTTTCCCTTGCTTCAGAAGAAGCAATGGTTGGGATGGAAGCCAAGTGTTACTTTGTTTGGTTGAAGGCTTCTTCAGCTTCTTCATTCCAACAAAAGTCGTTTTTGTTTGTGAACCTTTGAGGGTTCTGAGGAATGGAAAGGACTTTTCAGCAAGCTTTGACATGAAACGCTTCAAGGCTGCGTGCTTTCCATTCAAGTTTTCTACCACCTTCTTGGTTTGTGGGGACTTAGTGTCTAGAACAGCTCTAACTTTGTTGGGTTTTGCTTTAATGCTTTGTTTTCCCACGATGTGTCCCAGGAACTTGCCTTCTTTGAAACCAAATGAGTACTTGACCGGATTAATCTTCATGTTGATCTTTCTATGGTTTTGGAAGGTCTCTTGTATGTCTTCAAGCATTTGACCTTATATATGGCTCTTGATCACGAGACCATCAACGTAAGCTTCCATGTTTCTACCAATTTGGCTTGAAAAAGCTTTGTCTACTGTTGGGTTTAGTTGAGACCACAGATACCAGAATGAAGACTTTTGATAGCTTATGATGTAATGTGTAAGTCTAGGGACTATTTATGTAATTATGGATAGTTGTTAAGCAAACCCTAGTGGGCTGCGTACTTAACCACGGCCCCTGCGCACTTAGCTTAAGTGTGCAGGCCCATCAGCACCTCTATAAATAGAAAGTTATGTTGCAGCACTAGGGTTAGGGTTTTTGGTTATCTTCTTAGCACAAGTTGAATCCGGTGCGTACTTGTTTGTAATCCATGGTGTTTTAATGATAAATCAGTAATGGAATCGTGTCCTTGTTCATCTTGTGTGTCGGTTTTTATCATATTCATCTAGTTTCTTTGTTGTTCAAGATTAATCACTTAAAACACCTAATCCATAGGTGTTTCTAAGTGATAACAATCTCTTGCACTTAACAAGATCTAGCATTTGGGACTTACAATTTGGTATCAGAGCCTTTGTGCTCTAGATTGTATCTACTTAAGATACCAAAACCCTCATCTTGTTAGTTTTTCTTAAAATTTTTATAAACTTTTGTGTTTTTATAAAAAAATAGGGGTGTTTTTCTTGTCTGGTTGCTTCAGATTTCGTTTGGTATTGTGTTTCTAAGTGTTAAAAGTTGTTTATTTTGAATAGAAACATTATTCAAGCATTTCAGATGGAATGAAAAGGTTTTGGATAGGATTCAGCTGAGTTTTGTGCTTGTTTAACAGACGTTTTTGCGCACTTATTTCTTGGTTTGCCCACTTAATTCTTGTTTTGAGCACTTATTTCTTGTTTTGAGCACTTAACTCATAAGCTGCATACTTGTTTCTTAAGACTGTGCACTTAATTCCAGATTATATATGCGCACTTGGTTCATAAGCTGCGCACTTAAAATCTTAAAAAATTTCAAAGTTTTTCTCTGTCTCCGGGCACACAACTAGGGTTTCTGCGCACTTAATCAGAAACCTCTGGTTCTTCTACGCACTTACTGAAAAGGCGTAGTTTTGAGTACTTGGCTAGGGTTTCTGCGCACTAAAATCTTAAACAAGAGTTTAAGTGTCTGCGTACTTCATTTAGTACGCAGATTGATCTGTCAAGACTGAGCACTTACCATGCCCAAGTGTTGACTGATCTGGGCACTTATCAAAAAGGCATTAGCTTTTTGTGTATCTTTCAAAACTGCGCACTTATCAGGAGACAATATCTTGACAGGGTTATTTATGTTGTTACAGGTTGCTGCGTACTTGTTCTTTGCGCACTTATCAGTACTGCGCACTTATATGCGCACTTAAGAACAACTCACTTAAATTAAGGACTGTGGACTTTATTCTGGACTGTAACCTTTATAATCAGAAAACCAAACTTATAAAATCAACCTAAATCAATGGCTGGTAATAGTAACACTAACTCAGTTAATCCCATAACCCAAGCTGATCTGGAGACTGGAACTATAACTCGTATCCCTAAGTTGATGGGTGCACATGACTACGGAACCTGGAAAAACCGCATGAAGGCGTTCTACTATGTGAACGACTTTACCCAATGGACCTCTGTCCAGCTAGGTCCACACAAGTTATCCATACCTAAAACAAGGAAAATACCTTGCAAAAATAAGATGAAACAAAACGCAAAAATGAAACACATAAAAATAACTCAAAATAACCAACAGAACCTATAAAAACTCTACAAATTTGGGTTTTGATCGGCGATCCTACTATTATTAAGAAATTTATCTGGGATCTACGAGGATATATGCATCATCCTCGTGTAAATCAATCACGCCACCTAGGTCATCTCTCATAAGCCCTGACCTTTTCTGCCTAAATCTAAGCTCACCAAAGAATATGCTCAAAAGTGAGCACTTAATCAGGATCCTCTCCCTATACTTAGATCTATTCACTATCTTAAGAGGGATTTTAGTGTGCGTTTCCATCTCCTCATCTATCGGTGGTAACTCCTCCACCCCAGGGGATAGCAAAATTTGAATCGAGGGCTTCTGAACCACCTCCTCAGAACTCTCAAAAATCTCAATTGCCTCTAAGTTATCTCGATGCTCACCGACTGCACAACCTAGATTATGCTCCATAGGAATGACAGTTTCTATCTCCTACCTCTCGTCTATCTAGAGTCATGTGTCAAATAAGTCTTTTCCATGGATGTAGTCAATGCAACGACAAACATGTGACATGAAAGTTCCAAAAAAGCACACAGATTCGACCTGACTACTCATACTCTCCCGTGATTTTGCTTTGCCTTCAAGATCAATGCAGGATGTGATTGGTCAAAGCTCAGCAGAGTTTGGATTGCTCAACAATGAATGAAGATCAAAGTTTGCTATGTTGTTGTGGAAGACAGAGAGTTTGAAGACATACTGGCTAGGTCCAAGGGGGAGTCCGTTAGTACATGTTTGTTTTGATGTCCTAGTATATGTGTTTAGAAAATGTGTTGGTTGTATTTAACTTGTTTTTGTGTGAAAAGGGTATTTTCGTATTTGTGCAGGGCGAGTAGGTTTGGATACCCAATCACCCTACGCACTCGTGTCCCTACAAGCCAAACTAGGCGATTGGGTTACTACCCACTTGTGTCCCTGCAAGCCAGTCACCCCTAGGGCTTAGGGCGAGTGGCATCAGCTATAAATAGATGCAATCATTACCCTAAGCATTTAGTTGTCATTTTGGTGAGATTTAGAGGTGCTTTATGGTCTTATTCATTTTGTAAACACTCGTGCTCTATTTATTAATCGAATAACCATTTAAACCATATCTGAAAATTCGTTTTTGAGTGTGTTTGATATATTTGTTACTTAAACAAAGACCCGAGGATTCCGCACTCGTGTCTTGAACAAACCTTTGATAATCATCCATTACGGTCCTATAGCTGGTATGGTCATATAATAGTAGAGAACCCCTTTGGCAGCTAGCGCCTGCGAGACAGGAGCATTGTTGTCGACACCGATCGAGGGTCCTAGTGGTAGGTCGAGGAGCCACAGGGTGGGGCGAGGGCACACAATTAGGGACATGGACGATGAGGGAGGAGCGGGCCTAGCTCATCGTGCATATGAGCTCCGTAGTACCAGATCATGTCTTACGCATCTAGTAGGATTTGTGGAGAGGTTGGCATGAGTGGAGGATGCGGTGGACATGTTATTGGCTCAGCTAGGCACATTGTTAGCCCATATGCAATGGATGATGGACATCTTCGCCGCGTAGATGCTTGTTGCCAGCGTACCCGTCAGACCTTGATTGAGAGATCCCGCGCCAATTGCAGCAACCCAACTAACACCAGACTTTGTTAGCCGATGATTATGCATCGGTGGTCAATGGTCAATGTAGATGGTCAATGTAATTATTGTAGATTATTATGTAGTGGTCAATGGTCAATCTAGGTGGTCAATATAGTTATTGTAGATTATTATTATATTTCCATATTAGCTTTTCCCTTGTAACTATTTAAGCACATTGTATGTCAATGAGAAAGCAAGCCATTGTATAATCTCACATGGTATCATTGTAAGGTGTACTGTTTTCGAACACCACCTCTGCCATCCACTTTCATAGTTGTTCTTGAACAACTTCAATTCACATCCACATAATATTGTTGGCCACTTCTTTGATTCTTCACCTCTTTTTTTATTTTTTCAAGAATCCGCATAATATTGTCGGTCACTTTTCACAGTTTCATATGGCCAACAACCGATCATTTTCAGGCCCATCTCATCGTCTCAACCCTCGAAACCACACCAACCGACCTAATAACCGAACCCGAAACACCTACATGTCACCACCCCCATACCCGAACAATCCTCAAAAACAACCATACTATCCTCCTTTTTGGGCCCCTCCTTATTGGACACCACCATCTTGTCCCTACCCAACCCAAAATTGGTCACAACCTTGGTATCCACCGGCGTCTTCTAGTTCTCACAATACCTGTGGCAGTCAAAGGTCGGCACAGGCTCACCTTACCGAGGTAGATTCTTTGGAGCCTACACAGCTTGCAGATGCGGTTCATGCTCTTTCAGTTGATTCAGGTGATGAAAATAATCAGTGGAACTTCGATACAGGTGCATCTTCTCATATCTCTTTAGATAAAAATAATATTGACACGTTTTCCACGTTTGCACCAATAGCGTCAATAATTGTTGGCAATGGCAATAAACTTCCAGTTTTGGGATCGGTAAACTCCACCTTAAATTTTGCTTCCAAACCATTATACCTTAAAAACATCCTTTTCAACCCAAACATAGTCAAAAACCTTATATCTGTTCGTTAATTTAATATTGATAATTACACATCTATCGAATTTGACCCATATGGGTTTTCTGTGAAAGATTTTAAGGATGGCACGATCCTGAGTCGTCACAACAGTACGAGTGACCTGTACCCACTCACCCCAAATGCTTCCGCGTCCGCTTGTTTTGCATCCACCCAAGACTCTCCTTTTTGGCATCATCGACTCGGTCACCCGGATCAACCCGTAATGGACTTTCTTCGTTTAAACAATTTTATTTCTTATAATAAGCAAAAGACTTCATCTCTTTCCATGCTTGTCTGTTGTCCAAGCACAAACGTTTACAATTTAATGATTCTGTTTCTCATACATTATGTCCATTTTCGTTATTGCATTGTGATTTATGGACTTCACCACTTTCAAGTCATGCGGGTTACAAATACTATTTGGTAATAATTGATGATTTTACTCATTACACGTGGGTTTATCCACTTAAATTTAAATCTGAAACTTTTTCCAAAATAACACATTTTCATCAATTGGTTTCCACCCAATTTCGTCTTCCCATACAAGCAATCCAATGTGACATGTGGGGCGAATTCGATAACACCAACTTCCACAACTTCACCTCTCAAAATGGCATTCAACTTCGGTTTTCGTGCCCTCACACATATCAACAAAATGGCAAAGCCGAACGCATGATCCGTCGCATAAACGAGATCATGTTCACCCTTCTCACCCATACCTCTTTACCCTCCACCTATTGGGTTGAGGCCCTTCACACCGCCTCTTATCTTCACAACATTCTCCCCACCAAACTTCTCCAAAACCGCACTCCTTTATCTCTCCTTTACATTCGTGAGCCTTCCTATGACCACCTTCGCGTGTTCGGCACCTTATGCTACCCGGACACCTCCGCCACCCGTCCTAATAAACTCACCCACCGCTCTCTTCCATGCCTTTTTCTAGGCTACCCAGCCAACTATCGCGGGTACCGATGCCTTGATCTTGTTTCGGGCAAAACCATATTTTCCCGACACGTCACCTTCGACGAAAAAGTTTTTCCTCTTTCCAATCCTTCCTCCCCACCTCCCGATCACTCATTCCTTGACCCTAACCCACTCCTATTCGACCCACACTACTTTTCCTCACCAAATCCTTCCTCATCGGCCCAACATACCTCATCTATATCCCACACGACCCAAACCACAACCCAACCAACTTCTCTCGCCTCCATATCCCAACCAGCCCAAACACCACACACTCCTTCGGCCCACACCTCACACTCTTCACCGGCCCATAACTTAAACCCCCCACCGGCCCACACCCAACACCCTTCACCGCCCCAACACTTAAACCCTCCACCGGCCCACATCCTACACCCTCCACCTACTGCACCCAGCCCACCACCACCCCCACAACTCGACCAGAATCCTCCTCCCACTGTCAACCCTACGCATCACCCAATGCAAACCCGGTCCTGTGCTGGCATCTTTAAACCTAAAATCCCCTTTTCCCTACATACCCAGACCTCTCCTACTCCCTCACCTCTACCTAAATCCCATCTTTCCGCCCTTACCGACCCAAACTGGAAGCAAGCCATGGTTGACGAATATGAAGCTCTATTGGCCAACAACACGTGGGAACTTGTCCCTCGCCCACCCGATGCTCCTATCATCCGATGTATGTGGCTTTTCAAACACAATTTCCATGCCGACGGTTCTCTAGAGCGACACAAGGCTCGTTTGGTAGTAAATGGAAAAAGCCAAATAGTTGGGATTGACTGTGATGAGATTTTCAGTCCAGTGGTCAAACCTACCACTATTCGCACTGTCCTCAGTCTTGCCATTTCAAGAGGTTGGTCTATGCACTAATTAGATGTAAAAAAACGCCTTCCTACACGGCCACTTGAAGGAAACCGTATACATGTTTCAGCCTCCTGGTTTCACCTCTGACACACACCCTAAATATGTTTGCAAACTTAATAAATTTTTATATGGTCTAAAACAAGCTCTTAGAGCTTGGTATCAACGTTTTGCAGGGTATTTGCTAAAGTGTGGATTCAAAGGCAGTGTTTGTGACACTTCACTCTTTATATATCATCATGGCAACCAAATGGCGTACCTACTACTTTACGTGGATGATATCATTTTAACGGCCTCAAGCGATAGCCTTCTGCAACAAATCATTAAGTCCCTCACTGCTGAATTCAAGATGACTGATCTAGGTATCTTGCATCACTTTCTGGGTATCGCTGTGACCAAACAAGCTAACGGGTTGTTCTTATCTCAGTCAACATATGCTGCCGACATCTTGTCTCGTGCTAACATGTCAAACTGCAAACCTGCTAGCACACCAGTCGAACCTGGCTCCAAACTTAGTGCTGACATAGGCTCCACCTTTGAAGACGGTTCTCTTTATCAAAGTTTAGCTGGTGCACTTCAGTATCTTACTATCACCACACCAGACATCGCCTATGCTGTTCAATAAGTCTGCCTCTTCATGCATGCATGCTCCACGAGAACCGCATTTCCAGTTCCTGAAACGCATTCTCCGTTACATTAAGGGCACTCTTAATCAAGGCTTACTACTCTCCCCCTCATCCTCCACATCCTTGACAGCTTACTCTGACGCTGATTGGGGTGGGTGTCCCGACTCTAGACGCTCAACGTCTGGCTATTGCGTTTTCTTGGGCACGAACTTGATCTCTTGGTCTTCTAAACGACAACCTACTATTTCTAGGTCCAGCGCAGAAGCCGAATACCTTGCCGTGGCCAACACTGTCGCTGAACTCAGGTGGGTTCGAAATCTTTTGCTTGAGTTACATGTTCCTGTCCGCCAGGCCTCTCTTATTTATTGTGACAACATCTCGGCTGTGTATCTCACTGAAAATCCAGTCAATCATCAACGCACCAAACACATTGAACTGGATATCCATTTTGTCCGAGAAAAGGTCCGTCTTGGTGCAGTCAAAGTCCTTCACGTCCCTGCTGAGTACTAATGCGCAGATATCTTCACCAAAGGTTTACCGAAGCATCTCTTTGAGCGTTTCTGTTCCAGTTTATGCCTTCGTCGTCCTACGGCTCAAACTACGGGGGCGTGTTAGCCGATGATTATGCATCGGTGGTCAATGGTCAATGTAGATGGTCAATGTAATTATTGTAGATTATTATGTAGTGGTCCACTACTAGAAAAATACCCCTATCCTGACACACATTTAATGACACGCGAGAATTCATGACACGCAAAAGTGCGTGTCATTAAAAAATCGTCATCTTTTAAAAAAATTGGTCAAACAATGACACTCTTTTTTGCGTGTCAACAATCTAATGTCAAGATTTTAAAAAAAATGACACTATAACAATTGAGTGTCATGTTTGGTGGCAAATATTTCAGACTTTCCTGTTCCCTCCTCACGCCCATCTCTCTCTCTTCCTTTATTCTTGTGCAAACACTTAAGAAAAAAAAAACCCCTTCAAACACCCAATCGTAACCCACCCCTTCTCTGCCAGAACCCTCTTCGATCAGAAAAAACCCCATCAAACACCCTTCTCTCCTAAAAACCTTCTCTGCAGATCGTAACCTTCTCTGCTAAAAACCCATCCAACAAAACCTTCTCTGCAGATCGTAACCTTCTCTGCTAAAAACACCTGCATCAAACACCCTCGTAACTTCTTCAGAACGAACCCGCGCAGATCGTAACCCTCTTCAGAAACATTCAAAATGTGATACTAATCAGGTTAGGGTTTATCTTATTATGTATTGTTTTTTAGTTATTATGGTTTATTGTTGAAATGTGATACTAATCAGGTTATGGTTTATGTTATTATGTATTGTTTTTTAGTTATTATGGTTTTAATAAAACAAGCCTCACGCTGATCTAGAAAACGCCTCGCGCTTTTATGCGAATCTGGGTCAAATTTGGTCTAAATAAGGGTAGTTGATATGTAAAAACAACCTAAGGGATGATGCAATTATGAATGGTTTACTTGATAAAAAGAATGCTATGTAAAAGAGATGAGGGAGAAGCAGCGTCCGGTTGTACATAAAGCTTATTTGGTTGTATGTAACACAACGCCTCACATACGTGATTTAAATTCATACAATAAAAGAGTTTCGATCCAGTTTAGTACGTATTTAAATTAGTACGTGTAAGTGTTCTTGAAACATGAATTAAAAATATTATTTAATAATTTATAACTTTTTGATTGTACAATTAATTAAACAGTTTCAAGAAGTGGTATACAAAATTGATATAAAGCAAAGGATCAGAAGCCATGTCATATTTTCACAGTATTGGATTTTCACCATTAGTCGCGATGAATCCTTCGGATTTTTTACTTGATCTAGCAAATGGTATGCATTCCAATTATATTTATGTTTATTTGTTTGCATAATAACTAATTTTGTTATATAACTTTGTAAAAATCAAAAATCAGGTATATCGCTGGATGATTCCAATCAAGAAGATCAAGCAACCATCAAACAAAACCTAGTTACAGCTTATAAGTTGAAACTAGATGATAAATTGAAAGCTGAAACCCGAGAATACAAAGAACAAGTTGACGATGTGCTTGACCACAAGAAGTCTGAACAATGGAATACAATTTGGTTGCAACAGTTCACAATTTTGCTTAGAAGAGATCTAAAAGAAAGGCGACACGAATCTTTCGATGTTCTGAAGATTGCTCAAGTTTTGGTCATTTCAGTTCTTTGTGGTTTACTATGGTGGCAGTCAGATACAGCTCACATTCAAGATCAGGTAAGCGAAATTCGCTGTCTTGATACTATTGTTTATTTGTGTATTTGCAGTTTCGATATACTACTGACTTAAAAATTTTATAGTCAGGATTGTTGTTCTTTTACATTGGATTTTGGGGGTTTTTTCCGTTAGTTCAAGCAATTTTCACATTCCCTCAAGAGCGAGATATGCTTTCGAAAGAAAGATCATCAGGAATGTATCGGCTTTCATCTTATTTCATGTCAAGAACAATAGGTGATCTTCCAATGGAGCTAGTTCTTCCCACATTTTTTTGCATCATTACCTACTGGATGGCAGGGCTCAAGCCGGTTGTACATAAAGCTTATTTGGTTGTATGTAACACAACGCCTCACGTACGTGATGCTTTTGCCTTATGTCTCGAGCGCCTCGTGCTTTTTTAAATCAAGATTTTTACTCCTAAATATTATACCAAATTACCAATAAAAAGTTATTAAAATTGCACTTGTTTTCTGCATTGTAGAATTTATTTTCTATAGTTATAAAGTGTTTGTTTTGACTTTTGATTGTAGGCTAGAAGAATGGATGTTGTGTGGGGTGAAACTGCTGGAGTAAAAGGTCAACTATGGTTGTTGTTGCCCATACTTTTTGTCTTGCAGGTGATTTGCTTTTTGAATGGTTTTATGATTTATGCAATTTGTTGACTTATACTTAAACATCAACTGTTTTTAACTACTTATTACAGGCTTTTGAAGCATACGTGGGCGTGTTATTGCTACAAACTGCAGTTGTTGGTGTTGCATCTGAATGGCAGGTAAGAAACTCCACAATTTAACATTTTGTAGAGGTGGAATTTTCTAGCTTTCATGTGGGCCTGTTTGGGTGGTGTTTGTTCTCTAACGTGGTCAAATGGGTTTGAAAAAAGATTATGTAAAAGTTAAACGGGTCAATGGAATTTTCGACTTTTCATGTGGGCCTGTTTGGGTGATGTTATCTCAAACGTGGTAAAATGGGCTATAACAAGATTAGGTAACAGTTAAACGGGTCAATGGGATTGAAACTTGAAAGTAGCCAAATGTGTAGATAACATAGAAAAAATGGACAAGAGCTGTTTGCGGGTCAACCTAACCTGGCCCCAAATGGCACGTTTAACCACAACAGTTTTTGACCCATCCAAAAGTGTTGGCGGGTCAACCTAACCCGACCCAGCCCATGTAATTTTTGGTGTTGTGGGATGGTGAAGTTGAACGATGGGAAATGTGTTTGGCAGGTGGTTACTTGTAGAATCCTTCTGATAATTATGGCAGTTGGGAATTTCGTGAACACAGTGCAGACTCTTGTTCTGAAATCCCGGTTCAAAGCAAAGATGAAAAGAGGTAAAAGCAAGATGAAAAGATGAAAAGATGAAAAGAGGTAAAAGCAAAGATAACCTGTGCAGTCGCCTGCTGCGCACTGCTGTGCAGTCATAACCTCCCCATACCCTACCAATAGCTTGATATGACGGGTTTCATTGAAGAGAGAACTTATCATCCAAAAACTAACCTTTTGCCAATTATTTCTGCAACAACACAAGGTGAGCACTTAATTATCCTAACTATATATTTGGACTGATCTGAATATAGATGCGCGCATATAGATGCTCCTAACTAGCGCTGCAGGATTAGGGAAGCTTATTTCATATAATTCTTTTAATGTGTAGTGTCCGTGTCAGCCGGGGTTCACAGAATGTGGTTATTATGTAATGAAATTCATGAAGGAGATCGTTACGGACGGACTAGGAATATTGGACAATGTAAGTTGATCGAGTCAAATTCTAGTCACTTATGTTTTCTTGAAACTAAAACCATCGCGAACCTTAACCTTTCGTCTTATTAATTTAATTGTGTCTCAGATTGGGGGAGGAGTGGAGGCTTACTCGGATGCGGATATTGATTATGTTCGTGAAGAATGGTCGAGTTATGCCTCGACCTTCATTTTCAAGTTATGATCCGTATGTTTAGGCTTACTCATCGACTAATATAATGTATTGATACAATGTTTTTGTAACCCTTTGTGGTAGAATTCGACATAATTGTAATGGGTTTTTTGGTGGTATAATATATGCAGCTTTATTATTAAATTTATTGTTTTTGTAATTATAAATAAAAAATAATTCCAGGATATTATTCGTTTTACAGAAAAAAAAAATTTAGGTAAAAAAACATGACAGGCAAAATGACTGTCATAAAGGTGTGTCATAAATTCATGTGTCATAAAAAAAATTCGTAAATGAGTGTCAAGAATGTTTGTCATTAAAGAGCGTGTCATAAATGCGTGTCAAAAACGCGTGTCATAAAGGAGTGTCATAAACGTGTGTCATTAAAAGATGATACGCGCCTGCATGTGTAAGACCCTAACCCGTAATCACGCGATCAACGCCCAAATCATACGGGTTTGGACCTTACTTAAACCACTCCCGATTAAACTTTGGTAAATTATGAAAACCCAACTTAATGAATCCCATACACGTTTAGTTCCAATAAATTTTACATCATTGCTACAAAAAGAATGTACTAAAGTTTGTGTTTTTAACGGGAGTTCGTTAGATTCTAGTGCGGAAGCTTGTATGAGTGATCGGGTGTGTTCGGCTCTTATCGCGACTTGATCCTTGCTCCGGGACTTCCATCACATGTTTACCTAGCACCATTACACAAAGAATGGTTAGTGAGTGGTCAAATGAAACATTTAACTAGTACGATAGTCGTTACACGTCGAAACGGAACGAACCAGGCCAAACGGCCCTTTATCAGGAGAACAAACTGCTGCAACTTTTGCGCAGCAGCTGTTCGGATCGCTTTTACCCCTTCTAAAACCCAAAATCCGACTTTGACTTTCAAATGAGAATTGTTCTACGCTCCGAGAGCTTTTCAGGCATATAAAGAACGCCTCCTAACGATTTTTCTACGATTTTATATGCAATTCTAAAGATCGTGTCGTCATGCTGTTCTCTGCGCGCGGCCGCGCGGTCTCTGTGAGCGGCCGCGCAAAGCTTCTGATGTAATTTTGGTGGTTTTTAAGCATGGGAATCATGTCGCAACCGCATTTGATGATTCCCGAAGCCTAAGTATTGACTTGCCGACTAAATAAACCTTTGTTTGACGGAAATCATTGCTCGGTTTATGTCGCCATGATCCGGTTCTTAGTTTTGAATGTTTATGGCGACTTTTACACAAATCGACCCATTTAGACATTGAACTTAAGCAAAACACCATTCGACCACGCGCAATGCGTATAGTTTATGTTGTCAAGTCATTAGACACTTGATCAACTAAAGTGTTTGTCCGATTTGTTCATTATGACTTTGTTATTAGATTTATCCTTTAGTAAATCTTTATAAATTCCCAAAATGCCCCTCCTAGCCAAATCTTTCGATTTAGCCATTCATGGCGACTCTTCTTGATTCAAACCCATTGTTTTGGACTCAATGACTTGTTTAAAAACTTCTAAGTCCATACGGACTTAGATTTTCAACATTTCTCAAGATTGTTCTAATGTGGTCGATTCTAAGCGCCTTAGCGCGCATTAGACATAGTTATGGAAATAACTTACTTGATTTGCACCCACACTTCATGTGGGTACTTTATCACCTATGTTGCTTCGCCCGAAGGCGTTTATTTGACTACGGACTTACCGGGTGGCCTTGACCCATATCCATACCTTGTGTTTATCCTCCATGATTCTTAACATCAAGAATGCACGCGCAATTGCATTTACCTGTATGCTTTCTAAATAGACAACGTTAATTTCTCGGAACTCAAATGGCAATAACTTGCCATTTGACCCGTTTAACTTTATGAATCTTAATGCTTGGAATACAAGCATCAAGTGTTGGATTCACATGGTGAGGACATCACCATTTGACCCGTTTAGACTCCTAGTTCATAATGCTATGTTACCCAAGTTTTTATCTATGGTTCAAGTGAAACAAACTTGACCCATTTAACATCATGCTTAACGACTCCATTCAATTGGTTTAATTTGGATTAAAACATCATTTCTCACATATCTTTATTAGTTGACCCGTTTGATGGATTTCTCCATTTGGTCATAACTCATTATCTCGATTAAGGTCATAAACCACATTTTGTATTGAGTGCACATAAGGCAACTCACTTAATAGATTCTACCCCTTGGGGTTTATCTTTAC
Source organism: Ambrosia trifida (assembly GCA_028751855.1). NCBI lineage: Eukaryota > Viridiplantae > Streptophyta > Magnoliopsida > Asterales > Asteraceae > Ambrosia > Ambrosia trifida. Next base: position 91,119,482 of record CM054126.1, read on the forward strand.
CTCACACTCAAGATTTGAAACTAATATTTATAACAATTTAAGCTATGTTATAGTATATTGGTGTAAGTAAAACTTACCTCGCATCCATTCTTGTTTCCATAAGTATTCGCCTTGCATCCGTTTGACCCGTTTGCTCCCTCTTGGTTGTACCTAACTTGGGGATGAGTCAAACTTGTCTATTAGAATACATAATATGGAATTTTGTTCACTATCCATGACATCATGTATTCATTATCATTTCTAGCTAAATCCATAGCCATTTTCTTACATGTCTAGTTAAGATTAACTCATCTAGGCATTTCATCAAACACTTGGTGTGCATCCACCAATATACTTAGTTTTCAACATTCTAAGTTTAACCAAAATATAGCCATGTATCTAATTATTATCATAACAAGATATTTAGGCATTTCAACTAAATTTGATCATTATAACAACTCTTAAGAGTCACCAAAAACTACTAATCATGTGTGGTTTCAACCTAGAGGTTAAACCCCAAATCTTACATATTCACATAATCATATGGTCAAAATCAAATGCACATGTAGAATGTGATTCATAACTAAATTAGGTATGTTTGAGGTTCCCCAAGACTAGAGCAACCTCTTTTAACCATAAATTTCACGTTTTATCAAAACCCTAGTTTTTGACCAAATCAAAAACGGGTATTAACATCAAATTACATCAAATAGAAGGTACCTTGATGTTCATTAGGCCTTAGATGACTTGTTTCTTGCTAGAGCATCGAAAAGCCCCTTGATTTGGCTTGGATTCAAGCATGTTCTTGAGTGTTTAGGGTTGGAGGTTGAAGGAGATGATGATCTCCTGATCATAACTCACGACACACACACACACCAAGTGTGTGTTTTTATTGTTTTATTATTATTAATAAAACTCACTTTGTCATTTGGCAACAATGGTCCCTCAAGTTATCCCACTGTCATTTTTGTATAAAAACTAACTCATAAGCTAGTTTCAAACACCTTTTATTAATTTATAAACATAATATTATTAACTAGGTTATTTCCATATTAGAATATAACCCATGTTCTTATCCTCTAAGTCTCGTGTTAATATTTTGCTAATCACGCCTAATGGCGTAGTTAGGCGAACGAATGGTTTTGGGGTGTTACAAGTCTACCCCCCTTAAGGAGGTTTCGTCCTCGAAACCTTTCTTGTGTTGTTGCTTTGGTTACACCAAAGAACCTTTGTGTCTCTCATCAATTTTGAGCACCGCTCAATCCCTTGACATTCTATAGTCTAACGAGTAGTACTATATACTTATTGTTTGTATCCCTCTACTCGGCTTTCTAACTTTTATTATATGGAAGCCTTAGCTTTCATAGTATGACTTGAGTCATCCTATTATTTCGGTTAACTAGGGGCAATATCTACATACTTACCCCTACCCGACATTTTAGCTACTTATGTTCTTCATAGGTCTTCCCTAGATCCATAGACTATCTCCGTCTACTTTTATCCCGAATGATGTAATGTTTAAGGGGTCATACTATCATGCACCTTAGGGTATCTGCTGCAATACTCGATTGTAGCATGCATATGCATACATGTCTATGCGTCTATTTCTAACAAGTAAGTTGTCTTGGTTTTCAAGACTAACCCGGCTTTTTAACATAGCCGTTTTCTAGCTTCTTGGATTCATCCCCGAATCCAACCCTCGTTTCTTCTTGGTTTGCTATAATGTTATAAACAAACCTTGCTTTACACTAACATTTTCCTTTCTTTGGCTAATCCTTATTTTAAGAATTTTCCATTTATTTTGTTTACCCAAGTTCCCGTTTTGCTAACTCGATTGGTGGTCATTGCCCCAACCGACCCGTTTAAAGACTTTTGAGTTTTAGATTTCAAATCGTTTATATATATTTAGAACGCTTAGTTTCTTAAAGTCCTCTTTCTGATTACCGATCTTAATATAAATTGAGGTCGGTTTCCTTTTTATAAAACCTGGTGTTGATTCGTCATTACAACGTATTGTATCGACTAATCTCTTATTATCACAGTTTGCATTAGATTGTAATAACTACACAATCCGACTGTTATCATAATTTGCTTTAAATTGTACCAACGATACAATCTAATGTTATTGTAGTTTACACCATTTTTCATCCTTAACCCGAGGATGGAAAGAATTACTGATTTATCACGGCCCAATCCCGTTGTTTATGTCATAATCCGGAGATTCACGACTTGCCTGAATGTGATTATGACTCAACCCTTGATTAAGGTTCAAGTCCCTCTTTACGAATTTAACCTCCTATAAAAATCCGAGTTTAATTATGACTTAACCTTGATTAAGGTCCAAGTCTGTTTTCAAGCTAAATCTGTTTATGACTCAACCTTGATTAAGGTTCAAGTCTATTTCCAAACTGAATCTCTTTATGACTAAACCTTGATTAAGGTTCAAGTCAATCTTTGTATCAACCCAGGATAACTTGTATCGTATATTGCCCGTTTTGCTAGCCCAGCGTATAAGCTGGTGCCTCGCTCAAGGTCCTGCATGGTTCGCATCCCTGCCGTGTTAGACAGTGGACTACGTCCAAACGCTCTAGTTTGTTGTCCTCTTTGCTAGCCCAGCGTATTCTAGCTGGTGCCTCGCTCAAGGTCTTGCATGGATCGCATCCCTGCCGTGTTAGACAGTGGACTACGTCCAAAATTCCCCGGCACCTCACACTTACTAAGCCTTTGTTACATAGGTTGTATATGTATTAATCATAAGAAACCCATGGTATCATATGTTTAACACTTACCTGGCCAGGGTAAGCAATCCGCATATGGTACATATGGACTTGTTATAATTAGTACATCACATCCTATGTAAGCAAAGCTTCAGTTCATGCTTGTGTCCCTTATTTTATTTGGTAAAACCATTTCTTGATAAATTATTCAATGTTAGGTTTTTACCTTTATTCATTAAGAAAAAGCGATGTGTTTTCAATTTAATAAGCTTTGTGTGATCACACTCATTGGTATGATCACAACGCCTTTCTAAACATTAGTTTGGGATGATTACCCCCAACCCGGTCTCGATGTTCAAGTTAAGCTTGTGCATTGATCGTTCATTATCGTGAACTATGCACCTTTCACATTTTGCTTATTGCTTGCATATGCAATTACCATTCTTCAGGTGATAATTGCATACTAATGCACCTACTATGATTTCGAGCATGTACCTGTTTGATACTTGCTCCCGTGTTCCCTTCCGTTACTGATCCATTAGCTCGAGTCGTTACTTGACTTGGTCCTTAGTGAGCATGCTATCAGCCGTGCTCCCGAAACACCTACAACCTCGTTTGGTGAATCATTTGATCCTCTCTCGATCAAATAAGATGTTATCATCCCTGTCACATTTATAATTTCAATTAATTAGTAACATGACATTTCAGTATTAGTATGCATCACCGCAATAGTGATGTTAGAATTCTTGTTATACAAGATTTTCGTTGTGAGTACCTAATCATTTCCTTATCAAGCTTTTGAGATAGCGTGTATCTACACGATATCACTATTGATTACCCATAATAATTTCCGATCAAAACGGATGTTTATTATAGGTATTACTTACCGGATTCCTCGATCAAGTCTCGAACCGAACACCCTTCAACACTTTGAGCGCACGGTTTGAGTCCAAGTATCTTTCCCGACACTCGGATCCCTCAAACCTATGGCTCTGATACCACTTGTAAGACCCTAACCCGTAATCACGCGATCAACGCCCAAATCATACGGGTTTGGACCTTACTTAAACCACTCCCGATTAAACTTTGGTAAATTATGAAAACCCAACTTAATGAATCCCATACACGTTTAGTTCCAATAAATTTTACATCATTGCTACAAAAAGAATGTACTAAAGTTTGTGTTTTTAACGGGAGTTCGTTAGATTCTAGTGCGGAAGCTTGTATGAGTGATCGGGTGTGTTCGGCTCTTATCGCGACTTGATCCTTGCTCCGGGACTTCCATCACATGTTTACCTAGCACCATTACACAAAGAATGGTTAGTGAGTGGTCAAATGAAACATTTAACTAGTACGATAGTCGTTACACGTCGAAACGGAACGAACCAGGCCAAACGGCCCTTTATCAGGAGAACAAACTGCTGCAACTTTTGCGCAGCAGCTGTTCGGATCGCTTTTACCCCTTCTAAAACCCAAAATCCGACTTTGACTTTCAAATGAGAATTGTTCTACGCTCCGAGAGCTTTTCAGGCATATAAAGAATGCCTCCTAACGATTTTTCTACGATTTTATATGCAATTCTAAAGATCGTGTCGTCATGCTGTTCTCTGCGCGCGGCCGCGCGGTCTCTGTGAGCGGCCGCGCAAAGCTTCTGATGTAATTTTGGTGGTTTTTAAGCATGGGAATCATGTCGCAACCGCATTTGATGATTCCCGAAGCCTAAGTATTGACTTGCCGACTAAATAAACCTTTGTTTGACGGAAATCATTGCTCGGTTTATGTCGCCATGATCCGGTTCTTAGTTTTGAATGTTTATGGCGACTTTTACACAAATCGACCCATTTAGACATTGAACTTAAGCAAAACACCATTCGACCACGCGCAATGCGTATAGTTTATGTTGTCAAGTCATTAGACACTTGATCAACTAAAGTGTTTGTCCGATTTGTTCATTATGACTTTGTTATTAGATTTATCCTTTAGTAAATCTTTATAAATTCCCAAAATGCCCCTCCTAGCCAAATCTTTCGATTTAGCCATTCATGGCGACTCTTCTTGATTCAAACCCATTGTTTTGGACTCAATGACTTGTTTAAAAACTTCTAAGTCCATACGGACTTAGATTTTCAACATTTCTCAAGATTGTTCTAATGTGGTCGATTCTAAGCGCCTTAGCGCGCATTAGACATAGTTATGGAAATAACTTACTTGATTTGCACCCACACTTCATGTGGGTACTTTATCACCTATGTTGCTTCGCCCGAAGGCGTTTATTTGACTACGGACTTACCGGGTGGCCTTGACCCATATCCATACCTTGTGTTTATCCTCCATGATTCTTAACATCAAGAATGCACGCGCAATTGCATTTACCTGTATGCTTTCTAAATAGACAACGTTAATTTCTCGGAACTCAAATGGCAATAACTTGCCATTTGACCCGTTTAACTTTATGAATCTTAATGCTTGGAATACAAGCATCAAGTGTTGGATTCACATGGTGAGGACATCACCATTTGACCCGTTTAGACTCCTAGTTCATAATGCTATGTTACCCAAGTTTTTATCTATGGTTCAAGTGAAACAAACTTGACCCATTTAACATCATGCTTAACGACTCCATTCAATTGGTTTAATTTGGATTAAAACATCATTTCTCACATATCTTTATTAGTTGACCCGTTTGATGGATTTCTCCATTTGGTCATAACTCATTATCTCGATTAAGGTCATAAACCACATTTTGTATTGAGTGCACATAAGGCAACTCACTTAATAGATTCTACCCCTTGGGGTTTATCTTTACCTCACACTCAAGATTTGAAACTAATATTTATAACAATTTAAGCTATGTTATAGTATATTGGTGTAAGTAAAACTTACCTCGCATCCATTCTTGTTTCCATAAGTATTCGCCTTGCATCCGTTTGACCCGTTTGCTCCCTCTTGGTTGTACCTAACTTGGGGATGAGTCAAACTTGTCTATTAGAATACATAATATGGAATTTTGTTCACTATCCATGACATCATGTATTCATTATCATTTCTAGCTAAATCCATAGCCATTTTCTTACATGTCTAGTTAAGATTAACTCATCTAGGCATTTCATCAAACACTTGGTGTGCATCCACCAATATACTTAGTTTTCAACATTCTAAGTTTAACCAAAATATAGCCATGTATCTAATTATTATCATAACAAGATATTTAGGCATTTCAACTAAATTTGATCATTATAACAACTCTTAAGAGTCACCAAAAACTACTAATCATGTGTGGTTTCAACCTAGAGGTTAAACCCCAAATCTTACATATTCACATAATCATATGGTCAAAATCAAATGCACATGTAGAATGTGATTCATAACTAAATTAGGTATGTTTGAGGTTCCCCAAGACTAGAGCAACCTCTTTTAACCATAAATTTCACGTTTTATCAAAACCCTAGTTTTTGACCAAATCAAAAACGGGTATTAACATCAAATTACATCAAATAGAAGGTACCTTGATGTTCATTAGGCCTTAGATGACTTGTTTCTTGCTAGAGCATCGAAAAGCCCCTTGATTTGGCTTGGATTCAAGCATGTTCTTGAGTGTTTAGGGTTGGAGGTTGAAGGAGATGATGATCTCCTGATCATAACTCACGACACACACACACACCAAGTGTGTGTTTTTATTGTTTTATTATTATTAATAAAACTCACTTTGTCATTTGGCAACAATGGTCCCTCAAGTTATCCCACTGTCATTTTTGTATAAAAACTAACTCATAAGCTAGTTTCAAACACCTTTTATTAATTTATAAACATAATATTATTAACTAGGTTATTTCCATATTAGAATATAACCCATGTTCTTATCCTCTAAGTCTCGTGTTAATATTTTGCTAATCACGCCTAATGGCGTAGTTAGGCGAACGAATGGTTTTGGGGTGTTACAGCATGTCATAAAAATTTAATGACATGTTCATCCTTGACACTTTGCTGTGTGTCATAAACACCCTTTTATGACGCGCAATGCGCGCCAAGATAGGGGTATTTTTCTAGTAATGGTCAATGGTCAATCTAGGTGGTCAATATAGCTATTGTAGATTATTATTGTATTTTCATATTAGCTTTTCCCTTGTAACTATTTAAGCACATTGTATGTCAATGAGAAAGCAAGCCATTGTATAATCTCACAGACTTACCGTCGTAGCCATATCAACTAGTATTGTATTTTCATTTCCTTTCTTTTCATATTTTGATTTAAAACATTGTAAAGTCTTAAGGCGTCTTATATTTATTCGTTTCTTTTTCTACTTGTATCTTGATTGTTTTAATGTGTATGGTAATAAATTCCGACATAGACTTGTTATAGTTTTTGTTTAATATTTGTTAAACTAATTGTGAAAAAATTCTATACAAATATACAACTTATATTGAACACTCATATTCTCTCTTAAAAGAGCAGCAAACAAACAATGTGGATTGCATATAAATTTACGCCCTACAAAGCAAATATACAATTCGTATAACTTTATATAGCTAGGTCGTATACTTCTAAGCAAAAGAACATTCTGTATCATTTTCTTATGGTTTATGTGGCTGTAAAAGGTTGTACGGGTCGTATATACTTCTAAATAAGTGTGTAAAATACTCCTAAATAGTGTAGAAATTTGTCAAAGGTTGTGGACATTATTAAAGTTGGCTAGCGACTTTTCTGGAATTTTGAATTGTAGACAGAAGTTTCCATATATTCAACGCAAAAACATCACGAATTTCCATCTTTTTGTCTTCATTTCACCAATAAACATCTTTTCAATGTTAAACGTAACACATGGTTCCATCTTTTTTTTATTTAAAAATTAAAATACTTAAATTTTTCCAAATCTTACATTTACCTTGACCAATTGACACCACACTCGTCAACCTAACCCGCATTCCACGTCTAGAGAAATGTTATATAGATAGAAGTACATAGAGACTAGTTGTATCAACAATCAATCCACAAGCCACTTGTTTGAACATCTACTCATGGCTTTCACAAAAACATTATTGAGCTTTGTTTTGGTTATAGTTTTCATGGCCTCCATGTCGGAGGCTAGAAAACGCAATGCAACGCATATACAGTTCTACATGCACGACACCCCGGGTGGATCCAACCCGTCGGCTGTCCGTGTTGCTGGTCAACCCATGAACTCCTCTGGCTCTAACATGGGAGCCATGTTTGGGTTCGGGTCCATTTATGTCATGGACAACTCCCTTACCGCCACTCCAGAACCTAACTCGACCCTTATTGGTCGAGCCCAGGGACTCTACGCGATGGCATCCCAGGAAAACGAGTTGAGCCTCCTCATGACGCTCACCTACAACTTTGTTTCGGGAATTTACAATGGCAGCTCTCTTAGCATTGTGGGCCGGAACCCTGTGATGAGTGAAGTTAGAGAGATGCCGGTTGTGGGAGGTACCGGAGTTTTTAGGATGGCTCGTGGTTTTGCCCTCGCGAAGACACACTCTATGGATCAAATCAATGCGGTTATCGGATACAATGTTACCGTAGTACCTTACTATTAGAAAAACGTTTATTGTTTCAGTTTTGGGAACGAGTAGTTTCATGTATCCTTCGGGTTTTACTGTATTGTTTTGGGGACGAGTAGTTTCATGGCTCGTGGTTTTACTTATGTTAAATTACCTGACGAAACTTCATAAAAAATCTTATTTTAAACGTTTGGTATAGTATATTATATTATATTATTTATAGGAAACTTGGTACCTATTTTTTATTAGTCAAATTTGAAGACTGCATGCTTTATATTGGTCCATTAATTGTTTTTTTTTTTTTGGCCGCCACAATTTTAGCTTCTTTTTATTAATATTTCAAAGAAAATGTATTTTGTTAAATATTTAAACAAACTAGTATTTTACGCGTGTCGCGCGTTGCGGCGACAACCTGGTGCTTCCAAGACTTTGTTATATGCGTGACACGCGAAAATACCATCATCGTACAAAAAATAACACTACAGCATATGGAATTTAAACATACCGAAAGCGCATTACAATGCATCCTAAATGGTAGAATTTTGCGATTTTCGTAGGCAAATTGCGTCCGGGTTGAGTCCGGCCCACACCGATTTCATCTTCCGGCCACTACTGATCGAAAAAATTTAAGTCCGACCCCACTAATTCGAGAACCAAACTTCGCTGCTGATCACGACCAAGAAAGCATTTAGCTATTTGAAGATCACCGTATAAATTACGTGATAATAAACACGTTTATTAATTACTTTACTAAAGAAAATAAGCAACGTATTAATAACTCAAATACCGGTTTATTCCAAAGAAAGAAAACTGCCCAAAAGGAGGGCAAAACATTATTTTACTAAAGAAAATAAGCAACCTACTATTAATAACTAAAATACTGTTTTATTCCAAAGAAAGAAAACCACCCAAAAGTTGGGAAAACAACCGCGCAGAAAAAATGAAGTACTGTGGCATGAAATGACATTTAGCTACAGTGATCGTTTCTCACAAAAAAATTTACCAATTGTATCTATATATAATGACAATAAACTATGGCAACTTGCACCGTCACTTTAAATGCTAATTTCCACTACTCACTTTAATATTTAATAAGGAAGCATACTTGGGGCTTGCTTGCTTGGTTTTTTTTTTCTTTATTATGCAACTAGTTTTTTACCGCGTCACGCGTTGTCGCGACAGCGTAGCGTTTGTGACTTCATTTCAAGCGTTACGATAATGACACAAACACGTTGCGGCGCGCGATGGGTCACAACATGCAACATCTATTCTGTACATGCTGGCCACAACACGTGACGGGGATTCTACGTATTGCAAGAATGATACCTATTGGATATAAGTAATACATATTGGCCCTGCGCTTCTCGGCGGGAGTATGTTCGCTTTTTCCCGTGTAATGAAGCAAGAGTTTGGTCATTATCAGTTTTTTGGCTTGTCGAAAACTACAAAAGCAAACACCTATGCAATTTTCGATACTGACAAAACATCAGCACTCGTAAGTAATAAGTTGATGCCACGATGGCACAACGATAACATCAATCGCTATATCCTACTATTATAAAAAATGCCTTCGAATGCTACATCGCTTCTAAAAAATCTTGAACAAAGAGTTCAAAGTTCGTTATTTTGGCACAAAAGTTAGAGACCAAAATTCATTATTAAATTAGTCAATATTTTTTAGCCTCAGACTATAAAACATTTCAAGCCAAAATATAAAATTTAAAACCGACCTAAAACCAAACCAGTACTCACAACCGAAAGAGCCCAAAACGTACACATGCACACCCGACCCGACACCCATGCTCGGAGCTATTAAAAGAGTCTATAAGAGCAACGAAACACATTTTTTCACAACCTAAAGGGTTGTAATCGTCTACTTCAATAATAATAATGTGGATGAAATGCAAACTTTCAGTGGACAGGGAGCATAGCATCAGTCCAGCAACGTTCACTCAAGTTAAATGACTCCACATCAAAAAGTAATCAAACCACATAATGCTGTTCAAAAAAAAAAAAAATCAAACCACATAATGACAAACTTTCTCTGTCATCTCTCTACCTACTTCATAACTTCAACAAAACCCACATCGAAAAGTAATCAAACCACCCCCACCGAGGTCAATCATCACTGCCACCATCCGCCACATCCCTTGTCTACCTCCCTCTCCTACTCTCTTAAAGGACAGGTGTAAGCAGATCTATGACGGGGGACGATAGCGTCCACCAACGAAGTGAAAGGCGGAGCTCCCGGAGGAGCAACGGCAGAGCACCGCCACAGACGGTGGCGTGTCTCCTCCGGCCGGCGACTGGTTAAGCTGAAGACAGAAAGTGAGGCCATCTTTCTGAGCGTTTTGGGATGATCTCTGGGCGTTTTGGCTGATTGATCATGGCCGTTGATGTTGAAGCAGGTTGCCACGTGGAAGAACGCCGGCCGTAAGAGGGGTAATGATTGTCACCGTCGATGTCAAAGCAGGTAGCCACGTGGATTAACGTCGGCCGTGAGATAGCTACAGTAAACGCCTCTCACAGCCAACATTACCAATTGTAGTTATATATAATTGGACCGCAAGCTTTCTTTCATGTCATTCTTTATTATTATTTTATATTTTTTTCATTACTTTTTTCCCATTAGGCTATATGGTGTGGTTACACACTTAATGGTGTGGTGGTCTAGGTGATATAAGGTGAAATAAAGGTGAGGGGTTCGAGTCCCCTGTGTAATTTGCCATTCAAAAAAAAAATATGGTGTGGTTACACCCTTCCCCAACTTCCCCAAATACCACATTAGTGCCACCTTATTTCCTTCATTATCTCCCTCAAAGTTTTGAAATGGTTTCCTCCAATTCTTCTTCATTTTTTTATTAATTTATTTAATCTATTTAATATTTTATACTTTTAAAAAATACATTAGAATTATATATATATATATATATATATATATATATATATATATATATATATATAGGGGAGGATAAATTGAAAACCCACTTGAGTTAAAGAAACTATGCAAACTCAATTCTATCCATCCATTTCCATCATCTAGGGTTAAGATTAAAAGCCACTTTTATTTTTCTACTTTTTGATTTTTTTTATGGAAGTGTAGTAAAAAGGGTAACAACGTAATTTGACTTGTATTTTCTTTTTCTTTTTGCAGACATTGAAAGAAACAAAATGTACTATCAATCTCCTGTTATCATATATTCAAATTTAATATTTTCTTTTAACCTTTTAGGTTCTTTAGTTTCTTTTAATATTTTATTTTCTTTTACTTTCTATATTTTTTTACAACTGCTACGTTAAGATTTTTATTTTTTTATTATGTAACAATGAAATTTACATATTTAATTTCTTTTAACTATCTTTTTTTTTTTTTTTACTTTCCTCTCACTTTTAACATTTCAATTATCTCTCTAATATTTTTAACCAATCACTTTTTATTTATATTATAACTTTTTATTTATATTTTTAAGTACATTAAAGCACTTTTCCATAACTCAACATAGTTTCTCTCGTCTTGTAACTGACACAAAAAAATAAACAAAAAAATGTGTTACATTGTTACTACCGTCACATTGTTACATAAACCGTTACATTTTTACTACCCATTTATGTTATTTTACATCAAACTTCTTTAAAAATAAATTGTTACATGTAACTCATACATAAAAATGTTATATAGAAATATTACAGGTGAAGAGGTCATTGTTCTAAAGAACGAGGGAAAGGTTTGCAGGAAACTCTGTCTTGGATCAGATGTGTGTAATTAAATGTTCGAAGATTGACATCGAGATCATGTTTAATGAAATATATTTGGACGCGCTTGACAATGTTCAAGTTGTTAAGTTTCAAAGAGTTGTTTGTTTTTGCTTTATTTACGAAGTCAACAAGGATTATGATTGAAATGAGAAGTTCGCAGGAGTTAGAGTTTGAAGACTTCTGATAAGAAGCTTGTTGATTTAAAATTTTGAATAATTGTTTGAAGATCAGAAGGCACTAACTAGGTCCAAGGGAAGTCTGTAAATGCATATTTCGTACGTCCCTAACTAGGTGACACGTATATCGGGTCGTTGCGTTAGTTTTATAGTGTTTTGTAAGCCTAAGGGTAAAATAGTAATTTGGATAGTGTATGATATGGACTTTGGTAGAATTGGATGGTGTCATGCAAATGATGCCTGCATTTACATGGACAAAGTTAAGCGAATAGGCCATGCCTATATAAACCCATTCTCATTTCACCAAGTCTTAACACTTTTGAAATTCTTGTAACCAACCTTTGTATCTGAATTAATCGAACATGGGAAATCATTAAGTGTTTGTTGAAACTAGATTGTCTTAGGGGCTGTTTGGTAGCCTCTTAATCAGCCTCTTAACCATTTAGGTCTGAATCATTCAGCATTCAAACTGTTTATTTCAGCATCTGAATGGAATGATTAAGTGATGAACCATTAAGCTAATAAGGGATGCTGAATGATTCAGCTCTTAGCCATTCAGAGCCTCTTAACCATTCAGACCATCTTAATCATTCAGCACTTAATCAACCAAACAGCCCCTATACCTCTCAAACGTGTGTGCCTTGTTTCCGCCTCAGTTCGTGTGAAAACCCGGGAATCATTTCTTGTATTGAGAGGATACGATGCTACATGCATTATCGGCTGCGAGTTGTCTAACCGTCATTGTGCATTTTGACGTAACCATAGAACTCTTTTTTATCCTCCTGTAACAGCCCACTCCCGTACCGCGATATTGTCCGGGCATGTCCCGATTTTGCATTGGTCATAGGCAATCCCCACGCCTAAACGCGTCACGATAGGGAAGGTATCCCACCTCTTATAAAGAAGTGTTAGTTCTCCTTCCCAACCGATGTGGGATCGTTACAATCCACCCCCCTTAAGGAGCCCAGCGTCCTCGCTAGCACAACGGCCCGGCCCTGGCTCTGATACCATTTGTAACAGCCCACTCCCGTACCGCGATATTGTCCGGGCATGTCCCGATTTTACATTGGTCATAGGCAATTCCCACGCCAAAACGCGTCACGATAGGGAAGGTATCCCACCTATTATAAAGAAGTGTTAGTTCTCCTTCCCAACCGATGTGGGATCGTTACACCTCCTGTCTACATGCTCTAGAAATCATTGAAATTTGTATATTTCATAAATAAAAACAGTTAAAAATGTCTTGAACATTCGAAATCTTGATCAAAACGTAGTTACTATAAGGAATGTATCATCACCATAAAGACATTGACCATCATCTTAAAGATATTGACCAAGACATGACCAAGACTTTGTCCAAGACTTGACCAAGACTTTACATAATCTTAGCTTAGTCAATTATAATTGTAATTATGTAATTTAGTGTATCCCTTAGTATTAGCCTTTTCCTTATTGTAAATCCTCTATATAAGAGTCTTGTAATTCTCCATTGATCAAACAATTTCAATACAAAAACCACTTTGTTTATATGGTATCAAGAGCCCAAAATATACTACATATTGATCCTTAATAAAAACAGCATTTACACATTACTTCTCCCAAAAGACTGTTAACTCTAACATCTGTTTTACCCTAACAACTGCTGTTACAAAGGTCTAATAGAGAACAACTGCTGATCAAAGGTCTGATGAAGAACAACTGCTGATCAAAGTACTGAAGACTAAAGGTCTGTTGGAGCCAACAACACTTAGCCTCCAACAGATGATTCAAGACCATCAGAGGTTTACTTATCAGTTGTTTACTTATCAATGGTTTCCAATGTAACAGTGATTGTATCATCAGAGGTTTTATGTTGGTATTTTGTTAGAGGTCACTGTCTTAGGTGACGTCTGCCTAGGTCATCAGTAGTTTAGATTGTCTATAAATAGAACAGTGCATGTACTCTTCTATTCATCACTCAAAACATTCTCTTAGACAAACTTACATGAGTGATCAGGCTGAGAGGGAGTAATTGTGAATTGTTTGTAATCATTTAATCATATATGAAAGCTTTCGATTCTAAAACAATTATTCTCTTGTTTTGATTTATAGTTTATCATTCCGCTGCACTTTCCATTTATAGTTTACTTCATTCATCATTCATTTATGTAACATTACGCATTTAATACTTGTACGTTACGCACCGACATTAATAAAAACGTCAAGTTTCTTATTTACCTTCGCATTTATTATTTTTGTCGCTATTATGGAACCCTAATGCTATATATATTATTATATATGTGTGTGTGATGTTATAATTAATCAAAAAAATAACCTGCCTTGGCCGGGATTCGAACCCGCGCCAAAGGCCGGGTTAAACCAACACAATGCACAAACCAACTGGGCTGGCTTTCTGTTTGGTGATAAACCCGGTTGCACCTTATACTTATACACGCTTCAAATCCTCACAGTTGACAAGAAAGTCAACTGTGGGATTCCTTGGTGTGCAATCCGTATAATTGACGCGTAATTGTTTTATTTTTGGCAAATTCGTGATATTACCGGCCCAATCCAACGCAAATACACAACGATTACACGGCAATCGTTGCCCTAATAATCAAATTTGACGCGTTTTATAAAAAGGAAAGTCAACTATCTAATTAACCCTAACCCTAATCCTCTAGTATAAATTGAGGCATTCTGGACCTTGTCTAATCGCTCACAACTCTCTCTCAATCCCTATTTCTCACTAATTCACTCTGTAATTGCTGATTTTGTTCGTGGTTGACTTTTCCCTTTGACCCGACCATCTACATCAATTATACACTGTGAGTCTGTTTTCTTTCGTGGGTTTAGTTCTTCGGCATCTCAGCAACAATAGCCCTAACATTAATCGGGCTATTGTTGTCTGAATCGTTCAATTGTTAATCTAGGGTTCATCACGATTTGATTTGGGGATAAAACTGGAATTGCATAGGATATTTATTTATTTTAAATCAAAGGATAACACAACCACCGGCCTAGGCCAAGTGGTTGTGACCCTTGTTTGACTCTGAGGTCACCCGGGTTCGAGTCCCGGCTCTGACCGGGTTGTTGTCCATCCTTTTCTTTTCTTTTTATTAATCAAACAATTAATTATATATATATATTAATCCTTTAAATCTTTTAAATTCTTTTTAAAATACCTAAACTATTTTATAAACTCTAAAAAAATTATTATTGGTTAATCTGATATAAAAGATTTATTTACAATTTTTATTTTTCAGAAATTCTTTTATTTAATAATTATAATAATTAAATCATTTTTATACTATTATAATTATAAAAATCCATTATTATATCAAAACAGTTTTATTAAATTCCCCAAAAATTATCCTAACTTTTTATAAAGTTAAACTTTACTGAAATAATTTTTAATTCAGTAAAATCATTTATTTATTATTTTTAATCAATTTTTGTAAGATTTAATCATATTTAATTCATAATAAATCCAATTTTCATCATTTTTGCACCAAAATTTTATACAAATTATTTTTAATCATTTAGAACAGGAATATGATTTTTAAAATAAGATTTCTTTAATTTTAGTATTTTTGATTATTAAAGTTAATAATTGACTATTTACAAATAAATAGATTTAAAAATCTATTTTAAATGAAATAATTTTATAAAAATTATTTTATTGCTTCAAACACTTTATTGTACTCATTCAAAATTCAAACTTTATAAAAAGACTATTTTTCATTAATTATCCAACTTTCTTTATTTAATTAACATTTTTAAATTAAATTTAACAATTGATTATCCCCAAATCGAAACCCTAGGATACACATATTAGTTACATAGGCTTAGACTTATTATATATTACCTCATTATAGGGTAATATTTGGAATCACTTTGGGCAACACAATTATCATATCTTTTCAACAAGTTAACATTTGCTAAGGTGAGTTTACATAGCCCCTTTACTCTATTTTCACTATTTTTGGGGTGAAACATGTTCAAATATTTTATACTATCATTTACTCATATTTACTTGTGATTCAATTACAACATCATCCTATCATTTGACTGTAACAAAAAGACACAGTACAATCATTAACAATGATCAAGCCGCCTGTTTAGATTATAGCGCTATAGGTCTGACAAACCCATCCCACCCGCATAGACTCAGGGATGATCGATAACAGTAATAACATTTAACTAACTTGCGAGTTAGTCATCAGTCGACACAAGGTTTGGTTGTACAAAGACGCATTGTTGCATGTCGGTATCATACTCTATCATCATACAACTTTGAATGTTGTACAAACTATCGTTACCATTTATTTTCACAAACCTGTGTATTCTCACCAACAATTGTTGACCCAAAATATTTTCAACTTAACATGTTTCAGGTTCTACTTGTTTGAAGATTTGCTTGAAGATACGTGCATAGTTTCATTCAAATTGATGTATGAAGTATTGTAGAATCTTTGTATGTAAATTAATTAAATCATTTAATGAAATCTGATATTCACCATGAGCTACTGAACAATCATCAATACGTGGCACCCCGATGTTTCCGCCATCGGTTGGGGTGTTACAATTTACTTAAACAATCAAAAGAATCAAACTCAGATCCTAACAATTGGTATCAGAGCTTGGTTAATTAAATTCGATCTAACCAATCAATTTAATATAAACAGATCAGCTCACAAGTATTTATATCGTTTGTTTGTCGGATTGAAAACAGAGTAATAGTTTATTTTTTATTCAACCGTTTATAAACAGACTTTGTTTTAGAAACAATCAGAGAATGGCTTCAATCAATCAAGATCCACATAACACTGGCACAAACACCAAGCCACCGTTGCTTGTCAGATCTGAATACAATATCTAGCAACGTCGGATGAGCCATGTTCTAGCTGAAAAAAACACTGGGTGCTGGAAGTCGGTTATCTTCGGACCACATGTTCCGATGGTGCCGAGTACCAAAGATCCCAAGGTTCAAGAGCCTAAGAAAATTGAGTTAGATGCTAAGGCCTTAAGTATTGTGGCCATGGCTCTATCCAATGATATCTATGCTGGGCTGTTACACTGTAACAGTGCAAAGGAGTTGTTGGATGCATTGAAAGAACAATTTGGTGGGACTGAAGAAGTTATTGAAAACAACCGTGAAATACTTAACCAACAATATGAAACATCCAGTCATGTAAAGGGAGAGTCATTAACTCAACAATTTAAGAGGTTTAACTGTCTCATTAGTGAACTAAAACTGGTCGGTCTAACTTATCCTAATTCAACTTTGAACCATAGGTTTTTAAGATCATTACCAGACAAATGGGACACTATTGCTATAGTTATGAGAAACTCAATTGGATTTGAGGACCTATCACTAACCCAGCTTCATGGTAAGCTATTGACCTATGATAGAGAGCTTAACCAAAAAAAGAAGCTTCAGGATTCTGGAAAAGTGTTTGATGATTATGTTTTTTTGTAATACAACACTTTTGGGTCATGATGAGGTGCCTGGTAACAATAAGGATCAGAGTTATGATCATTTCATTGACATAACTTCAGGTTTTAACTCAGGTTTTAACTCTGATTCTTATTCACC
Source organism: Ambrosia trifida (assembly GCA_028751855.1). Classification (NCBI taxonomy): domain Eukaryota; kingdom Viridiplantae; phylum Streptophyta; class Magnoliopsida; order Asterales; family Asteraceae; genus Ambrosia; species Ambrosia trifida. Next base: position 91,137,208 of record CM054126.1, read on the forward strand.
CAACTTTGCTTTTACAGTAAGTGGTGGTGATATCCAGGCATCTGATAACATATCCTTTGAGTATGATGACTTAAAATACTTTGACCGTGATGATTTGGAAGAAATGGCCATTATGCACCAATTGGCTCTGCTCAGTGGAAGAACTAACATTTTTTACAAGAAAACTGGCAGAAGATTTCCAAGGTTGACTGGCAGGTCTAAGGTGGGGTTGGATAAATCAAAGATTAAGTGTTATAAATGTCATAGACTTGGTCATTTTGCTAGGGAATGTAGGAGTCAACATGGTACACCTATGATTACCTATCCAAATCAAAGGCCACAGACCAACACTTACCAGGTTTCCCATAATACCCCTTGACCAAATGTGCAAAACACTGCTCATTTTGCACAGTCCTCAAACACTATTCCTATCCAGTATGTCCAAACCACTGTTCCTCAGATTCACTATGTGCAAACCCCTGTTACTTAGGCACATGTGCCAATGACTGCTGCTCTACCCTCTGCCCCTGCAGAGACTAGTCAACAGAGTTTCTTCACACAAGGCTTTGTTGATTGAAGCAGTCTACCAGATGAGTTAATAGATGAAAATTTTGCTCTTGTAGCCAATGCTGAAAATGAACCAGAAAAAATTTGTTCCATGGCTATGGTTGAAGAGGTTGAATCTGAGGATGTGGTAACTGAATCTGATAATGTGACTGATGATATTGTTGATGATGTAGTTGCAGATGAAAAATCTGAAGAAGATGTTGTGAATCTCTCAGACCCCTGGGGTGCATCTGATGATTGTGAGTGCAAGTGTGATTGTGCATTGATGGCTGCTGCTAAGGTATCTCCTCAAATCCTAAAAGATTTGTGTTCAAACAAATGTATAATAACATTTGCTAACATTAAAGAGGTGAATGAAAACCTTAGGAAGAAAATTTTAGATGATGAAGTTCAATTTGAAAAACTTTCAAAAGAGTTAAAATCAAAATTGACTGAAAAAGGAATCTAAAATCAGCAGTTTAAAACATGAAGCAACTATAACCAAAGACCAGCTCCAAACTATGATAACTAAATATCATAGTTGTAAAAATGAGCTTGAGGCTACCCAAGTTGAATGTGAAAAATGGGTGGAATCATGTAAAGGTTTTGAGATGCTGCTCAACAAACAAACCAAAAGTCATGTGAATTTAGGTTTTGGTTTTGGAACCACTGCCCTAGCTTTTGAAAACACTGACAAAATGGAACAAAAGTTAGTTGAGGTAGTACCAACTAATTTGGAGGGTCAAGAGATTAAAATCACTAAACCTAATGGCAAGAAAATTATTCCTGAAAAGCCTGAAGGTTCCTCATCATTCACTAAACTTGAAAAATATGAATTTAAACCTACTTGGTCTGATGAGTGTGATACTCTTGAGAACTTCAAACCAGTTGATTTCAAAACCCCTGATGGTAAGAAAGCACTACAGGCAAAGGTCATTTCCTTGAAAGACCTTCCAACAGATGCTCAAACATCTGTTGAAAAGAAGGTTGAAAAAGGAAAAAGAAAGAAAAGTCTGTCCACTTGTTTTGTGATTTCTGTGAAAAGAAGAATTATGTTACTAAAAATTGTTTTCTTCTAAAAGCATATGATACCAACAAAGGAACAAGTGTATGTGATTCTAAGGCCACATGCTCAATATGTGGTAAAAAGAATCACAAAACCAAAGAGTGTCTGTATCTCAAAAATCTTGATGTCAAAATACAAGAGTACAAGGCTAAAACTCTTGCAAGTCAAGTGGTGAGTACTCCAAAAGGAAAACCCAAACAGACTTATGTTCCAGCCCAAACATCTGTTACCAAAAGTCTTGAAACATCTGCTCCCAGGGATGTCCAAGTAACAGATGCTCCACCCACAAACAAGTACCCAAGAGGATATGGACAACCACCTTGTCATAGTCTGTCACATGTTTATGAAGAACCCAAGAGGCCTTCAAAACCAAGATTGAACAGAAACCCCTATGGTTACTATCATCTGACAGGAAGTGATCAACCATCTGTTGCACCAAGTGTTGACATCCAAGCACTGGCAAATGGTCAGCAACACTTGTTGAACTTGGTTCAAAAACTAGTTCAAACCACTGATCATCTTCCTAAGCTTGAGGCTGAAAAGTTTGTGGACCCATCCAAAGCCAACTTGGCTTTGGACACTCACCAAAACTAATCCATTACTGATGTACAGGGAGCTTCTGCTTGCTTAGATAGTCTTTGGTATGTAGATAGTGGAGGCTCCAGGCACATGACAGGATGTAGAGCCCTTCTTCTGGACTTCTTAGCTCATGGAGGGGGTGATATATCCTTTGGTAATGATTCAAAAGGTAAGGTGTTGGGTTCAGGGACTGTTCAGGATGGGAAACTCAAGTTTGAAAATGTCAATCTTATTGATAATCTTAAATTTAATCTTCTTAGTGTATCACAAATGAGTGACAAAGGGTATGGCTCATTCCTCACTAAGAAAACTTGTAAGATTATTGGGCCAGAAGTGGTGAAAAAGATTGACACCATCATTGCTGAGAGCAAAGCACAACTTGTTGCTCATAGGAGTGGCAATGTGTATGTAGTTGATATGTTAAAAGACAATCCTATGGGAAATGTCTGTCTGTTTTCTGCTGCCTCCACTAAAGAGACGGAATTGTGGCATAGGAGACTGGGTCACACCAACCTTCAAACAATCAACTCACTCTCCAAACAAAGCCTTGTAAGAGGTCTACCATAAAAAGAATTCATGTGTGATGAGCATTGTGTTTCTTGTTTAAAATGGAAACAACATAAAAGCTCTTACAAATCCATTGATGAGTCCAAAACAAGTCAATGTCTTCAATTGTTGCACATGGACTTGTTTGGCCCAGTTAAAATCATGAGTCTAAGAAGTAAAAGATTTTGTCTTGTCATAGTTGACGATTTTTCTGGGTTTACATGGACTTAATTTTTACACTCTAAGGATGAGACTGCAGGTATCTTGAAGGACTTCGTCACCAAAGTTGAAAAACAATATGACATGCCAGTAAAAGTCTTTAGAAGTGACAATGAAACAGTGTTTAAAAATAAGGAGTTGGATGACTTCTATGTGTCAAAAGGAATTGTGAGGCAGTACAGCATTCCAAGAACACCAGGACAAAATGGGGTTGTTGAAAGGAAAAATAGAACTCCCATTGAGGCTGCAAGAACCATGCTAGCAGATTCTGGCTTGCCACTGTCCTTCTGGGCAAAAGCTGTAAACACTGCTTGCTATGTTCAAAACAGAGTTTTAATCAACCCAAGACATCAAAAGACTGCTTATGAAATTTTGTTCAAAATCTAACCATTAATCTCATTTTTCAAAATCTTTGGTTGCCCATGTTTCATTTTAAATCCTAAAATTTCCATTTCAAAATTTGAAGCCAAAGTAGATTGTGGGTATTTTCTGGGATATTCTTCTACTGCCAATGCCTATAAAGTGTTTAACACAATGACTAGGACAATAGAAGAAACTCTGAATGTAAAGTTCAATGAACTTTCATCCTTAAAAATCCCAGCAAATCCTGCTGAACTGTTTGATTTAGACAAATTCAAATTTGAAGATATTACTTCTAAAGCTGACAGTGCAGGTATTCCACAGTCTCCACAACAAGACTACAGAATGGATGTTGTGATTCCAACTCACTACAAAATCTACTCTGTATCAGAGGAAGCAGATGTTCAAAACACCTGTCAAAACTCTGCCACAGATGTGTCAACCACTATTGGCCACTCTTACCCTCAAACCACTGCCTCACCAACCTCATCCACTGTTCAATCATCTGTTGACAAAAGTCCAACCTCTGTTGACAAAAGTCAGTCCAATTTTACACCACTTGGACCCATTCCCCCACTACCATTTCAAACATCTGTTGGTACTACAGAAGTGCAAACAGATGTTACATCAACAGAGTCACCAAACCTCTGTCCCTCACCTCAAAATTCCATCATACCATATCAGGGAGATTTAATCTACCTAAGAGCTCATCCACCAGACCAAATCATTGGCAACATCAGAGAGGGCGTGCTTACAAGAATCCAATCCTCAAACATCTGTCTTTTTGCAGGCTTTCTATCTCTCACACAACCTGTCAAGTACCAAGAGGCACTAAAAGACAACAGTTGGGTAGAAGCTATGCAGGAAGAGCTTCTTCAGTTTAAAGACAACAAGTATGGGAACTTGTACCACTGATGAAAGGGGTATAGTTGTCAAGAATAAAGCCAGGCTTGTGGTTCAAGGCTTCAGACAAGAAGAGGGAATAGACTATGATAAAACCTTTGCTCCTGTAGCTAGGCTAGAAGCTATCAGACACTTCCTAGCCTTTGTTGTCAACCACAACATCAAGGTGTATCAGATGGACATTAAATGTGCATTCCTTTATGGAAAAATTCAAGAGGAGGTCTATGTATCTCAACCACCTGGTTTTGAAGACACATTCCATCCTGATTATGTTTACAAGCTCAACAATGATTTGTATGGACTCAAACAAGCACCTAGGGCCTGGTATGAATATGAAACTCTTTCCACCTTTCTCTTATCCATTGGTTTCATAAGAGGTAAAATTGATAAAACTTTATTTCTAAAATGGAGAGGGAAAGACTTAATGATTGTTCAAATATATGTGGATGACATCATTTTTGGATCCACATGTAACAAAATGTGTGAAGAGTTTAGGGAACTCATGACAGCAGAGTTTGAGATGAGTGCTATGGGTGAACTCCAGTGCTTCCTTGGTCTCCAAGTGAAACAGCTGCAAATTGGCACATTCATTCATCAAAACAAGTATGTTAAAAACTTACTAACCAGGTAGGAGATGAATGATTGTAAGCCATGTAGTACACCCTTTAGCACAGTCAAGCTACTCACTATTGATGACAAGGATGAACTGGTTGACCAGACACATTACAGATGCATGATTGGGTCTTTATTGTACTTATCTACATCTAGCCCAGACATTATGTTTGCCACTTGTGTCTGTGCAAGATCCCAGGCTTCACCTAGAAAGTAAAACCTTATTGCTATGAAAAGGATATTCAAATACCTAATAGGTGCTCCCACAGTTGGTATTTGGTATCCTGCTAATAGAAACATTAAGCTTTCAGGTTATTCAGATAGTGATTTTGCTGGCTGCCACACCACAAGAAAGTCTACATCAGGAGGGTGCTAATTTCTAGGAAATGCTTTAGTCTCATGGCAAAGCAAAAAGCAAGCAGCTATTTCAACTTCAACAGCAGAGGCTGAATACATTGCTGCTGCAAGCTGTACAGCCCAACTAATGTGGCTTCAAAATCAACTGCTGGATTTTGGTATAACAGCACTAAAGACTCCACTCTTGCTGGACAGTCAAGCTGCTGAAAATATCATCAAAAATCCAGTCTCTCATTCAACCACAAAGCACATAGACATCAGACACCACTTTGTCAGAGATAGCTATGAAAAAGGTTTGATTTCTCTGCACCATGTTCCAACAGAGGTTCAGTTAGTAGATGTGTTGACAAAAGCTTTAGACACATCTACCTTTGAAAAACTGATTTCTAGGATTGGTATGCTAAACATGGATTAAACAACAAAAATGTTTTAAATAAAAACATTAAAATGTTTCAGAAAATCAAAATTCATCTTTAAAAATAGCATTTTGGTTGAAAAATCTGCTAAGGATAAAACAACCACTGTTTCATCCATTATATCCACGATTAGTTGAAAAATCTGTTTCAAACATCTGATCAAATAAAACAACTACTGTTTGGTTGAAAAATTTGTTTTCAAACGTCTGATCAGATAAAACAACTCTTTCCATTATATATATATATATATATATATATATATATTTAAAAAAACAATTGCTGTTAGCATCAGTACTTTGGTAGAACAACAGCTGTTTGCATCAGTCCTTTGGCAAGAACTGTATGCCACTAGATGTTTGCCACGTCTGCTTTCAAAAGCAGAGTTTGGCCACATTAGCGGTTTCACCAGAGGCTATAAAAACCTTGTTTTACCACAACAGATGTTACACTGTCTCATTGTATTCAAAATACTGAAACCGCCTTCTTCAACCTCTAACCCCCATTCTAATTCCTTTCATTCCAACACTCGAAATCCATTACAATGGATCTCCAAGCTAAAGCCACCCACAATTACCTTCCCTGTCTGGTTAAAACATATGAAAACATCCTGTTCCATACCACCATCGACATCATTCTCAAATCCAAATACCTAACAATACTAACCGTTGATGCACCCATCTACATCAATACTCTCCAATAATTTTGGTTACATGCTGATGTCCTTCTACATGACAAAAAGCCTACTACCATTATCTCCAAAATTGGAGATACAAATATCACCATTACCCCCCAACCGATATCCACAACCTTCTCATTGAATGAGTTGTCAGGTAACGACTCTTTTCCTAAGGCTGAACTTCACACTGAGTTTTAGGAAAGGGGTTATGATTCACAAATGACTGGTTCGACTCTTTTCAAAAAGTTTTTCCCACCAGTCATGAAATTTTTCTTTCACACTCCTTCTCTTTATCTCTGCTAATTCCACTTCTTTTAATGAAATCCCATTGAAAGTTCAGTACTTGGGATATGCTATGTTATCAGAATCTGAATACAATCTATCCCAGGCCCTGTTCTTGGATTTGGTAGCAAATGTGAAGGGAATAAAGTCTGGGTCAAACAATGCTTTTCTGATATACCCAAGACTTCTATGTGTAATCCTACAAAGGTTTTACCTGAAAAAGATTTTTAAAAGGGTAAATCATTTCAAATGAATAGTCTAACAGTTGAAACTTTTACAAGAATGATGGGTCCAAACACCCAAGAAAAAGTGTCAAAAGTTAAAGTTTCTAAAACACAAACAAAGAGTGTTAAGACAACAAGTGTTGTGTAAACCTCTGTTGTTGAGCCCACTGCTCCTGGTGATCATGGCACTAAATCCAGTGCTGTGAAACCCACACCAGCCACCTCCAAAAGAAAATATCCATCCACAAAAACCACCAAGAAAACCAAAAAGGGACCTCTGAAAGATGAGATACCTGAGGAAAACCCTGTTGTAGCACAAAAGCAACACGAAACCACTGTTGGTACTTCCTCACAACAGTTGGAGATATCTCAACCTGACCAAACTCATCATGAATCCTCACAAAAGGATCATGTTGTAAGCCAAGGGGAAACACATCATGAAGCATATGAGTCACTTGACCATATGCTCATAAGCCCTTCTCCAAGGGCTACTTCTCTTTTCACTCCTCCACCCTCACCATCACATGTCCTTCCAACAATGAAACCATTGTTTGAAGCTATTGATAAAACTTAGGACATTCCCAGTTCCTCTCTATCACCTATCAATGAGAGTACACACTGACAAGTGAGCGGAACTGAGAAAAATCAATTAGCTAACCCACGAACAGAGGAGGTTACACCCCTGGAGTTCAATGTAACTCTAGGTGAGTTTTCAAGTGAAGCAACTACTACTGATGTAGAAACCATTGTCTCACAACAGGACAGTGGTTACATAGCTAAGACTTCCTTGAAGGAAACAACTGATGAGGCCACTATAGCGACCCCAAAATCAGTTGGAAGTCCCCAGAACCAAGACAAAGGGGCATCTGGTTCTTATTCTATGGACTCACCTCCTAGGACTGAACTAGTTACAACTACCACTAGTAGGAATCCAGATGATCCTATTAATTTAGGTGATGGTTTAAAATACCAAGAATTGACGGATAAAGTTCATTCCATTGAAACCTCTGTTGCTGATATCAAGACAGATCTTAAGACAATCATGGTCTCTTTGGCTGCTCTAACTAAAAGTCAACCATCCACAGAAGAAATTGCTAGTGAGCTATGGAAATCAGTTTCCCCTATCATCATAGCTCATAGAAAACTAGCAGACCAAACTCATGAAACCTACATGGCTCAGATCAGGACAATGGAAGATGCTAGGTACACAGATACCCAAGCAGATATTAAAGCCATAAAAGACCATCTGCTGAAGTCCACTGGCTGGCCCTACCACCATTAGAAGAGATGAAGATGATGATGAGTTCATAGCTAATGATGCCAAAAAGGGGGAGAGTGGTAGAGATAGATTGAAAAACCTAAAGCCCTTTGGATGTCCACCATCACAAGAAGGTCAATCACCAAAGTCTGCTGCCACAAAACCAGGGTCTGAACCACTAGCACAACAACCCAATGTTCAATCCACTGCTGATACTGAAGCTGTCAATGCAGGCAAAGCAAAAGAAATTGATCACTTTGCTAAGGTCATTGCTGAAAAGGCAGCTGAAGAAAAGCAAACGAGGCTTGAAACATTGGAAGTCAAGGCAGAGGCTCTAGTGCCAAGAAAGAAAGAGCAACAACAGGAAGTAGAGGATGTTGGCTCCTCTAAAAGGAAGAAAATGCCTGCAAAACACACCAGACAACCACCATCCAATACTGCTGCAAAAACTGCTGCTGCTAAAACAACTGCTACTAGAACCACTGCTGCCACCAAAACAACTGAACCTACAACCACAACCACCAAACCAACCACTAAACCTACCACCACAACTACCAATACACCACCTACAAACCACTTCACCACCTAAATCCCAAACATCTGCTGGTCCTGCACAAGTGCCAACAGATGTTAACACAACCACTGCTGCAACATCACCATCACCTCTTATCTTGTACAAAAGGAAGAGAAAATCAACCTTTGTGGTACAAGATGAGAATATCCAAACCTCACCACCTTCCATTTCAACAACCAAATCTGCACCCATACCAGCCATTCCACTTACATCATTTTCACCACATACCACTCAATTCACATCTCACAGACCACACCCATCCATCACACCATTGGCTGCTCAGTATCCTCTTGAGCTTGATCTACTCAAGGGGGAAATGCAATCCTTCTACAATACTGAGGATCCATCAGAAAGAACTTTCCAATCTCACCCAAATTTCCCTGTTCCAAGAAACATAGATCAATATCTAAAATTTAAAAATTGAACAGGCAGATTTGATCATCAAGGAGAGATGTAAAGGAAAGGATGACAGGACTGCTCAGGGCATCCATTCAGCATAACTTAGCAAATTGAGAAGGATTGAAGATTTTTGTTAAGACCCTGAGTAATTCCATGTCCACCATGCCTCTCAGCAGTGATTTGGAAAGGGTGGTAAGGGAATCTATACTTGACCAAATCTTGGCAATCATGCCCTACAAAGCAAAAAAGAAACAGTTTGCAGGATGGACCACTCATGCTCTTCAAGAAGAACTCCTAAGGATTGAAGAAATGACCAAGAATCCCCTAGTGAGAATCTCTGCCCCTGATTTTAGGAAAGGCAGATATCCATCCAGAGCCTTAAAGTTTAAAAGGATGAGAGAAGAAATTGTGGCTGCTAAATATGGGGAGATAAGGTCAGTTGCAAGATGGGCTGAGCTAAGGCTGGTTGAGACATACAAGAAGTTGGAAGAGAATAGAAAGACTGATCCTACACTGCCCAGAAAACCAATTTACTCAGATGCTCCCATGGTTAAGAGACCTCAATAGGCCTTTACACTTGACAGCTTGCTTGAAACTTCTGACCTATCTGTTGCTGCCAAGAGACAGTTCAAAAGACAGAAGGAAATGTTTGAAGAAGACCAGAAGAAGTTTGTTGATACATTTGTAAAAAGAGGGTATCTACAACCAAGTCCATTATTTCTCTGATCCTATAACTGATGAACTCAGGAAACTCATTGGGAGACCTCCATCACCAAACTCATCTAGAATAAACTTGCAACTCAACAAATCCTCTGGTTCAAAAATTTTAAAATGGAAGGTCAACAAAGACACCCATGAATTGACATTGCTCAGATCAGATGGAGAAGCCCAGAAGTTGAGTATGGATGATGCACACGGCCTATGTGCAGATGATCTCCAAACATTGCTGAACTTAGAGCTTGAAAGAGATGCAGAAGACCTATTCTCATTGAACTTTGAATTACAATTCAAAGGGAAAATCAGAGAAAGTCTGATGAGGAATAAAGATCAATAATAAAGCTTAGTTTTGGAATCATCTGTTCTAGGGGAAGATTGTTGGGTCTGCTGACCTGGAGAAGAAAAGATGATTGGAAAGCCAAAATATACTACATATTGATCCTTAATAAAAACAGCATTTACACATTACTTATTCTAAAAGACTATTGACTCTAACATCTGTTGTACCCTAACAACTACTGGAAGAACTGCTGTTACAAAGGTCTGTAGAGAACAGCTGCTAGAGAACAAATGCTGATCAAAGGTCTGATGAAGAACAACTGCTGATCAAAGTTAGGAAGACTAAAGGTCTGTTGGAGCCAACAGCACTTAGGCTCCAACAGATGATTCAAGTCCATCATAGGTTTACTTATCAGCTGTTTACTTATCAGTGGTTTCCAATGTAACAGTGATTGTATCATTAGATGTTTTATGTTGTTATTCTGTTAGAAGTCACTGTCTTAGGTGACGTCAGCCTAGGTCATCAGTAGTTTAGATTGTCTATAAATAGAACAGTGCATTATTGTTCTATTCATTACTCAAAACATTCTCTTAGACAAACTTACACGAGTGATCAGGCTGAGGGGGAGTAATTGTGAATCGTTTGTAATCATTCAATCATATATGAAAGCTTTCGATTCTAAAACAATTATTCTCTTGTTGTGATTTATAGTTTATCATTCCGCTGCACGTTCCATTTATAGTTTACTTTTTTCATCATTCATTTACTTAAACAATCAAAACAATCAAACTCAGATCCTAACAATTCCGAATCAAACGCAAACCCGACGGCACGATTGACAAGTACAAAGCCCGTCTAGTTGCCAAAGGGTTTCACCAACAATATGGAAAAGACTATCATGAAACATTTAGTCCCGTTACTAAACCCGTTACCATTCGCACCGTTCTCTCTATTTCTCTTTCAAAAGGATGGTCTTTGCGTCAACTAGACGTTAATAATGCGTTTCTTCATGGGACTCTTCACGATGATGTCTTTATGGTGCAACCTCCCGGGTTCACCAATACGGAATTCCCACGTCACATTTGCAAACTCAAAAAATCCCTCTATGGACTTAAGCAAGCACCGTGTGCTTGGTACATCGAACTAACCAACTTTCTCACTCGTTTTGGCTTTAAAAAATGCATTTCTGGCCCCTCTCTCTTTGTATACAATCTCAATAACATCACTTGCTACCTCCTTGTGTACGTTGACGACATTGTCCTCACCGGCAATCACAATCCATTTATGGATTCCTTTGTTCAAGCCCTAAGCAGCCAATTCTCTATCAAAGACTTAGGCCCTCTCCATCATTTTCTAGGAATCGAAGTCATTCCTACGCCTCATGGTCTATTTCTTTCCCAACATCGCCACATTCAAGATATTCTTACCACCTTTAAAATGGATGGTGAAAAAGAGGTTCTCACTCCTTTAAGCACTTCCGACTCTCTTTCTTCATTTGACTCCACTCCCCCAGTCTATCCCACTCCCTACCGCCAACTTGTAGGCGCTTTGCAGTATCTTGCCTTCACACGTCCCGACATCTCCTTTGCCATCAATAAATTATCTCAATTCATACACTGACCTAAACAATCACACTGGCAATCTCTCAAATGGGTGCTCCGCTATTTAAAAGGAACGGTCCATCATGGGTTGTTCTTGAAACGCAATACTAACCTAAACTTGCAGGCTTTTTCAAACTCGGACTGAGGCGGTATTAATGATGGGGGACGGTCCACTACAACATATCTCATATATCTTGGGTCCAATATCATCTCTCGGAAATCTGCTAGACAAAAAAAACTGTCTCTAGATCATCTACCGAAGCTGAGTACAAAGCACTCGCTAATGCTGCGGCTGAACTCTCATGGGTTAAAAAATTACTTGGTGAACTCGGGCTCCCAATTAAGTGCACCCCATCGCTTTACTGTGACAACACCGGAGCTACTTCTGTATGTGCAAATCCTGTATACCATTCCCGCATGAAACACATCGCTCTGGACTATCACTTTGTGCGGGAACAAGTCAATTCCGGGCAACTCAAAGTTCTTCATGTCAGCTCCAAGGATCAACTCGCGGATGTGCTCACCAAACCGCTTGCACGTGTACCCTTCCTATATTTTCGGTCCAAGATTGGAGTCTCCAACGGATCCTCCATCTTGCGGGGGCGTATAAGGAATGCATCATCACCATAAAGACATTGACCATCATCTTAAAGATATTGACCAAGATTTGACCAAGACTTTGTCCAAGACTTGACCAAGACTTTACATAATCTTAGCTTAGTCAATTATAATTGTAATTATGTAATTTAGTGTATCCCTTAGTATTAGCATTTTCCTTATTGTAAATCCTCTACATAAGAGTCTTGTAATTCTACATTGATCAAACAATTTCAATACAAAAACCACTTTGTTTATAGTTACATCGTAGTTTTCCACTAGGACCTCGATGTTTTTTAACAATATGGTGGCATGTACATTTTGTTTTGTGTTATTATGTTTTCAACTCCATCTTGGTCAAAATATCCTAAAAAAACGTTAGGCTACTATCATAGAACAAATCAAAATCGTCAGATGAGGTTAGAGGAAGATATAAATTATGATCCCTAGTGTGATGTAAACAGATTTAGATTAATATTTGGGTAAAAAAAATTGAGAAAAAACTAGATGTAGAAAATGAAGATGATGGAGAGAATTTGATCGAGTTAAGTATAATAAGTTTTATTTAATTTTAGTTTTTTTTTTGGGACTGAATGACCATTGAATTGTCATCATTTGAAAATAAAAAACACCTGCTAGCCTCAACCGAGCATACACTACCCGCTTCCATGGCTGGCGCTACGTCACATCCCAGTAACCCTCAAGAAGATTATCGTATAAGTATACGACATAAACACAAATGTACTGTTGTAGTGTGTAATACATATTATGGTATACAAGTTTATTATGCATGTATGGTCATAAATGGCGATCTGTGATAGACCGACCACCCATGATAACCGTGATCATCGCGAACACCACCCCATGAGCAATGTAATGCTAAAATTGTACCGTGGCCACGATGTACATCATGACCGCGATAGCCGTTTGACAACGGTCAAATGATCGTTTAAATAAACAAAAAAAATAAATTTTACCTTGTATATAAACATGTCCTACAGAATTTTTACTCCATTCACACGTTTACGATTTTCAACTCACCATCCCTACCATTTTTCTATATTCAATCATTTTTAACTCTCAAAACTAATTATGTTGTAACAATGTTGTGTTGGTCCGAAGAGGAGGTCAGATTACGCTAATAATTGCGTATAATAACGTACACGTAAATACGCGCTGCACCAGTCGGTGCATTCGGGCTGCACATTAGGCTGACGTTTTAGCCAAGTTTAATGTCCTAGTCAGGGGAACAAAAGGTACTTTTATGAGCTTCAAGCTTTAAGCTTTTAAGAAAAAACTCTTACTCAATAAAAAGGCTTTTATGGTTGAAGGAGCTTAAAGCTCTTAGGTTAAGAGAAAAAACTCTATATTAAAAAGCTATTACTACTAATGTTTAAGAAAAATCTTCTACTAGCTACAAGCTTTTAATGAGTAAATGACACAAATACTCATTCTATCATAAAAATAAAATAAAAAAACATCCATGCAAACTTTTAGTTAATGCCAATTTTTTGTCATTTAATTAAAAACTCAAGTTACTCTGTCAAACACCAAAATATATTTAAAAAACTATAGCTACCAGCTTCTAACCACCAACACATGCTAGATTTGCTAAACATACCCAAAATTAGGGCTGTCCAAAAAGCTTGTGGCTTGGAGCCCGCTCGAAGCTCGCTTGGATTAGCTCGGAAAAAGCTCGCTCCATATAGCTCGGTTTGAAACTAAGCCGTGCCGACTCGGATCGGTTAGAAAGGGAGCCTAGCTCGGCTCGGTTCGTAACAAGCCGAGCTGGCTCGGTTGAGCTCAGATAATTCTGATTTTTAATATAAATTATTTTTATATACATATAATATACTATAAAATTGTTAAAAAGGGGGAAACATGTTACATATATAATGTTTGTTAATAGTAGTATAGCAATTGTGTGTTTAATTGTCTAAGTACTCACGTTATCAAACTTAATAGTTCTTCTGATTTTAAAGATATCAATATTTAAGAATGCAATCAAACTTTTATTACTTATTTGAGGGTTAATTCGTATGATGAAGAACTTATAGTGTATTTCGTTGATACTTAAAACATATTTTGTATTCGGTTGAACTTTATTTTAGCTTGTAATGTATGAACTTGAACTTATTTTTAATGTGCTAGGTTGAACAAATAAATAACATTTCATACTGTTAAATTTTGAAAGCTATTTTTAGTCTTTTTTTTTTTTAAATTCGAGCCAAACCAAATCAGACCGAGCCGAGTCAATTAAAAACCAAGCCGAGCCCAAGTTTAACCAGACTCGGCTCGACTCGTAAACACCCAACATACCATTGTTTGCTCAAGAATATATGACGAAAAAAGATATTTTCTATTCGAAATAACTTTGGAATGACGTGGCATCACCTAAACGGCATGTTCTGTAACCCACTTCCACCGCCCAAAAAATATACTTCTCACATATTCTATCGGCATTGATTCTTCCAATCTTAAAAAATTCAATATTATTATATTTTTGTTTTTATTTAGGGTTATTATAATTGAGTTTAATGCTTTAAACATTTATTTTTTTTGTTAATACCTTTAAAATTTATTCATAATTTTTTAATCGAATAATAATAATAATAATAATAATAATAATAATAATAAATTTAATAATTGTCGCATATTGTTATGTTCTACAATTGATCATAACAAAATACTTAACATAAAAGAATTTATCGGTCTTGTATTCTCTTAAAGGCCACTTGGTAAAGTTACATCTTAATTTTTAATAGTTAATAGTTAAGAGTTAATATTAGGGTATGTTTGGCAAAACTAGCTGGTGGCTAGAAGCTGGAAGCTGGAAGCTGGTAGCTGTAAACTTTTTAAATATATTTTGATGTTTTTTAGAGTAGCTGAAGCTTTTAATAAAATGTATAAAATGATTAAAATGGGTATAATTAAAAGCTTGTAAAAATGGTTTTTTATTTTATTTTTAGAATAGAATGAGTATTTGTGTCATTTACTAATTAAAATCTTGTAGCTAGTAGAGCTTTTTCTTAAAAGCTAGTACTAGTAGTTTTTCAGTATAGAGTTTTTTCTCTTAACCTAAAAGATTCCAGCTCTTTCAACCAAACAAAACTTTTTATTGAGTAAAAACTTTTTCTTAAAATCTTAAAGCTTGAAGCTCCTAAAAACTCTTAAAAGCTCATTAACAAACATACCCTAAGTCTGATGGATTGAGGCTAGGCTCATTTATTATATATTATTTAATACATTAAATATAAATAATAGGCTAAGAGCGAAAAAATGAAGTTTGGCTCAAGCTCATTTAATAAACAATCTTAAAGTAAGGGTAAATATTATTAAATATTAATAAAAGTAATATTATACTAAAGGCTTGATAAATCTTGACGAGCCTGACGAGCTTCACATGTCAGACTCGAGCTCGGGCTCGATTAATAAACGAGTTTTGTCTTAAGCTCAAGCTTGGCTCAGACTCGATAAGGCTCCTCTCGTTTCGAGCTTTCCCAAGCCGAGATAGAGTAGCTCAGGAGCTGCTCGGCTTGCTTGCACCCCTAGAGGTAACTTCTTAATAACCGATCAACTAAAAAATTAACATTTTTTAATAAAGTTACCATTTCAAAAAATACAAATAATTAGAATAACCATTATTAAAAATAATGAATTATAATTATAGTTCAGTAAACGGATAATAATAGTTACTTTAATGATATTATAAAGAAAAAAATTACATTAAATTAACAAGCGTTTTATTATCTTTTTAACGACTACTATAGTGCTATATAAAAACGGAGAAAAAAATGACAACATTTTGTGGGGTTTTGTTCATACAGGAAAGTGTTCAGATAATTCATTAATCATGTATATGCAAGTCACTAATTATGTTCAAATCATTAAATATGAATTCTATTTTCAAAAGGTGTTAACATTTGAGTTGTACATTGTCTTAGGTTAGGTATTAATATTAAAGTTATACATTGTTTAAGGTTAGGCGTTAACATTTGAGATACATTGTTAATTGTCTTAGGTTAGGTGCTACGTGAAGGGTTTTTTTTTTTTTTTTTGGAATTTGACTTTCATTAAAAAACACCGTGGGGGCACGCCCTCAAAACAAGGACCGCCAACCACAAAAACGATAACGATTTAATATTCCCTACTACTATGGAAATTTTAGCTTCAACTCCTTTGAACGTCTTCTCGTTTCGAGCTTTCCAAATAGCCTAAAGGGTCACCACCACAATGCCTTGAACTATCCTTTTAGCCCATTTACCACCCCTCGCTTGTTTATAAAGGAGAAGATATTCACGAGTGTGGTGAGCATTAACTGGAACAATCCCACACCATTTCCAAATAGTGGACCACACCACGAAAGAAAAACCACAAGCTGTGAAAATGTGAACCGATGTCTCGATGTCCACATCACATAACCTGCACATATTATTATCGATGACAGTGTTTCTTCTAATAAGGCATCCACAGTCGGAATCCTTTCCATTTCCGCTCGCCAAGCTAGAATATTACATTTTTTAGGAACCCAAGCCACCCATTTAAACTTGAAATTATTATTCGAAACTCGATTATACATCAGGACTTTCTTCACATCCAGAACGTACATAGCTCAGCATGCACCGTGTGGTTCATATCGATGGTATAATAGTAACAACCATGTAGTATGCTTAAATATGCCTAAAAAAACCCACCTACACTAGGCTTAACACATGAATTTGTTTATTAAATGAAGTCTAACATGTAGCATCACACAAATTATATATATATATATATATATATATATATATACAGAACTTCCTCGTTTATTCATCCGATTCATGTTTACAGTATATTTCCCATCCATTTTGTTAATTTTTAGTTTAAATAATGACTTATAATCAATATTAAATTGGATTTTATTAAAAATTCTGATTTAAAAACGTTAAAAAAATGTTTGCTTGAGCCAGGATTCGAACCCGAGTCCGTGGCGGGCTAAACCTTAACCACACCTCCCAAACAACTACACCATTTGGTGTTTTGTGATGTTAATTAAAACCAATTAAACTTAAACCCTTTTCAAGGTCCCTTAGTCAAACCTGAAAAGTCAAACATAGTCTCCTAGTCAAGTCAAGTCAAAATAGTAAATATGGTCTCCTAGTGAAGTCAAAGTGTTAGTAAATATGGTCTCCTAGTCAAGTCAAAGTGGTTCCTAAATTCTAGCCTAGTTAAAGTAGTCCCTAATTACAACTCCAATTTCTACACTATAAATACAATAGCCTACCATTCAACTCTTTATACCATTAAAAAAAACATTATAATTCCATCTCCCATATACTAAAGTTTTCATCCATCATTATCTCCTCTAGCTAGTTCTGAGTTTTCCAAGTAAGTATCATAATTTATTCAATATCGTCCCCTTAACGTTTTATTATGCCATTACTTATTCCCTCTTAAAACTAGATCTGTAATGCTTCTTAGCCTGTAGTAAGATGTTCATAAACTTATTTTATCATAATTTAGCTAAAAACAATTTTTAAAATAATCAAAGGTGTATATAAGTGCAACCCTTAATTTGGACAGCAAGCAAAACCGAACTTAAAACCACCATAACTCTACCTTCACAAAACTTTTTAAAGTAAAATCAAATTCTATGATCAAGATCTTCGAATTCCGGTTCCGATGGTATATTATTTGTCGAAAAAACATCCGTTTTGACCTTTAACGAGCCCAAACAAAACAGGGGTTCAAATCTGGACGAGCTGTTTTGTCTTACGTTTTCGACCTATTTGTAGGGCTCAAATGAAACTATTTTCTAAACGAAAGTTATTCAGAATACTTTGATTTAGTTTACTTTGAATTTTCATAATTGTTCAAGGTCGTTTGGTATTTTTAAATTGTAATTTAAAACATTAGCTACAATCTGTCCAAAACGTGATTTTAACAAATCTAACCTAGCACTCCACCTATTATTCTTTCGATTATCCTAACCGTATAAGAAGTCTAGACCCTTAATATGACCCTAAAACAACACTTCTTATTACTTTTGGGCATTATTACTAAGTGTTTGCACGCTCAAGAAAACGCATGAACTCATTAAGCACCTTAGGTGAGTTTACATAGCCCTTTTTTCACTATTTTGGGGTGAAACATGTTATACATTCAATTGCAATTCAACATAAGTGTCTATGTGTTATTCTGTGTTGCATTATGTCTTAAACATTAATATGGTAAGCACAATTATTCTAGCATAATCATTAACTCCGTACAAGCCAACGATACACAATGATAGATCTATTGGACTGACAACCCCACTCGGATACGTTACCTCCAGTATGGGTAGCGTGGGTGATTGTTATCGCAACAAAAACGAGTGAACCATATGCGTATGGGATGGACCACAATTTTCTAGTCACAAGGTTTGATTATGCACACGATTTACCGGGTAGTATTGTTTTCACATATGGACTAGACTTGCCATGACACTCGAATTGTACAAGTTTTATTCAATATTCAAACCTATGTAATTCTCACCAACTTTTGTTGACCCACAATATTTTCAAACTTAACATGTTTCAGGTTATAGCTTTGCTTGAAGATTAGAGTTAATGCATGAAGATTTAGATTTAGCATTTTTCATTTGATGTACAAATTCTTTTTAAAACAATTGTATGTAATTCATTTATTAAATTATTGAAACTTATTATTTACCATGAGCTACTGAACAATCATCAATACGTGACATCCCGATGCTTCCGCCATCGGTTGGGGTGTTACATAACATAGGCCTAGGGTTGAGCTAGGACTCAAGCCTGTTCAACATCAGCAGATCAATTGGAATTCAGGGTGTCTACAAACTTACCTATCATATGTTCACAACATGAAACATGTACAGGCAGTCAAAAATCTTTCAACGTAGAACTGGTTACATTATAACAATAATAAATTAATCTAATGTTTTACCTCAGAAGGAAGTAATGCCCGAGTAATGCCCTCACCACCATAGCGATATCCATATTTGCGTTGAAAATCCCATAAACTGTCTCTAATTCTTCCTCTTGATGGAACATTAAGCTCTAATAAACATGCACCATCTTCTACCAGGATTACATAGACAACAAAGACTGCAATCTCCTGTATAACCATGCGACAAAAATAAGTTGACATGGAACTGGAAAATGGTTAACTGATCAAGATGGATTTCCAGTTTACGTGATTAGGTCTGAGACATTTCAAATCTTGGTTTGCATCTTGTGACCCAGCTATCAGGAGAATGGACGTATCTATTTGACTCAGTTTCTTATGTGAACCAACTACCTATCTTCTAATCTCCCTCACTCTTCTCTACATACTACACAACAATTTTTGATTCCTCTAGCAAACAAATACCGAGCATATTATTTGTTTGTATACATATGTGGAGTATCATTATCACTAATTAAGCACACTAATAAACCTTCTAATATCAACATATAAGGCTCTAAAGTGTTAATAAATAAACTTTCCACACAAATAACCTAATCAACATTAAAGACGGTCTGATTGAACATGCCTAATTGCCTCCCCGGCAACAAATAGTAACTAACCGCGAATAATTATCCAACAATAACACCTATACTGTACCTAGGTGATATCACTACATAAACCTTTAGCAAGAATGGTAAACTTAAATTTGTTGATGACACTCCACACTATCAATTTATTAGGTCCTTATCCGTATATGATACTCTTGAATTTATCCTCTTCAAGTTAACCCCTATGCTATAAGTACTATACATCACCACGTAAACCCTTTTTATCAAGTTAACTCGTATGCTATGTACACTCTATATGACCACATAAACCTCTATCAAGAACAACTTCAGCCTAACTCCTATACTATTCTATATAATCACATAAACCTCTATTATGCTATATATACTCTGCATCACCACATAAACCTTTATCAAGAACAATGAACCTAAATCTGACATCCAAAAATATCAACTTATGTTTTCATCAAATCCTCCTAAACTTATTAAACGTAAACACAGAAACACAAATAAACATCAACAACACAAAAAGTTAAATAATCCAAAGATAACAAACAATGAAAAGAAATGATCAAAAACCAGTAGGCTTACATAGGCATGAACATCAACTCCTTCAAAAATTGTATTGTCCGCAACACAAGCATTTGAACCCGAATCTACCTACGTAAACAGAATAGCAAACAATCTGATTCAGCTACGCAATGACAATGCATGAACATGGTTTCAACAAATAATAGTAATAATAATAATAATAATAATAATAGTAATAATAATAATAATAATAAAACATACAATTTTGAAGAGAAACCGTTACACCATAGGAATCCGCCCAACATATAGTCACAGATCTGGTTAAAAGATCGAATGGTTAGAACTCAGATTGATTTGGTTATCAATAACCAGCGGCGAACGTATAAAGGGCAGGGGACGACGATGGTTACTGGTGTTGGTGACAGAGGAGTTCGACGCCGTCGTTTTGGATTCAGGTGGTGGCGGTCGGTGGTGATATTAGAGGAGACAGAGAGATAGGAGATCGTGTGTGTGTGAGAGATCGTGCGCGCGTGTGTGTATGATCAGATTATAATGACCGTGTGTGTGTGTGTGTTAGTGTGTGAGAACTGAGAATACATAAGGGTGTATGTTTGAGAAAGTGTAGGGAAAAGATACGTGTACAATAAGGGATAACTGGAATGTTTTTTTAAAAAAAAGCCCACAACTCGGCTGACTCGAACCTAGGTAGCACACAAACATAAACAACACCTAAACCAACTAATCTGCAACATGACTTGTTTACATATACCTAATCTTCTATATAAATAAACTAATAAAAATAACCTTTGAAATCAGCCTAATAAAAAGGGACACAAAACGGACCAAGTTGGGATTCGAATCGGAGCAACACCAGAAACACACCAACACCCTAACCAACTGAACTACACAATTGATTGATTTTATTATCAAACAACATAGTATTTAACATGTTTACAAATAAAGGGGAAAAATCACTGTTCAAATCCGAACGTCTATTATTATAGTGTAATTACTAAAATTTAATTCTATCTTAATAAAAGAAAACACATGAGGGACAGATGGCACTCGCATATAAATTCTCCCATTTTATTTATTAATACAATAAATTAAAATATAATTATATTAATTGATTGGGAAAGCCTAATATAAATATATTAAATTAAATTTTAGTAATTATATTAATAATTATAGTTGTATCCGAATCTATCTATATTAAGAAAAGAAAACACATGAGGGACAAATTGTAACATTTCGCGTTAAACCATATGTACGTTACGATTATTATTAATAAAACGTCGAATTTTATCTTTTATCGTTCCATTAAAAATGTTTCATGACACATTTGGACCCCTAGTACTATGCTATAAGTATATATTATATATATATTAGTTAATAATTGTCAAAAAAAATATTGCCTGGGCCGGGATTCGAACCCGAGCCCATGGCCGGTTCAACCATACACAAACACTAAACCAGCTGGTCTATCACATGTTTTGGTATGTAACTCTGATGTAATTATTTATATAATAAATTTGGAGGTGCAGTTGACTTGTGAGAAGTCAACTGCGAAAAACACTCTTCAAATTCAAATCACATACCGCGTTTTTTGAATCTCTACATGGTAAACTATGAATTTGTTGACTAAAACGCGTCTTATGCATGACCAATTAACATTAAAACATTCCAATTATATACCAATTATCGTGTCATCGTTTTTAAATTGGGTCAACTTACCAATTCGCATCACCCGAACGCTTCATTATAAATTGAACACTCCTGGTGAGACTAAGAATGTCGAACAACAAAGCCCCACTCTCAATTTTCTCTTTAAACTGCGAATCAGCGTGCTATTGCTCGCGTGTTGACTTTCTGGTTGACCGCTCGAAAATCACGATTAAGCTTTGTAAGTTCTAATGTTATTACATGGTTTTGTTCATCGGCCATCTCACAACAATAACCCTATGTTCAATCGGGTTATTGTTGTTCAAATCTGATTATTGTTAAATCTAGGGTTCGAACGATTTGAATTGGGGAAAAACACTTCTGCGGACATAAGTTATTTAATTAAAACAGAGACAAGACAAACACAACCACTGATCTAGATCAAGTGGTTGTGTGTGTCTGTTTGTAAATCAGCGAATGCGGGTTCGAGTCCCACAATACACGACCTTTTATTATTTTCTTTTATAAAGATTATAAATCAGTTTCAAGTTATACTATATAATTAATTCAAACTTAGAATAATCGTTCTCAGGGTCTAGACCAGATGGTCTAGGCTTGTGATATAAAACATCGAACCGGCCAGTGGCCCGGGTTCGATTCCTAGCATGAGCAAAACATTTTTTTTAACCTTTTAGATTTATATATATATTTACTAGTATTTTTAAAAATAGTTTTAAAATACTAAAACTTTTTTATAAATTCCACAAAAATTATTTTATGATGTTTTAATAGAAAAGTTTATTATACAATTTTTAGTTTTCCAAAAATTATTTATTTAATATATATAATAAATATTTCACGTTTATTCTATTATAATTATAAAATTCTATAAAAATATCAAAACGATTATATAAATTTCCACAAAAATTATTCTGAGTTTGTTAAACATTAAACATTTCTGCAAAAATTTTTGTTTCTGAAAAATCATCTATTTAATATTTTTAATCGATTTTTTGTTATTTTAATCATAAATAAATCATAATAAATTCATTTTTCAATATTTTTACACCAAAATTTTATATAAATTATTTCTGTCCATTTAGAACAGAAATACAAATTTTAATTTAAAAATTCTTTAATTTTAATATTTTTAGATATTAAAGTTATATTTTGACAAATTGAAATAAATAGATTAAATATTCTATTTTTAAGAAAATAATTTTATAAATTTTTTTTTCATACTTAAAACCTTATAATGTGACCATCTTTAATCTAAAGTTTACAAAAAGACTTTTGTTTATTTATTTATCAAATTTCTTTTATTTATTAAACAATTCAATTAATAATCAAACGAATACTTGTCCCCAAATTCGAAACCCTAGAAAATACTTGTAGACTAGAAAGACTTAGACTTATTTGTTACCTTATACATAGGGTAATACTTGGCAACTTTGGGCTACACATATTCTATTTCTCGAGACTTAATACTTTGCTAAGGTGAGTTTACGTAACCATGTTTATGCAATTCTTTATACTTGCAACTTTATACTTAAGCAATTCTACATACATGTCTAGTTGTAAACTTTAATGCCTCATGACTTAGACAACTACTGTTAGACTTAAACTTCAACTTACATAATCATTAGCTATGGCCAAGCCGACGATACTCAATAATAGATCTATTGGATTGACAATCCCACCTAGATTCGTTGACCATCTTTTATGGGGAGCGCAGGTGATTGTTATCGTTGCAACGTGATATTAAGGTGAACCGTGGATGACGGGATGGACCTAAACTTGTCGGAGGTTTGATTATGTGCATACTATACTTCATGTTTATTCATGCAGACTTAAACTTACGATAGACATATGAATTGCTAAACTTTTATTATTCTTAAACTTAATTGCTTGACATGTCTTATGTATTCTCACCAACTTCTAGTTGCCCCCCCCCCCCATTTTTACAAACTCAACATGAAATAATGATGCTTGAAGTCTAGAGCTAGCAGGAAGAGATAATTTGAAGTTTATGCTTTGTTTGGCTTTTTGATGTATTAGAATTTCATTCAAGACTTGTTATGTATTTTCAATTTTGGATATTTTACTTTAAATAAATTTCAATTAAAACATGAATACCATGTGCTACTGTATACTCATTCTTACGTGACACCTCGATGTTTCCGCCATCGGTTGGGGTGTTACAGATTGGTATCAGAGCCTTGGTTATAGGGAATTAGGTTATTAGAAAATAATCTAGACTATAACCTTTGGGATTTAAACAGTACTTGCTTCTCTTACTTGTAACCCTAATTGCTTCCTTAATCTTATCCCTATCCTACACTTTATACAACCCTAACCCTTACGAGTTGACTGCTCTTATTCGTCTGCTGCAATCCTGATCCACCATTAGATTAATAGGACAAAATCCTCAGGTTTAGCCTGAACCACCTTGAGATCTCGTCGAAGTTCTAGATTTTAATAACGAACACGTGCAATCTGGAAGGGTGAACGCCTGTATTCTGAGTCTTCTGTCTAGGCTGGCATTGCGCATATATCCCAATCAGACGAGGGACCCGGATGCCTACCTGGGAATTCTCGGGATGAGTGTTCACTTATAGGCTAAAGCATGTCTTCACTATGTTATTAGAATCTAGAATCTTTGATAAGTCAACGTTTTCGTTTATTCGTTTTAATTAATGGATAAATGATTACATTCCTTATATCACTTCATTCATTTCATTGTGTCTCTTATAGATCATGCCTCCACGTCGCAGCACTCGCAATAACAATGGTGGAAATCATGAGGAAGGGAGCAGCAACCACAACCATAACCACGACACTAACCACAACAATGGAGGTGATGCCCAACTGGCTGCGATCATTTCTCAACAAATGGCGCAACAGATCGCAAATCTGGTTCCTAACTTACTGGCTCAAGTCATCCAAATGAATGGGAACGGCAATGGAAATGGAAACAGCAGTGGAAATGGAAACGGCAATGGAAACCACAATGGGAACGGGAATGGAAATGGGAATGGTCTCCCAGCCTGCACTCTCAAACACTTTAATACCTGTAATCCTCCTAAGTTCAGTGGGGATGAAGGAGCTACTGGTCTTCTACAATGGTTCGAGGGTATTGAGAATACCTTCATTAATAGTGAGTGTCCCGATAACCTTAAGGTCCGTTATGCTATGAGTGTTCTTCACAAACGAGCACTCACTTGGTGGAATGAGGAAAAGCGCACCCGTGGAGTTGAAGTCGCACTGGCCTTAACTTGGGAACAAGCTAAAGATGTTATGAAGGCGAAGTTCTGCCCTTGTAATGAAATAAAAAAGTTAGAAGATGAGTTTCATGATCTTGCTCAGAACAGTGGAGAAAACCTTGCCTACAACACTCGTTTTCACGAACTTAGTCTACTGCTACCACACAAGGTCACCCCCTTGCCTATTGTGATCGAAAAATATATTGGTGGCTTACCCATGCAGATTCAGGACACGGTGTGGGGAAGGAACCCTGCTACTCTCGAGGAAGCAAAGCATTTGGCGGCCACCCTAACAGATAATCATGTGAAGGCAGGAACCCTGACTCGGAAAGGGGAAAAGAAAACTGTCGGGAAGGATACTCCCCAACCTGCTGTTGAAATTAAAACTGAGTCCTCAACCAATGGAAGGCGCAAGGCCAGGAATTTTGCAATAGATGCCACTGCCCCACTCAACAAGAAACAATATAACGGGAACCAACCTAAGTGTGACACCTATCATTATCACCACCCAACCCAAGTGCCCTGCCGTCAGTGTACCAATTGTCAAAGGTATGGGCATCTTGCGGATGTTTGTCGAATTCCTGCTGCAAATGCCCTTGCTGCTCCGAATGACCCTGCTAGGGACCCTCCAGCTACTTAACAACAAGCTCCACCGTTTGAATGTTATTTTTCTTTTAAAAATTCTATGTATTGACGCTTTTTGATTCAAGTATTGAAATTTTTGTCTTTTACATGAGAGTCGTTTATCTAGTATGATCACAACACTTGGATGCATGCTTGTTTGAATGTGAACTAATTGCTATATCAATATCTAAATCTATACAACTACTATACTCATTATACTTATAAACTTGCTTACATAAACATACTATCTATTGGCAATAATTGCTACACTGATAGAGGATGAAGTACTTGTTCAACAGTTAGTTGAGTACCAACTAACGTACTCAACGATTGGTAGAGGTCATCATGCCTTTTCAACAGTCGGGAGAGGCCCTACAACCTGCTCAACGACTGGTGGAGGCTATCGAACCTGCTCAACAATCGGTAGAGTCATAAAAGGACACAAAACCCTAATGTAAGGTAAATTGGTGATTGCGGTCCGGAACGTAATCATGAATTTACAGGTACGTTAAGGTAGTGTGAAATTCTATCAAGGTTTTCGGTAGTTGACCAATTATAAACCTTAGTTACCTGGTAGTTCATTTAGTCATTCAATAGTCCATCAACTCATTCCTTTTAGGACTCCTAAAATTTAAGATTTTTATTCTCCTTGCGATTTCAAGACACACCAAAATTCTACCCTTAAAACTCACAGACAACAAACCTCTTATCCACATTATTCGAAACAGATTATTCTATTTATGTCGAGCCCTAACACAACATTTTCCAGACCACACTTCTACCCAATCACCTTCAACCTTGCGTTTTCAATAAACTTCAGGACGAAGTTTCCAAAAGTAGGGGAGACTGTAACATTTCGCATTAAACCATATGTACGTTACGATTATTATTAATAAAACGTCAAATTTTATCTTTTATCGTTCCTTTAAAAAATGTTTCGTGACACATTTGGACCCCTAGTACTATGCTATAAGTATATATTATATATATATTAGGTAAATAATTGTCAAAAAAAATATTGCCTGGGCCGGGATTCGAACCTGAGCCATGGCCGGTTCAACCATACACAAACACTAAACCAGCTGGTCTATCACATGTTTTGGTATGCAACTCTGATGTAATTATTTATATAATAAATTTGGAGGTGCAGTTGACTTGTGAAAAGTCAACTGCGACGAACACTCTTCAAATTCAAATCACATACCACATTTTTGAATCTCTACATGGTAAACTATGAATTTGTTGACTAAAACGCGTCTTATGCACGACCAATTAACATTAAAAAATTCCAATTATATACCAATTATCGCGTCATCGTTTTTAAATTGGGTCAACTTACCAATTCGCATCACCCGAACGCTTCATTATAAATTGAACACTCCTGGTGAGACTAAGAATGCCGAACAACAAACCCCCACCCTCAATTTTCTCTTTAAACTGCGAATCAGCGTGCTATTGCTCGCGTGTTGACTTTCTGGTTGACCGCTCGAATATCACGATTAAGCTTTGTAAGTTCTAATGTTATTACATGGTTTTGTTCATCAGCCATCTCACAACAATAACCCTATGTTCAATCGGGTTATTGTTGTTCAAATCTGATTATTGTTAAATCTAGGGTTCGAACGATTTGAATTGGGGAAAAACACTTCTGTAGACATAAGTTATTTAATTAAAACAGAGACAAGACAAACACAACCACTGATCTAGATCAAGTGGTTGTGTCTGTCTGTTTGTAAATCAGCGAATGCGGGTTCGAGTCCCACAATACACGACCTTTTATTCTTTTCTTTTATAAAGATTATAAATCAGTTTCAAGTTATACCATATAATTAATTCAAACTTAGAATAATCGTTCTCAGGGTCTAGACTAGATGGTCTAGGCTTATGATATAAAACATCGAACCGGCCAGTGGCCCAGGTTCGATTCCTAGCATGAGCAAAACATCTTTTTAACCTTTTAGATTTATATATATATTTACTAGTATTTTTAAAAATAGTTTTAAAATACTAAAACTTCTTTATAAATTCCACAAAAATTATTTTATGATGTTTTAATAGAAAAGTTTATTATACAATTTTTAGTTTTCCAAAAATTATTTATTTAATATATATAATAAATATTTCAAGTTTATTCTATTATAATTATAAAATTCTATAAAAATATCAAAACGATTATATAAATTTCCAAAAAAATTATTCTGAGTTTGTTAAACATTAAACATTTCTAAAAAAAAATTTTATTTCTGAAAAATCATCTATTTAATATTTTTAATCGATGTTTTTGTTATTTTAATCATAAATAAATCATACTAAATTCATTTTTCAATTATTTTACACCAAAAATTTATATAAATTATTTCTGTCCATTTAGAACAGAAATACAAATTTTAATTTAAAAATTCTTTAATTTTAATATTTTTAGATATTAAAGTTATATTTTGACAAATTGAAATAAATAGATTAAATATTCTATTTTTAAGAAAATAATTTTATAAATTTTTTTTTATACTTAAAACCTTATAATGTGACCATCTTTAATCTAAAGTTTACAAAAAAGACTTTGTTTATTTATTTATCGAATTTCTTTTATTTATTAAACAATTCAATTAATAATCAAACGAATACTTGTCCCCAAATTCGAAACCCTAGAAAATACTTGTAGACTAGAAAGACTTAGACTTATTTGTTACCTTATACATATGGTAATACTTAGCAACTTTGGGCTACACATATTCCATTTCTCGAGACTTAATACTTTGCTAAGATGAGTTTACGTAACCATGTTTATGCAATTCTTTATACTTGCAACTTTATACTTAAGCAATTCTACATACATGTCTAGTTGTAAACTTTAATGCCTCATGACTTAGACAACTACTGTTAGACTTAAACTTCAACTTACATAATCATTAGCTATGGCCAAGCCGGCGATACTCAATAAAAGAAAATACAATAAATTGAAATATAATTATATTAATTGATTGGGAAAGCCTAATATAAGTATATTAAATTAAATTTTAGTAATTATATTAATAATTATAGTTGTAACTGAATGTTTCTATATAAATAAAAGAAAATACATGAGGGACACATGACACTTCCTTGTGAATTCTCTCATTTTATTTTCTAATCAAATAAATTCAAATATAATTAAATCACATTAAATGAAAATTAATAAGAAACCTTTTTTTTTAAATCAAGTAACCGACTACGTATATTTTTTTCATTTCCTCCATTTTTTTTTCTTAGAGCTCTAATATTTGAGAGCTTTCTCCATAAGATCAATCCATAGTTTGTTTTTTTTTTTGTTCATTATAGTTTGAAATGATCGATAATATTGAATCTACCACTCATTCGACGGTATGTTTTTTATTTTAATATTTTTTTCAAGCCTTAATTATTTCATTTGTTCTTAATTCGTTTCTTCATTATTTAGTATTATCTCACCTTTGTTTTGTTTCATCTTCTGAATTCTCATTTTTATCTTATTTGCAAGTCCTGATTGTGGTTTTTTATATTACTTCTTTTGTTATTCATATGTTTCATCTACAAGTTTTTTAGATATGGTTCAAATACTATATTGATATTGATCATTTACATCATGATTTATTCATTTACATCATATTATTCTGGGTATTTTGTTTTTTTATATGGTACAAAATTGTTACAATTTCTTGGATTTTATATTTGTTTTATATTAATTAACCATTTTATGCTATTTGTTAATCAGTTATTCATTTGTTCTTTTATTATACTAATGTTGGTCTTACTATATTTCTATTAGTACTACTATTAAATCACCCATAAATATCCTAATTTTGATTTTTTTTAATTTAGACTTTTGAAAAAATCGTAAACTAGAATATTCTGTAACCACCTTTAACCCAATTTAAATTGTTTCTATAATTAGGCGGTTTATATTAATTATTAAACCCGTTTAGATTTTAAATTTTTTTTGATCTTCTTTAAAATCGAAATAATATCTAATAAAAAATCACATTAATGACTTTTTTTTTGTTTATTTTGACTATTTGTATACATATAATCATCTTAATTAGAGTCAGTGGCATCTTGGTGGTGAGTTAAAACTTAGGTACCATAAGGTCCTGGGTTCGAATCTCACAAAGTGGGTTTTCTCATAATTATGAGTTTCCTTCTGAATTGGTGACTTGGTGGTGGAATATGATCACGTGGCAATATTGGTGGCACGATGATACTCTAGTGTTCTGTGAGTGATTCCAATTTGTTGGCCGTTTAAAAAAAAGAGTTAATTGATTTATAATCTTGTATCGCAAGGTTCGGTAACTATAAGAACTTAGTTGTCAAATCTTATAATCTAAGTTTTAGAGACAGATTTCCTAGATAAGTCAAAGGTTTCTTAACTAATGTTCTTAGGTGAACAAGGAATATAGGCTTTCTTCGTAAACAAGGAATATAGGCTTATAAATAGAGGGAGGTTTTATAAGTCATGTATCAATCCAATAATAAGAAACAAAATTTTGGCTTAATATTCGTGTGGTTTGGATATCGATTTCTAACATACTCATGTATCAGTTGTTATATTATGTTTACGATGAAGGACTTTTATATGTTATTATCATATCCGTACAAACAATACCAAAATCTCAACATCATACATGATTGATTTATATAGTAAAATTCAAACTCGTAACTTTTACACTAAATAAAAACATACCAGAAAATCACCAAAATAATACCAACAAATATAAATGGTAGCTGTTAATTCAGTTTTGGATTAGGAAAAAACAAGATTAAATCCAAAACAATTTCCCAAAAAAAAAAAAAAAAAAAAAACTAAAAAAAATATAATGATGCCTAATATTGTGTTGTTACCTTGGAGATATTAAGGAAGGCAATCAAGTTGACCACGATCACGATCATCATCATCATCACACCACTGATTTTGACACCAATAAGATTCATCAACGGTTCCACTCAAATCATAAAAATCTTCACCGTCATTATTTTGCCGATCATCGTTCCTGATTACTTGACCGTTGGTTCTCATGTTCTCAAACCCCATATTCGTCTCCATCTCCGTCCATTTCAACTCATTTATCACAGGAGAATGATTATTCAACATCATATCAAACCTTCCGACCGGAGAACACAACATCTGTGCTGATAAGTCATTGAAATTGACCATCATGTCCGGCTTTACGCTACTGGGATCACTTGTCCACACCTCCTTTGCCGTCGTATTCGCTTTATTATTGGTTGTAACTCCAGAGCAGTCGCTGCTAATGTTTTCTGAACTAGAGTAATTATTATTATTCCCCTTGGCGGTCGTGTTGGTTGTAACACCAGAATAGCCAATGGTAATGTTTTCTGAATTAGAGTAATTAGTATTAGTAGTAGTCGTAGTTGCATTGGTTATAACACCAGAATAGCCCGCTCCGGTTTTTGGTTTACCAGAGCGTTTAGGTTTAGGTTTAGGTTTACGAATGCCGCCGCCAACGGGGACGTTGCGAAGAACGCCCCCATTAGTCCAGTAGCGGCGGCAGCTCTTGCATAAATGACGAGGCTGGGAGAGGTTGTAGTTGTTGTAGTAACAGAATTTTGTGTTTTGTGATTGGCAACGTGGACACTTTAGATTGTCATGGTGGTGGGGTATTGGTGGTGGCTGGTCTACTTCTCCGGCGAACAATTTGTCTCCGGTGGTGTTGGTCATGGAAGAATATATGTCTTGCATTTTTTTTTAATTGTGGTTTTGGGTTAGTGAAAGGGTGTTTTTGTAAGTGGTTTAAGTGGTTGGATACTTGGATGTGTGTTTATTATTAGTTTAACCTTGGGTCCACACCTTGGGTCAAGTGGAGAATGATTAGACTAGTGTGCACCCGCGGATTCAGAATTCTTATTTCAGTTTTGTTAGATGCTTCAGTTTAATAAGACCGTAAATAATAAAAAAAAAGGTTCGGTCGGTTTGATAATTCGGATGAGTGAAGGTCATCACACTATAATAATAGAGTCGTTTATATATATTTTCCGGTGCTAAAATCATTTCATTCATCATATTTGATTGTCATTAACAGTGATTAACCGACAGAATTACAAGCAAAAGTAATGAGGAATATATAGTAATAAATTATGAATATGGAAGGGGTGATGTTTCTGTACAAAGTATATTTTCGTAAAAAGTGTAAGAAATCTATATAAGCATTGTGTTTTAAATTTTATAAATGATGTTGTATATTATTTTGGCATTGTTATAAATTATAGGGTTATGATCAAATACACATTGAAAGAAAAATAAGAAGTTGTAGGAAGGGTATCAAACAGACTCCGATTGAACTCATTCAAGCGGCATTGAAATCGTCTTATTTTCATCATTGTGTAATTTTTTTCAATTCATTGTGTCTTTTTTCCTCAGTATTGTATTATATTTTTTGGCATTGCGTTATATTTTGTGGCTCATTGTGTCATATTTCATGATCTATTGTGTTTTTTGTATCATTCTCATCCTTCTTCTATTTTGTAGCCTTTGTAGAATAACTCAACCCATTATAGAATAATACAAAGCTTAACAATTTACAACACTAATTAATGTATTCTTGACATACAATCTAAAACACCGTGTGAAGAAAGTGTGAAAACGGTTTAGGACCGTTTCCATGGATTGATTAAACATTTACAGGTCGGTTTTAGAGGGAGATTGGAGATGAAACAAAAATAGATAAAAACTACGTCAACACAGATTCGTATTACATCAGAAACGATTACAGACACTGTCATCAGTAGGATAAACATCTATCTCGGGGCCAGGGGAGGCCGGGCATGACCTCCCCTAGAGAGCATTCTAAGCCCAAACTCACAATCTTAATGAACTCAACACATGAGATTGCTATTTATAGACCACAACCTAAATCTTCGTTCGACCTTTCGTGAGGGCGAACCAATTGGTTCGACCCTATAGAAGCACGAACCAAAACTAGTTCGACCCTTCGAAAGCACGAACCAAATTCTTGATTTCTTGGTCGACTTAAACAAATGCATCAGATCCATAAAATGCCCTTATAGATCACCACAATCTCATGTTATACAACACACGACTCAACTCTAGTCTATTCGACAGCTACTACCACACACAAAGTGCATCAACAGAAAGTAATCAGTGTGTTTTAAATTTCATGTATAGAATACATCTGATTGTGTTTTACATTGTTACGTTTAGTGTTTTCCAATATAATACCATGCAAAAATAATAAATAACAGCCAAAATTTAAAACACAATAACTAAATAGATTTCTCACACTTTGTACAATAACCTTCCATACTACCCATTGGAAGGAAGGAAATAGCTTTTATATGATTTCATTTACAACTTCGAAGAAGGTTTTGTCTTCCGTTTCATAAAAAAATATTAAAAAGAATGCATAGAAAAACAAAGTATTCTAATAATCTATACTTATTATAATAGGATAGTCGTGAGTGACATAAAAAAGCTGAGTTGTCAAACGGAAAGATAGGCCAACAATGCATGTGTGATGCGAAAAAAGATGTCATTAACCAGCTTAAAATATTCAGAAAAATATGAGGGTCATTTGAATTTACCACTGTTGAGGTTAAAATCATCTGTTTGCTAGGCTCGATTTACGAACAACTGTTCAGACCAATAATTGACCACTTTTAAGCATCTATTTGCTATAAGCAGTTGCTATGAACATCTGTTTAGTACTTATTCAGCCATTAAATTTGAAGTTGTAAGAGGAAAATTTTGGATTAACATAGGGAAGTGTGATTTTTGCAGGTATATAATCATTACCGCATATGCTTTCCTTATACATAACCATTTTCTTTTAGAAACTGATTCATAAAATCACCTTTCAAATTCTTTGTTAAAATCATCTCAATGGTCGTTGATAACAAAATTTATAGTTTTGTTTGTGAACTAAATGATCGCGTGTCGAAGTGCTAATCAAAAACTAAATAAAAACTACTCCTTAGCTATAACTGACTGCAGTATAGGAAGTAGGGTTGTCGAACCTCAGGGAGTTTGTGGAAAGTTCTAAGTTACTAATTTCTAATTAAATTAAGATTAACAAAAGTAATTTTATGAAGTTTAATGTAAAAGTGCTGCAGTGCTGCAAAACGGATTGATGATTGATTTTTTAGAAAAACAATAATATGGAAGAAAACGGTCACTCCGTGTTTCTGATTCGGTAATTATCAACTGAATTATGTTAATACCCTATCTAGGAAATCACATAGACATGACTTTGTTTAAGTTGTTCGACCCAATTCAGCTATCATAACATTAATTGCAAAGTTAAATTAATCCTAGTGCAAGAAAACCAAGATACGATAACATAATGCAATAATACTAATCAACCAAACTGTCTAGATCAGTCAAACATACAATTAGACGCAAAGACCGTTAAGGTGTTCACAAAATCTAATCCAAGTAATGAGTATCAAATATAAAACAATTGATAGAATAACCAAATCGTTCACCCGGAGAAACCGCAAGATGATTAGCCTTGCATCTTCATGATTTCAGCTTCAAAATTTGTTCTGGATTGCTCTGGCATCAACCGGAATGAATGGAACTGCAAAAACTCTTCAAAATCGCCCCTTGGAAGCTCTGGAAGTCGGAGATAACATCTCATACGGCTGATTAGGTTTTGATTGCGAAAATGGGCTTTTTATGGGCTGAAGAGTTATTAGAGACCCATGAACAACTATTTCTGGAATTAGAAGTGTCGCGAGGGCATATTCTGTAATTACGCCAATTCATTAAGGGTAAAATCGTCATTTTCCTTTATTTTACTTCCTGGAGACCCGCGAATAACTTTTACTGAAATTAGAGGGTCTCTAGTTTCAGTTCTTCCAGATTTGTTTCTTTTTTGATTTCCAATTTCATCGAATGCTCGTCTCCTCTCCAACTAAGCTCTTTTTCTCTCGTTTTAGCCCACGGCACAATTAAGTATCTAAAACACGATATAAACGAACGATAAACGATTAAAAACTATACAAAACTAATATATAAATGTGATGCATTTGGCAACACATCACACCCCCACACTTACCTTTTTCTTGCCCTCAAGCAAATCTGCTCAGAACACTACCACGAACAAGTAACAAATACCTCAAACGCCCCCGCCATGCACTAGTTAGGGTCCAAAGTCATACCCCATTCATAGATCATCATTAGATGTGTTAATTCAACAGGCAACCGTGATGCACAATTTTTAAAACAGATCTCTCCCGACTAAGTCTAACATGCTTTCGGTTTTTATTCTCATGCAACACACCCCTAACAAATTTTTCACTCCACTCGGTTTAATATCTGGACTAGTATGTAATGCGCTAGTATTATTCACTCAAAAACCAAGTATGTAACTCTGTTATCATAGGCTTGTATAACAATCACACCTCAACTATAGACAATGCACATATCTAAAGGACTTACGGGTTTTGGGCTTCGGGTAAAGGTAGGATAGATTTGGCTAACAATTGGTTTAAAAACAAGGGTTTCAACACGCTTGAATGACCATCCTTATTCGCTAAGCACCATAATACAATAATCACACAACTTTGGGCATATTTGACCCATAACACATACTTCTATTTTTTTTCTTTTTTTTTCATATATATATATATATATATATATATATATATATTTTCTTTTTCTTTCACAGCTTAAACATAACGCAATCACTTAAACAAAACATAAACACAATGGATGTCATCAATTTATTACACAAAGGTAAACAGGTCAATTTGGGTAATAGGTTTAATCAAATGAAAGGGTATAGGCTCAACATGGGTTACTAAGGGTGATTTTAGGTAAACGGGTCAACACATAACAAATAAATGGGTATCAAAAAAAAGGGAAAACCTAAATTGCCTTTATCATCTATGTGCATATCTAGTCTACAACCTCGGCATGTATCAAATCACACAAGTTCTGCAACAGAGAAACATCTGGCCTACACTCAACAAATGAAAATATATATGAATCAATCTATTATCTAGTAGGCTCAATATCTCACCAAAGTGTGGAAATGGGTTACCGATGTGTGCATGCATTTATTACCGACAGCTCGTTACACCTAATCAGGCAAATTCTAAACATTTTTTTCTAAAATACCTGCTGAAAACGGTTCATATGTCTGTTCTAAAGAATTGGACCATGATTAAGGACCCACACACCACAAGCAGAGACAGAATGAACGCATTGAAACAGTCGCTTTCATGCCCGATGAGACCACTTTTAGGACATTTTTTTTTATGACTCAAGACTAACACACTCTAAAGACGTATAGCCACCCCCCACACTTGCGCGACACATTGTCCTCAATGTGCTAAGGGAATAGTAACCCAAAAAAAATCAAATACGAAAAGAAAAATAAATAAATAAAGACAGAAAATCGGAACAGACTCCCCTGATAAATGCGACGATGTTGTTGAAAGTCGTGCTCCCCTGCCCTCCAACTTATCCGTATAGCATTCCGTTCGTGGACAAAAGCGGCAATTATTCAATATTCTAACAACCAAAACACACATATAACAGCAACGTATCATATAATATAATATAATATAAACCACCCAACCGGTCTCCCCATACAATTTCCCTTGATGTGTTAGTTTAGATACAGGCATAGATAATCAAAACAAAATAAAGGGAAAAGTACACCAAAAACACAAAATAAACCGGTTGGCGCTGCTGCGAGCTATCACTCCTGCTGCCCAGGCTCCTCAGACTGACTGCCTCCCTCTTGCTAAGCTCCTGCAGATGTACCTACTAGATCACCTATACCCCTGAAACGCTCGGGTATCTTCACACCCATGCCCTGCATCATGAACCTCATCATATCCGTAAACATAACAACCTTTGCGTCTAGCCCTCAAATCATCTACACTATAATAAATGGTCGACGGTCCCTCTGTCAACTGCTCTCTCGGATATCTCTCAAACACCCCCAAACTCTGTGCAATCTGTGTCACATAAGGGCCTAAACTCAAATAACCTTCAGCTCCACCTCTAGCACCTCTGGCAAATGACGATAATAAGATAGTCGCCAAATTGGCCTCCCGTCGACCAAAGATACAATACAAACAAAACGCATCCAACACAGTAACCTTATCTCCTCCCTTGCGACCGACAAGAGTACATGCTATGATCCTATGAATATATCTCGCGAATACTCGACTCAGCACCCTGGCCACTAAATGCCCCCTCGGCAATCGTCTCCCAAAACGCACTCAGATCACTAGAAGATACCCCACCTGTCCTCTTCTTCTTATAACTTCCTCTCAGTAACTTAACAAATCCAGGTGCTTGTGCTTCCTCCTTGGTGTAAACACTCATAGCTACTGCAAATCTAGGCACACTCAACTCATAAAGTTGCCTCCCTATTGAAAATGACACTGCGTGTTGCTCATGAAACAGGTCGGCGTTATACTTAAAAGTGGAATAAAACTCTACTGTCAACTCTCTGTACTGTGGCCAATCACACTCTAGCAAAGTCATCCATTTAGGCCCCAATAACTCCTCCACTCTCTCATGCTCCCCTAAAATTCCAACCAATTCCATATTAATGCTCCTATGCTTCAACTCCGGAATCAATATATATTTCTGACAATTTTCCAACTCCTTAGAGTTAACAGCAAACTGCAATAAAGTGTGCTCCTCGAAAATCCGGTCCTCAACGGGCTCTACTGGGTCCCCAGGCTGTGGCCTAACCTCAGGTAATGCATACCGAATACTCCTAGAAAGCCTTGTAACACGTGGTCCAGGTTCACCCCGTGGCCTCATTTTTGGTCCTCTTTTTCGCTTGGCCCCTACGACCGCATTAGAGGATCCCTCACCTGACATCCTGCGAAACAATTTAAAAACATACAAATCAGTCAGGTAAACATAAATAAGCAACTATTTTTGGTATTTTAATTTTTCAATTTTTTTTTTCACTGAAAAACATTGCGACTGTATAGCATTTCGGTCGCGGTCGCACCTAAAATAAATAAATAAATAAAATAAAAAAGTAAAAAAAAAATTTACAAAAAATTCGGGATACCCGTTTGTGTATATATAATATCCAAAATATCCCCGCCCGAATGGAGATTGAGTATGAGCGAGGCGTCTAGACGTGCAATTACTTTCAAGACAACTCATCCCAACGACTCCTTAAAAAAAACTCTAACACGACTACCACACAAGGAAATAACATAAGCCTTTTCAACCTTCACTTCACTTGATCATCCAAACTCGCCTACTAATCATCTTTGGACATACGCCAATTAATTACTGTAACACCCCAACCGATGGCGGAAACATCGAGGTGTCACGTAAGAATGAGTATACAGTAGCACATGGTAATCAAGTTTTAATTGAAATTTATTTAAAGTGCAAATATCCAAAATTGAAAATACATAATGAGTTTTGAATGGAATTCTAATACATCAAATAACCAAATAAAGCATAAACTTCAAATATCTTCTCATGCTAACACTCTAGTCTTCACGCATCATTATTTCCTGTTGAGTTGTAAAAATGGGGGGGTCAACTAGAAGTTGGTGAGAATACATAATCCATGTTAAGCATATAGTTTAAGTATAAAAGTTTAGCAATTCGTATGTCTATCGTAAAATTTAGGTCTACAAGAATAGTATAATATGTTGACATAATCAAACCTCCGACTAGTTTAGGTCCATCCCGTCATCTACGGTTCACCTTAGTAATATGTTGGAACGATAACAATCACCCACGCTACCTATGTAGGAGGTACACGTATCCGGGTGGGGTTGTCAATCCAATAGATCTATTATTGAGTATCGCCGGCTTGGCCATAGCTAATGATTATGTAATGTTGAAACTCGTTGAAACTGTTGACTAATTCATGAGACAATAAAGTTTACTACTAGACATGCATGTTGAATTGCTTAAAATGTTGCAAGTATAAAGAATCGCATAAACATGGTTACGTAAACTCACCTTAGCAAAGTATTAAGTCTCGAGAAATAGAATATGTGTAGCCCCAAAGTTGCCAATTACAAGCTTATAATCAAAGCTTCAATTGTAGAAGTAATAGACTATAGAAGAAAGGTGTGAGGGAAAGTTTAATCGGATTGAAACAATCGATTTAGAGGTGCAAAGTATAATGGGTCATAGGTGGGTTTTTATACTAGTTTTGGAGTCAATTAGCCATTAAAATTGGTCAACACCATAAAGTAAGGTTTTATGATGAATTGACTTTTTGACTAAGACTTTGACTGTTTGACTAAGACTTTGACTAGGTCTTTGACTATTTGACTCAAGGCTTTATTAAAAAAAAAAAAATCTTGTATGTGAAAAAAAAAAAGAATTTAGAATCATATTATTATTATTATTTATATACATTTATGTATGTATATAAGTTGTGAGTTAGGATAAGTAAAAACTTAGGCACATTTGTATAATATTAATGATAAAGGTGTAATAAATATATATATATATATATATATATATATATATATAAGGGCTTTTTATGTATTAAAATTTTGGTGAAAATTTTGCGATGTTACAGTCTCCCCTACTTTTGGAAACTTCGTCCCGAAGTTATAAAAACACAGGTTTGAGGATGGTTGGGTAGAAATTAAGGCAGCCGTGGTTTTGAAAATTTTGGGTTAAGGCACGACATGAATTAATAGAATAATCTGCTTTCGAATAATTTGGATAAGAGGTTTGTTATCTGTGAGTTTTAAGGGTAGGATTAGGTGTGTCTTGGAATCGCAAGGTGAATAAGAATCTTAAGTTTTAGAAATCCTAAAAGAAATGCATGAGTTGATGGACTATAGAAAGGCTAAATGAACTACTAGGTAACTAGAGTTTATAATTAGTTTATCTACCGAAAACCTTGATAGAATTTCACACCACCTTAACGTACCTGTAAATTCATGATTACGTTCCGGACCGCAATCACCAATTTACCTTACATTAGGGTTTTGTGTCCTTCTATGACTCTAAACACACATGTAAGTAATGCAAAATAACCTTGTGATTGAATTGTATACAATGTATCCAAAAATAAGTCCAACTGTTGAGCAGGAAAAAGACTTCTACCAGTCAGTGAGTAAGAACCTCTACCGATTGTTGAGCAGGTACGATAGCCTCTACCAGTCGTTGAGCAGGTTGTAGGGCCTCTACCGACTGTTGAGCAGGCATGATGACCTCTACCAATCGTTGAGTAGGTTATTTGGTACTCTACTAACTGTTGAGCAAGTACTTCATCCTCTATCAGTTGTTTGATTAAGTGTATCAATTTACACACACACATAAATTGCAAATTGATAATATGTACATGTAAGCAATCAAGTATCAAGTATAGCATGTGAGTTGTAATAGAGTTGCCCTAGACAAGGTTAATGACTCTAGGTGTGTCTATAGTAAATAGTTTATATTTCATGAATTCTAGTTTCAAATGTTCAAATATGGTAGATAGTCAAATCCTTATGTGTAACTAAGGATTATGTTTGATGCAACACACAATCAAGTTTCAATAGTTTGGTTATCATGGGTAACTAGCTCATGTGTGAGAAGGTGAAAGATATGAATTTAGTTCTTGAGAGGATGATGAAAAATCTTGAAGCAGAATCAAGGTTGTGAGAGATAGTGAATGTGAAGATAGTTTATAAAGAGTTTATTTTATAGTAAGGAGATTATGTAGCAGTGTAAATTTTGGGGTTTGGATCAAAGGTTATAATCAAGTGTATAAGAAAACATGATTGTGGTATATGCCAAATATTGTAAAAATTTGAACAAGTTGAAAATGAGTGAGTGTCGATGGGGAATTTAGAGACTAGATATTATTCCTATGGAAAAAAAAAATCTTATTTTCAAAATTGGTTTTATACATAAAGCAAAAGTTGTTAAATAGTACAAGCTAAGTGGGCTTTGATTAAAATATTCCCATTAGTTGGAGATTTCAAACATGACATTAGGTTTTGAAGATCAAGGTTCTATTAAGTGATTTTTAATAGTTTAAAGCATTATATAGAAAATTGTTTGTTACGTCAATAAATAAACAATTGAATTTAAGTTCGGGGACATCTTTTGACAAGAATATGTACTTTGTAAAGTTACTAGGTAATGAAAATACAACAAGATTTAGAAATCTTTAGTTTGTGCTAAGGTATGAGGTTATAGTTTTTAAAAAAATAAGTAACATGTGGAGAAATGAAATAATATGATTTGGGTAGAGTGTTGAATATTTAAAAAGTGGCTAAGATGGTAAGATGAAGTGTGATTGTGAAATCCATAGATGGTTATGATATGAGATTGATTTAAGCTGTAAAATTTTGAGATTTTAGAGCTTAGTTTTAAGGGAAGTGAGTGTAATCATCTATTCATTAATTAAAACGAATAAATGAAAACGTTGACTTATCAAAGCTTCTAGATTCTAATGACATAGTGAAGACATGCTTTAGCCTATAAGTGAACACTCATCCCGAGAATTCCCAGGTAGGCATCCGGGTCCCTCGTCTGATTGGGATATATGCGCAATGCCAGTCCTAGACAGAAAACTCAGAATACAGGCGTTCACCCTTCCAGATTGCACGTGTTCGTTATTAAAATCTAGAACTTCGACGAGATCTCAAGGTGGTTCAGGTTAAACCTGAGGGTTTTGTCCTATTAGTCTGAGAGTAGATCCAGTGATGGAGAGCACTCTTCTTGTAAGGATGAAAGTAGGGATAAGAAGTAGGAGGGAGATAGAGTATAGCAAGTACTGGTTAAATCCTATGGTTATAGACTAGATTATTTTTCTAATAACCTAATTCCCTATAACCATGGCTCTGATACCAATCTGTAACACCCCAACCGATGGCGGAAACATCGAGGTGTCACGTAAGAATGAGTATACAGTAGCACATGGTAATCAAGTTTTAATTGAAATTTATTTAAAGTGCAAATATCCAAAATTGAAAATACATAATGAGTTTTGAATGGAATTCTAATACATCAAATAACCAAATAAAGCATAAACTTCAAATATCTTCTCATGCTAACACTCTAGTCTTCACGCATCATTATTTCCTGTTGAGTTGTAAAAATGGGGGGGTCAACTAGAAGTTGGTGAGAATACATAATCCATGTTAAGCATATAGTTTAAGTATAAAAGTTTAGCAATTCGTATGTCTATCGTAAAATTTATGTCTACAAGAATAGTATAATATGTTGACATAATCAAACCTCCGACTAGTTTAGGTCCATCCCGTCATCTACGGTTCACCTTAGTAATATGTTGGAACGATAACAATCACCCACGTTACCTATGTAGGAGGTACACGTATCCGGGTGGGGTTGTCAATCCAATAGATCTATTATTGAGTATCGCCGGCTTGGCCATAGCTAATGATTATGTAATGTTGAAACTCGTTGAAACTGTTAACTAATTCATGAGACAATAAAGTTTACTACTAGACATGCATGTTGAATTGCTTAAAATGTTGCAAGTATAAAGAATCGCATAAACATGGTTACGTAAACTCACCTTAGCAAAGTATTAAGTCTCGAGAAATAGAATATGTGTAGCCCCAAAGTTGCCAATTACAAGCTTATAATCAAAGCTTCAATTGTAGAAGTAATAGACTATAGAAGAAAGGTGTGAGGGAAAGTTTAATCGGATTGAAACAATCGAATTAGAGGTGCAAAGTATAATGGGTCATAGGTGGGTTTTTATACTAGTTTTGGAGTCAATTAGCCATTAAAATTGGTCAACACCATAAAGTAAGGTTTTATGATGAATTGACTTTTTGACTAAGACTTTGACTGTTTGACTAAGACTTTGACTAGGTCTTTGACTATTTGACTCAAGGCTTTATTAAAAAAAAAAAAATTCTTGTATGTGAAAAAAAAAAAAAAGAATTTAGATTCATATTATTATTATTATTATTATTATTATTATTATTATTATTTATATACATTTATGTATGTATATAAGTTGTGAGTTAGGATAAATAAAGACTTAGGCACATTTGTATAATATTAATGATAAAGGTGTAATAAATATATATATATATATATATATATATATATATATATATATATATATATATATAAGGGCTTTTTATGTATTAAAATTTTGGGGAAAATTTTGCGATGTTACAATTACTTATGACTTGACGCCTAACATCTCATCCTTGCGACTTCAACAAAATGATCTTATTAGGTCCAAAACTTTAAACGACCCCCCCACACTTGAACTCATTTGTCCCCAAATGGCCTAAGCAACACATCGGCTAATTGACTTAACATATCACCGCATTCAAAACCAAGCTAAGACCATAGCGCTCTTTATCACCAATTCGCTTCAACTTATCATATGCAATGTATCAATTTTCCGCGAAAACAACCATCCACACTCGTAACATACATACTTAGGAACCTTCTATTGTCACGCCCAAAACAAACTAAGGTGACACTATCGCAACTTAACAACCTTAGCTTAACAAGCAAATGCAACAACGACTAGCCATAGACGCTTATGCTGATGGATTAAACAAAACACAACTTCTATACCAAACGAGCACCACGCCTTAGCATCAACACAACTAAAATGTCTAACAATATCGACTCGACACATTAATAATAACTAAATACTAGCGACTAAGACCCGAACAATAAAACACTGACAAAATGAAACGAGCACACAAATAACTCAGAAAAAGAAACGTACCTGCTCGAAACGACCTGACAAGATGAGACGACAAAGCAAATACAGGAAGGTCCAAGGTGGGTCAAGGGTCGTGGGTTTGGAATTGGGTGGTGACAGTGGTCTGGTTCGGGTTAAGGTTGGGTTCGGGTTATGGTTTTGGGTCGGGTTAGTGGTTTCGGGTCGGGTTAGTGGTTTGGGCGGGGCTGTGTGGTTGGGGCGGGGCTGTGTGGTGGCGTCAGAAGGTGAGGGTTTGGTTTTTAGGTGGTGCGGCGGCGCAGGGGGTTTGGGGGAGGAGAAAGACGGCGGGTTAGGTTGGTGGTTGGCTGCAGGAGGGCGGTGACAGGTGGTCGGGTGGTTCGTCGGGTGGTGGCAGGTGGTCGGGTTGAAGGTTGGGTTTGGACAGGGTTGAAGGCGGCGGCGGGTTTGGGGAAGAAGATGGGCGGCAGAGGGGTTATGGTTAGTTGATGAGGTTGAAGGTTGAGGTTGAATGGAGGTGGAAGATGAATGGTGATGTTGTTGTTGAAGGTTTGATTAAGGTTGAAATTGGGGAAGGAAATACAGACGTTTTTTTTTTTTTTTTTAAGGGATGATCTTAGAGACCCATGAATGGTATAGCAAGATATTAGAGGGCCTCTAAGAACCGTGTTGACAGAAAGTTTTGACGTTTTTATACTTAGAAAAATTTTTAACTTCTCAATTCTAACACTCCCAAACCCCTTAAAACCTATTCCAATGCCCCATTAACATGTAAACTTACCTGGACTCATGTTAGTGATGATTCCTCGTGTCGAAATAGATACGATTACCTGAAAAACTCAAACACACAAAAAACGCAAAACCGAAAACAACGAAAATACACAAAAAAAAAATTGTACAAACTCTACAATTACACATACCGAATGCGTTATCACTTACCTTCATCATCCGGTTCACTAGTCAAAAAGCAAACCGGCTCTTCTGTTGTTCCGTGGATGTCAGACGAATCCAGGTACGGTTTAAGTCGATGTCCATTCACTACTTGACGTAAATGATCATCAAAGTCTTCAATCTCGACATCACCGTATTCACCAACGCTCGTAATTAAGTATGTCCCCGTCCACTTGCTTTTCAACTTCCCTGGGAATAATTTAAGACGGGAATTGTACAACCACACCTTTTGGCCTACCTCGAACTTCTTCAACCGAAGCTTGGCATCGTGCACCTTCTTCATCTTGTCCTTGTA
Source organism: Ambrosia trifida (assembly GCA_028751855.1). Lineage (NCBI taxonomy): Eukaryota > Viridiplantae > Streptophyta > Magnoliopsida > Asterales > Asteraceae > Ambrosia > Ambrosia trifida. The sequence continues at coordinate 91,181,866 of CM054126.1, forward strand.
TGACGATGCACTCTCATATACTTCATCTCTCAGCTCCTCAAGCTCACATAGATTCAACTTCCTTTCTTTACCTGCAACATCATAATCAGTATTAACTCCTTTAACAGCCCATAATCTCCTATGTGCTATTTCCACCGGTAAATGGCAACCCTTCCCATAAACCAATAGGTATGGTGTGGTGCCAATTGGTGTCTTATAAGCTGTACGGTAAGCCCATAATGCATCATCTAGCTTGGTGGACCAGTCCTTACAATCTGGTCTTATCGTCTTTTGTAAAATCTCTTTAATTTGACGATTTGACACCTCAACTTGCCCACTTGTCTGTGGGTGATACGGGGTTGCAATTCTGTGAAAACAAGGACCCATACAAAGTTGTAGCACATGATTATAAGATCAACTTTTATCGTTGTATCACTGTTAGCCGTATTGTTGGTTGGAAAGGTGTTGAGTATGGATTTAATTTCATGGCTTTTAAACATATTCTTAAAGGTGAAGCGAATGAACTTTTGTGTGTTGGTTTGTTTCTTTCTTTACCTTTAATATGTAGTATATTTTGATTTTGAGTTTCATATTTTGAATTATATGCACATTTTATAGATGTTGCTGGTAGTGTCATTTGGTGTGGAGGTCCGGATGTGTTTGGACGACCTCCAAATGAAACTTAAAGGATGAATTTTGATATTCAAGACTTAGAGTAAGCATTTCCCTGATTTTTTTTTTTGTAAAGTATTGTTGTTAGTTTCATTTCTTTGTGTATGTCATTTAGTGATCTAATAAATCAACCAAATCATCATTGAGTTTTATATTTTTGTATATATATTTACCTATCTTTGTATATTGTTTATATGTAGTGGTACAATTTTGTGATGTACTATGTGGAATGGTTATGCAGAATTGTTTAACAAATTCATTTATCAAAACACTACTAATGAGCTTGTGATTGTTGTTATATAGCAAGGCAAGGTTAAGGAGTTGAAAGGTAATTTCTTTTATACTCCTGTTATTAATATTGTTGTTATTAATAATTTGTCAGTTGATTGGAGTTTAATATATATATATATATATATATAATTATGAAGTTGTTATATTTAGATCAATTTATAGTTGAAAGTGACAACCTTGGAACTCGGATGTTTCTCAATGTAGAAATAAATGAGGTCAAGGAGTTAATAAGGAGGTACACTGTCACTTTTTTATGGATTTATATTTATATTTGAAATTTTTTGTTTCTTTTATTAATTTGATCCATTTTTTAGTCTTATATTAAAGCAAAGACAAGAAGCTGCTTCCACTTCTCAAACACTACTTTCCGACCACTCTGTTTACCCATCGCTTCAGAAATTCATTGTTGATTCTGAAAAGAAACGTGCTGACGAGCTTACCGAGATTGATAGGGTTTAAATATTTTTTAATTATCATTAATATTTGTTGGCCTTGTTACACCTTTTTTTTTAAGTATTATAGGTTATATATATATATATACACTTTTTTTTCCAGCCAATGTCTTGTGTTGTTGCGACAATAAAAATTGTCCAAGAAAGCTATGGTTGGTTTTATGATCAGTGTCGCAGATGTTTGGGGAATGTGTTTATTGAATCAGAATTCTTAGAATTTCATGAAAATGTTACTGAAGAAACTCTGAAATTGCCTGCTTCTGCTTTCTTTTGTTCCAAGTGTGACTGTTAGTGTACATCCACCACTACAATGTAATTATATCTAATTATGTACAATTTGTTTTTTATATAACATGATTCTTTTAAATGATTAGTATATATGTTTTCAGATAAGTTTTTCGTCTATCTGTTTTAGGTTCAAGGTGCATATCAGGGTTCAGGATGAGACTGGTAGTGTATCCTTTGTGATGTTTGATAGAGATGTTATGATAATTGTCGAATCATCTGCAAGTTGTATAAGAGAAAGGCAGTTGAAGCTGGGTGATAGTGAAAGTTTGCCTCAAGAATTGTTTGAGTTAGTTGATAAGATGTTGGTTTTTAAAATTGATGTTTCTGAATACCATCTTACAAACGACACCCATGTTTACACAGTCATGAAAATATGTAATGATCTAGTCATAATTTCTGAGTTGATTGCGGTTAATAATAATGGATATTATAATATGGATGAGGTATTAAATTAAACTCATTTGTAGAAATTGTTTAGTATCTGTTGACTTTCAAACCTGCCTCAACAGTTAAGTTTTGTATTTTTGTTTTGTATGAGCACTCTTTAGGTCAGTCAAGCAGATTGCGATTTCAAATTTGTTAACCAATCAAAATATGAGCAGGGGGCTAGTCAACTGATGTTAAAGGTGAGTATGTTTTTGTGCAAGTTGATTAAGGTGTTTGTAGAGTTTGTGTTGTTAACAGTTCATTATCTGTTTTATGAATTGTTTGAAGGATGTTGTCTCTGTTATGGCTGATTCTTCTGCTGTCGATGCTGTACTGGATTCTACTATAACTCCCAATGAAAAAAGAAGATTTGAAGATGCTGATATACTATATGTTGGTGAGCTAAAGTCTACATGCAAAAGACTACAGAAGAAGCGATCTAAGCCCAAAAGTTATCAGCTTTTAGAGTAACATGTGTTGTGTTATTAAACGTCAATTTAGTAGACAACAATTATTTTTTAAAATTATTTAACTAGAGTCGGTTGTACATCAGTTCGAATCGAACAATATTAAGCTGATGTTGTATAGTATCTAGAAGGCATTAGTTATCACTATACAAGTATGAATTGTTTCTTAAAATATTGAGTATTAAGTACAGATCATCTATAGGTAATATTTATTAGTATGACTTTCCTATTATCCAACGTCTGTTGTACCATAATTCATAACTATCAAATATAACAACTGCTATTTAATATCATCATAGATATAACAGATGACAGATTGTAGATGCACGTTTTGCGACTAGTTGCTTTGGATTAACAATTTATGTGTTTTGTGTAATTACGTAGGGTCGAAGGTAGTGTATAATGGGTCGAAGGAAGACATAGAAGGTCGAAGGGAGAAGACTGATGACATGTTCTTGGTTCGAGCTTAAAAGCAGGTCGAAGGAACACATTTGATCTTGACGAGAGGTCGAATGTGGACTTCTATATAAGCTAAAAATTTTATTTACTTTGTAACTTTTGCCATTTGTTTTTGTGTGTTGAGTCTAGGTTTTCTCTCTGGGTCTAGATCTTTCTGAACTTGAATTATATCATTGTAAACCTATTTGTAATCAAGTTTAACAAAGTTATTAATGAAAATGGAGATTAAAAAGTTGTTTGATTGTGTCTGATTCATTTCATATCATATTGTAAACATTCTAGGGTTTCCGCACCTGGATTGTTAGACTTGTATGATCATATAACTGTTTTCATCAAAACCGGCCCTCAACAAAGTGGCATCAGAGCCTACGAGATCATACAACTACAAATTGATATGTTTTGAACTGATTTTGATCCAAAATTGTCCAAAATTTTTCTGTTTTGAATGAACATTGAGTTTTAATGGAAATTGATTGACTTGGACTAGATTTGACAGATAAAATCAAAAGTTTCATTCATTAAAGTTGATCTACATCAAATCCGACACAAAACTTGATAAAGATCATCAAAATCTATAAACTTTTGAAAAATTTGGATCAAATCAACTGTGTTTTGAAGAATAACCGTTTTTCAAATGGGTCAGGTCGAACCAGAGAGAATAGGGTCGAATGTGTGAGTTTTTGGTCGAACCAAGTTTTTTTTTTCAGGTCGAATCTGAGTATTTTAGTTCGAACCAAAACTTTTCTTGTGTGTGGTTTGTTCATTCGACCAGTTGTTGTTCATATCTACATTGAAGTCTGATTTTAGGGTCTTGTGTGTTACATATCTACATTGAAGTCTGATTTTAGGGTCGAACCTAGCTAGTTTCTATATTCGAACCCACGGTTACATATTAGAGGTCGAACCTAGTCTATTTTGGGAAATTTTTCTAAGTGTTTACATTTCGGACAACATGTGGGGATTTCCTATGACACCGAGGCCTACAACAACACAGCAACAGCACGTTCCGATGAATCCATGGGCTGTAGCTTCTCAGAAGACAAACACTCAGTCATCTCAACCGATTAACTACCTTGCCATGAGTAGTTCGAAACCTCCACCTGTTACTCAACCTACACAACAACCAGCTGATGGACATGGCAGAGTACAATCAATGGAAAAAGAAGTTCAAGATACATCTTGAAGGCATGGGTTTGGAAGGAACTGAAGTGTGGCAGATGATTGCGAAAGGGTATGCTGCTCCGTGTCTGGAGAATTCAGGTGAACCGATTCCACTTGACGGTTTATCTGAAGATGAGAATAAGAAGTTTGCAGTCGATAAGAAGGCTTTCTCACAACTATCTCAAGCCTTGACTACCGATCTATTACATCAGTTTGGATCGTGTACTACATCTAAGCAGCTTTGGGATATGTTGAAGAACAAACATGATGGGAACGATAAAACAAGAAGATTGAAGGTGGAAGAGCTAACGAAGGAGTTCGAAAACATTAACTATGTTGGGAATGAGACTCTAAAGGAACTTATTCCAAGATATTGTCATCTGTTAACCGAGTTGTCAAACTATGACATCAAGATTCCAATGTCTGAGCTGGTTGATAAGTTTGCTGATGCATTACCACCATTTTGGAATCAACACATTGAGGTTTTGAAAGAGAAAGACGCTTATCAGTACTGGACAATAAATGAGCTAATTCAGAAGTTGGAGAACAAAGAGTTAGAGGAGAAGAGGAAAGCAAGAAGATCATAATTCCCACAAAATCCGGAATTGTATCATGCTACTTCATCCACTTCTGTGTCCAATTCAAGTGTGGTAGGAAATGTTGCACCACATATAGCTTGTGTTTCTAGTGTTGTTAAAACACCGAGAAACCCAATTAACTATCTTGCCCAAACATCAACCTATCCACCAAACTATACCACAAATTCCTACATTCCTCCACAACCTCAAATGTCCACAGCATGTTAGTCATCAAACATGAACCCACCTCAACAACAATCATATGTTCCACCAATGACACAAGCTTCATCAAGCCAAAGTCCGATCGTGTTGGAGACTTCCAACATGAACAATGTTATAGTTGAAGTAGCTCAACAACACATTGCTTTGGTTTCAGCAATAACGGACTAGTGGCAAGTCAGATTGGGAATAATAATCTAACCAATGAAGATTATGCCCAAATTGATAAGGAGGAGATGGAATTGATAGATATCCAATGGGTGTTTGCTAGTGTGATGAGAAGGGCTACAGAGTTTATCGAGAAAACACGTAGAACTGATCTGGCTACCTCACCGAATACCACATATGGCTTCAACAAAGCCAAGGTTACATGTTTAAACTGTGGTACTCGAGGACACTTCAAAAGAGAGTGTACATAACCAATGCAGCAAGGTAACATAAATCCTTTTACCTCTAACTATTAAAACCGACAATCACAGAATAAGGTTACCTATCAAAGTCAAAAAAACAACACCTATCCACAACAAAACAATTTCCAAAACCGACAAAACACCTCACAAAATACCTCTACTAGACAAACACCTACACCCAACCAAACTCAAACTCAAACTCCAAATAACCCAACCAGAACCATTATTCATATTTCTACACCAAACAGCCAACCTCAAACTGATAACCAGAATCAGGCGTTGGTGATTCAGAAGGATGAGGGTTATGATTGGACCGCGATGCAATTGGGAGTTGAAGAGATTACCAGTGGGAATGTAGCATGTTTTGCTAAGGAGATGGATATAGAGGAGCCGGTGATAGTTGAAGATGTTTTGGAATCTTAGAAGGGGTCTGAGGTGGTGATTGAGGAGATAGTTGATGATGATCAGGTTTCTGTTGCTGAGCCAGTTGAAGATATTACTGATGAGAAGGTTTCAGGAACTCTTATTGATTCTGTTACTGAAGTTTCCGATGAACCTGAATCTGTCTATTCCGATTCAAAAAGTGAAGCTGATTCGGAAGTGAGTGTTAATTCATTGGATGATGAGATTGATCAGTTATTAGCTAAAGCAGACTTTCTAATGACGAGGAAATCATGCATTGTGGATGGCGCCTTCACAAAGATTGATTACTCGAAGTTCTTTGCTGGGAAGGAGGCTCATTTCGCGCTGATAGCCATGACAGATCCACCCAAAGCAGTAAGTTCTGATTCTACAATTGACATGAATAGTGATAAATATTGTGGTACTTGCGATAGATTGACTGAGGAAAACAAGGAACTCAGGGTTAACCTTGAGAGTGCTAAACTCAACATTCAATCTTATCGTAAGGATGCACATGAATTCAACAAAACACTTGAAGGGTACAAAAAGGACATTTTAGAATTAAAGAAAACCCTTGCATTAAAACAACTTGCCATTAACAATTACATTAATGAGCTTGAACACACAAAATTGGAAATGGCCACAATCAAGTGTTTTGCTGAAAAGGTTAATAAGAAGTTAGAAAGCTATAAACATATAGCTTATGTTGTTGACCACATCATTGAAGAATAATCACAATCAGGTAGTGTAAACTACAAATATGTTCCTTCTCCAGTGTTTTTTGAGAATCACAATTTCAACACAGTAACACTAGAGAGTTTAGTAAAATCGGACTCTGCATCAGATAATGAATCTAATACTTCAAGTATTGGAGATCCACATTCTGATGTGAGACCGATACTCGGATTGAATGATGAGGGGTTGGTTGCAGTGACTGATGATTCAGACACTGAAGATGAGAAATCTAAAGAAGGTAGTGATATTCCTTTGGAAAATCACATCATTACAAATGAACTAGTATCACCTTCTCAGTTCTCTCCTCCTCAGGCAAATGGACATAGAGTAAATCAATCAGTGCACAAGAATGTGAAAAGTGATTCAGTTGACAAACCCGTCAAGGTTTTCTATCGGATGGAAGGATCCGATAAGAAAATCTCTGACGAGGAGTATCCAATTAAATTTGCAAATTATTCAAAGATTGATAAAATCAGGCAGGAAAGTACTATCTGGTTTCCTAAACACGAAAGGACCAATGATTTTCCTCCTGAACTTTTAAATAAATTGTATTATGATACTTCTAAGGAACCAAAAGTTCGTGTCACTGAATTCATTAAGCCTAAAGACAAGGCAAATGCATTTTTTGAGCCGGCTTACTCAATGGATCCAGCTCCAATGAGTTTAAGACGTAGATGTGTTGATGATCAATTCCCGATCACTTCATATGCTAAGCTGAATGCCAAAAATGTTTTTGAGGAATACCGTGCGTGTTACAAATGCGAGGAGAGAGGGAATTTACTTGCTTACTGCCGTTATGTGCGACAAAAAGGCACAAAGTTGAGAAAAAGCAGCCTTATCAAAGTCCGGTTGATAAACATACACATCCACAAAGACATTTTGTCCCTCAAAGACCACCATTTTATAATCAAAGCCGGTATTTTCAAAAGAGGGAAAATCGTCAATTTGTCTATGATAGTTGAAACATGATTGATATGGAGAAACACCTAAAGAAACAAATGGTGAACACAACTAATGACAAACAAAAGGTTTTCCCTAAACCTGCTACTAAGTCACAAGTTGGACCTGTTTCTGCTAAGTCAGAACAGGTAACTAAGAAAGTTTCTTTTACGAATGATACAAAGAAACCTACTGAGACACAAAAATCTCAGATTAGGATTCTTAATCGTTCTGAACAATCTTGGTCACCAGTGGGTTCTCTAGGTGCTTCCACCTCAACTGCTAATGTCAAAACTCAAAATGAGAAAGATTTGAATGATCAGAAAAAGGTCGATTCAAAACCAAATGTTTGTGAAAATGAATCTTTGAAGTCTAACATTCAAAGACCCAAGACCAAACAGGCTTGGGTTGTAACAACCGGCAAAAAATGAGGTAAATCCGTACTAATTAATTAATGTGTAATTAACGTAATTAAGTGCATATACGTGTTAATTATTTAACTGAGGCCTTAGAGAATAGTAAATTCCCATATGATGCATAGGAATGCACACGTTTAATGGTAAAACATGATAGGATCTTGTGCGAATAAACTTATCCGGTATGGGCGTTGGTGATTACCCGGTAAAAATTAAATAAACGAAAAGGATCCCGGACACCCAGGATATAAAATAAAGGGTATTTTCACAAAATATAATGTGTTTTGGAACTCCAAAACCATAAGTGAAAACTTTCCATACAAATCTCCCGGTTACGAATAAAGTGCGCGTACCGCACTCGATACGCGTATAACTCATAATTTCACCCGACAAGAGCCTAAATAACCAATCAACACTTAAACTAGGCTATGTTTAAGGGTTATTAGAGGCACTTTTAATGTCCGAATAACACGCAATTAAAATCCGAAAAATACCCGAATGACACCCGAACGTTAAAGGATTAAACTTAACAAATTATTGGTAAATATTTTGTGTTGTGGACCCCACCAAAACACCCTCTAGAACCAGTTCCCAACCCTCCCATACCTTAATCTTCCTTTTTGGTGTACTAATGATCTAGTGAAGATCATGGAAGCATGGTGTAGATATGGATTGTGATCTTATAATATTGTCCTTGAAGATTACAAGTAAATCCATCCATTCCTTTAAAAATCTCGGCCAACACCCCAAAGAAATCATCCCAAGATCATTCAAAGATCACTCTAGTACACTCATAATCCTTATGAATCTAAGATACATTATATTGGATATTATTGTGTCCTTAAGATCACAACAAAATCCTCTTCTTGGCTAACAAAACCCACGACCAAAATCCATCCAAGAAGAGCAAATCCATACAAAATTTAACTAGTACAAATGCATCCATATTTTAAGGGATTTAAATCCATGTTAGATTGCATCCAATCTTTGGAAGATTTGGAAGAATTCTAAAAGACATAATTGAGTGTATACTTGATCAAACAAAGCAAATCTTCTTTTTCTTTTCTCTTGTTTGGCCGTGAGATTACAAGCACCCACACACATATTTCTTTCAAGTTTTAACACCTCCAAATCACTAATAAACATCCATCTTCCAAATCCCCATTGTGTGTTTCAAGCTTGGAGCTTAACCACTAAGGAAGAACACACTAAACCCCATCAAAATCAAGCATTGAAAGCTTCCCTAGCCTTGTGCTAGTTGTAAGTAATCTTGATCTTGTTTTGTCTTTAAAAGTTTATGTTTATTAGCTTGAAGCAAGTTGTACAAGGGGTGAACTTGAATAAGATTTTCATAATAAAACATATGATTTTTAAAGACTAAAATGGTGTTAAGCTAGTGTGTAATGATCGAAAAATTAGTGATGGATGTTAAGTATTCTTGTAGTTTTCATTAAGTTTGTGAATACTTGAAGAAAATGGTGATTTGAGTATAACTTGTTAATGGAACTTGGATGAACCTAAAAGTGATTTTAATCATCTTAACATAAGGAAACAAGACTTGTTATAATGTTATTTTTGCTAGAAAATAAGTAGTGTGAAAATTGCATCATCAAAGTCTACTAACTTGAAGTATGAAATTTGGACATGTTGGAAAAAATACACAAATTACACATATTAGTAGCCTTATTAAGAGAATATGAGACTATTAAAAATGTTAAAATGTGAAAATAATCTAACATTATAAAAATGATCCATTAAAGTCTACTAGTTTAGTAGGAAAATACTAATCTTGAAAGATAGAATGGAAAATGTAACTTTTATAAGTTAAAGGACAATAATTGTAACTTTAAAAGTTGAAGGACTAAAATGGATATTTTTAGAAAGTTGAGTCTAAAAATATTACTATGGAAAGTTGGGTGTCAAAAGTATAAATAATAATTTTCCAAGGTAGATTTGGTAAATACTAGTAAACATACACATGTATTTTGTATAAAAGTGTATTTTTATAAAATAGAGTTTATAAAAATATGGGCTTTTCTAACATGTGGATTTATATAAAAACAAAGGTTTTTATAAAAATGTTAGAAAAATTAAAACTTGGGAGAACTTATATAAAAATGAACACTTTTATATAAATGGGAATATAAAAGCGTTGGAGCATTTTTATATATAAGTTACCAAGTTTTGTGTTAAAAATACAAAAGTCTTTATAAAACTTCCAAGTAATATGTGTAGGAAATTAGAAGGTTGAATAATTTTCCTAGAATACACATATTGGGAAACTTGGGAAAAATTAACTATATATATATATATATATATATAAGTTAAGGAATCGGACTTGGATGTGTTAACGAACTAAGACGTAAAAGCGGTCGAACGAGAAAATATCATTACGTCAAGATGAGTAAAAATATATTTTAAAGAGTAAAAATATATAGCTTGGGTGAAAAATTACTTAACACTTTCCAAAGTGTTGGAAAATGTTCATGGGAGAAAAATAACGTAAATAATCTAACGATTAAACATTAAACGAACGTATGGACTTAACGAGGAATATATATATATATATATATATATATATATATATATATATATATTCGGCTCGACGAAATTCTAGTATATTTACTTAATGGGAAAGTAAATATACGGAGGGTCGTTATGTTACTAGTTATTTGGGGATAGCCTATCTGATCTTATGTCGTAAGTTTTTACGGACCTAGATCAGACAGAGTATCTTTATAAAAGAGCTTTAATGCCAAAACCAAAAGTTACCGAATTGAGGAACTTTAAATGTATGAAGATAATCAAAGATTATCTAATGCATCGTATCTAATCATTGATGCAAATCGTGATTGATATAAGATCTCAACCTAGTAGAGTGCACATGTTACTTTATAGCATTGAGTTGCTGACCTGTACACCTCTGTGCCTCATACCTTGTAATTACAGATAACAAAAACATAATCACGCGTTACAACGAGTATTTGTGCAAAATTCCTTGATACGGGAGTATATCGTGTGTGTGGGAACCACAGATGAATTAGTTTATAATATATATATATATATATATATAACCGTATCAGTCTAAAGCACTGCATAACAGTCTACATGTGAGCTTATGTGGATAACAATATCAGCAATTGCTGGATCACACATTTTCTTTAATGATAATAAAAACTAAAGATCAACGGTGTGATCAGATTTCTCAAAACCTGATATGATCCTCATACCGGAAATCACAAAATGCTTACTACTTTATGTTAACATTCTGCATTCTACATTTAATGCAAAATATAAAAAAACTCAAAAAAAATTTTGGTGTGTTTTAACAAATATTTCGGAAAATCCAAAAGATTTTACATTTCTACATTATTTTTGATAACCGATGGTGATTGATGATGATTTTCTGAAGTATGACAGACCATTTGAGTTTTGTGACATTTAAATGAAAAATGATGAATGTTTGAAGGTCAAAATGTTTGAAAATGATTAGATCGGATTTGATTTTGAGATTTGGTAAAATTTTCAGAAATCTAAATGTTTATTTGCCCCTTCAATGGGTCGAATGTGCATTTGAGTCTACATTCGAACCTATAATTGAGGTCGAATGAGAGTGTTTTAATAAATATTCTTCATTCGATCCCTTCAGTCTTCATTCGAGCCTTTTATTAGGGTTGAAGGATACCTGAAACTTCTCATTCGAACCCCAACAAGGGTCGAATGTAGAGACCTATATATATGACATCCCTCATTCGAACCCTCATACAAAAATTTTTCAAAATTCTAAATTTGGGAGACCATTTTCATTGTGAAATTTAGAACTTATCATTGTGTTCTTGACATTATACTAATCATTTCCATACCAAAATCACAGGTAATGGTTGGATAATCAGATCAAAATCGTTCGAATTGTTCCTGGAACCCTTTACTTCAAATTGGACAGTTTTAATGTGTTGTTTTGAAACAATTGATGATTGATATCTTGTTTTCGATAGTTTTAGGGGTAGAATAGCCTAAAAACTGGGTTTATAACATATTATTGAACTGTTTTGATTAATTAAAACTATAAACCCTAGTTTTTTTAGATGAAACTATCAAAAACAGTTTGAATAATGCAATTGATTGATGATTGTTGTTTATCGGCCATTTTAGTATGAATACAAACAATAATTTGATGTTAATCATGGTCATAATTGATTTTGGAAATTTTAATAAAAAACAGACACATTCGACCATCTTAAACAGGTCGAATGTAGTCTAAAACGGTCGAAGGTGGAGGTTTTAGGTCAAATGTACATTTTATCATATAATTTTCACATTCGAACCACAAAAATTCTTCATTCGAACTCACGTATGGGTCGAAGGAAGGATTTGTGACCAAAATTCAAATTTTGTCCGTTTCTAATAAATTTCATGTTTTTGTTTTGCAGATTTTCAATGGCTGTACAACAAAATCCGGAGAAACAGATTGCTGAACAGGAGATACCAAAAGAAAAGGAGTTATTATTCGAAGTAGATCACAATTGTTGTGCCTTTATCGGAGAGGTAAAGCAACATGAATCATTTGTCGGGATTGTTGAGCTTTTGAGAAGAAGTAGGGTGATCTATGCTATCGCTACTCTAGCATCTATATATAAAGTTCATCAAGTAGAGTTCTGGAAGAGTGCTGTTATTGATTTCTGGGATAACAAAATGGCAATCAGAAGAAAGATTCATAGAGAACTGGTGCTTGTTATAGAAGAAGATATTCGGGAAGCATTAGTATTGGAAGATTCTCCTACTGATCCGAGAAAACTTTCATGGATTGATCAAAGACTTTGTTTTCTAAGAATGAAGTACAATGGTCCTATTACAGACGGGTTATTGCATAAAGCTAAACTGTGTCCAAAGTTTAAGTATTTGGCACATGTGATTCTGCATGTCTTTGGACCAGTTCATAGCAGCTATGATGTGATGAGGAGCAGTATTAGTTCTTTGATGGTTGCGTTGATTCTAAACAAACCATTCAACGTATCCGCAATGATATTTGATCATATGCTTGAAGTGCTGAAAGGTTTGAAAGTGGATCAGTTTTTGATGTACCCAAGATTCCTACAGATGATTTCTGACAAGAAGTATCCATTCTGAGGAAAGATCCGAAGCAGATATTAGTTCAGCATCATATGAATTTGAGTACGCTAAGCAGGATGAAAGCGTATAAGGGTGTTCCAGAAAATGAAAGACCACCACACAAGAACTTGTTTGGTCACCTGATTAATCCAGGTTACAAGAATCCAGGTGAAAACAAACCAAGACATGTTGGAAGTGATTCTGATATTGATGCTCCGTTACAACCAGTAGACCCTGAAGCAAAGAGGAAAAGACAAGTAATTAACAAAGGTGCAAAGTCGGGAAAAGGTAAAGCTAATGTTGTTGAAGCTGCACCTAAAAGACAGAAAAGTGTTGCTAAGAAGAAGTCTGGAAAAAGCAAGACTTTACTGATTGATGAAGAGTCGATTGATTCAGAAGAGACTCAGGATAATGAAGAGTGGGATTCGGGTAACGAAACTGTCAAGACCACTAAGCCCAAGGCCACTGAGGCTGGTGAGATTGAGAGCTTGAACAAAACAATTGAAGAACAACAACATAAGAGTCCAATTATTGTTGAAGAAGGAGAACTTGGACTTGAAGACCAAGACTTTACTAGATCTCCAGTTGCTGTTGGAAAGATTTTGAAGCCTAAGTTCAAAAGCATGGCTAAGAAGACAAATCCGAAGAAGAAAAGAGATAGAGACATTGAGATACTTGTTACTGGAAAGAAAGTTCCTGACATTGGAATCTCAAAAGCTACCACACCTGTTACATCCCCTGTAGCTAAGAAATCGAAGAAATTTGTTGAAGAAACTTCAGTGAATCTTCCTACAGATTTTGAAGCTACTTTAGAAAATGTGTTGAAGAAATTTTAAAAGAAGAAATCTCCTGTTGCTGAGGCATCTACACCTCAGGTTACTGTTTCTGATGATGTGATGGAAGCAGTTAACAAAAAGATTGCAGATATGATGAAAATGTTTAACGAGCAACAACAGGAGATAGAAAAGCTGAAAAAGAATGAAAAGATGATGTTAAAGGTTGTTGTATCCTCACAGGAAAGCCAAGAAGAGCTGGAAGCTAAGATTAATTAGCTTCAAGAAGAAAACAAGAAGCTGTTAGGTCATGAACAAAGGAATACACGTAGAATCAAATGTCTTCAGCTAGAGAACAAAAAGATTAAATCAACCAACAAGAATCCAAGGAAGATGATTGGTGATTTGTATGAAAAAGATCCATAATTGAAAGCTAGTGAAGAAGATAAAGAACCAGAAGAGGAGCAGGTTGATTTCGAATCATCTGATTATGAAAAAGATGAAGAAGAAGAAGATGATGATTTATCAGATGATGCTGGTGATGAGAATCCAAAGAAAAAGAAAGATGATGATGATGGCGGTTCTGATAAAGGAAATGATGATGGTAGTTCTGATGATGACGATGATGCTAATAAGTACATATATGAGAAACGAGAGTCTGAAAAGAAGGATGCAGGTGAATCGAGTTCTAAAAAGGCACCTGGTGGAAATACTGATGATGACAGTATTTTTTGGACTGAAAAGACAAGAGCCTTATCAGATGAAGACAAGAATCTGTATCATCAGATGTTGACTCAGAAGGATTGGATGATTGAATTAACTGGAAAATTTCCAGAAATCTTTGAGTCTGATGATCTGAAGTATGACTTGGAGTATAACGATCCTGATTTAGAGGATGGAGAAGTTTCTGCAGCTGTTGCCAAAGATATTCTAGAAGGTTTGGCAAAGAAGGTTGGTAAAACTCTTGAGGAATTGATGAATGATAATGAAATTCAAAATGTTCTTGAGAAAGAAGCTAGAAATCATTCTAATGATAGAGATACGACTGTGTTTGAAGACATAGAGATTGAGAATATTACAAGCGAAGAATATCCTGAGTACCTTAAAGATAAACAGGAAGGTGTGATTCCTGAATTTACTGAAGAATCTTTGGAACAGGCTGAGAAAATTGCTGAAAAGAAGAGCAAAACATTTGTTGAAGAAGTATTCAAGACTGCTGATAATCAGATGCCAAATGTTGAACAATCTGATGACTTGAAGAGTTTGTTGAGAAGGTTAAAAGAGAAAGAGGCTAACCAACCCAAAACTGAAGTTCAGGGTGGTTTATACAAATATCACAATGAGCTGTTCAAAGGAAGAGCTATTGGATGGAAGTACCTCAGACAATTACGGTGCGTTGCTGTGATGTGGGAAAAAGGAATTCTGTATTTTCACAGATTCCATGAAAACGTTACCGTACTGGGCTGTATGTGATATTTGCAAACATACTATGACTGGTGCGATTGTTAATAGTGATGCAGTTGGATACTTTGCTGATCGAATGGCAAGAGAGAGCAGAACGAGATGGGATGTGTTCAGGCCGCAGTATCCTATCAGGAAAGTTCATAAAAAAATTGATCAGATTATTGGGCTGAACAAGGTTACCTTGAAGTACAAACCACCAACATTGTTGAAGTGCATTCCTTTGATGCCTATCCAACAACACTTCAGCAAAGATTTTATGATGTGGTACTATGATTGGAGAACTGCAGAAGCCGTCATCTTACTGAAAGATAAAAGGGAAGAGTACAAGAAGATTCACATTTTTTATCCCTGTGGTAGATTAACTATTCTTATGAAGACATAATCATGCTGTATTATAATCCGATCTACTGCGAGGAGAAGGATGGTGAACAAGCGATGAAATACCATCGTGTTGTGTGTTTGTGTTTCGCTTGGGATGTAAATGCAGGTTGTGACTACGATAAGAAGTTGGGAAAGAATGTGAAGGTTAATGAAATGAAGAAACAATCAAAACCAAAACCTGAGCCGGTGATGACTAAAGAGCAGAAAAAGAATCTTCGTATCAAGTTGATGAACAAAACACTTGATTACCAATGTCAACAATCCAAGCAATAGTTGAGGGGGAGTTTGTATATGCACGTTTTGCGACTAGTTTCTTTGGATTAACAATATATGTGTTTTGTGTAATTACGTAGGGTCGAAGGTAGTTTATAATGGGTCGAAGGAAGATATAGAAGGTGGAACAGAGAAGACTGATGACATGTTCTTGGTTCGAGCTTAGAAGCAGGTCGAAGGAACACATTCGACCTTGAAAAGAGGTCGAATGTGGACTTCTATATGAGCTGAAAAATTTATTTACTTTGTAACTTTTGCCATTTTTTTTGTGTTGAGTCTAGGTTTTCTCTCTAGGTCTAGATCTTTCTGAACTTGAAGTCTATCATTGTAAACCTATTTGTAATCAAGTTTAACAAGGTTATTAATGTAAATGGAGATTGAAAAGTTGATTGATTGTGTCTGATTCTTTTCATATCATATTGTAAACATTATAGGGTTTCCGCACCTGGATTGTTAGACTTGTATGATCATATAACCATTTTCATCAAAACCGGTCCTCAACACAGATGCTATTCAATATCATTATAAATATAACATATGTAACACCCCAACCGATGGCGGAAACATCGAGGTGTCATGTAGTGACGATTGCTCAATAGCTCATGGTACTAAAGTGTAAATTTGAATACATTGAATTGAATAGTTTATTACATTGAAAGAAAAATACAAAAGAATTCTAAAGTGACAACTAAAGCTGAAATACAATAAATCCCACATCTAAGTGAGATTCCAAAAGCTTAAAAGTCATCTCATAAATAACCTGAAACATGTACGAAAATTATTTTGTGAATACAAAAATGTATTGGTGAGCATACCCTGTTTGAATACATATAGAAGAAAAAGAGTTTCACAATTCACGTGTTATACTGTCTACAATTTAGTGTTCAAGCTATGTACAAATGTCATCCAAAATCAAGCCTTAGAGTAGAAATGATATCCAAGAATAATGGGATATCTAGTATATATGTATAGTATTTGCCCAATAGTATGATTATGTATAGTAGGCAACAAGAGAATATCGTTCACACATAACAATAACCAATGACTTAACTCGAACACGTAAGTCAACAAGGGGTATATACGATAGTACTATTTATTGCTATGCTAGGCCAACACCGGGTTAATGATTAAGGTGATAAGTAGACACTATCACCGATCAACAAGTAAAACACATACAAGAATTGCGATTGTGAATTTAGAATAAAACATGATTAAGTGAGTGAAGTAATAAGCGTACATGAGTCACCCCAAAAGTGTAAAACATGAAAAAAGGGGAAAGATATACTCACAGTTTGCGAAAGCGATCAAAATCCAACTTAAGCTGACGTTAGTTAAGAAATGGGAATTCTGAAGAATTCTACCTATAATGTATAAGAATACTAATAAATGAAAGTGACTTAAAAGTCTAAGGTATCCAAGGTGCTAAGGCATTAGAGTTTGCTACGTCGATTTGGGGAATTAGAATTTTTATGATAAATCGAATTAATATAAAAGATGTATATTAGAAATAATATGTCAGAGTTTGTAACTGTGGTTTAGGTAATATAATTATTACCAATTGAATATCTAGATAAAAATACGTTTTGAATAATTAAGCCAAAATAATTTAGTTAATTACATTAATTAATTATTGTAAATAAATACAATAATCATAAATATTTGAAAAAATAATTATGAGCTACACAATGACCCAAACAAATGAGAATTAAGACTTTCAAACATAAAAACATTTCTATTTTATAAGGAAAGTATTTATAAAATAGATGTTAAATAGTATAAATAAATAAATAATTAATTATGTCCAATTAAACATAAATGAGACTAAAAATACAAAATATGATCCAAAATTATTATTTTTATAAGAAATGAATGCTTTCTGATGTAATTTAATGAAAATAATTTTCTTATAAATTTTCCCAATTTATATGCATTTAAAACTGATTTAATGAATTTAAACCATATTTAAATGATTAAAAAAAATAGGAAAATCAATAAAAATAAATGTTTTCTGAACCAATAATCTTTATTTTAGTTCATGATGATTAGAAATAATTTATCAAAAATTTTAAGATAAAAATCATTAAGAATGAATTTTTAATCAATTAAATATGATTAAAAACTTAAATAATAAAAATTACAAAAATAAAATTTTTTCTAGAAAATAAAAATATGATAATTTTCTATGGGTTGTCAAGAAACTACACCTAAATTTCCATAATTTTTGGATCAAAAATGAATCTGTAATGAATATTCTAAATCTTATATGTTTAAATAATGAGTAATTTAAACTTTATTTATATAAAATATGTTTTCTGATCTTTTTCCCCATATCAAAGCATAAACCCTAACCCTATACCCAATTCAATAAACACGAAACAGAGATGATTAAGCAACAATGATAAAGGGCTTTTGTTCAGAATAAAGTGAAGAAACAAAACGGCAAGGAACTTAAGAACTTACAAAATCGTTTTAGAACCGAATGAGAAGAAAAAGAACTTGATACTTGAAACCGATTAGGGACGTTCTGGACACGGTTTGGGTTGTTTCGAAGGTTATAACAAGTGACGGGATATGTATGTAAATACAGAGAACGAGAGTAAGTTAGCAATGCATTTAGGAACGATGGTGTCAGCGTTTATTGTAGGAGACACCAAAACCAAATGGTAGAGGTATATTGGAATAAGGATTGGAAAGATGTATTAGATGAAATATCTAAAAGATAATTGATATGTATACACTCCAAGGTCTATTAATAGTTGGTATATTTATTACTAGGTTAGAGACCCGTGAATTTCACGGGTGAAAAAGTTTTAAATAAAACATTTTAAAAGACTTAAATAAAATTAAACAACTTTTATAATGGCAGTGTTCAAATAAAAGTTTAAAACATAACATGAAAGAAAATATAACATGATAAATTACATTTTGTCCAAGTTTTTAAATAATTATAAATTACAGGTTGAATGCCCGTGGGACCCACGATACATCCAAAAGTAAAATGAAAAAAAAAAATAGGAAAATAACAATTGTAGTATGTAAGTTGTTTTGGTTACTATATGTTTGATAATGCAATATGTATGAATTTTATTATTAATTGCAGAATATCATCTAACAGTTTAATGTAATGAAATGATGGATATATCGACTAAGTAAAGTTTAATTAATTTGACAAAGAATGGAATCAAATGAATAATACTGTATTTATTATGAACAAATCAAAATCTTATAGAATAAAAAAAACAGAGAAATCAAAATCTTATAAAATTATTCATAAAGCTTCAAATATTTCTTTGTACATAGCGGTTTAATGTTTTGTTCGTAAGCTTACCATCTTAATCTAGTATTAGTATCTAGTATCTTCAGTTCATCTCGACTTTTGTCCCTTGATAGCGCAACATACAACTGCCCATGTGAACAAACAGAATCCTTCAAATTACAACCCAACTATAGATTAAGAGTGTCCTTAACTCTTGTTTAATGTCATTACGAAAGTGACAGAAGATGTAAATAAAATGAATTAACTTTATCGGATTTGTCAAACATTATCATTTACAAACCTTTAGCATCAAACTGTTATCTTCCACAATGACTCATGAACAAGGTGATTTCCATTCTTTTTCTAACTCTTGCATTCCTCAACATATTATAGTAGGTAATGGTAATACTATCCCGGTACTAGGACAATGCACAAAATACCTTCCCAAACCATTCCCACCCTTTGTCCTTAAAAACGTACTTTATTCGCTTAAATTAGTTAAAAACCTTATTTCAGTTCGTCGTTTTACTAGAGATAATTGGATGTCTGTTGAATTTGACCCGTTTGGTTTTCTTGTGAAGGACCTCAAGACGCGGACCCCGCTCCTACGGTGCAACAGCAGCGGTGATCTCTACCCTCTGGCGCTTGGGTCCTCTTCCACCGCTCCCACTGCCTTTGCTGCCATTACTGCTGACCTTTGGCATCAACGTCTCGGCCACCCGGGACGTCAAACTTTGAATTATTTTAAAAATGTTTCTTCTGTTTCTTTTGATACTTTGCATAATAAAGTCTGTGACTCATGTGTTTTTGGTAAAAGTACTAAATTACCGTTCTTTCCTTCTACTTCTAGTGTCTTACAACCATTTGACTTGATTCATAGTGATGTTTGGACTTCCCCCATTGTTAGTTCGTCTGGTTATAAATATTATGTTTTGTTTTTGGATGATTACTCTAATTTTTTTATGGACCATGCCACTTACCCATAAATCCAACGTGTTTCAAGCCTTTACCCAATTTGCCAAAAATATTAAAACTCAATTTGAAAGAACCATCAAAACCTTTCAGTGTGACAATGGTCGTGAATACGTTAACAATTCCTTTCAAAATTTTTTCACGACCAATGGCACACCCTACCGCCTCTCATGTCCCTACACCTCTTCCCAAAATGGTAAAGCTGAACGAAAAATTCGCACCATTAACAACATCATCCGCACCATAATGGCTCATGCCTCCATTCCTACACACCTTTGGCCTTTTGCCCTTGAAACCGCCACTTATTTACTTAATATTCTTCCTAATAAAGCCACCAAAAACAAAACACCTACCGAACTACTCTACCTTCTCACGCCAACCTATGATCACCTTCGTGTCTTTGGTTGTCTTTGTTACCCACTATCCCCTACCACCACAATTCACAAACTTGAAAACCGCTCCCAACCTTGCGTCTTTCTAGGTTATCCACCTACCCATAGGGGATACCGATGTCTTGACTTGACTACCAAACAGGTCTACATTTCACGGCACATTGCTTTTGATGAAACGACTTTTCCCTTTAGGCAAACCATTGTCCCCGTCCCAACTTATGACTTCCTAGATGAACCATTCCCTTTTCACCTCTCACCACACATCCGCCCAACCAATAGCCCACCACAGCAAACTAATACCCACTCTGCCCAGCCCACCGCCCCTCAACCCACTGACCCCAGCCCATTAATAATTCCGTCCGGCCCAACCACCCACACCCTAACAAACAGCCCGACCCCCATCTCCTCACCACACCCGACCACCTCTAACCCCACGGCCACACAACCTTCCACCACTACGCACGCCCCACCACCATCCCAGCCACCCACCCGAACCGTACACACCCGCTCTATGAGCGGAATTTTTAAACCAAAACAACCCTTTAACCTTTCCACATCCACTACCCCTCCCGTCGTACCACTTCCCAAAAACCCCACCAACGCCTTGTCCATACCGGAATGGTACTCTGCCATGACCACCGAGTACAATGCATTGGTTAGAAATGGAACTTGGGAATTAGTGCCTAGACAGCCCAATATGAATGTTATACGTAGTATGTGGTTGTTTATACACAAATATAGGTCGGATGGTTCTTTGGAGCGCTACAAGGCCCGGTTAGTTTGTGATGGCCGTACTCAACAGGTTGGCATAGATTGTGGTGAGACTTTTAGCCCGGTTGTTAAACCGGCCACAATTCGGATAGTGTTATCCGTTGCTTTATCTAAACACTGGTCTGTTCATCAGCTGGACGTCACTAATGCAGTTCTTCATGGGAATCTCCATGAAACAATTTACATGTACCAACCGATGGGTTTTCACAACAAACAGTTCCCAGATTATGTGTGCTCTCTCAAAAAATCTTTATACGGGCTTAAGCAAGCTCCTCGGGCTTGGTACCAACGTTTCACAGATTTTGTATTATCTATTGGGTTTCATCACAGCAAGAGCGATGCCTCTCTGTTTACTCTTCTCCATGGCACAGATACAACTTATCTTCTTCTTTATGTTGATGATATTTTACTCGTCACTTCATCAGACCGTCTTCGACACTCTCTCATGGCAAAACTTGTAGGTGAATTTGCCATGAAGGACTTAGGTCTTCTCAGTTATTTTCTGGGCATCTCGGTGTCTCGTACCAAAGACACCATGTTTCTCTCACAGCAGACGTATGCAAATGAGATCATTACTCGGGCCGGCATGCAATCATGTAACCCGGTCGCTACACCAGTTGACACTAATGGCAAGCTTAGCTCCACACAGAGCGACCTGTTCCATGATCCAACCTTATTTCGCAGCCTTGCAGGTGCTCTTCTGTACCTCACTTTTACTAGGCCAGACATCTCCTATGCAGTCCAACAGATATGCATACACATGCACTCTCCGCGCGTTGATCACTGGAATGCTTTGAAACGAATCATTCGGTATATTAAGGGGACTGTGTCTTTCGGCCTCACGCTACACGGCTCTCCCTCTCAATCGCTAATTTCTTACACAGATGCAGATTGGGCGGGATGCCCTGACACTCGGCGTTCTACAAGCGGCTACTGCATTTATTTTGGTGACAATCTTATCTCATGGTCGTCTAAACGCCAGTCCACAGTCTCCAGATCCAGTGCCGAGGCTGAATATCGCGGGGTCGCAAATGTTGTTGCTGAAATTTGCTGGCTACGGAATCTTCTTCTAGAGCTACATCTTCCGTTATCCCGCGCCACTCTAGTTTACTGCGATAATGTGAGTGCTATTTATTTGTCTGGGAACCCGGTTCAGCACCAACGAACCAAGCATATAGAGTTGGACATTCATTTTGTTCGTGAACAGGTTCAGCGCGGTCAGGTCCGTGTACTGCACGTCCCTTCTCGTTATCAGGTCGCCGACATTTTCACTAAAGGCTTGCCTCGCGTTTGTTTGAAGACTTTCGAGACAGTCTCAGCATCCGGTCTCCTCCCGCTTCGACTGCGGAGGTATAATAGCAATAATATATATTTAGTATGATTGTACCATTTATTGTGATTATTATGATGATTACCCCTATCCATAAATAGAGGGATTGTATTGTATTATATAAGGATTGTTCATCAATGAAATTAATCAAGGGATTATACTCTCTTAATTTACAAACTTTTAGCATGCTTCAAGTGTATAAAATATGAACTCGTACTTATTTATAGTGATATTTTTCAAGGTCCACAATGTAAAAATAGTTGTCATATTTTGTTGACAGGAGACATGAGTAATCCTTGAAAGATGAAAACATTTCCTCATGACCATTGAAGTTGCCTTACACAACTATAATTTTTGCTTCTTCACAGGATACCCAACATCCTTAGCATACATAATATCCTTGTACGGCAAAAAGAAAGTAAGATTTTATGACTTTCTTTTTTTTTTTTTTTGTTAAAAATAGACTTTTCATATTAACAAAAGATATGGTTATAAACTTACACTTTGTTGGGGCTGTTTGACAATCTATTTCTATATGACCTCACTCACCACAACAATATCATTTGTTTTTTCAGTCGCCAGCTTGCAATCTCAAGCCCAATGGCCATCAAGTCCAATTGAAGCAAATACTTGACTTTGGTGGAGGACCACTGCCAAGATATTCACAGGAACCATCTGAGGGACCCACCACCACCTCGTGGAACCTATTACATATCAAACCACACTCTCTAAACATAAAGTTCGTACTAAGTCGATGCAAAGTTACTAAGGTTTGAAAACAAAAAGGAAAATATATAATAAGGCTTCAAGAAGGATATATTCATGGTTTATGTAAATGGAACATATGTAATGCAATGCTAGAATCTAAAGAACTTTGTATGGGTCAATACAGTTACATTTTGTTTATCAACTTGGTTTTGTACAGTTACATGTTTATCAACTTGGTTTTGTTTCATCAGTTCCTCAACAGCTCTGATTGATTTGACAGTACACAGTTTTTTTTTTTAATTTTTTTTTTAATTTTGATAATTCTTCTAGGCCCCAGCTATTCACACCCCCACTTCTATTTCAAACCCCCCTCCAAAGCGCATCGCTTTGGCCCAAGCGAGGCGTTTGGGGTCAAATCGTACGAGGTGGCAGGAGGTGGCAGATGGTAGAATTGACATTTACAGATGTACATACATCATGTCAAGTATTTAAACTCTGGTTCTAAATAAGCTTTGACCATGCCAAATCAATTTTATATGTCCTTAAGATATTGATGAAGTTTTCCTACTTTTTCATTCTTAGTCTATGTCAAATTTATTAATGTTCACAAGTTTTCAACGTTTTTTACTTACGGGACCATTTTAGGTATTTAATAAAATTTGAAAACTTCTATTTTAATGATTCAAGTTAAAGATTACATTTTTTTTCAACTGGAGTGTGCACCAGATTGGCCTATATTTGTAATTATTGTTTAATTGCTATGTTACCTATGTAGAACAAATATGTTATGAACCCCTCCCACCGAGAATAACGAAATAACAAAAACATACTTCTTGGTTATATGAGATTTCCATTGAGGCTCCTCATTCGATTCTAAAAGCATACCCAACAACAAACCCCATTCCTCTATATGATTCATTTCTATACCACTCTAATACCATCCTCCAAGAAAAAAATTGATCATACTCTTAAATATTTAGTTTCTCTACCCAAACTGTATAAAGGAAAGTCTTTTCACTCTTGTGGATGAAGCCACGTGTAATAGGTACTAAATAAAGCACAAAAAACATATCAAATATTAGGTATCTAATTAGAAGGATCATTTGTTTTTTTGAACGGCAACCCACTTTATATATGAATATAAAGAGCTAGCAAGACGATAGGTACAAAACAACCACCAAAAACAAACAAACATTACAACATGTCATAGACATCGAAATCAACCCACTTATCCCACGAAACCGTTGCGCATTTGGACCGATTAGTAATCCAAACATAAGCGTCCTCCTTTATGAGATCCACCAAAGTTTGCACCTTAATAAACTTCTTCTCAAATGTCTTCTGATTCCTCGCGTACCAGATACGCCAGGTGGCCGCCAAAGCAACCGTTTGCACAATTTTCCTCCATTTAGCCGAACTGGGGCTGTTGCGCATCTCGTCCAAAACCGCCGCTAAGCTGGACACATCAGGTGGAAGCGGAAGCCTAATCCAACGGAAGACATGCCACCAAACAGTTCTAGCCCAAAGGCAACCTGCAAAGGCAAGATTCGTGTCTTTGACCAAATACCCACATCGATCACACAACAAAGATCCGAAGCTGCACCCACGCGAACTAAGTTTGACCTTCGTAGCAACCCGGCCCAAGAGAGCCCGCCACATAAGAAAATTGCATTTAGAAGGGGCCCAACCATTCCAATCGAAAGCCATGACCGGACTTGAATCATTGTCTGCAGCCGCCAGCTGGTCGCGGATGAATTTGACAGAAAACAAAACCCCATGAGGGTTAGCCCAGGACCAGCGATCACCCTCGTCTTTGATATTGATATGCTGAAGCCGCTGCAATAAATCCCCTAGCTGAGCCGATTCAGGACCATCAGTAGGTTCATGCACCCAACCCAACTTCCAATGAAACGACGACCCTAGTTCAGCCCAATGATCAAACAGCAGCCCGTTCTTCTTCGCAGCAATCTTGAATAAGTCAGGGAATTCCAAGCAGAGAGGCTGCTCGCACAACCAAACATCATGCCAGAACCGCACCAATTTTCCATTACCAATCGAGACTTTTAGGTGCTCAACCAGGTTAAGCTCGCGCTGCAAGAGAATATCTTCAATGGCCACAATATCTTTCCACACCCCCGCCACTGTTTTCTTGACCGGAATGAGACCAAACCCAACCCTGTTATTATCATGAATCGCCTTAACTACCTTAACCCACAGGTCATTCGGTTCCTGTTTAAAGCGCCAACACCATTTGGTAATCATAGCAATATTGAAGTCCGAGATACTACCCAAACCTGTTCCACCTTTGTCTTTAGGCTTAATAAACCGGCTCTACTTAATCCAACGTATTTTCGGTCTACCACTTCCCACCTTACCCCACACGAAGTCCCTCCTAATACTTTCCAATCTCTTGACCACACCTTTAGGAGCATTAAAAAGCGACAAGTAGTACGACGACAAACTACCAAGGACCGCCTTAGCCAATGTTACCCTACCCCCAAATGACAAATACCTAGCTTTCCACATGGATAGCTTCTTTTGGACCCTGTCAATTATCGGCAACCAATGTTTTGCCAACTTCATATTGGCCCCTATCGGGACCCCGAGATAAGTAAACGGCAACTTCCAGGCATTACACCCAAACACTTCGGCCATCCGATTGATCTCAGCATCGGCAACACAAATACCAAACAATTGACACTTCGCTTCGTTGACATGAAGGCCCAAAACCAGATTCAAACATCTCAGCAGCCGCAAAATACTTAGAGCATTGAAATCGGATCATTCACCTATAAACAGGACATCATCCGCGTAGCACAAATGAGAGATAACGGGCCCATTATTAGGAAGCGGAACCCCATGAAAGAGACCGACCGAAACCGCTTTCCGGATGAACATGCTAACCACCTCCATTGCCAAAATAAATAGGAAAGGCGACACCGGGTCCCCTTGTCAAAGGCCCCTTTTAAACCGAAACTCCCCGGTAGGCGACCCATTAACGAGGACGGACCCCATACCGGAAGCAAGACAACCTTTAACCCATGAAATCCATTTATCCCCAAAACCCATAAAATCCATAGCCCGGAAGAGAAACTTCCAGTTAAGCGAATCATAGGCTCTTCTAAAGTCGACTTTGAAAATCATAATCTCCCGCTTAGATTTCTTAGCCCAAGAAATCAGTTCGCTCACTATCAAGGGCCCGTCCAAGATATTCCTACCCCCGACAAAAGCCGATTGGGTAGGAGTGATAAGGCTGCCAATAACACCTTTGATCCGAATTGCTAACACCTTAGTAATAATTTTATAGAGCCGGACACAAAGAACGCATCCATCATAGCAAGTATAAAAGGTTTAAAACTCTCCCAATACTTCTTAATAAACTTCATAGAGAACCCGTCAGGCCCGAGGGCCTTACTCCCATGACAACATTTAAATGCGAACCGAACTTCCTCCTCCGAAAATGGCCGCTCCAAATCTGCCGCTTGGGAATTAGACAGGGACAACAGCCCTGTATTATAGAAAGTAGGCCTCTTCCTCATCGGTTCATGAAACTGTTTCCCAAACCAGTTCATAATGGCAGACTTCAACGCCGAAGGTTCAGAAACCCACGAACCATCAAAACATAACCCGTTGATACGTTTCCCAACTTTGTTAATGCTAATACACCTGTGAAAATAGCTCGTATTGTCATCACCAAGTTGCAACCACTTCAGCCGGGACAGTTGTTTAAGATCCTTCGCCTTTCGCTTTTCAATCTCATTAATTTTGGATCTTAGGGCAGCCCTAACATTCTTTTTGTCAACATTGAGAGTAGCCTCTTCTGCCATTTCTTCAAGCCTCTCAGCCGCCTTATACAGGCTAGCCAACAAAGCCTCTTCCTCTACACGAGCACGTTTCCTCCATATTTTGATCATATCTTTAATTGATTTCAGGAGATTGGCAACAACAGCGTCGGCTGTTTTACCCCCACACCTTTAGCCACTGCCTTGGAGACAATATTGTCAAGCTCTTTCTCACCGATCCAGCTATTAAAAAAACGGAATGGAGCAGGCCCGAAATCCACATTCGAACAGCCGAGATAGATCAGGCGGTGGTCCGAAGGTCCTTTCTTGAGGGCCTTAAGAGGAGCATTTGGCCAAGAATCCATAAACTGATCACACCAAGGCCCTATCTAGCTTACTAAGCTTAATCTCTTCATTATCAGAGACATACATGAACCGGCCTCCAATCATGTTGTATTCAAGCAACCCAGTCCTCATAATGAAGTCATTAAAGCACTCGGCAGCAGCAGGATCAAAATTGGAATTGACACGCTCCTCCGGGAAGCAAACATCATTAAAATCCCCAATACACAACCACATTCCCTCCAACTGCTCCTTAACAGACGCAATCTCATCCCACAGACGACGACGGGAAGGAGCATCGTTCGGGGCATGAATGTTAAGGATATTGATCCTCTCATTCGCCCGACCTGACATAACACCCGAGACCACCAGAAATCGCTGCGACTTAAGGACCGAATCAACATTCAAACAAGACGGATCCCAAATCTAGGCAAGGCCCCCATATCGGCCCACCGCATCCACACACTCCGCAGCTAAAGGGGAATGACTCCAGAACCGAGACCAAAAAGGGTCAGTCAGACCAGCTTTATGGGTTTCTTGCACTGCTAGGAAATTCACACGATTCTCCCTAACCAACCGCCGAACCCAATTAGCCTTCTCCTCCCCAATAACCCCCCTAATATTGATAGACATATAATTCATTGATCAACAATTGACTCCCGTTCCCCATTGACTAGTTTCGTAACGTGATTTCCAAAGCCAGCCATAGCGATACCTAAACATTCTCCATACACTACAGTTTCATTGACCTCCCGAGCAAGGCCGTTGTCACTCTCCATACCCTCCATCTCCGCACCAACTTGGTTATCCATACCTACATCGACAGAATCCACCGAGGCAGGAATACGAAAATCCCCTTCCCCTGTATTAAGTTTTCTGGCAGCTCTAGACTCCTCAGCATCCCTGTTAATAATTTCTTCTAGGTCAAAAGGATCCGACCCACACCCTTCATTCAAATCAGGAATACAGGTCTGACTGGCCCCACCCAAAATACATTTGGACTTATCACCATCCGAAAATAAATTAGACACATTCCTGCCCATGTTTTTTTTAACACGAGATTTGGGCCTAATGGTAATATAACTTGGCCTATTAGACTGAGCATCCAGTTGGGCTGATCCAGAAAGCCCAACATCCGAAGCTCCTGACTCAGTGGGCAAATCAGTAGGAGCAGCAGGGGTCCCACCAGCATTAATCTCCTGCCTCCTTGAACTAATCAGCGTATCAGCCTGGGGAGAATCAAAACCGCCTCCCTCAACATCCGTACCAACGTCCTCGTCACTCCCCATGCAAGACCCTTCAGCTTCGTTGACACACCCTCAAATTTCCACTGCGGGGTTTATACCGCGAGGCGCATGACAAACCAGGATCCCATAGCCATAAGTCACATGAACGACTCTAAATGCCCAACCATTTAGCTCGTTATTGTAAAAACCAAGTTTTAAAGTTTTAACCAAATCAATAATAGTATAGCGGAAGCGAATGAAAAATAGTAAATAAAGTCTACGCAAAACACCGCTTCCAAAACCAAAAGGATAATAAATGTGCAAAATAGTTTAATGTTTAAGACCCATGAAATGATGCATGACCTAACTGTGCTCCGTTCCTAGTTACTTGCAAAAGCATGCTATCGTGTGTCAACATAAAGCTGGTGAGTTCACAAAGTAAAGTAATTTAATATGCAAATGCGCTGGTTTCAAAAAAACCACGTAAGTAAAGTAATAACGTAGGTCCTCCAGACCAAAAAGTTAAAGAGTTGTCAGTTTAAGTGTGTCAGGGGTAGCTAGCCCACTCAATGTAACTAAACAAGATTATTGGGAAACCTTCAGGAAAATAGTTATTTGCCTCAATGACTGGCGTCTATCAACACCAGTCGGAAATTGTGGTCAGAAGTTCATGCCCGTGCCTCAAGCACCTCAGACATGAGGTTGCTGCATCAACCTAATAGCGCTATCAACTAATACCCCGTTCGCCTCCAGCGATTAACCCAATAATATGCAAGGACTTTCAATGATAGAGTGTTTAGATTACAAAGGACCAATAAGTTTTAAACTGACCGAAAACCCGATCCACACAAGGAATCGTAAAACCGACCCACACAAGGAGTCCATACCTGAGTAGTCCCAAATGGACTAGAAAATGTTTACCAAAGTTGTCTCTAATCCGAGACGCATGCTTTTGAGAAAAAGAGTAGTGAAACTCACCTTAACGTGCAAGCAAAAGAAATCCGAACCGCAAGTAAAGTATGCTACCGACACCCTAATAATAGTGTCACTAAGTGAGTATAGGCGTAATATCATTACACCATATAACTCGTTTGTCCAAGGCGTTTTAAACGTTCAAAAGTGTGTATGTGACGCCTAGTGATTCTACACGCAATAGTAAACCCTACGGACTTGTTGGTGAATGTATTGGTTACAATTAGTTTCTACATTCCGTATGTGTCTCAAACAAGTGTACTTCAGTTACATGTCAATGCCATACCACTTAAGACGTCAATTAATCACATAAGCACATAATACACAATCTGTGTTTTCAGGACAGATTGTGCGCCATCAAAACGAATTTATTTAAAATAGTAAATCAGTGAGTTAACCTCCCAAATTGTTAAAATATCTATTTTTTTTTGTCTTAAATCCAAACACAAAAATAATTAAAATTCGTCTAATTCAGCTATGTTCAGAAAACCTTCCTAACAGGTCAGTTTGGTAGATAATTTCCCAAAAATTGTGTATTCATCCAAACGGGATGAATCCACTTGGAAAACTCATATTACTCCAATATTAACCTTCTGTAAAAATTTCACAACCCAACTCTTAATAAAACTTGAGTTATGATGTTTCAAAGTTGACTCAGTTTGATACCCGAATTTCTGACCTGACCTATTTTCAATGAAAATTCCAAAAACGACTCAACTGACGTCCAAAATACTTGATTTTACCCATTATGAAAAGCTAAGACCAAGTGTGACTCAATCATGCAAAGAAAATACCAAAATCGTTATGTTAAGGTCATGTTACAGCCCCTACAAGTTTGTCTAATCATTCTGTCCAGATTTTAGTTTCGCCTAAATCATACTTTAATCGACTACGTGTGCATAAAAACAATTAACAAACATCAATCATCATTACCAAACATCCCTAATACTTATTATGATCAGATTCTACTACTAAGCATGCAAAGATCACAACTTTAAAGACCAAAACATCAATAACTTGCGCAACAAGTATCCTATGATGTTACTAATCGTTTATTATTATGTTTGATCCGTTTAATCTTCAAAAACTTCATGTCTTAATGATTATTAAAAACTTTCAGACCTGGAAAACTTTGTTACATGATTTTTATAACAAAAACACAAGATAAAAGTGTAAGGAATCAAAGATTATACCCTTGGCTCTTCGATTCGATCAACCGTGCGCCTTTGGAGCTTCCCAATTGATGATCTTGAGCCTTAGCAGGAGCTTTAGGGTTAATATTTCGTGTGGGGCAGTAAGGGGGCGATTAGGGTTGAGTTTAGGGGTTTCATGGGGGTTAAGGATGCTTAAATAGGAGTTTAAGGCGGTTTAGACCCGTCAGTCACCTTCGAGCGGCCGCTCGGGCCCTGTGAGCGGCCGCTCACAGGCCCGAGGCCCACGTGATTGTCCCGTTTCATCACCCGACGCGTTATCCTTCGACGTTTTCGTTATTTCGGACCGTAACAAGTGCAACCCCATGCGTTAAGGCCCTAATCAACCTCATGCTCCACTTTTAGTGATTTTTATTAACGTATTCGGTTTAGGTTCACACAATCACGTATGGTTTTCACATAAGTTCATCAAATATCACAGAGACACATAAGTTCGTTATTCACCAACATCCGAGGTTCACTAATCATGTACCCGATAGTAACTCACAACAATGCACGTGTGTCCTATCTAGTTAACCCTAGTTAAGTATAATGCAAGGAACGTAACTAGAGTTTAGTTAAAGTGAGAACCTGAATTTGCAGGGTATCACATCATCCCCAAGTTGAAAAGAATTTCGTCCCGAAATTCAGCAAGTAAACAGTAAAGCCAGCTAGAAAAGTGTATGCTTGGTTCCCGGATGTCACATCATCCCCAAGTTGAAAGGAATTTCGCCCCGAAATTCACTTTGAGCGAGCTGCTTTATGTTCGGCATTTGATCTATGTACAGGTTCAGGTTCAGTAAAGAGGTGTGGGTATTTGAGCCGCATCTGATCTCTGCGCTCCCACGTGTATTCTGGTCCTAGACGGGAATTCCACCGTACCTTAACAATAGGTATAGTGCTTTGTCTGAGTTTCTTGACGCCCTGCTCAAGAATCTCTACTGGTTCTTCCACGAACCGTAGCTGATCGTCCACCTGGATCTCCTCCAGTGGCACTACCGGTGTCATATCTGATAAGCATTTCTTTAAGTTCGAGACGTGGAATACATTGTGCACTCCACTGAGTTCATCTGGTAGATTTAATTGATAAGCTACCGGACCAATCCTTTTAACAATCTCGAAAGGTCCAACGTATCGTGGGTTCAACTTCCCACGTTTCCCAAAGCGTATCACTCCTTTCCAAAGTGACACCTTTAACAAAACCTTGTCCCCAACCTAGAACTCCAAGGGTTTTCTACGTTTATCAGCATAACTTTTCTGTCGATCCCGAGCAGCAGCCATCCAGTTTCTAATTTGCACTATCTTCTCAGAAGTTTCGTGCACGAGTTCGGGACCTGTTAGTTGGCTATCCCCAACCTCAGTCCAACAGATGGGAGACCTACACTTGCGCCCGTAAAGTGCCTCAAAGGCGCACACTGTATCGAAGTGTGGTAACTATTGTTGTAAGAGAATTCGATCAAGGGCAAGTGCTTATCCCAATTATTGCCAAAGTCCACCACGCACGCTCGTAGCAGATCCTCTAATGTTTGGATGGTACGTTCGCTCTGTCCATCCGTCTGCGAGTGATAGGTTGTGCTCATATCAAGACGGGTTCCTAAGGCATCTTGGAGAGTAGTCCAGAAACGAGAAGTGAATCGCCCATCGCGATCAGATATAATGGAAGTAGGCACCCCATGCCTAGAGACTATCTCCTTGATGTAAAGGTTTGCCAGTTTCTCCAATGAATCCGTTTCCTTTATTGCCAGGAAGTGGGCTGATTTGGTTAAACGGTCCACGATAACCCAAATCATGTTATGGCCTGTTGGCATTCTAGGAAGCTTTGTAATAAAATCCATGGAAATCCCATCCCATTTCCACATTGGAATTTCTGGTTGTTGGAGTAGGCCTGAAGGTTTTTGGTATTCAATCCTAACCTTCGCACAAGTCAAGCACTTACTAACATAAGTGGCTATCTCAGCTTTCATGTTTGGCCACCAGTAAAGAGTCTTAAGATCTTGGTACATCTTGTCCGAACCAGGATGCACCGAATAGCGAGAGGTATGTGCTTCATCAAGCACCAGTTGTCTGAGATCCCCAAATCGTGGTATCCAGACTCGATCCATGAAGTACTGTAGACCATCCGTTTTTAGTTCCAAGTGCTTATCAGCACCATGTAGGGTCTCAAGCCCAATGTTTTCTTCCTTCAAGGCTTCACCCAGGGCTTCACGTGTCTTATCTGGAAGATGAGAATGGATGGTGAGTTGTAAGGCTCGCACCCTTCTGGGTTTTGTTTCCTTTCGACTGAGGGCATCAGCTACTATGTTAGCCTTCCCTGGATGATACTTAATGGCACAATCATAATCATTCAAAACTTCAACCCAGCAACGTTGTCATATATTCAGCACCTTCTGATCAAATATATGCTAAAGGCTCTTGTGATCAGTGAAAATTGTGCACTTCGTTCCATAGAGGTAGTGTCTCCAGATTTTGAGAGCGAAAACCACCGCTCCCAGTTCCAAATCGCGAGTGGGGTAATTCTTCTCATGGACCTTCAGTTGCCGCGATGCATATGCAATTACCTTATCACGTTGCATCAGTACGCACCATAAGCCTTGGATAGACGCATCACAGTACACTACAAAGTCCTCTGTACCCTTAGGCAACGATAGTATCGGTGCACTGCAAAGTTTGGACTTTAGTAGCTGAAAGGCAGATTCTTGGGCATCTCTCCACTTATAAGTAATACCTTTCTGTGTTAGGGCGGTGAGAGGTTGAGCGATCTTAGAAAATCCCTCAATAAATCTACGATAGTATCCCGCGAGACCAAGAAATTGGCGCACTTCAGTAGGGGTCCTAGGAGCCTCCCACTTTTTGATAGTGTCAATCTTGGCTGGGTCAACATGTATTCTTGCCTCGTTGACCACATGCCCAAGGAATTGGACTTCTCGAATCCAAAAATCACATTTAGAAAACTTTGCATACAGCTGCTCATTCCTCAGTAGTTCCAAGATTAACCGCAGGTGCTGCTCGTGCTCCTCCCTGCTCTTGGAATAGATCAGTATGTCATCTATGAATACTATGACGAATTTGTCCAAGTAAGGCTTGCACACACGGTTCATTAGATCCATGAACACAGCCGGTGCATTAGTTAGCCCAAATGGCATAACCAAAAACTCATAATGTCCATAACGGGTTCGAAACGCCGTTTTCGCCACATCCTCTTCTCGGACTCTCAGCTGATGGTACCCTGACCTCAAGTCAATCTTAGAGTAGAAGCTCGATCCTTGCAGTTGGTCGAACAAGTCATCAATACGAGGCAAAGGATAACGGTTCTTAATCGTTACCTTGTTCAACTCCCGATAATCTATGCACATGCGAAAGCTCCCATCTTTCTTCTTAACAAACAGAACTGGAACTCCCCATGGCGAAGAACTGGGCCTAATGAAACCCCTATCCAATAGCTCTTGGAGTTGGGTAGATAGTTCTTGAAGCTCCCCTGGTGCTAAACGGTACGGCGCACGTGCAACTGGCGCTGCTCCAGGTGCAAGGTCAATCTGGAACTCCACTTGACGAACGGGTGGGAGTCCAGGTAATTCCTCTGGAAAGACATCTTGGAAGTCTCAGACCACTGGGATGTCCTCAATTCTAGTTTCAGTTTCAGCTTGAGTATCAGATATGTTAGCTAAAATGGCCGGACAGCCCTTGCGAATACACTTCTGGGCCTTTAGATATGAGATGATGCCCACCATGGCACCACTTCGATCACCCTGTATGGATAAAAGTTCTCCACTTGGGAGGGGAATGCGAACAATTTTCTCTTGACAGAGAATTTCCGCGTGTTGCTTGGACAACCAGTCCATGCCAACCACGAGATCAAAGCTACCTAGGGTGATAGGTAAGAGGTTGATGGCAAACAATTTCCCGTTCAACTCGAGCTTACAGTCACGATGTATATGGGTTACCTCGACAGGCTTCCCATCAACCAGTTCAATAGAGTATGGGGTATCTAGAAGAGTAGGAACCATCCCTAATTGTTTACTAAGTTTTGATGAAACAAAACTATAGTCCGCACCAGTATCATATACAATAGAAGCAAGAGTGTCGTTCAAGGAACACGTACCCGTCACGACGTTGTTATCGATCCTAACCTCCTCAGAGCCAATCAGGAATGCTCTACCACGAGCCCCATTGTTGTTGTTCCCGTTGTTGTTGTTGTTTCCAGTCCTGTTACCACCACCGTTGTTGGTGTTACCCCTGTTGTTGCCATTACCATTACCGTTACCATTCAGTTGTGGGCAGTACCTCTTGAAATGATTTTCACTCCCACATTGGTAACAACCTTTACCACCACTCTGCTGTTGCCCCTGTTGTGCAGCTGGCAGATTTCCCGGGATAAACACCCTGCAGTCCTTCTGCTTATGACCCATCTTGCCGCATCGTTCACACTTATTGTTGCTACACGCCCCAGTGTGATGCCTACCACACCTGTTGCACTTAGGTAAAGTCCCCTCATAACCTCCCTGGTTGTTGTTGCGATTGTTGCTACTGCCATGACTATCATGTTTCTTATTCTGTTGCTGCTGCTGACTGCCATTCCCTGGGGGTTTGCCAGATGCATTCTCCCCTGCCAGTTCATGTGATCTGGTGGTGTATTTCTCAATCTCCGATCCCACCATCTTTAGATTGAGATACTCAGTTTCTAACTTCTGGATTTCGTCTCGAGGACAGTATTCCTCCTTCATCAGTTCCTTAAAATCTGCCCAAGGTGTTGCGTTAGCCACTTCCACACCTAGCATCTGCACTTGAGAGTTCCACCAGGTTAATGCCAAGTTCTCGAGAGTAGCAGTGGCATACTTCACCCTGTCAGCTGGTGGACAGTTACACATAGCAAAGCAAGATTCCAGTTTCTCGAACCACCGCAGTAGTCCGACAGCCCCTTCAGATCCACCAAAGTTATTTGGCTTGCAGTCCATGAAGGACTTGTAGGTGCAGGCTGGAGGGTGATGTACAGGTTGACCTGAGTGTAAAAGCGAAGGAACCACGAATGAATAAAAGAGCGTAATGTTGGAGCATAGAGGAAAGTTTAGAGCAAGATAAGGTTACCAGCTTGAAAAGCTGCGAGGGCTTCCACCACCCTGTCATTGATAAGTGCATTCAACTCCGCTTGAGTCATGTTGATGTTGCCTCTCCCGTGTCCTCTTCCCGCCATAGTAATTCTACATTTACACTATACTCATGAGAAAACAATAATATGTCCCACATACAATCGTTCACACAGTACAAGTAAACTAGAATATAAATAACATGCGCGAGAATAGAATAAAGAATTTAAGTAATAGTAGTAAGTAAGAATCCAACCACAAAACAGAGAATCCTCAAGTCTCACAACGTTAGGGAGAAACAGAAGTCATAATAAGAAAATATGAATACTAAAAATATATAAAAGATATCAGTCGTCGTTGTGATCCATGGAGATGCATGAGCCCTCATCCTCGCTCTCTATCTCCAATAGCTCCTCCTCCTCAGGCTCAAACTCTTCCTCGAGCGCCGCATCCAATGCTGCCTCGAGGTCATCAAATCCCCCAACTGCAGGCTCTTCCTCGGGATCCTCTTCTGGATCTTCCTCTGGATCCTCCTCTGGATCCTCCTCCGGCTCTACCTCTGGTTCTGCACCATTATGAGCTAGAGCTTCCTCAAGCTTGTTACTGACCAGGGTCAACTCCTCCCTTAACAGTGCTGTCTCTTGAATAGCAATCGATCTCTCGTGCCTATCTTCTGCAGCTTCCCTTTCAACCCTTTCCAATTTACTATTAGCCTTTTCTAATTCACTAAACAAGTGGTCGATCTCTCTTTCCATGTGCTTAATAGATCCATCAGCATTCTGCCTCCAAGACTGAAACTGTCTCACGACATTATAGGCATTCTCTAGCTCTGTATTGTAACACCCCAACCGATGGCGGAAACATCGTGTCACATAGTGATGATTGTTCAATAGCTCATGGTACTAAATGAAAGTTGAATAATATTAAACAATTTACAATTTATCTTACAAGTAAAGATTACAAAAGTTGATTAATATAAACTAGGTCCAAAGCTCCTACGTGTTCCAAGACTTGTACAACTTCCAATAGCAAATAAACCTGAAACATGTTGAGTTGGAAAGATGGGGGGTCAACTATAAATAGTTGGTGAGAATACATAGGTTTTGTATATAGTTGAAATCAATATGTTGTATAGCAATCATAGTTGAAGTACAATAATGAGTAATGATAGAATATGAGTCCGACATGTAACAATGCGTCTTTTGTGCAATCAAACCTTGTGTCGACTGAGACCTAACTCGCAAGTTAGTAAAAGTGTAACTGTTATCGATCATCCCTGAATTTATGCGGGGGGATGGGTTTGTCAGACCTATAGCGCTATAATCTAAACAGGCGGCTTGATCAATGTTAATGATTGTACCGTGTCTTTTTGTTACAGTCAAATGATAGAATGAGTAAATGATAGTGTAATTGAATCAGAAGTTTCAACAATGTAAGAATGAGTAAATGATAGTGTATAAAATGTATAAACATGTTTCACCCCAAAATGTAAAACAGAAAAAAGGGCTATGTAAACTCACCTTAGTGTTAGAATGGAGACCCTTGTTATATATGTAAATGTTGTAACATTACGCATTAAAAACTTGTACGTTACACGTTCGCATTTAATAAAACGTCAAGTTTCATCTTATTCATCGCATTTATTATTTTTGTCGCATTTGTGGAACCCTAATACTATATATATAATATTATATATGGGTGTTGTATTGCAAAAATGTCAAAAATAATTATATGCTTTGGCCGGGGTTCGAACCCGCGCCAAAGCCACACACACACACCAACTTAACCAACTGGGCTGGACCATCTTTCTGGGATTTACCCGGTCTGAATTAATTATATACACACATTAAAACCTTCACAGTTGACAAGGAAAGTCAACTGTGGGTTACCTTGTTGATCAATCCAGCAAATTAACTCGTGATTGATCTTTGTTTGGTAAATTTGGGTGATTACCGGCCTATTACAACACGATTACACGTCAATTACACGTCAATCGTTGACCAATTGATCAATTATACGCGTATGATAATTATCGAAGGTCAACTTTCCAATTAACCATAACCATCAACCCTCTGTATAAATAGATGTATTCCGAACCTTGATCACTCGCTCACAACTCTCTCTCAACCTCCCATTCTCTCTGTAACACTCTAATTGTTATAATCAAGCTCGTTGTTTGACTTTTGCTTTGACCCGACGATTATCATCAATTCATAACTGTGAGTCTTCGTTCTTTTGTGGGTTTCATTAGTCGGCTATCAAACAACAATAGCCCTAACATTAATCGAGCTCTAGTTTTCTGAATTGTTTGATTGCAATTTCTAGGGCTCGTTCATATGAAATTGGGGATAATCTTGTTTTCGCGTATTGTATATTATAAATTTTAAACAGAAGATATCACAACCACCGGCCTAGGCCAAGTGGTTGTGACCATGGTCCTCCACAGTGGTCACCCGGGTTCGAGTCCCGGCACTGACCTTTCTTTTTTTGTTCTTTTCTTTTCTTTTTAACAAACAATTATATATATATATATATATATATATATATATATATATATATTAAACCTTTTAAATTCATTTTAAAATATCAAAACTATTTTATAAATTCTAAAAAAATTACATTTGTTTAATCTGAGATAAAAGTTTTATTTGTAATTTTTATTTTTCAGAAATTCATTTATTTAGTATTTATAATAATTAAATCATTTTTATACTATTATATTTATAAAAATCCATTTATATATCAAAACAATTTTATTAAAATCTCCAAAAATTATCCTGACTTTTTATAAATATAAACTTTACTAAAATAATTTTTAATTCAGTAAAATCATTTATTTTATATTTTTAATCAATTTTTGTTAGATTTAATCATAATTAAATCATAATAAATCCAATTTTCATCATTTTTGCACCAAAATTTTATACAAATTATTTTTAATTATTTAGAACAGAAATATGATTTTTAAAATAGAAATTCTTTAATTTTAGTATTTTTGAATATTAAAGTTAAATATTGGCTATTTATAAATAAATAGATTTAAAAATCTATTTTAAATAAAATAATTTTATAAAAATTATTTTTATGCTTCAAACACTTTAATGTGTACATTCAAAATTCAAATTTTATAAAAAGACTTTCTTTTACTAATTATCAAATTTTCCTTTATTAACTAACATTTTAATTTAATTTCAACAATTGATTATCCCCAAATCGAAACCCTAGGATACACATATAAGTTAATTAGACTTAGACTTATTACATATTACCTTATTATAGGGTGATATTTGGAATCATTTTGGGCAACACAATTATTACATCTTTTCAACAAGTTAACATTTGCTAAGGTGAGTTTTACATAGCCCCTTTTATTTATCACCATTTTTGGGGAGAAACATGTTATAACATTATCATTGCAATTCAATCATCAATGTGTCTATGTGTTTTCTATGTTGCATTATGTCTTGAGCATGATTAGGGTAAGCACCATTCTAGCATAATCATTAACATTGATCAGCCGACGGTATACATTGATAGATCTATTGGACTGACAATCCCACCCGGATACGTGCCTCCTACAAAGGTTACGTGGGTGTTTGTTATCGCATAACATATTCATTGGGACCATAAGTGTATGGTATGTATCATTTTATAACAGTCAACAGGGTTGATTATGCACTCGATTTACTTCTAGTATGTTCTCACATATGGGCTAGATTAACATGACACATGAATTGCACAACATTTTATTCAATTTATTATCAAAAACCTATGTAATTCTCACCAACTTATGTTGACCCAAAATACTTTCAAAATTAACATGTTTCAGGTAACAATGAAGCTGAGGCTTGAGTTAGCATTAGGATTTTACTTGAAGTTATTTGAAGTTATTGAAGTTGTTATTTGATTCTATGTATTTGAATTCTTAGACATCATTTCACATTTTGGATATTATGTTTGAATAAATTATTTAAAATTTATGTTATACCATGTGCTACTGAAAACAATCATCAATACGTGGCACCCCGATGTTTCCGCCATCGGTTGGGGTGTTACAAATGTGGCTCGTGTGTATCCAAATATCACCCTATTTCAAGGTAATAAATAAGTGTTGGGGAAAACTTAATAAGTCTAAGTTTTCTAGTCTAAAATGTGCTAGGGTTCCTAATTTGAGGATTAATAATTGATTTATGATTAAATATGAATAATTTAAATAAATAAAGAAATAATTAATAAAAATGTTTTCTGACCAAAAGTAGTTGAATTATAATGTAATAAATGTAAAAATGATTTTTATAAAATTATTTTCTTAATTAATGAATATTTATACATTAAAAATAAATTGACAAAATACAGACTTAATATTTAAAATTATAAATTTCGAATCAAAAATTTATATTTCTGATCTAAATGATTAATAATAATCTATGTGAAATTTTGATGCAAAAATAATGAAAAACGAATTTATTATGATTTATTTACGATTAAAATAACAAAAATCGATTAAAAATATTAAATAAATGATTTTTCAGAAATAAAAATCATTTCTGGAATGTTTAATGTTTTATAAACTTAGAATAATTTTTGTGGAATTTTATGAAGTCGTTTTCATATTTTTATAGAATTTTATAATTATAATTGAATAAATTGGTAATATTTATTATATATAATAAATAAATAATTTTTGAAAAACTAAAAGTTGGATATTAAACTTCATCATAAGACTGACTTAAAATAAATTTTGTAGAATTTATAAACCTCTTTTGATATTTTAAAAACTATTTTAAAGGATTAAAAGGTTAAATATATATAAATAAAAGGTGTTAAAAACATTGGTTGCTTGTGGGATTCGAACCCGGGCCTCTGGCCGGTTCGTTGTTTAAACTCAGCTTGCGTCTACCAACTGATCTGCTGATCAGTTGGTATTTGATTTCGTTTGTTAAAATATAAGAACAGATACGACTCTGGTTCATCTTCCCCAATATAATACATACGAACCCTAGATATCCAATTCATTCAATTGAGCCAGAAAACATTACAGATCAGGAATAAAATGTTAGGGCTTTCATTCCTAACCCAAAACCGAACCTAGACATGTAATATAATCACACTTACAAGTTCAAAATGATGTGTAATCGGCTGAAACAAAACCCGCTACTTGTCACGCAAAATTGTCTGATTAGAGCTTGATTTGGTTGTTTTTGTGAAATGTTTTTATACAGATGGTGCCGAAAACTATTCTGGATTGAGTTTATATAGCGTTTTCTTCAGTTAATGCCGAGTTGATTAGGATTAATTAGCGGGTCAAACATAAACGCTTGATTAGTTACTAATTGGATGAAATGATGCGTTTAGAAGGTTAATGGTGACTAGATAATATCATTTCGTGTTTAGAAACAATCAATCTGTCTGATTATCTCGCCATTTGATCGATTGATTGGTGGTTTGACTTTTCAAGTTTGAATAAGTTCCAGACTTGGTTTGTTTTAAAGATTTAGGAATCTGAATAACTATCAATGTAGAGGCATAGCCCAGGTGGTTTGTGCATGTTGTTTGAAGAGGGTTGGATGTGGGTTCGAGTCCCGGCTCCAACACCTATTTTTTTATACACAAACTATATTAATATATATATATATATATATATATATATATATATTATGATTACACAAGATTAAAAGTGTTATGAATAATTTTTAAAACACTCGAAACGTCGGGAACCCAAAAATGATTTTTGTTAAATAATTATTAGTTTAAGGTGGTTAAAACCTATATTGTTTAAAAAAAAAACTTTATAACCAAAATATTCTGGGGAAAGTATGCGATGTTACATGTATGTACGTGCCTAACCATCCCTGCCAGAGACCTTTCCAATGAGTCAATAATGGGAGGGACCTGAGCTGGCACTCCGTACCCTACAACCCACGAATGTAACATATTTGTGAACCACTCCCAGCGATTAGTATTCTCCTCCGGGTTCCCTGTCTGAGCTGGTTGTTCGTACGGGTTCAAAGACGTGTTTTGCGAACTTCCAAGAGGGCGATAAGAAGAGTAATTACGATAAGAGGGGTTAGTCATGTTTTCCTACAATACGTTAGATCAGTATACGTATCCAAGAAATAGCTAGTAGTGTGCTGAGAATAGTGAGTGTACTAATACTTATGCTATGATGATTATAGTCTAGATGCAAATCCTAGTTCACTATAACCAATGGCTCTGATACCAATCTGTCACACCCTCAAATTTCCACTGCTGGGTTTATACCGCGAGGCGCATGACAAACCAGGATCCCATAGCCATAAGTCACATGAACGACTCTAAATGCCCAACCATTTAGCTCGTTATTGTAAAAACCAAGTTTTAAAGTTTTAACCAAACCAATAATAGTATAGCGGAAGCGAATGAAAAATAGTAAATAAAGTCTGCGCAAAACACCGCGCCCAAAACCAAAAGGATAATAAATGTGCAAAATAGTTTAATGTTTGAGACCCATGAAATGATGCATGACCTAACTGTGCTCCGTTCCTAGTTACCTGCAAAAGCATGTTATCGTGTGTCAACATAAAGCTGGTGAGTTCACAAAGTAAAGTAATTTAATATGCAAATGCGCTGGTTTCAAAAAAACCACCTAAGTAAAGTAATAACGTAGGTCCTCCAGACCAAAATGTTAAAGAGTTGTCAGTTTAAGTGTGTCAGGTGTAGCTAGCCCACTCAATGTAACTAAACAAGATTATTGGGAAACCTTCAGGAAAATAGTTATTTGCCTCAATGACTGGCGTCTATCAACACCTGTCGGAAATTGTGGTCAGAAGTTCATGCCCGTGCCTCAAGCACCTCAGACATGAGGTTGCTGCATCAACCTAATAGTGCTATCAACTAATACCCCGTTCGCCTCCAGCGATTAACCCAATAATATGCAAGGACTTTCAATGATAGAGTGTTTAGATTACAATGGACCAATAAGTTTTAAACTGACCGAAAACCCGATCCACACAAGGAATCGTAAAACCGACCCACACAAGGAGTCCATACCTGAGTAGTCCCAAATGGACTAGAAAATGTTTACCAAAGTTGTCTCTAATCCGAGGCGCATGCTTTTGAGAAAAAGTGTAGTGAAACTCACCTTAACGTGCAAGCAAAAGAAATCTGAACCGCAAGTAAAGTATGCTACCGACACCCTAATAATAGTGTCACTAAGTGAGTATAGGCGTAATATCATTACACCAAATATCAATACCAAGATGACAAAAGATAATCATAATCAACATTAAGTTGATTAAACATAAGCAAATCAAAACTCAGCGCAACAAAATAATAATCATAATCATAATCACTTTCTAAGTACATAATTACCGCTTTAATGATATCATCATTAGGCACATGAATAGCTCCATCACAGGTTCATCATTATCTTGCGCAGCTGTTGTTTGATCTCCTATTCCAATGTCTTTGTGCCGATCTTTAACCTTTGAT
Organism: Ambrosia trifida; assembly: GCA_028751855.1. Lineage (NCBI taxonomy): Eukaryota > Viridiplantae > Streptophyta > Magnoliopsida > Asterales > Asteraceae > Ambrosia > Ambrosia trifida. The sequence continues at coordinate 91,225,252 of CM054126.1, forward strand.
GTTCAGAAGAGAATTAAGACAATGATAATAAAATCTGAAAAGAATTCTCTAGGAGCTTTAAATAAGGCATTTAAATTTCCAAATAAAAAACATTCAATATGAAAGTTAACGAATAGAACCTGGCCTTGCTTCTCATGAATTTCCTAAACTATTGCACATTTCTTCAATGGTATAAACACCAACATACTTGCTTTTTGCAACATAGTTTAACAAAAATAAGGCTTCTTTACTGATATGAACATCAACAATAGTCAAATCTGAAACATGGGTTTAGGCATTTGGGATCCTAAAAATATAAATAGGCTCAACAAACTAAATTAGGGTTTAAAGTAACAAAAAACCATATAAACGATGAATATAAGAGGCGGTAGGAGAAAAAACTCACGTTAGGATTTCCGTAGAGAAGAAAGTGTCCATCTATCAACATCAATTTAGCGAGATAAAACAAACTTTCATCAAGTCTTTGGATCTCATAAAAGGTTATAATGATTTTGAGAGCCTCTAAGGAAGAATGAATACACAAATTAGGGCTTAAGCAAAAATTTTGATCCGTGAATCAGAAACCCTCTACTCATGAATCGTGAATCAGAAGATGATAAACATAAAGAGTAAAAACCAAAACTAACCAAAAGCTAAATCGACCAAACCAAATAATTGTACATGGAAAGGGGATGGAATTTATGAAAGCTATATCTATGTTTGAGATACTTGAATGGGTGATAGCAGATGAATAATAGAGTGGATGGAATAGGGTTTGAGAGAAAACCAAATAATACGAATGAAATTTATATTCAGGTTAAGTTTGGGTAGAATGAGGATCCAAGTACGGGTATGGGTCGCGTGATTTAAAGTTGAGAGTGAATGTACTGATGACATGTGGATGTCTATGTGGAGCTTACATGGATCCTATGTGGAGACCATAGTTAAAGGCCTTCTTAGCAAAAAAAAAATCAATAAAAAGACTACCCCTTCCGATTACAATTTTTAAAGGTAAGTTGTGGTTAATGTTATGAACACTAACCATGTGCACCTACCTACACTCGCTCTTCTTAGCAAAAAAAAAAAAAGCACCGTAACACATGTATTGAAATTTATTAGAAAAAGAAATCAATAAAAAGACTACCCCTTTCAGTTACAATTTTTGAATAAATTAATAATTTTTTATTATCAATAGATTATGAGATAGTAAATTCAAAAACATTCTAAATTTTGGAGAAATCAATCGACCATTCTTGACAAATTACCTAACCCACCCACATTTCCACCTATATAGTCTACAGACTAACATGGCTACTAATCACCAGCCCTTGCAAGTTACTATCCACCCAAAAATACAACTATTATCATATCATACAACTATTTTCATATATATTGGTATTGAAACAAATGAAAACACAATTGAAAATCAACTATTATCATATATATTTATGTGTCACTAAGCACGACCTCCACCCAAAGCATGTCCAGTGCCTGCAAAAGAAACACTCATCTCACCAGACATCCCTTTTGCTTCACCATTTTCATTTGAAATTGTACCATTTGCGGCAATAACACATACAACATTATAGCCTTTGACCCTTGTTATGAAAGAATATAATCTCCCTATTAACATCCTAAAACACACACAAAAAAGGGAAGCTTAATAAGTGTGAAATTCATAATTAACATATTGTTAATCTCTTATTATAATGTTCCTATTGACATCATAAAAGACAAAAAAAAATTATATAGGGTATCTGTGACACCCAACATGTTCGGCTTAAACATTTTGGTAAAACATAATTCTACCTTAGCGAGAAACATTTATAAACGGACTTAGCTGTAACATCGCGTATTTTCCCCAAATTTTGAGTTAATAAAATCACCACTTTACCCACCATATACTTCTTATATGATTTCAAAAACAGTATATATATATATATTTTTTTTAACCACTTTATACTTATTATAATAATAATACTACTACTAATAATAATATAAATAATAATTCAGATTTGTAAAAAAAAAAAAAAAAAAAAAACTTAAACACTAACAATCCATGACCATTTTTATTCACCTAAAATAAATAAACATAACCCAAAACCCACTCCATTAGCCATGTCAGCGGCCCACAAGTTCCAGCCCAAAACAAAAACCATGACCCGGCCCAGACCCTCTTCTCTTCTTTCCTTGTACCCGATGTGTAGGTCCCTATATTTGACCAAGAAGCCTTACACCTTGACCAAGTTAATCAAGCTCAAATTTTGGAAACCTTAACCAAATTAAATTAGCCATACACGATCGACAGGTCAATACGGATCAAAACAGCGCACAATCATCGCGTTTATAACTTGATTCTTTCCAATTTGGATCATTTCTCACGCGTTTTGACTTAATAATATAAATACGAACCATGAAACGATTCAGAAGTGTCCGAAAACAAAAACCCCTCTCATTAATCTCTCTCTATAACCCTCTAAATCTTCAGAATTATTCGTGCTTGACTTCTTGGTTTGACTCGCGATATGGAAGTCGTGTGTTTTGTATAATCAAATTCCTTGTTCAGGTATCTTTATCGGCTTCCATAGATTATTAACCCCATGTTTAATTAGGCTTAAACATCGTAAGAGATCTGGGTAGAAATCTAGGGTTCATATATCTTATTTGGGGAAGAAGACACATCGCACACATCAGATTTAATTCAAACGATCTGAAAATAAACACCATCTGATCTATAGATCAGTTGGTTATATACCTTGTGTTAAAAACGTGAACCGGCCAGACGCGGGTTCAATTCCCTGCAGCAGCATTTTTTTTAATTATATCAACTGTTCCTTTTTATAAATATATTGGTTAATAAACTCTAGAATATATTTAAAATACTTAATATCACTTATAAATTCTACAAAAAAATATTTTATGATTTACAAATGATAAACTTTATTATACAATTTTTTGTTTTTCAAAAATCATTTATTTTATATATATTATAAATATTACAATTTTATTTAATTATAATTTTAAAATTCTATAAAAATATCTAAACGACTTTATAAAATTTCACAAAAATTATTTTAAACTTGTAGATCAATAAGCATCTCAGAAATAAATTTTATTTCAGAAAAATCGTTTGTTTCATATTTTTAATTGATTTTTGTTTTTTTAAATAATAAACAAATCATAATAAATTCATTTTTCAATATTTTTACCCCAAAATTTTACATAAATTATTTTTGTGTATTTAGAACAGAAATATAAATTTTAATATTTTTAGATATTAAAATTATGTTTTGAGAAATAGAAATAAATATACGAAATATTCAATTTTTGAGGAAATAATTTTATAAAAATTATTTTCATACTTAGAAACCTTATAACATGATCATCCTTAATAAAAAACCTACAATAGTCTTTTATTTAATTATGTACCAAATTTCTTTATTTATTAACAATTACCTAATGTTAGGACAAAGAGGATTGGTGAAACCACTTTTGTAAACCTTAGTCTAATTCACTTCTGTCATTTTTGGCTAAGTATAGAAGTACTGAATAGAAGACAAGAAACTGCTGATTAGAAGATATGAAGAAGTGCTGAAGTTGCAGAAGTTCTGAAGTCCAAACCAGACAAGTTCACTTCAGAAGTACTGAAGACAAAACTACTCTTCAGTAGTTGTCCTTCATCAGCACTTAGCAGAAGATATTTCCCACCGCCCTTTTGTATCAGTAGTTTATTGTTTAATATTACTTTTAGCTTTATTTGTTTCTTTCAATGTTGCAACTTGTGCAACTTGTCACTGGACTTTCTGTGCTTGCTTTATAGGCAAGATGCATGCATGTAATCGTCTATAAATAGGAGGCTTCAACCTTCTATTTTAGACATTGATTTTTAACAGAAAAATCCTTCAAACACTCTCATTGTTATATTCCATTTCTGTATTTATTGTGAATCTCTCTAAGTATCTAATTCTCATTTACAACTTAGATTCATAATAAATACTTTGTCATTTATCTTGTTTCAAACATCAAGGGGGAGTTACAACTCTGCCTTTGCATAAAAAGTGTTGCTTTAACTTATAACATTCCGCTGTGCTTATAATCTGATTTACAAGGACTTGCTAAACACTTAAGTGTCAAGATAGCGAGTTCTTACTTAGCAAACAAGAGCAAACTGATCCAACAATTGGTATCAGAGCATTGGTTTATCTGATCACATATCAATCTAACAAATTGAGAATCAGACACAAAGCTCTTATTGATATTCAATAAAAAGATCAAAAGTTCACTTTTTATCAATATCCATCACTTAAAAGAGTCATCAGACAAATCTATACTCTTTAAAAAATGGATCCACACAATACTGGTTCTGCCACCAAACCTGCCATGCTTGTGAGAAATGAGTACAATATATGGCAGAAAAGAATGGCACATACCTTGTCACAAACCAACACTGGTTGTTGGAGATCTGTGATATATGGTCCACACAAACCAGTAAACATAAACCTTGAAACTAAAGAAGGGATTCCTAAGGATCCCAAAGACTATACAGATGAAGATTTCCTAAAACTTGAGCTAGATGCTAAGGCATTCTCTATGTTGGCAATGGCTCTCCCAAATGAAATATACTCTGGCCTTTTACATTGTGAAAGTGCCAAAGAACTTTGGGACTGTCTTAAAGAACAGTTTGGAGGAACTGAAGAGGTGATTGCCAACACCAGAGAAATTTTGGCTCAACAATATGAAACATTTGCTTATATTAATGGGGAAACTTTGACACAACAATTTGAAAGATTCTCCTCATTAATCTCTGAGCTAAAGTTAAATGGTCAGACCTATACAACAGTATCTATGTTACATAGATTTTTAAGGTCTCTACCTGACAAATGGGAAACTTACTCCATTGTCTTAAGATCCTCACCAGATTTTAGCTCCCTCACTCTTACAAAACTCCATGGGAGATTACTCACTTTTGAAAGAGAAATCGATCAAAAGAAGAAATTACAAACTTCTGGTAAAACTGCTGATTACTACCTACCAGGTAGTACAGCACTTTTGGGACAAGATTCACCAACTTGTTCCTATGGATCTTATGACAATATTGACATAACCACTGGGATCTCATCAGAAAGATCTTTCCCGGGTTATGACAATGATGACCAAAGTCAAACTGCTGATAATCTATGTTTTATCATGGATGATTTGAAAAATTTTAGCAGTAATGACTTGGAAGAAATGGACATACTACACCAACTGGCCATGCTAAGCATTAAAACTAACAAGTTTTATAAAAGGTCAGGAAGGAAATTTCCAGGATTGACCAGTAATACAAAAATTGGTTTTGACAAATCTAAACTGAGATGTCACAAGTGTCAGAAGTTGGGACACTTTGCTAGAGAGTGTAGAAGCTCTAGCTTTAACCAATCACAATCTGGAAATAACTATAACCCCAATTATAATAGGAACAATGGAACTCAAGGGAGTGCTCATTTTGTACAGGCACAAGCTCCTCAACAGCAATATATGCCTCAAGTACAATATGTTCAAGTGCCTGCTCAACAGATGCAGAGCCAACAATCAATCCCTCCCTTTCCAGCTGCTCAACTTCCTCCACAGCCTCAACAACCCCCTCAACAAAGCCTCTTTACCTCGGGGTATGTTGACTGGAGCAGTCTCCCTTATGACACCACAGAGTGTAATCCTGATGCAGACAACAAAGTGTTTGACATCAACTGGGGAGAACCAGACAATGGCAGAAAGAACTTTGCCTTAATGGCATTTGAAGGCTGTACCTCAAAATCTGCATTGTCTCAGGTATCAAAAGAATCTTTGACAAAACTTTGTTCAAACTCTTGCAAAGAAACTTTTGCTCTCATAAGAGAGACAAACGTGCACCTACAAGGCAAAGCCAATGATTTAGAAAGAAAATACACACAGATAAAATGTGATTTGGAAAGAAAACTGTGTGCTAAAACAAAAGAGGTTTCTAAATTAACTGACTCTGCTATTGAAACCCAAGCACAAATCAAAATGATGCTAAATGACCTGGGAGATGTCAGACAAGAGCTTGCTGACACCAGGATCACTTGTGAAAAATGGGTTGAATCTTGTAGGGGGTATCAACTACTGCTAAACAAACAAAGTGCCTCAAATGTTAAGTTTGGCATAGGATACCATCATGTTGAAACACCAACTGATTTTTCTCCCAAAACTACTGAAGATGGGAGAAGAATTGTTTCAAATGAAACTTCTGAAGGGAAAGATTGCACATCTTTCCATGAAAACTTTCTAAACAGAAATCCTGGCATTTTTAAAGAAAGTACTTCAGAAGTATTTACAAAAACTGACAACAAGCCATCAGTAGTTTCATCTACTTCAGGAGTTGAGACCCTGAAAACTACTGATGAGCAAAATCTTTTCACAACTGTCAGAAATTTGCCTTCTGATCTAAAACTTAAGGCAAAAGAATGTGAAATTTGTGGCCTGTTCAACCACAAAACTGAATTTTGTAGATACAGAAAAGGAATTCAGTTCAATCAAAAATTTAAACAACAGGTTGTGGGAAATCAAATCAGAAATGATTATGAAAAAGTCTTTAAACCCAAGAAACAACAACCTGAAAACACCTTTTCTCAGAAAAAGATAAAATCTCAACCAAAATCTTTTTCTCAAAATTCCTTGTCAGTAGTTAGACCAGAATCATCAGCAGTTTCTCAAACTGCTGAGATTCAAAATCTAAAGAACATGGTAGAACTACTGATGACCAAGGTTGATGGTGGTCCTAAAAAGGATACCACCATAGTTCTTCATGAAAAATCCATTGCCAAAAAGACATGGATTTCTCAACCTGGTCAAGAACAAACTGTAACTGTTCTCAAGAGCAAACCCAAAGGCAAACAGGCTTGGGTTTCCAAATCTAACTAATTTGCTTTTATGTACAGAGAGTTTCCAGGGGCTTAAACAGCATATGGTATGTTGATAGTGGATGCTCTATGCACATGACTGGATGCAGATACCTGATAAACAACTTTATCAGCCAAAGAGAAGGATCTGTGTCCTTTGGGAACAATGCCAAGGGATATGTGCTAGGACATGGCAATGTCTCCTCTGGCAAAATACAGTTTGATAAGGTCAATCTGGTGGAAAATCTTGAATACAACTTGCTGAGCGTGTCACAAATGTGTGATAAAGGATATTCTTCCTTTTTCACAAAGACAGCTTGCAAGATAATCTCACCAGAAGGCCAGAAGTTGATTGAGAAGATTATAGAAGATCATACTTTGCTGATTGCCAAAAGATGTGGCAATGTCTATGCAGTGGACATTGAGAAAGACAAAGTATTGAACAACACTGCCTGTTTCTTCTCAAGGGCATCAACTTCAGAAACAGATCTCTGGCACAGGAGACTTGGCCATGTGAACTTTAAAACCATAAATAAAGTCACAAAAATGGGCTTGGTCAGAGGTCTACCTTTGAAAGTATACCAGTGTCAAGAACACTGTGTATCCTGTTTAAAGGGAAAACAGCATAAGTCCTCCTATAAGTCTATTGAAGAATCAAAAACAACTGCATGTCTTCAACTACTCCATATGGACTTATTTGGGCCTGTCAAGATTATGAGCCTTGGTAAAAAGAAGTACTGCTTAGTCATCATTGATGACTACTCAAGATTCACATGGGTATTCTTTTTATTTTCCAAGGATGAGGCTGCTGAAATCATCAAGTTCTTCATTCTACAAGTAGAGAAACAATATTCTCTATCTGTCAAAACCATTAGAAGTGACAATGGGACAGAGTTCAGGAACAAAACTCTGGATGAATTCTGTTTGTCTAAAGGGATTATTAGACAATACAGTGTTCCCAGAACTCCTGAACAAAATGGTGTAGTAGAAAGGAAGAACAGAACACTGATAGAAGGAGCAAGAACAATGTTAGCTGATTCTGGACTGCCATTGTACTTCTGGGCAGAAGCAGTTAACACAGCATGTTATGTTCAGAATAGAGTTCTTGTGGTCAAGAGACATTCCAAGACTGCCTATGAAGTTCTTCATGGCATGAAGCCCCTTATCTCCTTTTTCAGGGCTTTTGGATGTCAATGTTTCATCTTGAACATCAAGGAATCTATCTCAAAGTTTGCTGCCAAAGTTGACTCAGGTTACTTTCTTGGTTACTCTTCAACTAGAAAAGCCTACAAGGTTTTTAATTCTCACACCAGGATAGTAGAAGAAACATTGAATGTCAAGTTCAATGAGTCAAAACACACTCTTATTCCAGCACATCCTGCTGAACTCTTTGACCATGACAACTTTCACTTTGGACCTGAAAAGGCTGTTACTTCTTCCAAACCTACTTATTATGGTGATCAAAGGTTTGAAGATGAGGATCCTGCACCATGGACTCCTCAAACAGTCATTAAGTCAACTACAACACCATCTGAAGTTTTTCAAACTTCTGATCAAACAAATACTGAAGGCCAAACTCAAACATCTGCTTCAGCACCTGCAACTACTGAAGAAGCTGCAACTGCTGAACCAGATATCATAGACCTCAGTAGTTTGTTTGAAGAACCAGAGCCACCTACACCTGTCAGTGGTTTACAACAACTGATTGAACACAGAGATCATCCACTTGATCAAATCATGGGTGATATAGCAACAGGTGTTCTAACCAGAAACCAGCTCTCCAACTTTTGCCTATTCTCAGCCTTTATTTCACAGTTGGAACCAAAGAAGTACCAGGAAGCCCTCAAAGACAATAATTGGGTGCAGGCTATGCAAGATGAACTACTACAGTTCAACAAGCAACAGGTCTGGGAAATCTGTCCCTTACCTCAAAACAAACAACCAATTGGTACAAGATGGGTTTTCAGGAACAAACAAGATGAAGCTGGTATGATAATCAAGAACAAGGCAAGACTGGTAGTTCAAGGGTACTCTCAAGAAGAGGGAATTGACTATGATGAAACCTTTGCTCCAGTTGCAAGGCTTGAGGCCATCAGGTTATTTCTGGCCTATGTCATTTCCAACAAAATTAAAGTTTATCAAATGGATGTGAAAAGTGCATTTTTGTATGGTAAAATCAAAGAGGAGGTGTATGTCTGTCAGCCACCTGGGTTTGAGGATCCTTCTCATCCTGAGTGGGTGTACAGACTAGACAAAGCTCTTTATGGGCTCAAACAGGCTCCAAGAGCCTGGTATGATACACTCTCCACCTTTTTACTCAAAAATAACTTTACAAGAGGTGCCATTGATAAAACACTTTTCATTAAACATGTTGGAAATCATGTCTTACTTGTTCAAATTTATGTTGATGATATCATCTTTGGTTCAACAAACACAAAACTGTGTGATGATTTTAAGAAACTCATGCAATCAAAATTTGAGATGAGTACCATGGGAGAACTGCAGTACTTTCTAGGACTGCAGATCAAACAACAAACAAATGGAACTTTTATACATCAATCAAAATATGTTAAAGAATTATTGAACAAATTTTCTTTAAATGACTGTAAATCATGTTCCACTCCCATGACACCTATCACACAAGTTGAACCAGATGATCAAGGAAAACAGGTTGATCAAACCATGTACAGATGCATGATAGGTTCCCTTTTATACTTAACTGCTTCTAGACCAGATATTATGTTTTCAACATGTGTCTGTGCTAGATATCAATCAGCACCAAGGGAATCACACCTTATTGCAGTCAAAAGAATTTTTAGATATCTGAAAGGAACTCCAACGCTGGGAATCTGGTATCCTGCTTCAAGCAATACCAAGTTATCAGCATTTTCAGATAGTGACTATGCAGGGTGTAAGATGACAAGAAAGTCAACATCTGGTGGTTGTCAATTCCTGGGTAACTGTCTAGTGTCATGGCAATCAAAGAAGCAAACATCTGTTGCAACTTCAACTGCTGAAGCTGAATACATTGCAGCTGCAAGTTGTACATCACAGATACAATGGCTCCAATATCAACTTCTTGATTATGGAATCAAAGAGACCAAGACACCTTTGTTTGTAGACAGCAAATCTGCCATTAGCATCATTCAAAATCCGGTACAGTTCTCAAAAACTAAACATATTGAGATCAGATACCATTTCATAAGAGATTGCTATGAAAAAGGCAAGATTGAGGTGAAGCATGTAGCAACAGCTAATCAGATAGCTGACATCTTCACTAAACCCCTTGACACATCAACATTTCAGAAGTTAGTTTCCATGCTTGGAATGCTAAATTTGTAAGTGTTTATTTTATTTTTTTTTCTGCATATCAGTTAGAATCCAAGTTAACACTTGATTCTACCCAACTCTACATCAAACTTCTACATCAATCACTACTGTTATGCATCAAAATTTTTCTTTTTCCTTTTTCCATCCTTGATTCCATCCTGTTTATCATGGTGGAATCAAAATGAAAAATTTTATTTTTCCTTTTTCCACCCTGATTCCATCCTGTTTACCTTGGTGGTTTTCAAATTAACCTTTTCCATCTTTTTTCTGGTTTCCACTTACAAATGTCAAAAGTCTGAAACAAAACTTCTGAAAAACAAAAACAGTTTGAGAGAAACTACTGATGAACAAAAATCATCAGTATAGGGATAACTTTCTGAAAAAGTGTGTAACTTCTGATAAAATAAACTTCAGAAGTTATGAATAAAGTATTTATAAAAACATTTCTCATCAGATGTGAAAACTACTGAAGAGAAAATGGGAACTACTGATGAAGTAATCCTTCATCAGCAGGTTAAGTCAAAAGGGCAAATCTGACTTTTCCCATCATCAGAGGTTTGACCTAATAAGTTTAAAACCTCTGATAAAGAGATTTTTAACCAAAGGCGGTTTTAAAACTTCTAATAAAGAAGATTCAGGCGGTTAAAACTTCTAATAAATACCTTTTTCACACACTTATCCTTTTAAACTCACAAAATATCCCTCCTTCTCTCTCAAAACTCTCTCAAAACCTATACCTGAAAATTCACTGTTCGATCAAACACCCAAACCACAATGGATCTAGTTCTAAAACAGGGACACAATCAAAGAGCCTTTCTTGAAAAACAAGAAGGCTGGTCCCAATACGATGAGATCATTGATCTTGTCGTCAAATCCCAATACTTTACTGCTCTCACAATTAACCCACCAATTCACACTGAAACTCTGAATGAGTTCTGGGCAAATGCTGAGACGGTTACAATGGGTGGTGAGGTCATTTCCCTCAACTCAAAGATAAAAGGGAAACAACTGACCATCACACCGGCCACACTAGCAACAAGACTGGGTCTGGATGATGTAGCTGCCCCTGACCATGTTGCTAACAAAGATATTCATCTAACCATGACTGAGTGTGGTTATCAAGGTACTCTCTCCCATGCAACAATATTCAAAAAATATTTTGAACCAAAATACAAACTTTTGTTTCATTATATAATTATGTGTTTGAGTCCAAAAACAGGGTCATATGACCAGATGCCCTCCACTTTTCAACCAATATTTCATTCCATTGTGAATGAAACTAAATTCAGGGCATCAAAACTGTTTTTCCATGAGTTGGTGTTACATCACAATAATACCAAGAAAAAGTTTTTGTTGTACCCAAGGTTCATTATGCAATGCATAATAGGGGAACTGGGTAATGAGGTGCTTGTGGGAAAATTTTCAACTTTAAACCCTTTAACATCACAAGCATACTCAAGACTGAACAAACCGGCTGCCTGGCCAGAAGATGATCAGGGAGAACAACAACAAGTCCCCCTGAAGCCCACATCTTCCACACCCACACCACCAAAAGCCAAAAAGCCCAAGCCAACAAAAACTGCAACCCACCAACCCAAAAGAAAAGCTGTTCAGGAGGTTGAGATGCCTGAACATGCTCTTGAGCATTCTGCTCTTCAAATTGTTGAGACTGAAACACCCTCTCAGTCTCATCCATCTCAAACCCCACCAAGAGCACCCATATCTGTTCATTTCAAAAGAAAAAGACTTAGAAAAACATATCAAACACACTCTTCTTTTGAAACTGCTGAACAACAACCTATTGCCCAAACTACTGAACCATCCCCACAAATTTCTGAACAAGAGGCAATAGAAATTGCCAAACTTCTCTCTGGGCTAAAAGAGAATGTCCCATCTGATCATGTCAGTCCCCATCACTCACAACAAACAGGGGACATAACTACTACATCAGACATGGATGTGGACATTACTAGCCCTATCCCAAGAGATGAGGGTGGACCAGAGTCTTTAAGCCCAATTTTAGAGACTCTTGGGGCATCTGAGGCTGCTACTACTCAGTTACCACCCAGTGGTGGATCTGAGGACAGAAGTAACATAGCTAAGACCTCAGATGTGGCAACTACTGATGAAGGCTTAATGCCTGAAGTAGGAAATCCTCAGTACCAAGAAACAGAGGTTCATGAGACAACTGAGTTGGGCTCAGCTCATGATTTAACTGAGACAGTCCTCACTGAGGGCAACATCAGGGATACAGATGATTCCATTAATTTGGATGATGTTTCAAAAACTCCAACTACTGAATTGACGGCACTTTCTGAAGGTCCTGCTGCAAAGGTATCCAGGCTCAAGAAGCCAGTCACCTCTGCACAGGTTAAAGTCCACTCAATCCCTAAAACCCCTAGAGTGGCATCCTCTGTACAACATGAGGATCTCCCAAAAACACCCCCTTCACAGCAAATGCCTACCCAATTCCCTGGGCAAACAAGCATAGACCTGAACCAGCTATGCAGCCCAGAGGGTCCCCTGTACCACATGATGAATACACTCATCAGAAATCACTTCCAAACATATACAGCTGACTTGGAGCTGTCAATCAAGAATCAATTTGGAGTGATTAAAACCAAGATGAACGATCTGTCCAACAAAATAGACTACAACAGCCAGCAGATTGCTCATCTTCAAGGACACTTCTCCCAACCCTCTGCTTCAAGGGTTAGAATTGATGAATCCAAAAAGGGGGAGAAGATCAGGGAACCTAAGGAGTCATTCCAAGCCAGAGTAAAGGCACGAGTGGCACTCCTTGAAAGAGATCAGAAAGATCAGGCCAGGAAAGAAAGATTGGCCAAACAGTTTGGTGTCTCTATTGAAGAAATTGAAGCTGCTGAGAAAGAAGATGAGACCCAAAGTTCTGATGATTCCCTAAGGTGTAATGAAGAAACTTCTGATGACCAAACTTCTGATGAAGAATCAGAAAGTACTGAAGACAATCCTTCAGTAGCTGACAAACCATCAGCAGTTGTCAGCACATCAGAAGTTAACACTTCCCAACCTCAAACAACTGAACCTTCCAGAACCACTGCTCCCATTCAACCAACATCTGACCCCATCAGGCCTACATCTGTTACAACAATGACTGTATTAAATCCTTCTCCCATCTCTCATTCAGCTGAACTATTAGAGAAGAGTTTAATTGCAGCCAACAAGAAGGCCAGAGAAGATCAGATTTGGAAATCTCTGGAAGAAAGGGATGATTTGGACTTAAGCCATGAAGAAAAACTTCAGGCTTATGCAGCTGAACTACAAAGGCAGGCTAGCCTTGATGATATTGCTGAACAGGATAAAAGACAACAACTGGTGTCTTATATTACCAAGAACAGCAAGACTAAAGCCTTTACACTCAAAGGACTCTCTATGCAAGAGCTGACAAGAAGAGCACAACTGCTTGCAGAGAAAATGGCCACAAGCAAAGATGGAAAGGCCAAGAGAGCCCAGATAATAGAAGAGCTAGTAGCAGAAGGATATGGTTCAAAAGCCTCTGTATCCAGATGGAAAGAAGAAAGACTAATGGATACATATAGAAAATATTTGGCTGCCAAGGCTGCAAATCCTGAGAAGTTTCAAACTGCTGATCCTTCAAGATCAGTAGTTAGAACTTCTGGTGTATCAAAAAGATCTGCTGCTCAGAAGAAGAAGACAGAGGACAATGTCAAAACTGATTTCAAAATGGTACTACTTGAGGGAAGCTCAATAGTCCATTCAGATTTTGACATTGAGGAGAAGCCTCTGTTAACACAGTTCAGGGATCCTTCCACTTTTGCTTATCAAATACAAAAGACAATCACAGATAAGCTGCATACCAAAGTAGTGACTGAACACCATCTCCCAACTGTTCAGATGCCTGGTATGCAACAACATCAACAAGGAAGAGAATCCCACCTGAGGCTATCTGAAACTGAAGACATCCAGCACTCAGGACCATCAACCCAAGGGACAAGTCTGGTTCCCTATTCTTCTGACTTTAACAAGTCAAAGATCCCTATCATCAGATGGTCACTTACTGATAACAACTCAGTACTGTTGACAAGAAGAGACTTCTCAAGCAGGGCTTACAAGAAGATCAGTGATCTGAAGAAACTGTCAACACAAGACCTGCTCACAATTCAACATCTAGAACCACAGAGAGGATCTCTGTCTGATGATCTGTACAACCAGCTCAAGAACACCATGTACAAAGAGATATGGAAGATTGTTCAAGACAGAAGAAACACATAAGGAATTAGTAAGGTTTTGGCTTCATCAATCCAGGGGGAGATTGTTAGGACAAAGAGGATTGGTGAAACCACTTTTGTAAACCTTAGTCTAATTCACTTCTGTCATTTTTGGCTAAGTATAGAAGTACTGAATAGAAGACAAGAAACTGCTGATTAGAAGATATGAAGAAGTGCTGAAGTTGCAGAAGTTCTGAAGTCCAAACCAGACAAGTTCACTTCAGAAGTACTAAAGACAAAACTACTCTTCAGTAGTTGTCCTTCATCAGCACTTAGCAGAAGATATTTCCCACCGCCCTTTTGTATCAGTAGTTTATTGTTTAATATTACTTTTAGCTTTATTTGTTTCTTTCAATGTTGCAACTTGTGCAACTTGTCACTGGACTTTCTGTGCTTGCTTTATAGGCAAGATGCATGCATGTAATCGTCTATAAATAGGAGGCTTCAACCTTCTATTTTAGACATTGATTTTTAACAGAAAAATCCTTCAAACACTCTCATTGTTATATTCCATTTCTGTATTTATTGTGAATCTCTCTAAGTATCTAATTCTCATTTACAACTTAGATTCATAATAAATACTTTGTCATTTATCTTGTTTCAAACATCAAGGGGGAGTTACAACTCTGCCTTTGCATAAAAAGTGTTGCTTTAACTTATAACATTTCGCTGTGCTTATAATCTGATTTACAAGGACTTGCTAAACACTTAAGTGTCAAGATAGCAAGTTCTTACTTAGCAAACAAGAGCAAACTGATCCAACACCTAATTAATAAAACAATTACTTATCCCCAAATTAGGAACCCTAGAATTACTTGTATCCTAGATTCATTTCCCTTACACATTATCTATTTCTTTAGGTTAATCCTTTGGGATAATCCTAATTCACATCACGTTGTTCGGTAGAGTTTCAAGTTATTACGCGAACTGTGAGTATTACTTATCCCCCTTTTCGTTATTACACTTTTGGGGTGATTCATGCAAAAGTATACAAAACTTGCACATTCTCTTACACATACATTTTCTTCATTTACAATTCATATACGTGTCTTGTTTATCTTTGTGCTTTATGTTTGAACATGAATGTAGCTTACGTACAAAATCATACATTTAGACATAACTTATGTTATGGTGCTCTTTACATATAGACGTAACTTATGTTACGGTGCTCATTTAGACATAACTTATGTTATGGTGTTCTTTTAGACTTGACACGTGTTAGGGTGCTCATTATCAATTTTACCTTACCAACTTTACATTTGATCTTGTTTTGTTTGGTTACTTATGTGTTTACATAATGCCTTGGTAATGCTAGACACATGAATTGTATCGCTTTTTCGAACTTATACTATATGTACAAAGCTAGGTAATATTCACCAACATCATATGTTGACAAAATTTATTTTCGTGCATGTTTCAGGATAAGCTGCTTGACGCTTCACATAGAACTTTAGACTTAGATTAAATCAATCAACTATCTCTATTTTTGTTGTCGTGTATTTATTTTCACATGTTGTAAAACATTATTCAATAATCAAATATTTACATTTTAGTACCATGAGCTTTTGAACAATCGTCACTACGTGACACCTCGATGATTCCGCCATCGGTTGGGGTGTTACATTAGCTAGGTTAGTTGAGTCGGGTTATGATAGGATTGTTCAGGGTTCAATGATCTGGAGGATCATTGGGAGTCATTTTGGGAATACACTAGTACCGGGTCCCGTTGTTGGTGAAATTACATGAACTGAATAAAGTAGGACGGGTAGATTATTAACAAACGTGTAACATAACATGATAATGCGTGCTACAAGTTATGAACATGATTATACGTGCCTATATGTGCTTAACATATGTTAGAATTGTATGACCATACGTTAGAATGTGTTTAAATGCGTTAAACGACAAAACTGGAAAACATGGAAAACACAAGTCCTGGTTCGACCCATGGCGTGGGGGCGAACCTGGAACTAAGCCTTGGTTCAACCCTTGAATAAGGGGCAAACCTAGAACAAACTACAAAACAGGTTCATTCGACCTTGTAAAGGGGCGAAGGTGGCACCTTCGACCCCATGCAAGGGGCGAATGTGGAGTTATATAAATACCACACTTTGTCATTTTTCACCATTTCACAAACCCTAGCCGTCCCTGAACATTCTCAAACGATTTTAATCAATGAGGAAGGAGTTTCTGCTCTTGTTTTTCATAATCTAACCTACAAACAACATCTAATCAAGAATCCAAGGTGTGTTCTTAATTCTAAACCCTTTTTAAAGCATTTTGATTCATTTTCATCTAACCCTAAATGTCCAGATCTGTTATAAGGATGTTTTTATAGTTAAAAACCTATTAAACATCTTTCTAAACCTAAACCTTATCATTAAACATAAGTTTTCATATCAATAAACATATGTTAATTATGTGTTATGTGATACTATGTGTTGTTTGATGATTTGTTGCGGTACTGATGCTAGAAACATGATCTAGGGCTGCTATTGATGTTAGTTTAGGATTGTTTAAGGTTACAATTAGATGGTTAATGATATCATGTCTAATTTGGGGATTTTAATAGATCTAGGGCTTGTTGCATGCTAGTATTATCAATAGAACTATTGGGGGTTTTCATATACACGATAAACTGAGCACTTTAAGATGATTATGGATTTATTTCAGAAAGTTTCCAAATTGGGTAAAGATTTCATGCATTATGTGACACTTCCATAATTTTTGCCATTTGGGAAAGGGCTAAAACAAACAGGTTTTGGGGCAAAATTGGTGGGGTTTTGTGGGGATATGTTATTCATATTTAACTGCTGTGATTGATGATGTTTCGTGATGTTTTCGGATGTTTTTGAAGCGTTTTGGGGAAAAACATTTTGCCAGGGTCGAACCTGGGCACCTTCGACCAGTCGTGGGGTCGAAGGTAGAATCCTAGGGTGGAACCTGGACAACTTTGGTCGAATCTGTCTAATGGGTCCAAGATAACTCTAAAAGGGTCGAACGTGGAAGAAAAAGGGGCGAAGGTGGGACAAAAAACCCTGGTTCGACCCTATACAATCAAAATGAGATTTTTAATGAGATTTTTAATGCAAACTAGGTGTTTCATGCTTGAACCTTTTGTGTAATCTCTGTGTACTTGATTTGTTAGGGTAATGAGTCACCAACGGGATGTCGGGTCGGTCTAATCTGTCGGTTGAACATTTAAAACACGTTTTAAAACATACTTGGTCACGATCTGGACAATCGGGGACTAGATAACCTTATGGTTATTAGTGTAACATCGCGTATATATATATATATATATATATATATATATATATATATATATATATATATATATATATATATATATATATATATATATACTAGTAAGAAACCGGCGCGATGCGGCGGCGGCGAAAATTTACAAAGCAACACTCATTTTCTGTTAGTTTTTCAATTCATTCATGATATGTTTTATAGTATGTCTGTTGGTTTTCTTATTCGTAGTATCAGTCTGGTATATCTATGACATGGGTCTTACAGATCCCAATTAAATAATAGTTTAACATTAAATTATCATATACTTCCACACACCAATATACGAACACACAAACAAGAAAATATCAGTCACAGGTCTAATGAGAGCATGTTTGGTTCTCCATTTCCACTCCTCCTTTTAACTTATGACTTATCCAATAAGTCATAAGTTAAAACAAAAGTGTTTGAATGGTTGTTTGAAAAGTAACTTATGGGGGATTTTGTGCTTTGAAAAGGAGAAATTGGGGGAAAAGTCATAAGTCACAATTTGCGACTTATGAGATTAAGTAGCTTTTGAAGGGGGGAAAGTTATAAGGAGAAATAGAGAAGGAGAGCCAAACATGGCTTGAGTCCCTATCAAAGATATACGAACACACAAACAAGAAAATATCATTCTTTTTCTTACTATTTAACTACCGAGAGATACGTAAATCTAATGAGTCTCTATCAAAGTTATACGAAAGACTTCCACCTGATCATATATAGAATGTTAAAAAATAAAATCCAATGTGTCCATAAATTCACTTGAATTATCAACCCCACAATTGCATAAAAACTTCTTAGAAGGCCGCTTTTTTAATCCAAGCTTACTATTTTATTTGATGATCATATGTTGTGAAGAAAACAGAGGTGGTCATGAAATGAAAATGTATATAGAAGTCTTCCTTACATTAAAACTATCTGAATTATTAGTGGACCCAAGTGAAATAAAAGTATAAAATATGAAATATGAAATACATAAGTTAAAGATGTAAAGCCTAGAAGTATATGAAGATCAAGTAAATAAGTTCAAGAGTTGGTAATAGTAACATGTTTTCAAATGTTTGTACTATATTTCCAAAGCTACCAAATATTACAAGAGAGGAGGATTCAACACTTCCTTTTTGCATTGAAGCCTACAAAAATATATTCAGAAATCTAAAATATAATAATAATAATAATAATAATAATAATAATAATAATAATAATTAAATAAAAAATTTATAATACAAGTACTGTTTCACACTAAAACTCAGAGACTATTGGAGATGTTATACATTGGTTCAAGCCCTAGATCATAGACCCTATTGTTTGGCCTTATTACAACTATAGAGGTTTCACTTTGTGAGAGATGTTGTACCAAAGCACTATTAAAGTGAGCACTGTCAGCATTGTATACAGATCAACCATTTCGTATTCTGCAGTTTATCACCATTTTGGGAAATCAGTTTGGGCAGACAAATTCTGAAGTTGTACTCTTTCACCATTTTGTACCATTTGCAAGCTTTCACCATTTTCCCACTTTGAAACAAACCAAATAGCTAACTCGCTTTCCAGGTAACCCAAATGCATGAACCTTTTTCATTTTCTCTCTCGATTTATATTTGAATTCTGCAAAAAGTAAAGAGGCTCTCCAGGCCTAAATAATAACCTGCATGAAAGATAAATCATAAACATAAAAGTTAAACAACGTTAAAAGCTAAAAACTACCACAAGCTTTGAACAATTTTCCAGTTCTAGAAGTGGTAATTTGTTCATTCTAATTACGAAGAGGTTGATTTGTATTAGGTTAAATCGATCAGATTAAAAGAAAGAGCTTTAGAAGGATATTTTTCTAAAAATCTCTCAAAAACTATATGATTAAAGGTTACTGAACACAACAAACTGCTAACGTGACGTTTGCAGTTTAGAACAAAAAATCAATTTCAAAAATATATATTTGGCTGCCAAATTGATTTGTAGCTGGTTCATAATAGTTGTACATTAGCATTAGGAACTTGTACAACAACTTTGAGGATCACAACCTCATGCATTCCCCATCAAATATAAAACCAAATAAATTGTGGTAAACTTATCCCAAACATTAAACAATTTCTGAACTATAAGACTCACAATTAATGAATGGGTCAGAGCCATTTCAATATTTAAAAAAAAAAAACTATCTATATTACTTATTTACTTTGAAAGACTCTAAGTTATATCCATTTTGCTTTTAATAAAACTCTTATGTTTTTTTTATAACTAAAGAAAAAAGACAGCATCCGATAGAAAGGGCTAAAAGTGTCCTTTACGCATAATTGCATTATCATAAAATTAAATAGTATAAAAATTTAGAACACATCAATATAATTAAAAGTACAAGAAGAGACTATAAAATGAAAAATTAGATGCCTTCGTAAAAAAAACCTTACTACACGTTGATCACTACCCCATGTTTTTAAACTCAATGCACCCAAAGCCTTCCATAAAAGATCTACCGGACATAACCAATATTTAAATATATTTGACGAACCAATATATAAGGTTTTATATGGCAATCAGCATCCATATGAATCATGTCCAAATGTCAAGTAAAACAAATTATTATTAAACTCAAATGTCAAATTTTATTTTTCTTGTCAACATCTCAATCAATGATTTTAATTAGTTTCCCTTTATTGATTTGGGTTGTTGATGAATTTATTGAAGAAAGAAACAAATCAATAAATTTTAAGTTCTGGCCCGTACCCATTTAGACCCGAACCAATCCAAACCTAGAATAATTAATTTGTTACCTATGTAACATAATTGTGAAGAATGGGAAAAAAAGTTATAACCTTGTGGCAACAAGCGCGTGTCCAACTTCATGTATAGATACATATATGATTGAAGATACACGCATATATACAATATCCGCAATTGACATGCTATATTTGAAAACCTGAATAAAAAAATGATTTAGCATCAATTTATATTGTCTTGTTTTGTCATCATTTTTCAAATTAACTTTAAATAATTGAAAATATAGTGTCAACTAAAATTTCCAGATGCCTACCAAAGAGTAGAATCCAATGATAGATCTGTCCTGAATATAATTTAGCCAAAGGATCCTATTGTATAGATTCAAAGATATAGCCGATTTGAATAACATAATCCGGGGAACAATAAATTGAAGTAAAGCATCATATTTCTAGTTCAGAAAGTAATTTAATGATAATATGTCTTTCATACCTTCATGCCAGTGTAACTCCAATGAAAGTGGTCAGACATAAATCCATCCAAATAGAAAACCATATCCTCAACCACCTAAGTAAGCAACTATGTTCAGGCTTCGACCTCCAATAATAAGTGCGGTGTCAGACTACAGTTATCACATATTAGAAACTATGTATTCACTGGTATATCATGTTGTATTATATTTCGCTTTTGAAAAGCAAATGTGGTATATTTTTATTTCGTTTTGAAGAAAACAGCACCAGGTACAACTCTAACAATACTCAAATTTCTTTCAAGAAATATAAAGACTTCAACTATACTACAAATTTGTTCACAAATAGGAAAAAAATATTTTAGTGTAGATAAATACAGACACCAAAATTTGTATAGAATAAATACGCTCTAAAGTCAGCTCATGTCTTATAAAATGGACTCAAATTTTGAAATAAACATGGCCTCAAGATTTTCAATAATATTAGGGTCAGCTCTAAGTTTGACTCAACTAAGTTTGACTCGACTAAAAAAAAGGAATGTTCATGAGTAGATTTTTGAATGAGAATTGAAAACCATACAACAAAAGTGGTAAATTTAATATTTACTTAGCAAGAATGGTAGGAGATAATAAAAAATAATAACAATTTGAAAAAGACCTGAAATGTTTGTGTCCGAAATGGAAGGGGGGTTCGGCGAAGATAGGCATTTTAAAGTTGCAATACCTGAGAAAAAAAACATCAATTAATAGGAGAACAAAAAGCATGCGACCGTGGGTTTGTTGTTGCCTCTTCTCCACACCCCTCCTGCGATTTTGTGATCCAAATCGATTAAATGATGTTATTGATCTCGAATTACTGAATTAATGTATTCGCGTTATGTGCCTATTTTACACAAAAAGGAAAAAAGAAATCGACTAATGTACATTCGAATAACGAAGCATTCTCTTCCAGCATGATCAAGAACCGTACGAGACAACCACCGTCCTTGAGGTCGGTACCGTTTCATGTCAACTTATAAATTAAGGGTGCTAAAAGGTTCAATCCGATATCATATAATTCAAATATCCTTTTTTATTTATGGTAGCATAAATTATAAATCATATCATAAAACACATGTTATAGAAAATAAATACATTGGTTAATAATTGAACCACTAAACCTGCAAGGTTGACCTGTTTGAATAAATACTTTCATGAGCTCAACATGAAAATAGACCCATTGTTTAAACTAAATTAAAATAATCTTATTTTCATACTTTCATCCTTTACAAAATAACCTTATTGTGGAAAAAGGAAAAGTGTAGTTTGTTGCTTACATGTACTTTGGTTGTGTGTCTTCACGATCCTTGTACATGAAATATACAGTGGATCACAACCAAACCAGGTACATTAACTAATAAGAAAAAAGCACCGGACCTTGGGGTTTCCTCTAGTTCAGGTTGGCGGCTTCGGTTTAGGGTTCAGGTGGCTTTAGTTTCAGGCCAGTTTCGGTTAAAAACGACAGTGCTAGTTACTTCCCAAGTATAACCCTGAATAAAACACATATTATTCAGTTAATAGACACAAAAGCCTTCAAAATAAGGTTAAAAAAATAGACCAAGGGTTATTTTGGTCTACCAGCATGTTTTGACCCATCATATTAGGGACTTAGCATTACTTTATAGTGTCTTCCATGCATGCTAGTGGACAGTAGCCGCGATTTCGGACATTTTCATCTAGAAAAAAAATGACAAAATAAAATAAATGACAATTTTACGTATGATGTAAGCAAATTACTACACCACAAAAATGCTATGTTTGCTAATTCGATATATTCAAATTATTTGCATTTGTTGTTAAAATAATAAGTACATAGATCTAATATTCAAGGATTTTTGTTTGTGTTATCAACATTAGTAGGGCCAGGTCTGTTAAAATTCATTTCTTTAAGTTTGTCATGTTGTAAAATAGTGCATTCATCTACATAGTTGAAAGAAGTTAAATGCGCAAACGACGCAAAAGATTGAAATCGGTCTTCAACATCTATGAAAACAAGAATCCAATCTAAGATAAACTATTAGTAGCCAATTGGTGATTAGCATATGAGAATTCTACACCAAAAGATATATTTTTTCACTAAAACTTCCTAGCAATTTGCTAGTAAAGAACTATTAATTACTATCACACATTCACACCATTTACAAAATGCCATAAATCACCAACCATAAATGCGACCTCACAACAGAACCTACACCAGATATATGTTGGCTAAAATCACTACTAAATAAAAAACTACCAGCAAACATTATTAATAAAAAATCAATTCATACTTTAAAGAATCAACATTTACACAATGAAATAACACAAAATTAGTTCATATTTCATCAGCAATCAATCAGAAACAACTATATCACCAATGATATCATGAATTCCACTCCAAATCAGAAAATAAAATGGCAATTAAGGGAAACCAAAAACTCGCAGAATTATTAATTCTCAAATTTCAAATCTGTTTAAATGTGAGGAACATCGGTACCTGCGATGATTTGATGGTGTGTATATTCAAAAGCAAAACAAGAACACTGTCGAGATGAGTCACGTTACCTGCAAATCTGAATATATTCACCATTTATTATGTGTTTTGTATACAAGAGAGAAAAGAGGGATCGAGGTTTTGAATTTTAAATTGGGGATCTGAGGAAAGCATAATCGTATGAAACCATACCTTAAATGCTCTTTGGTGATCTTTTTCCTTCAACAGAATGACAACCCTAACCCGTAGATATGGTCAGAAAATGGTACCAATCTGGCCATTGAACAAGCTCTATGTCATCATCATCGCCTTCCACCCACAACCACTATCATTGAGGAATCCCCAACACAGATCTGAAAGTATTACACAGATCCCACTCAAGTAACAAACAAAAATCAGTATATATAGTAATAAAAACGGTACTGAGAGGTCGAACCTGTTCGATCTGGTGTCGGATAGAGATAGTAGAAGACCACCCATTTCTAAGTCTCTAGTGTCGATAGAGATAGCAGAAGACCACCAATCATGCTGTAATAATGTAGGTTTTATGTTGAGGTGAGGTTGGGGTTTGATGTGGGTGTTGTTGGTGATGGGGTTGAACATATATGGAAAAAAAGAGGTGAACATATACGAAAAGAAGGGTAACATTATACAGAATGCACAAGATTAGCTTACCCTTCCAAGGCCTAGATCTGCAAGGCGTTGGTCACCCCTTTGAGTCTCCTTGAAAAACCCTAGATATGAAGCTCATACAGACAGAGGGGTGGGGGGATAATGGAGGCGGAGATGAAATGAGGAACTATGAGAAACCCTAAACTCTTTGTATCCCGTGTTTTTTTTTATCTAGATTAGATTTATGCATAGAAGTTTGTACAACAGCTTTAATATGTTGTACATCTCTTAAAAGTGGTAAATGACCATTTCTGCCCTTCCTATATGCATATATTAATATAGTATATATATATATATATATATATATATATATATTAGAAAATCATCACTTTAATTATATTAACTTCTTGACTAGCCATGTCTAAATCATATTTATTTCAAAACATATTAATAATAATAATAATAATTATACAATACGTTTTTGAGTTTAAAAAAAAAATAGAACACAAAACAAAACTACTTATGTTTTAAGATTTCAAGTATAAGGTCACCAACCCAAGTCCATGGTTCCGGCCCAACATCAAAGCCCATCCACTGGCCCAAACACCCAAGCCCCCCTCTCCTCCTTCCTTGTCTATTTAAAAAAAAAAAAACAGAAAACAACCTCCCGGGACTCGAACCCGCGTCTGACCCAGCAACACACACCCTAACAACCAACTAATCTATGATTCTATTTGTATACATACCCTATACATATGTAATATATAGCCGGATCTGTGCAGTTGACTTCTGAAAGTCAACCTGCAATCGCTAACCCACCTGTGTCTATAATCAATTCAACGCGAATTTGGAAACAAACTTAATTGATAGGACTGATACACGTTTTCTCGGCCATAATCACCTCACAATTTCCATCAATAATGCGTTGCAACTTATGAATTGAATGTAATTGATTTATTTTCAACTAACTTGACTCAATCATTGAAACTTCCCTTTTCTGCGACCTGGGTATAAATTAAGACATTCACCCAGCTAATTCAATCATCCCTGTACAAGAATCAAACGAAAAACATAGTAGATTAAGCTTTGGATCAAGATTTTTGGTGGCCAAAGCATCGACACTAATCATCTTAATTCACCCTCAATCCATATTCGTTTAAGGTATTTCTTTTATGATACTGAATCGATTAGAAGTAAGGAATAAAAGCCCCAACATTGATTTGTATATCGAATACGATTTTTGAGTCAATTGGTTGGGGATGAATCTAGGGTTTATGTTAGGAAATTGGGGATAAACTGCTAAGAAGGTTTTAATGTTTTTCGATCTGTTACAAAATCATCAAATGATGTAGCTCAGGTGGTTGTGATTCAAGGGTATGAATCTTTGGGTGTGGGTTCGAACCTGGTGCATAACATCTTTTTATTTTGCTTTTAAACATTATTATTTATGCCATTTTTAATTTATGTTTAAAATACTAAATCTAATTTATAAATTCTACAAAATTTATTTTATGTTTTTCAGATGATAAACTTTATTATCCAAATTTTAGTTTTTCAAAAATCTTTTATTTATTATATATTATAAATATTACAAGTTTATTCCTTAATAATTTTAATATTCTATAAAAATATCAAAACGACTTTATAAAATTCCACAAAAATTATTCTAAGTTTATAAATCAATAAACATTTCTGAAATAAATTTTATTTCAGAAAAATCGTTAGTCTACTAAGGACAGCTGGCTCAGACACTGGCTTTAAGTTCGGACTTTTTAACCGATTTTTGTTATTTTAATCATAAATAAATCATAATAAATTCATTTTTCATTATTTTTGCATCAAAATTTCACATAAATTATTATTAGTCATTTAGGTCAGAAATATAAATTTTTGATTTGAAATTTATAAATTTTAATATTTTTAAATATTATGTCTATATTTTGACAAATAGGAATAAATATACTAAATATTCAATTTTTGAGAAAATAATTTTATAAAAATTATTTTCATGCTTAAAGTCTTATAATACAACCATCTTAATCAAGATTTTAGAAAAAGTTCTTTTATGTTATTTATTTTCCCAAATCTCTTTATTTATTTATTTATTAACAATTTATCTAAATCAATGATTAACAAATTATCAATCCCCAAATTAGGCACCCTAGAACTACTGGTAGACTAGAAAACTTAGACTTATTCTATTGCTTTGAACTTAGGGTAATACTTGGAATCGTTGTGCCACATTTATTCTATATCAAGGGATTCAACACTATCACTAAGGTGAGTTTACATAGCCCCTTTTCTCTTTTACATTTTTTGGGTGAAACATGTTTAAACATTTTATACTATCATTTACTCATACTTACTTGTGATTCAATTACACCATCATTCTATCATTTGACTGTAACAAAAAGACACAGTACAAACATTAACAATGATCAAGCCGCCTGTTTAGATTATAGCGCTATAGGTCTGAGAAACCCATCTCCCCGCATAAATTCTGGGATGATCGATAACAGTAACAACATTTAACTAACTTGCGAGTTAGTCCTCAGTCGACACAAGGTTTGATTGTACAAAGACGCTGTCACACCCTCAAATTTCCACTTGCGGGGTTTTAGCGCGAGGCGCATGACAAACCAGGATCCAAGTCAACAATCACAATAAACAACTCTATATGAAAAACGTAAAGAGACATAACCAACAATTTTATAAGCGGAAACGTTTAGGTAGCATTTAATCAACTATGCTATCATCTCAAAAGTTATTCAAAATACTTTTATTACAAAACGTGCAACTATGCCTAGACGCCAATGCAGACCCGTGCGCCTAGTTCCATTTGTTGCTACCTTAGCGACCTAAGAAAAACATGCCAAAAAGATGTCAACATATAATGCTGGTGAGTTCACAGGTTTGTTCAATATGTTACCAAAACATTACCATGTCCATACTATATCAATGTTACCAAGTACGCTAGCTAGGCGTATGTTTTATTACTACTACGATTGGAAACCATTACTAGACACGTTTAGCAATGTTTAGCATGTTTAAGCAGCCCGTATGTTCAGCATGATAATGTTCCTGTTCGAGACAATATGCACCCGCCCGGCCCTCCAAGCCGACGAGTGGGGCAGGTCACGCCCAATAGATCTACCCACATTTCCCCCGTTGTGCATCCCCGCACATTCATGGTTTCCCCCAGGACTTTCAAAGATCGTATAGCAATACAAAGTTAAAACCATAGTATGACATATGTTACCAAAATAGTTTAGCGCATGTTTTCTCCCCCAAAAGTTAAAAGCAGTAAAAGTGGGGCCGTGAACTCACCTTAGATAGCGTTCTTCAATTACAAGTAAAGATGTTTAGCCCTTGATAATCCCTCTACCAGAGATCTATCAAAATGTTCACATAAGTGTTCCGACTAATAACCATAAGGTTATCTAGTCCCCGATTGTCCAGATCGTAACCAAGTATGTTTTAAAACGTGTTTGAATTTTTAACCGACACACTAGACCGACCCGACATCCCGTTGGTGACCCATTACCCTAACTACTCAAGTACACATAGATTACACACAAGGTTCAAGCATAAAACACTTAGTTTGTATCAAAAATCTCATTTCTGCATCAGAACGGTCGAACCAGTCAGTTCTAAGTCTCCTTCGCCCGTTTTCAATCTCCTTCGCCCGTTTTACATTTCGTTCGACCGTTTGATGCTTCCTTCGCCCACTGTATCACATTCGCCCAATAAAAACCCAGGTTCGACCCTGGATTCCTCCTTCGCACCTTCGATCGGTCGAAGGAGGCCAGGTTCGCCCCTGTTGTGTAAATTTTCCTAAAAACGCTTCAAACACATTCAAAACGACTCGAAACATCATCAAACACAGCAGTCAAGCATGGATAACTTATCCCTACAAAACCCCACCGATTTCCCCCGATAATACGTCTGTTTCAGCCCTTTCCCAAAATGGTAAAGATTTTGGAAACATCACTTTCATGCATGAATAATTTACCCAATTTGGAAACTTTTGAAATCGATTCATATTCAACTTGAAATGCTCAGTTTGTCGAGTGTTCGATCTTTTCTTATCAATTCTATTGATCATAAATATCATGCATCAAGTTTAGATCCAATAAAACCCCCAAATACCCATAATATCATCATAACCAATCCTAATCCTAAACAACAATATTCTAACATCAATAACAATCCTATATCATGTTTCTATCATAGATATAGCAGCAAATCATTGAACAACACATGTTATTCCCCATGAAACCTATGTTAATGATAATGTTTTGATTTAGAAAGATGTTTAAAAGGTTTTTAATCATAAAAACACCCTTAGAACAGATCCGGACAATTAGGGTTAGATGAAAACGAATTAAAATGCTTTTAAAAAGGTTTAGGATTTAGAACACACCTTGGATTCTTGTTTAGATGTTGTAGATAGGTTAGATTATGAAAAAGAAGAGCAAAAACTCCTTCCTTAGTGTTTAAGATTGTTTGAGAGCGTTTTGGGACGGTTAGGGTTTGTGAAATGATGAAAAATGACAAAGGTTGGTATTTATACTAATCCTCCTTCGCCCCATTTCGATGGTCGAAGGTGGTCTCCTTCGACCCTTACATAGGGTCGAATGAGCCCTGTCCTGGTCGAAGGGAATTCCTTCAATTCCACTTCCCTGGTTCGCCTATCTACAAAGGGTCGAACCAGACAATTACTCTCCTTCGACCACCCGAAGTGGTCGAACCAGAATCCCTTTTTAACTAGTTTTCCAGTTTGTCGTGTTTAACGCATTCTAACACATCATAACACATAAGCATGCATCCTTAATCTATATTTAACATATTTAAACACGGATAATCATTTACACATCATTTAAACACATCTATGTATATAATCCACCACACGACCCGTAATCTACATATACTTAATTAGTTCATGTAATGTCACCAACAACGGAACCCGGTACTAGTGTATTACCAAAACGACTCCCAATAATCCTCCAGATCATTGTACCCTGGACAATCCTAACTTGACCCGACTCAACTAACTCAGTTAAGTTTGTTTATAACCGTTTCTCTCTCGCTAAGGTAGACTTAGATGTTACTAATATGTTTAAGCCAAACATGCCGGGTGTCACATCATCCCCACGTTGAAAGAATTTTTGTCCCGAAAATTGCACAAAGCCCCAAAAGAAGAAACAAAAAGAACAGAACGAAAAGAAAATTTCCGGATGTCACATCATCCCCAAGTTGAAAGGAATCTCGACCCGAGATTCATTCCGCTTCAGCAGTAACATGCCTTGATTCAAACGCGCGCTTCGGAAAAAGATGAGGATACTTAGCTTTCATCTGATCCTCCCGTTCCCATGTGAACTCTGGTCCACGGTTCGAGTTCCAACGGACTTTAACGATGCGGATTTTACTCCGACGAAGGCTACGAATCTTGTAGTCGAGAATCTCGACAGGTTCCTCCACAATGCGAAGACGATCATCAACCTTGATCTGCTCCAGTGGTACAATGAGAGATTCATCAGCCAAACACTTCTTCAAGTTAGACACATGGAAGACGTTGTGCACACTACCGAGCTCCGCCGGTAAGTCAAGTCTGTATGCCACCGGTCCAATCCGATCCAGGATTGCGAATGGTCCGACATATCGAGGGTTAAGCTTGCCACGCTTTCCGAAGCGTATGACGCCCTTCCATGGTGAAACTTTCAGAAGTACCCTGTCCCCAACCTGGAACTCTAAAGGTTTTCGACGGCGATCGGCATAGCTCTTCTGACGATCCCGTGCAGCAGCCAAACGTTGACGGATCTGTACGATTTTCTCCGAAGTTTCGTACACAAGTTCCGGACCAGTGAGCTGGCTCTTGCCTACCTCGGCCCAACAAAGTGGTGATCGACATTTCCGTCCGTAAAAAGCCTCGAACGGAGCTGCCTTGATGCTAGAGTGATAGCTGTTGTTGTAGGAGAACTCCACTAACGGCAGGTGGATCTCCCAACTTTTGCCAAAATCGATAACACATGCCCGAAGCATGTCTTCCAAGGTTTGAATCGTCCGCTCACTCTGTCCATCAGTTTGCGGATGATAAGCCGTACTCATATCCAACTGAGTACCCAAAGCCTTGTGCAGAGCCTTCCAGAAACGCGAAGCGAAACGAGAATCACGATCAGAGATAATAGAAATGGGCACCCCGTGCCGAGAAACCACCTCCTTAAGGTAAAGTCGAGCCAACCGCTCGAGTCCATCGGTTTCCTTAATAGGTATAAAACGTGCCGATTTTGTCAGCCGGTCAACAATCACCCAGATCATATCAAAACCACTAGGTGATCTTGGCAGCTTGGTGACAAAATCCATCGTGATTCGTTCCTACTTCCATTCCGGAACCTCTGGTTGTTGCAGGAGACCAGACGGCCTCTGATACTCCACCTTGACTTTAGCACAAGTCAAACATTTGCTGACATAAGAAGCTATATCAGCTTTCATGTTTGGCCACCAATAAAGTATCTTCAAATCTTGATACATCTTATCGGAGCCAGGGTGAATAGAATACCGGGATTTGTGAGCTTCATCCAAAACAAGCTCGCGCAATCCCCCGAACAATGGGACCCAAACACGTCCCGCAAAATAGTGTAAGCCATCGGTCCTGAGCTCAAGATGCTTGTCAGCACTGTGCATAGTTTTAGCCTTAAGGTTTTCTTCCTTCAAAGCTTCCAACTGTGCAGAACGGATTCGGTCAGGCAATGACGAATGAATGGTGAGCTGTAAGGCTCGAACACGACGAGGATTCGCAGACTCCTTCCTGCTCAAGGCGTCCGCCACAACGTTCGCCTTGCCAGGATGGTATTTGATGGCATAGTCATAATCGTTCAGGAGTTCGACCCAGCGACGCTGCCGCATGTTCAACACCTTCTGGTCGAAAATATGCTGAAGATTCTTGTGATCGGTATATACTTCACACTTGGTACCGTACAAGTAATGTCTCCAGATTTTCAACGCAAAGACTACCGCACCCAGTTCCAAGTCATGAGTAGTGTAGTTCTTCTCATGAACTTTGAGTTGGCGAGAAGCATAAGCAATAACCTTCCCGCGTTGCATCAACACACAACCGAGACCACGAATAGAAGCGTCACAGTACACAACGAAGTCATCCGTACCCTCAGGCAAGGATAAGATAGGTGCAGAACAAAGTTTAAGCTTCAGCATCTGAAATGCTGATTCTTGTGGTTCATCCCAGTCGAACTTTCGGTCCTTCTAGGTAAGAGCAGTGAGGGGTTGAGCGATCTTCGAAAATCCCTCAATGAAGCGACGATAGTAACCCGCAAGACCTAGGAATTGCCGCACCTCAGATGGCGTCTTTGGTGCTTCCCAGTCTTTAATAGCTTCGATCTTAGCCGGATCGTCATGAATTCCCAGTTCATTCACCACATGTCCTAGGAATTGAACTTCACGTAACCAAAAATCACACTTTGAGAACTTAGCATACAACTGCTCCTGTCTCAAAAGTTCCAAGACCAACCGCAGATGTTCCTCATGATCCGCCTTGTTCTTGGAATAAATCAAAATATCGTCAATGAACACGATGACGAACTTATCAAGGTAAGGTTTGCAAACGCGGTTCATTAAATCCATGAACACCGCCGGTGCGTTAGTGAGACCAAAAGGCATGACCAAGAACTCAAAATGGCCATAACGAGTGCGAAAAGCAGTCTTCTGAATGTCAGCTTCCTTGACGCGCAACTGGTGATAACCGGACCGCGGATCAATCTTCGAATAGTAGCTGGAGCCCTGAAGCTGGTCAAAGAGATCATCAATGCGAGGAAGAGGATAACGATTCTTGATGGTCACTTTGTTCAGCTCACGATAATCAATACACATGCGAAGACTTCCGTCCTTCTTCTTCACAAACAAAATAGGAGCTCCCCACGGGGAAGAACTCGGTCGGATGAAACCCTTTTCCAAGAGTTCCTGTAACTGGCTGGACAACTCTTGCATCTCGGGAGGTGCAAGACGATACGGAGCTCGGGCAATAGGAGCTGCGCCCGGAGTAAGATCGATACCAAACTCAACCTCACGATGGGGAGGAAGACCAGGTAAATCATCAGGAAACACATCAGAAAAGTCTCGAACCACCGGAATATCCTCGATCTTCTTCTCATCGTCAGTAGAAACGTTAACAAGTGCCAGAATGGCCGAACAGCCCTTCCGAAGATACTTACGGGCTTTCATGCTAGAAATGATACTCAGCGGAGCACCGCTTTTCTCGCCACGAACCGAAAGAATCTCTCCATCAGGGAGAGGGATCCGAATAACCTTGTCAAAACAAACGATCTCCGCGCGATACAACGATAACCAATCCATGCCGACCACGACATCAAAACTACCCAGGGGTACCGGCATGAGGTTAATGGGGAAAGACAAACCCGACAGTTCCAAGCGACATTCCCTAAGGGTGTGTGTCGCTTCGATTTTCTTACCATCAGCCAATTCTATTAAGTACTTAGCCTCTAAAGGTGTGGGTACTATATCTAGCAATCGACTAACATCCAAAGATACGAAACTCTTATCGGCACCAGAATCAAACAAGACAGAAACATAGCGATCATTAAGAAGGAACGTACCGGTAACTGTGTCTGGATTCTGCCTAGCCTTCGCAGATCCAATGACGAAAGCACGTGCAGTCCTGCCTCCGCCGCTATTCTTCCCGTTACCGTTCCCGCCCCTCCCGTTATCGCCCTGCTTCAGTTTGGGACAGTCACGCTTGAAATGTCCCGTGTCACCACAGTTATAACACCCCTGCCTCCCCTGAGTTCCCTGAGCAGCAAGAGCAGGAGTAGCCGCAGGAGTCTGAGTTGGGGTGAGTGCCACCTTGCAATCCTTAGCATGGTGACCCAACTGATGGCACTGATGACAACGAGCCCTATCACAACCCCCAGAATGGTGAAAACCACACTTGTTGCACTTGGGATGCTTCCCAACGTACCCACTCGTCTTCTTCCCAGAAGAAGATCCAGATGCATCAAACTTCTTTGCCGGCTGAGCTGGCACCACACTCTTCCCCACACTATCCCACTTCCTCTTGTTCCCCTCAGCAACCTTCACAGCAGCACCCTTGGGTAGCAAAACGCCTTCTGCCACCTTCAGGTTAGTCATCCGATGTGCTGACCGGACAACTTCAGCAATGGTGGGAAGATTCCCAGCAGCCACCAACCCAGTAATCTCGGGCACTAGTCCAGACACATAGTGCTCGATCCTCCTGTACTCAGGTGTGTGCAAATCAGGACACAACACCACCAGCTCATTCCTCCTCACAGTGTACTCCTCAATCTCGGACCCAACCATCTTGTAACTCCAGACCTCATGCTCCAACTTCTGTATCTCCTCTCTCGGACAGTACTCACCTCTCAACAGCTGCACGAACTCCGCCCAAGGCATAGCAATAGCCTCCCCCAATCCCATGTTCTGTGTAGTAGCATTCCACCACGACAGTGCAGGCCCCTCAAATGTCGCAGTTGCATACTTTACCCGGTCCCCAGCAGGACAGTTACACATAACAAATACATACTCCACCTTCTCCAGCCATCGGAGCAGTCCCACCGCTCCCTCAGTTCCAGCGAAGTTATGGGGCTGACAGTCCCAAAACTTCTTATAAGAGCACTGAGGTGGGGGTGGATTGGCACCAACACCTGAAACACGGTACACGAATAAAACACAAACGAAAGGACACGAAACCCGAAAATGAGGCAAGGTCGACAGAAATCAACTCACCACCCATGGCATTAATCCCAGCCTGGAAATTTGCCATAGCCATGTTCACTTGCTGCTGTAGCAAGTTGTTCAGCTCAGCTTGGGTCATGTTGATGTTTCCACGACCACCGCCTCCAACGCGACCACCACCGCCAGCACGGCCACCGCCGCCACCACGACGTCCACCACCGCGAGCACTAGACATGATCTAACAAATCAAGAAATCGAGGGATTCAGATTCACTTCCAGTGTCAACCACTAGAAATTTACAAGAGTTAACCTAGGGACAAATCCAGGACTATACATCCAAACTCGAAGTCCATCGGGATTTTCATGCATTCCAGTTTATTATTTCGTGTGCACCCGAAATGATAAACTGCTCTACATGGTCCTCCAGATGTACCCCTAATCCAGAGCCCAGTCACTGAATATCGTCGCCTAGTAACGTGTGACGATAGGTGCAAGTGTAAGAAGGCATGTGTGTGCTAGAACCAACAAATCAACCCCTCCTTCTTCAATCCAGAAGAAGAAGACAAGAGTAGGTAAGAACCCAAATAAAAGCGGATGATGTAACGGAGAAGCATGATGATGATGTAAGGACACCCCGACAACGTTAGTACGTATCCCACTAACAGACCCAAAGTATGTGACCGTCTAGTGTGTGCGACTCGGCTATAGACCAGACTCTACATGCAGTCCTAGTTCACTATAACCATTGGCTCTGATACCAATCTGTCACACCCTCTAATTTCCACTTGCGGGGTTTTACCGCGAGGCGCATGACAAACCAGGATCCAAGTCAACAATCACAATAAACAACTCTATATGAAAAACGTAAAGAGACATAACCAACAATTTTATAAACGGAAGCGTTTAGGTAGCATTTAATCAACTATGCTATCATCTCAAAAGTTATTCAAAATACTTTTATTACAAAACGTGCAACTATGCCTAGATGCCAATGCAGACCCGTGCGCCTAGTTCCATTTGTTGCTACCTTAGCGACCTGAGAAAAACATGCCAAAAAGATGTCAACATATAATGCTGGTGAGTTCACAGGTTTGTTCAATATGTTACCAAAACATTACCATGTCCATACTATATCAATGTTACCAAGTACGCTAGCTAGGCGTATGTTTTATTACTACTACGATTGGAAACCATTACTAGACACGTTTAGCAATGTTTAGCATGTTTAAGCAGCCCGTATGTTCAGCATGATAATGTTCCTGTTCGAGACAATATGCACCCGCCCGGCCCTCCAAGCCGACGAGTGGGGCAGTCACGCCCAATAGATCTACCCACATTTCCCCCGTTGTGCATCCCCGCATATTCATGGTTTCCCCCGGGACTTTCAAAGATCGTAGAGCAATACAAAGTTAAAACCATAGTATGACATATGTTACCAAAATAGTTTAGCGCATGTTTTCTCCCCCAAAAGTTAAAAGCAGTAAAAGTGGGGCCGTGAACTCACCTTAGATAGCGTTCTTCAATTACAAGTAAAGATGTTTAGCCCTTGATAATCCCTCTACCGGAGATCTATCAAAATGTTCACATAAGTGTTCCGACGAATAACCATATGTTGGATCAGTTTTGCTCTTTTTGCTAAGTAAGAACTTGCTATCTTGACACTTAAGTGTTTAGCAAGCCCTTGTAAATCAGATTATAAGCATAGCGGAATGTATAAGTTAAAGCAACACTTTTTATACTAAGGAAGAGTTATTACTCCCCCTTGATGATTGAAACTAAATAAATGACAAGTATTTATTATGAATCCAAGCAGTAAATGAGAATTAGATACTTAGACAGATTCACAATAAATACTGAAATGGAATAGAACAGTGATAGTGTTTGAAGGATTTTTCTATTAAAATCAATGTCTAAAATAGAAGGTTGAAGCCTCCTATTTATAGACGTTTACATACATGTATCTTGCCCAAAAAGCAAGTACAGAAACAACAGAAACAAGTTGCACAAGTTGCAACATTGAAACTAACAAATACAGCTAAAAGTAATAATAAACAATAAACTACTGATGCAAAAGGCGGTGGAAAATATCTGATGCTAAGTGCTGATGAATGACAAACTACTGAAGAGTAGTTTGTCTTCAGTACTTCTGAAGTGAACTTGTCTGGTTTGGACTTCAGAACTTCTGATGAAGTTTCTTCTTCAGCACTTCTCTTATCTTCTCTTCAGCAGTTCTTTGTTTTCTTTTCAGTACTTCTATACTTAGCCAAAATGACAGAAGTGAATTAGACTAAGGTTTCCAAAAGTGGTTTCACCAATCCTCTTTGTCCTAACAATCTCCCCCTGGATTGATGAAGCCAAAACCTTACTAATTCCTTATGTTTTTCTTCTATCTTGAACAATCTTCCATATCTCTTTGTACATGGTGTTCTTGAGCTGGTTTAACTGTCCATCAGATAGAGATCCTCTTTGTGGTTCTAGATGTTGAATTGTGAGCAGGTCTTGTGTTGACAGTTTCTTCAGATCACTGATCTTCTTGTAAGCCCTGCTTGAAAGGTCTCTTCTTGTCAACAATACTGAGTTGTTATCAGTAAGTGACCATCTGATGATAGGTATCTTTGACTTGTTAAAGTCAGAAGAATAGGGAACCAGACTTGTCCCTTGGGTTGATGGTCCTGAGTGCTGGATGCTTTCAGTTTCAGTTAGCCTCAGGTGGGATTCTCTTCCTTGTTGTTGTTGCATATCAGGTATCTGAACAGTTGGGAGATGGTGTTCAGTCACTACTCTGGTATGCAGCTTTTCTTTGATGGTCTTTTGTATTTGGTAGGCAAAAGTGGAAGGATCCCTGAATTGTGTTAACAGAGGTTTCTCCTCAATGTCAAAATCTGAATGGACTATTGAACTTCCTTTAAGTAGTACCATTTTGAAGTCAGTTTTGACATTGTCCTCTGCCTTCTTTCTCTGAGTAGCAGTTCTTCTTGATACACCAGAAGTTCTAACTACTGATCTTGAAGGATCAGCAGTTTCAAACTTCTCTGGATTTGCAGCCTTGGCAGCCAAATATTTCTTGTAAGTATCCATTAGTCTTTCTTCTTTCCATCTGGATACTGAGGCTTTTGAACCATAGCCCTCTGCTACTAACTCTTCTATTATTTGGGCTCTCTTGGCCTTTCCTTCTTTGCTTGTGGCCATTTTGTCTGCAAGCAGTTGTGCTCTTCTTGTCAGCTCTTGCATGGAGAGTCCTTTGAGTGTATAGGCTTTAGTCTTGCTGTTCTTGGTAATGTAAGACACCAGTTGTTGTCTTTT
Organism: Ambrosia trifida; assembly: GCA_028751855.1. Classification (NCBI taxonomy): domain Eukaryota; kingdom Viridiplantae; phylum Streptophyta; class Magnoliopsida; order Asterales; family Asteraceae; genus Ambrosia; species Ambrosia trifida. Next base: position 91,262,341 of record CM054126.1, read on the forward strand.
ATCTTGTTCAGCAATCTCATCAAGGCTAGCCTGCCTTTGTAGTTCAGCTTCATAAGCCTGAAGTTTTTCTTCATGGCTTAAATCCAGATCATCCCTTTCTTCCAGAGTTTTCCAAATCAGATCTTCTCTGGCCTTCTTGTTGGCTGCAACAAAGCTCTTCTCTAATAATTCAGCTGATTGAGAGATAGGAGAAGGGTTTAGTACAGTCATTGTTGTAATGGTTGTAGGCCTGATCGGATCAGATGTTGGTTGAATGGGAGCAGTGGTTCTGGAAGGGTCAGCAGTTTGAGGTTTGGAAGTGTTAACCTCTGATGGGTTGACAACTGCTGATGGTTTGTCAACTACTGAAGGATTGTCTTCAGTACTTTCTTCATCAGAACTTTTGCCATCAGAAGTTTCTTCATTGTGCCTTAGGGATTCTTCAGATGTTTGGGTCTCATCTTCTTTTTCTGCTGCTTCAATCTCTTCTATTGAGACACCAAACTGTTTGGCCAGTTTTTCTTTCCTAGCCTGATCTTTTTGATCTCTTTCAAGGATGGCCACTCTTGCCCTTATCCTGGCTTGGAATGACTCCTTAGGTTCCCTGATCTTCTCCCCCTTTTTGGATTCATCAATTTTAACCCTTGAAGCAGAGGGTTGGGAGAATTGTCCTTGAAGATGAGCAATCTGTTTGCTGTTGAAGTCTATTTTGTTGGACAGATCATTCATCTTGGTCTTGATCACTCCAAATTGATTCTTGATAGACAGCTCCAAGTCAGCTGTGTATGTTTGGAAGTGATTTCTGATGAGTGTATTCATCATGTGGTACAGGGGACCCTCTGGGCTGCATAGCTGGTTCAGGTCTATGCTTGTTTGCGCAGGGAATTGGGTAGGCATTTGTTGTGAAGGGGGTGTTTTTGGGAGATCCTCATGTTGTACAGAGGATGCCACTCTAGGGGTTTTAGGGATTGAGTGGGCTTTAACCTGTGCAGAGGTGACTGGCTTCTTGAGCCTGGATACCCCTGAAACAGGACCTTCAGATGTTGCCCTCAATGAGGACTGTCTTAGTTAAATCATGAGCTGAGCCCAACTCAGTTCTCTCATGAACCTCTTGTTCTTGGTTCTGAGGATTTCCTACTTCAGGCATTAAGCCTTCATCAGTAGTTGCCACATCTGAGGTCTTAGCTATGTTACTTCTATCCTCAGTGGTAACTGAGTAGTAGCAGCCTCAGATGCCCCAAGAGTCTCTAAAATTAGGCTTAAAGACTCTGGTCCACCCTCATCTCTTGGGATAGGGCTAGAGATTTCCACATCCATGTCTGATGTAGTGGTTATGTCCCCTGTTTGTTGTGGTTGTAGGGGACTGACATGATCAGATGGGACCTTCTCTTTTAGCCCAGAGAGAAGTTTGGCAATTTCTATTGCCTCTTGTTCAGAGATTTGTGGGGTTGGTTCAGTAGTTTGGGCAATAGGTGAAAGTTGTTGTTCAGCAGTTTCAAAAGAAGAGTGTGTTTCATATGTTTTTCTAAGTCTTTTTCTTTTGAATAAAATGGTTATGGGTGCTCTTGGTGGGGTTTGAGATGGATGAGACTGAGAGGGTGTTTCAGTCTCACCTATTTGAAGAGCAGACTGCTCATGAGCATGTTCAGGCATCTCAACCTCCTGAACAGCTTTTCTTTTGGGTTGGTGGGTTTTAGTCTTTGTTGGCTTGGGCTTTTTGGCTTTTGGTGGTGTGAGTTTGGAAGATGTGGGCTTCAGGGGGACTTGTTGTTGTTCTCCCTGATCATCTTCTGGCCAGGCAGCCGGTTTGTTATGCCTTGAGTATGCTTGTGATGTTAAAGGATTTAGAGTTGAATTTTTTCCCACAAGCACCTCATTACCCAGTTCCCCTATTATGCATTGCATAATGAACCTTGGGTACAACAAAAACTTTTTCTTGGTATTATTGTGATGTAACACCAACTCATTGAAAAATAGTTTTGATGCCCTGAATTTAGTTTCATTCACAATGGAATGAAATATTGGTTGAAAAGTGGAGGGCATCTGGTCATAAGACCCTGTTTTTGGACTCAAACACATAATAATATAATGAAACAAAAGCTTGTATTTTGGTTCAAAATATTTTTTGAAAATTGTAGCATGGGAGAGAGTACCTTGATAACCACACTCAGTCATGGTTAGATGAATATCAGAATTAGCAACATGGTCAGGGGCAGTTACATCATCCAGACCCAGTCTTGTTGCCAGTGTGGCCGGTGTGATGGTCAGTGGTTTCCCTTTTATTCTTGAGTTGAGGGAAATGACCTCATCATCCGTTGTCACCGTCTCAGCATTTGCCCAGAACTCATTCAGAGTTTCAGTGTGAATTGGTGGGTTTATTGTGAGAGCAGTAAAATATTGGGATTTTACGACAAAATCAATGATCTCATCGTATTGGGACCAGCCTTCTTGTTTTTCAAGAAAGGCCCTTTGATTGTGTCCCTGCTTTAGAACTAGAGCCATGTGGTTTGGGTTTTGATCGAACAGTTGATTTGCAGGTTTAGGTTATTGAGAGAGTTTTTGAGAGAGAAGGAGGGGTATTTTGAGTTTGAAAGGATAAGTGTGGAGAAAAAGTATTTATCAGAAGTTTTAACCGCTTGAATCTACTTTATTAGAAGTTTTTAAACCGCCTTAGGTTAAAAATCTTTTTATCAGAGGTTTTCCTCTTCAGTAGTTTTAACAGCTGATGAGAAATGTTTTTATAAATACGTTTATTCATAACTTCTGAAGTTTATTTTATCAGAAGTTACACACTTTTCAGAAATTATCCCCATACTGATGTTTTGTTCATCAGTAGTTTCTCTCTTTTTCAGAAGTTTTGTTTCAGATTTTTGTCTGTTTTGTAAGTGAAAAATGAAAAATTGCAGAATAATAAAATAAACACTTACAAATTTAGCATCCCAAGCATGGATACTAACTTCTGAAATGTTGATGTGTCAAGGGGTTTTGTGAATATGTCAGCTATTTGATTAGCTGTTGCTACATGCTTCACCTCAATCTTGCCTTTTTCATAGCAATCTCTTATGAAATGGTACCTGATCTCAATATGTTTGGTTTTTGAGAACTGTACCGGATTTTGAATGATGCTAATGGCAGATTTGTTGTCTACAAACAAGGGTGTCTTGGTTTCTTTGATTCCATAATCAAGAAGTTGATATTGGAGCCATTGTATCTGTGATGTACAACTTGCAGCTGCAATGTATTCAGCTTCAGCAGTTGAAGTTGCAACAGATGTTTGCTTCTTTGATTGCCATGACACTAGACAGTTACCCAGGAATTGACAACCACCAGATGTTGACTTTCTTGTCATCTTACACCCTGCATAGTCACTATCTGAAAAAGCTGATAACTTGGTATTGCTTGAAGCAGGATACCAAATTCCAAGTGTTGGAGTTCCTTTCAGATATCTGAAAATTCTTTTGACTGCTATAAGGTGTGATTCCCTTGGTGTTGATTGATATCTAGCACAGACACATGTTGAAAACATAATATCTGGTCTAGAAGCAGTTAAGTATAAAAGGGAACCTATCATGCATCTGTACATGGTTTGATCAACCTGTTTTCCTTGATCATCAGGTTCAACTTGTGTGATTGGTGTCATGGGAGTGGAACATGATTTACAGTCATTTAAAGAAAATTTGTTCAATAATTCTTTAACATATTTTGATTGATGTATAAAAGTTCCATTTGTTTGTTGCTTGATCTGCAGTCCTAGAAAGTACTGCAGTTCTCCCATGGTACTCATCTCAAATTTTGATTGCATGAGTTTCTTAAAATCATCACACAGTTTTGTGTTTGTTGAACCAAAAATGATATCATCAACATAAATTTGAACAAGTAAGACATGATTTCCAACATGTTTAATGAAAAGAGTTTTATCAATGGCACCTCTTGTAAAGTTATTTTTGAGTAAAAAGGTGGAGAGTGTATCATACCAGGTTCTTGGAGCCTGTTTGAGCCCATAAAGAGCTTTGTCTAGTCTGTACACCCACTCAGGATGAGAAGGATCCTCAAACCCAGGTGGCTGACAGACATACACCTCCTCTTTTATTTTTCCATACAAAAATGCACTTTTCACATCCATTTGATAAACTTTAATTTTGTTGGAAATGGCATAGGCCAGAAATAACCTGATGGCCTCAAGCCTTGCAACTGGAGCAAAGGTTTCATCATAGTCAATTCCCTCTTCTTGAGAGTACCCTTGAACTACCAGTCTTGCCTTGTTCTTGATTATCATACCAGCTTCATCTTGTTTGTTCCTGAAAACCCATCTTGTGCCAATTGGTTGCTTGTTTGGAGGTAAGGGACAGATTTCCCAGACCTGTTGCTTGTTGAACTGAAGCAGTTCATCTTGCATAGCTTGCACCCAATTATTGTCTTTGAGGGCTTCCTGGTACTTCTTTGGTTCCAACTGTGAAATAAAGGCTGAAAATAGGCAAACGTTGGAGAGCTGGTTTCAGGTAAGAACACCTGAAGCTATATCACCCATGACTTGATCAAGTGGATGATCTCTGTGTTCAATCAGTTGTTGTAAACCACTGACAGGTGTAGGTGGCTCTTGTTCTTCAAACAAACTACTGAGGTCTATAATATCTGGTTCAGCAGTTTTAGCTTCTTCAGTAGTTGTAGGTGCTGAAGCAGATGTTTGAGTTTGGCCTTCAGTATTTGTTGGATCAGAAGTTTGTGAAACTTCTGATGGTGTTGAAGTTGACTTAATGACTGTTTGAGGAGTCCATGGTGTAGGATCCTCATCTTCAAACCTTTGATCACCATAATAAGTAGGTTTGGAAGAAGTAACAGTCTTTTCAGGTCCAAAGTGGAAGTTGTCAAGGTCAAAGAGTTCAGCAAGATGTGCTGGAATAAGAGTGTGTTTTGACTCATTGAACTTGACATTCAATGTTTCTTCTACTATCCTGGTGTGAGAATTAAAAACCTTGTAGGCTTTTCTAGTTGAAGAGTAACCAAGAAAGTAACCTGAGTCAACTTTGGCAGGAAACTTTGAAATAGATTCCTTGATGTTCAAGATGAAACATTGACACCCAAAAGCCCTGAAAAAGGAGATAAGGGGCTTCATGCCATGAAGAACTTCATAGGCAGTCTTGGAATGTCTCTTGACCACAAGAACTCTATTCTGAACATAACATGATGTGTTAACTGCTTCTGCCCAAAAGTACAAGGGCAGTCCAGAATCAGCTAACATTGTTCTTGCTCCTTCTATCAATGTTCTGTTCTTCCTTTCTACTACACCATTTTGTTCAGGAGTTATGGGAACACTGTATTGTCTAATAATCCCTTTAGACAAACAGAATTCATCCAGAGTCTTGTTCCTAAACTCTGTCCCATTGTCACTTCTAATGGTTTTGACAGATAGAGAATATTGTTTCTCTACTTGTAGAATGAAGAACTTGATGATTTCAGCAGCCTCATCCTTGGAGAATAAGAAGAATACCCATGTGAATCTTGAGTAGTCATCAATGATGACTAAGCAGTACTTCTTCTTACCAAGGCTCATAATTTTGACAGGTCCAAATAAGTCCATATGGAGTAGTTGAAGACATGCAGTTGTTTTTGATTCTTCAATAGACTTATAGGAGGACTTATGCTGTTTTCCCTTTAAACAGGATACACAGTGTTCTTGACACTGGTATACTTTCAAGGGTAGACCTCTGACCAAGCCCATTTTTGTGACTTTATTTATGGTTTTAAAGTTCACATGGCCAAGTCTCCTGTGCCAGAGATCTGTTTCTGAAGTTGATGCCCTTGAGAAGAAACAGGCAGTGTTGTTCAATACTTTGTCTTTCTCAATGTCCACTGCATAGACATTGCCACATCTTTTGGCAATCAGCAAAGTATGATCTTCAATGATCTTCTCTATCAACTTCTGGCCTTCTGGTGAGATGATCTTGCATGCTGTCTTTGTGAAAAAGGAAGAATATCCTTTATCACACATTTGTGACACACTCAGCAAGTTGTATTCAAGGTTTTCCACCAGATTGACCTTGTCAAACTGTATTTTGCCAGAGGAGACATTGCCATGTCCTAGCACATATCCCTTAGCATTGTTCCCAAAGGATACAGATCCTTCTCTTTGGCTGATAAAGTTGTTTATCATGTATCTGCATCCAGTCATGTGCATAGAGCCTCCACTATCAACATACCATATGCTGTTTAAGCCCCTGGAAACTCTCTGCACATAAAAGCAAATTAGTTAGATCTAGGAACCCAAGCCTGTTTGGCTTTGGGTTTGCTCTTGAGAACAGTTACAGTTTGTTCTTGACCAGGTTGAGAAATCCATGTCTTTTTGGCAATGGATTTTTCAATAAGAACCATGGTGGTATCCTTTTCAGGACCACCATCAACCTTGGTCATCAGTAGTTGTACCATGTTCATTAGATTTTGTATCTCAGCAGTTTGTGAAACTGCTGATGATTCTGGTCTAACTACTGACAAAGAATTTTGAGAAAAAGATTTTGGTTGAGATCTTATCTTTTTCTGAGAAAAGGTGTTTTCAGGTTGTTGTTTCTTGGGTTTAAAGATTCTTTCATAATCATTTCTGATTTGATTTCCCACAACCTGTTGTTTAATTTTTTGATTGAACTGAATTCCTTTTCTGTATCTACAAAATTCAGTTTTGTGGTTGAACAGACCACAAATTTCACACTCTTTTGCCTTTTGTTTTTGATCTAAAGGCAAATTTCTGACATTAGTGTAAAGATTTTGCTCATCAGTAGTTTTCAGGGTCTCAACTCCTGATGTAGATGAAACTACTGATGGCTCATTGTCAGATTTTGTTAATACTTCTGAAGTACTTTCTTTAAAAATGCCAGGATTTCTGTTTAGAAAGTTTTCATGGAAAGATGTGCAGTCTTTCCCTTCAGAAGTTTCATTTGAAACAATTCTTCTCCCATCTTCAGTAGTTTTGGGAGAGAAATCTGTTGGTGTTTCAACATGATGGTATCCTATGCCAAACTTAACATTTGAAGCACTTTGTTTGTTTAGCAATAATTGATACCCCTTACAAGATTCCACCCATTTTTCACATGTGATCCTGGTGTCAGCAAGCTCTTGTCTGACATCTCCCAGGTCATTTAGCATGATTTTAATTTGTGCTTGGGTTTCAATAGCTGAGTCAGTTAATTTAGAAACTTCTTTTGTTTTAGCACACAGTTTTCTTTCTAAATCACATTTTATCTATGTGTATTTTCTTTCTAAATCATTGGCTTTACCTTGTAAGTGCACATTGGTCTCTCTTATGAGAGCAAAAGTTTCTTTGCAAGAGTTTGAGCAAAGTTTTGTCAAAGATTCTTTTGATACCTGTGACAATGCAGATTTTGAAGTACAGCCTTCAAATGCCATTAAGGCAAAGTTCTTTCTGCCATTGTCTGGTTCTCCACAGTTGATGTCAAACACTTTGTTGTCTGCATCAGGATTGCACTCTGTGGTGTCAAAAGGGAGACTGCTCCAGTCAACATACCCTGAGGTGAAAAGACTTTGTTGAGAGGGTTGTTGAGGCTGTGGAGGATGTTGAGCAGCTGGAAAGGGAGGGATTGATTGTTGGCTCTGCATCTGTTGAGCAGGCACTTGAACATATTGTACTTGTGGCATGTATTGCTGTTGAGGAGCTTGTGCCTGTACAAAATGAGCACTCCCTTGAGTTCCATTATTCGTATTATAATTGGGGTTATAGTTATTTCCAGATTGTGATTGGTTAAAGCTAGAGCTTCTACACTCTCTAGCAAAGTGTCCCAACTTCTGACACTTGTGACATCTTAATTTAGATTTGTCAAAACCAATTTTTGTATTACTGGTCAATCCTGGAAATTTCCTTCCTGACCTTTTATAAAACTTGTTAGTTTTAATGCTTAGCATGGCCAGTTGGTGTAATATGTCCATTTCTTCTAAGTCATCACTGTTAAAGTTTTTCAAATCATCCATGATAAAACATAGATTATCAGCAGTTTGACTTTGGTCATTATTGTCATAACCTGGGAAAGATCTTTCTGATGAGATCCCAGTGGTTATGTCAATATTGTCATAAGATCCATAGGAACAAGTTGGTGAATCTTGTCCCAAAAGTGCTGTACTACCTGGTAGGTAGTCATCAGCAGTTTTACCAGATGATTGTAATTTCTTCTTTTGATCAATTTCTCTCTCAAAAGTAAGTAATCTCCCATGGAGTTTTGTAAAAGTGAGGGAGCTAAAATCTGGTGAGGATCTTAAAACAATGGAGTATGTTTCCCATTTGTCAGGTAAAGACCTTAAAAATCTATGTAGCATAGACACTGTTGTATAGGTCTGACCATTTAACTTTAGCTCAGATATTAATGAGGAGAATCTTTCAAATTGTTGAGTTAAAGTTTCCCCATTAATATGAGCAAATGTTTCATATTGTTGAGCTAAAATCTCTCTGGTGTTGGCAATCACCTCTTCAGTTCCTCCAAACTGTTCTTTAAGACAATCCCAGAGTTCTTTGGCACTTTCACAATGTAAAAGGCCAGAGTATATCTCATTTGGGAGAGCCATTGCCAACATAGAGAATGCTTTTGCATCTAGCTCAAGTTTTAGGAAATCATCATCTGTATATTCTTTAGGGTCCTTAGGGACCTTAACATTAGTTTCAAGATTAACATTTACTGGTTTGTGAGGACCATATATCACAGATCTCCAACAACCTGTGTTGGTTTGTGACAAGGTATGTGCCATTCTCTTTTGCCATATGATGTATTCATTTCTAACAAGCATGGCAGGTTTAGTGGCAGAACCAGTATTATGTGGATCCATTTTAAAGAGTATAGATTTGTCAGATGACTCTTTTAAGTGATGGATGTTGATAAAAAGTGAACTTTTGATCTTTTTATTGAGTATCAATAAGAGCTTTGTGTCTGATTCTCAATTTGTTAGATTGATATGTGATCAGATAAACCAATGCTCTGATACCAATTGTTGGATCAGTTTTGCTCTTTTTGCTAAGTAAGAACTTGCTATCTTGACACTTAAGTGTTTAGCAAGCCCTTATAAATCAGATTATAAGCACAGCGGAATGTATAAGTTAAAGCAACACTTTTTATACTAAGGAAGAGTTATTACACCCCCTTGATGATTGAAACTAAATAAATGACAAGTATTTCTTATGAATCCAAGCAGTAAATGAGAATTAGATACTTAGACAGATTCACAATAAATACTGAAATGGAATAGAACAGTGATAGTGTTTGAAGGATTTTTCTATTAAAATCAATGTCTAAAATAGAAGGTTGAAGCCTCCTATTTATAGACGTTTACATACATGTATCTTGCCCAAAAAGCAAGTACAGAAACAACAGAAACAAGTTGCACAAGTTGCAACATTGAAACTAACAAATACAGCTAAAAGTAATAATAAACAATAAACTACTGATGCAAAAGGCGGTGGAAAATATCTGATGCTAAGTGCTGATGAATGACAAACTACTGAAGAGTAGTTTGTCTTCAGTACTTCTGAAGTGAACTTGTCTGGTTTGGACTTCAGAACTTCTGATGAAGTTTCTTCTTCAACACTTCTCTTATCTTCTCTTCAGCAGTTCTTTGTTTTCTTTTCAGTACTTCTATACTTAGCCAAAATGACAGAAGTGAATTAGACTAAGGTTTCCAAAAGTGGTTTCACCAATCCTCTTTGTCCTAACACCATAAGGTTATCTAGTCCCCGATTGTCAGATCGTAACCAAGTATGTTTTAAAACGTGTTTGAATGTTTAACCGACACACTAGACCGACCCGACATCCCGTTGGTGACCCATTACCCTAACTAATCAAGTACACATAGATTACAGATAAGGTTCAAGCATAAAACACTTAGTTTGTATCAAAAATCTCATTTCTGCATCAGAACGGTCAAACCAGTCAGTTCTAAGTCTCCTTCGCCCGTTTTCAATCTCCTTCGCCCGTTTTACATTTCGTTCGACCGTTTGATGCTTCCTGTGCCCACTGTATCACATTCGCCCAATAAAAACCCAGGTTCGACCCTGGATTCCTCCTTCGCACCTTCGATCGGTCGAAGGAGGCCAGGTTCGCCCCTGTTGTGTAAATTTTCCTAAAAACGCTTCAAACACATTCAAAACGACTTGAAACATCATCAAACACAGCAGTCAAGCATGGATAACTTATCCCTACAAAACCCCACCGATTTCCCCCGATAATACGTCCGTTTCAGCCCTTTCCCAAAATGGTAAAGATTATGGAAACATCACTTTCATGCATGAATAATTTACCCAATTTGGAAACTTTTGAAATCGATTCATATTCAACTTGAAACATGGAATTTTTGAAAATTTTACCAAATCTCAAAATCGAATCCCGTTCAAAATATTTTTCAACTTTTAAGCATCCAACAGTCATTATTTCTCATTTAAAGATTTCAAAGCTCAAATGGTCCATCAAGTTTTAGAAACTCATCATCAACCACCATCAGCTATCAAAAGTAAGATAGAAATGTAAAATCTTTTTGGATTTTCTAAACTTTATGTTAAAACACACCTAAAATCTTTTTGAGAGCAACATTTGAACTAGAACTTGAACTAGAAAGAGAAGATGATGTACCACCATGATACAATTCTGGATTCTGAGGAATTTGTGCTCTTTTCGCCTTCCTCTTTTCTTCCATCTCCTTATTCTCTAGTTTCTGAATAAACTCGTTAATGGTCCAATATTGATACGCATCCTTTTCCTTCAATACCTCTATATGCTGATTCCAGTATGGTGGCAACGCATCGGCAAACTTGTCCACCAACTCTGACATAGGTATGCTTATCTCATAGCTTGAAAGCTCAGTGAGTAAATGACAATACCTCGGAATCAACTCCTTCAGTGTCTCATTCCCTATGTAGCTGAAGTTTTCAAACTCTTTTCGAAGTTCCTCCATCCTCAACTTCCTCGTCTTCTCATTTCCATCATGCCGATTCTTTAACATGTCCAAAAACTGTTTAGATGTTGTGCAAGACCCAAACTGATGTAACAGATCAGTATTGATGGACTGGGACAGTTGAGAAAACACCTTCTTCTCAATTGCAAATTTCTTCTTTTCATCATCTGCAAGATTCTCCAACGGAATTGGCTCACCCGTATTCTCCAAGATCAGAGCAACATATCCCTTCGCAATCATCTGCCAAGCTTCTGTTCCCTCTAATCCCATTCCCTCAAGATGTATCTTGAAATTGGTCTTCCAAGTGTTGTAATCGACCATCTCCATAAGCTTTGGTGGACTGCTTCCACTTCCCGAAGATAAGTCTTGAATAAGAGTTGAAATAGCATTTGTAGTCTGAGAGTGTACCGCTGCTGCTGCTACTCCCCAATAATCAGCCATCGGTTGTGGTTGTGGTTGTGCAACATGTTGGGGAATAGTACTAGTCATCGCCATGTAGTTAATCGGTTGTGATGGTTGACTAGACTTTTGAGCAGCTACCGACCAAGGATCCATGGTTGTCTGCTGTTTTGGTGTCGTGTTAGGTCGTGGTGTAGTAGGAAAGTTCCACATATCAATCTGAAAATGATTAAACACGAAAAATTAGAAAAATTTTATAACAAATTCTACGTTCGACCCTTTGATATGATCGTGTGGTCGAATGTACAAAATAATTCACGTTCGACCGTTTGTCAAGGTTCGAATGTAGAAAATAACCAACTCAAATCACTTTCGACCGTTTACACCCACGTTCGACCACTCGATTGGTCGAATGAACCTAATATGGTCGAATGAACAAATAAACACTGATAAACTCTAGATTCGACCAACTAACACTCCACGTTCGACCAAATAAACCTTGGTTCGACCAAATAACACTCTCTTTCGACCAGACTCCCTAGGTTCGACCCTGCATGATTCAAAAACAGTTATTCTTTGAAAATCAGTTAATTTTGATCAATTTTTTTCAAAAGTTGATGAAATATGATGATTCTAATCAGGTTTTGCCTCGGATTTGATTTGGAACAAGTTTAACAAAGAGAATTATGTGTTTTATCCATGAAAACAAGTTCAAATCAATCAATTTATCATCAAAATCAGTTTATAAATGAAAAACAGATAGTTTTGATCAAAATAGGGTCCAAATCCGATGTACTATTATCAAATTGTAGTTGTTTGATCCATATGGCTCTGATACCACTTTGTTTAAGGATCGATTTGACAAAAACTATTGGTTTGATCAAACAAGTCTACTAATTCAGGTGCGGAATCCCTGAATCAGTTACAAAATGATAATAATATCAACAAAACACATAAATCATTATTAAAGCTTTCATTTCATTCAATAACACATTCAATTACACGTTAAAAAGATGTTTATAATGATTAAATGGCGTGTACAGACTTGACACAAAACCCTAGGGAGAACACAAACTGGAGGGAAAACAAAATGACCAAAAGTTACATTGCAAAAATGAACTTGACCTTATATAGGGCTGCACATTCGCCTATTTGGGTTGGTTGAATGTGCAGGTTCGAGCAAACAAGGTGGTCGAACCAAGCTATAGATTAAATTCTATACTACCTTCGACCTCCTGTTCTCCTTCGACCCTTTATATCTTCCTTCGACCGTTCAGTAAACCACATTCAACCATGGAGAAACACCTTCGACCAAATGACTGAGAACAAAAGCATATGTTAAATTCAATCCAAAGCAATAGTCGCACAATATGCATCTACAGCTGGACTGCGCATGCTTTCGTCGTTGGATCTGCAGAGGCTAGGCAGGATCCAGACACAGTTACCGGTACGTTCCTTCTTAATGATCGCTATGTTTCTGTCTTATTTGATTCTGGTGCTGATAATAGTTTCATATCTGTGGACTTTAGTCGATTGCTAGATATAGTACCTACACCTTTAGAGGCTAAGTACTTGATAGAATTGGCTGATGGTAAGAAAATTGAAGCGACACACATTCTTAGGGAATGTCGCTTGGAACTGTCGGGTTTGTCATTCCCCATTGACCTAATGCCGGTATCCCTGGGTACTTTTGATGTCGTTGTGGGCATGGATTGGTTATCGTTGTATCGTGCGGAAATCGTTTGTTTCGATAAGCTCATTCGGATCCCTCTCCCTGATGGAGAGACTCTTTTGGTTCATGGCGAGAAAAGCGGTGCTCCGCTGAGTATCATTTCTAGCATGATAGCCCTTAAGTATCTTCAAAAGGGTTATTCGGCCATCCTGGCACTTGTTTCTGTTTCGACTGACGATGAGAAAAAGATCGAGGATATTCCCGTGGTTCGTGATTTTCCCGATGTGTTTCCTGATGATTTTCCTGGTCTCCCTCCCCATCGTCAGGTTAAGTTTGGTATTGATCTTGCACCTGGTGCAGCTCCTATTGCCCGAGCTCCGTATCGTCTTGCACCTCTCGAGATGCAAGAGTTGTCCATCCAGTTACAAGAACTCTTGGAAAAGGGTTTCATCCGACTGAGTTCTTCCCCGTGGGGAGCTCCTATTCTGTTTGTAAAGAAGAAGGACGGAAGTCTTCACATGTGTATCGATTACCGTGAGCTGAACAAAGTGACCATCAAGAATCGTTATCCTCTCCCTCGCATTGATGATCTCATTGACCAGCTCCAGGGCTCTAGTTACTATTCGAAGATTGATTTGCGGTCTGGTTTTCACCAGTTGCGCGTTCAGGAAGTCGACGTTCCGAAGACTGCTTTTCCCACTCGTTATGGCCATTTTGAGTTCTTGGTCATGCCTTTTGGTCTCACTAACGCACCGGCAGTGTTCATGGATTTGATGAACCACGTTTGCAAGCCTTACCTTGATAAATTCGTCATCGTGTTTATTGATGACATTCTGGTTTATTCTAAGAATAAGACGGACCATGAGGAACACTTGCGGTTGGTCTTAGAACTTTTGAGACGAGAGCAGTTGTATGCTAAGTTCTCAAAGTGTGACTTTTGGTTACGTGAAGTTCAATTCCTAGGGCATGTGGTTAATGAACTGGGAATTCATGTCAATCCGGCTAAGATCGAAGCTATTAAAGACTGGGAAGCACCAAAGACGCCATCTGAGGTGTGGCAATTCCTAGGCCTTACGGGCTACTATCGTCGTTTCATTTAGGGATTTTCGAAGATCGCTCAACCCCTTACCTCTCTTACCCAGAAAGACGGAAAGTTTGACTGGGGTTAACCGCAGGAATCGGCATTTCAGATGCTGAAGCTTAAACTTTGTTTTGCACCTATTCTGTCCTTACGTGAGGGTACGGATGATTTTGTTGTGTACTGAGACGCTTCTATTCGTGGTCTCGGTTGCGTGTTGATGCAACGCGAGAAGGTAATTGCTTATGCTTCTCTTCAGCTTAAGGTTCACGAAAAGAACTATACTACCCATGATTTTGAATTTGGTGCGGTGATTTTTACGTTGAAAATCTGGAGAAATTACTTGTATGGTACCAAATGCACCATATACACTGATCACAAGAGTCTTCAGCATATTTTCGACCAGAAGGAGTTAAACATGCGGCAGCGTCGCTGGGTTGAACTCCTGAACGAGTATGACTGTGCTATTAAGTACCATCTTGACAAGGCGAACGTTGTGGCGGACGCCTTGAGCAGGAAGGAATCTGCGAAACCTCGTCGTGTTTGAGCCTTACAGCTCACTATCCATTCCTCTTTGCCTGACTAAATTCGTTCTGCATAACTGGAAGCTTTGAAGGAGGAAAACCTTAAAGCTGAAACCATGCACAGCGCTGACAAGCATCTTGAGCTCAGATCCGATGGCTTGCACTATTTCGCAGAGTGTGTTTAGGTTCCTTTGTTCGGGGGATTACAGGAGCTTGTCTTGGATGAAGCTCAAAAATCTTGGTATTCTATTCACCCTGGCTCCGATAAGATGTATCAGGATTTGAAGATACTTTATTGTTGGCCAACCATGAAGGCTGATATAGCTTCATACGTGAGCAAATGCTTGACTTGTGCTAAAGTCAAGGTGGAGTATCAGAAGCCGTATGGTCTCCTGCAACAACCAGATGTTCCAGAATGGAAGTGGGAACGAATCACGATGGGTTTTGTCACTAAGCTACCGAAATCACCAAGTGGTTACGATATGATTTGGGTAATTGTCGACAGGTTGACAAATGTAACAACCCGACCCGGAGGGGTCGGGTCGAAACGACAGTTTGGTAACAGACTTGCACAACGGAAGCAACGGTAACTGATAATTATTATTCATACAACCTTTGGCCGCAATAATAATACAAATACAATATAAAAATATAACTAAAGTCTAATGCAGGGACGAGACGCGGCGGTCGTCGAAGCAGTTGAGGAGTGTAATCCACTAGTCGATCCGATCTCTATCCGTACATATCTCTAGATGCTCTAAACTGCAACGCTTAAAGCTCGAGTCTTCTAACATGATAATCTCTAATCCACACAAGCAAGCATATACCTTGTCTTCCCGATCATCCAAACGCGGTACCTGAACACATGCTTAAAAGAGTTTGAGTCAGCAATTACGCTGGTGAGTCCGTGTAAGTAAATAAGTGGATCCAAAACAGTTTTATCAGTTCATAAACAAGTTTGCAGTTCATACAGTTCAATACACGTGATGTACAAGCGACCCCTCAACCCTAACACTAGATCTATCTACTGCCATTATAGATCTACAAGGCATAATATATGCCGCAACGGTCCGCAGGCCTCAGTGGAGGGTTTCCCGGGCCCAACGTCCCGGGTCCACTGTGCGTGGGGGTTTCCCCAAGTAGTACTACCCATATATTAAGCGGCTCACCTCTGAGTTAATGAGTGTCAGTGTTATCCGGCAGCTAGTATCTTGTCACATCACAACAGTTATAAAAAGGAAGCATGCATTCACCCTAAAACAGTAAAACAGAAAAAGGGGAGTGGTACACGAAACTCACCTTAGCAGCATATTATATGTCCACATGGCATCCCAAGTCAAGTTCCCAATCACTAGCATGATCCTAATCAGGTTCATGAATATTAGCGCGTGTAACCATCATCATGGTTACACGTGTGGGCACACGTCGATTCTTTATCCAATCTTCTATTTCGCTATATTATCTTGTGTCCTACTTGTATTTATTATTTACGTTATGAGTAACAAGTAAGCATCTAATATCCAAGTAATAGCGTTTTATAGTCCTCCAAGTTCTAAGTGTCGGGTTAAATATATATATAATCCTTCATATTGTTATCCAAAGTCTTCAAGGGCCCGATGTCTAATATTAACATTGTCTCCATCCTATCTATCATCAATCTTACAACTTATTTGGTTACTTATGTTAGTTGTTGGTGTTCATGTCTCAAACTAATGTGTATCCAATGTCTCTAGTCGATGACTTCCTATGTTCACGGGTCCGTTTAATTCCGTCAAAAGGTTTGTCTATGTCCAACGTTTAATACATCCACCTTATGATCCGATTAATATTATCATATTCTTTATATAATATCATGTTGTCTTAATATATACACACATATATTATTCCATTTATACTAGTATATCCCTATATATAAGTTCATTACTTTGTATAGGTCTATTTGTCGGGTCGAATCCTTGTCCAAAATGATCGTTAGTCCCACACGTGCTAACCGTATAATAATAGTAGTAATTATAGAATGGTTTGAATGCTCGCTTTATACCTTCCGGGTCTCCTCTGTTGACCGAATCTTCTGTCTGTTGACTTTTGTTGACTAGCCCTTGACTGACTTTGACCAAGTCAACTGGCTTTGTCCTACCCCTTCGGCTCCTCCCCAACCTCTACCTTATTACACCAACTGCCTATCCTTCATCATCCAAACCACAGCCACGAACCCATCACCATCACGACCACTACCCGTCCGGCCATCACCACCATTTAACAATCGAACCTTAAGCCGATGCCTCCAACATAATACATCATCATCAATGTTCAACTTATCATCTTAACCCATCAATAATAACTAAACCTATATCAATGATCAAGAATCTTTGGTTTTAAACCTGGTTGTTCAGAACCTTAATCGGAGCCCTAACTCCAGTCGCCGCCGTACAGCTTCCAACCACCACCAGATCCGCCGCCGCGTCTTCTTCCTTTCTCTCTCTCTGCTTCTGTCTCTCTCTCTCTCTCTCTCTCTCTCTCTCTCTCGATCTGTTCGATACAGGGTAAAGTGGGTTGTGGGTATATTGTTAGGTGAAGGACTATGGGGTGGGGTGTTGTGATGTTTGCTGGTTGCCGTCACCATGAGCTGTCGCAGGTGGTGTTGCCCGGTTACCTTCCACTGCTTCCCTCTCTCTCCCTTATTTTAGCTGATATGTGTGTGTGTGTTTCAAAATAGTGGTGAACGTATGAGGGGTTTGGGGTTGTTGAAGATGGTTGGGTGGCTGTGCCGCCGTGGACGGTGGCCGGAGATCCTCCTCCGGCTGCTTTCTCTCTCTACAAGACATATATGTGTGTGTGAGTTGTTCCAACAGGGAATAAAAAGGGGTGGGGGGTTTGGGGTTTTATAATAGGTTGGGCTTGTGGTTTAGACAAAACCATTGAAGGTTTTGTAGGTGAGGTGTCATAAGAAGGAGAGGACACATGTCCCCTTCTTTTGACGAAGCATTCGGTATCGGGTGGGTTCGTTATCGGGTGTTGGTTCGGTCTCGTATCGTGTTATAATAATATTATCTTCGTCAAAATAACTATGTAACTCATCGGTTCCGCTTCGTAATTGATTATACATAATTATTTTTACCTTTGGTTTATTTGTTATAATACTTTTAGACCCAAAAAATTTTGGGCCCTAGGTCCCGGGTGTTACAACAAAATCGGCGCGTTTCATACCTATTAAGGAAACTGATGGGCTCGAGCGGTTTGCTCGACTCTACCTTAAGGAGGTGGTTGCTCGGCACAGGGTGCCTGTTTCTATTATCTCTGATCGTGATTCTCGTTTTGCTTCTCGTTTCTGAAAGGCTCTGCACAAGGATTTGGGTACTCAGTTGGATATGAGTACGGCTTATCATCCACAAACTGACGGACAGAGTTAGCGGACAATTCAAACCTTGGAAGACATGTGTTATCGATTTTGGCAAAAGTTGGGAGATTCACCTACCGTTGGTGGAGTTGTCTTACAACAACAGCTATCACTCTAGTCTCAAGGTAGCTCCGTTCGAAGCTCTTTACGAACAAAAATGTCGATCTCCTCTTTGTTGGGCCGAGGTGGGCGAGAGACAGCTCACTGGTCCCAAACTGGTGTACGAAACTTTGGAGAAAATCGTACAAATTCGTAACCGTTTGGAAGCCGCGCGGGATAGTCAGAAGAGCTATGTCGATCGCCGTCGCAAACCTTTGGAGTTCCAGGTTGGGGACAGGGTACTTCTTAAGGTTTCACCATGGAAGGGCGTCATACGCTTTGTAAAGCGTGGCAAGCTTAACCCTCGTTATGTCGGACTGTTTGCAATCCTGGAACGGATTGGACCGGTGGCATACAGACTTGACTTATCGGCGGAGCTCGGTAGAGTTCACAACGTCTTCCATGTGTCTAACTTGAAGAGGTGTTTGGCTGATGAATCTCTTATTGTACCACTGGAAGAGATCAAGGTGGATGATCGTCTTCGCATTGTGGAGGAACCTGTGGAGATTCTCGACTACAAGAATTGTAGCCTTCGCCGGAGTAAAATCCGCATTTTTAAGGTTCGTTGGAACTCGGATCGTGGACCGGAGTTCACGTGGGAACAGGAGGATCAGATGAAATCTAAGTATCCTCATCTTTTTCCGAAGCGTGCGTTTGAGTCTAGGCATGTTATCGCTGATGTTGAATGAATCTCGGGGTGAGATTCCTTTCAACGAGGGGATGATGTGACAACCGGTAAATTTTCTTTTCGTTTCCTTCTTTTCGTCTCTTTCATCTTTGGACTTCGTGCAATTTTTGGGACGCAAATTCTTTCAACGTGGGGATGATGTGACACCCGTCATGTTCGGCTTAAACATTTTGGTAAAACATAAGTTTACCTTAGCAAGAAACATTTATAAACGGACTTAGCTAGGTTAGTTGAGTCGGGTTATGATAGGATTGTCCTAGGTTCAATGATCTGGAGGATCATTGGGAGTCATTTTGGGAATACACTAGTACCGGGTCCCATTGTTGGTGAAATTACATGAACTGAATCAAGTAGAACGGGTAGATTATTAACACCCGTATAACATAACATGATAATACGTGCTACAAGGTGTGAACATGATTATACGTGCCTGTATGTGCTTAACATGTGTTAGAGTTGTATGACCATACGTTAGAATGTGTTTAAATGCGTTAAACGACAAAACTGGAAAACATGGAAAACACAAGTCCTGGTTCGACCCATGGCGTGGGGGCGAACCTGGAACTAATCCTTGGTTCGACCCTTGAATAAGGGGCGAACCTGGAACAAACTACAAAACAGGTTCATTCGACTTTGTAAAGGGGCGAAGGTGGCACCTTCGACCCCATGCAAGGGGCGAATGTGGAGTTATATAAATACCACACTTTGTCATTTTTCACCATTTCACAAACCCTAGCCGTCCCTAAACATTATCAAACGATTTTAATCACTGAAGAAGGAGTTTTTGCTCTTGATTTTCATAATCTAACCTATAAACAACATCTAATCAAGAATCCAAGGTGTGTTCTTAATTCTAAACCCTTTTTAAAGCATTTTGATTCGTTTTCATGTAACCCTAAATGTCCAGATCTGTTCTAAGGATGTTTTTATAATTAAAAACCTTTTAAACATCTTTCTAAACCTAAACCTTATCATTAAACATAGGTTTCCATATCAATAAACATATGCTAATTATGTGTTATGTGATATTATGTGTTGTTTAATGATTTGCTATGGTACTGATGCTAGAAACATGATCTAGGGCTGCTATTGATGTTAGTTTAGGATTGTTTAAGGTTACAAATAGATGGTTGATGATATCATGTCTAATTTGGAGATTTTAATAAATCTAGGGCTTGTTGCATGCTAGTATTATCAATAGAACTATTGGGGGTTTTCATATACACGATAAACTGAGCACTTTAAGATGATTATGGATTTATTTCAGAAAGTTTCCAAATTGGGTAAAGATTTCAAGCATGATGTGACTCTTCCATAATTTTTGCCATTTGGGAAAGGGCTAAAACAAACAGGTATTGGGGCAAAATTGGTGGGGTTTTGTGGGGATATGTTATTCATATTTAACTGCTGTGATTGATGATGTTTCGTGATGTTTTCGGATGTTTTTTAAGCGTTTTGGGGAAAAACATTCTGCCAGGGTCGAACCTGGGCACCTTCGACCAGTCGTGGGGTCGAAGGTGGAATTCCAGGGTCGAACCTGGACAACAGTGGTCGAATCTGTCTAATGGGTCGAAGGTAACTCTAAAAGGGTCGAACGTGGAAGAAAAAGGGGCGAAGGTGGGACAGAAAATCCTAGTTCGACCCTATATAATCAAAATGAGATTTTTGATGCAAACTAGGTGTTTCATGCTTGAACCTGATATGAACATCAACAATAGCAAATCTGAAACATGGGTTTTGGCATTTGGGAGCCTAAAAATATAAATATGCTCAACAAACTAAATTAGGGTTTAAAGTAACAAAAAACCATATAAACGATGAATATAAGAGGCGGTAGGAGAAAAAACTCACGTTAGGATTTCCGTATAAAAGAAAGTGGCCATCTATTAACATCAATTTAGCGAGATAAAACAAATTTTCATCAAGTATTTGGATCTTATAATAGGTTATAGAGATTTTGAGAGCCTCTGAGGAAGAATGAATACACAAATTAGGGCTTAAGCAAATATTTGAACCGTGAATTAGAAATCCTCAACTCATGAATCGTGAATCAGAAGATGAAAAACATAAAGAGTAAAAATCAAAACTAACCAAAACCCAAATCGATCAAACCAAATAATCGTACATGGAAAGGGGATGGAATTCATGAAAGCGATATCTATGTTTGAGATACTTGAATGGGTGATAGCAGATGAATAATAGAGTGGAGGAATAGGGTTTGAGGGAAAACCAAATAATACGAATGAAATTTGTATTCAGGTTAAGTTTGGGTAGAAAGAGGATCCAAGTACGGATATGTGTCGCGTGATTTAAAGATGAGAGTGAATGTAGTGATGACATGTGGATGTCTATGTGGAGCTTACATGGATCTTATGTGGAGACCGTAGTTAAAGGCCTTCTTAGCTAAAAAAAATCAATAAAAAGACTACCCCTTCTAGTTACAATTTTTAAAGGTAAGTTGTGGTTTATGTTATGAACACTAACCATGTGCACCTACCTACACTTGTTCTTCTTAGAAAAAAAAAGCACACTAACACATGTTTTGAAATTTATTTAGAAAAAGAAATCAATAAAAAGACTACCCCTTCCAGTTACAATTTTTGAACAAGTTAATTTTTTTTTATTATCAATAGATTATGAAATAGAAAAAAAATTATATAGGGTATCTAGCCATGCATTGCGGCCAATTTAATAAATGAATTTCATATGTTGTTTGTTATAACTTACTATGATTATACATCTAATTCCTAACAGAAAAAATGACAATGAGAGCACAATTGCATACCAATATATATGAGGATTCAGAATAGTTGTATGATATTCTCTCATATGTGCATACCAAAAGAAATACATGTTTCCTGCGTCAAAATGTTACCAAAAAAGGGTGCATTTTGATTCAATTATGAATGGATACAATAGAAAAGGTTAATATGAAGAAAAAATGTGCTTTTAAGAAACCTTTATGTTAGTTATCCTACCATTATCAGATTGAATTAAAAAAAATAGGTTTTAAACAACTTTATGTGCATCAAAATCTAAAACACAAATGAAACAGGAAGAAAAGGGTTTAAAACAACCTTTGTGCTGAGAACTTTCAGGGTCGTGTATTTAAAATGTGAAAACTTAGTTTTAAGCGCCATTTTGCAACAAAAAATATTGCTTTAGAATTGTTTGTTTTATGATAATGTATGTACAGAACCAAATATCAATACCAAGATGACAAAAGATAATCATAATCAACATTAAGTCGATTAAACATAAGCAAATCAAAACTGAGCGCAACAAAATAATAATCATAATCATAATCACTTTCTTAGTACATAATTATCGCTTTAATGATATCATCATTAGGCACATGAATAGCTCCATCACCAGGTTCATCATTATCTTGCACAACTGTTTTGATCTCCTATTCCAATGTCTTTGAGCCGATCTTTAACCTTTGATGCTCAGAACAGAATTAAGACAACGATAATAAAATCTGAAAAGAATTCTCCCGGAGCTTTAAATAAGGCATTTAAATTTCCATATAAAAAACATTCAATATGAAAGTTAACGAAAAGAACCTGGCCTTGCTTCTCATGAATTTCCTTAACTATTGCACATTTCTTTAATGGTATAAACACCAACATACTTGCTTTTTGCAACATAGTTTAACAAAAATAAGGCTTCTTTACTGATATGAACATCAACAATAGTCAAATCTAAAACATGGGTTTTGGCATTTGGGATCCTAAAAATATAAATAGGCTCAACAAACTGAATTAGGGTTTAAAGTAACAAAAAACCATATAAACGATGAATATAAGAGGCGGTAGGAGAAAAAACTCACGTTAGAAATTCCGTAGAGAAGAAAGTGGCCATCCATCAACATCAATTTAGCGAGATAAAACAAACTTTCATCAAGTCTTTGGATCTCATAATAGGTTATTGAGATTTTGAGAGCCTGTGAGGAAGAATGAATACACAAATTAGGGATTAAGCAAATATTTGAACCGTGAATCAGAAACCCTTAACTCATGAATCGTGAATCAGAAGATGATAAACATAATGAGTAAAATCAAAACTAACCAAAACCCAAATCGATCAAACCAAATAATCGTACATGGAAAGGGTATGTAATTCATGAAAGCGATATCTATGTTTGAGATACTTGAATGGGTGATAGCAGATGAATAATAGAGTTGATGAATAGGGTTTGAGGGAAAACCAAATAATACGAATGAAATTTGTATTCAGGTTAAGTTTGGGTAGAATGAGGATCCAAGTACGGGTATGGGTCGCGTGATTTAAAGATGAGAGTGAATGTAATGATGACATGTGGATGTCTATGTGGTGCTTACATGGATCCTATGTGGAGACCATAGTTAAAGGCCATGTGGAGCTCTAGTTACTCTTTTATTAGTAGAGGTAGATTACTAATAAAAATCATTTAAAGAATAATATAATATCATTTGACAGTTTTTAAAATAATCAAATTTATTGAATTCAACAAGGAAGACTTACGTTTCAAACCTGTCGTTTTTATTAGTAGCATTAATTATATTAAAATTATGAGTTACAATTGTTAGAAAACAATACTAATTTTCTTTGATGATTACTTTTTCATTTATGCTCCATTATTTGCATCCAAGTTAGTATTTATTATTATTATTATTATTATTATTATTATTATTATTATTATTATTATTATTATTATTATTATTATTATTATTATTATTATTATTATTATTTTTGAATTGACAATCTTAAGAAACTATCCACTCTTTATCATTTAACTCATTTTAATTAAATAATAAATTTATTTTATAAAAATATAGGGTGTTACAACACTACCCCAAACGTTACGACAAAAAAAAATATGGTTTAGGCGATTTTCAACTCTGGGTTATTGTTACTTTAGATCCCCAAAGTTATAATTAACTTGTTAGAAAATTTGCGAATGTTACAACAGATGCTACTTAGTATCATCGTAAATATAACAGATGGTATTTAAATAGATGTTATATTAATTGTTAGTGTTCATCATCTATTGGGGTGTACAACTGCTAAGGCTTCACGGACTTTATTTTTCAAGAGTCTTTGTTGTGTTGCAAATTGTCTTTATGAGGCTCTTCCTAATCTGACCTTGATTCTGATTGATTAATTTCCCCGATCATTTCCCGGAATCTATCAGTGATAAGATCATCTATTGAGAACAAAGTTTTGTGTTTTTGGGTGAGTCGAGCTGGTTGGTCTTCATCAGTATAACTTGGCTTTCTCGGCAGAGTTGGATAAAATTTCCTTCATTTCTCAAGCTCTTTGTAAGCATCCATCAATATGGATTCCTTCCATCTAGCAACCGATGTCATCTCTCCATAATTGGCAGCCACAAACTTTGTCTTATTCTTTTTAACTTTATAGCTCTTGTAGGGTCAGTTTGTTTTCCCTTCTTCGAGTTAGGTGCACTTGCTTTGTGATTAGGGTCTTTAGCCATCTCTTTTATTCTGTTAAGTTCATTATTCAGTGCCTTAGAATTCCAAACAGCAAATTCACTTTCCCTGGTATTGTATGGTTTGCTCTTCATTATTTAAGTAAGATATCCTTCTCTCAAAATATTTTCCATATCACAATCAACTGGGCTCTCAGACATTGACTTGGATAGATCCTGTGTGTAGTCTTCTAATATTCTTAATTTGTTTAGTAGATTCTGGTAGATTATTTGAGATTCCTTGTCATCTTTCCAAACACTTTTTTTGTTTTGCAAGCATCTCAGCCTGTTTGTCTTTCATTTTTAAATACTGATTAACATTCATAGGCTTTGGAAAACCTTCAAGAGACGGGAAAGATAGTGATAATGGATCATTTGTTAATGTAAGTGCACGGAATGTGACTATCGCTTTTGGACTGTCAATATAGCATTTTTGGTAGATTTTGTATTGGAGAAGTTCCCATTCGACCAGTCGAGGGGTCGAAGGAAGAATTCAGTAGGTCGAAGGAAGTCTTGAAGTTGATATTGTTTGGTTCGAGCATATGAAGAGGTCGAAGGACTCATTCGACCTTGACGGGGGGTCGAATGAGCAAACTATAAATAGTTTAAGTTTATTTTGTGATGAATAGTTGGTCATTTGGTTAGAAGTTTTGTGAGTGTTTTCTTTCTAGGTTCTAGAAACGTCTGAAGTGATCTTATTTCATTGTAAATCTAATCTAAACAAGATTTATCAATATGTTTTTGAATGAAACAATTATTGAAAAGGAATTAACTGTTTTCTGATTTGATCTCTATCATATTGCATACGATCTAGGGTTTCCGCACCTGGATTGTTCCATTTGTATGATTACATTGTTGTTTTCTATAAAACTGATCCTCTACAGTTAAGTAGAAAGAGTCTATCTCATGGTTTATTGCTGTTAGGTCAAGAACAAGGCCGGAAAGCCCATGTGGTACGCTGAAAACACATTCTTGAGCTAGAAACGATGAGATGGGGGCAACTGTTGTCTCTTTCCACGATTGAGCTAGGCTAGGATCAATGTGATTTTTATCATCTTGGACAGGTAAAGTATTTTTCTTTCTCTTGTACAAAATGGTTGGAGTCGGTGGTGTAGGTATTTTGGTGGGTGTTTGTTGTGGTTTTGAAGTAATTGGTAAATTTATAATAGTAGTTGTGGTGGGAACATGAGTTTGCATATTTTCAGTGGCAACATGTGTTGTTTGTATTCGTGGTTGGTTTGGTAATTTTGTGGTTGGTTGGCTATCAGTGTTTGTAGGGAATGTTGGTTTTTTCCGTGCATGTCTTGTACATAGTTTTCTTCTTTTTGAGCAGCCTATATCCTCCTCTTCCATTTGTAGAGCTTTTCTTTCTTTAATCAAAGCGGAAGCTTTGGATTCTCGATCATTTTTGCTATTTGACTTTTCTAAGGTAAGTTTCTCTGCCATTTGGTTGCACTTTCATCAGTTCTCTTCTTTAAAGCCACAGTAGATAGCTATTCAATAGTGGTTATGTGTCACACCTCGCCAAGGCGGAAACGTGAGGTGCGACTTCGAATGATTTCCAAGCACAAAGGTCACACGAGCATTAATTAAAATAAAACAGGAACTTCCATTAAACAACCAAGTTTGTGAAACATAAAGTTAATTGTTCAAATTCAAAACCATTGTATAAAAATGTTTAATTTGGGTTAGCATAACACAACAACGGTTCAAAAGGAGGTATCCCATAAATGCTCGCACACGACCTTCACAAGTTCCATACTCCATGCAAATTTCCTGAAAAACATGCATGTACAAATATAGGTCAACCTAAAGTTGGTGAGTTCACGGGTTTTCTATATGATGGACATGTAATAAAAACCGACTAAATCATTTCCTAGCTAGGGCAATAATTAATATGAGATCTGACATGAGCCCATAACCAAACCTTGACATGTTGTGCCTCACCAATTGTACACTAAAGACAATGAAATAACGTGAAATACAAGCACTCTTTTGATATCTGTAATCCGGTCAGAGTGACAAACCAAGAGTGGGGGTGTCAACCTAAAAGATCTATTCCGGTGTTTCATGGCTAAGTCCATAGCTAATGGCTATGGTATGATATATGACATGAGTGCTTAATGGATCCTGAACCTTAATGTCTCATGTTCACATACTAGTCATGATTGCAACTAAAAACTGTACGCATGATTTTACCCAAAAAAATGTAAAAACAGTAAAAAGGGGCTGTGAAAAACTCACCTTGTGTGTGTCTAGGAATGAAATACCGAGCCTGGAGCTAGAGTATCCGACCTACGTGTCCTATGTAAGAAGGAACATTTTAGGTCTATGCTACAAGTTGGTCACCTGTTATGTTCGGCTTTTTAACTTAATCCTTTAAGTTATGTGCGTTTTTTATGTAGGGATTTATGTATTTAACATCTTGCTTCCCCAAAAGATACAATGTCTATCTATTAAATATAAAATATTAAAGTTTCTAGATGTAATTTACCCTTACTATCAAACCAATGTCTTGTGTTGTTTGACACATATACATACCATGTTTATGCATTTTTACACACCGTGGTGCGTGTGTGCACTCATATGTTATAGGTTTTCACACCTTTAACTTAATATGGATGTGTGTGTGCTTGCCAAATACATTTAGTTTAGTGACATCATTTCTTATGAAAATATATTCTTTATTTGACAAAAGAATGTGTCCTTGTTAGTCTTGTTATAGAACTAACATTTTCCATATGACTTACAACTTTCAAAAATCATGTTTCATGTTAGTGAGCTAGAAATCTCACTAACTTTCTTATGAAAAATTTCATCCATTAGGACACACACACACACACAAATAGGGTGTATAATCACATATGTTTTCCAACTAACTTTGTATATTTCAAGTCGGAAGCCCCCTTGTTTAACTAAGTTATAGTTACAAGTTTTATTATGTTAATGAACAACCTTTTTATGTAAATAAAAGCACAATAATAAAACATAATCTTAAGGTAAGTGTTATGCCTCCTAGTGAATCAAAGGGTTAGGGATTTAGGTCCTTGTAATTCCTTGGTTAAGCTCCTTTATACCCTAATGTCCCTTGGAAAGGTGATGGTTTGTGGTGGTGGTGGCTCGCGGTCGTGACAAAAAGATAGAGGGAGAGAGTGCGACGAGAGAAGAGAGAGAGAGAGATAGAGAGGTGAGGGAAAGTGTTGTGGTGTGTTCTAAATGTTCATCCAACCTCCTTATATAGTGGAAACTTATGGTTATTTGTGGATGGTAAAACTCCCTTGGATAGGTAAGTGAAAAAGGTGTCATATTTGTTAGTATTAGCTCTGGGTTAGTGAGCATTTGAGAGAGACTTGAGAGAGTTTTAGGGATGTAGGGATGGGGCCGATTTTTGGACGGTTGTGGGATGGTTTTGGAAGGTCAATCCCACTAGATTCTTGTGTTAGAATGTTGCACTCCCATTTTGGTGTATGTCTTGCATTCTTGGAGGTTGACTAACCATGATTGGTTATGGGAAATATGTGAATCCAAGGTGGGAAAAGGTGTAGGTAATTTAGGAAAGTCAACATGCATGGGAATGTGCTGGAATGGAGCCACCTTCTTTTTTTGGTGCAATGTGTAGGTGTAGGTGTAGGAAAGCTTCGTAGTTAGTGTAAGTGTGTGTATGTATGTCGAGATGTATGTATGTGTGTGGTGAGATGTTCAAGAAATGTATTGTGTATATGTGTGTGTGTGTGTGATTGTGAATATATATATATATATATATATATATATATATATATATATATGTGTGTGTGTGTGTGTGTGTGTGCATGGGGATGGACTTTTGTTGTTACAAGCATTCATACACACGTATATGTACATCGCATACATACATAGATATATAGTCTTCAGTCTTGCTTAATATTTATTTGTCTATGTGTGTCCATATGTATATGTACATGTATTTCGAATGGAGTCTATGTACACATGTTAGTTGGAATTTAATCACCCTTGTAGTTGTATGGATACATATGACCGAAGTTAGGATCGGGTGTGGGCACATTGTTTAGGTTTTTACTAGTTAGTTTACTAGTTTTTCATGGACAACGTATTTGGATAATTAATGTACGTGGACATTGTTTGTTTCTGTCCTTGATTGGATCAAAATTGTGGTGTTATGTTCAATCGTTTGGATCCCTAACTAGGGTTTTGTATTGGTTTCCCTATAGTTCCTGGCAAACTATTTTACTAGCTACCAAATTGTATCGACTAGTATGTCTAATGCTAGACTGTATGCATCGGGATTGACTTGTCGGAACCTTGTATGGCCAAATTGAAATGAAACATGCAAAATGTAATGTCATGCACAACGTATACGTGTTGCTAAGTGTCCGGATATGACATGTGATTTTGACGGCTGTCACATTCTCCCCCTATTACAAGAATGTCGTTCGTGAAATTTTCGGTGTTGGTCATCTGAACTGGTGGTCTCTTGGAAGAGATGTGGGTACTTGCGTTTCATTTGATCCTCACGCTCCTAAGTGTACTCGGGTCCGCGCTTGAATTCCAATGTACCTTGACTAGTTTGACCTGACTGTGGCGAAGTTTCTGAACCTTCCAGTCTGTTACCTCGAGTGGCTCCTCAATGAAATGGAGTTGTTTGTCAATGTGGATTTCCTCAAGAGGGATAATCAATGACTCATCAGCAAGACAATTCTTGAGATTCGAAACATGGAACGTGTCGTTAACGCCACTGAGTTCCTTGAGCATCTTGAGTTTGTATGCAATTGGTCTGATTCGTGCAAGAATTTCAAATGGTCCTATGTATCTGGGATTGAGCATCCCACATTTCCCAAACCTGACCACTCCTTTCCATGGAGATACTTTGAGCAAAAATCTGTCACCCACTTGGAACTCTAAGGGTTTACGCCTTTTGTCAGCATAGCTCTTCTGCCTGTCCCTGACAGCTTTCAATTTGTCCCTGATTTGGAAGGTCTTGTCGGTTGTTTCCTGAATGAGTTCAGGACCTGTCAGATGCTTGTCCCTTACTTCAGCCCAACACACGGGCGATCGACACTTGCGTCCATACAACGCTTCGAAAAGGGCAGCTTTGATGCTGGTGTGGTAACTGTTATTGTAGGAGAATTCGATCAGCGGCAAATGTGTATCCTAATTTCCTCCAAAATCAATTACACATGCACGAAGCATGTCTTCCAGTGTCTGGTTGGTTCTCCCGCTTTGTCCATCAGTCTGAGGATGGTAAGCGGTGCTCATGTCCAATCGGGAACCAAGGGCTTCTTGCAACGAATGCCAAAATCTCGAAGTAAAGTGACTATCTCTATCGGAGATTATGGAAGTAGGACACCATGGATTGTCACGATTTCGTTGATGTATAACCTGGATAATTTCTCCGTTTTGTCCGTTTCTTTGATTAGCAAGAAATGTGTAGACTTTGTTAGACGGTCGATAATTACCCAAATCGCATCAAGACCTCGAGATGTCTTTGGTAACTTGGTGATGAAGTCCAAAGAGATTTGCTCCCATTTCCAAACGAGAATCTTTGGTTGGTGAAGCATTCCTGACGGCTTTTTGTACTTTGCCTTGACCTTTGAACGCGTTAAGCAACGTCTAACATAGGCCGCAATACAACCCTTGATGTTAGGCCCCCAATAAAACTCCTTGAGGTCCTTATACATCTTATCTGCACCAGGGTGTATTGATTACTTGGAGTTATGTGCTTCATCCAAAACCAAATCACACAATCCTCTATACAAGGGAACCCATATTCTATTCAATAAATAATTTGTCCCATCAGGCTTTGTTTCTAGCTGACCCACCTGACTATATAGAGCTTCTTTCCCAATGTTACTGTCCTTAAGAGCTTCCTGCTGAGCTTTGCGAATACAAGTGGTGAGATCGGTATGAATGGTCATGCCTAACGTGCGAACACGCAATGTCTTGACACGTTCCTTTCAGCTTAATGCGTCTACTACCACATTTGCCTTCCATGGATGGTACTTAATCGCACAGTCGTAATCATTGAGCAGCTCAACCCATCGTCTCTGACGCATGTTCAGATCCTTCTGGTCAAAGATATGTTGCAAACTCTTGTGATTGGTAAAGACAGTACACTTGGTCCCGTGCAGGTAGTGTCTACAAATCTTGAGCGCGAACATCACTGTACTCAATTCCAAGTCATGGGTTGTGTAGTTCCGTTCGTGCACCTTGATGTCACACCCAGCCAAGGCGGAAACGCGAGGTGCGACTTCGAAAGATTTCCAAGCACTAAGGTCACATGAGCATTGATTAAAATAAAGCGGGAACTTTCATTAAAAAACCAAATTCGTTCATCGTAGATTTAATTGTTTAAAAATAAAACCATTGTATGTAAATGTCTAGTATCAAAACAACAACACAACGGTCCAAAAGAAGGTATCCCACAAATGCTCGCACGCGACCCCCGCAAGTTCTACTATCCATGCTAATTTTCTGAAAAACATGCATTAAAGAAAATATAGGTCAACATAAAGTCGGTGAGTTCACGGGTTTTCTATATAGTAGACATGTAATCCAAAACTGACTAAATCATTGCCTAGCTAGGGCAATAATCAATATGTGATCTGACATGAGCCCATAACCAAACCTTGACATGTTGTGCATCGCCCATTGTACACTAAAGACAATGAAATAATGTGAAATACAAGCACTCTTTTGATACCTGTCATCCGGTCAGAGCGACTGACCAAGACTGAGGTGACAACCCAATAGATCTATCCCGGTGTTTCATGGCTAAGTCCATTGCTAATGGTCATGGTATGATGTATGACACGAGGGCTTAATGGATCCTGAACCGTCATGAATTGTAACTAAAAACTGTACGCATGTTTTTCCCCCGGAAAAATGTAAAAATTGTAAAAAGGCAAGCTTAAGCCTATGTTGTGTTATAACTAAATCTGGTATGGTGTGTCTAGTCTGGGATGCCCTAAGTTCATTTAAAGGCAACCTTAAGCCTATGTTGTGTTATAACTACCATGCAACTGTTCACCCGACTGGGACACCTATGGACCAGAGGCCTCTGTACCACTATCTACGTGTGTCACACACTTTATGTGTCAGAAAATGTTCGTTTTCTCGTTAAAGTGACTATGTTTAGTCTATTTTTGGTAAATCCAGTGTCTTGACTTACTAAATGTTACCGATTGTCACTTATGTCTCTGTTATGTAAGTTTAGGGTGGCATATGGATACACTTTTGACAATTTTGTATAAAAATGGCATCTTTAAGTATTTTGTGGTAAGTCTACATGACTTGGAGGTTGTGGAATGTTTGTGAATGCCATTCTTGTGTAAAAACTCTTGTTAGGATAAGGATGGTGACTAGCAAATCAGTGTGCATATGTATATATATATATATGGCCATGTGTGTATACATGTATATGTGAGGTATTTTGTTATTTCCAATCATGTGTTGGTAACCTCATGTGAATAAATATTATTTGTCTTTGTTCTTGTCGGGTCAACAAAGGTGAAATCGTATGTTCAATTGCATGATTTTGCATAGGTTTCCTATAGTCTAGCATGACATATTGGACTAACTAAGACCTTGGACTAACTAGTGCGTCTACTATTAGACTGTATGCTTTGGGATTAACCCGTTGGATCCATGTATAGTCCAACTTTGATGACATGTAATGATATGTACACTGTATACATGTAGCTAAGTGTACTGTTAGGATCTGAGTTTGATTTGTTTTGATTGTTTATAAATGAAATATGAATGAAGTTAAACAAATATGGAAACTGCAGCAGAATAGTAAACTATAAATCAAAACAAAGAGAATAATTATTTTCGAATCAAATTTCTCATTAGTCAAATGATTATAATGATTACACAATTACTCCCCCCCAGCCTAATCACTCACTGATTGTTTGTCTGAGAGAATGTTTGGAGTGATGAATAGAACAGTACATGCACTGTTCTATTTGTAGACAAACTAAACCACTGATGACCTACGGCTGACGTCACCTAAGACAGTGACATCTAACAAATATATAACAACATAAAACAACTGATGAATACAGACACTGTTACATTGGTAAGCTCTGATGACTAAACAGTTGATGGGTAAAACTCTGATGGTTCTATCCACTGTTGGAGCCTAAGTGCTCTTGGCTCTAACAGTCCTTGTCTTCAACAGTCTTTTAGCTCAACAGTTGTTTCTTCAATCAGCTCTTTGTGATCAGCACTTGTACTCTAGCAGTCTTTTGGGGGAAGTAACTTGAAAACACTGATTTATTATGGATCATATATATAGTATGTTTTGGCTTTTCAGATCATCTGTTCTTCTCCAGGTCAGCAGACCCAACAATCTCCCCCTAGAACAGATGATGCCAAAACTCAACCTTTATTGCCGATCTTTATTCCTCATCAGACATTCTCTAATTTGCCCTTTGAATTGTAATTCAAAGTTTAAGGAGAATAAGTCTTCAGCATCTCTTTCAAGCTCTAAGTTCAGAAGGTCTTGGAGATCATCTGCACACAGACCATATGCATCATCCATTCTTAACTTCCGAGCTTCTCCATCAGATCTGAGTAGAGTCAATTCGTGGGTATCTTTGTTGACCTTCCACTTTAGAATTTTTGAACCTGAGGATTTCTTGAGTTGCAAATTTATTTGGGATGAGTTTGGTGATGGAGGTCTCCCAATGATTCTTCTGAGTTCTTCAGAAATAGGGTCAGAAAAGTAATGGACTTGGTTGAAGATCCCTTCTTTCACAAATGTGTCAGCAAACTCTTTTTCATCTTCTTCTGACATCTGCTTCTACCTTTTGTACTGTCTCTTGGCAGCAATGGATAGGTCATATGTTGCAAGTAAGCTGTCAAGTGTAAAGGTTTGTTGGGATCTTTTAACCACTGGTGCATCAGAGTAAATTGGTTTTCTTAGTAGAGTGGAATCAGTTTTTCTATTCTCTTCAAGCTTCTTGTATGTTTCAACCAGTCTCAGCACAGACCATCTTGCCACAGACCTCATCTCTTCATAAAATACAATACAATACAATACAACACAACACAACACAACACAACACAACACAACACAACACAACACAACACAACACAACACAACACAACACAACACAACACAACACAACACAACACAACACAACACAACACAACACAACACAACACAATACAATGTTCTCTTCTTCATAAATGAGAAGATAACAAACTATATGTAACTACTAGCGTTTCAAACAAATAACTAATAGCTTAACTGAATATATAAACTAATACATGCGTAGATCAATGTTATACAAGATGATTAACAAAATGTAGAAACCAATCATACACCAGATTAATAAGTTTTATATAAATTTATAAGGAAGTACTATAATAAGGTAAACATAAAACAGACAACAATAACTTTACTAACCATAATTGGTGTAATGTGGTGATGTCACATAATATACCCTATATAATCCAAACTTTTTAACTTTAATTTATTTCCTCAAACACCATGTATAATTAATTGTGTTGCTAGATTAAGACCCATTTTCATTAGATACATAGGAAACTAATGAGACCTCATAAAGTTCTGATTGCCCGACTTCTAGATCTAAACTTCTAGTATCCTCAGATGTTTGTTGTGGAGTCAAAAAATGGGTTGTAGATTTCTTTAAGTTTCCTAGCTCTACTACCACATCTTTCATTGTAGGTCTCTCATAACCTTTTAAACTAAGGCATCTTTTCACTAAGTCAGCTACAACTTGTATGTGCTCAAGATTCCCTTCGTCTAATATTCGAGGCTCAATAATTCCATGTAAGCGATTTTGAGCAACTGGACAAAGTATGTTGCCAAATTCTTTTCATCATTGGATCTATCAGCGCTAATGACCTTTTTCCCGGTCATGAGTTCTACAAGGACCACTCCGAAGCTATATACATCACTTTTCTCAGTTAGTTGGCTTGTATTGAAGTACTCAGGATCCAAATACCCTAGTGTACCTTTAACAAGAGTCGTTACATGCTCATGATCTAATGGGATTAACCTTGATGCACCAAAATCTGAAATTTTTACGGTGTAATTATCATCTAGTAATATGTTGGTAGACTTGACATCTCGGTGCATGATTGGTATAGTGGTTTCTGAATGAAGGTATGCAAGCACATTAGCAGCTTCAACAGCTATTCTCAATCGGTTTTCCCATGATAACCAGCTCAGTCCACCCATTCTAGAATGAATGTGATGGAAAAGAGTGTTGTTAGAGATGAATTCGTAAACTAATACAGGGATTTCCTCTTCTAAGCAACACCCTAATAACTTTACCACATTTCGATGAATAACTTGTGTTAGAATAAAGACTTCATTTATGAACTGCTCTGCTTGGCTCCCATCCACTATTATAGATTTCTTTATGGCAACTAAACGTTTATCAGACAATACTCCCTTGTACACTATGCCAAAAGCTCCTTGACCAATAACATTGTCTTGAGAATAATTGTTACTGGCTTTCATAAGTTGTGCAATGCTAAACAAAGTCATTGAATCATGAGACCCATGTGATTTAATCTTTTCTTTTAGTAACAAGCCTCCATTTTTTTCAAAGAACTTTTCTCGAAGCTTCATTACCTTCCTCCTCCTTATACAATAGACAATCCCCAATATAGCAGAAAGTAATGCTAATAGGCCAAACATCATTGCTACATGTGAATTGAATAAAAACACTTTAATTAGTGTTTGTGCTTGTCTCAGTTTAGGTGAACATGCTTTTAAATAACTAACATCTTGAAAAGATTATTTTCATAGTTATATTACTAGTTGATATACACATACACATATTTCAAGAAATATTACCTATTATGAATATGGATGAAGATAACTTTGAACTGTTATGGTGTTGACAACCATTTCGTATTTTTGCATCACCAAAAGATCGCAATGGACAAGTACAATTATAACTCCCCAGGGTATTTTTGCAATCGCCAAAGCAAGGATAGGTTTCTGGATCATCACACTCATTGATGTCTAAAAAAAACTAAGCAACGTTATCAAAATGTCCATAAAATAGGATCACATGTAACTATATTAACATTAAAAAAATTATGTTGCCTAAAATTAAACAATCTACATAATGAGATCCAACTGTCAAATGAAAATAATTAATATACATAGAACATAAATGAAAATAACTTTTTACCTTGCATTATTTATCTTTTGAATGGTTAACATCATTAGAAACAACGAACCCACAAAATGGGACGGATTACGTTGCATTGGTTAGAAAACAAAAATAAATCATTGAAGCTTGCATGAGACGATGGAGACAGAAACTACAATCTTAATCACCCAAAACGATGTGCTTCATGTAACTACGCAAGAATCTCACTAAATATTAAACTAGTGGGTAATAGCAGGCAATCATACGGTGTTGGTCGATTTCAACTAATTTTACATGACTATTAACCTAACAAAAATACTCATGTAGGAATATTATTTTAAATAAGAATGTAATGATGGATGACGTTATACAAAGTTTATTTGTAGAAGTAGTTAAAACCTAACTATAAAAATAAAATAGTTTAAAACCTATATGTTTATAATAAAAGTTAAAATAGTTTAAAAATTTTCTATTTATTAATTACATACGTTCTATTAATATATTGTATACTTTCTTTCATTTAAGAAATTCAAAATTTGAAACTCTCCATGGGAGACTCCCTACGAAAACAAGGAAATAACTGGAGTTTCAAGAAGGCAAAGATACGGTCAAGTACTTCATCACAAACCTTCCAGAGAAATGTGGCGGTAAAGATTTGGAAGACTTACTGAAGACTCTTAGGGAGATAACAAAGAATTACATTGCTAGGAAGAGGGATAAACAAGGACGGAGATTCGGCTTCGTCATGTTCAGGAGGATCAGAGATAATGAAGATTTAGACAACAGTATGAGGAACCTATGGATGGAAAGCTATAAGCTACGACCGAATGTGGCAAGGTTCACAGTAGAAACGAAGAAGTCGTCCAAAAAAGAAGTTACAGAGAGTTCGGATCGGGTTGTGGAAAGATAGGAAGAAGGAGTTCGTTTTCAAAGTGATGATAAAAGTGCTAGTTATTTTAGAGAGATCTTGATAGGAGTCAAAGATGAAAAGAGAGAAGAGGAGTTGGTGGTAATCCCGGACCGTATCAACAAGTTCATCGATCGGCATGGTAAAGCAGTGGAGGCAAGAATCCTAATCATTGATAAGTTGAAGAAAATTGTTGATTTGGTTAAGGAGTTATATTTCAATGATGGTGTTATTCAGTATTTGGGTGGCTTGTCCGTGCTGATAACTTTTAATGATTTTAATGATGTCGAGGAATTCAGGAAGTCAGCGATGTCTAGGGTTGATTTCTTTCATTATATAGACATATGGGAAGGTCAATCGTTTCCTTACAAAAGGTGGCATGGTTTAAAGTGAAAGGTGTTCCGCTAAATATTTTATCTAACGAAACTTTATATTGGATGGAAGAAATCGGGGATTGGATTCCGGATTTCTAATTTAATAAACCAGCCATTGTAAAGGACCCGATGGAAGATTCTAATGTTGTTAAACATGATGTGCAGACACTGGAATCTCGGAAGGATGAGTTGCCGGCCGATGAGCCTATTTTTGGTAATGAGGAAAAGATGGAAACTGAGTCAAAACCTTTCCATAATAGGGGAGAGGTTAATGGTTCACCTTTAATGCCCAATAAAGGTGATTTTATTTCTATTAGGAAAGAGGATATGCAAGATGGAATGTGTTGTCAGAAGTAATTTTTTGAAAATTTGAATGAGGTCAACCATGATAAAAGGGTTCAAGCGTCCAGAAGGCAAGTTAAAAAACCTCAGAGGTAAACAGGCCCACGTGAAGATGCTTTCAAAAAGATGAGAGACCCAGTTATATTAAGAGGCCTTGGTTAGATTTTTACCCAAATGGCTTAGACCTATTTGGTTTGGATGTTATTCTTGGACTTCACAAGACAAAACTTGAAGGGAGGAGTGGGCCTATCAATAAAGTAGCACATGAAAAAGTAAGAGACAATCGAATTAAGACATAAGACAGGAAGATAGATCTTAATTCACATCCTACAAGAAGCGAAGAGGTGAAGTAGAACAATAGTTTAAGTGAAGTCGGTCCGGTTCAAGAACAATCCAGAGATAATATTGAAGATGGCATCAATAAAGAAGTGGCAGAAACTATGGATTTTGGAATCAAAGTTGGAGCTAAGTTAGGTATGTTTCAAAGTCTGTTTCGAGAATCTATTTTGGTAGAAGGGGAATAAGCGATTCTAAGATGAATTACTTATCCATAAATGTAAAAGGCTTAGGGGCTGACAGCAACAGTGGTTGGATGAAAGGGTTAAAATCAAGGTTTGACTTTTCTTTGATGGCGATTCAGGAGACATGGCCAGAAAATGTTAGTAATTATTATCTCAGTAGTTTATGGGGTAACGATGATTATGATGTCAATATTGTAAATTCTTCGGGTCGTTTGGTTGGGTTGGTGAATATATGGAACCCAATAATTTTCAATAAGTCTTCAACAATTTATGAACAAAACTTTGTCTTGACTTCTGGAAGTTTGGTGGTGAATAGTTTGAACTTGAATATTATGAACATTTATGCAGCTCAAAGTGTGGTTGATAAGAGGGCCCTGTGGGGTCGTGTTAAATCTCTGATTGAGGGACATCTTGGTTTTTGGATCCTGTTGAGTGATTTTAATGTTGTGAGGTTTCTTGAGGAAAGAAAGAACTCGACATTTAACAGTGTGAGTGTCGATGATTTTAATAGTTTTATTGATGAGATTGGATTTTGGGAGTATTATATGCGGAGGAACAAATACACGTTCATGGTGGGTAATGGTAACGGGTACAATCTAAGTAAGATTGATCAAGTTTTGGTTTGACAAAGATTTTTTGGTAAGTAGCACGATGCTTGTTTGAGAGCTCTTCCAAGAGAAAGTTCAGACCATTGTCCGCTCTTGTGATCTTTGGTTGACTTGAATTATGGGGCTAAACAGTTTTGATGGTTTAACTCTTGGCTTGATGATAGAGAAGGATGCTAAGAGAAGGTTAAAAGTATTTTGGTATGTTGTAGTTTTGAAGGCCCGCCGGGTACTAATATTACTAATAAATTTAAAAGACTCAAGGCGGAGCTCAAACTATGGTGTACCGAGGTGACAAAAAAGGAAGGAGAGGGGTTGATTAATATGAAAGAACAGATAGAGAGGCTAGAGTTGATGATGGAAGAAATGGATCTCAATGATTCTAAATCATGGATTTTCAAAGAGTGTAAAAAAGAAGTTGGCCTTATGAATCATATGAAGAATAAGGATCTTAAGAAAAAATCGAGAGTTAGGTGGGCGACGAAAGGGGATAAAAATTCTGCTTTCTTCCAAAAGGTGATCAATGATAGGAAAGCAAAAAATGAGATACCAGGTTTGATGGTGAATGGGGAGTGGATAACTAAATCGGTGCTTGTTAAAAGGGAGGTCTTCAAGCATTTAAGGAATGTATTCATCTCCAAAGTTGTAAGCTGACTATAACTTCTTTGTGATAATATTAAGAATCTTCCACCCGAATGCTTAGAAGATTTATCTTGACACTTTTCTAAAGAAGAAATAAAGCTTGCGGTGTTCGATTGTGGAAGTGACAAAGCCCCGGGTCCAGACGGTTTCAATTTTAATTTTTTGAAGCATTTTTTGGCCTTTTTCGAAGACGGCTATGTTAATTTGATGGACATTTTTTATGATACGGGGCACATAAACCGGGGATGCAGTTCCGCTTTCATTACACGTATTTCGAAATCTAAGTCTCTGGTAAGTTTAAAGGAATATCGGCCTATTACATTAATAGGAATTATAAGCAAAGTGATCTCCAAAGTGCTCGGTTCTCGTATTAAAAAGGTTATGGGGATGGTGATTTCTAAAATCCAAAGCGGGTTGTTGAGAGATTGGTTTATCCTCGATGGTCCGCTTATGATAAACAGATTTCGATAAGGCCTATGATAATGTCGACTATGCGTTTTTTATTTCTATTTTTAAACAAATGGGATTCCCAAATTGTTGGTGTTTATGGATCTAAGGGGTTCTTAATTCGGCCAGATTCTCGGTTCTTGTTAGCGGAGCGCCTACACATGATTTTCAGTGCCAAAAAGGTTCACGACAAGTTGATTCCCTATCCCCATATCTTTTTCTCATTGTTATGGAGTCTTTTTCGTGCATGGTTAATAAGGCGGTTACAGTAGGGGAGCTCGAAGGCATTAAAGTTTCAAATAATGGTCCAATTTTTTCTCATCCTCTTTATCCTGACGACGCTTTAATTGTTGGTAATTGGTCGAAGATTGAAATTGAAAAAACTGCCAGATTGCTTAGACTGTTCCATCTTTGTTCCGGTTTAAAAATTAACCTTCATAAATCTCGCATGTATAGGATTAGGACGCTTGATGAAGAGTTGACTAGTATGGCAAATGTTATAGGTTGCAAAAAGGGTTTAATTCTATTTGATTATCTTGGTATCAAGGTGGGCGCAAATATGAAGCGGCTAAGTCAATGGTAGCCGGTTATTGATAAATGTCACATTCGGCTTGCTTCTTGGAAAGCTAAATCCATATCGATGGGTGGTCGGCTTACACTCATTAAATCAGTGTTAGCCAGGTTATTGATATGCTATTTCTCCATATACAAAGCTCAAATAAAGGTGATTGATATCATGGAAACAATCATGAAACATTTTCTATGGGCAGGGGACAATGAGACGAAAAAAATTCATTGAGTCTCGTGGGACGTGGTTTCAACTCCTAAGAAAGACGTGGGCTTAGGAGTTTCAAAACTTTCCGATGTTAATATGGCGATTTTGGTTAAGTGGGCTTGGAATTTTAAAAACAAGAGGCAGGGGTTGTGACGTAAGATGATAGAAGCTTTTCACGCAAATACAACGAAATAGGGTTTTATTCCTGTTTATAAAAATTTAACAAGATGTTGGAAGTCAATCGCTACATTTTTTAAATCCATTTCTATTCAAGACCAGAAGCTTGATTTTTTCTTTAAAGGGGTGATTGGAGACGGGAAAGACATTCGGTTCTAAACAGATTTTTGGATAGGTACTCAAGTGTTGAAGGATAGATGGGCGAGTTTATTCTTATTAGTCGCTCACAAACAAAACACAATGGAGAATGTTTGGAAGAATCACTTAAACAACAGGGATGGTACAGGAGATTAGATTGGAGAGCCAAGCTTGGATGTGGGATGTATAGAGCTGCAACAGAGTCTCTCTTTACTGTAGCAACTCACTTTGAATCCGAGGTTTGATGTTCGGAGATGGGACGCAAAAGCAGACGGTATTTTTATGGCAGATTGTAAGGATCGAATAATCAAAGGCAGAAATGTTCATAGAGATCAATGGATGTGGTGGATCCCATGGATTCCTCTCAAGGTTAATGTTTTTATTTGGCGTGCCGAGATGGACCATACTCCTACTAGGATGGCGTTGAGTAGAAGAAGGGTCTATATTCCATATACGAAGAGTGTTCTGTGCGATGTAAAATCACTAAACATATATTCACCGGATGTGGTTTCTCCTTCAGGATTTGGTCGTTGTTCGGAAAATGGTGTAGAATTGACTTGGTCTACGCCTTTGATCTAAAGGGCCTGTTGTGGCTTTATGATTTTATGGCTGGGAATAATTGGGGCAAAAAAAGTGATAGATGGAATTGTTATGATTACTATGTGGGCTACTTGGAAGGTGAGGAATGGTAAGAAGTTCTCAAGAAGACTCCCGAAGGTTACAGACGTGGTGGCTAGTATTAAATCGTTTTCATTTCTTTGGTTAAGGAATATGTCTAGATATAAAGATCTTTGGTGGAAGGATTAGGTTGTTTACTCTTTGTACATGTTGTAATTGGTTTTTGGTCCGGTCTTCGCTTTGAGGACTTGATCGTATTTTAATGAAATTCACTTAAAAAAAATTAAGTTATGTTAAGTCCTATTTCATTTATATGATTTGTACCAGAATTATCTATATTCAAAATTTTTTGAAGTTTCATTTAATACAATAACATACTTCCATACATGGGTGTTCTGTTTTTGACTTTTATGAAATTTTAATAAAATATAAGTTGATAACGTTTGTTTTATTATCACAACAAACTTTCTAAATCTTTGAGATTTGAAATATCGTATAACGTTATATCGAAAACTTTGTTACAGGAAAACTTTGAAAACTCTAACTTCTAGAGCTTCTGTTTTTATGAAAATTTTAGGGTATTTAATCTACATGATTTTAAGCATTTTGACCCAAAAAAATCATAAATGCGCTGAGCACTTTTTTGTAAAAAAGATAAATAAGTTTTCGGGTAACACGTTGTTAACACATGTTAATTTCGCTTAGCATGTGTTAGTCGAAAATTTATTTATTTTTTTAGAAAATAGTGCTCGGCGCTTTTTTTGAATTTTTTTAGCCCAAAATGCTTAAAATCATGTATATTACATGCCCTAAAAGTTTCATATAAAAAAAAGCTCGGGAAGTCAGAGTTTCCAGATTTTTCACTATAACAAAAGTTTCCACATGATGCTAACCCTTGAAATATCTCTTCTTTTATATATATTTTTGTTAGGTATTAGTATTTAAACAATCAAAACATAATCTACATCACATGTCATGGCTAAGTTATCATACACAGTGTAATGATATGCAACGAATTATTTAATCCAAAGAAAATAAGATAAAACTGATAAAAAAAAAAAAAGAGGTATGTTATTTACACAATAACAAAAAGGAAGTTTGCACAGCCCTCTACGGCCCGTAGAGGGCTCTACGGGCCGTATAGGGGGTCAGTGTAATAAATGCTCAACCCTCTACGTCCCGTAATGCCCTCTACGGGCCGTAGAGGTGGGTTGGTCGAGTGCATTTAAACCCTAGACGGCCCGTAGAGGGCTCTACGGCCCGTAGGCAGTACGAGGTCATTGAATGAAGTGTCTGACATTCAGTGTGTCAGTCTGAAAAAGCTAACCCTCTACGGGCCGTAGAAGGCTATACGGCCCGTAGAAAACCAGGTTGTTGGGAGCATTAAACCCTATACGGCCCGTATAGGCCTCTACGGGCCGTAGAGGGTCCAGATATATTCTTCTTCCTTGTCTTCTTTCTTCAGTTAACGAAAGAAAATTTAAAAACGCGGTGCACAAAAATCCGATCGATTCCAAGCTACCACGATGTCTTCGGGTCACTACGGTAATGTTTCGGATGAATGGGAGCATTCGTTTAGCCTATCTCACGTCTCGGAAAGCCTTTTCGGAGCCGTGGTGGAACGTGGTGAGGAGGAGGTTAGCTCCGTTGTTCGCTATGGTGACGGGAATGCACTACCCGATTTGAACCTGCTGCCCGATTTGAACCAGGAGTACGTAGAAGAACCGGGGTCATTTTACTTGCCTCCGCCAAGTCATCCACAGTACGAGGGAGGTGATAACGTTGGCGAGGAACCTGTCCCGGATGTTTCGTACGAAACGAATCAGGTGTGTTTATGAATTTGCACTTGTTTATAATTTAGACCCATGTATATTTAGACTCGTATATTTAGGGTTTGTGAGATATTTAGACCCGTGTACATATTTAGACTCGTATATTTAGTCCCGTACCTAAATTTGTTTTAGGGTTTGTGAGATTTGAACTCGTATATATTAGTTGTTATTTGAACTCGTAGGGTTTGTGAGATTTGAACTCGTATATATTAGTTGTTATTTGAACTCGTAGGGTTTGTGAGATTTGAACTCGTAGGGTTTGTGAGATTTGAACTCGTATATATTAGTTGCTATTTGAAGTCGTATATAAATTTTGCAGGTATTCAGGTCTCTTAAAGACCTCAAAGAGTGGGTTTATCAAAGAGCAAAAGAAAATGGTTACATTACCGTATTCGGACGTACTGTTTCTGAAGGCAGGGGGCCGAATAGGAGGGTAACATCGGCATGGATACGACGTGACCGTAGTGGCGTACATCATAGTGTAGCCACGGTTTGAAAGACGGGCAGTAAAAAATGTAATTGCCCGTTTCAACTAATAGGGAGATACCACTCCGGCCACGATGGTTATATTTTGGAGGTCCAAAACCAAACACATAATCACAAACCTTTCCAACACATCGAGGGTCACGCGTATGCTAGGAGGCTGGGTCCGGCCGAGTTAAAATTGGTGGATACACTTTATTTTCAAAATGTTACGCCAGTAGACATACATTCGGCCGTTAGAAAACAAAACCCGGATAGTCCCTGCATCTTAAGAGACATACATAACACAATAACCAAGGTTAAGCATTTGTTATACGGCGGCAGGACTCAAATGCAGGTATTATTATTATTATTATTATTATTATTATTATTATTATTATTATTATTATTATTATTATTATTATTATTATTATTATTATTATTATTATTATTATTACTTCTTTATTATTATTATTATTATTATTATTATTATTACTTCTTTATTATTATTTTTTAATTATTATTATTGCTATGCAGGTACTCGAAGCCACATTGGTGGAAAAAAAATTTGTTTACTTCACCCGGAGGAATGACTCGACAAATGCGATCGAGGATA
The DNA here is from genome assembly GCA_028751855.1 of Ambrosia trifida. Classification (NCBI taxonomy): domain Eukaryota; kingdom Viridiplantae; phylum Streptophyta; class Magnoliopsida; order Asterales; family Asteraceae; genus Ambrosia; species Ambrosia trifida. The sequence goes on from CM054126.1 coordinate 91,306,173, forward strand.
TTTTGTTTGTCCATCCCACCTCGCACAGGTTATGGCGTGCGTTCCCGCATGTGCTGATGATTGATGCGACCTACAAAACGAACGAGTATAAACTTCCGTTTGTTCAAGTTGTGGGTATGACATCAACATCCAAGTCGTTTTGTGTCGCCCATGCATTCATCTCCCGTGAAAAAAAGGATAACTACCTATGGGTGCTACAAAGGCTTAAAGAGTTGCTAGAAGATAGTACGGAGCCCCGTGCTATAATAACTGATTGTGAGAAAGCCTTGATGAATGCATGCGACATTGTATTTCCAGCAGCTTCGAAGTTGTTATGCAGGTATACATATTATTATTATTATTATTATTATTCTTATTAATTATTTTTATTATTATTTTTATTATTATTATTATTATACATTCAGGTATCACATTCAACGAAATATATTGAAGCACTGCAGACAAGCCTTTGGAAATGCAGATTGGGAAATATTCGTGAAATCTTTTAAGCGATTATGTAGATCTTCATCTCCGGAATTTTATAGTCTCTGGTTAGACCGATTCTACAAACGACTATGTCAGGACGAACGAGCTGGTACATATTTTATTAATTTAGTTTAAAACGCATACATACACACATTAACAAATATCTTTTTTCTATCTTTTACAGGTGTTTTTGAATATATAGACCGGGTCTCGCTCCGTGACTACAAAGAAAGGTTTGTTTCTGCATGGACAGACACAAACTACAACTTTGGTCAGTATACGACCAACAGAGTTGAGAGCCAGCATGCAAGGTTTAAGATGCACATTAAGGGGGCTAACAACTCACTCCACAAACTTGTGATGATTGCAGACGATGTTGTAACGTCACAAGAGAGGGCAATAAACCACTCGTTTGAAGAGAGTTTATCTGTGAAAAAGGTGCACCATGACATACCTCTTTTTGAGGACCTACTCGGTAAAGTTTCCCATGCAGCGATCGAGAAGTTGAAAAAAGAGATAACAAATATAGAGAGGTTGAAGGAATGAAAAATGAGTTGTGGTCACCAGCTTTTCACGAGTTCTGGGTTGCCGTGTGCATGTCAATTAGATTCGTATATAAATAAAGGTAATACCATTACTTTATTATTATTACTATTATTATTATTATTATTACTACTACTACAACTATTATGTTTATGTTTATGTTTATGTTTATGTTTATGTTTATTGAATACAGGAATAAAAATACAGCTGTCCGAAATAGACGTCTTCTGGACACGACTGAATTACGAACCGGAAGTAGTATAGGGGGAACGTGACCTTGCGAGTGAGTGGGAGATAGTCAAAGAGACACTGATGTCTCAATCACCACGCGTTCAAAGAAATATGTTGTCAAAAATAAAGTCGGTGGTAAATCCAAGTATGACTGACACTTAACCTCCTGAGGTACAAAAGAATACTCGCGGGCGCCCAACTACATAATTAAAGAAAAAAAACAGCAGGAGGATGCGCAAGAAGATGTTAGTATTTTTATTATTATTATTATTATTATTATTATTATTATTATTATTATTATTATTATTATCCATTGTAGGAAGACGAGCCTGTTAGAAGACGTAGGCCATCAGACCCGGGTAAAGATAAAATGAGAGTGTGTAGCAAAAAGTATCCACTCTTAGTAGGGGACAGGTACATAAATAACTATTTATACATACATACATATGTACACATCCCCTAATCATGATTTCCCAATGTTTGGCGGTGACAGGTATAAATTTGTGCTTAGACAATTTAAGCATCAGATTGATCCCCTTTATCGACGGTTTGTCACGCATATTCAAAATGTTCAGCCAGACGGTAACTGTGGGTTCCGATCTGTAGCTTTGGCTTTGGATATGGAGGAGGAAGACTGGGATTTGATCCGCCACCTTCTTAAAGAAGAGATGATGGGTCAATACCATGAGGATTGGTACGAGATTTTGAACCAATTCGACGATAACGGTTTCGCCCGCATATACTCGTCCTTAGATTGGACGGGAGTCGGGAACACACCTAATTCAAAGTGGATGGAGATGCCTTTGACTGGATTAGTGATTGCTCAGGCATTTGGTGTGGTCCTTCAATTCTTCAGTCCTCTTGGAACGAGCACATTCTTCCCTATTCACAAGCATCCTCAAAGCGTGCCAGAACATCGGGTCATTTCGATGGCCTTCGTGAACGGCAACCACTTCATCATGCTAAAGCTAACAGACGACGCTCCGATGCCTTATCCGAATGGAACATGGAGGCGTTGGGTAGATGTAAATCACAACCCATGGTTAGCACTATACAGGGATCGTCTTGATGAGGGGCGTAGGCTATCTCAAAGAGATCCAGAGTTGTTTGACCTAACAGGCTGTCCTGATTCTTCTGATAGTTCGGTGTAAATTTGTTTTTATAATGTATAATGATTTATTAAATACATTTTTTTATTTTTTATTATTATTTTACATATACAATATGAAATGAAAACGTTATTTTATAAAAAAAAAAAACCTATACCACCTAATTAAAACTAACAAAATTTAAAAAAAACAAAACTTCTATTGGGCCGTAGAGGGCTCTATGAGCCGTAGAAGAGATTTATCTACGGGTCGTAGGGCCCTCTACGACCCGTAGGCTTCTGGGACAAGCTCGTAGACACCATCTATGGCTCGTAGAGGCCATTGAGCCTACGGGCCGTAGAGGCCTCTACGAGCCGTAGGCAAAATTTTTTGATTTCTAAAAACTTTGTAAAGTTTATAAAAAGTTAATCAGTAGTTTTTTTAAAAAAATTGGAGTCTACAACCCGTAGGGGTCCCTACGGGCCGTAGACTAGGATTTTTTTTAAAAAAAATGTGGTTTTCAGTGATATGTTATATTTAAATTTTCTGGATATAATTCCAGCGAACTGGTAGCCCAGATGGTTTATATATGTGTGTATATATTCTCTTGTATATGTGTGTGTGATAATGTGCCCAAGTTCGATCCTTGTCCCACCCCGTTTTTTTTAATTTTGTTTACCTACGGGCCGTAGAGACCTCTACGGGACGTAGGTAAAGCAGTTAATTTTTTTTTTTGATTTGGTTTACCTACGGGCCGTAGAGACCTCTACGAGCCGTAGGTAACCAGTTAAAACACAAATACACAGATCAGTCGACCATTTCCCCCAATTCAAAAAAAATCATCCCAACCCTAACCCCCCACCGCCCCCTTCGACCAAAACTACCATCACCACCCTAATCCACCACCACCACTTCCTTCTCCACCACTGCAACCACCACGAGGTGCTAATCCACCGAAGATTATATATAACAAAGATCGAAGAAACAGGTTTTTTTTTTTTTTTTTTTGTTTTTCTTCGTTTTTTTTTTCTTTAAATGATGTGTGGGGTGGGGTGGGTGTGTGGTGGTGGTGGTGGGCTGTTGTGGTGGTGGTTGGGTGGTGGTTGGGTAGGGTGAGTGGTGGTGGGGCTGTGGTGGTTGGGTAGGGTGAGTGGTGGTGGTTGGGTGGGTCTGTGGTGGTTGGGTAGGGTGAGTGGTGGTGGGTGGGTGGGTCTGTGGTGGTGGTTGGGGCTGTGGTGGTTGGGTAGGTCTGTGGTGGTGGTGGTGGTGGGGCTGTGGTGGTGGTGGGGCAGTGGTGGTGGTGGGGCTGTGGTGGTGGATATAGTTTTGGCGATTTCTTTTGAATCGCCAAAACTATATTAGTTTTCGCGTTTCTTTTGAATCGCCAAAAACTATATAGTTTTGGCGATTCTTTTGAAACGCCAAAACTATATTAGTTTTGGCGTTTCTTTTGAATCGCCAAAAACTATATAGTTTTGGCGTTTCTTTTGAATCGCCAAAACTATATTAGTTTTGGCGATTCTTTTGAAACGCCAAAACTATATTAGTTTTGGCGTTTCTTTTGAATCACCAAAAACTATATAGTTTTGGCGTTTCTTTTGAATCGCCAAAACTATATTAGTTTTGGCGATTCTTTTGAATCGCCAAAAACTATATAGTTTTGGCGTTTCTTTTGAATCGCCAAAACTATATTAGTTTTGGCGATTCTTTTGAATCGCCAAAAACTATATAGTTTTGGCGATTCTTTTGAATCGCCAAAAACTATATAGTTTTGGCGTTTCTTTTGAATCGCCAAAACTATATTAGTTTTGGCGATTCTTTTGAATCGCCAAAAACTATATAGTTTTGGCGATTCTTTTGAATCGCCAAAAACTATATAGTTTTGGCGTTTCTTTTGAATCGCCAAAACTATATAGTTTTGGCGATTCTTTTGAAACACCTTAATTATAGAAACGCCCTAACTAATTATATATTCTTTGATTTTGCAGTTATGGCAGATTTTCTAGACGAGCAGTACATGGGCGAGGAGGAGGAGGAGCAGCAGCAGGAGGAGGATGAGGCCGTGGTGCAGGCGGGGGCTGCCATGGCAGGGGGTGACTTGTCAGGCTATGAGCATTGCAGTTTTCTGCGAGTTGATTACCCGGGTGCCAGATTTCATAGGTTGAGGAAGAAGAAGATTGGAAAGGCGCGTGGGATTTCTTGGGACGCGCTTCGGGAGTGTAGGGGTGCTGAGGCGATTGCCCGACAGTGGATCCCGGAAGGGAGCCCACTGGACAGGTTTTTCGACGACTTTTGCGCGCCGTCCCATCAGCCGTTGGTGATAGAGTTTCTATCCACCTTTCGGTTTCGCCCGCCCACCGCCGGATCGTCGGACGCCGGATCGTCGGGCGCCGGATCGTCAGGCCGCCCACCGAGGGATATTAAGTTTTCCATACTCGGCGTTGAGTATGGTTATTCTCTAGATGAGTGGGCTACGCACATCCGGTGGTACACTCGCGACGACCTTGTAGAGGTATTTATTATTTTTATTTTTATTCTTATTATTTTTGTTTTTGTTCTTATTCGAAATGTTAATGTTAATGTTAATGTTCAGGATGTCTACACTAGGGCGGTGACTACTGTCGCTGATGACGTCCTCTATGCGTGGTGGCCCACCATTGGCGGTTCCGAGTTCGGCAACCCGGCACAGAAGTATTATTATTATTATTATTATCATCATTATTATTATTTTTCAATATCTTTGTTCTGATTATTATTACTATTATTATGCTGTGCAGGGAGAGGTGTGACAGGGCATCCAACATTCGTCACCCCGTAGTTCGTTACATTCACCGTTGCATTACTTATTCCCTAACGGCACGGGGGAATAGTAACGAGCGGGTGACGAAGACGGACCTGATGTACCTGCATTGTATACTCACCGGCACGCCGATTGCCTTGCATCGGGTCATGGCCGAGTTTTTTGCCTCCTTCCACCATAAGCCGTTGAAGGGAGGCATCCCATGCGGGGGGCTCATCAGCAAGATTGCTGAGCGCTGCGATGCTGTGAAGTATTACGGTTATGTTAACCGTAATCGGTTTCCGTCACTACCGCCCAGGTATTTCGGTTATTAATGTTATTATTATTATTATTATTATTATTATTATTATTATTATTATTATTATTATTATTATTATTATTATTAATGTTAATGTTTTTGAGTTTCTTTCAGCCCAATAGGTCTATCCACGATGAAGGCTATGCTTTGTGCGGCGAAGAAGGCGAAGACGCCGGATCATGATGAGTTCCACTATCTGATTGGTCCCGGTGGCGTGGAGTTTGTGCATGAGCCGTTAGTACATCAGGGCCTTAGAGGTATTATTATTATTATTATTATTATTATTATTATTATACTTATTATTATTATTATTATTATTATTATTATTATTATTATTATTATTATTATTATTTGGGAAACTTGTAGACAACTTGTGTTGTCTGGTTTGCCTAAAAACAGGGGAAACTCTGCCCAATTTTTTTATAAAATCCTGGAATATTATTATTATTTATTAATTATTTATTGTTATCCATTGCAGGTGATGCTGTGGAGGTCGGGTTGCAGTTTGTGCATGAGCAGGAGGGGGGCGGTCTTAGGGACGTCGAGATGCCTCAGCAGCAGCCTGAGGACGTGCAGATACCGGCGCGCGTTTATCACTCTCTTAGGTTGCCTGCTGATGTTAGGGCGGACGTTCGTGCGGCTGCCGAGGAGGCTGTCGAGATGCGTGCGTGGCGTCAGCAGATGGACACCTGGCGTCAGCAGCAGGACACCGATACGCGTCAGTGGCGTGATCGGCAGGACGACGCGATGCGCTGGTTGATTGCTGGCCAGCAGGATATGTATCGCCACCTAGGCATGCAGGCTCGTGTCCCACCGACTTTAGGGACCAGCACGGACGAGCCCGTGACGTCCTCCCAGCAGCCGGAGACGTCTTCGCAGCAGCCCGGGACGGCGCCGCCGACTGACTCTACGATGTTTTATTTCTGATCATCTTATGTATTTAAACAATCTTTTATTTTGAACGCTTCTGTTAACGTTTAGTTTTATTTTTTTGCGTATATAAACGATTAGTTTTATTTTGAACGTTTCTGTTAACGTTTATTTTACACGCTTATCGAGACGACGTTGGTTTATATTGATTTATGTTATAAACAATTGTGTTCACGTTTTACATGCTTGTGTTAATGTATTACACGCTCGGGATTAATTATTACATAATTAAAATGATTTAAAAAAAAAAAAACCCTATCTACGGGTCGTATAGACCTATACGGGCCGTAGAGGCTGCCTAAGACTGGTTTATGTTATATTAAAACTTTCCAACTAAGAAACCAGCGAACTGGTAGCCCAGATGGTCCCCATATACTTAATAAGACTTTGTGTGTGTGTGTTTGTGTGATAATGTGCCTAAGATCGAACCTCGTCCCAAACGTTTTTGGTTTTTTTTTTTTTTTGTCTACGACCCGTAGGGGTCTATACGGGCCGTAGGCACCATAAAACATCAATCTTCTCCTTCTTCATTCTCAAAAATAATAAGACTACTTCTACGAGCCGTAGAGGCCTCTACGGCTCGTAGGCAATCATTACCAATGATTGTATGATTACCAATCATTGGTAATGAGTACCTACGAGCCGTAGAGGCCTCTACGGCTCGTAGAAGTCTGAAAAAATTGGCTCTACGACCCGTAGAGCTCTCTACGACCCGTAGAGCTCTCTACGACCCGTATAGGGTTGTCTGAATAAAATTGCTACTTGTGCAAATATCCGGAGCCAAAAAAAATAGTCAACGAATTAGTCGCAATAATATGTTGCACGTTAATCAATTAAGTAGCATATATGTAATTTCAGAAAACTAGAAATAAAATTACTGGTTGTGCTAGATGAATCATACATAGCTGACGTGTTAAACATAGAGAGATAGTACATTTAGAAGTTAGAACCACCATATAATACTTTTTATGAAAACGATGCAAATATATATTTGAAACTTACCTTGACAGCCTGAATCAAGATAGGGGTTACCCTCGTAACCATTGTTGCATCTACAACGATACCCACCGCCTTCTACCTCATAGCATGAACTGTTTTCTTTGCATGCGGATGACTCAGAGCAATTCCGAGTGTCCGGTGCAATTACCCAATCTACCACAACAGGAACAGTGCGATCTATCCTTTCCCAAACACCTCCCTCCAGAGATAAATCATTGGTGCCCTGAAACACAAAAGTGCCTTCCTCACCAATAAAGGCAAAACCACAACGGTTGAAAGACCAAACATGTGTGTGGTTTTGAAAGGAGTTAAGTGTAAAACTATAGGAGTCTAGGCCCTTTGGTATAGATGTCTGGCAACAGCCCACTCCTGGGCACTGCCCATTATCAGCCACATCCTGTGCTTTGCTACATACACCCATACAAGCACTAGAAAATTCTGCACCATTGTTTCTCCCTCTAATGATAGAATAATCATCACACCCAAGAACTGTGAACTTGTTCTTTTCAGAGAAAGTGAATGTACTTAACTCGATACTCCAATCATAATCTTCAGAGATTGTTCCATTTTTGTTGTAGCACCTATTCGCAAATTCATTGTGGATGCGAAACTCCGAATCTGAAATGTTGTATATTTTGATTTTGGTTGAACCGAGGAACAACTTTGGAGTTCCATCGGACGTGTTACAAGTCACGTAGAATGAGTTGTCAAGGGAACAACCCGTGTCTTTACCAATACCAAAAGGGTAAGGAACCGTTACGTTTCCGCAGTGGGTTGGACAGTTTGGCTTTGCTATATTGTTAATTGTGAAACTTTGAAGAGTTCCCAAGGCCATAGTAAAAAGAAAGGTATAAAGAGATAGAATAAAATGAAAAAGCATTTTGATCCTTGAGGTAATATCTTTCTGTGTGTTTTCGTTGTACTATTTATGAAAGTTTAAGAGGAGTAAGTTTCAATTGTTTTAATTATTAATTATTACTAGATAAGAAAATTAGAGTTTGTTTTTTCTAATAAGATATTTTTTGTAGTCAAGAAGTTTGAATTTAAACAACATATCAGTCAAGAAGTGAGAATTTAAAATCCAATCAGAAAGGAGGGAGTGGGCTCCACAAATTTGCTTATTACATTTCTTTTTATGTTTTTTTATAACTTTCTTAGCATTCACAATAGAATCCCGATCCCCATCCACTCACAACCAATCATAACCACATATTATACTAAACCCTAATAAAGTTTCTCTCTCTTCCACTCACAACCACTTTTAACAAATATTAAAAAATAAATACAGTTTTTCTGTTTTCACTAAAAGATTCCCAAAGAACCCAATATATACCAACACTCTATAGATTCTCCATTTTCTTCACTCACAACCATTTCCAACCCCCCAAAAAAATTATAGGGTTTTGTCACCAAAAAAAATAGGGTCTCTATTGTGAATGCTCTTATTCAAAACTCATGTTTGCAAAAAGGATGTAGCACCCTAAAAAATAGGGGTGTTTGATATCCTTGTAACGATTTGGAACTATCTCTGAATCAGTCAGTGTTAAGTGTGTTTGATGTACAGATAGAAGACATCTGAATCAACCTATAAGCCTATTATCTATTAAGTTTCAAAATGATGTTTAAAGAAAATTTTATCCCTTTATCTATTCAACTGTGTTCATAGCTCTTAGCAGACCACTCTCGCACCACCTTCTCAACCCACTACCACAAATTAGTCAGACAGAGCCAAGTTCTAACTAGTTCAGAGCCAATTATCTAATCAGGCCTCTTAATAGCTCACCACTTAATGGCACAGAGGTTGTTAATAGATAATAATTAGTCAAGTGTATTTTTGGTATTTGTAATTATGCTAATGTTTATTCCTTCCATATTTCAAGGGATTCAAGTCTTGTATTTATAAGATTATCATTGAATAAGAAAACCAAGGTTTGAACCATAATCCTCTTCATGCTATTAAAGCCAAAACCCTAGTTTTTTTTTTCTTCTTCTTCCTCTCGCCGACTTCTACCTTCTGACCCATCGATTTTTTTTTCCCAGCCACACTGTTTCGACCGGCTATCATTCTCCACTATTCCTCATGTCTTCCATACACCCGGCTGTTACTGTTACAAACATTAAAAATTTTATCCCGTCATCCTTGATCGCTAAACCGAGCACTACAATACATGGGCTGAACTATTCATCATACACTGTAAAGCGTATGAGGTATATGATCACCTATTACCCCGTGTCCCAGCCTCATCATCGTCGGCTGAAAAAGACAAAGAATCGCCTACAAAAACCACTCACCAAGAGTCTTGGGAGCGCATAGATGCCATAGTCTTACAATGGATTTATGAAACTATCACCCAAGATCTTGTTCATACCATAATGATTACCAAAACCACCGCCTACGATGCCTGGTGCCGCCTGAAAAACGTTTTCCTAGACAACCAAGCCGCCTGAACCATAGCCTTACAAAACAAATTTTTCAACACCCGCCTAGACCGATTTTCCAACATGTCCTATTACTGCCAACACATGAAACTTCTTTATGACCAACTCATCAGTTTAGGCGCCTTTGTCACCGAAAATCAACTTGTCATGCAAATCCTCACCGGCCTCACCAAACAATACGAAACCATCCCCTCATACTTCAACAAACCAAACCATTACGCGACTTCTATGATACCCGTTCTCGCCTATGCCAAGTTGAAGACCAAAAGATTAGCCAAGCATCCCTCTCGGCACAATCTTAACATGAGGCAACGGCGTTGGGTTGAGTTACTTAACGACTATGATTGCGAAATTCGCTACCATCCTGGCAAAGCGAATGTTGTGGCTGACGCACTCAGTCGTAAAGAGCGTATCAAACTTCATTGTGAAAGAGTTCGTACTGATCTTCAGGATCGTATCCTCCAGGCTCAACATACTTCAGTCACCCAAGGTAACATGTACGACGAAATGTCTTGTGGTGCTGAGACTCAACTTGAAACCAAACCTGATGGTCTGCTCTATTTTCTTAATCGATTTTTGATTCCTGACCGTGATGATCTTCGTACCTTTCTTATGAACGAGGCTCATAAGTCTCGTTATTCTATTCATCCTGGAGCTGACAAGATGTACCAAGATCTTCGCTATTCGTATTGGTGGCCTGGTGTGAAGAAAGATATTGCTCTTTTCGTTGCAAAATGCCTTACTTGTTCAAAGGTCAAGGCTGAACATCAACGACCATCTGGTATGCTCGAACAACCAGCAATTCCTGTATGGAAATGGGAGAGCATAGCAATGGACTTCATCACTAAACTCCCTCGTACACCCAAAGGTTTTGACAGCATTTGGGTAATCGTCGATCGTTTGACCAAGTCAGCCCATTTCTTACCTATTCATGAGAAGTATTCTGTGGAAAGGTTAGCAAAGATGTATGTAAGTGAAATCGTGTGTCGTCATGGTATACCTTTGGACATTATCTCTGATCGTGATGGTCGTTTCACTTCTCACTTTTGGGATTCTTTACAAGACACTTTGGGTACCAAGTTGAACCTGAGTACTGCTTATCACCCACAAACAGATGGTCAGACTGAACGGACCATCCAGACACTTGAGGATATGCTCAGGGCATGTGTCATCGATTTTAGTGGCGCATGGGATTCTCATCTTCCTTTGGTTGAGTTTTCATACAACAACAGTTATCATGCCAGCATTAACATGGCTCCTTTCGAGGCACTCTATGGTCGTAAATGTCGTTCACCTGTCTGTTGGACTGAGGTTGGTAAAGCCCAGATTACTGGACCTGAACTGATCCAGGAAACCACGGATAAAATCAAACTTATTCAGGATAATCTTCTCAAGGCTAGAAGTCGTCAGAAGAGCTATGCTGATAAACGTCGTAAGCCCTTGGAATTTCAAGTCGGGGACCTTGTACTTCTTAAGGTATCCCCTTGGAAGGGAGTGATTCACTTCGGTAGAAAGGGAAAACTAGCTCCTCGATACGTAGGCCCATTTAAAGTCCTTGACAGGATTGGAAAAGTGGCTTACAAACTTGATCTTCCACCTGAGCTAAGCAATGTTCACCCAACCTTTCATGTTTCGAATCTCAAGAAATGTTTAGCAGATGAGAACCTCCATGTTCCTCTTGAAGATGTGCAAATCGATGAAACTATGCACATTGTCGAGAAACCCGTCGAGATCGTGGATACTGGAGTCAAGAAACTCAAGCGCAGCCGCATTCCGATCGTTAAGGTTCGTTGGGAATCTAAACGAGGTCCAGAGTTCACTTGGGAACGCAGGGACCATATGAAGTCTAAATACCCACATCTTTTTCCACCAGACTCTCCAACTCCAACTTCGGGACGAAGTTCCTAAAAGTAGGGGAGACTGTAACATTTCGCATTTAAGTACTTGTACGTTACGATTATTTTGAATAAAACGTCAAGTTTCATCATTTCTCGCCTTTTAAAAATTATTTCGTGACGCATTTGGACCCCTAATACTATACTATATACTTATAATATGTTAATATTATTGAAATTATTATCAAAAAATAAAAGGCTTGGGCCGGGATTCGAACCCGAGCCCACAGTCGGGTCAACCAAACACAAGCAGCACAACCAGCTAGGCTACACAACACATTTGGTTTATCTCCAACCCGTTTTAATTATATAATGTCTTGGTGTATCAACAGTTGACTTAGAAAGTCAACTATGACATCGAATTACCATAATCAAACCATACAAACGCGTTTTGATTCTTGATTAGGAATGATTGGTGAATGGTCAGACTATTACGCCTTCAATTACACCATCAATTGTCGTTAAAACATTCCAATTAAGGGCCAATCACTGCGTCATCATAATTATCGAGGTCAAACTTACCAATTCGTCAACCCGAACCCTCACCCTATAAATTGAACCTCTCAAATCACTCTCAACTCGCCGAAACATCTCTCCCCATCTTCAATTTCTAGTTTAATTCAGTTTTCAAGGCTTCTTGATTGTGCTTTGACTTTTCTGTTTAACCACACTCCTAAACGCGATTCGTTTTTGTAAGTTGTTTATTTTTGATGGGTTTTGTTCATCGGCTTCTACACAACAATAACCCTATGATCAATTGGGTTATTGTTGTGTAAAACGAATAATTGCAAAGCTAGGGCACGATTGGTTCGAATTGGGGAAGAACACCATCGCAGACCCGTGTATTTGATTAAAACAAAAAGAAATCAAACACAACCACTGATCTAGACCAAGTGGTTGTGTCTGTTGTTTGCGAGCCGGGGCACACGGGTTCGAGTCCCACACCAAACGATTTTTCTTTTCTTTTAAAAAGCTTTATAAATCAAGTTTCAACATAGTCATATAATTATTTCTAACAAAGATTATTCGTTCTCAGGGTCCAGACCAACTGGTCTGGGCTTGTGATTTAAAACCCCGACCCGGGTTTGACGCGGGTTCGATTCCTGGCATCAACAAAACATTTTTTTCATTTAAGCTTATATATATATATATATATATATATATATATTCTCTTATATTTTTTAAAATTAGTTTTAAAATACTAAAACTACTTTATAAATTCTACAAAAATTATTTTATGTTATTCTAGTAGAAAAGTTTAACATACAATTTTTAGTTTTCCAAAAATTATTTATTTAATATATATAATAAATATTGCAAGTTTATTCTATTTTATTTATAAAATTCTATAAAAATATCAAAATAATTATATAAATTTCAACAAAAATTATTCTGAGTTTAAATAACATTAAACTTTTCTGAAATGATTTTATTTCTGAAAAATCATTTATTTAATATTTTTAAACAATTTTTGTTAGTTTTAATCATAAATAAATCATAATAAATTCATTTTTCAATATTTTTGCACCAAAATTTTATATAAATTATTTCTATTTATTTGGAACAGAAATACAATTTTTAATTTAATAATTCTTTAATTTTAATATTTTTAAATATTAAAGTTATATTTTGACAATTTAAAATAAATAGATTAAATATTCTATTTTTAAAGAAAATAATTTTATAAAAATTATTTTCATACTTAAAACTTTATATTGTGACCATCTTTAATTTAAAATTTACAAAAAGACTTTTGTTTATTTATTTATCAAATTTCTCTTATTTATTAAACATTTTATTTATTAATCAAACAAATACTTATCCCCAATTCGAAATCCTAGAATATACTTGTAGACTAGATAGACTTAGACTTATTTGTTACCTTATATATAGGGTAATACTTGGCTATTTTGGGGCTACACTTATACTTTTTCCCGAGACTTAATTCTTGCTAAGGTGAGTTTACGTAACCATGTTTATGCAAATCTTTATACTTGCAACATTATACTTAAGCAATTCTACATACATGTCTAGTTGTAAACTTTAATGCCTCATGATTTAGACAACAACAACAGTTAGACTCGTTTCAACAAGTTTCAACAATACATAATCATTAGCTATGGCCAAGTCGGCGATACTCAATAATAAATCTATTGGATTGACAATCCCACCTAGATTCGTTGACCATCTTTTATGGGGAGCGCGGGTGATTGTTATCGTTCCAACATAATATTAAGGTGAACCGTGGATGACGGGATGGACCTAAACTAGTCGGAGGTTTGATTATGTCGATTCAACATTTCATGTTTATTCATGTAGACTTAAACTTACGATAGACATATGAATTGCTAAACTTTTATTCTTAAACTTAATTGCTTGACATGGCTTATGTATTCTCACCAACTTCTAGTTGACCCCCCCCCCCCCCATTTTTACAACTCAACAGGAAATAATGATGCGTGAAGACTAGAGTGTTAGCCTGAGAAGACAATTGAAGTTTATGCTTATTTGGTTATTGATGAATTAGATTTCCATTCAAAACATATTATGTATTTCAATTTTGGATATTTGCACTTTAAAATAATTTCAATTAAAACTTGATTACCACGTGCTACTGTATACCCATTCTTACGTGACACCTCGATGTTTCCGCCATCGGTTGGGGTGTTACACAATCCGCTGGAACCTCCCTCAATACCCTCACCTCCAACCCGTCACAACCCAACGAATCCCAAAACGTGCCCCAGTCCGATGGTACCGATCGCGGGCGTTGCCGATGCGAGGCCGAGGTCGTGGTCGTGGATCCTACGGTCGGGGTCGCTTTCAACAAAATGTTTGGCAGTCTCATAACCCGTGGCAACCACCTCCTTGGGTCGACAATTCACAACAGCACCCTCCATTCAATCCATGGGCCCAATGGCGCTACCTGCCCTGTCGATACCCTTCCAGCCCAATTAATCAATACCCAACACCATCTCAGACCTACCCACCTTCCCCACATCACTCGGCGACCCACAACAATCCATCATCAGGCCCGCACCAGGCCTCGCAGGCCCATCAGTCCAGATCTGTCAACACGGCAGGCCTTTTAGGCCCAAAACCAGACGCGTCTCAGTTAGCCCAATCGTACTCGGCATCCTACTCTCCTATGGATATTGCTCAAGCCCTTTACAATTTGGCGCTTCATAATAATGATTCATCTTGGACCATGGACACCGGGGCAATAGGTACAATGTCCCCTCAATCCGATAAGTTCCCCTCTGTTTTTAATTCTAGCATTATTCGCAACATTATTGTTGGGAATGGTAAAACCATTCCGGTTTTAGGCCAAGGAAATATTACATTACCACCACCATTCCCACCATTTAAACTTAACAATGCCCTATATGCCCCTAACCTAGTCAAAAACCTTATATCAGTTCGTCATTTTACAACTGATAACCATTTATTTGTGGAATTTGACTAATATGGTTTTACTGTGAAGGATCTACATACCAAGAAACCTATCCTACGGTGCAATAGCTTAGGGGATCTCTACACTCTCAGCCCATCCAACATTACCAACCTCACAACTGCTTCCACTTATGTAGCCATCTCTCAAGACATTTGGCATTAATGGCTCGGTCACCCAGGCCAAGCTATTTTAAATAATTTAAAAACTTCTAGTTCTATTACTTGCGGTTCTTTAAATAATAAAACTTGCAGTTCTTGTATTTTTGGTAAACACACTAGACTTCCTTTTTTTTGCTTCTAATACAAGTACACGTATGCCATTTGATCTTGTTCATAGTGATGTTTGGACCTCCCCTATTATATTTAGCGGGGGTCATTGCTATTATGTGTTGTTCTTGGATAATTTCACCAACTTTTTATGGACCTACCCAATTGCCCATAAATCTGATGTGTTTGCCATGTTCACCAAATTTAATAACTTTGTCCAAACCCAATTCAACACTAAGATAAAGCAACTTCAATGTGACAACGGTTGTGAGTATGCCAATAACCAATTCTATAATCTTTGCACTTCGAACGGCATGCATTTTCGTTTTTCTTGCCCCCACACCTCCTCTCAAACTGGCAACGCTAAACGTAAAATTCGAACCATCAACAACCTAATGCGCACCATTTGAGTCCATTCCTCTATGCCCACAACCTATTGGCCTCATGCCCTTGACACCCCCACTTACCTACTCAACATCATCCCAAGTAAAATACATAATTTCCAAACCCCCACTCAACGACTCTACCATTGCATGCCCACCTATGCTCACCTTCGCGTGTTCGGGTGCGTATGTTACCCTCTCAACCCACACACCACAATCCACAAACTGGCCTATTGATCTCCCCCATGTGTTTTTTGGGGTACCCTTCCAACCATAGAGAGTACAAGTGCCTAGACCTCAAAACCCATACAATTACAATTAATCGTCGTGTCTTGTTTGACGAAACCATATTCCATTTGCCAAGTCCCACAAAACTACCCCTCATACTAATAAATTCTTAGATGATCCCCCTCACCCATCCCTTTATACCACTCCCTCTTCCCCACTAGACACACCATCAGACCATCACTTTACCCCACCTCAATACCCTACGCCAAGTCCATCGCCTCATTCTGCCTATCATTCGGCACAACTACTAACCCCACCCTTAAGCCCAACCTTCCCCTTCCCCTCTGTCCCACTCTACACTTACCCCCACTCGGCCCAAATTACCCTGTCCCACCTTCGGCCCAAATACCACAAAACTCTCCCACTGGCCCTTTCGACACCACACCATCTACACAATCCCCTGTGTAACACCCCAACCGATGGCGGAAACATCGAGGTGTCACGTAAGAGTGAGTATACAGTAGCACATGGTATTCAAGTTTTAATTTGAAATTTATTTAAAGTAAAAATATCCAAAATTGAAAATACATAATAAGTCTTGAATGGAATTCTAATACATCAAATAAACAATTAAAGCATAAACTTCAATTTGTCTTCTCATGCTAACACTCTAGTCTTCACGCATCATTATTTACTGTTGAGTTGTAAAAATGGGGGGGTCAAGTATAAGTTGGTTAGAATACATAAGCCATGTCAAGCAATTAAGTTTAAGAATAAAAGTTTAGCAATTCATATGTCTATCGTAAGTTTAAGTCTACATGAATAAACATGAAGTGTTGAATGCACATAATCAAACCTCCGACTAGTTTAGGTCCATCCCGTCATCCACGGTTCACCTTAATATCATGTTGGAACGATAACAATCACCCGCGCTCCCCATAAAAGATGGTCAACGAATCTAGGTGGGATTGTCAATCCAATAGATCTATTATTGAGTATCGCCGGCTTGGCCATAGCTAATGATTATGTATGTTGAAGTTTAAGTCTAACTGTTGTTGTTGTTGTCTAAATCATGAGGCATTAAAGTTTACAACTAGACATGTATGTAGAATTGCTTAAGTATAATGTTGCAAGTATAAAGAATTGCATAAACATGGTTACGTAAACTCACCTTAGCAAAGTATTAAGTCTCGAGAAATAGTATAAGTGTAGCCCCAAAGTTGCCAAGTATTACCCTATGTATAAGGTAACAAATAAGTCTAAGTCTTTCTAGTCTACAAGTATTTTCTAGGGTTTCGAATTGGGGATAAATATTTGTTTGATTAATAAATAAAATGTTTAATAAATAAGAGAAATTCGATACATAAATAAACAAAAGTCTTTTTGTACATTTTAGATTAAAGATGGTCACAATATAAAGTTTTAAGTATGAAAATAATTTTTATAAAATTATTTTCCTAAAAATAGAATATTTAATCTATTTATTTCAAATTGTCAAAATATAAATTTAATATTTAAAAATTTTAAAATTAAAGAATTTTTAAATTAAAAAATGTATTTCTGTTCTAAATGGATAGAAATAATTTATATAAAATTTTGGTGCACAAATATTGAAAAATGAATCTATTATGATTTATTTATGATTAAAACTAACAAAAATTGATTAAAATATTAAATAAATGATTTTTCAGAAATAAAAATCATTTCAGAAATGTTTAATGTTATATAAACTCAGAATAATTTTTGTGAGAATTTATATAATCGTTTCGATATTTTTATAGAATTTTATAATTAAAATAGAATAAATTTGAAATATTTATTATATATATTAAATAATTAAATTTTGGAAAACTAAAAATTGTATGTTAAACTTTTCTACTAGAATAACATAAAATAATTTTTGTAGAATTTATAAAGGAGTTTTAGTATTTTAAAACCAATTTTAAAAATATAATTGAATATATATAAAGCTTAAAAGGTAAAAAAAATGTTTTGTTGAAGCTGGGAATCGAACCCGGGTCTGGGACCGGTTCGTGTTTTAAATCACAAGTTCAGACCAGTTGGTCTGAACCCTGAGAACGATTAATCTCTGCTAGAAATAATTATATAATTATGTTGAAACTTGATTTATAAACCCTTTTAAAAGAAAAGAATAAAAACTGTTTAATGTGGGACTCGAACCCGCGTGCCCCGGTTAACAAACAAACAGACACAACCACTTGATCTAGATCAGTGGTTGTGTTTGGTTTGTTTTTGTTTTAAATAAATACACCAGTCTACAGGGTGTTCTTCCCCAATTCAAAAGCTTCGAACCCTAGATTAATCAATAATCAAATCTAACAAACAATAACCCGATTAATTAAAGGGTTATTGTTTGTAGATGGCCGATGAACAAAACCTACAAAATAATTGTTACTTACAAAGCTTAATTCGTGATTATCAACCGGTCAAATAGAAAAGTTAATCGCAAAAGAATTGAAGCTTTGAAAGGTGTATTAACAGAAATTGAAGGTGAAGAAGATTAGATCGGCGAGTAAAGCTTGCTGTGAAGTGTTCAATTTATAGTGTGAGGGCTCGGGTGAATGAATTGGTAAGTTTGACTCGATTAAAATCTATGACGCGTTAATTGACAATAATTGGGAATGTTTTGATGATGATTGGTCGTGTAATGGACGCGTACCAGTCAAACAAATCATCAATCATTCCATATCAAGGATCAAAACGCGTTTGTATGGGTTAATTATGGTTAATTGTTCTTCACAGTTGACTTTTCAAGTCAACTGTTAAGACCCAAATACATTATATAATTAAAAGGTGTTGAAGTCTAACCAAGTATGTGGTGTAGATCAGCTGGTTGAGTCTTTGAGTAATGTTGAACCGGCCATGGGCTCGGGTTCGAATCCCGGCCCAGGCAAATCTTTTTTGATAATTATTCTCCATATATATGTATAATATATATATATAGCATAGTATTAGGGGTCCAAATACGTCATGAAAATATTTTTAAAAGACGATAAATGATGAAACTTGATGTTTTATTAATAATAATCGTCACGTACAAGGAATTTAATGCGAAATGTTACAGTCTCCCCTACTTTTAGGAACTTCGTCCCGAAGTTGGAGTTGGAGAGTCTGGTGGAAAAAGATGTGGGTATTTAGACTTCATCTGGTCCTTGCGTTCCCAAGTGAACTCTGGACCTCGTTTAGATTCCCAACGAACCTTAACGATCGGAATGCGGCTGCGCTTGAGTTTCTTGACTCCAGTATCTAAGATCTCGACGGGTTTCTCGACAATATGCATGGTTTCATCGATTTGCACATCTTCAAGAGGGACATGGAGGTTCTCATCTGCTAAGCATTTCTTGAGATTCGAAACATGAAAGGTTGGGTGAACATTGCTTAGCTCAGGTGGAAGATCAAGTTTGTAAGCCACTTTTCCAATCCTGTCAAGAACTTTGAATGGGCCTACGTATCGAGGAGCTAGTTTTCCCTTTCTACCGAAGCGAATCACTCCTTTCCAAGGGGATACCTTAAGAAGTACAAGGTCCCTGACTTGAAATTCCAAGGGCTTACGACGTTTATCAGCATAACTCTTCTGACGGCTTCTACCCTTGAGAAGATTATCCTGAATGAGTTGGATTTTATCTGTGGTTTCCTGGATCAGTTCGGGTCCAGTGATCTGGGCTTCACCAACCTCAGTCCAACAGACAGGTGAACGACATTTACGACCATAGAGTGCCTCGAAAGGAGCCATGTTAATGCTGGCATGATAACTGTTGTTGTATGAAAACTCGACCAAAGGAAGATGAGAATCCCATGCGCCACCAAAATCGATGACACATGCCCTGAGCATATCCTCAATTGTCTGGATGGTCCGTTCAGTCTGACCATCAGTTTGAGGGTGATAAGCAGTACTCAGGTTCAGCTTGGTACCCAAAGCGTCTTGTAAAGAATCCCAAAAGTGAGAAGTGAAACGACCATCACGATCAGAGATAATGTCCAAAGGTATACCATGACGACATACGATTTCACTTACGTACATCTTTGCTAACCTTTCCACGGAATATTTCTCACGAATGGGTAAGAAATGGGCTGACTTGGTCAAACGGTCGACGATTACCCAAATGCTGTCAAAACCTTTGGGTGTACGAGGGAGTTTAGTGATGAAGTCCATTGCTATGCTCTCCCATTTCCATACAGGAATTTCTAGTTGTTCAAGCATACCAGATGGTCGTTGATGTTCAGCTTTGACCTTTGAACAAGTAAGGCATTTTGCAACGAAAAGAGCGATATCTTTCTTCATACCAGGCCACCAATACGAATAACGAAGATCTTGGTACATCTTGTCAGCTCCAGGATGAATAGAATAACGAGACTTATGAGCCTCGTTCATAAGAAAGGTACGAAGATCATCACGGTCAGGAATCCAAAGTCGATTGAGAAAATAGAGTAAACCATCAGGTTTGGTTTCAAGTTGAGTCTCAGCACCACAAGACATTTCCTCGTACATGTTACCTTGGGTGACTGAAGTATGTTGAGCCTGGAGGATACGATCCTGAAGATCAGTACGAACTCTCGCACAATGGAGTTTGATACGCTCTTTACGACTGAGCGCGTCAGCCACAACATTCGCTTTGCCAGGGTGGTAGCGAATTTCGCAATCATAGTCGTTAAGTAACTCAACCCAATGTCGTTGCCTCATGTTAAGATTTTTCTGATCGAAGACATGTTGGAGACTTTTGTGGTCCGTGAAAACCACACATTTGGTTCCATAAAGATAGTGTCTCCAAATCTTAAGAGCAAAGACGACAACGCCCAATTCAAGATCATGGGTGGTATAATTCTTTTCGTGGGTCTTGAGTTGTCTAGACGCATAAGCAATAACCTTGCCTCGTTGGATGAGAACACAACCAAGACCTTGGTTTGATGCATCACAATAAACCACGAAGTCATCATTACCATCAGGTAGAGACAGGATAGGAGCTTCACAGAGTTTCAGCTTAAGAGTCTCAAATGCTTCCTCTTGTTTTGGTCCCCACTCATAAGGTTTACCCTTGTGAGTTAAGGCAGTGAGAGGAACAGCGATCTTAGAGAAGTTGGCAATGAATCGACGATAATAACTAGCCAAACCAAGGAAGGAACGAACTTCTGTTGGAGTTTTAGGAACACTCCAATCTTTGACAGCCTCGATCTTTGTGGGATCAACATGAATTCCGTTCTTATCAATGACGTGTCCCAAAAATTGAACTTCCTTAAGCCAAAATTCACATTTCGAGAACTTGGCATACAGTTGTTCTTTCTTTAGGAGACCCAAAGTTGAGTGAAGATGTTGTTCGTGATCGGATTTTGATTTTGAGTAAATCAAAATGTCATCGATGAAGACGATCACGAATTTGTCGAGGTAGGGTCTACAAACCCGATTCATTAGATCCATAAACACTACAGGAGCGTTGGTCAATCCAAACGGCATGACCATGAATTCGTAATGACCATAACGTGTACAAAAGGCTGTCTTGGGAATATCTTCATCGTGGACTCTAAGCTGATGATAACCAGAACGAAGATCAATCTTCGAGAAGTGGGTTGCTCCTTGAAGTTGATCGAAAAGATCGTCAATCCTAGGCAAGGGATAACGATTCTTGATGGTGAGTTTGTTGAGTTCACAATAGTCGATACACATCCTGAGAGATCCATCTTTCTTCTTAACGAAAAAAACAGGGGCTCCCCATGGAGAAGAACTGGGGCGGATGAAACCTTTATCAGAAAGTTCCTGTAGTTGACTGGCAAGTTCTTGCATCTCAGAGGGTGCAAGACGATAAGGAGCTTTGGCGACAGGATTTGCCCCAGGAACAAGATCGATCCTAAATTCCACTTGTCGAGCAGGAGGCAAACCAGGTAAATCCTCTAGGAAGACTTCAGGATAGTCCCGAATGATTGGGATGTCTTGGATACTTTTGCCCTTGTCTTTCTTTTCTATCACGTTAGCTGAGAAAGCCGTATACCCCTTTCGTAAGTATCTTTGAGCAGTAGTACAAGACATGAGCTTAAGCTCGCCACAAGGCTTCTCACCATAGATCTTCAAAATAACACCAGATTCGAGAGGAATGCGAATGACTTTCTCAATGCATAGAATTTCAGCACGATGGGTTGACAACCAATCCATGCCTACTATGACATCAAAGCTTCCAAGATGCATAGGAATGAGATCGATAGAGAAAGTATGTTCATCGAGGTTCAACACACAGTTACGAATAATAGAATCGATCGAGATAGACTTCCCATTAGCTACCTCTACCACTAAAGGTTCCTCTAGGTTAGTTTGGGGTAAGTTAAGTAAGGGTTCAAACTTTAGTGATACAAATGACTTATCAGCACCCGAATCAAATAATATGGATGCATAGTGATTATTAACGAGAAACGTACCATTAACCACCTCGTTATTGTCGCGGGCCTGGTTAGCATTGAGGTTGTAAGCGCGACCTCGAGCACCTTGGTTCTGGTTGCGGTTCTGGTTTTGGTTGCGGTTTTGGTTCTGGTTCTGGTTTTGGTTTCCAAGTCTAGGGCAAGCATCCCTATAATGTTCCGTGCTTCCACATTCATAGCACTGGCCGTGAACAGGCCTACCATTTTGAGCATTAGGAGCTGGATTGTTTCTGGCAGGGTTGTTTTGGGTGGCAGGGGTTTGGCAAGCATTGGTGTAGTGTCCATACCGCTTGCAGTTATTACATTGGCGGCATGGTCTGTCAGCAAGATGGTGGTATTGACAAGTGTTGCAAAGAGGGTGGTTCCCGACATACGGTTTCTTGGCTGGGTTTTGTGCTGCAGGTGGGGTGGTAGCAACCATGTAGTTCCTAGCCTTGCGCTTCCTGTTGCTTGAGGTCTCAGGCTTAACCTCAATAGCTGGCTAAGGAGTGTCTTTTGCAGCAGTCTTCTTGGTGTTCTTGCGAAAAAGAGTACCGTTCTTCACATGATTATCAGTGAGAGTAGCCGCCAGCGTTTGGCTTCCTCTAAGGTGGCAGGATTCCTTCCCCATACCGTGTCCTGGATTTGCATAGACAGGCCACCGATATACTTCTCGATGGCTCTAGGTAGGGGAGTAACTTTATGGGGCAACAACAAACTGAGCTCGTGAAAACGGGTATTGTAAGCAAGGTTTTCCCCACTATCTTGAGCAAGGGTGTGGAACTCGTCTTCCAGTTTCTTAATCTCGTTACGGGGACAGAACTCATCTTTCATAATCTCCTTGACTTGATCCTAGGTCATAGCAAGTGCAACTTCAGTTCCGCGGGTGCGCTTTTCCTCATTCCACCAAGTGAGTGCTCGTTTATGAAGAATACTCATGGCATAACGGACCTTAAAGTTATCGGGACACTCACTGTTAATGAAGGTATTCTCAATACCCTCGAACCATTGTAGAAGACCTGTAGCTCCTTCTTCTCCACTGAACTTAGGGGGCTTACAGGTATTAAAGTGCTTAAGAGTGCAAGCTAGGAGACCATTCCCGTTTCCATGGTGGTTTCCATTGCCGTTTCCGTTGTCGTTGTCGTTTCCGTTTATCTGGATGACTTGAGCCAGTAAGTTAGGAACCAGAGTCGCGATCTGTTGCGCCATTTGTTGAGAAATGATCGCAGCCAGTTGGGCATCAACACCATTGTTGTTGTTGTTATTGTTGTTGTTGTGGTTAGCGTCGTGGTTATGGTTGTCCCCACCTTCCTCGTGCTTCTCACCATTGCTATTACGAGTGCTGCGACGTGGAGGCATGATCTGTAAGAGACACAATGAAATGAATGAGGTTATATAAGGAATGTAATCATTTATTCATTAATTAAAACGAATAAACGAAAACGTTGACTTATCAAAGATTCTAGATTCTAATAACATAGTGAAGACATGCTTTAGCCTATAAGTGAACACTCATCCCGAGAATTCCCAGGTAGGCATCCGGGTCCCTCGTCTGATTGGGATATATGCGCAATGCCAGCCTAGACAGAAGACTCATAATACAGGCGTCCACCCTTCCAGATTGCACGTGTTCGTTATTAAAATCTAGAACTTCGACAAGATCTCAATGTGGTTCAGGCTAAACCTGAGGATTTTGTCCTATTAATCTAATGGTGGATCAGGATTGCAGCAGACGAATAAGAGTAGTCACTTGTAAGGCTTAGGGTTGTAAAAGGTATAGGATAGGGAAAAGATTAAGGAAGAAATTAGGGATACAAGTAAGAGAAGCAAGTACTGTTTAAATCCCTAAGGTTATAGTCTATATTATTTTCTAATAACCTAATTCCCTATAACCAAGGCTCTGATACCAATCTGTAACACCCCAACCGATGGCGGAAACATCGAGGTGTCACGTAAGAATGAGTATACAGTAGCACATGGTATTCAAGTTTTAATTTGAAATTTATTTAAAGTAAAAATATCCAAAATTGAAAATACATAATAAGTCTTGAATGGAATTCTAATACATCAAATAAACAATTAAAGCATAAACTTCAATTTGTCTTCTCATGGTAACACTCTAGTCTTCACGCATCATTATTTCCTGTTGAGTTGTAAAAATGGGGGGTCAACTAGAAGTTGGTGAGAATACATAAGCCATGTCAAGCAATTAAGTTTAAGAATAAAAGTTTAGCAATTCATATGTCTATCGTAAGTTTAAGTCTACATGAATAAACATGAAGTGTTGAATGCACATAATCAAACCTCCGACTAGTTTAGGTCCATCCCGTCATCGACGGTTCACCTTAATATCATGTTGGAACGATAACAATCACCCGCGCTCCCCATAAAAGATGGTCAACGAATCTAGGTGGGATTGTCAATCCAATAGATCTATTATTGAGTATCTTCGGCTTGGCCATAGCTAATGATTATGTATGTTGAAGTTTAAGTCTAACTGTTGTTGTTGTTGTCTAAATCATGAGGCATTAAAATTTACAACTAGACATGTATGTAGAATTGCTTAAGTATAATATTGCAAGTATAAAGAATTGCATAAACATGGTTACGTAAACTCACCTTAGCAAAGTATTAAGTCTCGAGAAATAGTATAAGTGTAGCCCCAAAGTTGCCAAGTATTACCCTATGTATTAGGTAACAAATAAGCCTAAGTCTTTCTAGTCTACAAGTATTTTCTAGGGTTTCGAATTGGGGATAAGTATTTGTTTGATTAATAAATAAAATGTTTAATAAATAAGAGAAATTCGATAAATAAATAAACAAAAGTCTTTTTGTAAATTTTAGATTAAAGATGATCACAATATAAAGTTTTAAGTATGAAAATAATTTTTATAAAATTATTTTCCTAAAAATAGAATATTTAATCTATTTATTTCAAATTGTCAAAATATAACTTTAATATTTAAGAATATTAAAATTAAAGAATTTTTAAATTAAAAATTGTATTTTTGTTCTAAATGGATAGAAATAATTTATATAAAATTTTGGTGCACAAATATTGAAAAATGAATTTATTATGATTTATTTATGATTAAAACTAACAAAAATTGATTAAAATATTAAATAAATGATTTTTCAGAAATAAAAATCATTTCAGAAATGTTTAATGTTATATAAACTCAGAATAATTTTTGTGAGAATTTATATAATCGTTTTGATATTTTTATAGAATTTTATAATTAAAATAGAATAAACTTGATATATTTATTATATATATTAAATAATTAATTTTTGAAAAACTAAAAATTGTATGTTAAACTCTTCTACTAGAATAACATAAAATAATTTTTGTAGAATTTATAAAGGAGTTTTAGTATTTTAAAACCAATTTTAAAAATATAATTGAATATATATAAAGCTTAAAAGGTAAAAAAAATGTTTTGTTGAAGCTGGGAATCGAACTCGGGTCTGGGCCCGGTTCGTGTTTTAAATTACAAGTTCAGACCAGTTGGTCTGAACCTTGAGAACGATTAATCTCTGTTAGAAATAATTATATAATTATGTTGAAACTTGATTTATAAACCCTTTTAAAAGAAAAGAATAAAAACTGTTTAATGTGGGACTCGAACCCGCGTGCCCCGGTTAACAAACAGACAGACACAACCACTTGATCTAGATCAGTGGTTGTGTTTGGTTTGTTTTTGTTTTAAATAAATACACCAGTCTGCAGGGTGTTCTTCCCCAATTCAAAAGCTTTGAACCCTAGGTTAATCAATAATCAAATCTAACAAACAATAACCCGATTAATCAAAAGGTTATTGTTTGTAGATGGCCGATGAACAAAACCTACAAAATAATTGTTACTTACAAAGCTTAATTCGTCATTATCAACCGGTCAAATAGAAAAGTCAATCGCGAAAGAATTGAAGCTTTGAAAGGTGTATTAACAGAAATTGAAGGTGAAGAAGATTAGATCGGCGAGTAAAGCTTGCTGTGAAGTGTTCAATTTATAGTGTGAGGGCTCGGGTGAACGAATTGGTAAGTTTGACTCGATTAAAATCTATGACGCGTTAATTGACAATAATTGGGAATGTTTTGATGATGATTGGTCGAGTAATGGACGCGTACCAGTCAAACAAATCATCAATCATTCCATATCAAGGATCAAAACGCGTTTGTATGGGTTAATTATGGTTAATTGTTCTTCATAGTTGACTTTTCAAGTCAACTGTTAAGACCCAAATACATTATATAATTAAAAGGTGTTGAAGTCTAACCAAGTATGTGGTGTAGATCAGCTGGTTGAGTCTGTGAGTAATGTTGAACCGGCCATGGGCTCGGGTTCGAATCCCGGCCCAGGCAAATCTTTTTTGATAATTATTCTCCATATAATATATATATATATATATAGCATAGTATTAGGGGTCCAAATGCGTCACGAAAATATTTTTAAGAGACGATAAATGATGAAACTTGACGTTTTATTAATAATAATCGTAACGTACAAGGAATTTAATGCGAAATGTTACACCCTGCTCCCATACCGAACCCACCACCACTTCCCCCTACCCGCACCATTCACACACGGGCCATGTCCGGCATCTCAAAACCCAAACAAATATTTAACCTATCTGCCTCTATCATTGCACCTATACCAAAGACTCCCAAAGATGCCTTGTCTAAACCGGAGTCGCATAATGCCATGAAAAACGAATTTAATGCTTTAATTAAAAACAAGACTTGGGAACTTGTCCCGAGGCATCCTGATATGCATATTATTCGTAGCATGTGGCTCTTTCGCCACATATACAAGTCTGATGGTACACTTAAACGATACAAGGCTCGTCTAGTTTGTGATGGTAGCAATTAGGAAATTGGAGTTGATTGTGGGGAAACATTTAGCCCGGTTGTTAAACCGGCCACTATCGGCATTGTGTTGACTTTGGCACTTTCTCAGTCATGGTCCATCCATCAATGGATGTCACTAATGCCTTCCTACATGGAAATCTCACTAAGACAGTTTATATGTAAAAACCTATGGGGTTTAGACATCGTGATTACCCCGATCACGTATGTCGTTTGACAAAGTCTCTTTATGGTCTTAAACAGGCACCGCGAGCTTGGTACCAAAGATTCACTGATTTCGTCATTTCTATTGGATTCTTGCACAGTAGATGTGATAACTCTCTTTTCGCCTACCACCACGGGGGTGATATAGCTTAGATGTTAATTTATGTTGATGATATTATACTCAACACTTCCTCAGATTCTCTTAGGAAGAAGCTCATGGGCAGCCTCGCGGCTGAATTCGCCATGAAAGATCTTGGACCTCTCAGTCATTTCTTGGGTATCTCTGTTTCTCGAACAGGTAACCAGATGTTTCTTTCACAGAAATCGTATGCATTGGATATTGTAAGTCGGGCAGGTATGGAATCTTGCAACCTGGTAGCAACTCCAGTTGACACAAAACCCAAGTTAAGTGCTACCTCAAGCGCCCCATTTGAAAATCCCTCGCTATACCGCAGCTTGGCTGGTGCTCTGCAATACCTGACTTTTATCAGGCCTGACATTACTTATGCGGTCCAGCAAATCTGCATTCACATGCACAGTCCCACAATTGATCCTTGGAATGCTCTAAAACGCATCATCAGGTACATTCGCAGCACTTCAGAATTTGGACTTACCTTATCACCTTGCGCAGATTTATCTCTTCGGGCCTATACTGATGCTGATTGGGCTCGATGCCCAGATACTCGCCGCTCTACTTCGGGTTATTGTGTACATGGGTCCAAATCTATTATCTTGGTCGTCAAAATGACAAACTATTATATGTCGGTCAAGTGCCGAAGCCGAGTACATGGCAGTTGATAATGTAGTAGGTCAAGTTTGTTGGATCCGCAATATACTCTTGGAGTTGCGTCGCCCATTGTCCAAGGCCACCCTGGTGTATTGTGACAACATCAATGCCATTTACCTATCACATAATCCAGTTCAACACCAGCGTACCAAACATATTGAACTGGACATTCATTTTGTTTGTTATCATGTTCAACGTGGCACCATTCAGATTCTTCATACTCCAACACGACTCCAGATTGTCGATATCTTCACCAAAGGTCTACCTCACGTGCTATTCGATGACTTCCGCTCCAGTCTCAACATTCGCTCTCCTCTTGCTTCGACCGCGGGGGTGTAATAGATTATAATTAGTCAAATGTATTTTTGGTAAATTATTTGTAATTATGTTAATGTTTATCCATTCCCTATTTCAAGGGATTCAAGTCTTGTATTTATAGGATTATCATTGAATGAGAAACCAATGTTTGAACCATAATCCTCTTCAGTTGTCAAATAGCCTCCGAGTATTTTTTTTTTTTTTTTTTTATTCAAGATGTTAAAATCTAATGTGACAACTAAGGTGACACGTTAAGTTCTTGTTGGTGTTTAAATCCTTTAGCATCATAGATACTTTTTATATTCATTGATTATGCAAAATGTATAATTTTTGTCGTGGTCTTACTATACTATTTTTGCATGGACTGCTTACATATACTTTTTTGTTTGGTTGATTAATTTCTAGGGAGAATTTATTTTCCTGACATTATGATCATTGGGAAAAGACTGAAAAGTTTTGAGAACGACAACAAAACAAGAGTTTACATGTTGGCCAGCCATGTTATTGCGTTATCTAGAGCCGTATTCATCCGCGCATTGTCACGGGACTCGGTCTACACCCTTACGTTATTGAACTCCGTACATATCGAAATAAAAGGCTAATGTTATTGAAAATGATTCGCTGATAATATAATTGTATTTTCAATGGACTGTATACGTACTATCAAACGAAATACTATAAAATTGAATACATTATCGATATAGATACTAAGAGAATACTTGTTTGGTTCTCCTCGATAAAAAAATATCACCATACCGGTACCGAAAGTACTTTATACTGTCATGTTGAACAAACCTATAAAAAGAATATGATATTAGTACTAATACTAAGACAGTACTGATTCAGTTCTTCACAATAAGAAAAATAATACTATACTAGTTTCGAAAGTATCCGTGTACAAGTAATTAGTACTAAGGGAGTGTTTGGGGTTGCGTTTTGAAATGCATTTTTAGATTATTGCGTTTTGAAAACGCAAACAATCAGTTTTTAATGTTTGGGGTTGAGTTTTGAAATGAATTTTTAGGCTACCAAAACATAATAATTTAAAAGCAGCCCCACCCCTGATTTTCCAAAACGCAGAAACTGTTTTGAAAAATCAATCCCAAACACCCTCTAAATGTTCATCCCAAAAAAGGGGAAAAATAATGAGTAATAAATGCGTATCCCTAAAAAAGGGGGAAAATATTAGTACCCGATACCAAATAAATAAGGGTGAATCCTAAGGCCAGCAAAAATACACTACTTGACGTTTAAAGGGTTTATGCCTCTAGGGATGATGCGGAAAGGGGATTCGAAACGGGGTACCGATGTGATGTCCTTAGCCGATCCAAAAAAATAAATAAATAAATAAATAAATAAATAAAAAGGGGTGATACTAAAAAAAAGTTTTTAAAATATTGGTGTCCGTTAGCAAAGAAGGGACGGTGCATGTTAGCAAGAAAGGGTGTTGCACATTAGCACTTTGACACGGTTGAAGTGTCCTTAATGTAATATGGTATACCATATTCGTAGTTACCCGCACATTGCTGCAAGACACAGTTTGAACTCTATACGTATCGGTAGCAACATTAAGACAGTAATGGTTCGGTTCTCCATGATAAAGAAAGATGTCACTATACTGAGAGGTTTTATACTAAAACTTTGAGAAAACTATAATAACGAATATGGTAATCGGTATAAAATATTAAGACAGTATTGATTATGTGACACCCAACAAACCTCGATTAATACTTTTATGAAACATATATGTCTACCGTAGTGAAACATTTATAAAACATACTTAACGGGATTAGTTGAGTTGGTTCGATGATTCGGGGAACCAACGGGAGTCGGTTTACACATCATCAGGGAAACATACACATACACACAAGTCTCGAGTCCCGTGGTTGGTGAATTTACATAATTGGGGTAACTTATCAAGTTTAATTTGTTATACGATCATTTAACAACTTGTGAACACGTGTATATGTGGATTGGTACGATAATATATGTTCCAAGTATTATTTTGGGTCGTTGGGACGAATGAGAGAGATAATCTCTTATTCATAACAACGAAGATGCAAATGAGAAACATAATTTCTCATTCTCACCTATGAAGGTGCGAATGAAAGACATAGTTTCTCATTCTCACCTATGAATGTGTGAATGAGAGTGTCACACCACGCCAGTGGGGGAAACACGTGGCACAACGCTCGAAAGCATATCAAAGTCAAGATTAAGACAAACCATATTTAATAGAAAAGATCATGTCATTAAGATGTCGAAAATAAATACATTATTTCAAAAATTACACAAAACAACAACATAACGTTCAATTATGGGGTTTCCCATTTATGTCCTAACCCATTGGTAAATATAGGTGAACCCCCGACAAGAGTCCGACATCCAATAATCCACCATACTGGACACAAATATATTCAGCACTTAGGAACCAGAAAGATATTCTTAAATTGATGTCAATATATAAAATACTGGTGAGTTCATAGGTTTTAGTTCCATAATACAAAACATTTCAACAACAACATGTGCGGAACAAATACAAGCAGTGACCATTCTTAGGAGTAGCTAACTCCTACAAAACTATGACGAGCAATCCCTTGAGCCCATAACCAAACCAAGACACACAATACCATGTGAGTAGTTGTTTCTTGTAAAAATAACAACTTAGTTCAGAATACGTTCCCCCTGGTGTACACAGTTACATAATCGACGCTATCGATTAGGGGTGGGCCTTGTCAGGCACCAAGAGTACTGTGACAACCGGCAAATCCCGATCAATGCCCGACGTGATATTAATCATTCAAAATAATTATTTATTATAAATATTGTTAATTATTAAGTTTTGGAAGTTAACAGATTGTTTCAACAATAGAAACCGTGATCGAATCTTATAACGCGATTTTAACGCGTGTATTAAACGCACACGTCTGATAACGAAAATAATATGTAAATTGCTCAGTTTAGTTATGTTTTTAATTTCGAATAAAACCAACTTATTCTTGTGATTATCTACTGAACCATAGTTAAAATCGAAGCATTTGATGGTTACAACGGGTTCGTGCAAGCGGTATGCTACCATTCCAACCCTAAGAGTATAAATTAATCATTTTCTCCTCATCTTTCATTTTGCTATTTGCAGCCACAAACTCCAAACACTAACTTTCTCACTCTAAATCTCCCCCCCCCCCTCTCACAAATCTCTCTCTTCCTCGTCTCCCTCCCTCAACCCGATTTCTCTCTCACACCCCTCTCTACTATTGACGATCGGTCAAGGTGCCACGCGGTATTGGTTTTCGGTGGTAGTTTTCGTGATGGTGGCTGACGGCTGTGGTGGTTGTATGGTTGTTGAAGAAGGTTGATGGTGGTTACGGTTTGGTGAAGCTGTCGAGATGGCTCGGTTATGGTTCGGTTTGGGGGTTCTTGGGTCAGTTGGTTGTGATCTCGTGAAAGGGTGGCTGGAGGTTGTCGACAGTGGGATGTAGGCTGTGGCGGTGGTTCGATGGGTGGTAGTGGGTTACATGTTTAGTGATTACGGTGGTGGTTGTAGTGGTGACTCAC
Organism: Ambrosia trifida; assembly: GCA_028751855.1. NCBI lineage: Eukaryota > Viridiplantae > Streptophyta > Magnoliopsida > Asterales > Asteraceae > Ambrosia > Ambrosia trifida. The sequence continues at coordinate 91,338,327 of CM054126.1, forward strand.
GGTGTGGTTGCTTTTGGTGGTCGGTGGGGTTCGGTCGGGTTTATGGTAGCCGATGGGGGCTGTGGTCTTGAATAGCGGTGGTTGTACCAAGTGGAGCTGTGATAGAGATGCCAATGTCCGGTTATGGTGGTTCGATTGTAGGGGCGGTGATGGTGCATTAAGTGTCGACTGTGATGGTTTTGGTCAATGGGCTGTTGTGACATCCGCCACCCTTCGTGTATTCAAATGTTTCTATTTTAGTCCTTGTAAGTTTTGTCGTTTTCAAATTTAATAATATAGCGAACTCAAAATTTATAATTTGCATTTATTATGGATCGTATCTACGTTTTAATAAAATGAGTATATTGAAACGTTATTCGGATTAGATTTTATAAAAAAGAAAAATATTTATAAGCTAAGTTAGTTAAGCTCGGTTAGTTTTTATAAAGGAAAAACTAACTAAAAATCTTATAAACTAACCTAGTTAACATTAAAGGGACCTTTCCTGCCAATTATCAATAGTTTCAAAACTAAAATCCCTCCTTTTTTTGTCCCTCACGTTTTGAGAATATGGTTATGAACCGAATTCATGGATCGAATACGTGAAAACAACTCGGTTTCAGACGGGAGATTCGAGACGCGACAGAAATATACGATAACAAAGTCATCACAGATTCGTATTAATTCAGAAACGGTTACAGACACTGTCATCAGTAGGATAAACATCTATCTCGAGGCCGGGGGAGGTCGGGCATGACCTCCCCCTTGAGAGCATTCAAAGCATAAACTCAAATCTACCAAATGAAAACCAACACATGAGATTGCTATTTATAGTCCAAAAACCATAAGCCACCTTCGCCCATTTAAGGAGGTCGAATGTGGAACTTTTCCACTTTCGCACCATCACAAATGGTCGAATCTAGCTTAGATTTTGGTCTATATTTACAAATGCATCAGATCCATATAATGCCCTTATGGATCACCACAATCTCATGTAATACAATACTCGACTCAACCCTAGTCTATTCGACAGTGACGTCCATATAATAGTGCATCAACAATCTCCCCCTTGGACGTTGCTGGCGAATCCACAAATTTCTTGCACATCAACAGTCAAAATCACAGATCTCCCCCTCAATACATGCACTATTGCATTGAGTTAGAAATACAATATCCTTCGTAAACCGACCAAGTAATGCACTACGGACCCTCAGCATCAATACGCAGGAAGTCAGCTAGACCACGTATATCATTTGTGAAATCAGCGAGCCGCTGAATCACAACCAGATCACCTAGTTACGCCAATGTGAAGTTGAAAATGTAATGCACTGCAGTCTCGTAGCATCAGTACCCAGGAATGTCATCTTGACCAAGTACATCACGCGCAATCCAACTAACCTGATAAGACCCCTGCTAGAAGGATTCCATACTGACCGATCAGATATTCAACGTAACACGTAGGTACTACCACTAATTCACGTCTTCTATCTGCACTTAACCTTTGCATCACCCTTCACACCAACTGGAGAAATCTAACTGTCAGTACCCAATTAAACATCTCAAATGTGACTATGTGCAAAACAATCCACTCGGACACTTGTATATCTATGAAATTCTTCATCTGTGCTGACTGTGATTGCATTAACACATTCTTCTCTTCAAATGTTCTTGAGTAACTTCATCTGTTCGACAGAATACTAGCCGTAGACGAATGAATCAAGCAATCAGAAGTTTTCAGCAGGAACTACCGGTACAATTGTGGACTTGAAATGCTTCAGAAACTGATGTTTTCTATAGGGCCAACAATAACCACCAACAGCTCTTGAAATTCTTCAGGACTGTAACCTTGAAACTTTCGTTGAATCTACGTACCACATGACTCCTACTAGGATCCCTCATTACTTTCGGAACATTGAGATCTCAGTCTTGATATGCTTGTACATAACAACTTTGTTTGAACAAGTTCCTTAAAACACATTGGAACTGGGTTGACTGTTCTTCATCTTGCGGAATAAAATCTGTCTATTTTCTGGCCCATAATAGTCATTTGAATCTAATTATCATACTGTTGATTCTCATGACTACCCCACAATAAAACATTTCATCATCATCATTTCTTCAACAATTTATGTTGACATCATCACCATTCTCCCAAAAATCTTCAAAAATTGCCATTTTTCATTCTCTATGTCGAAGGGGCGAAGGTGGAAATAAAGCTACGTTCGACCGTTTAGAAAGGTCGAATGTACCATGATTGGTTGAAATTCCACATTCGCCCAGTAGTGAGGTTCGAATGTGGAAAGTTTCCAGGTTCGACCTGTCGTAAGGTTCGAATGTAGAAATTTTCTAGGTTCGTCCTCAAAATCCTACGTTCGACCGAATACACTCCACGTTCGACCACTCGTAAATTCAAATCTTCTGCACATTCGACCGTTTGCAGAAAAACGTGTTCTTCTTCAATATTTTCTGCAAATCAGCCCATAAACACTCTGATTGTTCGAATTTGATGATGAAACTTGTACAGAAAGGTGCAGAAATGAAAACCTAACCCTCGAATTCACAAAAACATGGTGAAATCACATGATTTTGGGTTCAATTAAGAATCTAGGGTTTTTAGGGTTTCAACCTTTCAATCAAGAACTGAACTTTAACGTCTGAAATCATGAAAATGAGCTGTGATTGATTCAAACGACTGTTAGATCATTCAAATCGGTACCATAGCTCTGATACCACTTTGTATGTGCTATATGGATCGTATAATCAACAAAGAATGATCAAACAAGTTTGTTTTAGATACGGAATCCCTAAAACAATAACAAAATGATAATCAAACAGATCAAAACACGTAAATCATCATTTCAAAGCTTTTTCATTAATTATAAACTCAATTACACGTTTACAGATTGAAACAAACAGGGTAAGAACGTGAATTAAGATAAATAATATCGTAGAGAGAGAATCAGAAAGTGGAGGGAATAAAATGACTCAAAGTTACATTCAAAAAATCAGCTTGACTATTTATAGACTACACATTCGCCCAAACAGTTCGTGCGAATGTGCAGGTTCGACCAAATCACCCGGTCGAACCAAGCCATACATAAAAACTATTCTACGTTCGTCCAAAAACCACTCCTTCGCACCTTTTGATTCTCCTTCGACCAAACACTTTTCTTCCTTCGCACCTTCGACGATTCACAAAACAAGTTTATTGAACAATCCGAAGCACTAGTCGCATAAATGCATCTACAATGAGATTGAATGTTGATTCTAGCACTCTCAAGGTTAACCCTGAGTTGCTTGTTTTCCTCAGTCAATCTATCACAAGTACCACAATACTTATCACTATTCATGTCAATAGTAGAGTCAGAACATACCGGTTTTGTTGCATCAGTCATAGCCATAAGCGAAAAATAAGCCTCCTTCCCTGCAAAGAACATCGAGTAGTCAATCTTAGTGAAGGCATCATCTACAATGCATGATTTCCTGGTCATCAAGAAATCTGCTTCGGCTAGCAGCTGATCAATATCATCATCCAAAGAGTTAGCACTAGCTTCTGAATCAGCTTCACTCTCAGAGTCAGAATAAACAGATTCAAGTTCATCAGGAACTTCAGTGACAAAATCAATAACAGTTCCTGAAACCTTCTCATCAATAATCTCTCCAACGTGTTCAGCAACATAAACCTGAGAATCTTCGACTATCTCCTCAATCACTACCTCAGACACCTTCTTAGAATCCAAAACTTCTTCAGCTATCACCTGCTCCTCAATATCCATCTCATTAGCAAAACATGCTACATTCCCAGTAGTAATCTCCTCAACTCCCAATTGCATTCCCGTCCAGTTATAACCTTCATCCTTTTGTATCACCAAATCCTGATTTTGGGTTTCGGTTTGATTTTGGCTATTTGGGTTATTTGGAGTTTGAGTTTGGTTGGGTGTAGTTGTTTGTCTAGTAGAGGTGTTTTGTGAGGTGTTTTGTCGGTTTTGGAAATTATTTTGTTGTGGATAGGTGCTGTTGTTTTGGCTTTGGTAGGTTACCTGATTTTGTGATTGGCGATTTTGATAGTTTGAGTTAAAAGGATTTCAATTACCTTGCTGCATCGGTTGTGTGCATTCTCTTTTAAAATGACCTCTACCACCACAGTTTGAAACATGTAAATTTGGCTTTGTGAAGCCGTATGTGGTATTCAGTGAGGTTGCCAAATCTGTTCTACCGGTTTTCTCAATAAACTCTGTCGCCCTTCTCATCACAATGGCGAACGCCCATTGAATTTCAATCAACTCCATCTTCTCCTTATCAATTTGAGCATAATCTTCATTAGTCAGATTATTATTCCCAATCTGACTCACCACCAGTCCATTATAAGATGCAACCATTGCAGAAACCAACACAATGTGTTGCTGAGCAACTTCAACTATGACATTATTCATGTTGGAAGTTTCTAACACGACTGGACTTTGGCTTGAAGAAGCTTGTGATGTTGTGGGAACATATGGTTGTTGTTGAGGTGTGTTGGATGAGTAACATGCGGTAGACAATTGAGGTTGTGATGGAATGTAAGAGTTTGTGGCATAGTTTGGTGGATAAGTTGGTGTTTGTGCAAGGTAGTTAATTGGTTGTCTTGGAGGTTCAATGACACTCGAAACACAAGCTATATGTGGCGCAACATTACCTGCCATACTTGAACTGGACACAGAAGTGGATGAAGAATCATGATACAATTCCGGATTTTGTGGGAATTGTGATCGTCTAGCTTTCCTCTTCTCCTCCAACTCCTTGTTTTCTAACTTTTGGATTAACTCATTGATTGTCCAGTATTGATAAGCATCCTTCTCTTTCAATACCTCAATGTGTTGATTCCAATAAGGTGGTAATGAATCAGCAAACTTATCAACCAACTATGACATAGGAATCTTGATCTCATAGTTCGACAATTCAGTCAACAGATGGCAATATCTCGGAATCAATTTCTTCAAAGTCTCATTTCCAACACAACTAAAGTTTTCAAATTCCTTCTTTAGTTCTTCCACCATTAATCTCCTCGTCTTATCATTCCCATCGTGCCTGTTCTTCAACATATCTCAATGCTGCTTAGAAGTGGTACACGATCCAAACTGATGAAGTAGATCGGTAGTCAATGCTTGAGATAGTTGTGAGAAAGCTTTCTTCTCCACTGCAATTTTCTTCTTCTCATCTTCAGATAAACCATCAAGTGGAATCGGTTCACCTGAATTCTCCAAACACGGAGCAGCATACCCCTTAGCAATCATCTGTCACGCCTTGGTTCCTTCCATTCCCATTCCTTCAAGATGTATCTTGAACTTCTTTTGCCACTGATTATACCCTGCCATGTCCATAAGCTTCGGAGGGCGATTTCCACTACCTGAAGACAAATCATTTATTAGAGTAGAAATAGCATTAGAAGTTTGAGATTGTACCCCTGCGGCTGCAACGCCCCAATAATCTGTCGTCGGTTGCTGTGGAGGTTGAGTAACAGGTGGTGGTACCGAACTAATCATGGCAAGATAATTGATCAGCTGAGATGACTGAGTGTTGATCTTTTGATAAGCTACAGCCCATGGATTCATCGGAACGTGCTGTTGCTGTGTTGTTGCTTGTCTTGGTGTCATCGGAAATCCCCACATGTTATCCATAATGTGCAAAATGTAAACACTTAGAAAATTTTCCTAAAATAAAGCTTCGTTCGACCTTTGAAGTGAAAATGTGGGTTCGAAGGTTGGAAAATCCTAGGTTCGATCGCTAAATCAGACTCGAATGTAAATCGGTAACACACAAGACTCACCTTCGACCAGAAAAACTCTCCTTCGACCTCTCGGTAGGTCGAATGAACAATAAATGATCGAATGTAAAAACAACACACCAGAAAAGTTTTTGTTCGACCTAAAAATCCCAGATTCGACCTAAAAAGACCTTGGTTCGACCAAAAACTTACACGTTCAACCTAACTCTCTCTGGTTCGACCTGGCCCATTTGAAAAACGGTTATTCTTTGAAAATTAGTTAATTTGATCAAAATTTTTCAAAAGTTTATGGATTTTGATGATCTTAACCAGGTTTTGCTCGGAATTGAATGTAGATCAACTTTAATAAGTGAAACTTTTGATTTTATTTGTGAAATCTTATCCAAATCAATCAATTTCCATTTAAAACTCAATGTTCTATCAAAACAAAAAATATTTGGACAATTTTGGATCAAATTCAGTTCAAAGCATATCAAATTGTAGTTGTATGATCTTGTAGGCTCTGATACCACTTTGTAGACGGATCGGTTTTAGCAAAAACGTTTAGGTGATCATACAAGTCTAACAAATCCAGGTGCGGAAACCCTAGATTGTTTACAATATGATATGAATCGAATCAAACACGCAAAGGTACCTTTTCAATCATCATTTCTATTAATAACTTGATAAAAGATCTTTACAATTGAGTTTACAAGTTTATAAATCAAGATTAGGAATATCAAAACACAGAGAGAGATTCTAGACCAGACACAAGACTCAAAATGGCAAAAGTTATAAAGTTAACAAAAAGTTTGGTTTATATAGGAACCCACATTCGACCCTATGACTAGGTCGAATGTGTTCCTTCAACCAGCACTGTAGCTCGAACCTGTCTTCAGTCTTGAATCCTCTCCCTTCGACCAACCATGTCTTCCTTCGACCTATCTATAAGCCACCTTCCACCTCACGATAAATCACAAAACACTTTATTTAACCAATCCAACGCACTAGTCGCAATAATGCATCTACACTTTTAACAACGGTTAAAAACTTCACCGCTTGACAAGGAGTAACCGATCGGCAAGATGAGGTTGAGTTTGATTTTGTGGGGTTAGGTGGGGCTCGGCAACTTTGCCGGGTATGCCCGGACCCATTACAATATTATAAATATATTTAGATTCTTCATTCATCAACCTTTGCAATAGCCACCTACGGCATAAGACATATCCTGTAGACTTTGTTATTCCTAAAGTTTGTTATAAAAAAAAATATCTATATCTATATCTATCTATATCTATACTACATTATAAAGGAGGAGGCATGGGTGAATATGTCCAAATTGTCCAAAGTTAAGATGGCATACCAAGGGTTTCTTTATAGTTTCCTAAACTTTACCACTTTTCTTCCCTAAATGTCCATAGGGTAACTTTATTTCATTAAATTATTAAAAATTCACAATCAAGTTATCCTTCATTATTTTTGTATCTACATTGAATTATTAAATCTTCCTATGGGGTAACTTTATTTCATTAAATTATCAAAAAATCATAATCAAGTAATCCTTCATTATTTTTGTATCTACCTTTGAGATACACCCTTGTTTATATTCCCAACCCCTTGTTTATTTCATTAAATTATCAAAAAATCATAATCAATTATATGTAAATTAATGAGAAACACACGGAATTTGTAGGTTACTATACAGAAGGCCGGTTGAGTTCACATCTTCTTTCACTACAATAAACTTGCTTTTACTCCTAACGCTATGATTTAAATATGTTAGTATGAGTTGTTTGTTCTAGCACTTGAAACATGACTTCAAATAATGGCAAACAAAGCAAACAAAATGTTAACGATGTTGATGCTTTTGATTTTCTCATCATCTATAAGGTCCCTCAATTTTTAGGTAGTTAAACAGAAAGCAACATATTTTTTTTTGTCCTTATGATAGTGTAGGGCTAAAACAGTGAAAACTATCTACATGCTTTGAGCTTTGAATGTTATATATTTTTTAATTTGATTTATTTACATTGTTATTACATTTACAAGTAGTATTTTACGGTTTTACCCAAATGGGTTCAAAAGGGAATAACTTGCTCAAATTCCTGATAACATATACATATTTTTAATATTCCAAAAAGAAATATTATTCATGGCAATATTATGTATTTGTTTAGAATCATATAATCTAACTCCTTTAGCAATGCATTTGAAGTACACTTTGGTAATCTTTTTTTGCATTAGCAATATTGCGAGTGAAGAAGGGCATGCTATCTCCTCGAAAGGCGAAAAGAGACTCAGTTAAAATACATGCAAAATACTTGTGTCTGATGCATATCATGTTCCTACCTTGTATTGTCGACTCCTCCCAACATGCGGGTTACCCACTAGTACTACATTATAAAGGAGGAGGCATGGGCAAATATGTCCAAATTGTCCAAATTTAAGATGACATGCCAAGGGTTTCTTTATAATTTCCTAAACTTTTCCACTTTTCATCCCTAAATGCCCCTACAAGATAATCAACTTTTATATGAAAATGGAACTCACCCAAACTAAATAAACACACGGGATAACAATATTTTTGAATAAATTTCATATAACGGCGATGAAAAATAATAATTTATGTTACCACAATGAATAATCTCTTAGCTAAACCTATATGAGTTTTATAACTCTGCCATAATAATACTTATATTATAAACCTTTTTCATATATATGTGTGTGTCTACCCAACGGCAAACTGGGCGCGATAGTTCGGCTCACTGGCTACATTGGGCAATTTTTTAGCTGCTGGGTCAGGTTGCGCAAGTCTTTTTCAAACTTACAAATTACAACTTTTAATTTTTAAGTGGACAATGACCTTCATATGATAGTGTATACAATATCATATTATTACTACATGCTTTTGTCATGTAAATGAACTTTATCATTTAGCAAGGTGTCTTCAATGGCACGGTTATGTAGATATGCAATGACCGGACAACTTACATAAGAGTGAAGTTTATGTTCATATTGGTCTGTTACAGTAACATACCTTTGGTTTATTAAGATTTGTTCAATAATGAGTATACGGTTATTGTGGTGAACTGCAATCAATAATAAGTGGCGGTGCACATTTCTTTTCTTTTCTTTCTACGAATACTTGTTAAAACATAGTGTGCACATTTCTATTATTTTTGCGTAACTTGCGGCAAAAAACCTACGTATCATAATGTTGTATTACAACCCATTTGTGGATCCCGCTGCAACGCGCGGGTAAACCCACTTTATATTATTAAGGATGAGTGATGGCCAACATGGTCATTTTCACCTCCGTACAACTTAAGAAGCAACATGTATAACATATTTAAGCAAGAAATTTAAGGGTATTATGGGAATGTTAGTGACAATTAAGACACTTAAGATGGTAGTTTAGACATTTCACCCACCTCTTCCTTTACAATATCAACATACTTTTACAATCCTACCCTCCTCATTCCATCCCTGCCTTCTTACAAACCCACTAATCCTTTGCCTTCTTCCATATCGATCTCCCTGCCATATTCTCTCAATCGACTCTTCAATGGTATACATTTAATAGCATAATCATCAACCGATCAATCACATAAGCTTCAAAGTTATGTAAATGACTGAAACCGTCCATTAAAATCAGTCATGTATATTATATGGTATCACCTCCCCCAAAACGTTCATAAACAACCAAAAATCACGTATTTTGGCCAGCATCAGTTTTGAATCAGGTTGGTAAGCTGATTTCTAACCCTAACTTGGCTTTACTGGTTAATATATTTTAGGGTACCCCATGATGAGATCAATGGGTTTTTCATCTGGTTCAAGATTATTGTCACGTATCCCTGAACACGAGGGAAGAAACATCTTAAATGGTGGTTCTTGGGACGAGTCATCATTGTTGTCTGATGGCAATCTGAACGAATTGAAAGATAATCAAGAAAAAATGGTGATTTTTGGTACTATGATATTATTGAATGGCCTTTTAATTGATTGGAGTTGTTTTAGGCTGATTGTTGTTTATGTTGATGAACAGAATGATGGAGGGAGAATTCAATCAAGTCATGTTACCACTGGATTGATGCATCAGCTAAGTTTGCCGACGAGTTCAACCTAGTTGTCTGTGAAAAAGAAACTATTGCATTTTCAAGATAATGTGCCTCTAAAGAGTAGGCTAAAAGGGTTGTGCCACTCATCAAAGAAGCATTGCTGATAGGGTACAACATTCATTTTTTAACCTTGTTTTGTGGTTCTACGCGTGTATCGGTCATCTGGAACTTGTACCTAATGACAAAGTATTAAAAATGTTTGTTTTTTTCTAAACATGTGTAGGAAAGGCGGACACGAATAAGTGAAAGAATGAGGAAGTTGCAAGATCTTGTCCCGAATATGGATAAGGTAAGATCAGTGTTGTTTCAATTATCATCGTTTCATAGGATTAACTAAGACTGTATCACACAATACTGAAATTTCGCTTTGGGACCAAAATTATGGATCGATTACGCGAATACAACTCGGTTTCAGATGGAAGATTTGAGACGAAATAAAAATAGACGAAAACAATGTCATCACAGATTCGTATTACATCATTAACGGTTACAGACACTGTTATAAGTAGGATAAACATCTATCTCGGGGTCGGGGGAGGTCGGGCATGACCTCCCCTTGAGAGCATTTTAAGCACAAACTCACAATCTTCAAATGAAAACCAACACATGAGATTGCTATTTATATGCCCAGCTCGTTCGACCTCCTGTAAGGGTCGAATGAACTGGTTCAACCTGTGTAAAGCACGAACCAACACATAATGTGTTGATTCGACTCTTCTATATCTGGTTCGACCTCACGATGGTTCGAACCAACCAGGTCTACCTTAAACAAATGCATCAGATCCATAAAATGCCCTTATGGATCACCACAATCTCATGTAATACAATACACGACTCAACCCTAGTCTATTCGACAGTGACGTCCACATAAAGTGCATCAACAAATACGAATGCCTTGGTGTTTGATGTTTAATTGCAAAAAACAAGTACAGCAGACATGTTAGATTTGGTATGCCTGGCCCCAAACCGCTAATTTATGATCTAACGCGTTTATAATATCATATTATATCTAAGTTATTATATTTATCTGTCACAACATTTCAGACACTTTCAGAGCGTCAAACAAAGTGCACATGTTCAAATAAGCTGAAGTCGTAACACGAGTTTAAGCTTAGTTATGTCTCTCTTTTGTATATAATATATATATAAATTCAAGTAATCGAAGAAGAGAAAATTCTTGCTTGGTAATCTAACTCAATTTGTTGTGTAACATATATAGCATATTCTATAGTACATTCTAACCTACATGGAATACTTGCAGTTAGGTACAAGACAAAAGTGCAGTATCTTGCATTTGCAAATGTGTTGATTTGGTTGTGATTGTTGTAGGTGGACCGGAGAGAGTGTGCCTCTATTGTTATTCAGAATTTCGGCAATTGAATCTTTAGTTTTTTAGATCAACACATTTTCGTTCCCCTGGCATTTGATACCTTTGGCTCTTTGGCACCGGAAGCCATCAGTTTCCTGACCAGAGTCCAACAGGTTATTCATAGCAGTGTCTCGACTCCGGGGGGGGGGGGGGGCATGGTTTCGTTTTTAGTAGGTTAGGGTTTGCCGTCCAGAAAGGGGTGGCGGCGCAGCTTGTTGCCCGCTTGCCCGCTATCTTGATGTAATTAGTTGCGTTTATGTGTTTAATGAAACATGTTTTTATTATTAAAAAAAAATTAAGTAATTTTTTGGGGCTTCTATTGCAAATTCTTCATCAATTGTTGCTATACAATTACATGTTTATTTCAATACAAACCGGTAATAGTATTATTAGTTATAATATTGCTTTTGAAATTAAATGCTGTTTTATGTTCTGAGTTCCCCAGCTTTCTGTAACTTTTTAAACTTTTGTGAATTTGTAGCAGGCGATTGGTGATTAAGATGATTGCTGGCAAGCGTAAAAATCTACAACAAGTTGTGGAAAATGAATTTGAATTAGCTAAAAAAAACTAGCAAAGGTTACATTTTAATGTTGAAGTCGTTTCATTTTGTTTTATCTATCATAGATTAGATGGTCTGGTCATCACTTTCTGATCTTGTTGACTGTAATTTGCAAAAGTAAAAGATGAACTATTGTGCATGGAATCATCATTGCTTGTTAGTTTCTTATATGCCCAAGAGTCAAGTCTGAACTGAAGGCTTCCTTTTTATCGTTTTATTTTACGGCATTTTTTATATTTCTAAGCAAATTTGCGATTTAACATGAACTGAAGATAGCATTAGCCATATTTCCAACCACGAGTATTTGAAGGTGTTATACTTACCTTGTATTAGGTTAAAGACATTGCATGAATCAATTTGCAAACTCAAACATCTGAAGTACTTGAATTTATCACATTCGGGTATAGAAGTCTTACCTGATTCGATACATTATCTACAAAACTTGCAAGTGTTGCTTTTGTATTCTTTTCAGAAACTATGTGAATTGCCTGAATCAATTTGCGAACTCAAACAACTAGACTACTTGAAATTATCACACTCGGGTATAGAAGTTTTACCCGAGTCGATTATTTATCTACAAAACCTTCAAGTGTTGCTTTTGGATTCTTGCTGTCTACCTAAGTTACCTAAAGGTCTGAGAAATATGAAGAATCTTCAACATTTGGAGATCGGTTATTCACTTAGGCATTTACCATTATGAATCAAAGAACTAACAGGTCTACGGACACTGTCAATGTAACACCGCAACCGATGGCGGAAACATCGAGGTGTCACGTAAGAATGAGTATACAGTAGCACATGGTATTCAAGTTTTAATTTGAGATTTATTTAAAGTAAAAATATCCAAAATTGAAAATACATAATAAGTCTTGAATGGAATTCTAATACATCAAATAACCAAATAAAGCATAAACATCAATTTGTCTTCTCATGCTAACACCCTAGTCTTCACGCATCGTTATTTCCTGTTGAGTTGTAAAAATAGGGGGGGGGGTCAACTAGAAGTTGGTGAGAATACATAAGCCATGTCAAGCAATTAAGTTTAAGAATAAAAGTTTAGCAATTCATATGTCTATCGTAAGTTTAAGTCTACATGAATAAACATGAAGTGTTGTATGCACATAATCAAACCTCCGACTAGTTTAGGTCCATCCCGTCATCCACAGTTCACCTTAATATCATGTTGGAACGATAACAATCACCCGCGCTCCCCATAAAAGATGGTCAACGAATCTAGGTGGGATTGTCAATCCAATAAATCTATTATTGAGTATCGCCGGCTTGGCCATAGCTAATGATTATGTATGTTGAAGTTTAAGTCTAACTGTTGTTGTTGTCTAAATCATGAGGCATTAAAGTTTACAACTAGACATGTATGTAGAATTGCTTAAGTATAATGTTGCAAGTATAAAGAATTGCATAAACATGGTTACGTAAACTCACCTTAGCAAAGTATTAAGTCTCGAGAAAAAGTATAAGTGTAGCCCCAAAGTTGCCAAGTATTACCCTATGTATAAGGTAATAAATAAGCCTAAGTCTTTCTAGTCTACAAGTATTTTCTAGGGTTTCGAATTGGGGATAAGTATTTGTTTGATTAATAATCAAATTGTTTATAAATAAAAGAAATTCGATAAATAAATAACCAAAAGCCTTTTTGTAAACTTTAGATTAAAGGTGATCACAATATAAAGTTTTAAGTATGTAAATAATTTTTATAAAATTATTTTTTTAAAAATAGAATATTTAATCTATTTATTTCAAATTGTCAAAATATAAATTTAATATTTAAAAATATTTAAATTAAATAATTTTTAAATTAAAAATTGTATTTCTGTTCTAAATGGATAGAAATAATTTATATAAAATTTTGGGGGAAAAATATTGAAAAATGAATTTTTTATGATTTATTTATGATTAAAACTAACAAAAATTGATTAAAATTATTAAATAAATGATTTTTCAGAAATAAAAATCATTTCAGAAATGTTTAATGTTATATAAACTCTAAACAATTTTTGTGGGAATTTATATAATCGTTTTGATATTTTTATAGAATTTCATAATTAAAATAGAATAAACTTGAAATATTTATTATATATATTAAATAAATAATTTTTGGAAAACTAAAAATTGTATGTTAAACGTTTCAACTAGAATAACATAAAATAAATTTTGTAGAATTTATAAAGGAGTTTTAGTATTTTAAAACCAATTTTAAAAATATAAGTGAATATATATAAATCAAAAAGGTAAAAAAAATGTTTTGTTGAAGCTGGGAATCGAACCCGGGTCTGACCCGGTTGGAAGGTTTTAAATCACAAGTTCAGACCAGTTGGTCTGAACCCTGAGAACGATTAATCTCTGTTAGAAATAATTATATAATTATGTTGAAACTTGATTTATAAACCCTTTTAAAAGAAAAGAATAAAAACTGTTTAATGTGGGACTCGAACCCGCGTGCCCCGGTTAACAAACAGACAGACAGACACAACCACTTGATCTAGATCAGTGGTTGTGTTTGGTTTGTTTCTGTTTTAAATATATAATCATGTCTGCAACAAGTATCTTCCCCAATTCAAAACGTTCGAACCCTAGCTTATGCAATAATCAAATCTAACAAACAATAACCCGATTAATCATAGGGTTATTGTTTGTAGATGGCCGATGAATAAAACCCATCAAAAAAAGAAAACTTACAAAAACGATTTCGTGATTAACGAGCGGTCAACAGAAAAGTCAAACACGAACTAATTGAAGCTTGAAAGATGATTTTTAACAGAAATTGAGGATGAGGATAGAGTTTTCGGCGAGTTAAGCTTGCTAGGAAGTGTTCAATTTATAGTGGGAGGTTTGGGTTAAGCGAATTGGAATGTTTGACCCGTATTAAACATTATGATGCGATGATTGACAATAATCAGGAAAGTCTTGATGATAATTGGCGTGTTATGGACGTGAATAAGTCAGACGCGTCAATATCAGTTTACCATATATGGATTGTAGCACGAATTGAAGACAATTATGGTTGATTGTCTTCACAGTTGACTTTCCAAGTCAACTGTTAAGACTTCAAGATGTTATATAATTAAGACGCGTTGAGGAAATGACAAACATGTGGTGTAGACCAACTGGTGGTTGTTTGTGTGTGTAAGTATGACCCGGCCTAGGGCACGGGTTCGAGTCACGGCCCAGGCAAAAGTTTTTTTAACAATTATTTAACAATTATCTTGATGATATGAACTTATGGTATAGTACTAGGGGTCCAAATGTGTCGCGAAACATTTTTTTAAAAGGACGATAATGATGAAATTCGACGTTTTATTAATAATAATCGTAACGTACAAATAATTCAATGCGGAATGTTACAGTCAATGTTTCCTCTTGGTAACAGTAGTGGGGCCAAAATCGGGGAACTAGAGAATCTTAATCTTCTTGAGGGGGAGTAAAAAATAGTACCACTTGAGAATGTTGGAAGTTTTAGCGAGGCAAAGACTACTAACCTCAAATGCAAAAGAAACTTGCAGATTTTGATGTTACGTTGGTTAGGTATTCGTAGATGGGATACGAAAGGAAGTATGAGAGTTGCACATGATGAAGAGATTCTTGAGGGATTGGAACCAAATACAAGTCTTAAGGAATTGAAAATATTTTTTTACATGGGAAAGAATATTTCTCCAAGTTGGATGGACAGTTTAAGGAATATGATTGAGATTAGCTTTTATCATTGTAAGAATTGTGAGCATATTCCACCACTAGAAAGAGTACCCAATCTTAGGGTAATTTACATTTTGATAATGGATTCTATAAAGTGTTTATGCGATGATGAGGAAAACATGTTAAAAAACACCATCAAAAAACTAGACATTTACAACTGCCCCAATTTGGTTTCGTTGCCATGTAACCTTCATAAACTTGAGGTGTTAAGATTAGTCGAGTATGACATGTTACTTTCTCTACCAGATCAGATTCAAAGTTTTAGGAGTCTGAATAAACTTGTGATAATCAATTGCAAACTTCTAAGTAAAAGATGTGAAAAGGAGATCGGTCTAGATTGGCCTAAAATTTGTCACTTTCCCAATATTGTAACCGACTCTCCAAGGTAACTTTTATTTTCTATTTCTTTCTTCATTTCAATTACATAATGTTTTTTCATTATGCATGATTTGCTACAAAAAGGTGTTTGAATATACCTAACAAAAGTTCATTAAATTATTCTCTTATTTAGTTACATTTGAAGCTAGAGACAAGAATGGCGAATTATGGGTTCAACAACAAGCTAAGTGAAATCATGGTTTATATTAATCTACTAGATATTTGCCCGCGTTGACACGCAGTTCAACAACGTACGATTATTTGGAGTAGTATAACGTATAAGAAAAATAAAGTAGAAAAATTTTATTAAAATTTAAAAGCAACGAATACACATTTATTCAAATATCGCTGAAAATTTCCTTATAAACCACATTTTTTGTTTTAGTCATCACTTTCCCACCAGCATCAAGTATAAGTAACGTCACGCCTGCCTTGCTTTTAACTCTTGACAATGCGACATAAAGCTGGCCATGTGAGAATACAGGGTTTCTTAAATACAATCCAACCTGAATAAGGCGACTTAAATGGTATGTGTTAAAAATAGACTTATGGCATATTCAACAATAAGAAAGTAATAAAAATAAAAATAAGAAACTAACTACCACCTAAATTTCACAATTTAATTTGACACGTCTGAGAAGATGAGCATTACCCATATCGACCCGCTAAAAAAAGCTTCGAGCACATTTTATTCTATTTGACACATTTGAAAAGTCAAACATTACCCAAATCGACCCGTTAAGAAAAGGGAAGATTGCTCCAATTCACCTATGGCCTATGTATAAGTAAAAGGAACATCAATCTAATCAAAACACCATAAACACACTGTTGGTGACTTTTACCCTATTTGACCCATTGGAAAAGTTGAACATTACCCAAATCGACCAATTTATAAGTAAACAAACATGAACCTACACCACTAAAACAACATTTTAACCGACTATTACCTTATTTGACCCGTTTATAGGAAGGAACATTATCTAAAGTGACCCATGTATAAGTAAAAGGAGCATTACTAAATAATTTTAACCGACTATTACCTTATAGATGCTATTTATACGCTAAAAATAGTAATGTGACAAATCAAATAATTCAGCATTTATTTTGTGTTAAAATGTCTTTAATTTTAAAAACTGGGTTTTTTTTTTAAATTTTGATTTTGAATGTTTAAAAATAAATTTATAAATGTATTTATATATGATTAATAATTTTATATTTAAAGGTTATTAATTAAATGGTAATCATAATTATTAACATTAGATGTTTCCAATATTGTGTAACTCACGATAAATGCTAATTATACGCTAAAAATAGTAATGTGACAAATCAACGAATTAAGGATTTATTTAGTGTTTAAATGTCTTTAAATTTAAAAACCGTATTCATTTTTAAATTTTGATTTTGAATGTTTGAGAATAAAGTAATTCAATTGAAAATAGACGTATTAATTGTGATGAAAAAAAATTCAAATTTAACTTTGTTTATAAATGTATTTATATTTATATATGATTAATAATTTTGTGTTTAAATGTTATTAATGAAATGGTAATCATAATTATTAACATTAAATGTTTCCAATATGGTGTAAATCATGATAAATGCTATTTATATGCTAAAAATAGTAATGTGACAAATCAAATAATTAAGCATTTATTTGGTGTTTAAATGTCTTTAATTTTAAAAACCGTTTTTTTTATTTTGATATTAAATGTGTAAAAATAAATTTATAAATGTATTTATATATGATTAATAATTTTGTGTTTAAAAGTTATTAATGAAATGATAATCATAATTATTAACATTAGATTTTTCCAATATTGTGTAACTTATGATAAATGTCAATTATATGCTAAAAATAGTAACGTGACAAATCAAAGAATTAAGCATTTATTTTGTGTTTAAATGACTTTAATTTTAAAAACCGTAATTTTTTTAAAATTTTGATTTTGAATGTTTGAAAATAAAGTAATTCAATTGAAAATAGACGTATTAAGTGTGATGAAAAAAATTCAAATTTAACTTTGTTTATAAATGTATTTATATTTATACATGATTAATAATTTTGTGTTTAAATGTTATTAATGAAATGGTAATCATAATTATTAACATTAGATGTTTCCAATATTGTGTAAATCATGATAAATGCTAATTATACGCTAAAAATAGTAATGTGACAAATCAAAGAATTAAGCATTTATTTTGTGTTTAAATGTTTTTAATTTTAAAAACCGATTTTTTTTTAAATTTTGATTTTGAATGTTTAAAAGTAAATTTATAAATGTATTTATATTTGATTAATAATTTTGTGTTTAAAGGTTATTAATGATATGGTAATTATAATTATTAACATTAGATGTTTCCAATATTGTATAAATCATGATAAATATCAAAATGCAAGAATTGTTAACACTAAAGAGCAAAATCATGTACCTTCTGTTGATATTTTGGATCTCCAATCCTTTGTGCCCTTGCAACAATAAACTCCAATTGGTCTATGCAAGAATCTGCGAGAGTACTATTACCCTGAGCAAACAACCTCCACCGTTGCTCACTGGTGCAACACAATCGTTATACACCTGCAACCGCCATAAAAAAGTATTAAAAAAACAAATCAGAATTTTAAAAATGTATTAAAATTAGTGCAATAACTTTACAAACCAATTCCACCATCAATTCCATTCAACAACTTTCCAAACCAAGATTCATAATTATAGCAATTATAGTTAATACATTTGACTATGCAGTTAATACATTTGACTATGACTATATGGATAGTGTACAACTAATTGTGCTATTAACTTTCCTATAATACAATCAATCAATCTCTTACCAAAAAACTCGACCCTCCCTTTTAACATCCAAGACTTTTCAAACCACCATTTATAACAATTATTGCTTATAATTATCCTTCCAAACTTTAAGCCATCAACTTAGGAAACAAATAAAATGCTAATAAATGAGACCCGAATCAACAAACAGGACCCGGACCCGAAACATAATTACACGAACCATTTTATTATATTATATAAGAGCTTACTTGATCGATTTGATCTCCAATTTACGCAGCCATGTACTGTCGATCAAAACAAAGCCTTCAACATAATTACACGAACCATTGGATGATATGAGTCGTTAGGTTAACCCATTTGAGCTTTTTAAAATCTAAAAGATCACTTCCAAGATATAGTAGAGCAAAAGGTCACAAAATTGCTTTGTTTGTATAATGTAATTATTATTAGTTATTTAAAAATTGTGATACATGATATAATTAATAAAAAAAAGGGATCAAATCATTCAACTTGGGTTCCAGAAGAAAAAAAAAAGAACTTACTACATATAACGAACAAAGTCGGAGAGCTGAGTCAACAATGGTCGAGAAACGTTTTCGCTGCACAAAATTGAAAAGTATGGAGTTAGTATTTTGTATTGTGGACTTGTGGTAAGTGAGTGTTAAACAATCATTTAACCAAATATTACGGATTCACATTAATATAATATAATTTCTCAAATCATCCAACTAATTGAATAGTTTGAAATGGGAATTAATATGTATGTTCATACTCATTATTGGGATGTTCAGTGGCGATGATAGGCAGTTCAAGTTGATAGTGGGTAGGGCTGTGTGCTGGTCATCGCCTCAACGCGTCCCTTTCTCTCTGCTCCATATAAGCATAGCTAATGAGCGATACTGACAGGTGATTGTGAACCTAAAAAAAATCACAAAGTAGAAATCAGACGAACAAACTAACACGCATACCTTCAGAAAACGGCGGCAATAGGCCGAAGCTCCTAACGAAGACGGCTTAAAAAACGGAGCTGCCGCTGACGTCAACGATAATGCGTGTAAACGGCAGTAGCGAGGTGTAATACAAGGATGAAGATGTTGTGTAAAGATGCCGGAGAACCTCCGTTAGCTACCCTGTCTCTCTTCTGCTCTGGAATCTCATGCCACTCTCTTTGTCTCCGATTTTGATGATCATTATTGATTGAATTATTGTGTTGCGTGTCTGTATAATCACAGTGTGGGGTTGTATTCTGAGCTTCAACAAATAATCACGGTCTCTGTGGCACCTTTCGCACCCTCTTGCATTATCATCTGGTGTCCAAAATACATGTAAATTGTTTTAGCATGACTGTAAATGGGAACAAAACAAAAAAGATAAGCTAAAACCAATTTAATCAGAAAATGATCACCAATCCTAAAAAAACATTCAACAAAAGTCTCCAATTTTAATAGCAACACATAATGTATAATTAGTCCAACTACATATGTCAATCAATTTGATCCAAACAACATGCAGATCATAGACATCCATCTGTCCTTCCTCAACCTTTATAAAAACAAAATCCCAAACCTAGCAAAACATCAACATCCATCCAGAACGAAAACCTATTTCATACCAACAAACATAACATTAATAATGCTGCGTCGCCGCACTTTACCATCATTTGTGCATACGATGCACCATAAGTTATTTAGAACAATAGCAATAGTGTAAAGCTAGGTAATATTCAGTTCCATCAAGCATATTAATATTAGACGTTCATTTATACATAACAAAGGAACAACATAAAGACACAAACCAATACCCTAAATCCAACTACACAAAATCATAACATCCAGAACGAAAACAAACCTCATGGTCTTCGTCTTTCTCCTGCTCGACACCAACAGAATTGACAGGGGTACCGTTGTCTTCCTCATCGGAATCGATGGTCCGAGCAACGGATTTAAATTTTTCCTTGCCTTGTTCCTCCTGTTCCTCCTCTGAAGAATTAGAGAAAGATTTCTAAACAGGCTAAAAGCGGAGAGGCAAACAACTTCACCACCATCGCCTCAAGATCTACACAAAAACCACCGCAACCGACTCCTACAGCATCACTGTCACTAACAACATCCAAAATGCTATCAAATCGGAAAGACCGAAACAGAGAGAGAATAATCGGTAGGATGTGAGGGTTTGAGGTGCACAGAGAAAGAATCCTTACCAATGATCGGAGAAAAAGGGCTTGGTTTGATGAAGAAGAAATCACGGCAATCTTCTTCTTCTTCAGATGAGAGAGAGCGACTGAGAGAGAATAAGGAGAAGGAAGAGAGCGATTGTTTTGGTTTAGGGTATTGATTGGGTAGGTTAATGATATTAGGAAAGTATTAATTGACAAATTTTGACCATATTTATGTATTATACTCTAATTTTTATTTTTTAAAAATGAAAAATTTTATAAATTCTCACAATGAGACACTTGGCATTAGTTGATTGGTTATGTAATTGAAGGATGAATGTGGGAGTGCCAAGTGTCCTCATGGACTTTAGTTTATTAGATGTATAGATTACGTTTACTCTGTTTGTTTACACAAAATATTATAGTTTTGTTTTGAAGCTTCCGTATTAAATAATATGTCATGTTCTTTTTAGTTTTCAAATTTGTGCAACATATATCAAAAGAGATTTTATGCTGAGCCGAGTCAAGGAAAATATTTTTACCGGATTAAACCGGGTCAAGTCACTAAAATATTATGTATTTTTGGTGTAGATATTGAATTTTTTTATTTGATTGAAACATACCTGCATAGATCATGAATCATTTATTTGTATACATGAAACAAGTAAAATCGATATCATATTGGTCAAACAGATCAAATGTAGAACAAACTATCATCTTATTCTCTAAGCTTGTTCTACATACATTAACTAATGAGTTAAATTAATGCAGAAGTGCCAACTTGTCATGATGATTATACCAAAACTAGAATCTAGAAGACATGAGTTTCGGTCCAACATTTCATCAAACAATTGGTGTGCATGACATAAACATGCTCAATTTTGCAAACAATATTCTTCCTTTTCATAACATTCACGAAGCGTGAGATGTTGATTGCTGGTTACCAAAAGCGGGTCCGAATCCGAAGAAAATACCCGAACCCGTACCCGACCCTACTCGAGTAGGGTCCGAGTATACCCAGCTCACCTAAAACCCGAACCCGAAACCGGGTTTTTTCAACCCGAGTTTAAACCCGAAACCGGTTATTATAATTACCGTACCTGGTTCTTTAGAATACCCGAACTTGGTTTTATGTAATACCCGGTTATTATAGTATGTTTGTTTTCTGCTTCTAGTAACAACCCGAACCAAAAGTCAACATAATAATTGTTTGATTGTTTTCTTCTTCTCACATTTATACCTCCATAGTCATTGCTAAGGTGCCAGATCTGTCACCTTCATACTTCATCCCCCTGTCCATAATGACTTCGCAAAAATCCGATAACGTTTAGAGGTGCCAGATCTCACAAAAAAAACGGCTTTGCAAAACTGGATATCACCTTCATAGTTGGTGGTAGAGGTTGTCTTTAGAGGTGCACAAAATATCAGGTAATCTTAGCATGGGTAGTTAAAACCACACGGATAGGATTTTTTATACTCGAAAGTAGGGTAATTAAACCTGAAACCAGGTATACCCGAAAACCAGGTATTGAAAACCCGAACCCGAACCCGAACCCAACCTGAAGCCGGGTATATAGGGTATGATTTTTCATAAAAATGCCCTACCCGGTTATATAGGGTATACCCGAAAACCAGGTATTGAAAAAACCCGGTTTTATGCACCACTATGCTGGTACCTTGGGGTGGGCTAGATGAGTTTGAACCTAAGTCATTGTACAAGCCCAAAATATGTGTTTAAAATCCAAATTAACCCAAACTAAAATGCCCAAATAAGCCCAAACACTTTATATAAATAGTTATGCTATAGTCAAATACGAGTTAGGCATGTTCGTACTCCTTTGTGTAATTTTAAGTTTTTAACCAAACAAATAAAGTTATGCTAAAGACGAATAGGAGTTAGGCATGTTCGTACTCCTTTGTGCAATTTTAAGTTTTTAACCAAAGAAATAAACAACAAATAAGGTAAACGAACAAAAGTTTTTGTTCACCTTGGTTCGCTAAAATTTTCAATGTGCTCACGTTCGTTTATTTTCATTTTTCAGGTATATGGACCATGGTGTCTACCTTAAAAAGTAATAACCAAAATCAAAACAAAACAAACTGATTATGTAAAAAACATGTGATTCACCACAAAGTCTATAGATGAATGATGACATACTAAGCAAATTAAATGAACATTACAATTTCAAGTATAGAAAGCAAAGTGTAAATCAATGCATGAATAAGGAGAATTTTTTTGTTGGAACTTCTTTGTGAGAGGTGTCAAATGCCAACAAACAAACATATAGGCAATCACTCACTTCATTTGTACAAAATAACAAAGCTGTTATCCTTTACTATGTAATAATTTTGATGTGCCCATTAAAAATATTTGTAAACTATATTTATGAATTTCAATTTAAATAACTTGTGTTTATTGCTTACACCCAACTACACCTTGTCGTTGTATCATACTTCACGTCCACATAACGAATCACCCACAAACGCTATACACACACCTCAAACTCCAACAACAAGGCAAAAAAAAAAAAGCGCACCCACTGCAACGCACGGACATTCCACTAGTATATATAAGATATTACTGTTTGGTTGCCTCTTAGTAACCATTCAGAGGCTACCTCTTAATGGTCCATAACCTCTGAATGGTTAAGAGGTAACCTTAAGTCTGAATGGTTAAGAGGCAACCATTAAGATGTTATCTTTTAACCATTCATACATAAGATTATATCTTAACCATTAAGAGACTGTGAACCATTCAGATGTACCCTCTTAATAACCATTCAGAGGCTACCAAGTCTTTTAGCTTTTCTATATGGTACGGTATACGCTAGACAAATTTAAAACTTCATATAGCAAAAAGTTTGTTAACTTGGTATGATTTTTTTTTTTTATGAAACTTAAAAATATACGATGATGTTTCTATAATATTTACCACAAGTAAACGAACAATAGCACAACACCATAAAATTTTCATAAGGCCGTTTCAATAAGTAAGTAGATGCCCAATTTTCTAGAATCTTATAATTTTGGCTTCTCAAAAGCTAACAATGGAAGCTATCCTATCTATTCTATCTATATAATAAATGAAAACACTAGGGTTGAATCCTAGCTTTTGAGAGGGTCTCCTAGGATCCAAATGTTAAATGGAGCTCCATGTGTTCTTAGTATATAAACCTCTTCTTTTTTTGTTTTCTCACCATCCATTTGTATGTTAAAACATTCTTCCTCCTTCCTAGCCTAATACATTATTCATCCGTCATATCCTAATGTTAAAACATTCTTCCTCTTTCCTAGCCTAATACATTGTTCATCCTTCATATCCTAATTCCTTTCTCATTCCTCATTCCTTTCTAATTGTTCTTTTTACAAGGTATGTTGTCCATCTAATCTTATATTTATCATTTTACATCAATCATGAATGAAAAACAATCGGTTTTTTTGGTAATGATCAAAACGTTTTACGATTAATATAAGTCACGAAATTGTTTTATTATCATTTTTCTGATTTGGATGAGATTGATACATAACTGCTTACAATCATATTACATCAAAGAGAAATACAATCGGTTATGTATTTTCTTTTTAATACACAGAAAAATCAGAATGGTATTACATCAAACTTGTAAAAAATACAATCTGTTTTTGTTTGTAATGATCACCGCGTTTTTCTATTAACATAATTATCTAAACTGTTTACGATAAAGTTTCTGATTTGGATGAGATGCATACATAGCTGTTTATGATCATATTACATCAAACAGAAATACAATCGGTTTATATATTCATTTTTTCTGCAAAGAAAAATCAACATCGTATTACATCAATATTCTACCAAATAAAATCGGTATTTTTGTAATGATCAAAACGTTTTTTTATTAACATAAGTATATAAATTGTTTAGTATCAAGTTTCTGAATTGGATGAAATGGATACACAACTGTTTACAATCAGGTTTAATCATTGTATTATTGTCCAAATAATTGATGTAATATGATTGTGGTATTAATAACAGGATTCAAATGAAATCAGTTTATAGTTTTCGTGAAAATGAAAAAAAAAAAACTTGCTTGAGTTTATGGTTACATTAACAAATATTTGTTTTGCATTTGAAGAACAGGATTTCATTAGGACAAAGAACTTGATTATTATGGCTTATCACAAGGGTGACAAATTCTTCAAGGTTATTCATGACCCTTCCGCACGAGTTTTGGTATGAGTCTTTCTAATTTTTTTTAAATAAAAAAAGTTATTCCTTATTATAATTGTTTTTACGTGTTCGTCCAGACATTGCCGAAATC
Organism: Ambrosia trifida; assembly: GCA_028751855.1. Taxonomy (NCBI): domain Eukaryota; kingdom Viridiplantae; phylum Streptophyta; class Magnoliopsida; order Asterales; family Asteraceae; genus Ambrosia; species Ambrosia trifida. Next base: position 91,363,430 of record CM054126.1, read on the forward strand.
CATGAACAGTTTTTTGTTATCTAGAAACTTACGCAACAACAACATTAAAGTTTCCACATACCATGGTCAATCTTGGTTTGTTCTTTTAAATCAATTTTAGTGCTTATTACATACAAGTTGACCTTTGACTGTGCAATAAATTTTCGACTTTGGTATTAATTGGAATTTAAACGTGTAATTATGCAGTTGACTAAAATTTAATTATGGTCAATATGTGTAAATGAGTACGAATTGACTGTGAGTAAATAATCATTAAAATCATAACTATATTCCATTATTATATACAATAACATTTAGATTTTTACATAATATTTGGTATGTTGTAATTGTTAGAATGTGTATACGTTAATCAGTGGTGGCAAGACGCGATTATTTAGGAATTGAAATTTCGCCATTTGATATTAACTTAAGAATTGAAATTGACTTCCTAATATAAGCATTTGTTATTCGGAAATTTTGAAAACATGTAATTATATAATTTGACTAAAATTTAATGATGTTAAATATGTGTATTGACTTTGACTGCCTTATATATGTTTATTCTTCGTTATAAAAATGTAAACACATTTATATGCAGCAAATGTAATTAGACCATTAATTATGTATTGACTCAAAATGCATAATGTATTAGAAAAACCATTATGTTTATTGACTTTGACTTCCTTATATAACATTTATCTTATAAATATGTAAACACATAATGTATAAGGAAAGTCAATATGTTTATTGACCTAGACTTTGAATACGAATTTACTGTCAATAAATATACATTAAGATAAATAGTTATATTCCTTGATTATCTAAAGTTGACTTTGAATACATAATGTATACGAATTTACTCACATTATTCATAAGGAATTGATACATGTTAAGGCGCAATTTATGGTCTCCTTCTACAATAACATATTGACTTTGAATACGAATTTACGGGTCCAATTTTCAGGCATGTTAATTCGAAATTGATGGTCTCCTTCTACTCCATTGTTGAATGTATAAGGAAAGTCAATATGTTTATTGACCTTGACTTTGAATACGAATTTACTGTCAATAAATATACATTAAGATAAATAGTTATATTCCTTGATTATCTAAAGTTGACTTTGAATACATAATGTATACGAATTTACTCACATTATTCATAAGGAATTGATACATGTTAAGGTGAAATTTATGGTCTCCTTCTACAATAATATATTGACTTTGAATACGAATTTACGGGTCCAATTTTCAAGCATGTTAAGGCGAAATTGATGGTCTCCTTCTACTCCATTGTTGAATGTATAAGGAAAGTCAATATGTTTATTGACCTTGACTTTGAATACGAATTTACTGTCAATAAATATACATTAAGATAAATAGTTATATTCCTTGATTATCTAACGTTGACTTTGAATACATAATGTATACGAATTTACTCACATTATTCATAAGGAATTGATACATGTTAAGGCGAAATTTATGGTCTCCTTCATCAATAACATATTGACTTTGAATACGAATTTACAGGTCCAATTTCATACATGTTAAGGCGAAATTGATGGTCTCCTTCTACTCCATTGTTGAATGTATAAGGAAAGTCAATATGTTTATTGACCTTGACTTTGAATACGAATTTACTGTCAATAAATATACATTAAGATAAATAGTTATATTCCTTGATTATCTAACGTTGACTTTGAATACATAATGTATACGACTTTACTCACATTATTCATAAGGAATTGATACGTGTTAAGGCGAAATTTATGGTATCCTTCTTCAATAACATATTGACTTTCAATACGAATTTACGGGTCCAATTTCATACATGTTAAGGCGAAATTGATGGTCTCCTTCTACTCCATTGTTGAATGTATTGCAAATATATTTCATATCTTTAAATCTCAATAATAACAATATGCTAATTCGAATGCTAATTGGACTCCACTATTTCATCCATTTCTTATTGATTGAATTGATTGAATACCTATATAAACAAGTCAAAGCAATTCACGTACGATTGTAATAAGACACGTTGAATGCACTTTGAGTAATCGCAAAGATATATTCTAAGGTTAATTTCTGTTTCTCATCTGTAAATACATAAACATTATTTCTTTTGATTTGTTATTAACTAATCGATTATGCTGATGTTTTGAATAAATTCTGGAGTGATCAATCCAGACATTTATTCTACAATACATTTGAAACTTATTACCTAACTATAATATAAGTTTCAATATTATTATGTTGTCTACAATTTGTGTTATTGAAGTAATCTATTGGTTTTTACATTATTTTTTTTCCAGTTACAAAGATCAACGGCTGCTGTTGTAACACCCCAACCGATGGCGGAAACATCGGGATGTCATGTATTGATGATTGTTCAGTAGCTCATGGTAAATAATAATTCTCATTATATGATTTAGATAAATTACATACAATTGTTCTACAAGAATTCATACATCAAATTGAATAAAACTATGCACACATCTTCAAGCATTAACTCAAATCTTCAAGCAAGTAGAACCTGAAACATGTTAAGTTGAAAATATTTTGGGTCAACAAAAGTTGGTGAGAATTACATAGGTTTTGATAATCGAATAAAATTGTTGTGCAATTCATGTGTCATGGCAATCTAGTCCATATGTGAAAACATACTGGAAGTAAATCGAGTGCATAATCAACCATTGTGACTGTTGTATTGTGGTACATCCCATACGCTCATGGTTCACTCGTTTATATTGCAGTAACAAACACCCACGCTACCTTTGTTGGAGGCACGTATCCGGGTGGGATTGTCAGTCCAATAGATCTATCAATGTATACCGTTGGTTGACCAATGTTTATGCTAGAATTGTACTTACCCTAGTCATGTTCAAGACATAATGCAACATAGAAAAACACATAGACACATTGATGATTGAATTGCATAAATGATGTTGTAACATGTTTCACCCCAAAAATGGTGATAAATAGAGAAGGGGCTATGTAAAACTCACCTTAGCAAAATGTTATATCTGTTGAAAAATTGAATAGTGGTGTTGCCCAAAGGTGTCAAGTATCACCCTATAATAAAGTAATAAATATGTCTAAGTCTATCTAGTCTACAAATGTATATGTTCTAGGGCTTCGAATTGGGGATAAATGCTTGTTTGATTAATATCAAAAATGTTTGATAATTGAGGGAATATTAATAAATAAATAACCAAAAATCTTTTTAGGGAATTTAAATTTAAGATGGTCACAATAATGTGTTTAAAGTGTAAAAAAATAATTTTTACAAAATTATTTTCTTTAAAATAGAATATTAATTCTACTTATAACAGTTTGTCAAAATTTAACTTTAATATTTAAAAATATTAAAATTAAATAATTATAAGTTTAAAATTCATATTTCTGTTCTAAATAATCAGAAATAATTTGTATAAAATTTTGGTGCAAAAATATTAAAAATTGGATTTATTATGATTTAATTATGATTAAAACTAACAAAAATTGATTAAAAATATTAAATAAATGATTTTTCAGAAATAAAAATCATTTCTGAAAAGTTTAACATTATACAAACTCAGGATAATTTTTGTGGGAATTTATAAAATTGTTTTGATATTTTAATGAAATTCTATAAATATAATTGAATAAAATTGATTTAATTATTATATATATTAAATAAATTAATTTTTGAAAACTAAAAATTGTGGGTGAAAAATATACATCAGATTATCTAAAAATAATTTTTTTAGAATTTATAAAAGAGTTTTAATATTTAAAAAAGAATTTATAAAATTAAATGTATTATATATAATTAATTTGGGTTTGCTTGTTTAAAAACGAAAAAGAAAAAGAGGGTATCCCACTACCGGGACTCGAACCCGGGTGGCTCAGGAGGCTAGCATCAGTCACAACCACTTGGTCCAGACCAGTGGTTGTGATTATTTCCGTTTTATTTAAAATAAATATACTATGCAGAATCATGTTTATCCCCAAATTCAAACTCACGAGCCCTAATTCTGCAATTGTTTGATTCACACATCAATAACGCAATTAACCTTAGGGCTATTGATGTGTGAATGCCGAAGATCAAAACCCACTAAAATAATTATACTTTCAAGGTTGTTTCGAGTACGATTGGTCGGTCAACCTTGAAAGTCAAAAACGCGATCGTATAAGCAAGAACAGAGTGTTATGTGAAGAATTGGGGATTGAGAGAGATATATTGGCGAGTTGTGATTGTTCTACAAAGATCAATTTATAGTATTATGCTCTGGATCGATGAAATGGTAAGAGTTGACCATACATTGAATGTTATACGCGTAATGGGTTAATATGGTAACAATTGATGATCAATAATCGTGTATCCTAGTCATAATAGACCGATAATCATGTAGGAATGCCAAGAATAGGTAAATCATGAGTTAATATTGATGTTGATTGGCAATCGCGTATCACAGTTGACTTTCTAAGTCAACTGTGAGGATTTTTGAAACAAGTTATGTAATAATAACAGTCCGGGTTTGAAACAAGTACGAATGCTAGACCAGGTGGTTGGTGTGTGTTGTGTTGTTGGTTTGAATCGGGTTCGATACCAGGCAGCAGCAATCTTTTTTTTTTTTGTTTTTTTATATATTTTAGAGAAGGAAGGGATAAGGTGGGTCTGGGCCGGTTCATTGTTGGGCTTGGGTTGCTGCTTGTTGGGCTCCGAATAAGGTAAAGGGATGGGTTGGTATTGTAGGTTGGGTTTAGGCATGGTTGGGCTCAAATAAGGGTGTCCATATAATACTCAATAAAATATGAAGTATTATTATTATTATTATTACTATTATTATTATTATTATTATTATTATTATTATTGTTATATATACATATATATATATATATAGGTTGTGTGTTAGGCATATTAAGGATAAAATATATATAATGAGGGCTTTTATGTATAAAAATTTGGGGAAAAATTTTGCGATGTTACAGTCTCCCCTACTTTTGGAAACTTCGTCCCGAAGTTAAAAGAAAACACCAAGTTTACAATTGGTCGACTACCGAAAACCTTGATAAAATTTCTCACTACCTTAACGTACCTGTAAATTCATGATTACGTTCCGGACCGTAATCACCAATTTACCTTACATTAGGGTTTTGCGTCCTTTTATGACTCTACCGATTGTTGAGCAGGTTCGATAGTCTCCTCCAGTCGTTGAGCAGTTGGTAGGGCCTCTCCCGACTGTTGGAAAGACATGATGACCTCTACCAATCGTTGAGTAGGTTGTTTGGTAGTCAACTAATTGATGTACAAGTAAGCAAGTATGATTATAGATATAGCAATTAGTTCACATACAAACAAGCATGCACTCAGATATTATGATAACACTTGAATTTATTTCTTGAATCAAAAGTGTCATTACATAGAATTAAAGAGAAAATAGACATCATTCAAATGGTGGTGTTTGCTGTTAAGTAGCTGGAGGGTCTCATGTGGGGTTATTTGGAGCATCAAGAGCGTTTGTAGCAGGGATTCGACAAGCATCTGCAAGATGCCCATACCATTGACAATTGGTGCACTGACGGCAGGGTACTTGAGTTGGATGGTGATACTGGCAGGTGTCACACTTAGGTTTGTTCCCATTGTATCGTTTCTTGTTGGGTGGGACAGTGGTGTCTATTGCAAAATTCCTGACCTTGCACTTCCCGTTGGTTGAGGCCTCGGTTTTGATTTCAACGGCAGGTTGGGGAGTATCCTTTTTCTTTTCCTCTTTACGAGTCAGGGTTCCTGCCTTCACATGGTTATCTGTTAGGGTGGCAGCCAAACGCTTTGCTTCCTCCAAAGTAGCAGGGTTCCTTCCCCACATCGTGTCTTGAATCTGCATCGGTAAGCCACCAATGTGTTTTTCGATCGCAATGGGCAAAGGGGTGACTTTGTGGGGTAGCAGTAAGCTAAGTTCGTGAAAACGAGTGTTGTAAGCAAGGTTTTCCCCACTATCTTGAGCAAGATCATGAAATTCATCTTCCAGCTTCTTAATTTCATTACAAGGACAGAACTCTGCCTTCATAATGTCTTTAGCTTGATCCCAAGTTAAGGCTAGTGCAGCTTCAGCTCCGCGAGTGCGTTTTTCTTCATTCCACCAAGTGAGTGCTCGTTTGTGAAGAACACTCATGGCATAACGGACTTTAAAGTTGTTGGGGCATTCACTGTTAATGAAGGTATTCTCAATACCCTCAAACCATTGTAGGAGTCCCGTAGCTCCTTCTTCTCCACTAAACTTTGGGGGATTACAAGAATTAAAGTGTTTAAGGGTACAGGCTGGGAGACCATTTCCATTCCCGTTGTGGTTTCCATTTCCATTCCCGTTGCCGTTGCCGTTCCTGTTGCCGTTCAACTGGATGACTTGAGCTAGTAAGTTGGGAACCAGAGTTGTGATTTGCTGCGCCATTTGTTGGGAAATGATTGCAGCCAGTTGAGCATCGACACCATTATTGTTGTTGTTGTTGTGGTTAGTGTCATGGTTATGATTGTGATTGCTACTCCCTTCATCATGATTATCACCACTGTTAAGACGAGCGCTGCGACGTGGAGGCATGATCTGTAAGTGACACAATGAAATGAATGAGGTTATATAAGGAATGTAATCATTTATTCATTAAAACGAATAAACGAAAACGTTGACTTATCAAAGATTCTAAATTCTAATAACATATGAAGACATGCTTTAGCCTATAAGTGAACACTCATCCCGAGAATTCCCAGGTAGGCATCCGGGTCCCTCGTCTGATTGGGATATATGCGCAATGCCAGCCTAGACAGAAGACTCAGAATACAGGCGTTCACCCTTCCAGATTGCACGTGTTCTTTATTAAAATCTAGAACTTCGACGAGATCTCAAGGTGGTTCAGGTTAAACCTGAGGATTTGGCCTTATTAGTCTAAGAGTGGATCCAGTGATGGAGAGCAACCTTTTTGCAGGGATGAAAGTAGGGATATGAAGTAGGAGGGAGATAGAGAATAGCAAGCAAAAGAAGCAAGTACTGGTTAAATCTTATGGTTATAGACTAGATTATTTTTCTAATAACCTAATTCCCTATAACCGTGGCTCTGATACCAATCTGTAACACCCCAACCGATGGCGGAAACATCGGGATGTCACGTATTGATGATTGTTCAGTAGCTCATGGTAAATAATAATTCTCATTATATGATTTAGATAAATTACATACAATTGTTCTACAAGAATTCATACATCAAATTGAATAAAACTATGCACACATCTTCAAGCATTAACTCAAATCTTCAAGCAAGTAGAACCTGAAACATGTTAAGTTGAAAATATTTTGGGTCAACAAAAGTTGGTGAGAATTACATAGGTTTTGATAATCGAATAAAATTGTTGTGCAATTCATGTGACATGGCAATCTAGTCCATATGTGAAAACATACTGGAAGTAAATCGAGTGCATAATCAACCATTGTGACTGTTGTATTGTGGTACATCCCATACGCTCATGGTTCACTCGTTTATATTGCAGTAACAAACACCCACGCTACCTTTGTAGGAGGCACGTATCCGGGTGGGATTGTCAGTCCAATAGATCTATCAATGTATACCGTCGGTTGACCAATGTTTATGCTAGAATTGTGCTTACCCTAGTCATGTTCAAGACATAATGCAACATAGAAAAACACATAGACACATTGATGATTGAATTGCATAAATGATGTTGTAATATGTTTCACCCCAAAAATGGTGATAAATAGAAAAGGGGCTATGTAAAACTCACCTTAGCAAAATGTTATATCTGTTGAAAAATTGAATAGTGGTGTTGCCCAAATGTGTCAAGTATCACCTTATAATAAAGTAATAAATATGTCTAAGTCTATCTAGTCTACAAATGTATATGTTCTAGGGCTTCGAATTGGGGATAAATGCTTGTTTGATTAATATAAAAAATGTTTGATAATTGGGGGAATATTAATAAATAAATAACCAAAAATCTTTTTAGGGAATTTAAATTTAAGATGGTCACAATAATGTGTTTAAAGTGTAAAAAAATAATTTTTACAAAATTATTTTCTTTAAAATAGAATATTAATTCTATTTATAACAATTTGTCAAAATTTAACTTTAATATTTAAAAATATTAAAATTAAATAATTATAAGTTTAAAATTCATATTTCTGTTCTAAATAATCAGAAATAATTTGTATAAAATTTTGGTGCAAAAATATTAAAAATTGGATTTATTATGATTTAATTATGATTAAAACAAACAAAAATTGATTAAAAATATTAAATAAATGATTTTTCAGAAATAAAAATCATTTCTGAAAAGTTTAACATTATACAAACTCAGGATAATTTTTGTGGGAATTTATCAAATTGTTTTGATATTTTAATGAAATTTTATAAATATAATAGAATAAAATTGATTTAATTATTATATATATTAAATAAATTAATTTTTGAAAACTAAAAATTGTGGGTGAAACATTTACATAAGATTATCTAAAAATAATATTTTTAGAATTTATAAAAGAGTTTTAATATTTAAAAACGAATTTATAAAATTAAATGTATTATATATAATTAATTTGGGTTTGCTTGTTTAAAAACGAAAAAGAAAAAGAGGGTATGCCACAGCCGGGACTCGAACCCGGGTGGCTCAGGAGGCTAGCATCAGTCACAACCACTTGGTCCAGACCAGTGGTTGTGATTATTTCCGTTTTATTTAAAATAAATATACTATGCAGAATCATGTTTATCCCCAAATTCAAACTCACGAGCCCTAATTCTGCAATTGTTTGATTCACACATCAATAACCCAATTAACCTTAGGGCTATTGATGTGTGAATACCGAAGATCAAAACCCACTAAAATAATTATACTTACAAGGTTGTTTCGAGTACGATTGGTCGGTCAACCTTGAAAGTCAAAAACGCGATCGTATAAGCAAGAACAGAGTGTTATGTGAAGAATTGGGGATTGAGAGAGATGTAATGGCGAGTTGTGATTGTTCTACAAAGATCAATTTATAGTATTATGATCTGGATCGATGAAATGGAAAGAGTTGACCATACATTGAATGTTATACGCGTAATAGGTTAATATGGTAACAATTGATGATCAATAATCGTGTATCCTAGTCATAATAGACCGATAATCATGTAGGAATGCCAAGAATAGGTAAATCACGAGTTAATATTGATGTTGATTGGCAATCGCGTATCACAGTTGACTTTCTAAGTCAACTGTGAGGATTTTTGAAACAAGTTATGTAATAATAACAGTCCGGGTTTGAAACAAGTATGAATGCTAGACCAGGTGGTTGGTGTGTGTTGTGTTGTTGGTTTGACTCGGGTTCGATACCAGGCAGCAACAATCTTTTTTTTTTATATATTTTAGAGAAGGAAGGGATAAGGTGGGTCTGGGCCGGTTCATTGTTGGGCTTGGGTTGCTGCTTGTTGGGCTCCGAATAAGGTAAAGGGATGGGTTGGTATTGTAGGTTGGGTTTAGGCATGGTTGGGCTCAAATAAGGGTGTCCATATAATACTCAATAAAATATGAAGTATTATTATTATTATTACTATTATTATTATTATTATTATTATTTTTATTATTATTATTATTATATATACATATATATATATATATATATAGGTTGTGTGTTAGGCATATTAAGGATAAAATATATATAATGAGGGCTTTTATGTATAAAAATTTGGGGAAAAATTTTGCGATGTTACAGTCTCCCCTACTTTTGGAAACTTCGTCCCGAAGTTAAAAGAAAACACCAAGTTTACAATTGGTCGACTACCGAAAACCTTGATAAAATTTCTCACTACCTTAACGTACCTGTAAATTCATGATTACGTTCCGGACCGTAATCACCAATTTACCTTACATTAGGGTTTTGCGTCCTTTTATGACTCTACCGATTGTTGAGCAGGTTCGATAGTCTCCTCCAGTCGTTGAGCAGGTGGTAGGGCCTCTCCCGACTGTTGGAAAGACATGATGACCTCTACCAATCATTGAGTAGGTTGTTTGGTAGTCAACTAATTGATGTACAAGTAAGCAAGTATGATTATAGATATAGCAATTAGTTCACATTCAAACAAGCATGCACTCAGATATTATGATAACACTTGAATTTATTTCTTGAATCAAAAGTGTCATTACATAGAATTAAAGAGAAAATAGACATCATTCAAATGGTGGTGTTTGCTGTTAAGTAGCTGGAGGGTCTCAAGCGGGGTTATGTTGATGCGTTTTGCGACTAAGGATTGGATATACTATATTAACACATGTTAGTGATGGCCGAAGGTGTATATGCATGGGGCGAATGTGAATAAGTATGGGCGAAGGTAGAAAAGAACGGGCGAAGGAAGACTGATGATGGACGAAAGAAGAATGGACCTGATCAGAAGACACATTCGACCACCTGAAGTGGGCGAATGTGGAAAAAGCTCACATTCGACCAGATGAAACGGGCGAATGTGCAGTGCCTATATATAGTTTTTGTGTTTTTGATAATATAAGAGAGTTGTCATTTGTGTCCAGGTTCAGATCAGGTTCAGAGGTGTTTTTGAGAGATTATTAGTGTGTTCTAGATTAACATAAACTCATTGTAAATGCTTTTTGAATGAAGTTAATCTATGAAAATGATATTGAAAATGATCTTGATTGTGTCGTGATTTGTGTTTTATCAATTTGTTCAGATCTAGGGTTTCCGCACCTAGTTTTGTGACTTGTATGATCGTATAATCCTGTTTTAGCTAAAATCCAACTCTCACAAAGTGGTATCAGAGCATAGAGGATCATACAACAACAAATTTGATAAAATCAGAGCTGATTTGGACATGTTTTTGACATAAAATCATCTGTTTTTACATAAACATTGTTTCTAAGAGTTTTTGATCAATTTAAAGGTGAATTTGTGGTCGAATTCAAGTTTTCCAAGACTTAAAGTTGTTCCAAATCAATTCCGAAACATAACCTGATTGAGATCATTCAAATCCATGAACTTTTGAAAATCTGAGATCAGAATAACCGTTTTTCAAAAATGAGATCTGCTAGTTTTGGGCGAACCTGGAACCTGGACTGAGTGTTGTGGTCGAAAGTGATAAAAAGTGGGCGAACCTGAGGAGATAGTGGTCGAACCTGAAAATTTGTTTAGAATTTTTCACATTCGGGTATAAAATTCCACCTTCGTCCGGTTCATTATTGGGCGAAAGTGAAAGAAGGATACTTTGTGTTTACATTCTGATCAAAGCTACCTTCGGGTGTTACTGTGTGGTCGAACGTAGAGTCAGTTTGGACGAGAGTGTGAAAATTTGGACGAATCTAGTATTGTTTGGACGAACTTAGGATTTTCGGGTGAACTTAGGATTTTTTTGCTAAAAATTTTTTTTTTTCTAAGTGTTGAGATTTTCAGATTGTGATCATGTGGCGTTTTCAAACTACTTCGGGATCAGCAACAACACAATCACAACAGCAGACGATGGACCCATGGACAGTGGCAGCACAAAAGACGAACACGCAGTCTTCACAACCACTTAACTACATGACAACGACGAGTACAATGCCTCAGAATGTAGCACATCCGGCACTACAATCTGATTACTGGGGAGTAGCGGTAGCGGCGGTAAATACTCAAACCACTAATGCTATTTCTACTTTGATTAAGGATTTGTCTACAGGTAGTGGAACTCGGCCACCGAAGCTCATGGATATGCAAGTGTACAATCAGTGGCATACCATGTTCAAGATCCATCTGGAAGGCATGGGAGTTGAAGGAGCTGAGGCATGGAGCATGATTGTTAAAGGATACACAGCACCGATTCTGGAGAATACTGGTGAGTTGATTCCTTTAGAAAGCTTGACTGAGGACGAAAAGAAGAAATATGTGGTGGAGAAGAAGGCGTTCTCTCAACTGACACAGGCAATCACAAGTGACCTGTTGCATCAGTTTGGGACATGCACTACATCAAAGCAGCTTTGGGATAAGCTGAAGAGGAAGCATGATGGTAATGAAAAGACCAGGAGTCTAAGAATGGAGGAATTGGTCAAAGAGTTTGAGAATTTTTCTTTTATTAATAATGAAACTTTGAAAGAACTAACTCCGAGATATATGCATTTGTTATCTGAATTGTCTAGTTATGGTGTACAGATTCCAATGACTAAGCAGGTGGATAAGTTTGCAGATGCTTTACCACCACAATGGGATCAGCATGTGGAGGTACTCAGAGAGAAGGATGCTTATCAATTCTGGACCATTTCAGAGTTTATCGAAAAGCTGGAGAACAAAGAGTTGGAGGATAGGAGGAAAGCTAGAAGGTCACAGATTCCTCAGAATCCCAGTTTGTATTTTGGAGGCACTTCAGTTCCAGCTGGTAACTCGAGCTCAGGAAGCGTTGCACCACATGTTGCATGTATTTCTAATGTCATGGAATCATCAAAACCAACCACCAACTACACACCACCACAATACAATTCCTATTCACAACCATCATACACACCACCACAATATAGTTCCTACATTTCACCAATTTCCCCAATGCAACAAGCAAGTTTTTACACCGCTAATCAATCACAACAACCAGTAAACCAAGTTACTCAACATAAACAACAACCAGTGGTTTTGGATACATCTAACTTGGGAAATGTGACTGTGGAGGTTGCTCAGCAACACATTGCATTAGTCTCAGCAATGGTTTCATCCTACAATGGGTTGGTTGCTAGTCAGATTGGGAATAACAACTTAACCAACGAGGACTACGCACAGATAGATAAGGAAGAGATGGAACTCATTGACATTCAATGGGCTTTTGCGAGTATAATGAGAAGAGCAACAGAGTTCATCGAGAAAACTGGAAGAACTGATTTGGCAACTTCTCCCAACACAACCTATGGATTCAACAAGGAGAAGGTTACGTGTTTTAATTGTGGAGAAAAAGGACACTTCAAAAGGGAATGCACCCAGCCACCTAAACAAGGTAATCGAAACCCTTTCAATGCAAATTACCAGAACCGTCAACAAAACCAAGTTTCTTACCAAAATAACAACAACTACCAAAACCGAAACTTTAACAACCAAAACAGACAACCAAACACTCAAAACCAGATTCAAAACCAATCTCCTAATCACACAAACCGAACAGTTGTACCTATCACTACACCTAATGAGACTCAACAGAATGCGAGTCAGAACCAAGCTTTGGTGACTCAACAGGATGAGAGGTTTGACTGGTCGGGTATGCAAATAGGAGTTGAGGAAGTGACTACTGGTGGGAATGTGGCTTGTGTTGCTTATCAGGTTGATATGGAAGAGTCGGTGGCAGTTGATGAGAAGAAAGAAACTGAGGAGAGTGAAAGTGATGATTCTGAGACTGAGATGGAAGTGGAGAGTGAACCTGTTAAGGTTAAGACTGAGGAAAAGAGTTCTGGAATGGTGATTGATTCAGTTTCTGATGTTCCCGAAGAGTGAAGATCAATTTATTCAGATTCTGAGAGCGAATCAGACACGGAGGCAAGTGTTGATTCTTTAGATGATGATATTGATCAGTTGCTGGCAGAAGCTGACTTTTTGATGACGAGGAAGTCGTGCATAGCTGATGATGCTTTCACCAAGATCGACTACTCCAAGTTTTTCACTGGAAAGGAAGCTCATTTTGCGTTGATGGCCATGACTGAACCGCCAAAACCTGTAAGTTCTGAATCTAGCACTGATGTTATGAGTGATAAATACTGTGGAACATGTGATAGATTGACTGAGGAGAATAAACAACTCCGAATTTCACGAGATAGTGCTATCTTGAACTGTCAATCTACTCGCAAAGAGTTGAATGCTTTTAACAAAGTATTAGATGGCTATAAAAAGGACATTTCCGACTTGAAAAATACTTTGTCATTGAAACAATTGGCCATAAATAACTATATCAATGAAATTGAATACACCAAGTTGGAAATGGCAGCCATAAAATGCTTTGCTGAAAAGGTGAACAAAAAGCTGGAAAGTTATAAGAATGTTGCTTATGTGGTAGATCATATCATTGATGATAACACCACCAATTACAAGTCTGTACCATCTCCGGTTCTTTTTGAAAACCATAACTATCACCAAGTTATACCGGAGAGTTCGGTAAAATCAGACTCATCATCGGAAAAGGAATCTAATACCTCGAGTATTGGTGATCCATATTCCGATGTGAGACCGATTTTGGGCTTGAACAATGAGGGTGTTTATGCTGAGAGTGATAATTCAGACTCAGAAAATGATGATACTGGTAGTGATCAATCTGTTAATGAATGTGAGATTCCAAAAGAAAATCACATCATTACCACTGAACCAGTGTCACCATCTGATCATGTTCATCCGATGGCAAATGCTAATCGTGATAAAAAGTCTGAAAAGATTGATGTTAAGAAAGATAATGATGTTAAGAATGTGGTCAAAAAGAATGAGCTGAATGAACAAAGTGATAAACCTGTTAAAGTGTTTTACCAGATGGAAGGATCCGATAAAATCATTTCTGATGAGGAATTTCCGATCAAAAATGTTAACTATTCTAAACTTGATAAAATCTGGCAAGAAAGCACAATATGGTTTCCAAAACATGAGAGAACCAATGAAATTCCACCAGAAATCTTAAAGAAATTGTTTTCAGAAGTTCCTCAAGAACCAAAAATACATGTCACTGAGTTCATTCGACCAAATGATAAAGCAAATGGTTTTCATGAGCCTTCTTACTCGAAAGGACCACTTCCTGAGAGTTTAAGAAATCAACAGTATAATGATCAATTTCCTGTTAGATCATTTGCTTCACCAAATGCTCATTATGTGTTTGAGGAATATAGAAAATGCTTTAAATGTGGAGAACGCGGGCATTTACTTGCTCAGTGTCCATATGTAAGGCATAAAAGACATGAAGTTGAGGTTAAGAATTCCATGAGAAAGCCAATTGATCATTATGTCCCACCACATAGACGGGCTGTTCCTCAACAACAACAATTTTATAATCAAAACAATTTTCAAATGAGGAACAACCGTCCATTTCAATATGATCGAAGGAATCGGATAGCTATGGAACAATCTTGGAGAAAACCTGTGGTGAACACAACAGCTGATAGACAAAAGGTTCCACAAAAACCAATTGTCAAATCAAATGTTGGACCTAAGTCTGTTAATTCAGATAAGGTTGCTAAGAAAGTTACTTTTAGTAACAATGTTCAGAAACCAATTGAGAAACCAAAATCTCAAATTCGTATTCTCAAAAGGTCTGAACAATCTTGGACACCTAATGGTACTCCAGGAGCTTCTACTTCGAAGGTGAGTGAGAAAAATGAAAGTGTTTTGAAAAATCAGAAATCGATTGATTCAAAACAGAAAATTGTTGAAAAAGTTGTTGAGGATGTTTCTTTGAAATCCAATGTTCAAAGGCCCAAGACTCAGGCTTGGGTCCCCCGAAAGAACTAAATGTTTTACTTTTTGTGTGCAGGGAGCTTCAGCTGGCCCTATTAGCAGTCTCTGGATTGTTGATAGTGGAGCTTCAGGCCACATGACGGGAGATTTGGCATTGCTGTTTGATGTGAAGAATATTAATGGAGGATATGTCGCGTTCGCGGGTAATAAAGGAGGATATATAACGATGGAAGGAAGCGTGAGTAATGGGATTGTGACTTTCGAGCGGATTTCTTATGTCAAGCAGATAGACTATAATCTGTTGAGCGTCAGTCAAATATGCGATAAACAATTTTCTATGCATTTTGATGACAAATCCTGCTATATTCTCAAACCGGGCTTCAAAATTCCAAAGGAGTGGGTTATGTTGATGGCACCTCGAGTCAACAATCTTTATATTCTTGATATGTCCAAGGCGATGACATCACAGGGACAGATAACATGCTTTCTATCCAAGGCGACCGAAAAAGAATCGATAATGTGGCACCGAAGAATGGGGCACATTCATCTGAGGAAAATGAATCAGTTAGTGAGAAATGGACTTGTCGATGGAGTAAACGTGAAACATTTCCATCTGAACGACAAGTGTGTGAGTTGTATGAAAGGCAAACAACACAAACAGTCCCATAAAGTGAAGAAAGTTAACTCTGTTGAGATGCCGCTTGAGCGATTGCACATGGACCTTTTTGGACCGGTCAAGCGCAAAAGTCATCTTGGAGAGCTTTACTGTTTAGTCGTCACTGATGACTATTCACGATTCTCATGGGTGATGTGTTTGAAGAACAAAAGCGACACCTTTACCAACTTACAAGTTCTGTTCACTCGACTGGAGAATATCTACAATTTGAAGATCAAAAGGATCAGGAGTGACAACGGGACGGAGTTCAAAAATGCAAAGATGGATGAACTTTGTGAAAGCAAAGGAATTCATCATGAATATTCGGCTCCGTATACCCCGCAACAGAACGGTGTTGCTGAAAGAAAGAATAGGACTCTGATTGAGGCTGCTAGAACAATGCCCGCTGATTCAAATCTTCCGGTAATGTTCTGGAATGAGGCGATTTATGCAGCAAATTATACATTAAATCGGGTTTTAACAGTGAAGAAGTTTGGAAAAACATCTTATGAGCTGTTACACCGACGAAAGCCCAATTTAGAGTATCTAGAACCATTTGGGGCGCCATGCACGATGTTGAATCCAAGCGAGAAGTTTAGTCCTAAAGCTGAGGAGGGATATTTTGTTGGATATGCAACCCCGCTCAAACGGGTATTCAACAAGAGAACTCGTCAAGTGGAGGATTGGGCTAACGTGGAAGTTCAACGATACACACAAAATTTGCAAGGCACGGGCCCTGATTGGATGTTTGATTACAAAGGTTTCTTTGAATCATTCAACCTAGATAGCTTGGTTGAAGAAGCTGTTATCAGATTACTTTACGAGTGTGAAAACGCGGCAACTTCACCGTTGATGCGTCCAATCACCGTAAACCCCCCACCAGCTTCTAATGATACCAGTGCTCCTATACAAGAAGAAGAGATGTTTCAAGAAGCTTCAACTTCATTAGACACTTCAGAATCTGAAGATGAACAATTTGAAGAAGCTGTTCTTGAACATGCAGAAGACTTAGAAGAGCAAACTGTGAACCCAACTCCAAATACAGATGTTGCTTCATCGTCTAACACGGGTCATGATCAGGATGCTGTAGAGAACTTGACTGCTCAGACGGGAGTGATTGTACCTGTTAATCCGGAATCTCGGATTCATCGTATTCACCCGCTGGAGCAAGTAATCGGTGATCCTGGAAGTGGAGTGATGACCAGAGGGCAGCTTAAAAGCGTTAATTCACCAGAGAGTTTTGGTGCTTTAGCATTGTATGCCAAAATTCAGAAATCTGGAAGCCAAAATGATTGGTCGTTTGCATGTTATGTGTCGCAAGTAGAGCCAAGGACATACAAAGACGCTTTGAATGAAGATGCCTGGGTTGAGGCAATGCAGGAGGAGTTATTGCAATTCCAGAAATTGGGAGTCTGGACGCTCACAGATTTGCCGCCGGGAAGAAAGAAAATAGGCACTAAGTGGGTGTTTAAGTGCAAAAAGGATGATCGTGGAGTTATTGTACGCAACAAAGCCAGATTGGTTGTGCAGGGTTTCCATCAAATCGAAGGAATTGATTACAACGAAATCTATGCACCAGTAGCACGAATTGAAGCTATTCGGATGTTCCTTGCGTTTGCTTCGTATAAGAAATTCAAAGTCTATCAAATGGACGTCAAGAGCGCATTTTTGTACGGTAAAGTCAAGGAGGAGGTTTATGTCGGGCAGCCACCAGGCTTTGAGGACCCAATCCACCGGGACAAGGTCTACGTGCTGAACAAAGCTTTATATGGTTTGCACCAGGCTCCAAGACAGTGGTACGAGGAGCTAAGTACATACCTCATCTCCAAAGGATTCAAGCGCGGCCTCGTCGATTGCACCCTCTTTACGAAGAAGATGGGAGATGACTTGCTTCTAGTACAGATTTACGTTGATGATATTATATTTGGTTCAACTAACGAACTTTTGTGCAGGGAATTCGAAACTGTAATGCAGGAGAAGTTCGAAATGAGCGCTATGGGGGAAATGCAGTTTTTCCTCGGCTTACAGGTGGATCAAAGACCCGACGGGATCTTCATTCACCAGACCAAATACGTAGCCGACATCTTGAGCCGATTCCAGATGGAGGATTCTAAGCCGATGGATACCCCGATTCAACCCAATCACGGGATTGGAGTGGACGCTAAGGGGGAGCTGACAGATCCATTTACATACAGAGCAATCATCGGATCTCTGATGTATTTGACAGCGTCTCGACCAGATATTATGTATGCAACGTGTCTCTGTGCTCGCTATCAATCGAAGCCGAAACAAAGTCATCTGACGGCGGTCAAGCGTATCCTTCGATATCTGAAGGGTTGTCCATCAAAAGGACTTTGGTACCCTAATGATGATGATTTTGATTTTATTGCTTTTAGTGATGCAGATTGGGGTGGCTGTGACAAAGACAGCAAATCAACAACAGCCGGTTGCCAGTTTTTAGGGAGCAGGTTAATTACCTGGCAATGCAAGAAACAGACTTCCGTCGCACTGTCTACATGTGAAGCCGAGTACATTTCAGCCTCGAGTTGCTGTTCGCAAGTGCTCTGGATCCAACAACAGATGGTCGATTACGGTTTGCAGTTTCTTAAAACCCCTATACACTGTGACAACGAAGCCGCAATTGCATTAACTAAAAATACTGAAAATCATTCTAAAGCTAAACATATCCGGATTAAATATCATTTTATCCGTGATTGTTATGCTAAGGAATTGATTGACATGGTCAAAATCCATACTGACTACCAACGTGCAGATTTGTTTACAAAAGCTTTTGACAGATCCCGCTTTGAATATCTTTTGAAAGTAAACAATATAAAGGAAAAACAGGACTAATCGGCTCCTCGGTTTATCATTTTTTAATTTTTAGTTTTAGTTTTAAATCTTTGCTAATTGGGAATTTCTCTTTACTATCATAATCCTCAAAGAAGTTGATGCTTTCGAGGGGGTTGTTTAATCCTCAAAGAAGTTGATGCTTTCAAGTGGATTGTTTCTTTCAAATTTTTGTTTTTGCTTTTCAGAAAAATTAAAAACCCAAAAATATGTTCTTTATTTTAGGGGGAGTCATTTTATCAGAAAAACCAAAAACATTTGAAAGATTTTCAAAATACCTAAAAATTAGAAAAACCCAAAATGATTTCCTGGATAAAAAGAGGAAATGATAGTACATCAGTGGGGATCTGACACAGGCTAAGGAATTGTATAGTTTAATGAGACGTATGTTGATTACGTGTGATATGCTGATAGGCTTCGTAGACTATATATTGCGTGCATTAGTGATACAAACATAACAAACTACGCGTTTGTGGCTGAACACCTCATGGGCATATGGTCTTAGTACCGTAATTTCGTTTGACAGGGTGTTTGTACAAAACTCGGAGGTTTAGGGTCGTTATGTTATTAGTTGTCTGGGGATAGCCTATCTGATCTTCTGCTGTAAGTCATTACGGACCTAGATCAGACAGGATGTCTTTATAAAAGAGCTTTATGCCAAATCCTAAAGTTACCGAATTGAGGAACTTTCCATGTTATATGATGATCAAAGATTATCTATAATATCGTATTGATCATTGATGCAAATCATGATTAATATCAGTCCTCAACCTGGTATAGTGCATATGTTGCTTTGCTGCATTAATTTGCTGACCTGTATACCTCTATGCATTATATCTTGTACAATTACAGACGACGAAAGCATAATCACGCTTTACAATGAGTCTTTGTGCAAATTACTTCTTGATACGGGAGTATGTCGTGTGTGTGGGAACCACAATGTGTTAGTCTAATACATCTAATTCGTATCATTTTAAAGCATTGCGTAATTGTCTGCATGAGAGCTTATGTGGACAACAATATCAGCAATTGCCGTGTCACATATTGTTTCTAATGATAATATTAAAACAGATCAACATTGTGTTCAGATTTCTCAGAAAACTGATATGATCCTCTTACCGGAAATCACAAAATGTTTACTGCTTTCATTTACTTTGATGCATTTTACTTTGTCGCATTTTACTTTTATTGTCAAAAAGATACAAAATCCAAAAAGATTTTAGGTGTGTTTTGATAAAAATTTCAGAAAATCCAAAAAGGTTTGCATTTCTGCTTTATTTTTGATATCCGGGGATGCTTGATGGTCAATTTCTGAGATTTGATAACACCATCTGGACTTTGTAACATTCAAAAAGTGAAAATTTGAGTTTTGGAAGTTTAACGGATTGAAAAATGTTGAACGGGATTCGAATTCGTGATTTGGCGAAATTTTCAGATTTTTCCATTTCACATTCGCCCCTTAATTGGGTCGAATGTGGAAAAATCATCATGTTCGACCGTTTTGTTTTTGGGCGAAGGTGGACTTTTTCACTTTTGGGTGAAAATTCCACTTCCGGGTACATAGTTCACCTTCGGGTCTTTAATTAGGGGCGAAGGTGCACTTGTCTCACATTCGTACCATTCACTTGGGGCGAATGTGGACTTAACCCACATTCGTCCACTACAAACGGGCGAACGTGGATCTCTATATATACGTCTTTCAGCTTCGATCCCCATCATTCAAAAATTTTTCAAATTTTCATCAGTACCAGACCTTGTTGCTCGTGACTTTTATGATTCATTGATTTGTTCCCTCGTCATTTCTGATCTTTTTAACACTAAACTTGCAGGTAATGGACGTTATTTCAGATCAAAATTGATCGTTTTATGAACACGACCTAGGGTTTCAATTTTCTGGGTTTATGATGATTTTTGATGCTTGTTTTTGATCACCGATCAGTTCTCATAGGTTTTAGGGGGAGAATGTAGAAGGAATTAGGATAATAACATATCTAGATGATAGTTTGATTGATTGTACACTGTTGAACCCTAATTCCACTTTAAAACCAATGAAAACTGATTAATTGACAAAATTGGTAATGAACGAGTGTTAGTCGGACGTGTTAGCACACATTTGAATCATTTTTATGGTTTAAAAACCAACAATGGCAAAAATTTAAATTTTGGGGGAAAAACTGTTTCACAATCGGTTGACAAAAACGGGCGAAAGTGAATCAGTTTGGGCGAATGTACATTCAAACCGGACGAATGTGACTTTTAATCAGAACTGTTTCATATTCGTCCATATAATTTCACATTCGACCAGATTTAATCACATTCGACCAGTTTCAAAACGGGCGAATGTGCATTTTAGTTTGATCCGAATTTTTATAATTTTGTCGTTTTTGTATTTTGACGTATTTCATTGATTTTTATGAACAGATGGCTGATCAAACCGAGAATGTTGAAACACCAGCAGTCAATGTGGAAACTCCAGCTGAGATTACAGTTCAAGATCCAGTGCCAGAAGCTGTAACATCTGTTCCGAGCAGTTGGCCTTTTGAACGATCGCACAACTGTTGCGCTTATCTAGGAGACGTTGAGAAGAACACGGAGTTTACCGGGATTATAGCATTTATGAAGAGGAGCAGGATTGTTCATGCCTTAGCCACACCAACCATCATATATAAAGACATTATTGAAGATTTTTATCAGAATGCGAAGTATGACTACTGGGAGAATCAGACAATCATCAAGAGCAAGATTCAGGATATGGAAATGTTCTTGACTGAAGCTGATATTCGGGAAGCTTTACAGATTAAGTTTGAAGATAGTGAAGATCCCAGGGAGTTATCATGGACAGAACAGAAGGCGTGCTTCTTACGAATGAAATACAAAGGTCCAATCACTGACGGATCTATGTATAAGGGGAAGCTGGGAGTGCAGTACAAGTATTTTGCACATGTTCTTATTCATGTCTTTGGATGTGTGAGTGGTGGTTATGACGTCATGAGAAGGAGTTTAAGTTCATTAATGGTTGCGTTGACACTCAACAAACCATTTAATGTTTCTGGGATGATTCTTGATCATATGCTGGAGATGCTGAAGGGAATGAAGAACAAGAAGTTTATGTTGTATCCGAGGTTTCTGATGATGATCTTTGACTACAAGTATCCTATGCTGAAAAAGGATCCGACTATGATTCTAGGTCAAGATCATATGAACATTAGAACTTTAATGAGGATGAAAGGTTACAAAGGTGTGTCTGATAGTGAGAAGCCACCTAACAGGAGATTATTTGGCGCTTTGGCTCGTCTGGATTACACTGATCCTGGCAAGAACAAAGCAAGACATGATGATAGTGACTCGGACAACGATGATCCCTTAGTGTATGTTGATTCAAGCACTAAGCGGAAACGGCAAGTAGTCAATCCTGGAGCCAAAGGGAAGGGCAAGGGAAAGGCTGTGGATCAGGGAAGCACTAAGCAACAAGTGGCTAGAAATAAATCGACGGCGAAGAAAGGATCGGGTTTGGTGGATGAAGAGTCTGTAGATTCAGAAGAGACTGAGGTTGATGAACAGTGGGATTCTGATGATGAAAATGTAAGGACCACCAAACGTAAGGCCACTATGGTTGGTGAGTCTGAATCCTTGAACCAGTCGATAGAAGAAGCTGAGAGAAGAAAGAAATCAGTTGAAGATGAAGATCTAGGTGTTGACCTAGCAGAACTGAGTGTTGGAGATACTGTAGTGGTGAATTTGCCCAGAAAAACAAAGAAACAAAAGACTATGGCAAAAAGTCAAGTGTGAAAGAACTGAGAGAGAAAGAGTTAGCTCAGTTGTTGAAGGGAAAGAGATTACCTGATGCTGGTACACCATCTAAGCTATCTTCACCAGTTGCCAAGAAGCAGAAGAAAGCGAAAGAGGCAGAGACTTCACCAATCGATCAATTCAATATCGATATGGATAAAGTGCTCGATATGTTTAGAAAGCCTCAGAAGGAGAAAGTTGTTGAAGTTGAGTCATCCAGATCTAAGTCGAAGAAAGTGACTGTGGATGATGATGTCATGAATCAAGTTAATAAGAAGATGGAAGACATGATGAAGATGTTGGTTGCTCAACAAGCTGAGATTGCTAAGTTTAAACAGAATGAGGAGAAAATGCTTCAGATAGTGGTTGCTTCAAAATCTAATCAGGATGATATAAATGATAAGATTAAGTTGATTGAAGCAAAGAATGAGAAGCTTGAAAGGAAATGTGAAAGAAACAAGAGCAAGATCAAATTGATTAAGGCTGATAACAAAGAACTAAAGAAGGAAAACAAACGCCTTTGTAATTTGATTGAAGATCTTTATAGCAGGGCACCCCAGTTGAAAGAGGGTGAAGAAGATGAAGAAGAGGATGAACAGAAAGTTGATTATGAGTATTCTGAATCTGAGAAAGAAGAAGATGATGATGAGGATGATGATGGATCGGATAAAAGCGATGATGATAATGATGATGATGATGACAATAATGATGATGATGATGGTGCTGAAGGTACTGGGAAAAAGCAAGGTGATGAGTTTAGCAGTGGAAGTGATCATGATGGAGGAGATGATACTTCTAGATTTAGTTATGAGAAGAGAACACCGAAGAAGAAAGATACTGGAGAATCAAGTTCCAAGAAGAAAGGTGGGAATGTTGATTCGGATGAAAGTATTTTCTGGAATGAGAAGGTGAGATCTTTGTCTGAGGATGCTAAACAGCTGTATAAGAATATGTTGGAAAAGAGAGAGTGGACCATTGAGTTCACAGGATGCTTCGCTGAAATATTTCAGACTGATGATTTAAGATATGAGTTGGAATATGAAGATCCAGATCTTGAAGAAGGGGAATTACCTGCATCTGTGGCAAAAGAAATACTAGATGGTCTTGCACAGAGGGTAGGGAAAACGTTTGAGGAGTTTATGATGGATGAATCGATTCCTGATATTCCTGAAAAGGATATGGGAAGTCATTCAGATGATGTGCAGACTCCAGAAAACAATGAAGTTGAAGTAGAAGATATAACTCATGAAGAGTTTCCCCAATACTTCAGACAAGATGATGAAAATGAAGTATTTCCTGACTTCACTGAGATACCAAATAAGTCAGCGAAACAGAAAGCAAAGAAAAGAAGTGAAGAGTTTGTTGAGAAGGTATTTGGTACTGAAAAGAAAGATTCTTCTAACCAGTCTGATGAGTTGAAGAATTACATGAAGAAATTGAAGGAAATGGATGAAAACCGACCAAAGCCTGAAGCTCAAGGTAATTTCTATCGATTTCATAATGCCAAGTTCAAAGGCAGAGCTCTCGGGTGGACTTACTTGGGCAGACTGAAGTGTATTGCTGCAAAATGGGAAACCGGAATTCTGTACTTCAACAGATTCTGTGACTTGCTTACTCTACCGTACTGGGCGGTTAGAGACTTATGCAGATTCCCAATGTCAGGTGCCGAGGTAAATGGATCACATGTCGGTTGGTGTGCTGATAAATTGGTTTGGGAGAGTCGTACGAGATGGAACAGGTTCAAGCCTCAATATCCCAGAAGAAAAGTGCATAGGGATATTGATCCACAAACCAATATGAAGCGTGTTACGTTGATTTATAAAGCACCTAATGTGATGAGGAAGATACCGTTGATGCCAATGCCACAACATTTCAGTGCTGATTTCATCTTTTGGTATTATGATTGGAGAAAGGCAGAAGCGGTGATCGTGTTGAGAGATGGAAAGGATAAATACAAGCATGTTCATGTATTTGATCCTATGTGGTTGATCAATTGCACATTCGAAGACATCATCATGTTGTTCTATAATCCGATCTACTATGAACCTAATGACTTTGCTCAAGCGAGAAAGTATACGCAAGTTGTTGGAGTTTGTTTTGCGTATGATATAAATGCAGGAAGCAACTTGGAGGGTAAACTTGGCAAGACTGTGAAGATGGCCAATGTATCTAAGCTTGTGAAGAAAACATTTGAGCCGCCAATGACTACTGAGCAGAAGAAGCAACTTAGAATCAAGTTGATGAACAAGACGATGGACCAACAGAGAAAACTATCCAATCAATAGTCGAGGGGGAGTTTGTTGATGCGTTTTGCGACTAAGGATTGGATATACTATATTAACACATGTTAGTGATGGCCGAAGGTGTATATGCATGGGGCGAATGTGAATAAGTATGGGCGAAGGTAGAAAAGAACGGGCGAAGGAAGACTGATGATGGACGAAAGAAGAATGGACCTGATCAGAAGACACATTCGACCAGATGAAACGGGCGAATGTGCAGTGCCTATATATAGTTTTTGTGTTTTTGATAATATAAGAGAGTTGTCATTTGTGTCCAGGTTCAGATCAGGTTCAGAGGTGTTTTTGAGAGATTATTAGTGTGTTCTAGATTAACATAAACTCATTGTAAATGCTTTTTGAATGAAGTTAATCTATGAAAATGATATTGAAAATGATCTTGATTGTGTCGTGATTTGTGTTTTATCAATTTGTTCAGATCTAGAGTTTCCGCACCTAGTTTTGTGACTTGTATGATCGTATAATCCTGTTTTAGCTAAAATCCAACTCTCACAGGTTATTTGGAGCATCAAGAGCGTTTGTAGCAGGGATTCGACAAGCATCTGCAAGATGCCCATACCTTTGACAATTGGTGCACTGACGGCAGGGTACTTGAGTTGGATGGTGATACTGGCAGGTGTCACACTTAGGTTTGTTCCCGTTGTATCGTTTCTTGTTGGGTGGGACAGTGGTGTCTATTGCAAAATTCCTGACCTTGCACTTCCCGTTGGTTGAGGCCTCGGTTTTGATTTCAACGGCAGGTTGGGGAGTATCCTTTTTCTTTTCCCCTTTGCGAGTCAGGGTTCCTGCCTTCACATGGTTATCTGTTAGGGTGGCAACCAAACGCTTTGCTTCCTCCAAAGTAGCAGGGTTCCTTCCCCACACCGTGTCTTGAATCTACATCGGTAAGCCACCAATGTATTTTTCGATCGCAATGGGCAAAGGGGTGACTTTGTAGGGTAGCAGTAAGCTAAGTTCGTGAAAACGAGTGTTGTAAGCAAGGTTTTCCCCACTGTCTTGAGCAAGATCATGAAATTCATCTTCCAGCTTCTTAATTTCATTTCAAGGACAGAACTCTGCCTTCATAATGTCTTTAGCTTGATCCCAAGTTAAGGCTAGTGCAGCTTCAGCTCCGCGAGTGCGTTTTTCTTCATTCCACCAAGTGAGTGCTCGTTTGTGAAGAACACTCATGGCATAACGGACTTTAAAGTTGTCGGGGCATTCACTGTTAATGAAGGTATTCTCAATACCCTCAAACCATTGTAGGAGTCCCGTAGCTCCTTCTTCTCCACTAAACTTTGGGGGATTACAAGAATTAAAGTGTTTAAGGGTACAGGCTGGGAGACCATTTCCATTCCCGTTGTGGTTTCCATTTCCATTCCCGTTGCCGTTGCCGTTCAACTGGATGACTTGAGCTAGTAAGTTGGGAACCAGAGTTGCGATTTGCTGCGCCATTTGTTGGGAAATGATTGCAGCCAGTTCAGCATCGACACCATTATTGTTGTTGTTGTTGTGGTTAGTATCATGGTTATGATTGTGATTGCTACTCCCTTCATCATGATTATCACCACTGTTAAGACGAGCGCTGCGACGTGGAGGCATGATCTGTAAGTGACACAATGAAATGAATGAGGTTATATAAGGAATGTAATCATTTATTCATTAAAACGAATAAACGAAAACGTTGACTTATCAAAGATTCTAAATTCTAATAACATATGAAGACATGCTTTAGCCTATAAGTGAACACTCATCCCGAGAATTCCCAGGTAGGCATCCGGGTCCCTCGTCTGATTGGGATATATGCGCAATGCCAGCTTAGACAGAAGACTCAGAATACAGGCGGTCACCCTTCCAGATTGCACGTGTTCGTTATTAAAATCTAGAACTTCGACGAGATCTCAAGGTGGTTCAGGTTAAACCTGAGGATTTGGCCTTATTAGTCTAAGAGTGGATCCAGTGATTGTTGGGCCTAGAAATTGTATAGTTTTACGCTTATCTTTATTGTACACGTTTATATTTATTGGGCTTAGATTAGGACTTGGGTTTGGGTCAGGCCATGTGGGCCAATGGGCTGGAGGCGCCTATATATTGTCTTGTTTAGTTTATTGTTAGGGTTGACCTCTCTAATTTGTAATCATGTAGCCTCTTGTGCGAACCTTGTACCAGACGAGTTCTCTCGTGTGCAAGGGTCCTAGAGATTGTACCAGACGTTCCTAGAGAACGTGTGCAATCTTCTTAGCGATCGTACCAGACGGTTCTTTGAAACCGTGTGCGATCGAAGCAGCAGCACAATGTTTTTAATAATATATTTTCTTTTTGTTCTTGTGGTTTGATCTTATTTTCCGCATTCGATTAAATCATTGGGTGATATCTTGTGTTGTTTGGGACTTACAAGTGGTATCAGAGCTTTCATCGTCATTCCCACGTGGAGAATTGTTCTTCCTACGTTTAGTATTACACCCCGCCAAAAGATCCATCCCGTACCCATTCACATCACCATGCGCGTGATCTGATAACTGCAATCTCTTCTGTTGCTGTTGCGGTTGATGATGATGATTACCACTAGCCAAATTATCCTTCAGAATCAACGGCCGTTCAATTTCAAAATCAGCAGTCGGAAGATTCCTCCACGACCCAAAATCACTCGCTTCAAGCGTAATCGAGAAGTTCAAATCTCGTCCCGTAAGCTCCACCCACCTCCGTCTTTCTTCTTCATCTAATCCCATCAAATTAGGCGAACGGACAACTTCAATCCCATGAACACATTGAGGATTAGACAACCCTCGATAATGTTTCCTTTGCATCCTATGAGACCTTACGAAACCCTTATCAGCACAAAACGGAAACGGCTTCTCCCCTTGCCGCGAATGCCCATTCATATAACTCCTCAACTGCATCTTCCCCAACGCGTTCTCCGGCCGCTCCTTAAACACCCACATATACATATTCTCCATATCATGCTGAACCAAGAACACATCCAACTTCAACTCCGACTTATCAAACCCGTTCTCCCGATTCCCCTTATTCTTCGACTTCTCATTCAACGCCGGTTTAAAATAAAAAAAAAAGAAAAAGCATGAGACAATTTTTTTTTTTAACTTGAAACAAGACCAGTTCAGTCCTCGAAATGGACCATTTTAAGCAGTGCAGAGAGAGCTTCAAAACGAGCTCTATTAACAGGTTTTGTAAACAGATCTGCGACATTGTCGTTAGTGTGAATGTGTGTGGGCACAATTAAACCTTGGTTAAAAGAGTCTCGGATGAAATGTTCTTTTATGGCAATGTGTTTGACTTTTGAAAAGTAAACTGGATTTTTCACAATTTGGATAGCAGCATCATTATCGCAGTAAATAGGAGTAAGAGAGAAATCCAAACCGTAGTCTACCAACTGATGTTGTATCCAGATGACTTGAGAACAGCATGCGGAGGCTGCCACATATTCAACTTCCGCTGTTGAAACGGATACTGTTTGTTGTTTCTTACATTGCCACGCAATAAGCCGATCGCCTAAGAATTGACACCCCGCAGAAGTAGATTTCCTGTCAATATCACAACCTCCAAAATCGCTGTCATAAAAAGCATGTAAATCAAATGGAGAATCCTTAGGATACCAAAGACCGAATCTGGGTTTCCCCTTAAGGTATCTAAAGATTCTCTTGACAGCATGTAAGTGAGAAGTTTTAGTATTAGCCTGATAACGTGCGCATTGACACACTGCGAACATGATGTCTGGTCTGCTAGCAGTCAGATACATTAGCGAACCAAT
Organism: Ambrosia trifida; assembly: GCA_028751855.1. Lineage (NCBI taxonomy): Eukaryota > Viridiplantae > Streptophyta > Magnoliopsida > Asterales > Asteraceae > Ambrosia > Ambrosia trifida. The sequence goes on from CM054126.1 coordinate 91,392,158, forward strand.
CATTGAACGATAAAGTGTTTCTTCTATGGCCTCCCCTTCCAGATCCTGAGTGAGGCCTGGTCTTTCAGACATTGGTGTGTCGGCTGGCTTTACATCATTGAAGCTGAATTTTGCAAGTATGTCGTCCACGTATTTTCCTTGATGAATCAGGATACCCTTGGAGTTTTGACGAACTTGCAAGCCTAAGAAAAAGGTCATTTCACCAAGAGCACTCATCTCAAACTGCTTTTTCATCACCTCTTCAAATTCTTTACACAGAGCATCATTGGTAGAGCCAAAAATGATATCGTCCACATAGATTTGCACCAGAATACGATCTTCATTTACTGTCTTGACGAATAGACTCTGATCAATAACACCACGAGTGTATCCATTTGCAAGCAAGTGTTCAGTTAAGGTAGCATACCAAGCACGAGGTGCCTGATGTAACCCATACAACGCTTTGTCGAGTTTGTACACATACTCTGGATACTTTGGATTTGTAAAACCCGGTGGTTGACCAACATAGATTTCTTCCTTCACTGTTCCATAGAGAAACGCAGTTTTAACATCCATCTGATAGACAGTAAAACCTTTAAATGATGCGTATGCAAGAAAAATTCTGATTGCTTCCAATCTCGCAACCGATGCATATACGTCATCATAATCGAGTCCTTCAATCTGTCTGAACCCTTGCACAACTAACCTAGCTTTGTTGCGTACAATGACCCCACTATCATCTCTTTTGTTTCGGTAGACCCATCTTGTGCCAAGTGGTCGTTTTCCTGAAGGTAATTCAACTAACTTCCAAACTTTCAATTTCTCAAACTGGTTCAATTCATCTTGCATTGCATCAACCCAGCTTGGTACTTTCATGGCCATGGTGGTAGACTTTGGCTCAATTTGAGAAATGAAACACGAATACAAACATCTGTTGATGTCACCAGTTTGGCTCCTTGTGAGAACGCCTGCGTCCAATGGACCAATGATGTTTTCTAGTGGATGGTCTCGTTGAATGCTAGTGGGAATGACAATGTCTGGAACTGAGGAAGCTCCAGGGAGAACTGGGATACTGCCTGCTGCATGCTCTTCCATAGAATCATGATCAGTTGCGACTGCATCATTATGCTCCACCACGCAATCAGTAGGAATGTGATCATGGAATGTGGGAATTGAAGTTTCATCAGACACATCTTCATCATCGGCCTGTGGCATAGAATCCGCGGAGGATATGAATGGTTCGGCAGGAACTGAGAGTGGCTGTGGTAATTGAGATGTGGGTGCACCATCCCCCTCATCCGTTGCATTATCAGTCATGTAGGATGAGGACCCAGCAGTAAAAGTTGAGGAATCTGCAAGACCTGTATTTACACTACTAGAAACATCATCAAAAATATGAAAAGATCAGAAGAGAGTTTCATAATCAAACAACCAATCGGGGCCCACTCTAGCATCTGTTGCATTTTCTTCAAGCCAACGTACGTCAAACGACTCTACGATTTGCCTAGTTTGTTTGTTATAGACCCTATATGCAGTTTTGCCAGCATAACCGACAAAATAGCAGTCGTCAGCTTTCGCATCAAACTTTGGTATAGCGTCCAAATGTAGCAATGTACATGGGCAACCAAAAGCACGAAAATGCTTGACAGAGGGTTTAGTACCAAACAGCACTTCGTAGGGTGTCTTCATCCTAGCTTTGTTGACTTGAACTCGGTTCTGCACATAACAGGCTGTGTTGACGGCCTCTGCCCAAAAGAAAGTCGGAAGTTGTGAGTCACACAACATTGTGCGGGCAGCTTCAATTAAGGTGCGGTTTCGTCTTTCTGCGACTCCATTTTGCTGTGGTGTCCTTGCTGAGCTAAATTGACGTGCAATTCCTTTTTGAGCACAATAATAGTTTAACTCAACATTCTTGAATTCAGTTCCGTTGTCACACCTAATACCCTTCACCTTCAAGTTGGTCTGATTCTCCATCAATATAATAAACTGTTTGACTATTTCTGCAGTTTCACTCTTGTTAGCCAAAAAGAAAACCCAGGTAAAATGTGAGTAATCATCAGTTATCACCAAACAGTACGCTTTACGAGAAACACTAAGTACATTCACTGGGCCAAATAGGTCCATGTGAAGTAGCTGCAGTAATGAATCAATAGTATTTACCAACTTGGAATAATGTGGTTTTCGATGATGCTTTCCTCTCGCGCAAGCAACACATTTCTCAATTGTTATAAAATCACGTACTGGCAAGTCCCTTACCAATCCCAGTTTAGCCACTCAGTTCAGATTCTTAGCATTTGCATGTCCAAGACGACGATGCCAAAGAATAGCAGTATTTTGAGAAACTTTAGAGAAAAGGCATGTGACGTTGTCGGAAGGAGGTTTGTTCATGTCAATGACATAAGCATCACCCCGACGATCCGACTTCAGTAAAACCCATTCATCTGGAATGACTACTCCAGGTTTCAATATTAAACAACCTTTATCAGTGAAATGAGTTGAGTAGCCATTGTCACAGATTTGTGATACACTAAGCAAACTATGCTTTAATTCAGGAACGTAATTTACCTTATTAAACTGAAGAGCACCATTTCTTACCGTTCCTCTTTGTGTTATCTGACCTTTCTCACCTCCTGTAAAGGAGACAAATCCACCATTGAAAAATTCAACCTCTGTGAGTTGGGACAAGTCTCCTGTCATGTGCCTTGAACAGCCACTATCAATGTACCAGAGACGAATGATAGTCCTCCACAGCCGTTCCTACACATGATGCAGGATTAGTTAGTCATAGGTACCCAGGCCATAGTCGTTTTGGGTACACCATTGGTATCTGTATATTGGACTTTTATCCATTGCATGTCAACGTTTGAAACATTTGCACAGTAATAAGATTTATCATTCACAGAACATGAAGAACCTACAGACGGGGAAGAGATTGGAATAGAGCATTTTGGCTTCCAGTAAGATTTGAATTTAGAAGACCATCTTTTGTTTGAACTAAATGCTGTCATACTAGACAGAGTCTGAGAATTGAATCTTTTATTAGATTGTTTGATCAGTTTATGTCTATTCCAATCACCATCAGAAGGCTTCACCTTGGATTTTTCATTCCGCATTGCCTTAGGTTTTTCAACCTGCGTTGGCTTGGTATGATTATGATTCCCGTTTGGAGCCTTCTGATGTTTCCAGCTTGCAAGATTTTGTTGAACAGTTGGACAATTTCTGGCAATATGTCCTGGGATTCCGCATGTATAACATGTTTGACGTTTGACATGTGGATCCCCCTGAGATGTTGCATACTTTCCAGGCTCGGAAAGCTTGGAGACATTTCTATACCTGTGTGAAGCAGTTTTGGAATAACGAGTCTTTTGTTTTGAAAAGTGCTGTTTTTTATATTTTGGTAAAACCTGTTTTGGTGGGACATATTTCTCTGTCCTGTCCCTACTTGATTGTTTAACCAAAAGATTTTTTGTTTTATCACAAGCATGTGGCAAAATAACAGAATCTGAATGAACAAACAACGAATCAGATGAAAAGTCACAAGGTTTTATGCTCAAAACAAACGAGCCCACACAAATATTGTTGTCTTTATCAGAAATTGAGAAATCGTTTTTCTGATTTTTATTATTAAATGCAAGTAAATCAGTGTCATCGACTGCATCCCCATCATCTACCCAATCCTCAACAATCACATTTTCTGCACAAGAATCAACCAAATTAGTAATGTTTTCATTGTTAGTAACATTTAAGCAATTTTCTGTGCAAAAGTTTTCATCCACAGAAGAAGTGTGAGATTCAGAAGATATTGAGCAAGTTTGTTCTGAATTAAATGAGCTTGAAGTGGACACAGAGATACATTCACTTTCTTTTAGCATGTCTTCAGATGATTCTTGGGTCTCACATGACTGATAACTGTATGAGTCGGTCTTTTCTGAGTTTAAATCAGATTCAGACTCAGGTGCAGTCTTTTTTGAATCATCTGAATGAGGCTCAGAGTTGGTCAGATGATTTTCACTTTCTGCTATTTGCTTGAGACAAAGTTCTCTAATTTGCTTCATGAAATCAAACTCATAGTTCACACTAGAGTTTTGCTGAGAGGATGAATCAGAAATTTGTTCTTTTTCTTTTAAATCTTTATGTTTAGACTCGCTAGACACTCCTACGAATTCATCTGATTCAGATGAGGATGGAACCTCATCTTTGCTAACCTCAAAAACTCTGTCCACCTCTTTATTTTTCTCCTAATTTAGTGTCTCAGTCTGCTTTGAAACATCTTGAGGCTTAACAAACGTTTTTGAGGGAGCCATCTCTGATACCAATTGTAAGTCCAGGATCTTCTCTACCGGGTATCAAAACAAACAATCGAGTGCGGAAAACAAGATTGAATGTGAAGAACAAAATATTAACACAATGAAATCCCTTGTATTGCTGCTTCACCTTGCACACAATCTCTAGGATATATCCCCCTAGGTTTGTGTTGACTTGTGATGGCTTTAACGCTTTTTGCTGCTTTTGCTGAGCTTCTTTGAGCTTTTCTTCTTTTCTTCCATAGCTCTCTTCCATTCTCCAGGTGACTTACCAACATACGGACCTAACAATTCTGTCTCCACCCTTCCTCTCTTATCAGATGCCAACCCCAGTCTATCCACTTGTGCTACAGCACTAGTAAATGATTTAGCACAGACCTCATACGTGGGGTCACACTGAATCTGATGTCTAGCTAGAACTTGAACATCTTCCGAATGCAGACTCATCAAATCTCTAGCATCAGATATCCTGAATTCGTCTGTATCACAAACAATCACTGCAGAAGAAGAAGTAGGATCATACACCCAGAATCTCATGTCTTTTAAGCAACCTCTATCCATTGGCTTGGTCAAGGGGATAGTCTTCAATTTCTCAGTTGGTGGCCATTGAACGGTTATAAAAGGTTTTCCATTAGCACCTCGTACACCTTTATATTCCACCAATAGTGAACTGGCAGTCTTCATATCTCTGAAATTCACTTTTGCCTGCTCCTGAATCTTCTTATGAAACATGAGACCTATCTTATTCCTTGGATTCCTTGTCTGGTTTATGAAAGGGGATCTAGCAAGTTCAGTCAAATCAATTTTCGTCCAGGAGTTGAAAGCAGACGTAGAAGCATAATATTCAACTGCTCCATTCTTTCTATGAACCACGAATACTCCTTTATCATCATTATATCTCTAACACTCTATCCCAGTTCGATTACCGTATGTGTCATACCTATCACTGGTAATCGTCACATATCGTTCTGGATGCTCCTCCATTCGATCAATAGACGGTTCAGCTAAATTCTTGAGAACGTATGCACTTCCAGGTCGACGATCTCTAACTCTGGGAACTTGAACTTCGAAATACTTCTTCATGTGTTCTTCATGTTCTTTCTCTGATCTTTCACGCTCAGCTGGAGTCAATACCTTATCAACAAAAGAAGATGTCTCAGAGAACTCCTTTCCAAACTTGTTCTCGAGTTTTTGAGTCAAATTAAGTAATCTTGCTGAAACATCGCCCAAGCCAGTTTCCAATTCAGCAATCTACTTTTCCTTCTCAGTAACCGTCTCCATCAAGCTCTGCACCTGAGCTGTTAACCAAACATTCTCAGTTTCTAGTTTCAACACTTTAGCCTGTAACCTGTGAACGTCCACTTCTGCAAAAACATCTTCATCACTTTCAATCTCTTCTTGATTTTTCTCTCTTTCTTCAGTCGTCAGAAATTCCACATCTACCTTCTTTCCTTGTTCTTTGTCTGCAAGAAAAGCCATTTGAACTTTCTGAAAAGCTTCTTCATCAAATAAAACCTTTCCAGAGCCAGAAGCACCAGAGGATTCAGTTTCCTCGCAAAGTCTCCCAGTGATAGGTGCATTGCTCATGAATTGAGAGAAAGCTTCAGTTGCAATTATTGGTGAAATAGAAGAACTAATAGTGCCAACAGGAATATCAGGTGAAATATCAGCATCTGTCATAGTAATGTCAGCAGCAGCAGCAGGAACAGTCTCTTCAACAAAAGCATCAGTAGTAACATTCAGCCGTGGGTCCCTTTTACTTCGCTTTCTTGGCCGTAAATCAGAACTTGTATCTACAGCAACTTCATCATCAACAACTGTCTCAGCTGCAACAATGGATGGAGGAATCCTTTGTTCAGCCTCTCGAACAGTATCTAATATGCTTGACAACACCTCTGCTTGAGGAATAATTGATGCAGAAGTGGTAATATCAGTAGCTTGAGTCACAATTTCTTCTTCAACCATCTCTTTTTCAGCATCAGTCACAGACTTTATCTCAGCATTTTCAAGAATAAAGTCATCTATCTCATCATCATTCAGATCATCAAACTCAAAGTTCTCAAACTGATCATCTTCATTTCCTGTAGTCAGTTTGTCATTTTTCAATTCCTCTTCATCTTCGCTTTCTACATCATCTTCACTTTCCACCTCAGTCAGGTCAACTTTCTCAGGAGGAGAACGTTGTTCAGCCGGTGGATGATCAATAATCTGAACATCATGCTCTTCAGCAACAAGAGCAGATGGCAATTCTGATGTTTCTTCCACAATCTCACTAAACTTTCCAAACTTGATAAGTGGAAGTTTCCTAGCAAACACCTATCTTGAGTCTTTGCGAACTTGTCTAATTAATCCAAAAATCAACGATGACATGCACTTGTTATCATATGTTTCAACTGTCCTCTCAAGCTTGGGATACTTGCTTTCTAGAATCATCTGCACAAACCTCGGAAACTTGAAAAATACTTCTTTTTAAGAGTCTTCACATTTGTCAACATATCCTCAAAAATACTTTTTGAATAATTGTAATCCCATCCTTCAATCAACACTGCTATTCCAGAAGCATATCTCACTCCCATTTGATCTAATCCACTTTTGTTTCCACCCAAGCAAGCCAAATACATATGAACCAACAATCTCCAATAGCTCGGAAATAACTTCTTCAAATAAGGGGGTGTTGACAGTTCACCCTCATATCCCATCCTTTGCAATACTGGTACAAGTTTGTCTTTTGTAAAGCTGACAGGGTCATCTGGAGAGTCACCAAAAAGTAGTACATCTCGAACATCTTGTTCTGTAATCGTCACCTCTGTTCCTCTAACCTTTGAACGAATCACAGTGTCTCCCTTGTTAGCCGCTGAATTGTTCCAAAATTCCATGATCCAGTCAGTGAGAACGACTGGATTTTCTCGCATGGCGTGTGAGATTCTACATGTGTTAAGTCCCACAGTCAAGGACTTGAATTCCTGCAAATACTCTTCAGGAGGATCAGATAGATAGCACACAACGTTGTGACTGTTCTCGAACTTGGGCACATGAGAAGTTGTCATATCTGCACAAAACACACTGGATTAGACATCATTCGGGTCCATATTTATACAAATTCAAAGCCTATTAAGCTTCAAATGAACAAACAGGCCCACATTCGTTGTAAAATTAACCCATTTGGGCTTTGGGTCAACAGAGAGTCCAACAACAAGTGAGTTCGAGTGGCCTGAGGGTTTTCGAGGGTATTTTGGTAAAAAGACATGTGAATTTGAGGTGATGGATGAGTTCAAGGGTATTTTTGTCCTTTACTATCTGAGTTCGACCACCAGGTATGAGTCTGAGGGCATTTTGGTCATTTTCCAGCTGAGTTCGATGATCATGTGTAAGTTCGAGGGCAAAACAGTCATTTTTCATCGGAGTTCAATGACTTTGTCTGAGTTCAAGGGTATTTTGGTAAATCTCCCATGAGTTCGATGAACAAGTCTGTGTTCGAGGGTATTTTGGTAAATCTCCCATGAGTTCGATGAACAAGTCTGAGTTCGAGGGCAATCTTGTAATTCTCCTTCATCTGTGGTTGAACTCCCCAACGCGTAGAAATCACGCGCCTCTTCGAACTAGAGTTCCCAGGCGCGTGAGACTCACGCGCCGCCGTCTGAGACGATCAATCTTCACTGTTTTGTCGCCGATGATCATTCCAACGCCCAAATCACACGTTTTCACACCTGCAAACCACTTAACGACCACCACACAATCATAACAACAATGTTTAAGATAAAGATTTACCTTCTTTTCTTTTCTTTTCTTCCTGAGTATGATGATGAGAGTAAATCAGCAATGAGTGTGTGTGTGTGTGTGTTGGAGAGTGTGAAGGTTCAACCTTTTGATTTTTTGTGATTTTGAAAACAAGTGCCCTCTCCGCCCCCTTTTGTCAGACTGAGATTAGTGTGGCCCACCAAACGTGTGGTGGGCCCATCTCGTATCCAAATGCCCATTTGTAATCAATTTAAGTGGGTTTTGCAATCAGGTCCAAATCAGATCGTAAATTGGCCTAACGTAAACTTAACTAAAATATATCTAAACAAAATACTTGAAAATAATTTTGTCAAACGAGATCAAATCACTGTGTTTCAGGCCGAGCTACACTCATCAACTCTAATCTACTCCAGTAGGTCTTAGCAATTGCCAGTATATTTGTCCACTTAAACTTATCTCCTTAGGCCTTCTCGTATAGTGATCTGTGATATTATTTATCATGTTTTAGTATGTTAGTACGAACACTCAAGCAAGTCACAATCAATTCCTAGAATTTCAAGTGGTACACTCTATCATGCAAGCAGTTTCCCTACAGCATATTTTTCACAATATCTGTTCTAGAATTCTGAAACCTTGACTGGGACTGGATTGAGAAAAGAAAAGAATAGATCAATAAGAGATATAGATTAAAGTACAAGTCAGATGATTTCTCAAATGACAGGGCCTTTGGGTGTTGGACTCTAGAGGGTCTCTTTTATGACATCCTGACTGTGTCCAGGTCAGCATATATCTGGATGCAGCAGAGGAGCAGTCAGGACATCTTTGGACACTTAGGTCTCTTTTTAGGTGAAGGATGATCTATAGCACGAAAACGAAAAACTAGGTCAGCATATATCTGGATGCAGCAGAAGTTTCTCATTGCCTAGCATCTCCAGGTCCTTGCTTACACAAAACAGAGGAGATACACGAGTTTTTCAGAGAAGGTTTCAGACCTAGACCACAGTGTTATGCTTCAGGACATCACGCAAGCATTCAAATAGAGATTGTACCTGATTCTAAGTGATGTTCCTTACTGAGGTCGTGTCTTTATCTTTAAGTGCTTCACAAGATCATTAACATTTCAGCCTTCAGGACCAAGCCTACCAACATATCACACTAGAGCCAGACTGTTTCGATACACGTCTTACATGTGTCAGCCTTAATCCAACTTGTGAAAGTTCATTTCATCTCTCGTTTTGAGACCAAAACTGTTTTGATCTTTTCTTAGAACACATCCCCCTAAATTTGTGCTTAAAATTGATAATTTAAAGAACAAATTTTCAAACCTAAGACTACTTAGTAGGAATCTTCATCTGATGATTTTCAAGTCTTGGGTCTTCTCCTTCAGTGGTCCAAACAAGAATTTCAAAACCAGTTATCAAATCAAACCAAGATGAACCAAACATATAATAATATCCACGGCCCAAACAAGAACCAGCTCCAATCTTGCAGTCCAATAGATTCCAACCGGCCCTTTATCAAAAAAAATTATCCAGCCCAATATAGATCCAATCGATCCATGTATATCCCATCCATAAGAAAAGGTGTAGCTCATTATAAGGCCCAAGCGGTACACCATACTATTCTCGGCCCAGATACAAACTAACCAACAAAGCTACACTAAAATCAAGTATGAGAACTTGTAGTTGTCGTATATGCAAGTAGCCATTATTGTTGTGTTGAGTGAAATGTCTTACGTAGATGCTTCAGGAGTGCCCAGGACCGCGATGGCCTGGGTACCAATGTTTAACTAATCTCCTCATTTAGTGCAGGGACATCCAAGGAGGATTGTCGACGACCACTGGTATGTTGATAAAGGTTGTTCCATGCACATGACAGGTGACATCTCTCTGTTATACATTTATGTTAATTTCTTAAACAGTGAGTATGTTTCCTTTAAAGGAGATAATGGAGGTAAAATCAGCTAGAGAGGTACGTTCAAAACCTGATTCGTTAAAATTTTGAAATTGTTTTGGTCATTAATTCGAGAATGGTTTTAGAAAAACACAAAAAGATTTTTCTTAGTTTTAGGTTGTAAATTTGTTCTTTAAATTTTCAATTTTAAGCACAAATTTAGGGGGATATATACCCTCAGAAAAATACAAAAACAATAGAAAATTCAGAAAATGAGAATTTCATGGTGCGAAAAAGAAGAAATGATAGTACATCAGCTATTGAGTTGTCACACTTTAAGATCGAAAAGAAAATTAAATCGAGTGTGATTGCAGCTCCATTATACGATGTACTGGCAGGCAAGCTGCACAACGAACTCAGTCCAAAATTAATGATAAATATAAAGGACTGTCTAGCTTGTGGGGAACACATCATTGGCGTATGATTTTATGGTCTTAAATCTTGCGTTGATAGATTGCCAAAGTCTGAGATTTCAGGTCCTTAAATTGTTGATACATCTGGGGATGCCCTGACTGCCCTTCTGCTGCATCCAGATATATGCTGACCTAGGCACAGTCAGGACGTCTTAAAAGAGCAATAAGGAAATGCCAAAACCCAAAATTCTCAAAGAGAATTCATGCTAAAGGCACAAATCAAAAGCCTAAAGCAATGATCATACCAAAACATTTGGTATTTGCCCTCACCCTGGTCGGGAATCCATCGGTCTCTCTGTTGCATCCAGATATATGCAGACCTGATCACCGATGATCTTGACCTTGTAAAAATACAGATGTCGGCAATTTACTCACCTGTTATGAAGAAGCTTTGTGCATACCTTGATCGCGGGGGTATGTCATGATGTGGGACACACAGTTATTTCGGTCTAACACACGTTAAGAAAATAAGAAAAATAAAGGACTTGAAGACGTGTGTGTATGTTTGTTTAAGTGGATAAACGATGCTGGTAATCGTCTTGGATTGCTTTCTGGCACTTTAATAAGTATACCAAAACATATATACTAACGGTGTGTTGCATTTTGACAAAGCTGATATGATCTTCTTGCACATGATTCTCACCAAAAAGATGCATTGTAATTAGTTTGAATTTTTATTTTAATTTGTTTGTTTTCTTTTATAAAAATTAACCATTCTTGAGGATTTGACCGATTTTCAAACAAAATTCAAGTTTTTGAGATTTTAAAATTGAAGTACACGGATGTACTTGGTGTTCATGTATATACTGGACCCTCTGTTGCATAAAATTGTTTGCTCACAAAATTCTGAGAATTTGCAGAATTTTATTCGAATCAAGAAACAGGGGTTGATGAAGAATGAAAGAGTTCCAGTTGCTGACAAGCATGAATATCCACACTGAGAAGATGTACCTGAGTCAAAAGAACCTGAAGTGAATCATCTTTTGACAATGAAAGTACAAGTGAAGAAGTACCTGAAAAGTTGCTTGAAAGATAAGATTGACAAAGAAAAGAGCTTCTGAGAATCCTCCTCTCACGTTCTCTTTTAGCAATATATTCAAGCAAAAGCTGATGATGATTAAAGTTGTGAAGCTACCTCCAAGAGAACAAGAAAGAACCCAAGATTGGAAGATCAAGATCTGAAGATTCTTCCTACTAAGCCATGATAAAGACAGCATAAACCTAGGGGGATATTGTTGGGCTATATTTAAGTAGGTTTACGCTTGTCTTTATCAAGCTAGTTTATTAGATTTGGGCTTAGTCTAGTTAATGGGCTTGGGTTAGGCTATGTGGGCCAAGGCTTTAGTGGACCCTATATAATGTTTTGTTTGATTCATTGTTAGGGTTAGACTTTCACTACACATTCATTAGACATTCATTAATCCTCTCATTTTTATTTCTCTGGCCACCACTATAGATGCAAAAGTGCGACTAAAGCTTTGGATTGTCAAACACATTTTGTTTTGTAGATATCGAAGGTGCGAAGGAACAAAGTAGAGGGTGCGAAGGAGGATTAAAAGGTGCGAAGGAAGAATGTTTTGGACGAATGAAGATTAGATTATAGTAAACTTGGTTCGACCATTTGTTGTGGGCGAACCTGCACATTCGCATGAACAGTTTGGGCGAATGTGCAGGCCTATAAATAGGTCAAGTTCATTTTTGAATGTAACTTTGATGATTATTATTCCCTCCTCTTTCTGAAAACTCTCTCTAGATTTTGTTAAACTTGTTTTACGTTTAAACCTTGATTGTATTGATAATTCAACGTGTAAACAAGTGTTTTATTAATGAAATTGATTGAAAATGATGATCTGTGTGTTTGAATCTGTTTGATTATTATTTTGTGATAGTTTTAGGGTTTCCGCACCTGAAACTAACTTGTTTGATCAATCTTTGTTTGTTATCGATCCTTTCACACACATACAACCACCTTGTACCAGACAATCCTAGAGATTGTGTGCAAGGTGAAGCAGCAATACAAGGGATTTCATTGTGTTAATATTTTGTTCTTCACATTCAATCTTGTTTTCCGCACTCGATTGTTTGTTTTGATACCCGGTAGAGAAGATCTTGGACTTACAAATTGTAAGTCCAAGATCTTCTTCACCGGGTATCAAACACACCCAATCGAGTGCGGAAAACAAGATTGAATGTGAAAAACAAGAAAGAAACTTGAAAGAGAATGATTTTATTGATAAAGTGCACACGTCTTCAAGAGACGTCTGGTACACTGTTGCCGAGAATTACACAAGACAATCAACCCCAAAATAACAAAAGAACCCCCTATTTATACTTGTATAGGGCGGTCACTATACATGGGCCACAAAGGCCGAAAACCCACATACTACACTAATATTATCCAAGACAACGCAAACCTTCCAAAATCTGGCCCAACAGTGATGGAGAGCAACCTTTTTGTAGGGATGAAAGTAGGGATATGAAGTAGGAGGGAGATAGAGAATAGCAAGCAAAAGAAGCAAGTACTGGTTAAATCCTATGGTTATAGACTAGATTATTTTTCTAATAACCTAATTCCCTATAACCATGGCTCTGATACCAATCTGTAACACCCCAACCGATGGCGGAAACATCGGGATGTCACGTATTGATGATTGTTCAGTAGCTCATGGTAAATAATAATTCTCATTATATGATTTAGATAAATTACATACAATTGTTCTACAAGAATTCATACATCAAATTGAATAAAACTATGCACACATCTTCAAGCATTAACTCAAATCTTCAAGCAAGTAGAACCTGAAACATGTTAAGTTGAAAATATTTGGGGTCAACAAAAGTTGGTGAGAATTACATAGGTTTTGATAATCGAATAAAATTGTTGTGCAATTCATGTGTCATGGCAATCTAGTCCATATGTGAAAACATACTAGAAATAAATCGAGTGCATAATCAACCATTGTGACTGTTGTATTGTGGTACATCCCATACGCTCATGGTTCACTCGTTTATATTGCAGTAACAAACACCCACGCTACCTTTGTAGGAGGCACGTATCCGGGTGGGATTGTCAGTCCAATAGATCTATCAATGTATACCGTCGGTTGACCAATGTTTATGCTAGAATTGTGCTTACCCTAGTCATGTTCAAGACATAATGCAACATAGAAAAACACATAGACACATTGATGATTGAATTGCATAAATGATATTGTAACATGTTTCACCCCAAAAATGGTGATAAATAGAAAAGGGGCTATGTAAAACTCACCTTAGCAAAATGTTATATCTGTTGAAAAATTGAATAGTGGTGTTGCCCAAATGTTTCAAGTATCACCCTATAATAAAGTAATAAATATGTCTAAGTCTATCTAGTCTACAAATGTATATGTTCTAGGGCTTCGAATTGGGGATAAATGCTTGTTTGATTAATATCAAAAATGTTTGATAATTGGGGGAATATTAATAAATAAATAACCAAAAATCGTTTTAGGGAATTTAAATTTAAGATGGTCACAATAATGTGTTTAAAGTGTAAAAAAATAATTTTTACAAAATTATTTTCTTTAAAATAGAATATTAATTCTATTTATAACAATTTGTCAAAATTTAACTTTAATATTTAAAAATATTAAAATTAAATAATTATAAGTTTAAAATTCAAATTTCTGTTCTAAATAATCAGAAATAATTTGTATAAAATTTTGGTGCAAAAATATTAAAAATTGGATTTATTATGATTAAAACTAACAAAAATTGATTAAAAATATTAAATAAATGGTTTTTCAGAAATAAAAATCATTTCTGAAAAGTTTAACATTATACAAACTCAGGATAATTTTTGTGGGAATTTATAAAATTGTTTTGATATTTTAATAAAATTTTATAAATATAATAGAATAAAATCGATTTAATTATTATATATATTAAATAAATTAATTTTTGAAAACTAAAAATTGTGGGTGAAACATTTACATCAGATTATCTAAAAATAATTTTTTTTAGAATTTATAAAAGAGTTTTAATATTTAAAAACGAATTTATAAAATTAAATGTATTATACATAATTAATTTGGGTTTGATTGTTTAAAAACGAAAAAGAAAAAGAGGGTATGCCACTGCCGGGACTCGAACCCGGGTGGCTCAGGAGGCTAGCATCAGTCACAACCACTTGGTCCAGACCAGTGGTTGTGATTATTTCCGTTTTATTTAAAATAAATATACTATGCAGAATCATGTTTATCCCCAAATTCAAACTCACGAGCCCTAATTCTGCAATTGTTTGATTCACACATCAATAACCCAATTAACCTTAGGGCTATTGATGTGTGAATGCCGAAGATCAAAACCCACTAAAATAATTATACTTACAAGGTTGTTTCGAGTACGATTGGTCGGTCAACCTTGAATGTCAAAAACGCGATCGTATAAGCAAGAACAGAGTGTTATGTGAAGAATTGGGGATTGAGAGAGATGTATTGGCGAGTTGTGATTGTTCTACAAAGATCAATTTATAGTATTATTCTCTGGATCGATGAAATGGTAAGAGTTGACCATACATTGAATGTTATACGCATAATAGGTTAATATGGTAACAATTGATGATCAATAATCGTGTATCCTAGTCATAATAGACTGATAATCATGTAGGAATGCCAAGAATAGGTAAATCACGAGTTAATATTGATGTTGATTGGCAATCGCGTTTCACAGTTGACTTTCTAAGTCAACTGTGAGGATTTTTGAAACAAGTTATGTAATAATAACAGTCCGGGTTTGAAACAAGTATGAATGCTAGACCAGGTGGTTGGTGTGTGTTGTGTTGTTGGTTTGACTCGGGTTTGATACCAGGCAGCAGCAATCTTTTTTTTTGTTTTTTTATATATTTTAGAGAAGGAAGGGATAAAGTGGGTCTGGGCCGGTTCATTGTTGGGCTTGGGTTGCTGCTTGTTGGGCTCCGAATAAGGTAAAGGGATGGGTTGGTATTGTAGGTTGGGTTTAGGCATGGTTGGGCTCAAATAAGGGTGTCCATATAATACTCAATAAAATATGAAGTATTATTATTATTATTACTATTATTATTATTATTATTATTATTATTATTATTGTTATATATACATATATATATATATATATATAGGTTGTGTGTTAGGCATATTAAGGATAAAATATATATAATGAGGGCTTTTATGTATAAAAATTTGGGGAAAAATTTTGCGATGTTACAGCTGTAGATGCAAATGAGTTTACCATGGTTAACCAAATTCATGTCAACCGAAACGGTGTGGCGTTAAAGCTAAAGATTATTCGGGTTTGGCGTCTACCCGATCGTCGCAATCCTAATGATGTGTACTCAATTGAAATGATCCTATGTGATGAAAATGTAAAACTCAACAACACGTTTTTTTTATAGCCTCTTATTTTTAAATTTCATAACTTTTTTTTTTAGATATTGATGTTTTTAATTTTAATCTATACGAATTTTCTTATATTCGTACACTAAAAAATAAAATTACGTAGATACATATTTATAGTGTTTTTTATTTTTTTATAATTAACAGGGTGACAGGATTCAAGCGAATGTATTTAAGCGGTTGTTTTTTAGATTTGAGAGGTTTTTGACTGAAAATGCTTCTCTTATTATAAGAAATCCAGGAGTTGGGGTCAATTCTTCTAAATACAAGTATGCTCCAAACCCAAACAAACTCTGCTTGAATATGAATACTCAAGTTTCCGAATATGATGGTTTCCAAGGTCCAGATTTTGGTTTCTCTTTTGTGCCCTATCAAAGAATTCTGGATAGGGAGGTTGATGAATATGTTACAATAGGTATATTTCGTTAGTATGGTCTTTTTTTCATCACAACCAAACCATAATAATAGTGTTTGGTGTTATGTTTCATTAATGTTTATTTTATACTTGATCTTAGATGTTATAGGACATGTTAACAAGTTTTTCAGCAATGATGATAAAGATAAAAAGGTTGTCGCTGATAAAAAGAGGTTAACAATGGAAATCCAAGATATCGAGTATGTATTCTTTATTTATTTATTTTTTTGTTTGCATTTTATATACAAACAAAAATTACGTAGCTTTATAAATTGTTTATTTATTTTTTACTAAAATAATTTGTACTTTTTTGAAGGGGCTTGAACATCTATTTAACATTGTGGAATAGTTATGCCATGGAGATGTCTAAATATGATGCAACTCATCAAACGAAGAAAGAATTTATAATAATAATGCAGTTTGGCCGTTTGAAGTTTTATAATGGTTGTATAATGTTAATAAATATTTATATTTATATTTATAGCTACATTATATTTTGCATTATAAATTATGTTCTAACTTCTAAAGTTTCTTATTATTAAATATTTCAATTTTTTTCCCTAATATTTGTTTTATATAGGAAAACCGTATGTTTCTAACTCTTTTGGAGATCGAGTTAGTCGGCTGTTCATCAATGGAGATATTGAAGATATAAACCTGTACAAAAAAGGGTATGTACTATTACGTTTTTCAATACGAATTACAAAATCTTTATAAAAAGTATTAATAAATATGTAATGTGTAAATCAAATTATTTTTATCAGGTTAGGTAAGAAAATCGCTGATAATCCTTCCTCTTCTCATCGACCATATGGAACTTCTATGTTCTGTTCTGATGAAGATGAATTTGTCCATAACACTCCTTTTAGTAACATTGGCATTTGTGAGATTCAAGAGGTAAGTATAATGTTGATACTTAAATATGATGTTTATAATTAAATATAAAAGTGTAATGTTATTAAAAAATTAGTTTTATTTAATATTAATACCCATTGTATACCATATACTATCTTATTTCGGTAACAAATTATAATATTCATACAGGAGCAGGCTCTGGTATTATTGGGTACTATTAAAGACTTGTTTACCGAAATTGGCTGGTACTACATGGGATGCCCCAAATGCACCAGAAAATGTAGTATTGATTATATAATCAAAAAGGTTGGTGAAGGAAGTTCAGATTTTGAGGAAGAAAAGGTTTACGAGTGTTTGAATGTTAGTTGTAGTGCCAAACAAGTTGAGCCTACACCAAGGTCGGATATATTTGTAACATCAATTTTAATATACACAAATATAGTTTGATTTCAAAGATTTAGTTATAATTTTTGTTCTATTTTTGAATTTTTTTTTTCTAGGTTTAAAATTCAGGTTCGTGTACAAGACGTTAATGGTGATGTATCTCTTACGTTGTTTCATCGTGACGTTGCACAACTTATTAGTAAAAGTGCTTCTGAATTGCTTGATTTGAATACGGTATTCCATATTTTTAACTAAATTTTAAATACAAATTTATTTTTAATAATTCTTTAATTATAGTTTTGTAATATTTATGTATTTGGTTATTCCTTTTAAATAGGTTGGTGATACAGTTGAATATCCTGAAGAGATTAAAACTTTGTTAGACAGAGAGTTTGCTTTTAAGATCTTTGTGTCTGGCTTCAATTTAAACAACAAATATGATGTTTATGGTGTAACTAAGATAAGTGATGATCCAATAATTATCTCGCATCTTAAGAAAAAGTTGTACGTAGGACAGGTACATAATCGAATTCCATTTGCTATAACTTAGCAAATTTTATTTACGTAAGACTTTATTACATTACAAACTTTTTTCATGTTTTTTTTTTAAAAAACAGCCTGCTGAATCAGAATCACTTCACACGTCTCTCCTGGCTATGCCGTCTAATGTTATTTCTGTTTCCAAGGTACCATTTTCACAAACACTTAAATTCATATTAATACATTTTACTCATTTTTTCTTTCATACACAATCACTGATGAATTTGCAACATATGTTTGTAACTATTTTTTCTTTAGGAATCAGACACAGGCGATAATGATACGCCAATTTCCATTGCTGATAACTTTGTTGATAAGAAAGTTTATGCTGAAGGAGAACAATGTTCTATCAGTTCCAAGTATCAAATGGTTAAGTGTAAACTGATTGACGCGATTTCTGATGATGAAAGCACACCAATTCCTTCAACTAAGATTGGAAGTGGTGGTAGTATGGAGTAACTTAAAATTCCGTTGAGCCTCCCGTCTTCCTAAACCCAAAATGAAGAGGATTTGTTTGCTATGCTTATGGTCTACCAGTTTTATTGCTTTATCTTTTGTTTTTTTAAATAAATTTGAACAATTTCTACTTTTGTTTTTATTGCGTAATAGTTGCAGTCTACGACATTTCGTAGGTATGCCATATCCTAAGAATGAGTTTCTATCATTATTAGACAATCGTCTTATTTGTGAGGAGTTGGGCTATGACTCAAACAGTTTGGTTGAAGAATTTGATTCTCAGTTCTCTTCTTTAACAGATGAACAAAAAAATATTTATAACTGTGTAATTAAATTTGTTGAGCAGAAGAAAGGAGGGTTTTTTTTGTTTATGGTTACGGTGGTACGGGTAAAACGTTCCTATGGAAGACTCTATCTTCATCCATAAGATGTAAAAGAAAGATTGTTTTGAATGTTGCTTCGAGTGGTATCACATCTTTGCTATTGGCCGGTGGTAGGACAACACATTCCAGGTTTCGTATTCCTATAAACCTAACTGAAGATTCTATGTGCTACATACCACCTAATAGTGATGTTGCACAGCTGGTTAAACAAACTGTCTTGATTATATGGGATGAAGCACCCATGACTCATAAACATGCTTTTGAAGCACTAGATCGATGTTTAAAAGATGTATTTGGTGTACATGCTGATGAGTCGTCTGATTTGTTATTTGGTGGAAAGGTTGTTGTGTTTGGGGGTGACTTTAGGCAAATTCTACCAGTTGTACCAAATGGAACTACGCATGACATTGTTAATGCCTCTTTAAGTTCATCATACATTTGGCACAAATGCACTGTTTTAGAATTAACAAAAAATATGAGGTTGCTTTCAGGAAGCTGCAGTTCTGATATTGAGGAAACTAAAAAGTTTGCATCTTGGCTTCTGGATATAGGAGAAGAAAAGGTTGATACAATAAGCGATGATCAGGATGTTATTTTGATACCTGATGACTTACTTATTTCTCAATCTTCGGATCCTGTTTCTGATTTGATAGCCTTTGTTTATCCGTCACTTTTGGATAACATCCACATTCTGACTTATTTTCAAGATCGAGCTATATTGGCACCGAAGAATGAAGTTGTTCATGAAATTAATGATATATTACTTTCAATGTTTCCCGGTGACGAAGTTGAGTATCTAAGTTCGGATAGTGTTTGCCAGTCCGAAGATATTAACAAACAGGTTGATGAAAGATTAGTTTCTCCTGATGTCCTGAATGGTCTTAAGTTTTCTGGAATACCAAACCATCGTTTGGTCTTGAAAGTTGGCGTTCCCGTAGTGTTACTTAGAAACATTGATCAGAAAAGCGGTTTGTGCAATGGGACAAGGTTACAAGTTGTTAAAATGAGAAAACGTGTCATTAAAGCGAAAATCATATCAGGAAGTAACATTGGAATGCGAACTTTTATTCCAAGAATTACTTTATCCCCCCTCGGATAAAAAAATTCCTTTTAAATTTAACAGAAGGCAATTTCCACTTGCTGTTTCTTTCGCAATGACAATAAACAAAAGTCAAGGACAATCCTTATCCAGAGTTGGGTTGTATTTGAAAGATCCAGTTTTTTCACACGGGCAGTTGTATATTGCGCTATCAAGAGTCAGAAGTCGAGATGGACTGAAGATAGTTATAGTAGATGAAAATGGTGAATTGACGAACAAAACATCAAACGTTGTGTACAAAGAAGTCTTTCAGGATTTATGAATAATGTGAGTAATTTTGATGCAATTTTTTACTTATCTTTATTGACGTTATGTATATACAACTTCAATAATAAAGTATTATTTAAATTTTTTTTTTGTGCTTTGAACAGTGCGTTGCCATTGGTCAATAAAACAAGTTATGTTTTAATTACAATTACATTAAAAATAAAAATATGATAAAAAGTAATTTTACAAAAACACAATGTATTCATACCTTTTGTTATTTTTTGTTAAAGTTTATACTTTGGTTGAGTACTGATCATAATAGGTAATCGGTTTTCATTATTAACGTTACTTATAACTTACAAAAAATATCCACTTTGACATGAAAACCATAGTTATATATTAGTTTTAATTTTAATACCCATTTCATATCAACGCAACATTGAAACATGACATTTATATAAGAAAAAAAATATCAGGCTAACCGTTATTCTTAAGACTTTACGTTGTAGCCACTAAACTTGAATAATACAACTCTTAGTTTAATATATTTTTTTTATTTACTATGGTTTGCACCGTGGGTCCCCACGGGTCTCAAACCTAGTACAAATAATAATACATTGTTTGTAAGAATATTCTGTGCAACCCACCCATCCATCCACCCGACCCGAATGTACGACGTATATTGAACACTACTAAAAATCAGGGTTGATCCTCAAGCAGATCCGGTTAGGAAAATTGACTAGTAAATATAACAAATTTTAATTGAAATTTCCTAATAACATTTTAATTTCGGTCTGGCTTAAACATCTTTAGTGCTTTATCGATCTTCTCTTCTCGTGTGCTTGCAAGTCTCGAACGCACACACATTTCATCCATTCTAGGCGCGTTGTTTCTCTGTATGCAAAGAACATACTAATTAGTAACAAAAGAATCTAAGGAGATCTTAATTATTATTCAATGGCTAAAAAGTATTAGTTCGTATGGTTTTTGCTTATTTAAAAAAATGATAGAAGGTTTAAAAGAGATGTTTTTTAAGAAGAATACCGGTTGTCATGCCGGTCCTCTTACCAGTCTGTTGGTTGGACTGGTGGTCTGGCTAACGTCTTTAACAGGGCCGGCCCATGGGCCAGTGAAGTCAAGCAAGGGCTTTAGGCCCCCAATTTTATAGGGCCCCATCAAAAATAATAATAGGTATATGGGTATATTCGATTTTGGGCTTAATTGCTTAATAACTGGGCTTAGGTCTTTGGGCCCGCGTAGGTGGGAAAAGAAAATAAAAGCACTAATGGGTATATTCAATTTTGATTAAGTCAACACTCTAGAACTTCATTTTTTCCGAAACTCACAATGGTGATTGCTCTATTTACTAGATGATGGAAACTGAAGCGACGATGGAAATAAGCAAATAATCAGCACCGATTATAGGTAACGTCCTTTTTCTTAACCTCTTTTTTTTTTAATCTTGATTTTATTCTATAAATATTCACAAATTTGTGATTTTGTTCTACGGTCATATTGATTTTGCTACATAATTTGTTCTTGATTAGAACTATAGGACTACAACAGGTGTGTGTTTTTCGTTCTACACATTCAGTTAAGTTTTATAGGCATGGACTAAAGTTGAAAATAATGGCCCGTTTTTTATTATTATTGAAAGGCCCCGAATTTGTGCTTTGCTTTAGGCCACCAAAATGGTTGAGCCGGCCCTGGTCTTTAATAATTTAATAATTAAATAAGATGTAGACGTAGGTAAGTATAAACATTTCTAAATCTAGTTTGATCATGTGGTCTGATTCGAGTGAAGATGGCTCAAATATATTCAATCAAACCGGTTATGTAACCGGTTCCTGGTCCTACTGGCTTTTCAATTCAACTATAAAAAAAATTAAAAGCATTGGAAGTACCTTGAGAATGGGTGTACAAAGATTTGCTCTTTTTCCTAGGTCAATTTGAACGGATATGTGGGCTTGTGACAAGTCCACACCAGAGTTATGTAGTGCTTGTGTTAGTGTACTCAATAACCTGTTCGTGCACCAATTTGTCCAAATGTTGTTAGCCCAACAATTCAAGCTCCAGCCTAAAGTAACACGGTACCCAATAACATCAAAAGTTCAAAATAAAAAAACTGTGATAAATTCTTACTCTTGAGAATAAATGGTTGAGATGTTAATTGTGCCACTTTCGACAGTAATTTCCTCATCTTTTAGTTTATCACTTGCTGCGCAATCGTTTGTGTATGATTCATTATTGGCCAGACACGGGTTTTGACCAATTTGTTCACGCGAACTTAAGTAGGAATCTAACAGGGTGTGACCCTTTTTCGGAAGGTTTAATGAATCATTGCCCTTGTTGACTAGTGGTTGGTCGATGAAACCTTTCGTCGGTCTTTGATTATTACTATTATTATTGTTATTCTGCCATAATACAAGAAATTAAAGTTACATTTGTTTGTGTTAACATATGAATAGTATTTTCATTAAAATAATAACAATGCTTAGAAAGATTGAATGTACCTGACATGAATCCTCATATTTATGCGCCTTCTCTTGTAGATACCGAATGTACTCAATAACCTAGAAAATTCAAAAATCAAAGTTCAGAAATTTATGTCTAGGTGACCTATTAAACAAATCCGACATGTTTAAAGGTATACCTCTAGTAAAAATGAAGCCTTATCTCGCTTTTGATCACCGGGTGGAATGAGTTCTTTTAACATCGAAAATCTGCAACAAATAGAGAGGTTGAATTTGACTGATTCATAAGTACATGTGATAATATTGCCTGTCAGCTACAGTATAAACATACCTGTCATTGATTTTGCTTCTTCTCCGTTGCTCAGTAGCAGAATGCTTAGAACGTGGGGTACTGGGCTTTCGAGCATGGTGTGTGTCTATGGTAATAGACAAAACAAAAAATAATTGGTGCATCACGACCATAAACATGACATGAAAAATTGCAATAATTAGTTTTGAGTTGTCTTATCTATCCTATTTAATATGCTTATTGTATTCAGGTTAACTTGTTTAACCTTTAATTAAACGGGCCATGTTTGGATGACCTGCGTAACCCGTTTGATTAGATGGGTCGACCCACCAACCAATTAGAAATATACCTTTGTAGTGTGAGGATGGCTCTTGCTTGAGAACAAACTCATGTTCTTCATCATCCTCATTATCTTGACTACTTTTAGCAGACTTGAACATATTAACAAGACTTGGATTGTTTTGGCATGATGACGGGCTGCAAGTCACAAGAATATTGCCGTATGATTGAGATAGAATAATTCTCATTCAAATAGAAGATACAGAGCGAAAAGTAAACAAACAGACCCAGAAGATGAGAGACTCCTGGTTACGGTTGGGTGGTTATGGCCAAATGAAGTAGACTCTGATGGCCGCTCCATGGATGTTATCCACCCAACTCCTCCCGTCTTCACACCACCCTCTAATTACAACATTTGGTAAATATCATTAGTTTCTCACAAACGCGTCAGAAAAGTAACCATTACACTTTCAAAACATTTTTGTTTAACTTCAATTATTTTATGCGTCATATAGTATCTGATACTTGTCTTACTATGTTATTTACAAAACAACACTCAAGTGACTCAACCGATACTAATACACCTAATATTTTCAAAAAAGTGACATCACTAAATCCGACAATGACAATGTATACCTCTTATTACACGCGTATTTCCAGCGATATTCTCCTTCCCTGTCTTTCCCTTCTTTAAAGTAGGTTCTTCCCAAAGTGTAAAACCACTCCCTGTGTAAGAACTACAATTTGAATTCTCATCATTTTTATCACTACCATAAGATTGTACAGATTTGATTGCACCCCCTTCAACCTTTGCCATCCTTTGACTTTGACTAATACATGAAATATGACTAATACTGTAAGTCCCTATGCCACCTGGCAGAATGTGTTCCATTGCTGTTGTTGGTTCTATAACCACATTTTTCCGTACCCTTTCCAGCGGTTGCAAAAAGTCATGAGTTTCAAGGAACCCACCTACAATATAGCAAATTTTATTTTTTAATGAAACTAGGTGTATAAATAAACGCGCGCCGCGCGTTTTCTATATTGGCTTTTAAAAGACGGTATTCATATATCATCAAACAACAAATTCAGCAATGAAACTCACATACATCAATTAACGGGGAGTAGTAACTCTGTTGGTTAGTGTTATAAAATGTGTTAGAAGTTAACAGGGAATACTAAGTCAGTTACCTAACGAGGGTTAAAAATTAACGGAGTTAAAACCGAGAACAATAACTCTTTTAGTTATTATTCAAAACCCTGGTTAGAGGTTAACAGAACCAGTAACTCGGTTAGTTAATGATGGCTAGAAAGTAATGGGGAATACTAACTTTGTTTGTTACTGTTAGAAAAGCCGATCAGAAGTTAACATGAAACAGTAACTTAGTTACCTAACGATGGTTAAACATTAACGGAGTTAAACCTAACCAGTTAGAAGTTAACGGGGAACAGTAACTCAGTTAGTTAACGATAGCTAGAAGTAAATGGAGCTAACAGTAATTCAGTTATCTAATGACGGATGAAACCTAACGTGGAACTATAACTCGGTTGCCTAACGACGGTTAAAAGTTCACGGAGACCATTAGCACTAATTTCGTTAGCACTAACGCCAGTAACAATAATAGTGTTAGGCGGCTCATTTTAGCGGCAACCAGCTATTCATTTGTCCTTAGCTACTAATATATATATATATATATATATATGTATATTAAAAAAATATATATCATAATTAAAGGGTGATAGTATTTACACACCCTCCAAATTATTTCCACACTTTCCTATATGCCGCGTATAGCACTATACACAACGTATATGGGTGGCACAAACTTTCATTCGTCATAAATGCACATCAGTCAGAGAAATGTTAGAGACCTATATGCGGCGTCTATAACCCACACATGGCGTATAAGCCTACAAAATTGTATAGTCTGGCAAAACTATCCCATTGATAGACCCTAATACACAACTTATAGCTTTGTACATGACGTAAAGAAGGTATGTACATTTCCTGTAGGAAAATGGTTTTGTGTAGGAAGTGTTTTCAACCATTAGATTTAAAGATGGATGGCGGAGATTAAAAGATGGGATATGTTTAAAATCTAATTGACATATTATAGGAATCAAGGGTAAGATCGTCAATATGTGTTTTAATTGAAGGTATCAAAGTCATTTTCTATCAAAGTGTTTTGAACACTATTTTAATGTTCCTACATTTATGGCTCTCTCTCTCTCTCTCTCTCTCTCTCTCTCTCTCTCTCTCTCTCTCTCTCTCTCTCTCTCTCTCTCTCTCTCTCTCTCTCTCTCTCATACATTCAAAATCAATTTATCTTCCAAAAATAAAAAAAAAAAACAGCTATACCCACAATATCTTCTGTGCTGGTTTGTATTCATCTTCTATATTCATCTTCAATCCAACTTCTACGCGTGTTTTAAACCTCTTACTAGCAGTGTTTTAAAACACTACTGATTTGCATCTGTTTAAAAACACTACTAATTCGCATCTGTTTAAAAACACTACTGATTCGCATCTGTTTAAAAATACTATTGATCTGCGTCTGTTTAAAAACACTACTGCTTCGCATCTGTTTAAAAACATAACTGATTCGCATCTGTTAAAAAACACTCATGTTATCCTTTTTCGTGAAAATGCTTGTTAATTTATATAAACACTACTTGTTCGCATGTGTTAAAAAACACTACTGATTCGCATCTGTTTAAAAACACTACGGATTCATGGATTTCAATAATTTGTTGATGATTGTATGCAATGGATCGCTGATATGCTTGAAGAATCGAACAAATTTTTGGAATATTGGTCGATTAATTGATATGAAGATGTTATGAATCTTATGAAAATAAGGAATAATCAGTTATTTTAGGATGATAAATCTTCATAACGAACCAGATTAAGTTGTAAATTAGTGGGTTTAAGATAATTAAAAAAATAAACAAAAGGTCTAGAATGCACTTCATCTCAAGATTTGATCATATTTGATCCAATGGTTGAAAGCACTTCCTACACAAAACAATTTTTCTATAGGATCCTCTACCTATATATATGGGAGGATTATCTTGAGAACGCTAAATATCGCGAGAACCGTGATAACAAATGAGAAAACCAACCAAAATCAATTTTTTTCTATAGAAACCAAATTATAATTGAAATATAACATTAAAAAATGTTTTTTCTTTCCAAATAATCCATCCTTTTATTGCAAAAACACTCTAAAATTAACTTTTTACACATGTGTAAATGAAGCAGCTTACACATGTATAAACAGCAAATTTACACATGTGTAAAAACAATTTATTTTCGAATACGTTTAAATTTTTACGCGTAAATTGTCTTTTTGAGATTGTATTTTAATAATAAAGACAAGTGTAAAAAGAAAATTTTGAATTTGAATGGTTTTAGATAGTGTTCTCGCGGTTCGCATGAAATACATGTGTTCTCAAATTAATTTTCCCCTATATATATATATATATATATATATATATATATATATATATATATATTAAAAATATATAACATAAATTAAAAGGGTGATAGTATTTACAAACCCTCCAAATTATTTCCACACTTCCTTATACGCCGCGTATAACACTATACGCAACGTATAGGGGTGGCACAAACTTTCATTCATCATTAATGCTTATCAGTCAGAGAAATGTTGGAGACCTATACATCGCGTCTATAACCTACACACGGCGTATAAGCCTACAAAAGGTGTATAGTCTGATAAAACTATCCTATTGATAGACCCTCATACACCATGTACAGCCCTGTACATGACGTAAAGAAGGTATGTACATGACATATAGAATCTAAAGAAGGAGCTGCAGAAAATTAGAGCTAAAGATATTCATCAAAAAGCCCGTGTTAATTGGCTGAAGTGGGGTGATGAAAACACTAAATATTTTCATGATATTGTCAAATTGAAGTTGGTGAGTAATCGTATTAATGGCCTTATGTTTAACGGGGTGTGGGTTTCGGAACCGGACGTGCTAAAGATTTGGTTAGAAAGTCGTTTATGACCAACTTCAAGGAACCAATGAGACGAAGACCAACTTTCACTAATTTTGGGTTGCCCGAGGTTCCTGCTGAATTGCCTGGCGTTCTTGATGGCCCGTTTGTGACTGATGAGGTCTTGGCGGCGATTAAATCCTGTGATGGAGGGAAAGCTCCGGGGCCGTACGGGTTTACCCTTAAATTTTTTAAAAAGTTTTGGGACCTTCTCAAAATTCCGATTATGAGGATATTCACTGAATTCTTCCACACTGACGAGTTTGGGGTAGGTTGCAATGCGAATTTTATTGCCCTTATCGCCAAAATCCCTGATCCTCAAGCTTTGTTGGAGTTTAGACCTATCTCTCTTGTCGGGTCCCTTTATAAGATTATTTCAAAAGTGCTTGCTAATTGTCTTAAAGGTGTGATGGGATCGATTATGTGACACCCGGCATATTTGGCTTAAACATTTTAGTAACACCTAAGTCTACCTTAGCGGGAAACATTTATAAACAGACTTAACCGGGTTAGTTGAGTCGGGTCAGGATAGGATTGTCCAGGGTTCAATGATCTGGAGGATCATTGGGAGTCGTTTTGGGAATACACTAGTACCGGGTCCCGTTGTTGGTGAAATTACATAAACTAATTAAGTGTTATGTGTAGATTAATTGTTATATGGTGGATTATATGCTTAGACGTGTTTAAACGATGTGTAGGTAATCATCCATGCTTAAATATGTTAAACATAGACTAAGGTTGCATGTTCATGTGTTAGGATGCGTTAAAATGCGTTAAACACGACAAACTAGAAAACTAGAAAACTAGAAAAACATAGGTCCAGGTTCAACCACAGCGTGGGGGCGAACCTGCAAAATAATCTTGGTTCGACCCTTATTAAAGGGGCAAACCTGGAATGTGGAAATGATAGAAGTCCATTCGACCAAAACAAGGTACATTCGACCCTGTAAAAGGGGCGAATGTGGGTACATTCGCCCAGGTGAAAGGGGCGAATGTGGACTAGTATAAATACCAAACTTTGTCATTTTTCACCATTTCACAAACCCTAACCGTCTCAAAACACTCTCAAACGATTTTAATCACTAAGGAAGGAGTTTTTGCTCTTATTTTTCATAATCTAACCTATCAACAACATCTAATCAAGAATCCAAGATCTCCGGTAGTGGGATTATCAAGGGCTTGGTTCTCTTATATTACTGAAGAACGCAACTTAAGGTGAGTTCACGGCCCCACTTTTACAGCTTTAACTTTTGGGGGAGAAAACATGCGCTAAACTATTTTGATAACATATGTCATACAATGGTTTTAACTTTGCATTGCTTTACGATCTTTTAAAGTCCCGGGAAAACCATGAATGTGCGGGGATGCACAACGGGGGAAATGTGGATAGATCTATTGGGCGTGACCTGCCCCACTCGTCGGCTTGGAGGGCCGGGTGGGTGCATATTGTCTCGAACTGGTAACATGCTGAACATTCGGGCTGAACATTGCTAAACGTGTCTAGTAATGGTTTTCCAATCGTAGTAGTAATAAAACATACGCCTAGCTAGCGTACTTGGTAACATTGGTATAGTATGGACATGGTAACGCTTTGGTAACTCTTGGTAACATATTGAACAAACCTGTGAACTCACCAGCATTATATATGTTGACGTCTCTTTTGGCATGTTTTCTCAGGTCGTTAAGGTAGCATCGGTTGGACTAGGCGCACGGGTCTACATTGGCGTCTAGGCTTAGTCGCATATTTTATATAAGTGTCTTGGATATTTTGGAACACAGTTTTGTAGTTGATTAAATCTTTAAATGCTTCTGCTATGGTTTAATGGTTTGATAACCAAGTTTTGGGTTTACGTATTTCATATAGTGTTGTTTATTGTGACCGTTGACTTGGATCCTGGTTTGTCATGCGCCTTGCGGTAAAACTCCGCAAGTGGAAATTTGAGGGTGTGACAGATTGGTATCAGAGCCAATGGTTATAGTGAACTAGGACTGCATGTAGAGTCTGGTCTATAGCCGAGTCACACACACTAGACGGTCACATACTTTGAGTCTCTTAGTGGGATATGTACTAACTTTGTCGGGGTGTCCTTACATCATCATCATACTTCTGTGTTACATCATCCGCTTTTATTTGGGTTCTTACCTACTTTTGTCTTCTTCTTCGGGATTGAAGAGGAATAAGCTGATTTGTTAACTCTAGCACACACATGCTTTCTTACACTTGCACCTATCGTAACACGTTACTAGGCAACGATATTCGGTGACCGGAGTCTGGACTAGGAGTACATTTGGAGGACCATGCAGAGCAGTTTATCATTTCGGGTGCACATGAAATAATAAACTGAAATGCATGAAAATCCCAGTGGACTTTGAGTTTAGATGTACAGTCCTGAATTTGTCCCTAAGTTAACTCTTGAAAATTTCTAATGGTTGACACTAGAGGTGAATCTGAATCTCTCGATTTCTTGATTTGTTAGATCATGTCTGGTGCTCGTGGTGGTGGACGTCGTGGTGGCGGCGGCGGCCGTGCTGGCGGCGGTGGTCGTGGTAATCAACATGACCCAAGCTGAACTGAATGACTGGTTACAGTAGCAAGTGAATATGGCTATGGCTACTTTACAGGCTGGGATTAATGCCATGGGTGGTGAGTTGATTTCTGTCGACCTTGCCTCATTCTTGGGTGTCATGTTCTTTCGTTTGTATTTTATTCGTGTATCATGTTTCAGGTATTGCTGTCAATCCACCTCCACCTCAGTGCTCTTATAAGAAGTTCCGGGACTGCCAGCCCTATAACTTCGCTGGAACTGAGGGAGCGGTGGGACTGCTCCGATGGCTGGAGGGTAGAATCTGTGTTCGTTATGTGTAACTGTCCCGCTGGGGACCGGGTTAAGTATGCTACTGCGACATTCGAGGGGCCTGCATTGTCATGGTGGATCGCTACTGCCCAGAACATGGGATTGGGGGAGGCTATTGCTATGCCTTGGGCGGATTTTGTGCATCTTTTGAGGAGTGAGTACTGTCCAAGGGAGGAGGTACAGAAGTTGGAGCATGAAGTCTGGAGTTACAAGATGGTTGGGTCCAAGATCGAGGAGTACACTGTGAGGAGGAACGAGCTAGCAGTGTTGTGCCCTGATTTGCACACACCCGAGTATAGGAGGATTGAGCACTACGTTTCTAGGTCAGTGCCGGAGATTGCAGGGTTAGTAGCTGCTGGGAAGCTTCCCACTCTTACTGAAGTTGTTCGATCGGCTCATCGAATGACTAACCTGAAGGTGGCAGAAGGTGTTTTGCCTCCTAAGGGTACTACTGTGAAGGGTCCGGAAGGGAACAAGAGGAAGTGGGATAATGTGGGGAAGAGTGTCGTGCCAGCGCCATCTCAGCCGGTGAAGAAGTTTGATTCGTCTGGGTCTTCTTTGGGGCAGAAGTCGGGAGGGTATGTTGGGAAGCATCCCAAGTGCAACAAGTGTGGTTATCACCACTCGGGAATTGTGATCGGGCTCGTTGTCATCGGTGCCATCAGTTGGGGCATCTTGCTAAGGATTGCAGGGTGTCACTTACCTCAACTCAGACTCCTGCTGCTACTCCTGCTCCTGCTGCTCAGGGGACTCCAGGGAAGCAGGGGTGCTATAACTGTGGTGACATGGGACACTTCAAGCGTGAATGTCCTAAGCTGAAGCAGGGCGATAATGGGAAGGGCGGGAACGGTAATGGGAACAACGGAGGTGGTGGCAGGACTACGCGTGCTTTCGTCATTGGGTCTCCAGAGGCTATGCAGGATCCAGACACAGTTACCGGTACGTTCCTTCTTAATGATCGCTATGTTTCTGTCTTGTTTGATTCTGGTGCCGATAAGAGTTTCGTATCTGTGGACACTAGTCGATTGCTAGATATAGTACCCACACCTTTAGAGGCTAAGTACTTAATAGAATTGGCTGATGGTAAGAAAATCGAAGCGACACACACCCTTAAGGAATGTCGCTTGGAACTGTCGGGTTTGTCTTTCCCCATTGACCTTATGCCGGTACCCCTGGGTAGTTTTGATGTCGTTGTCGGCATGGATTGGTTATCGTTGTATCGCGCGGAGATCGTTTGTTTCGATAAGATTATTCGGATCCCTCTCCCTGATGGAGAGACTCTTTCGGTTCATGGCGAGAAGGGCGGTGCTCCGCTGAGTATCATTTCTAGCATGAAAGCCCGTAAGTATCTTCGGAAGGGTTGTTCGGCCATTCTGGCACTTGTTAATGTTTTGAGTGACGATGAGAAGAAGATCGAGGATATTCAGGTGGTCCATGATTTTCCCGATGTGTTTCCTAATGATTTACCTGGTCTCCCTCCCCATCGTCAGGTTGAGTTTGGCATTGATCTTACTCCGGGTGCAGCTCCTATTGCCCGGGCTCCGTATCGTCTTGCACCTCGCGAGATGCAAGAGTTGTCCAGCCAGTTACAGGAACTCTTGGAAAAGGGTTTCATCCGACCGAGTTCTTCCCCGTGGGGAGCTCCTATCTTGTTTGTGAAGAAGAAGGACGGAAGTCTTCGTATGTGTATTGATTACCGTGAGCTGAACAAAGTGACCATCAAGAATTGTTACCCTCTCCCTCGCATTGATGATCTCTTTGACCAGCTCCAGGGCTCTAGTTACTACTCGAAGATTGATTTGCGGTCCGGTTATCACCAGTTGCGCGTCCAGGAAGCCGACATCCAGAAGACTGCTTTTCGCACTCGTTATGACCATTTTGAGTTCTTGGTCATGCCTTTTGGTCTCACTAACGCACCGGCGGCGTTCATGGATTTGATGAACCGCGTTTGCAAACCTTACCTTGATAAATTCGTCATCGTGTTTATTGACGATATTCTGGTTTATTCTAAGAACAAGACGGATCATGAGGAACACTTACAGTTGATCTTGGAACTTTTGAGACGGGAGCAGTTGTATGCTAAGTTCTCAAAGTGTGATTTTTGGTTACGTGAAGTTCAATTCCTAGGGCATGTGGTTAATGAACTGGGAATTCATGTGATCCGGCTAAGATCGAAGCTATTAAAGACTGGGAAGCACCAAAGACGCCATCTGAGGTGCGGCAATTCCTAGGTCTTGCGGGTTACTATCGTCGTTTCATTGAGGGATTTTCGAAGATCGCTCAACCCCTCACCACTCTTACCCAGAAAGACCGAAAGTTTGACTGGGGTGAACCATAGGAATCAGCATTTCAGATGCTAAAGCTTAAACTTTGTTTTGCACCTATCTTGTCTTTACCTGAGGGTACGGATGACTTCGTTGTGTACTGTGACGCTTCTATTCGTGGTCTCAGTTGTGTGTTAATGCAACGCGGGAAGGTTATTGCCTATGCTTCTCGTCAACTCAAAGTTCATGAGATGAACTACACTACTCATGACTTGGAATTGGGCGCGGTGATCTTTGCGTTGAAAATCTAGAGACGTTACTTGTACAGTACCAAATGCGAAGTATACACCGATCACTAGAGTCTTCAGCATATTTTCGACCAGAAGGAGTTAAACATGCGGCAGCGTTGCTGGGTTAAACTCCTGAACAATTATGACTGTGCTATCAAGTACCATCCTGGCAAAGCGAACGTTGTGGCGGACGCCTTGAGCAGGAAGGAGTCTGTGAAAACTCGTCGTGTACGAACTTTACAGCTCACCATTCATTCCTCATTGCCTGACCGAATCCGTTCTGCACAATTGGAAGCTTTGAAGGAGGAAAACCTTAAAGTTGAAACTATGCACAGTGCTGACAAGCATCTTGAACTCAGGACCGACTGTTTACACTATTTCACGGGACGTGTTTGGGTTTCCTTGTTCGGGGGATTACGCGAGCTTGTCTTGGATGAAGCTCACAAATCCCGGTATTCTATTCACCCTGGCTCCGATAAGATGTATCAGGATTTGAAGATACTTTATTGGTGGCCAAACATGAAGGCTGATATAGCTTCTTACGTGAGAAAATGCTTGACTTGTGCTAAAGTCAAGGTGGAGTATCAGAGGCCGTCTGGTCTCCTACAACAACCAGAGGTTCCAGAATGGAAGTGGGAGCGAATCACGATGGATTTTGTCACCAAGCTACCGAAGTCACCAAGTGGTTATGATATGATTTGGGTGATTGTTGACAGGTTGACAAAATCGGCGCGTTTCATACCTATTAAGGAAACTGATTGACTCGAGAGGTTAGCTCGACTCTACCTTAAGGAGGTGATCGCTCGGCACGGGGTGCCTGTTTCTATTATCTCTGATCGTGATTCCCGTTTTGCTTCGCGCTTCTGGAAGGCTCTGCACAAGGCTTTGGGTACTCAGTTGGATATGAGTACGGCTTATCATCTGCAAACTGATGGACAGAGTGAGCGGACGATTCAAACCTTGGAGGACATGCTCCGGGCATGTGTTATCAACTTTTGCAAAAGTTGGGAGATTCACCTACCGTTGGTAGAGTTCTCCTACAACAATAGCTATCACTCTAGCATCAAGGCGGCTCCGTTCGAGGCTCTTTACGGACGGAAATGTCGATCACCTCTTTGTTGGGCCGTGGTGGGCGAAAGCCAGCTCACTGGTCTGGAACTGGTGTACGAAACTTCGGAGAAAATCATACAAATTCGTAACCGTTTGGCAGCTGCGCGGGATCGTCAGAAGAGCTATGCCAATCGCCGTCGCAAACCTCTAGAGTTCCAGGTTGGGGACAGGGTACTTCTGAAAGTTTCACCATGGAAGGGCGTCATACGCTTTGGAAAGCGTGGCAAGCTTAACCCTCGTTATGTCGGACCGTTCGCAATCCTGAAACGGATTGGACCGGTGGCATACAGACTTGACTTACCGGCAGAGCTCGGTAGTGTTCACAACGTCTTCCATGTGTCTAACTTAAAGAAGTGTTTGGCTGATGAATCTCTCATTGTACCACTGGAAGAGATCAAGGTTGATGATCGTCTCTGGATTATGGAGGAACCTATTGAGATTCTCGACTACAAGATTCGTAGCCTTCGTCGGAGTAAATTCCGCATCGTCAAAGTTCGTTGGAACTCGAATCGTGGACCGGAGTTCACGTGGGAACGGGAGGATCAGATGAAAGCTAAACATCCTCTTCTTTTTCCGAAACGCGCATTCGAATCTAGGCATGTTACTGCTGGAGCTGAATGAATCTCGGGTCGAGATTCCTTTTAACGTGGGGATGATGTAAAATCCGGTAAATTTTCTTTTCGTTTCATTCTTTCCGTCTCTTTCATTTTTGGGCTTTGTGCAATTTTCGGGACGAAAATTCTTTCAACGTGGGGATGATGTGACACCCGGCATATTTGGCTTAAACATTTTAGTAACACCTAAGTCTACCTTAGAGGGAAACATTTATAAACGGACTTAACCAGGTTAGTTGAGTCGGGTCAAGATAGGATTGTCCAGGGCTCAATGATCTGGAGAATCATTGGGAGTCGTTTTGGGAATACACTAGTACCGGGTCCCGTTGTTGGTGAAATTACATTAACTAATTAAGTGTTATGTGTAGATTAATTGTTATATGGTGGATTATATGCAAAGACGTGTTTAAACGATGTGTAGGTAATCATCCATGCTTAAATATGTTAAACATAGACTAAGGTTGCATGTTCATGTGTTAGGATGCGTTAAAATGCGTTAAACACGACAAACTGGAAAACTAGAAAAACATAGGTCCAGGTTCGACCACAACGTGGGGGCGAACCTGGAAAATAATCTTGGTTCGACCCTTATTAAAGGGGCGAACCTGGAATGTGGAAATGATGGAATTCCATTCGACCAAAACAAGGTACATTCGACCATGTAAAAGGGGCGAATGTGGGTACATTCGCCCAGGTGAAAGGGGCGAATGTGGACTAGTATAAATACCAAACTTTGTCATTTTCCACCATTTCACAAACCCTAACCGTCTCAAAACACTCTCAAATGATTTTAATCACTAAGGAAGGAGTTTTTGCTCTTATTTTTCATAATCTAACCTATCAACAACATCTAATCAAGAATCCAAGATCTCTGGTAGTGGGATTATCAAGGGCTTAGTTCTCTTATATTACTGAAGAACGCAACTTAAGGTGAGTTCACGGCCCCACTTTTACAGCTTTAACTTTTGGGGGAGAAAACATGCGCTAAACTATTTTGGTAACATATGTCATACTATGGTTTTAACTTTGCATTGCTATACGATCTTTTAAAGTCCCGGGGAAAACCATGAATGTGCGGAGATGCACAACGGGGGGAAATGTGGATAGATCTATTGGGCGTGACCTGCCCCACTCGTCGTCTTGGAGGGCCAGGCGGGTGCATATTGTCTCAAACTGGTAACATTGGTAACATGCTGAACATTCGGGCTGAACATTGCTAAACATTGCTAAACGTGTCTAGTAATGGTTTTCCAATCGTAGTAGTAATAAAACATACGCCTAGCTAGCGTACTTGGTAACATTGGTATAGTATGGACATGGTAACGCTTTGGTAACTCTTGGTAACATATTGAACAAACCTGTGAACTCACCAGCATTATATATGTTGACATTTCTTTTGGCATGTTTTCTCAGGTCACTAAGGTAGCATCGGTTGGACTAGGCGCACGGGTCTGCGCGTCTAGGCTTAGTCGCATATTTTAAATAAGTGTCTTGGATACTTTGGAACACAGTTTTGTAGTTGATTAAATCTTTAAATGCTTCCGCTATGGTTTAATGGTTTGATAACCAAGTTTTGGGTTTACGTATTTCATATAGTGTTGTTTATTGTGACCGTTGACTTGGATCCTGGTTTGTCATCCGCCTTGCGGTAAAACTCCGCAAGTGGAAATTTGAGGGTGTGACAGATTATCTCCCCGTTTCAGTCCGCTTTTGTTAGGGGGGCGCAACATTATTAATAGTCCTTTGATTCTTAGTGAATTGGGGTCATGGGCTAAGAAGTCGAAAGTTAAAATGATGATGTTTAAAGAGGATTTCCAAAGGGCGTACGACTCCGTGAACTGGAAGTTTCTTCTTAAAACCTTAGGTGAAATGAATTTTCCGTCGAGATGGATTAATTGGATTCATGGTTGTCTCAAGTCGGCTAGGGGTTCGGTGATCGTTAACGGGAGCCTACGTATGAATTCGCTTTCAAACGTGGTCTTCGTCAAGGGGACCCTCTCTCCCATTTCCTCTTTTTGATTTTCATGGAGGTATTGCATATGCTTATGATCAAGGCGGTGGATTCCGGTTTATTTATAGTTGTGCAGCTCCCGAATAACGGCCCATGTTTATCTCACCTCTGCTATGCCGACGATGTCATATTCGTCGGGGATTGGTCGTCGGATAATGTGGTCAACCTCTCCCGGTTTCTTAGATGTTTTAATTTGATTTCGGGCCTCACTGTTAATAAAAATAAATGCAAGTTATATGGTGTTAATTTGGATATTGAGGAGGTTGAGGCGATGGCTGACCTTCTCTCGTGTGAAGCAGGGACCTTTCCCTTTACGTATTTAGGGATACCAATCGGAGCAAATATGAAACTTGCAAAAAATTGGGAGCCAATTTTGTGTAAGATTAGAAGGAAGTTATCCTCGTGGAAGTCTAAAACCCTTTCCTTTGTGGGTCGCATTACCTTAGCTAAAGCCATTCTTGGCAGTGTCCCGTCTTACCTTATGTCTACGTTTGTTGCTCTGAAGTGTATTATTAAAAAGATTGAAAGCATTCGTCGTGATTTTGTTTGGGGGAAATCCGGTAATGGGCAAAAAATTTGGTGGATCAAATGGGCCAAGATGGTGAGACCGAAAGGCTTAGGTGGGTTCGGTGTGGGAGGCGTTGAAGATTTTAATGTGGCGATGATAACGAAGTGGTGGTGGCACTTCAAAGATGACCCGTCGCAACGATGGGTTAACGTGGTTAAAGCTATTCATCGTTCCAGAATTGATAATCCCATTGTGCCGGTTAAAAAATCCATTACCGGAACTTGGAAGGATATCTCGGCTGCTGATAAGTTACTTTCTCGAGTGGGTATTTCGCTGCATAATAATTTAAAGGTTGTGGTGGGGGATGGGTCGAAAACGCTTTTTTGGAAAGATGTGTGGGCTCTCAACGTTCCGTTTAAGGATAGGTTTCCTGAACTGTACAGGTTGGCGCTGTTCAAAGAAGGTTCGGTTGCTGATCATACTGTTTTGGCAGATGGTAATCGGGTCTGGAATATTCAGTGGCTTCCTGATATGTTCCATTCGTTGTCCCCTATTATGATTGAGCTGCTGTTGATTGTGTTAAACGGGTTCGTTAGAAGTTCGGGTGGTGACCGTTGGGTCTGGGATTCCAACGTGGATGGTGGGTTCCCGGTCAAAGGTTTCAGATTTTCCTGGCACCAGAAGCAAACTGACCCGGTCTTGGATGTCACCATTTACAAATGGAACTACTGGGCGGCGAGTAAAGACAATTATTTGTTGTGGAGAGTTCTTCTCGGTAGAGTCGCGACTAAGATGGACCTTGCTCACAGAGGAGTGTCGCTACAAAATTTGATTTGTGACAGGTGTGGCTGCAACGAGGAGGATATTGATCATCTGTTCTTTAAGTGTCTTTGGGCTAGGAGTATTTGGTGGCAAGTTTTGGTTTGGATGCGCATCCTGTTTCCTTTGGACGCAGATTCTTTCAAGGATATGTTTTCGAAGGTGACGAGCTCCCCGGGTTCGAAGAAATGGAAGAAAATCGTGGGCGCGGTGTTGATTGCGACCGTCTCTAGGATTTGGCAGGCGCGAAACAAAAAAGTCTTCGACTCGGATTTCATCCCCACCACTAAATCCGTGGACCTCATCAAGGAAGACGTATATTCTTGGATTGCTAACCGGTCGAAGGTTAATATTCCAAGTTGGGTGAAGTGGGTCGATTTTGATATTTTTGAGATGTTGTAAGTCTGTTTTGTTGTTTTTTTCTTGCTGT
Organism: Ambrosia trifida; assembly: GCA_028751855.1. Lineage (NCBI taxonomy): Eukaryota > Viridiplantae > Streptophyta > Magnoliopsida > Asterales > Asteraceae > Ambrosia > Ambrosia trifida. The sequence continues at coordinate 91,430,265 of CM054126.1, forward strand.
GTCAGGTGTATATTTTTGCTGGCACCATCTTAGTGGGGCTTTATATCTATATTTAAAGTCGTTTGTTAAAAAAAAAAAAAAAAAGTGCAATTATACGGGGTGTGCAAAATCCAAAGCCAATTAAGACAGATAGTTAGGTGTCTGGATCAACGTAGCACGTGACCATAACATGAAACCACTAATGCACTAAAGTGTGATGGATAATTTAAACACCGATCCCAACAAAGACATCACTTCTATCGTTTGTGTCGTCCTTTCTCTTTACCTTCTTTTGTCTCTTCAGTCATTATCTCAACTTCACTACTTTTTATTTTTCTATTAGTTTTTTTTTTTTTTTCATTTACGAATTTTAAATAGTGAATGATATATGTGGTACTATTATTCATCTATATTCCTTGCTTGATTTACTAGAAAGAAAAGGACAACAATTCAACGTTGAAATGTCCTATCAAAATTAATTTTTTTATTACAAAAATATTGTTTGATTGATTAGACTACTAAGTGTGAAGAGGGGTGTCATTTTCATGATGGACCTCTACGTAGACACCACGTAGGAGTGGAGGGAGAGGCATCTTCATAATGGGCCTTCAAGAGGGTGGTGTACACTATGATGACGGGCCTCCTCATTAGCCATAATTATTAAAAATAATAAAAAAATCTATTAAAAACAATCCCAAAGCAAAAAATGCACCGGCTTCAACGGTAACAAGATGCCCCTCATGCCGCCCCTGCCCCTATACCGCCCCAGGGGGTGGTGTAGCGAGGCCCGGCATTTGGTTGCCTCCCCTATGCCGCCCCCACACCTAGTAGTCTTATCAACATTATTGTTGTTAAAATCAATGTCCTTGTGTTTGTCAACAAGATTGGACTTAAAACTTTAAAGTATAGATGTATTTGATATTTAGAGATATAGGGTTTGAACATATAGCAATATTTTAACATGACTCATGCTAATTTAGATTTCAAAATATAGCAATATTTTTATGTGCCACTTTAGCCGGCTATATTATGTTGCTATCTAATTAACTAACTCAAGTGAAGTAGGTTCAGATCAGATCAAGATCTTAAATCCTATTGCTAGAGAGATATAACATTACTCGCGATTTGTTTAAAAAACCGACGTTTCTACAATATATATTAGATACATTTTATACAATACTATTGAATTTTAATTAAACGGAATAAATAGTATATTTACCTTGATGTATAGAGGATGGATCTTGTTGTTCAGGTGCATAAAGTGAAAGAAAGTTATGCGTTGATTTCCTACCTATAAACCCAACAATATCAACGTCACACACACATACATACACACAAATACAATTATTAATTACTTCAAGCATGTACGTGTGTGCACGTGCTATAGAGATGTAAAAATAGTGGTTACCTTGTGTTCCATAGGGACGTGGTTGAGAAAGCTCCATAAAAATTTACAGATTTTGCCTATACTAGTTTGAATTAAGATTCAAAACGTAACGGATCAACGGATCTAGCACTGCACGGGTCGCACCTCGTCTTCTTCAGCCTTGGATACGCATTCACCACATAATCAATACTAGATAATTAGATTGTTTACCAACGGAAAAATAGAGAAATTCAAGATCACTAGTGTTCAATAGATCAGTTTTTTTAAACAACAAACAAAGCCTGGCCACCCATCTAAATCCACACGCAAAAACCACCCACACTCGTGATCCCAGATGACCTGGCCCCTCACCATTTCCAAGAGAAAGCCACCGGGCCCGAAGGACCACTTTGATAAAACCCTGGCTCATGCATGACATTTTGTAAAAGAAAAAAAAAAGACTTTCACCGGGTAAACTCCCCTAAAGAAAGTTACTGGGCACCGCTAGAGCATTGCCCATTTGGTCAATGGATCATTTTCCTAACGAAAGCTCAAAAATGAATCTTAAAAAGTTTCAAAATTAAGAGAATTACCTAAATTCAGTTGTTACGACAACTTTAAAGACGGCTTGCATGCAGAATTGCGAAATTTAGTTAAGTTCTTGTAACTGTTTGCATTGAATTGGTTACTTATTGTTAATGAAGGTGTGGTACTTGTGAATTGGGTATGTATATGTGATGGAGATGAACTGATGATGAAAGATAGGGTTGTCAGAGAAAATAGATCTGTTTCTCTGTCATGAAACAATGTTTTTGAGTGTGTGTGTTTTGGATTTGATGATATGTGTGTTTTTTTATATGGGTTCTGTTTGGTTGTTTTATAAAATATGGATGGAAAGTTGTAATGCCGTTATAGTTAACGGTTGTATAACTCGGTTTATGGTCTCTCTCCTACATGTGTTGGTACTTTTTAAGTAGGGTCGTTCTAAGACCATCCACATTCACAAACAAACAAAGTACATTCTCTCTCTTCAATCTACACAACCCAACCTTAACACACATTCACAACCCAACTCAACCTAAAAATATTTTTTTTAAAAGAATTCAGTTTTTAATAAAATTTATATCGGGATGTTCACAAAAAAAAGTTAAGAAATACAGTGTATTTAGTTTTTTTTTTAAACTTAAATATTATAAGTTATTTAAGTAATTAAGTTAGTGGGGTGGTTTATTTGATTGCAAACATGGTTGCCACCACAAACCGTTTGGGGGTTTGTTTGCAAACAATTGAATTTTTTAATATTATTTTCACATGTTTGTTTGCCAATGAGAATGGTCTAATTAAACCCCTTAAGCCAGCCGCCTCGCTTAGGCCTAAGCGAGGCGGCTGAGAGTTTGATTAACCCTAATTAACCGTTAAGCCTGATACTCTCTCGAATTAATTACCCAGGCGCCTCGCTTAGGCCTAAGCGAGGCGCCTGGTCCCATCAGATTTTGGCTATAAATTCATTCGATTTCATTAGGTTTCATTATAAACTCGTTCGATTTCAATTCTTTGTCCACAACATATATAACATGTCGTATTACGACTTTATTTTCGGTGATTCTTACGACTCTAATAATAATAATGTCGAGGAGGGGTTGTCATATAATGTCGAGCAGGGTCCGTCATATAATGTCGAGCAGGGTCGGTCTAGTAGTGTCGAGGAGGGTCAGTCTGGCATTCGTTACCGTGACAATGCGGTAGAACTGGACTTGAATACACAGTGGAAGGACCCGTATGAATTTGAAGATGAGCCTAGTCAACCTGCCTACGGTTATACTTACGACGCTAACGGTGGTGATGACACATTTGAAGAACAAGAATGTACGCACTATGAAGACAGCGCTGTCGATGAGAAGCGGGTAGAAGATCAGGAGGAAGGACCTAACCCGATCAACCTTTGGTTCGAGACTGACCGGACATTTTCGACACGCGTTGAGTTGGTCGATTGAGTACATGATACGGGAATGGCAAATGGTGACGTCATAGTTATAAAAAGATCGAAGAAAAGAGGAGAACAGTTCGTGAAGGTATATATTTCAGTCACTATTGTTTTTAAGATATTAACAAATGCGTATTTTATAAATTGTTATTTAAAAAGCAACAATAAACTTAGCTTATAAATTAATTACTAAAAACACGTGTTTTATCGTTGGTCAAGGTTAATTCCCTACGGGTGCACCAGTGGTTTTCGGGTCACACACCTTTAGGATTACGTTTCTCCTTTCCTACGAGTATTGTTAATTTTTAATTAATAAACTTTATTATTATTGTATTTATTATTATTATTGTTACTAATATTATTATTATTATTGTATTTATTATTATTATTATTATTAATATTATTATTATTATTATTATTGTATTTATTATTATTATTGCATTTATTATTATTATTATTACTATTATTATTATTATTATAATTATTATTAGTTTTATTATTATTATTATTAATATTATTATTATTACGATTATTATTATTATTATTATTATTATTATTATTATTATTATTAGTTTTATTATTATTATTATTATTAATATTAATATTATTATTATTACGATTATTATTATTATTATTATTATTATTATTACGATTATTATTACGATTATTATCATTATTATTATTATTATTACGATTATTATTATTATTATTATTATTATTATTAATATTATTACGATTATTATTATTTTTTATTTAAAAAAATTATAAAAAAACTTTCTTATAATTATTTATTTAAAAAAATTAAAAAAAAAACTTATTTTCTAATAAACTTATTTTTGTTAAGGTTGTATTTCAATGCACTCTTGGGGGGGGGGAGCATAAGAGTGTGGCTTTGGTGAGGAAGACGGGTAGCAAAAAAATTGGCTGCCCGTTTAAGTTGACAGAGGTGTTTGAATCTCGGACACGGGTTTGGAGGTTAAAGGTGAAAAACCCGACGCACAACCACACTCCCTTTGAACACTTAGAGGGTCACTCGTATGCCAGAAGGCTTTCTGTGGATGACAGACAACTGGTCGGGGAGATGACAGAGAATGATGTTCCCAAGCGTAGCATCTGGAGAATGATCGTTTCAAAGAACCCGGAGAGAAAGACTACCCTGAAAGATATACACAATGAGGCTCAGATGATGAATGCTGGAAAGGGAGTCATTCCCAAAGGTGCAATGGAGCACCTCGAATACTTTCTGACGGAGAGAGGATTCACCTACTACACGCGTGCGGATGAAACCACGAAGGCTCTCACGGATATTTTCTTCGTTCACAAACATTCACATACTATGTGGTGCGCATTCCCGCATGTGCTGATGATTGACTCCACCTACAATACAAACATGTACAATATGGCGTTTGTTCAGGTAGTGGGTATGGCGTCGACAAACCAGTCGTTTTCGATTGCCCATGCGTTTATTTCTTCTGAGAAGATTGATAACTACATTTGGCTGTTGGAGAGGATAAAGTCTATGTTGGACAAATGTATGGAGCCGCGAGTGATTGTGACAGACAGGGACCTTGCGCTGATGAACGCGTGTGATGTGGTTTTCCCAAAGGCGTACAAGTATCTATGCCGGTTTCATATCTCGCAGAATATCAACAGGAACGGCAAGAAGGAGTTCACGGATAAGGAGTGGAAGGAATTTGTTCGAATGTTTTGGTGGCTGTGTGACTCTGCGACGGAAACCCTATACGAATACAATTTGGGGCAATTTCAGTCATATCTGGAAAAGATGGATCGGCTAGGTAAGTAGTTTTACATAATTACATACGTACTTGTTTACATACACACGCCTGACAAGTTTTGGGTATATTTTTCAGACGTTTTTTCCTACACGAAGAATAACTGGTTGGACCGGTTCCGTCAAAAGTTTGTGTCAGCGTGGACTAACCAAACGCTGAACTTCCGCCAGACCACTACCAACAGAGTTGAGGGCATGCATGCCAAAATTAAAAGTTACCTTCCAAGCAATCGCAACTCGTTGTCGACAATTGTGAAGTCCGTTGATCAAATGGTGGATAAGCAATATAGAGACATTAAAAAAGGTTTTGAAGAAAGCCTAAGAAAAACAATGAACCACCACAAGAAGCAGCCATTGCTTGAAAAGTTACTTCGGAAGGTTAGCAAACATGCTCTTCAGTTAATATACGAAGAGATCGACCGTCTTCAAACGTCCATGCGCCGTTACAATAACACTTGTGGATGCCAACTTTATAATAGTTGTGCTTTGCCATGTGCCTGTCGTCTCGAGCAGTTACAAATTAACGGTAATTAGCACTAGTGTCCATATGATTTTACTACATAATTTATTACATGACTTAACTTTATAACATATGTTATTTTTTCAGGTCAGGAAATCCATTTGTTCTCGATAGACGTGTTCTGGAGGAAGCTTGACTTCAAACCTGCGAAGACTGGTTGCGAAGATATAAATGTAGATAAGGTGTGGGCAGAATTAAAGGAAACGATTGATACAAAACCAGTTTTTGCCCAATTAAACTACCTGGACAAATTTGCACAAATCGTCACAGGCAACTACTCCCCCAATAAATCGCCTGTTGTGCAAAAGAAAACCCGTGGTCGTCCAACCAAGAAGCAACAAGAACACAAGAGAGAACAATCTGCAAGAAAGAGCTTGCATATGCCGGTTGAAGAAAGTGGGTCCGACAAGGAGTTTGAATTTCCCCGGCACAGCTCATTCGTACCATCACAGGAGGACCTCGTACGACCTTCCCAGTCCCAGCCATGCCCTCCTTACGAGCTTCACCGTCACAGCTCTTACATACCGTCATCGTCCCAGGGGGGCATCATTTGGGATAAATTCAATTTCCCAAAGCTTCCGCAGACAAAAAAGTCAGAGAACTTAGTAAGGACATATGGGGATAGAATTCCATCTGTGTTTCACCCATATATATCTAAAATAACGGATGTGAGACCTGATGGTCATTGCGGTTTTCGAGCGGTAGCTGTGGGGTTAGGGATAGGTAAAAATGAACATCTGGTTGTCCGATCCCAAATGCTACTCGAGTTGCGCAATAACGAAGGCTTGTGGAGGTCAATATTTGATCCGAATAACGAAGGGCATTATCAGAGTCTCTGCGATAGCATTTCTTTTAGAGGGGTGGGAGATGCCCTAGAAGAACATTGGATGACGACGCCGGAAGCGGGGTTTCTCATTGCACAGAGATATGGAGTTGTTTTTCATACACTCGACATTAGAGGTTCTGATACAGTTTTCCCTCTATTTTTAGGCCCAAGTTGTTCTATGCCGCCTATTCAGACGGTAGCAGTTTGCTACGTGGATCGACATTACATCAACATAAAGCTTGAAGGATCATATCCAATGCCTCCCCCGAATACAGTTTGGACTGCTTTTAGAAGGGAGCGTGGTGCGGAATGGGAAACAATGTTTGAAGATCAAATCAATATGTACAAAGAATTAGTTTTCCAGAAACAGAACACCAATCAAAGTCCTGAAGTACAAGATTTAAGTTAGATATGTGAAATTTGTAAAAATATTTAAACACTCTTTACGTTCTTAAAAATCGTATTGGTTATGTATATGTCTTTTAACGGGCTTGTCGGGTCGGATTGTTTCCGTTCGTTTAAATAATATTAGTAATAATAATAATAATAATAAATACAATAATAATAATAATAATAAATACAATAATAATAAAAATAATAATAATAATATTATATAATAATAATAAATACAATAATAATACTGTGCCGGTCGGGTCGGAACAGTCCGGTTCGTTCACGTGCCGGTCAGGTCGGAACAGTCCGGTGCGTTCACGTGCCGGTCGGGTCGGAACAGTCCGGTGCGTTCACGTGCCGGTCGGGTCGGAACAGTCCGGTGCGTTCACGTGCCGGTCGGGTCGGAACAGTCCGGTGCGTTCACGTGCCGGTCGGGTCGGACCAGTCCGGTGCGTTCACGTGCCGGTCGGGTCGGAACAGTCCGGTGCGTTCACGTGCCGGTCGGGTCGGAACAGTCCGGTGCGTTCACGTGCCGGTCGGGTCGGAACAGTCCGGTGCGTTCACGTGCCGGTCGGGTCGGAACAGTCTGGTGCGTTCACGTGCCGGTCGGGTCGGAACAGTCCGATTCGTTCACGTGACTGTTTTCATTCGTAAACGTGTCGTTCATAATAATAATAATAATAATAATAATAATAATAATAATAATAATAATAATAATAATAAATAATAATAATATTAGTAATAATAATAATAATAATAAATACAATAATAATAATAATAAATAAAATAATAATAATAATAAATACAATAATAATAATAATAATAATAATAGTAATAATAATAGTAATAATAATAATAATAAATACAATAATAATAATAATAATAATATTATTAACAAAAATAATAATAGTAATAATAATAATAATAATAATAAATACAATAATAATAAATAATAATATTAGTAATAATAATTAATAATAATATTAGTAATAATAATAATAATAATAATAATAATAATAAATGTTCTTAAAAGTCGGATGTTTGTACCGACTATTATTATTATTATTACTAATATTATTATTATTATTATTATTACGATTATTATTATTATTATTACGATTATTATTATTATTATTACTATTATTATTATTATTACGATTATTATTAATATTATTATTATTATTCTTATTATTATTATTATTATTACGATTATTATTATTACGATTATTATTATTATTATTATAATTACTAATATTATTATTATTACTTAGATTATTATTATTATTACTAATATTATTATTATTACGATTATTATTATTATTATTATTATTATTATTATTATTATTATTATTATTATTATTATTATTATTATTACTACGAAGTTTGGGGGTTTAATTAGAACGACCCTATTTATTATTATTATTATTACTGTTATTATCATTAGTAATTGAAAATTATTGTTTACATAGATATGGATATGGAGCCAGATTTTGCTGACGCTGCTTTTGGTGGTGGAGATGACGCTGGGTCGTCTGCACCGGGGCCTTCGTCGAAGAGGAGGCGACGGGCTACACCACCGGACCACCCGTACCTGCACTTTGAGGAGGGGTTTGAGGATGCGCGGTGCTGTTGCACGAAGATGCGTCATATGGCTGTCGACCCTCAGATGTACATGAGTTGGTCACTTCTGGAGAGGGTCGGCGAGACCGGCAGGGCTCACGACTTTGTGGGGTCTGACACTCCATGGCGTCGTCTCTTTGACATAGCCAAGCTGCCTTCTTACCGGGCTTTGACGATAGAATTTCTGTCGTCGTTCGTGGTTCTGGATCCGTCCGAGAACCCGAACTCGGCTTAGACTTTTCGCCCCATCCGATTTCGGTTGGCGAGGAGTTGGCATGAGCTGACCTATGAGGTATGTTATTTCAATTATCTGTCATTTTATTATTATGTTACCAAAGTTATTAATATTTACAATTATTTTCTGCAGGAGTTTGCTGTTGCTTCGGGGTTGTACACAGCCCCGGAGACTGAGTCTGCGTTGTACCGGGACGGTCTCCTTACGGTGGATAGGCCGACCCTGGTCAGGTTTTAGAGGTTCATCGCCAAGTCGCACTTTGGTAAGAATACTGCGAAGGCGACGTCGATTAGGGACCCCCTGTACTATTACTTTCAGCATGCGATCGCCACCTCTATCGCAGCACGGGGGAACAGTCGGGAGAAGGTCAACCAGAGTGACCTTTTCTTTTTGTACTGTTTGATTATGCGGCAGCCGTGCAACCTAGCCGCGTCCCTGGTCGACTACTTTAAGTGCTGCCACATGCGCCAGGCTCGCGCACATCTCCATGGCGGGGCGTTCATCACTTACATCGCGCGTCATCTGGGGATCTCGCCAGATACCGACCATCAGTTGCTGCCCTCGATCCCATCGGTAGAGCTCGGTGACACCAATGCCCGGAGCATGGGGATCCTCTTCGAGGTCTCGAAGGGTGTGCATCGGTTTCGAGCTATCGGAACCAAGAGGGCTTTTGCGCCGGCCCCCCTTCCTACTTTCGATGATATACCGCCCTACGTTGAGGTGCGTCCGGGAGAGCCTCTCCTGGTAGAAATGGCGGGTCAGGACGACGAGGCTGACGACGATGACGCCCCCCACCTCCTCCGCCGCCACCACAGCAGTAGTACCCCCGTCATATTTATGATGACCTCACTCCTGCTGCGCGTTTCGTGGCAGAGGACATCGATCGCCGCATCGGTGAGCTCCAGGAGGTTCAGGAGTGGACGGTCGACGTGATGCAGGCGATGGCGAGGCATTGGCAGGTAGAGTTACGCCCACCACCACACCGTGGACCAGCACAGGGGGCCCCACCACCACCGCCGCAGTAGACTCTTTTTACTTGTATTTTTTTTATGATGTGTATGGACAAACTTATTATTATTATTATGCATTTGATCTTTTGTTTATATATATATGTTGTCTGTTTTGAATGTTTAATTGTCTAATAAATATTAAACCCATAAATAATAAACGAACTAAAACAAAATTATAAATTGCAAGCCAGTAAAACCAATGAGATCCAAACAGTAAACATTCGATTATAAACGTTAAAAGATCACTCAACCCTTTCAATCCCAAACCAAATAAAAATTACATGTTATGAACCAAAACGACGCCACGTTGACCATCAACCACCATATTCGTATCAAAATTCGCAAATTCGTTCAATCTTTCTTCGACGAGGTCTTCTCCGTGAATAATTTATCCAGTCACAGTGACAATCGAACACTTTATTAATAGGTTAAAGTTGGGATTACTTGATTAATTATAGTTTGATTAGGGTTATTACGTTGTTTTTTAAATTTTAAAAAATTACAATAGATAAAGACCCTAAATCAATAAAAAAAGTTTTAAAAAAAAACACGGGTTATTTCGGTGTTTTTAAAATTTTTAAATTTAAAAAAATTACAATAGATAAAGACCCTAAATAGATAAAAAAGTTAAAAACAAAAAAAAAACACTTCAAGTTAAAAAAAAAAAAAAAAAACACTTCAAAACAAACAAAAAAAAAATCCAAACCAAAACCTTCCCAACATCAAAATGTCCAGATTCATCCCCCCTGTTGCCAAGCACCTGGCTTTGACCAAAGCGAGGCGCTTGGCCCCCTTTTTTTCAAACTTCCATGCAAACCTCGTACTGATTTGACGGCCATGTGACTGAAGCGCCTCGCTTTGGCCTAAGCGAGGCGCTTCAAAGGGGAGTTGAAATAGAAGCGAGGGGGGTGCCAATAGACGGACCCTTTAAGTATGCGTATACTTTAAAGTTTTAATTAATCATTCTTTTTATTTGATTTTTATTTACATTACATTCTTCTTTTTGGTAAACTAGTAGTGTGTCCGCGCGATGCGGCGGAGAACACAACTATTTTTACGGGTATGCCTGATTCGGTTAAATTCAGTTATTAGCCTCAATCAAAATTAAAGTCACCGGTTAAATAATTTTATTAACCGATCGGTTAATTGGTTCGGTTTATTTGATTAGATTGTCATTTTTTAGTCCGATAAGTTAATTATGTTAATAACCAAAACTAAACTTTGACCAAAGTATAATTCTATGATGTTATTTTATATTTGTATCGAACTTGTTTATGTAGTATTGAATCATAGCTCGTTCTACAAAGAGGCAACACGGTTAGGTTAAAAATGAATGCAGGAAAGTGAGGAATGAAAATCGAATCGAATCGTGTGGTAACAGTGAAAGGTCATACACCTAAATCGTAAAATCATGATCACCAAAGTCCAACCTGAAAGATAAGGTGTAGCGTATGGAGTGTGCTACAATCGTAGACGTTTATAACAAAAATGGGTGATGTTGTATACTACAGTTGTAACTTCTCGTGTTAGCAAAAAGTGTCCTCCATAAGGTGATCAAGACCCCCTTATAGAAGTGATATATGCCAACATCACTAAACCCTAATCTGGTGGGCCGAGACCCAATTAGGTTCCCCCTACCCAAACGCAAGTTAGTAATCATAATTAGGAAATAAATACCTAAATATGGAAATGGAATTAATACCGCCTTAATTGCCGAATGTATTCCTGGAAGTAGGGCTTGCATAACAGGTTACACGAACCTGTTAAGATACGAACACGACACGAAATCTAATCGTGTCATTTTTTTCAAACACGAAACTGTGTATAACAGGTTAACACGATAAGACACGATAAGGAATACCTAGTAAAATAAGTTAAAATGACAAGACACGACAAGACACGATAAGACAAGACAAGACATGATAAGAAACACGACAAGACACGATAAAACCTATTAAGACACGTACACGATAAAACACGAACATGAAACAGGTAAACACGAACACGACATGAAAATAAACAGGTCTTAACGTATCGACCTGTTATAGACACGAAACCTGTTAAAATCGTGTAGGTTCGTGTCAGGTTATCGTGTCCGTGTCTAAATTGCCAGCCCTACCTGGAAGGGACACATGTCGTCTGTTGATTGGCCACGTGTCCTAAGCTTATGTCTAATCATGTGGAAAGGTAGTTGGTGGAGATATCTAATGACATGACATGCAATCTATCATTGGCGAACGTGTACAGGCGTCCCTGTTGCACGTGTGACTTTTTGGCTCCGCGTGTACGATACACTATGCGTTATACCATTAGGTTGTAGAGGCACAAGGCCTGTGTTATGTTTCCGGATGTCTGCACCCAGGGCTTCCTGACGCAGGACATCCTTAGAAACGTGTTATTATACTCTCCCAAGTGGTCACTTTTGGGACTCGTGTTGTACGGGTTAGGCCAATCCATGTGAGGATTTGGTACCTAATCCCTTCAATGATACGATTTTTTTACTGTGGTCTCTGTTATGCTAAAAGAGCCTCAAATTTAAAATTTGTTTTAGGCCCCTAAAATGGTCGATGGCCTTGTCAAATCACATAATACATCAACTTTTTAAAATTAAAAAAAAATATTAGCATTACTATACTCAAAATAAAGAGAATAAAATTCTCGTTTTTATGATAATTTAAAAAAAATTAACGTATGAAAAAATTATGGTCGTTTAAAAATCATGGGGGTATTTTTCTTAAAACAAGGGAAAACATGTAAATATTATTTTTTGTCTAATTCGGTTTGTTTTAGTTTCAGTTATTACTTAAACGTGTCATATTATTTTTTATATAAAAAAAAACTACATCAATACTATACTCAAATTAAAAAGAATAAAATGTTCGTTCATATGATGTAATAATATTAAAAAAATATTAACGCACAAAAAAGTTATGGACTTTAAAAATTATGAGGGTGGTTGGTTAAATTAAGGGTGCAAAAGTGTAATTACTATTTAAATAAACAAAAATTGATTGAATAGGAAGGGGCACAAGTGTAAATTTTTTTTAGAAGACATCTTTGCCTTAAAAAAATAGTTAATATGTGCATTGTGTTTTGTACTCACGCAATATACTTATAAGACTTGAATTTTAAAAGATCATTGGGAAATGTATAATAATAAAGTTTAGATGATTTCAGTTCGTTTTCGTTTTGTTCCTTTGTTTTCATTTCGGTTATTGTTTAACCCTAACATATAATTTTTTAAAAATTAAAAACTATAGCAATACTATACTCAAATTAAAGAGAATAAAAAACTCTTTTATACGGTGTAATAATATTAAGAAAATATTATCGTCTGAAAAAGTTATGAACGTTTAAAAATCGTGGGGGTAGTTAGTTAAAATAAAGGTGCAAAAGTGTAATTACTATTTAAATAAACAGAAATTGAGTAAAGTTGATAGGGCAAATATGTAAGTATTGTATAAAATTATAATATAGTATCGATAGATAAGGGAATAAACTGTAATAATAAGGGGTATATGTACACGTTATGTTTAAAAAGACATAAATGTCCTTAAAAAGTAGTTACTACATGCATTATGTGTTGTACTTTAAGCATTTATAATTGTATTACTTAAAAATTAAGAGGTCCTTCTGAAATGCTTTATAAGATAGTATATAACTGCCTTCGAAGGATGGTCTATCTCATGTTCTTGATTTTGATTTTATAGACTCCTGTGTGAATGAATGTAATAACTGCTAGTTTTAAAAAGTTTAGAAGATTGATTGTGTGTGATACATAAATTATGTTATTTCTAATTTTCTAGAAGTTAATCATTTCATGCAATTGAAGCGTCAATTGAAGCTTCTGTCACACCCTCAAAATCCACTTGCGGAGTTTTACCGCGAGGCACATGACAAACCAGGATCCAAACCAACGATCACAATAAACAAGTCTAAATGAATATAAATGCAATTTCAAAACATAGTTTAAAATCCCGTTTACAGCGGAAGCTTATTCAAAACAGTATCTCAAAAGTAAACCAATTGTTCAACATATGAAAACCATGCGACTCTATCTAGACGCCGTGCATACGCGTGCGCCCTAGTTCCATTGTGCTACCTTAGCGACCTGAGAAAACATGTAAAAGTTTACGTCAGCACAAAAATGCTGGTGAGTTTACAGGTTTTGTATCCAAGTACCAAGTCCACCTGTCCATACTATAACAAATAGAAAACCAGTATACGCTAGCTAGGCGTACGTTTTGTTACTACCACGATTGGAAAACCATTACTAACGCGAATACCAAAAGTATGCCCGATGTAGTTCCTGTTGTTCCTGTTTGAGACAATATGCACCCGCCGACCCTCCAAGTCGACGAGCGGGGTTGGTCACTCCCAATAGCGCTATTCACATTTCCCCGTTGTGCAAACCCGCACATTCATGGTTCCCCCCGGGACTTCCAAAGATCGTGTAGTACACAATAGAAACCCATAGTATGACAGTAGTTACCAAATAATCGTTTTAACACATGTTTTCTCCCCCGAAAATATGAAACCAGTTTAAAAGAGGGGCCGTAAACTCACCTTAACGTGCAAGCAAAGAATCCGAACAGCAAGCAATATATGCTACCGACACCCTAATAACAGTGTCGCTCAGTGAGTATAGGCGTAATATCATTACCCATATAACTCGTTTGTCCAAGGCGTTTTAAATGTTCAAAAGTGTGTATACGACGCCTAGTGATTCTACATGCAATAGTAAACCCTACGGACCCGTTGGTGAATACGTTGGTTACAATTAGTTTCTACATTCCGTATGTGTCCCAGACAAGTGTACTTCAGTTACATGTCAATTCCATACCACCTAAGACCTCAATTAAGCACATAAGCACATAATGCACAATCTGTGTTTTCAGGACAGATTGTGCGCCATCAAAACGAATTTATTTAAAATAGTAAACCAGTGAGTTAACCTCCCAAATTTTTACTGAATTTACTTTGGGATTCACTCGACAATACCTATTTTTGTTTTGTCTCAATTCCAAACACAAAAATTATAAAAATTCGTACAATACAGCTATGTCCAGAAAATCTCCTCAACAGGTCAGTTTAGTAGGAAAATTCTTAAAAATTGTGTATTCATCCAAACGAGATGAATCCACTTGGAAAAGCTCTATTTTTCCAGTATTGACCTACTGTAAAAATTTCATAATCTAATTCCTTGTAAATCTCAAGTTATGACCATTTAAAGTTAACCCAATTTACAAATCCGAAAATCTGATATGACCCCTAATCAATTAAAATTCCAAAAACGACTCAAACGACGTCCAAATTCGATGGTTTTGCCCATTATGAAAAGCTAAGACCTTGTACGTTACAATCATGCAAAGAATCGATCAAATCAATTGTTTTCAAGCCATGAAACAGACCCTACAAGTCGACTTTCAGAATCTGTCCAGATTCTGATCGTACAACATCATCAATTATATCAAACCCTAGTTGCATATTATCACTCAATAATACCTAATAATCATCATACAACTTTCCTAATACCTATTCCCATCAGATCCTATTATCAAACATGTCAAGATCAAAGCTTTTAAGATCAAAACACCAATAACTTGCGCAACAAGCATCCTATGATGTTACTACGCGTTTATTAATAGGTTTAATCCGTTTAATCTTCAAAAAGACTCATGTTTTAATGTTTATTAAATCCAATCAGACCTGGACAAACTTGTTATAGGATTTTTACAATAAAACATAAAGTAAAAAGCGTAAGAAATCATGAGTTATACCCTTAGCTCTTCAAATCAATCAATCGCGCGCCTTGGAGCCTCCCAATTGATGATCTTAAGCCTTAGCAGGTGTTTTTGGAGTGAAATATTCGTGTGGGGCAGTAAGGGGGCGATTAGGGTTGAGTATGAGGGCTGCATGGGAGTTAAGGATGTTTAAATATGAGTTTGAGGCGGTTTAAACCCGTCAGTGCCCTTCGCGCGGCCGCTCGGAGCCTGTGAGCGGCCGCTCACAGCTCCGGGTGGCGCGCTTTTGCCTCGTTTCGCCTCCCGACGCGTTATCCTTCGACGTTTTCGTTGTTACGGACCGTAACAAGTGTAACCCCATGCGTTAAGACCCTAATCAACCTCACGCTCCACTTTTAATAATTTTTATTAACGTGTTCGGTTTAGGTTCACATAATCACGTATGGTTTTCACATAAGTTTGTCAGATATCACCGAGACACATAAGTTTGTTATTCACCAACGTCCGAGGTTCACTAATCATGAAATCACATGTTAACTCACACAAGGAGTCAGAACCCGACCCACACAAGGAGTCAAAGCATCTCATAACCCGCAGGTTAATTAGTCCCTAGATGTCCAAACCGGACTAGAAAACGTTTTGTAAGTTGTCTCAAACCCGAGACAATGCACGTATGTCCTTTCTAGCTATCTAGCTAACCCTCGTTACGTATAATATACGCGTGACTCGCTAAGGTAGACTTTCATCTAGACAATGTTGTTAACCAGAATTTGCCGGGTGTCACATCATCCCCACGTTAAAAGAATTTTCGTCCCGAAAATTGCACAAGTACCAAAAGATAGAAACCAAGAGAGAGAGATTCACCCGAGTTGTCACATCATCCCCACGTTAAAAAGGAATCTCGCCCCGAGATTCATTCGACTGCAGTGGAGACATATCTAGACTCGAACGCTTCCTTAAGAAAGAGATGAGGATACTTAGACTTCATCTGATCCTTCCGTTCCCACGTGTACTCAGGTCCCCGGTTCGAGTTCCATATATCACATCGCCTACCCTCGATTAATTGTATTATAATAAAAGGTGAAAAGAAAGTAACAGTTCTTGACTTTATTTGGGTTTGCTTCTTTATTTTCCTTGGTTTTTTGGCTGCAAAGGGGACCACTTTTTAACTGATCAGTTATCATGGAAAAGGGTACAAAAAAACATAAATTCTGATGAATCTCGATAGAGATTGTGCTTATGACTACACTTGCCAATGGCTAATTAGAATTTTATCTTTTTGCTTATGGTCTCGGCTTTGTGGTGCTTACTGTTTGATTTATTTTGGACAAAAAATATTTTGGTGGTTGGAAGTTAGAGGTATTTGGATACAATCTAATTCCTTTTCCGGTTCAATGTTTAATGTCATTGATAACATTCTCTTTCTGTCTTGGTTACCTTTAACAAATATGATGATTCGGGCTACGTGGTGTCAATTCGCAAGGTAAAGCACTATATTATAATCAAAAAGTGCGAGACACTCTAAGGCATCTAGGTTCTGAGGTGCACGTGTTGCTTTATGTACAATAAAATAAACTATATTTGCAACCAGAAGTTGCATCTATCTCATTTGTTTCATACATCAACTTATCTATCAAGCAAACCTTTCATAATTTTCCTTCAAAAAGTACATTTGGTGCCGCCTCAAGGCCTTGAGGCGCTTTCCTACTCGCCTTGTACGCCTCGCGCATTAGGCATATTTTTTTTTTTTAAATCGAGATTATGACTAACATAAGTCATAAATTAATGATATTTAAATTTTGAAAATCAAGATGGTAATTTGCAAAGCCAAACATTTGTAACACGTACTTTATTTTAACAATCTATATTTAACAACGGGAGAAAATACCAAAACTGGCCATACAAGAACTTTATTTTAACAATCTATATTTAACAAACATAACTAGAAAAAATAAAACCAGGGATGAAAACCATAAACGTTTTAAAATTTGAAAAGGAAAACCATAAGACTATAAGGAGGGGGGGGGGGGAAGAGGGGGATGAAGCGCCATGTGGCACATGTGAGACTCTTGTGGGGGGAAAATAATTGTGGGGAGTGGAAGGGGGGGAAGAGGGGGGGGGAGGAAATAATATTATATTGTGTTAAAGTTAAAAAAAAAAAAAAAAAAAAAAAAAACCTGACCAATAGATCGCTACCACCTCACCCCCACCCCAAGCCCCACGCCGGTGAAGCCCCCCCCCCCCCCCCGGCCCCCAACCCCACGCCAGCCTTCCCGCCCTACCGGCGGCGATGTTCCCGCCCTGGAAAGCCTCTCCCGCCCCCCACTCCTTTCAGTCTAAACATAAATGATTGAAACCTAATCTTTTAGAAGGTGTTTGGGATTGAGTTGAAAAGCAATTTATTGACTTGTTGACTTTTTAAAAAAACTAATAAGCTGTTTGGCTACAACAGAAACACTTTCTGTATTGACTTTTTGATATGAATTGAAAAGTTGTTTTCAAACCGTCACAAATCCAAGCTTTTTATTTTGGCTTTTGGAATACAAAATAAAAATTACAGATCTACCCATTAAGGGGGTGTTTGGAATTGATTATTCAAAATAGATTATGCGTTTTGAAAAAGCAGTGGTGAAGCTGCTTATAGATTATGGTGTTTTGGTAGCCTAAAAAACTGATTATCTGCGTTTTCAAAACACAATCCCAAACACTAAAAACTGATTATTTACATTTTCAAAACGCAATAATCTAAAAATCAGTTTCAAAACGCAATCCCAAACACCCTCTAATTCAACCAACCTTCAAAGTAAACTAAGTCAGACACTTTTTTAAAAAACAATTTATTGAATTATTGGGTTTTATATCACAAAAATTAATCTAAACACTTTTTAAAAAGGGAAAATGGATTTTAATACTCCCAACTATCGCCTGATGGCGGATAATACTCCCAACTATCACTTTGGCCATTAGCACTCCAAACTTTCAACTTGTTGGCCATTATCACTCCCAAACTAACTGAGGTCTAACCCGGTTAGTGTTCGTGGCCAAAATGTAAAAACCTAAACTTAAGGGACCATTTTGAAACTTTTTATTATTATTATTAAAACACAAATCATACATAGAGAGAGAGAGAGAGAGAGTTCAAAGAGAGAGAGAGAGAGGGGCGGAGCACCGCCCTGCACCACCACCGCCACCATCTGCCGCTACCCCACCACCACCCCGCCACCACCACCACCACCATCTGCCATCAGCCTCAGCCCACCACCACCACCACCCCCCACCCCTCTACCACCACCTTTTTTCTTCTTCTTCTTTGACAGACACCCACCCCCTTCTATGACCTGCAACCACCAATTTTCACCAACCTTTAACCTAATCTAGATTTTGATTTTTAAGAAGCAGAAAGGCATGGAAATCGAGGAGAGTATAAAGCTTCAAATATAGATCTGTTCTACATTTAATAATAATAATAATAATAATAATAAAGACGACGGCGGCCAAAGAAGATGACCGGAGCCGAGGTGTTACCCGAAGAAGATGACCGATTCCGGTGACTCTCTTCGTTAGACTATCAAAACAACAAGAACAGGTCACGGGTTACGGATTCAATCGGTGGGTTTTTTATGCTGCAAAGTAATTAACATCCGATGACAGTCACCGGCTCTTGGTGACTGTCTGGTCATCGTTTAACAGGAACATAAGAGGGTTATGGTTCAATGGTTTATAGATGGTTTAACAGGAACAACTGGAGTTCCTCTACTCCGTCTCTTTCCTTCTCCTCTAGCTTTCATTTAGGGGTGAAACAGGTTGAAAGGGTTTGTTGTTTGGTGGTGGGACGGCCGGAGCTTCGCCAGACACCAGAGACCCTCTGGTCTCCTCTGTTTTGCTCTCGCCGCCCCCCTCTCTCCCTCTCTCTTCAACTTTCTCTACGATGCTCTCTCTAGTTTTGCAGTAAAGTGAAGTGGGTTTGTTGGGAGGGGAGGGGGTGGGGTGGGATTTATAAGTTAAAGGTCAAATGTCAAAATTGCCCCTTAAGTTTTAGTTTTTACATTTTGGCCACACAGTAGTTTAGGTTTTTACATTTTGGCCACGAGCACTAACCGGGTTAGACTTCAGTTAGTTTGGGAGTGATAATGGCCAACAAGTTGAAAGTTTGGATTCTTCTTCTTCTTTGACAGACACCCACCCCCTTCTATGACTTGCAACCACCAATTTTCACCAACCTTTAACCTAATCTAGATTTTGATTTTTAAGAAGCAGAAAGGCACGGAAATCGAGGAGAGTATAAAGCTTCAAATATAGATCTGTTCTACATTTAATAATAATAATAATAATAATAATAATAATAATAATAATAATAATAATAATAATAATAATAATAATAATAATAATAATAATAATAATAATAATAAAGACGACGGCGGCCAAAGAAGATGACCGGAGCCGAGGTGTTACTCGAAGAAGATGACCAATTCCGGTGACTCTCTTCGTTAGACTATCAAAACAACAAGAACAGGTCACGGGTTACGGATTCAATCGGTGGGTTTTTTATGCTGCAAAGTAATTAACATCCGATGACAGTCACCGGCTCTTGGTGACTGTCTGGTCATCGTTTAACAGGAACATAAGAGGGTTATGGTTCAATGGTTTATAGATGGTTTAACAGGAACAACTGGAGTTCCTCTACTCCGTCTCTTTCCTTCTCCTCTAGCTTTCATATAGGGGTGAAACAGGTTGAAAGGGTTTGTTGTTTGGTGGTGGGACGGCCGGAGCTTCGCCAGACACCAGAGACCCTCTGGTCTCCTCTGTTTTGCTCTCGCCGCCCCTCTCTCTCTCTCTTCAACTTTCTCTACGATGCTCTCTCTAGTTTTGCAGTAAAGTGAAGTGGGTTTGTTGGGAGGGGGGGGGGGGGGGGGGGTGGGGTGGGGTGGGATTTATAAGTTAAAGGTCTAATGTCAAAATTGCCCCTTAAGTTTTAGTTTTTACATTTTGGCCACACAGTAGTTTAGGTTTTTACATTTTGGCCACGAGCACTAACCGGGTTAGACTTCAGTTAGTTTGGGAGTGATAATGGCCAACAAGTTGAAAGTTTGGAGTGCTAATGGCCAAAGTGATAGTTGGGAGTATTATCCGTCAACAGGCGATGGTTTAAAGTATTAAAAAAAACAATTTTAAAGTTAAATAAGCAATCTCAAACACCCTCTTAATAAACATCTGAAATCAAAACTATGTACCGAAATTTAACGATTATAACTTCGAAAAAACATTAACAAAAACTGTTTTGGGTTAATTAATTTGATTAATCTAATAATAATTTAAAAAGAAAATGGGAAGGTTCTCTGGCATAGACATTCTTAATTCTAGGGTATCCTCATAGGGATCGGTTAACAATTATTTTCCTCAGTTTATGATCTGGAAACGATGATTATTTTTGTAATAATATAGTGAATTAAGTTTAATTAAAGTGGATGTATAGCGTAGCTATGGATAAATAATATTTTTCTAAAGACACGTGTCGGATTTAGATTGAATCACGAGGTGAGTCACGTGAACCGAAAAAATGTTCGCCTACCACTACGATGTAGAAACAGTCCGGCTCTTGGAAATATCACGTGGCCAACTCATAATGTGATGTGACCCTTTTTTTTTTAACGATCAACTAAAGTATTGCCGGGTATTCTGTACGCGGCCCCCAATGGCTGAAAGGGGCCCCAGACGGTCTCTAGGTTGTACGGACAGAGCCCTTCGGCCTACTCGTCTCCTGTTCCAGGGAAAACCCGGCCCACAAACCCGCCCGAAGGCACGACGGTAGTGAACCGGTAAAACCTGGAGGGATCAGGAGTCGAACCCATGACCACAAGGGTCAAAGGTCTCTCCATCACTTCCCAACCACCTACCCCACCACAAGGGTGGGGGTATCCATCACATGCCTCCCGTAGGAATCGAACCCGGCTCTCCCAAAGAGAGAACCGGTCCTTTTACCACTAGGCCACATGATCAGGATGTGATGTGTCCCCTAATATATGGTATTTTGAATCTTTTTTTTTTTTTTTTTTCATTTTTTAGACTGAAATATTATTTGATTTCAACATGGTTGTAAAAATACCGCCTAGCATTCGTTTAATCACCTATTAAACATTAGTCAGAGGTTTAGCAAGTAAACATTGATTAATCGCTAGTCGGTGGCTGTCTATGATTCTAGCCAAATTCCGGCTAGAAATTGGAAATTTTAGTTAGATTCCCATCAAAACATGTAAATTCTAATGATTAATCATATATACTAAATATATGAGTCGAGGAGCATGCTAAAATATGTCAACTTAAAAAATACATATAAAATGTGTCTATATTAAATAAAACTGAAAATTACATATAAAATGTCAGTATCTCACCGACTAACTACGGCATAACATTTCTTACAACAATGGATTTTAGTAACACAAGAATTGTGTTAATTATGTAATATTCACATATGCATAAACTGAAAAATAACAAGAAGGCCACTTATCTAAATTGAAAGACAACTAGTATGAAGTATAACAACATATCTTCTTAGTGATTAACTCTATGCTTAATTAATGTAAAACCTACACCGTCAGATTCATCAGAAAAATAGGTTTTTCATGCGATCATCATCCGTGAGAAATGGTATCACCTATTTAAAAGAAAATAATGTAAAATGCAAGTGACATTGATACCATCAGAGAGGGTATTTTTTTTTTTTTTTTTGAAAAGAGAATTTCATTAACCAAAAACTCGAAGGTCCTCAAAAAAAGGACCTAGCGAGCGAAACAACAACCGAGTAGAACATCAACCTAAAGGATAGATACACCAGTTATTCCAATCGATATTTTTCCACCTAGACCTATTTCGAATCCAAAAATACGTCGTGGCTTTAACTTGTTGCACCACCTCTATAGGTCTTCTTCTCTTGCTGTGAAAACCCCGGTTGTTGCGTTCATTCCAATGCACCCAAAGCGTGGTGTATACAATACCTCGAAGAGTGGATCTAGTATCTTTAGAGTACATACGGTTCTCCGGTGCTCGAATAATATCAATGACATCAAAGGCGAAACCATGAGGGATGCGACACCATACCTCTGTTCTATTCCAAACCTCTTGAGAATACCAGCATCCCCTGAATAAATGGAGGGAAGACTCCAAAACACCTTGACAAAAATAACACTCCGTCTGCTGAATATTAACTCCTCTTTTAACAAGCTCCGCAATTGTGGGAAGCCTATAACGAGAAAGTCTCCATACCAAGATTTTACATTTCAGTGGCACCCAACCCTTCCATTTTATCATCGAGCCAGCTTCGGCATTAGAGGTATTAGACAGAGCCACTTTGGCCGAAGAAACAGTGAATTGGCCATCACTCGCCAACTTCCATCTCCACTTATCAACTCCATGAATGCAATTAAAATTGTAGATGTCTTGCAAAAGATCAAACAGCTCTGTGAGCTCAGCTTGTGACTCAGGGGACACACGCCAATCCCAAACAACATTCTTTGTGTTATTATAGTAACGAATCCGATCCGAAACCTTTGCCCACTTATATTTTTCAATTCTGAACAAGCTCGGATAAATGGCCATGAGAGGGCTTCTCGCAACCATACATCGCTCCAGAAATAAGTATCCGTTCCTGTTCCCACTTCAGCCGTAAAAAAGTGACTTGACCAAAACCCCGCTCGCCAACTTCGAATCTCCAATTTTTGCAATCTGCTTCCAGCAGCTACTGTGCGATTTATTACAAGGTAATAGCGTCCAGGGTCTGCTCGAACCATGACAACAAACAATGATCCTTTTCCACAAACTGTTTCCACCATGTTTAATCCTCCAAATCCACTTTAACAAGAGCGCTTCATTAACATGTTGTAATTTAGACACTCCCAGCCCCCCCCCCCCTTCTGTTTCGGAGATGTGACAACATCCCAAGCGACCCACGCGATCTTCTTATCGGCACTAGAACCGGCCCATAAGAATCTACGCATAATATTCTCCATACTATCAAGGACGGCTTTTGGAGCTTTATAAAGCGATAAATAGTAAACAGGAAGGCTTTCCAGCACCGATTTAATAAGCACTAGACGACCTCCTATGGACAAATGTGTAGCTTTCCAAGAAACAAGACGATTTCTAATCACCTCAAGAACCGGCTCCCAATGACTAATCCGAGTCATCTTGGCACCAACATTGATACCGAGATAAGTTGCATTACTTCACGATAGAGTATTTTAGAGAGAAATAAAGTTGATAACGCTATCGTGTGGTGTGGAGCCTATATCAAGGCGTAACCGTTTTAATAATGACATCAATACAAAAAAAATGCCATTTAGTGACACACATTTTTAATGGCATTTAGGGTATGTGACACTAATAAGGTTTTTAGTGACACTTTTTGTGTGCCATACTTGCTTAACACGTACTTTTAGTGGCATTTAAATGTTATGCCACTAATTTTGATTTTTAGTGACACTTTAAGTTTGCCATAATTGTTTGATACGTACTTTGGTGGCATTTATTTTTGTGCCACTAATTTAGTGACACACATTTTTAATGTCATTTAGCGTATGTGACACTAATAAGGTTTTTAGTGACACATTTTGTGTGCCATACTTGCTTAACACGTACTTTTAGTGGCATTTAAATGTTATGTCACTAATTTTGATTTTTAGTGACACTTTAAGTATGCCATAATTGTTTGATACGTACTTTAGTGGCATTTATTTTTGTGCCACTAATATCATTTTGTTAATGGTACCACTAGGTGCGACAAATGTTGACACGAACCGTACTCGACACGAAAAAGACAGTTTTTGGGTCGACAAATACGACCCGTTTAAAAATTGGGTTGGGTTCAGGTTGACTCATATTAAAAACAAGCGTAGTTCGGGTTGACTCGTATAAAAACGGGTTGGTTCGTCAACAAGTTTTAAGTATTTTGAAAAAAAAAACTTTCATATTTTTTTATTTTTCTTCTATTTACTTGTCTTAACCGTACTCACCATCAAAGGCTTTATAGAAACACACTTATAATTCGTCAACATCCAGGCCCGGCTGAAGCCCAATTATTTTGAGGCTAGGGCTTTGGGCCCCCAATTCTACAAGGCCCCCATTTTTGGTCAGAGTGTTCCAGCGGGAAAGTCCCTGTTTCCAAACTAGGCATCTTGGGTTCGATTATGGTTCTTTGCGACTTTGTAAGTTTTTTTTTTCCTATTTTATTATTTTCTTTAATTCCAAATCTATATTCTATATATATTATAAAAGAAAGCCATTTTGATGACATGGCACTCAAGGAGGCATTCTCCCCCTTGAGTGTGCCATGTGTCATCCCATGTGGCACTTGGTATTTAAGTTATAAAAAAATAAAAATAAAACAACATCACACTAAATCCATCACCCCTCTCTCTAAAAATACCCTACCTTTCCAACCCCTCTCTCTATCTTTCACGATCGCCTCTCCATGTTCTTCTTTTTTTGCAGCAGCTATTCTCACATCATTAACAAAACCACGAGGAAGAACCGCATTATCGACGATATCGTTGATATTATTTGTTGATTTTCAGTTTAGGGTTCGAGAAAGAGAGAATACAGGGGAAATCGTTGTTCGATCTTCATCTATTGATTTTTTGTTCAAGGTATTTGTCAATCCTTCATGTTCGATCTTCAACCTTGAATCTAGGTGTATGTTGAAGATTCTTGTGCCACATCATCATAATCGATGATTTTGTGTGTGTTTACTGTATAGAACCTTGAATTTGTGATTTTGTATGTGTGATGAAGATTCTCGTGCAATGGCATCATATCCGATGATTTTTTGACTGTCTACTGTATATGAACCTTGAATTGTGTTTAATTTTCTGTGTATTTTGAATATTGTCTTTTATAATAATCATAATCGATGATTTTGTGTGTTTGTTGTATAAAACCTTGAATTTGTGTTTAATTTTTGTTTGGGGTTGATTTTGGATATCATACTAATTTGCAAGTCATTAGATGCTTTTTCATTTTCATCACTTTGTTTCTCACATGACTTCTGTGAGCCTTGATAGATATTAGCATCTGAACTTCTGCTTTCCACATGATATGGTAAGTTACTTGACACTCTGCGACCATTTATATTGTCCTAACTCAAACGGCGCATAAAACTGATACACGTCGACTATTTTTGGTTCCACTAATTGAAAACTAACAAGCAATCATATACAAACTGCAATTAAAAAAATTGTTGTATATGAGCAATAGTAACCGTGGAGGCAACACAAAGAAAACAAAGCAACTCTTGAAGGCCAGTTCAAGGCATGATTAACTACTATGGTAAATTGAATGACATTATTGAGTTAAACTACTCAGGTCAAATACGAGTAGTTTTATTCAAATGCGATCGGGTTGATATCAATAGGGGCTGCAAGATAGATAATGGTGTAACATTAGTGAATTTCGCATACAAGGCACATACAGGGGCTAGTTTAAGTGATGATCCGTTTGTATTGGCAGCGCAAGTTGATAAGGTGTTCTATGTCACAGATCCCAAGCATGAAGATTGGGAGGTTGTGAGACATGTAAAAGTAAGGGATGTATTTAACATGGGAATTTTTGATGATCAAGTTGGTCCTTATTCGAATGATTGCACATTTGATGTGCCTAATTTGCATAGGATTGGGGATGATGGTGAAGATGGCATAGACATTACACCCGGTATTGAACATGAAGTAGATGTTGAAGAAAATGATGACGACAATGTTGAAGACCATGACTCTTATAGATCTCAAAGTCAACATACCAGGTAACACATACAAATTTGGGTTTTATACTAACTTGTATAAATTACAATATTTTTTTTTTCATGTTAATGTGTTCTATTTACTTGCCTCACAGCCTCAAGAAAAGAAAAATGTGACTAGTCAAGTTAATGAGAACATAGATCCTTGTTAGACCAGAAAGATATGACCATTTGTAAGTTGAACATTTTTTTTGTCTTTTCGTTACTGTTTAATATCTATAACTATTATATCCACTTGTATTTTTTTTACGACCCATGACAATTTTGACCCATTTACTTAGCAAT
This sequence comes from Ambrosia trifida, assembly GCA_028751855.1. Taxonomy (NCBI): domain Eukaryota; kingdom Viridiplantae; phylum Streptophyta; class Magnoliopsida; order Asterales; family Asteraceae; genus Ambrosia; species Ambrosia trifida. The sequence goes on from CM054126.1 coordinate 91,456,802, forward strand.
TTTGACCCACATTTGGTTTGCGGTGTGTTCTATTTGAAACGGGTCAAACTTTAGCTAGAAATTGAATGAGTTAAATAGCTCGAAAGTCCTTAGTCATATTCTTGTTGTGAGTGGGTCAATTTAACCGTGTTTATATAAAAAAAAGATAATTTAACCGTGCTTCTTAGTTTGAAATTGATTAGCCAAAACTTTCCATTTTACAGGGTTAGAAACACGTGTGGACAATTGATCTATAACTCTTTTTGTTGACATTGCAGTTAAGGTAATATGTTGATTTTTTGTATACTTGTTAGGTGTTTGGAAAAATTATAAATGGCTGCCTATTAATTATATGTTGGTTTTTTCTCTAATTGTTAGTTGTTCGATCATATTTGTTTATACTGGATTTTCCTTTGAATAGGAACAACGAGTTTCATATATTAAAGAACTTTTAGATTTCATTACATTATCTCTACGTAACCTTCATGTGAAAATCGATTTGAGATCTCAAACGATGCAAGGTATGTCGTTACTTATTTTCCAAATAAGATTGACGCCGCCGCAACGCGCGGCCGGGTAAAAAACCTAGTTATACTATATTAATAATCTAAAGCATTTGAACAGTGATCTCGATTATGGGTTTTTTTTTTTTAACTTTGTATGTGAATAAGTATTGTTAGTTACGAATTATTATCAGATGTTATGCCAGTAGCGTGGTGGTCGAATGGCTGCTTTAGTATAGAAACTAGGCGGGTTCGAATCCTGGTTTTTATGTTTACTTGTCCAGAATTTTTTTCCCTATTCCTGCCTCTGTTAACACGTGGATGTCAATACTGTAAGACACGTGTTTCCCATTTTTTTAAGCTTTTTTGGTGGTTTCCAGGTGTCGTTTGTTTGACTCTCCACGTTTGCCTTAACCTGCATAAGCCCACACACTTCTACATAGAGGACGGAGAGAAGAGAGAGAGTGAGTGAATAAGTAGAGAGAGAGAGAGAGAGAGAGGTAAAAGTGGTATATGGTATTATTATTGACTGAATTATAACAATAGATTACATCCCTTTATATAGGGAGATGAATTACAATTAAGCTATGAGATTAAGGAGCCCATCAAAACCCTAGACAAGACATTCCTAAAATAGGATAATAATAATAATACTATATACTAATAATACTAGCTAAGACCCCCCCCCCCCCCCCCCGCAGTTTGAGCGGGCGCAGAGCAGACGGTTAAACTGGAGCGAAATGACTGGATCATCTCTCTTGATAATCCCTTTTGTAAAGATATCGGCATATTGTGAAGATGATGGAACATGGAGGACCCAGATATGCCCAACGCGAACCTTCTCACGGACGAAGTGTATGTCAATCTCAAGGTGCTTGGTCCGTTGATGTTGAACTGGATTATTGGAGAGATAAACAGCTGAAACGTTATCACAATAGACCACAGAGGCTCGCTGTAGAGGAACATGAAGCTCGAGAAGGAGATTACGTAACCAAGTTGCTTCTGCGACTGCATTAGCTACTCCGTGATATTCAGCCTCCGCACTCGAGCGGGAAACAAAAGGCTGACGTTTGGAAGACCAAAATAATAGATTATCCCCTAGAAAAACACAATAATCACTGGTGGAGCGACGCGAATCAGGACACCCGCCCCAGTTTGCATCAGAGTAGGCCGTAGGAGTTGGGCCGGAGATAGGAGTGGGATGTGGTTGGGCCGTAGGGGGTTGGGTGATAATGGGAACAGGATTGGGTGTGAAGGTAAAGGTAGGGGGTATCGGATCATCGAGAAAGTTATAAGATGAAGCCGATGTGGGTATGGTATATGGGATGTTATGGAGATATGTGGCGGTGTGAAGAGCCTCCACCCAAAAGGAAGGTGGAAGGTTAGCATGGATGAGTAAGGCACGCACGATGTCGTTTAGGCGACGAATCATGCGCTCCGCCCTGCCGTTCTGAGAGGAGGTTTAGGGACAAGAGAATCGAAAAAGAAGACCGTTTTGTTGGGCAAAGGATTTGAAGGCGTTGTTATCAAATTCGCCTCCTAAATCACATTGAAAGGTCTTAATGAGACGGTTAAATTGAGTGTGAATGAGACGATGAAATTTCACAAAAGTTGGAAATGTTTCATATTTATATTTTAAGGGATATATCCAAACAAAATGTGAAAAATTATCTATGAGGACCATATAATATTTATAGCCGGTTTTGCTTAGAATGGGTGAGGTCCACAAATCACAGTGAATTATATCAAAGGGTGTAAAAGTATATGTATTAGAAGCATGAAAAGGTAAACGTTTACTATTTGAAAGTTGACAAGAGTTTCAAAAAGTAGACTGATAGTCTTTATTGCATGGAATATTAAAATTACGACTAAGAATATCTAAAACTTGTTGTCCTGGGTGGCCGAGACGGTCATGCCAGGGTAAGGAAGCAGTAGTGAGAAAACAGGCTTGAGGCGGCAGAAGCGGTGCTGTGAATGGATATAAGTCCCCAGTGCTATTGTGGCACGAAAGAATTCTTCCATTGCGAAGGTCCTTCAAAGAAAAACCAAATGGGTCAAATTCTATAGAAACCCAATTATCACGTGAAAAACGTCTAACGGAAATTAGGTTTTTAATAATCTGGGGACTGTATAAAATATTGGGAAGGACATAGGTACGGTTGGGAAGGGTATAAAAGCCAGTTCCAGATTTTATAATTGGAACACATGCGCCGTTATCGACCAAAAGTTTATTACATGCATTAAATGATGAAGGGATTTTGATCATACCTTGGTCCTGTGGGACATGTGTCTCTACGCCAGTATCCATGTAAGACGTGGGGTCTTGAGCGTGCATATTCATTGCTGAGGAGGGCTGTTGTGGCTGTTGCGTCTGCTGCGTAACCAAGACAGAAGAGGTGGCGGATTGACGGGCCGCCATACGAATCACCTCGTCTTGCAGCATTGTACGTGTCGTGTCCCAATCGTAATCCTTAGTCATGATCGGAAAAAAAATAAAAAAGAATAAAATAAAAGAGGACAAGGATCGGAGATGGCGATTAGGGTTTGTGAGCCGTAGCTCTGATACCATCAAAGTGGTCTATGGTATTATTATTGATTGAATTATAACATGAGATTACATCCCTTTATATAGGGAGATGAATTACAATTGGGCTATGAGATTAAGGAGCCCATCAAAACCCTAGACAAGACATTCCTAAAATAGGATAATAATAATAATCTATAATCTATATTATCTATATTATCTTATTAAGGAGGAGTGATGTACAACATGGTAATTTGCATTTCTATACAACTTAACAAGCAACATGTACAACATATTTAAGCAAAAAAATTAAGGGTATTATTGGCATAGTTGTGACAATTAAGACACTTAGGAGGGTAGATTAGTAAATTTAACATAATTCAATACCTCACATCCTAAAATCTTATCCCAATTATGCCCTTATGTCCAACTTTTAAAACACAAAATACAACTTAACCTATGATCTATATTATCTTATTAAGGAGGAGTGATGTACAACATGGTAATTTGCATTTCTATACAACTTAACAAGCAACATGTACAACATATTTAAGCAAAAAAATTAAGGGTATTATTGGCATAGTTGTGACAATTAAGACACTTAGGAGGGTAGATTAGTAAATTTAACATAATTCAATACCTCACATCCTAAAATCTTATCCCAATTATGCCCTTATGTCCAACTTTTAAAACACAAAATACAACTTAACCTATGATGCATCTTAAATGTGAGACCTTTCAACCCCCAATCCATATTATTATATATACTTCATTATAATCAATTTCTTCAATGCTAATAGTTTTTTCATAACCCAAACAAAATCTTAGAGCTAATTTTATGCTTTGAAACATTGTTTTGTCTAAAAAATTGATGTCTTCATTAGATGAGAAGAGAAAAAAATCAATGAGAAGTTAAGACGCTTGCAAGATATGGTTCCCGGATGCTACAAGGTATAAAGATATGAGTTAATCTTTATATACATATATACATTTTTTTTCTACTTGTTCATATGTTCTTTGACAATTACAAAAATTTTTCTTCATAATATATCATTGTTTTGCTCCATTTAAATGTAGTTATTTGCTATAGACAATGGGAATGCCACTGATGTTTGATGTAATAATCAACTATGTTGGATCGTTGCAGAATCAAATTGAGGTAATTTAATTATGCAACTAAGAATTAAACCAATAAACAAACAATATTCAGAATTATTGATGAGAAAATATTTTTCAAAATTAATTAGTATGTTTTTTCTCTTCTTTGTGCATTTTTAGTTTTTCTCCATGAAGCTTTCAGAAGCCAGCATTTTCTATGACCTATTGACCTCAACGCTACTGAATTGTATGAATTGTATCAATGTTATAGTCCTATAAATAGTGGTCATGTATTTGGTATTATATTTGAATCAACCCGAATCTTTATCTTCTATACTATATTATAAAGCATCAGTGAAGGATACCCGCAAAATTTAAATACAACATTTATTGCTTATAGTACAATGCTTATTGAAGTCATTTAGGGGGTAAAATTGTCTTTCTACTTATATATTACATTGTTGTAGAAATTAATTTAAACATAATTATAAAATTGATGAGGAAATTAATAATAATGTGGTGACTCTTTACATTCATAACCTCCATGTCTTTATTATGTTTGTATCAATGTTATAGTCCTATAAATAGTGGTTATGCATTTTGTATTATGTTTGAATAAACCCGAATCTTTATCTTCTATATCTATAGTATATTATAAAGCATCAGTAAAGGATACCCGCAAAATTTAAGTAAATACAAACTTTATTGCTTATAGTACAATGGTTATTGAAGTCATTTAGGGGGTAAAATTATCTTTCTACCTAAATATTAAATTGTTGAAGAAATTAATTTAAACATAATTATAAAATTGATGAGGAAATTAACAATAATGTGGTGACTCTTTACATTCATAACCTCCATGTCTTTATTATGTTTGTGTCAATGTTATAGTCCTATAAATAGTGGTCATGTATTTGGTATATAAGTAATGTGATGACTCTTTACATACATAACTTACATATCTTTCAATGTTTATAGTAAATAAATTACATCATATATTATGTATTTATATATTCTTTTTAAATTTATGTGGTTGCAGGATGGTATGATGTGACACTTCTGCACACAAATGAATATGTAGGCTTGAAGTTTGCCAACACACCCAACCCAAGACACGTTTCAACCCATTAAAGTGAGCGATATATGTAGGCTTGACGTTTATACAAGCAAATATGGTAGAGATACTTCATGAGCAACGTCATCATCTTCCTCGATGGTTTTTTTTTGTTTCTCTGCTATTATAAGCTTATAGGAATATAATTTAAGTTTCTGATCTCACGAAGTCACCAATTGCTTACATATCCAAACGAAGACAAGTTCTTATCAGTTGATTTGGTAGTTTTAACTATATTGATTACTAATTTGTTTGGTCTAATATATTTGTTACGGTGCTTGTCAAACTAACATAAAACGAGAGTATCTATGAAAAACATTGACTCCGCTGTATCTCGCGGGTGCCCTAAAATAATAGAAATATGTTGCACACTATAAACTGCATTTTAGTAATTATACCACTTCCACTACAATCTTATGATCATTAAGAGATACAACGCCACTTCACTATGCTAAGCACCGCTCTACGATGGCATACTTATCGGCCTTTGAGATACATAAAAAGGGTCCCACCATAGGACGTGGGCCAATATAAGGGTGTTGTAAGGAATAGTATGGCCTATTGTGATGTACCTATTTAAAATATTCAGAAGATATACTTATAAGTTTCAGTTTTTAATAACATATATTTTATACATCGTTATTTTCTATTTCATTATAACGAATAACCAACAAACACGATGCACGAAGGGCAAAACAGATGAACCCGCCGCAACGCGCGGGCATTCATACTAGTACATTATAAAGGAGGAGTGATATACAACATAGTCATTTTCACCTCCGTACAACTTAAGAAGCAACATGTACAACATATTTAAGCAAACAAATTAAGGGTATTATTGGCATAGTTGTGACAATTAAGACACTTAGGAGGGTAGATTAGTAAATTTAACATAATCCAATACCTCACATCCTAAAATCTTATCCCAATTATGCCCTTATGTACAACTTTTAAAACACAAAATACAACTTAACTTATGATGCATCTTAAATGTGAGACCTTTCAACCTCCATCTATATTATTATATATACTTCATTATAATCAATTTCTTGAATGCTAATAGTCTTTTCATAACCCCAAACAAAATCTTAGAGCTAATTTCATGCTTTGAAACATTGTTTTGTCCAAAAAATTTATGTCTTCATTAGATGAGAAGAGAAAAAAATCAATGAGAAGTTAAGACGCACTTGCAAGATATGGTTCCCGGATGCTACAAGGTATTAAGATATGAGTTAATCTTTATATACATATATACATTTTTTTCTACTTGTTCATATTTTCTATGACAATTACAAAAAATTATCTTCATAATATATCATTTTTTGCTCCATCTAAATTTAGTTATTTGCTATATACAATGGGAATGCCATTGATGTTGGATGTAATAATCAACTATGTTGGATCGTTGCAGAATCAAATTGAGGTAATTTAGTTGTGCAGCTAACAATTAAAACAATAAACAAACAATATTCAAAATTATTGATGAGAAAATATTTTTCAAAGTTAATTAGTACAGTTTTTCTCTTCTTTATGCATTTTTAGTTTCTCTTCATGAAGCTTTCAGAAGCCAGGATGTTCTATGACCTATTGACCATAACTCTACTGAATTGGATGATATGGCCCCTATGAAGGTGACAGGTGGCTTTCTTAACTATCCTTGTTAAGAAGTTGTTTATCTTGAATCATATGTATTGTTAACTAAATACAATGGACAAAATTATAAACATAACATTCCAGATTTGCTAATACGTTTCTAATATATTATAAATATTACTTCCACTTACTGCATGGGATGAAACCTGATGTTGCAGGGAACAAATGGACATGAAGGACAGATGATGGAGAGGATGGTTGGAGAAGGGTATGGAGACATTCCTTAGTTTCAATCAACATGGTCTCCTTGAACGCCATAAAATAGTTAACTCTATAAATCTATATATGCATGCTCAAATATAACTTTATACGTAAACTATATTTGTTCTAAGACTTTTAAGGTATTTTTTTATCTATTTAATGTTCTTGTTAAACGTTGTATGAAGTGTGGTTCACAATATTATTTTGCTTTCGGCAATTGTATATTGTTTAAGTTCTAATTCTAATTAATAAAATAAATTAAACACTAGCATAAAAAGAAAACAAAAAGTTAACTATGTGTTAGTTACTTAAGTTATTTGTGTTAAGAAATAAGAAATCAAAACGCCATAAATTCACGCTCACGCTAATGAATCAACCCGAATGTTTATCTTCTATATTATATATTATAAAGCATCAGTGAAGGATACCCACAAAATTTAAGTAAATACAACCTTTATTGCTTATAGTACAATGCATATTGAAGTCATTTAGAGCAAAAAATTGTCTTTCTACCTAAATATTAAATTGTTGAAGAAATTAATTTAAACATAATTATAAAATTGATGAGGAAATTAACAATAATGTGGTGACTCTTTACATTCATAACCTCCATGTCTTTATTATGTTTGTATCAATGTTAAAGTCTTATAAATAGTTGTCATGTATTTAGTACATAAATAATGTGGTGACTTTTCACATAGATAACTTACATATCATTCAATGTTTATAGTAAATAAATTACATCATATATTATGTATTTATATCTTCTTTTTAAATTTATGTGGCTGCAGGATGGTATGAAGTGACACTTCTGTACACAAATGAATGTGTAGGCTTGAAGTTTGCCAACACACCCAACCCATGACACGTTTCAACCCATTAAAGTGAGCGATATATGTAGGCTTGACTTTTATACACGCAAATATGGTATAGATACTTCAGGAGCAACGTCATCATCTTCCTCGATGGTTTTTTGTTTTCTCCGCTACTATAAGCTTCTAGGAATAGAATTTAAGTTTCTGATCTCACGAAGTCACCAATTGTTTACATATCCAAAAGAAGACAAGTTCTTATCAGTCGATTTGGTAGTTTTAACTATATTGATTACTAATTTGTTTGGTCCAATATATTTGTTACCACGCTTGTCAAACTAACATAAAACGAGAGTATCTATGTAAATCATTGACTCCGCTGCATCTTGCGGGTGCCCTAAAATAATAGAAATATGTTGCACACTACAAACTGCATTTTAGTAATTACATCACTTCCACTACAATCTTATGGTCATTAAGAGATACAACGACACTTCACTACGCTAAGTACCGCTCTACGATGGCATACTTATCTGCCTTCGAGATACATAAAAGGGTCCCACCGAAGGACGTGGATGCACCCGCCGCAACGCGCGGGAACTTAAGAAGCAACATGTAAAACATATTTAAGCAAGAAATTTAAGGGTATTGTGGGGATAGTTGTGACAATTAAGACACTTAGGAGGGTAATGTAGACATTTCACCCACATCATCCTTTACAATATCAAAATACTTTTACAATACTACCCTCTTTTTCCATTCCTACCCTCACAAACATCAATTGCCTTATGGTTTTCCTTCTTCATCATCAATGTTACCAATGAATGATTCATTCAAAAAGATATTAAAAATTACAAAAATTTAATAATATGATGAATGGAATTTAAATGATTTTAGTGAAATTATTAAGGAGACTCTTTATTTCACTTTATTAGAGTTTATGGCTCTAATTAAGTTAGTCTATAATCTATAATCTATAATCTATAAATCTATAATCTATAAAATATAAAAAAGCAAAATAATTTTTGCCACATGTCGCTATCTTAAGAACATTCCTTTGCAATTTCCCCCCACTTTTTTTTTACACGTGGCATCACATTGGATGATGAATACACAACCCACTTTCATTCCACCACTTTCTTATTTTCTTCTACCTTAATAACCCTAATTTTCCAACTCATTTTTTATCGCCGTCACTTTTTCACCTGCAAACCCTAGCGCCCCCAATCAAGACTTTCCGAATTTCTGCCTTTCAGAGATTGAAGGATTCCGGTATGTTATTCCACCATCGTTGGTTTTATACATTTTTCGGGATCTTATATTACATTAAACTTTTTTGTTCTTCACGATTTCACCATTCCTTTGTTCATCTATTAGGATCATTCAAAGCCTCCTTTCACTATTTCCACAATCAAGCAATCTGTTCATTATCTATCAAGTAACTTTCTGTATCTATTGGTATAAGTGGTTATATGATTTGATTGACTTGAAGCAAAACATAAATGTTAAGAATAAAAGCTTTTTAGTCTATTTTAATTATATTTTGGTATAGGTTTTGTTTCTCCTTTTATGTTTGTTGTTAGTTCGGGAATTGTTTGAATACTTCGTCTCTTCGGGAATTGTTTACGATTTGATTCATAATTTGTTGTTTCTTAAACATTTAATCATTTTTTTGGCAATGTTATTGAGTATTCATTAGAATTCGTAATCCCAAACTTGACAATCAGATTCTATTGGCTTTGTTTAATAGCCAGGGGCAACATGTTAATTGGGTATTGAAATGTGTAGATTGGATTTTTAGACTAAAATAGTTGATTTAATAATTATATTATACTTGGGGGATTATAAGATTACTGAATGAAATGCTCACGATGGCAAAGGGACCATGATTCAAATCAAATTGAGGTGTATGCAAGTTTGTTACCATGATGAAGTTTATCTAAAAGTTTATGCCTTCTTTGTAATTATCAGTTTGTTTGTTTAACAAGCAAGAATGATCAATTGTAAACATGCAAGCCAATATCTAAGAGCATTTTTACCAAACTCCATATTCAAGTGTTTGTGTATCTTTGCCTTCATAAATTAAATTAATCGTTTATCTATTTAATTTATCATTGTGTAGCCAATCTACTAAGTAGTTCAGAATATCATAATGTCCTAATTTATCTAATTTAGCTGATATGTAGCCATATTGATTTGATCACTTTATTTTGGACTTAGTTAGTGTTTAGTACTTCAAAAGATCACCAATAATGCATTTGCTTTATCTTATTGAATTGTCATACTTAATTATTATTATTTTACTCATTGCAAGTCTTGATAAGCATATTGATCTTTTATTTTTACTTCTATAGATGTCTTGGTATACTTCTTCATAAAGTCGATAACAGGACGGATGTTCGTGATAAGATTTACTGTATGTACAAGCAAGCGAATATTACCATTCCTGAAAATCGGCTTAGTTTGGCAAAAGCCATGGGGTTGGTAAGTATATTGCATATATTACAAGTGAAGTTTTTTAAAACAAGAATACACTATGAGTAAAAAAACCAAAAATCTGTATCACATAATACAGGCTCTACTTACTATGTCTCTTACTTTCTTAATAATTACCTTATATTTTTTAGGTTTTTGTTCATCCATTTTTGGCTCGGTGCAACACTTATAAAGGTTCAGGTCATATTATTAAGGTTTGTCTTATAAATCTAATTAAAGCTTTTGCTACTATGTCCATTCTCAGAGAACTTATGTCAGTGTTCTTTATGTGGCAAGGTATAACACAATCAACAATTGGCTTTTGGTGTCTTTATAGACAACTGGCACTAAAGTCCAAGTCGGTTATGGCTTAACAGAGTCATCTCCTGTTGTAGCGGCTCGACGACCACATTGCAATGTAAATATACCAATCTAACTTTGTATTCCTTTCAATTATATTTTCTTTATGTAAGATAGAAATATATGACATCATAGATGTGACATTTCGTTGACATTGTTTCTGTTAACCTAACTTACGCGTTTCGTTGGCCATTTGGCAGGAGGTTAAGTTGTTCAAAATATGCTGCAGATGTTGACAGACATGTAGATAACTCGAAGTCACCTTCGTCTCATCAAATGTTTTGTTGCCTAGAAGTACTCTCAACATAAGTAAGCTTTCAAATTCAAAAACAAATCTGATGATTGTTTTTAAGTGTTTTTTTAATTATTATTGATAAACCAGGATTATGCTATTCATGTTGTCAAAACTTTTATCGTGGTGGAAACCATAGTTTTCTTAAAAACACGTCACAACAATTTGTCACTAATTTTCTTTATGATCTTCATTTTTTATTATGATATTTACATAATGCAGAAAATACTTTCATCGCGGTGTATATAATTAATGTTCATATGTATTATTTTTTAAAAAACACAGATTTTGAATATAAAAGTAAACTTTTATAATTTAATTTTTATAATTTAAAACTTTGACAACAATTAGATGTAGATTTACTCTAAAATAATGTTTTCTTAAATTACATTAGTTTTTTTTTTAAAAGTCAGATCATTAATAGTAATACATCCAAATAATATCAAATCAAAACATTAATACCGTTACCTTAATAAAAATTTCCACACCTATATCAGAAAAAGTCAACTTTCCATATTTCGGCTCCATAAAAACCTCCTCACATTTAATGTCGATAAATATTTTAGAATCCTTAATCTTATCTCTAGCAAACCTACTAAAAGTTGCATTCTCATTGAAACACCAGCATATTAGTAGCAAGATTGTACAAATATACAATAACCTAGGATTTGAAAATGCAGACACTGATTTAACTCTAAAGGGTATAACAATACAATCCCCAGTCACAATACAATAAATCCTTACCAAATACACAATTTGGTAGTCATAATACAATAAATCCTTGCCAACAATTAGTCACTCACAATACAATAACTCAAGAACAAACACTGAAAATTTAAAAAATCTTTCCTTACCAACAATTTGCCACTCACAATACAATAAATCGTTTCCAAATCTCGCATAATTTCCATTAATTGGGCAGTGACATTTAAATATAATTTTCAATCACGTTTATTGTCCAGCCAAATCTCGGGTTTTCCTTTTATAAGATTTCCAAATCACATTTATAAGCTTTTTAAATCACATTACAATCACATTTATAGGCTTTCCAAAATCTCGGATCCTTTAGAATAATTGCAATAGCAATATCTATCATCTAGATATTAAACAGTCAACCAGTCTTCTAATTAGGTGACACCTTTTCACTTATTATTGGTATCTTCTCTGTCATAGATGCATTTTTTTTAAGAACATCTCTATTTAACTTTGCATTTAATGTTCATACGTATTAACATTTTTTTTTAAAACGAAAGTTGAAATAGGTTAGCACGTTTTATGTGTTGTTTCTTCATAAAATTAGCTGTAACATTAAACATCTTTCCTTAAACAAAATTAGACAATGATTGATAAAATTAATGTTGATATCCAAATCACATTTATAAGCTTTTGAAATCACGTTGCAATCACATTTATAGGCTTTCCAAAATTTCGGATCCTTTACACGGTTTTCCTTTAATAACATCTCTAAACAACACAAGATAACTAAAAACATAAAATGTTATACTAATGTTACGGACCCGTTTTTCAATCACATTTATTGTCAACCCAAATCTACGGTCTCCCTTATATAATATATCTATTAAAGGCAATTTAATTCAAAACATTAAAATGTTACCAAAAAAATTTACAATCCTCGCCTATATAAATTAGCCTCTAGGATTTACAAGTATCACATATCAAAATAACACAAAAGGAAAAAACCTAGATGTAATTTTTCCTCTCAACCTATTCAAGTTTTTGTTTTTGATTTATTCTAATTGTATCAATATATCATTGTTTCGCAGATCTTTTCTCCAATGGAACCAGTAGCATTTACTTTGCTAAAGGATTTGAATGTTAACCTGCTCGACTACACAATCAAAGTTCGGATTTTGAGGCTTTGGTCAAGACCAATGTTCAACAATCCAAGAAAAGGTCTACTGCTACGATTAGATAAAAAGGGAAAACCTACAAATAAAACAACAAATGTGGTGTACAATGAAATATTTAGAGGGTTATGATTTTTCTTATATGTTTTCAAATTAACTGTAATTTCAATTTTACAAATTTAATGCAACATTTTTTTTTTCATTTATAAATATTCTTACAACTTATTGTTTATATATTATACACTGTTCACATACTATTTACAACTTCTAATTGACACATTTTACATTATGCAACCCGTGTATCACACGGATACTTAAACTAGTCTATAATCTATAATACATTATAAAGGAGGAGTGATGTACAAGATGGTAATTTGCATTTCCGTACAACTTAAGAAGCAACATGTACAACATATTTAAACAAGAAATTTAAGGGTATTATGGGGATAGTTGTGACAATTAAGACACTTAGGAGGGTAATGTAGACATTTCACCCACATCATCCTTTACAATATCAAAATACTTTTACAATACTACTCTCTTTTTTCCATTCCTACCCTCACAAACATCAATTGCCTTATTGTTTTCCTTCTTCATCATCAATGTTACCAATGAATGATTCATTCAAGAAGATGTTAAAAATTACAAAAATTTAATAACTTCATATGTTGGGAACCTTTAGAGGTAAGTTTTTCTATACTTGATTCCACCATATTTCTATTATTATTTGTTCCACAAGTTTTAACAGTATAATTTTATCCGGTGCAACCTTGGGCGTGTGGCCTTCTTCGCCAGTACAGACTGCTTCGGATGTTGTACTCTGGGAAACAGACGCGTTATCTTGAGTAGAGGCACGAAATTTGTTTTAAGGGAAGCATGTTAAACACGTGCCTTAGTCACAACAGTCAACATTATTTTTTGTTAATTCTTGCAACGAAGAAGGATCATACAAAAGGATGCGGTTCAAGTCTTCGTTAAAGACGAATAAGAAATCATATAAGAAGATGCGGTTCAAGCTCTTTATGAAATCTTAGGTTGGAATCATTTTATGTTGTATTTTATGTTATTTTTGTTTGGATTTGTACTCAGTACGGGTACTACAATTTCTCATAGTTGTATAAAGGTATCCTTTTAATTTTTATTAATATTATTTTAATAAAATCGTGACCCATGTAACACCTACAATATTACCTCCACCATTAAACCTATCTTAATAACCAAGTTTATTGGGACATGGAGTTATAGAATTGGCTCAACAATATAATCACCCTTTTCAATCATCATCTTCTTCTTTAACCCACCGCCTACGGTTAACCCAAATCCTTTCTAATTTGTTTTGTGTTAGTTGATTTTGCTTTTAACACATGGAGGAGGTACTTGTTGCTCATAATCGTTGTATTTTGTTGTTTGTTTATGAATTTGTGATGGTGTAATAATTGATTATGATTCGTGCAGACATTTCCTTCATCCAATTGTTGATTAAGATGCCGTTTTTTTTTGCAATGCCAAGGTTTATGTATTCAAAGGTGCTGCTTCTTTATTTTATGAAATATCTCTATATCTATTCAATATTCGACTTTTATATTGCACTAATGTATTGTAAGTTGCATCCACATTTTCTAACTTACTATAAATTATTGAACAATTGGATATGACCTTCTTGCATCACCAAGATGGTTGCTATTTGGAGTGAAGAAATACATAAAAATGAAGATGTGAAGGACTACATAAGAAAGTTAGGAGTTTATGCACAGCTCTTGAAGAATTACATAACAATATCAAAGCATTTGAACTATGTCAAGTATTCCATTTTGGGTAGGTACGTATATGTATATTTTATAATTATTGTGCATTCTGGGTATCTTCTTATGATTATCTATACTTCATTATAAAGGGGAGACATGAGCAAATATATCCATATTGTCAAAGTTAAGATGGCATCCCAAGAGTCTAAAGTGTAATCCCCAAATTTTTACACCATTTCTTCCATTTATACCCTTGTGTACCATCTTTGATAGCAATTGGACAAAATAATAATGCAAAACGATTAAAACGGGTCAAAACGGTTTGGCCAGGACCTGTAATTTGTGAGTTACATTCCTTTTTTCTTGAGTTTTAAAAATCCCCAAATTTTTACACCATTTCTTCCATTTATACCCTTGTGTACCATCTTTGATAGAAATTGTACAAAATAATAATGCAAAACGGGTCAAAACGGTTTGGTCAGGATGGGTAATTTGTAAGGAGTTAAATTCCTTGTTTCTTGAGTTTTAAAAATAATTAATGTATAAAATATCATTAAAATATAATTAGTCCGAATAAAGCGATTTAAGAGGTTATAAGTACTTCCAACACCATTTTCTTGTTAAAAAGCATATTATTTCAACTCCAATCTATTCATAAAATTGTTAGACCGGTTTTTCTACACATTGTAGTTTAGATTTATACATTAATATGTTACGGTAAAGTTGTACGATTTATAATAAATAGTTATAATTTTGTTTTATATTTCTTAGATTTTTAGGAAATTAATTCTTTAATTTTTTTTAAACGGCAAATTTTTATTACACCTTTATTTCACCTCACCTTGCATTTGCAAGGATTTGAACCCACAGCCTTACATTTGTAAGGGGGACACCATACTACTAGACCAAGATGTCATGGGTAATTAATTCTTTAATTAACTCATAAATAACCGTTACTTATGAGTAGTAATAAAATAACTCAAAAGATCATATTCTTTATAATGCAATTCTTAAAAATTTGTGCACATTTATACCTTTTCTTTCAGAGTTATGCATCCTTTATACCTTTTCTTTTAGAGTTATGCATCAATTCTTTATCTAAGAATTCCTCTTGGAATCCGGATGATTCTTCGTGGAAAAGGTATTAAGAATTCAAATGTGATGTCTTTATTAAGTTTGTTACTTATGTATTATTTTAAATTTTATTATCATCTTTTAGGTATTTTAATCAACAGATAGTTGCAGTTGTTACTATGGGATTCGTCGAGGATGCGAAAGTTGATATCGACGTTCATGGATACAATGTTTATCATAAAAACCGACTCATTAAGGTTTGAATGCTATTTACATGGTGATCCTTGAGACATTTTACTTGATGGGTCATTTTGGGTTATAATGTTTCCCTAATAGGTCAAAGGGGTCAAATAAAAAAAATTATTCAAGTGGGTCAAATGGGTTGGAAGTGCCCGTGTTATATCTTTAGTGCTTACAAGCTTATAGCCGCCTAAATCATTTTATTTATAAACTAAAATAGATTATTTTTGTGATAACATAATTTTTGTCATCATATTTTGACAATGACTATTTGTAAAAGTATGGGGCGAGTCGGCCGACATGAACCACTTTGCCCGCATTAAAGACAACTGGTTTTAACCCATTACCCAACACATCCATTTGACCATTTCCACTTATGACACATGAAGTTTTATTTTCCCGCTTGTTATTTGACGTATTCCTTTAATTAAATTGTAACACCCTAACCGATGGCGGAATCATCGAGGTGTCACGTAGTGACAATTGTTCAAAAGCACATGGTACTAAAATGTAAATTGGAATATATTGTATAATTTAAATTGTCTTACATGTATGAAATGTGAAAAAATACAAAAGTCTGAACAAAACATGAAATATGAAATAAATTATTAAAAGCAAGCACTAAAATCCAATGCTATGGAACTAAGATCAAACTGCACCTGAAACATGTACAAAATAAGTTTTGTCAACATATGAAATGTTGGTGAGCATTCCTAGTTTTAATACATATAATAAGTTGGAAAAATGTTATACAATTCAAGTGTAAGCTACAATGCATTTATGTAAACTATGTATCATACAAATGAGCGAAATCAATCCTGTAACTGTATAATGTACTAAATGAACGGCGGTGTACTTATCCAAATAATTGGATAATAACTTAACAATGACCACGGATTCTCCGATGAAAAAAGGGGGAGAATCAACCTAGGTGGGTTGTCAATCCAATAGCGCTATCCAATGTTAAGGTCGGCTTGTACATGGCTAATGATTTCACTAAGTACAAATGTATTCTACATGTAATGTCTAAACATAAAGCACGTATGTAAGCAAATGCACAATGTACTAGAATTGTATTGTAAAAAAATGTGAACTTGTATGTGTATTTTGTATAAGTGTACATGTAACACCCCAACATTGAATAAAGACAAAAAGGGGATAGGAAATACTCACTTTCACCAAATGACTAGATGACTAAGCGATCATGAAAATGCGAGCAATCCAAAGATTCAACAACGAAACTAGTCCAATTTAGAAGAAAAGAAACCGAATATGAAAAAAAATATATCAAGCTTCCAATTCGCCAATTACAAGAGCTTATAATCAAAGCTTCAAATGTAGAAGTAATATACTCTAGAAGAAAGGTATGAGGGAGAGTTTAATTGAATTGAAACAATCGATTTAGAGGTGCAAAGTGTAATGGGTCATAGGTGGGTTTTTATACTAGTTTTGGATTCAATTAGGCTTTAAAATTGGTCAACACAATAAAGTAAGGTTTTAAGATGAATTGACTCTTTGACTAGGACTTTGACTAGGATTTTGACTGAGACTTTGACTAGGACTTTTGACTGAGACTTTGACTGGAACTTTGACTATTTGACTGTCTCAACGGACCGCGAGGGCTAAAAAATAATTTTTCTAATTTAATCAATTTTAAGTTCTAGACTTGTTTCCTTCTGTTTCTATGTTGTTTTAGGACCGCAAATTAAGGGCTTTGAGTATCAAGGTCTGAAACATACGTGCTCGGGTGTAGATGTAAGTATAAAGCGTGCATACTTTTACTTAAAAAAATTATATGTTTTATTAAATTGTGAATTTTGGTCCTATTAAAATACGAGGGTTAAAAATGAAAATTTTGAAATAGTTCAGGAACCAATTATGCATATTTATGAAAAGTGAAGGGTGCAGGTTGTCATAGTCTCCCTACTTTAGAAAATTTCGTCCCGAAATTACTTTCAAGTGAAGGTTTCCATGAAATAAAAGACATTTGTAAAAAGGCAAGTAGATTTTAAGAAATGCATCAGCCATGATTTGACAAAGTTTGAAGTAGTTGTTTAATACCCAAAATAAGAGTTTGAAAATCCTTAAAGTTTGACCCAAGGTTAGAGAATTAAGAGTTTATAATGAGCAAGGTTTGGGAAAAGTATGTAACTGGTTAGGGCAAGGCAGTGTTATAGTAGCTTCCCTTATTTTAGAGAAGTTTCTGACCGAACTTTATTAAGGACATGCAACAGGATTTCGACTAATAGATTGAGTAAGAGTATAGAAAGTTTGTGTTTTCTGTGTGGATGGTCCAGAGAAAGACTCTAGGAAGTCGAATTGAAGCTCGTGTAAGAACATTCTTATCGAAAATGCTAGCTATTAGTCAACAATCTAATAAAGAGATAGTAATGCGTAGGTTCTTGGTCAGACTCCTAGTCCGCTTCCGCAGTATCGCTCGTGCTTATATATAGGGTGTACCGCAGCTAACCCACAACACTACTGATACTTTGGGCTCGTACTGATTGTCTACCAATAGCCTAAGTAGAATCACACACCACCCCCATGTACCTGTAAATCCATGATTGCGTTCCGGACCATAATCATCGATTTACCTTACACTAGGGTGCTATGCTTTTCCATAACACTAACATAAGTAATACAAGAAACAATGCGTGCAACTAAAATGTGTTAAGTAGTAGATACTGCTCAAGTATAAGATGCGGTTATAGGTTCTTCCCCTTTCAGGTTCACCTTTTAACCGTAATGAGATTAATGTGTAAGTATAAGAAATGATTAGGGGTTCTTCACCTTTCGGGTTCACCCTTAACCGGTAATTTTTTGTTCACATCATTGGGCTCTAAACAACCATATTGATAAACTCTGAGGATTACACCGTTCCCCTTGGGTTAGAGGAATACTCTGAACCGAGTCGTACATGGGAACTGGCTTAGATCTCATACGAGCTATCAATTAGTATGTTCGTTGGTCATGATGATGAACAAAATAATGTAAAGTATAACAGGGTTTTGCTCACAATAAAAAAAATATGCATACCAAATATGTGTTCATGTAAGTATATAAGTATAGCATAAAATTTCGATTGTAAGAATAGCATAATGTAAATCGAGTAAATTGCACAATTTGCACAAAATGAAAGTAAACGAGTTAAATTAATGCTCAAAACTAGTGTTGTAAGAATAACTACTAATAACTAGTGCGAGAATAGTTGCGAATAACGTGTGAAAATAACTACCAAAAAAAAGAATAATACAAAAATAATAAGATAATGTACGAACGTAACTATAAATAGAATGGTGTAAAAATAATAATGAAATTTACTGTAAATGAAAGTGCACAGAACAGACGTATAGTCTACGGGTATGAGGATAACTTTTTGGAAACCAAAGAATGTTTTAAGTTCAAAACAGGTTCACTTGAAAAGATTTCATAGGTACACATTTTCATGTGTTTACGAGAAGTTGAGTTTGAAAAGTGTTATAAGGTATATTATTAGTTGCAAATTCCTCCTGAAAACATATACTGGATACGTTATATGAAAACATGCAGATTTACATTTGATTTGTAAAATATGTAATGCAAGTTTATAAAATGCAAGATGAAACCATTTTATGAAGTGTGTAAATCTAATGTGTTTCGAAAGACCAAGATTTGAAATGATGTGAAGGTTGTGAATGATCCCAGATGCCTTGACGAATTTTGGAAAATAAAATTTTCTGTATTTAAACATTTCTTTAACTTGTAGGTTGAAAAGTCAGAATTTTTTAATTGTTATGAAATGTTGAGAAAATCGAAGTGTTACTCGTTAAGACTGGGTAAACTTGAAACCTTTTAAATTTTCAAACTTTTACGAAATTTATACATTGAAAGATCATTTATTTGCAGGATCGTTAAGGCATCTCTTTGGGCTCATAGCGGGCTATTTGTTTCAAGGCACAAGGTGTATGAAAAGTGTATTCTAATTTTGCGAATAGGCTTTGTGAAAAGACTTATAGAATAAGTTGTCAAATTAATTGTTTTAGAGAGTAGTGTACTAGTGCATATCGTGTAGGTAGGCATTTATGTATGAGTTTAGTCTGACTATGAAGTTCTAACTAATGGTAGTTGGCTATGGCTTAGGAGACTGGGTGCAGCAATATTAGTATTAGGTATATGAGGATATACTGTAACTTCGATCAAGTAAGTTTGTAAACATGAAGGTATAAAACATGTTGAAATAATAAGTTTGGAAAAACCATGTTCATTTTAACTGTATCATGATGCAACATTCCTAAAATCAGGATGTGATCAAAGTTAAACACAGAGTTTAAAACTTAAGTCGTGGGTAAAAATGTTTTAACGCAAAACGAGTAATACCTTATAGTGTAAAAATCATGAGCATAAGTGAAATAGTGTAAGCTTTAATGCGATAATATATCAAACAAAAGTTTTAGTAATGATGATAAGGGATTCAAAAGTGAATGATCAATGAATAATGGCATATGAAACATCAAGTGATTAAATGGAATCTTCAAATGATAAACAAACATAAATATCAATGATATAACATTGGAATTGTTTCTATAGGAAACCAACTCAAGTATTTGAAATTTTCTAGTGACTTGTGGAGGCGTACTTTAGCCTATAAATGAATGCTCATCCCAAGAGTTCCCAGGTAGGTACACGGGTCCCTCGTCTGATTGGGATTTATATGATATACCAGGCCTAGACAGAAAACTCAAGATACAACACCCTTCCAGATTGCACGTGCCCCATCAATAGTGAATTCCAAAACTTTAGCGAGATTAAAAACAAGATGCGAAAATAGATCCTTGAGATTTGGATTTCACTCCTAACTCAAAGATGTATTTCAAAATTGAAAATGATTATGGAATGAAACCAATCACTAAGTTAAGGATATCACTCCCAACTTAGTGGTTAAGTTCCTTTTTGAAAGAAATACTCTTTGAGGTGTGGATGTCACTCCTATCTCAAAGATATATTCCTAAGATAAATAACATATAGAGGAGTGAAACTAATCACCAAGGTATGGATGTCACTCCTAACTTGGTGATATCGTTTCGTTTGTGAAATACGAGTATCTTCTTCTTTAAACAACACACCGAAAGAATAACGAGAAAGAATTATAGCGAAAATATCTTGAAAGAAAATAATAGGAGAAAGAGAAATAATCACGAGAGGACTCGTGAATGTAAGCTTAGTTATAGACTAGGCTAAAAGGCATTCTAATAATCTAATTCCCTATAACCATGGCTCTGATACCAATATGTAACACCCCAACCGATGGCGGAATCATCGAGGTGTCACGTAGTGACAATTGTTCAAAAGCACATGGTACTAAAATGTAAATTGGAATATATTGTATAATTTAAATTGTCTTACATGGATGAAATGGGAAAAAATACAAAAGTCTGAACAAAACATGAAATATGAAATAAATTATTAAAAGCAAGCACTAAAATCCAATGCTATGGAACTAAGATCAAACTGCACCTGAAACATGTACAAAATAAGTTTTGTCAACATATGAAATGTTGGTGAGCATTCCTAGTTTTAATACATATAATATGTTGGAAAAATGTTATACAATTCAAGTGCAAGCTACAGTGCATTTATGTAAACTATGTATCATACAAATGAGCGAAATCAATCCTGTGACTGTATAATGTACTAAATGAACGGCGGTGTACTTATCCAAATAATTGGATAATAACTTAACAATGACCACGGATTCTCCGATGAAAAAGGAGGAGAATCAACCTAGGTGGGTTGTCAATCCAATAGCGTTATCCAATGTTAAGGTCGGCTTGTACACGGCTAATGATTTCACTAAGTACAAACGTATTCTACATGTAATGTCTAAACATAAAGCACGTATGTAAGCAAATGCACAATGTACTAGAATTGTATTGTAAAAAAATGTGAACTTGTATGTGTATTTTGTATAAGTGTACATGTAACACCCCAAAATTGAATAAAGACAAAAATGGGATAGGAAATACTCACTTTCGCCAAATGACTAGATGACTAAGCGAGCATGAAAATGCGAGCAATCCAAAGATTCAACAACGAAACTAGTCCAATTTAGAAGAAAAGAAACCGAATATGAAAAAAAATATATCAAGCTTCCAATTCGCCAATTACAAGAGCTTATAATCAAAGCTTCAAATGTAGAAGTAGTATAATCTAGAAGAAAGATATGAGGGAGAGTTTAATTAAATTGAAACAATCGATTTAGAGGTGCAAAGTGTAATGGGTCTTAGGTGGGTTTTTATACTAGTTTTGGATTCAATTAGGCTTTAAAATTGGTCAACACAATAAAGTAAGGTTTTAAGATGAATTGACTCTTTGACTAGGACTTTGACTAGGATTTTGACTGAGACTTTGACTAGGACTTTTGACTGAGACTTTGACTGGAACATTGACTGTTTGACTGTCTCAGCGTACCGCGAGTGATAAAAAATAATTTTTCTAATTTAATCAATTTTAAGTTCTAGACTTGTTTCCTTCTGTTTCTAAGTTGTTTTAGGACCGAAAATTAAGGGCTTTGAGTATCAAGGTCTGAAACATACGTGCTCGGGTGTAGATGTAAGTATAAAACGTGCATACTTTTACTTAAAAAAAATTATAAGTTTTATTAAATTGTGAATTTTGGTCCTATTAAAATACGAGGGTTAAAAATGAAAATTTTGAAATATTTCAGGAACCAATTATGCACATTTATGAAAAGTGAAGGGTGTAGGTTGTCACACAAATAGAGTTACGGCACCTCTTTTTTTGCAGCCATTTTGGAGACTTTGGAATGTTGTATCATATGCAAATAATTTGAATTTGTCATGTTAATTAGTTTCATAGTTGACCATAAAAGTCAAATTATTTTAATCTTTTACCCGCCACAACACACGGTGAGAAAACTGCTAGCATATTACAAGTTTTTTTGGATCCCGCCGGCCGCCGCAACGCGTGGGTAAACCCACTAGTACTATATACTAATAATACTAGCTAAGAAGAGAGTGAATAAGATGCAGATGAGAATTCCGACCACCATTCACGCGGAACCCACGGCGGACAGCCGAAACTAGATGGCGGCGCGTTTCTGTTCAAGCTAGAATTCCACCTGAGGTATCGATTAGGGTTCCGATGGGGCTTAAACCTGACTTCCGACCATAAATAGTTAAGGTATATGTCTAATTTTACACCCACGTGAACTTATATCATTTTACACCCACATATTTGTTTACTCAAAACAGTATACCACATAAGCCAGAGACATATGAGAAACAGAGAGAGAAATGGTTGAGGAGTCGGTGACGGCAGAGAGGCCACGACAATGTTCCGACGACAAACCCCTTCAGGCGCGTTCACATTTTAATCCAACGGACGAAGACACGACGACTAAGGTTTCCAATATTCCGGTTAGTTCACTTTTTATTGGACCATGCTCTTCTGTTTTTCTATTTTTTTAGTGGGTTTCACCGGAGTTGTGTTTGTGTTAGGTGATGGAGTTGTGGCAGTTTCTTGATTGACTTCTTCGGTGTCATTCCAGGTTTGTACACGCTTTCTATTTGGATCTGTGTGCGTGAAGTAAGTAGTATGTAGGAAAAAATATAAGGTGTTCGATGCAATATTTGTAACTGATTCTCGAAATGTTTGCAGTTATTTTTGGGTGATTTTGTTTATTTTTGTTTTGGTGTATGGTTTATCGCGTTAAAGAAGCAGTAGAAAAATGAAAATTATTACTATTATACGAGGATATTGAACAACACACAAAAAAGTTCTTGGCTGCTGAAATATTTCTAAGTGTTAATAGATTTTTTTACTATTGCTAGATTTAGGAACTTAAATAATAATGACCTCACAACTACCTGTGCCGTGAATTTAAACCACTCAGGTGGGTATATGATGATTACTGGGTATGAGAGGTTATGTTTTTTCAACTTCGTGTGTTTGTTCGTTCTTTAAGTTTTTTGGACCAGGTTTTGTAATGCATCTTTGACAAGTGATATAATGTTGTCATTGATAAAGTGAACTCCATCGATGTAAGGTAATTTTTCTCATAATCTTCAATTTGACATTGTTTTGCATTTATCATAAATTATAAATATAAATGAACAAATGGATTGCATTATAGGTGGAAGAAAATGCAAGCACTACAGCGAGGGTATTCGAAGATCATCAATATGCGGTATAAGTCCTCTATAAGAATACATTAGCCTTGCACATGCATCAGCTTCTGTACAACTCATGTATATGTATTAAAGAAAACATTTTTTAAGTTTCAATCTTCAGTCTTTGGTCAAATCTTGCACTCCGGGGTACAAAGAATGTAACCTGAAATTTTGTCTTTGTTTGATACAACACCGTTGTGGGTTAACTGATTCAAAGGTGCCTTTGATGGATGGATGCCGAAATTAATGTTGCCTTTTTTGGAACATTGACTTCTTTTGTAACGGGTACGCTTTTACCTGAACCTTTGTTACTATCACATGCATTTTCTACCTTAAATCAAATGAAAGTAATCCTTATGTTAAAATGTTTTATTACATTTGATAGTATAATATATTATGCAGTCCCACTTCGGACATCAGGCGCAACACCACCACCAGCTTTTCTGTAAAATTTTACTGTATTATTTATGTGTAAGTGGCACTATTTGTCAGGTCCTGTTTCTTTTGTGGCTGGATGAACTGCCACCATTGTGATACGAACCCATTAAATCAGGAATAGTGGGCATAACTGTCTCCAGCATTAACCCAACCCTGCTCCACTTTCGCTTTTTAACCCACGAAATGAGGAGTAGTGGCCATAATTGTTGCCACTATTTTCTTAGATACTTCAGTTGGTATTAAATAATTATTGTAATTAAACATTTCTGTGGCAAATATAGGACGTCTTAAGAGTGTGAATAGAGGTATTAAAGTTATCTGTTTACAAATGAAATTAGGTTATCAAGCTAAAGGATCACCAGGCGGGTTCATCTTCATGATTGAAAGGTAAGTAATTACTCATGGATTAACTTTTTGATTATAATTGATGCTGATTTTGCTGGTCTGTTGTTCCAAGTATGATTCAATGCTTAGATACATCATATAGAAATTGAGTAGATGTGAATTGAAAAGATAAGTTATGATTTCTTGGTTGGGAAGTTATGAATTTTTTATACGCTTAGAAAAACTCATATTAAAAAAGCTTTTGAACATAAATAGTGAGGGGTTAAAAAATTGCTGAAAAGTCAGCAATTTGTTGTGTTGCTTGTGTTTTTTGGCAATAGATAGACAGGTGTGATACATCACTTGCTTCTGCAGCCACGTCTTCTCCTTCAAGCAGTTCACTTTGCTTCCAATGCAACCTGTTCTCATGTTTCCACCGTCACCAATCGACCGTTCTCACTTTTCACCGCACACATGGTCACGAAAGCTTTGGTGTCCGGCTAACCGTTTCTCACCTATTATTCCTCCCTTTAATCTAGACAACCTCCTCGCCACTACGTTAACTGTTTTGACTGGTTGTAGAGGGAGCCTTATAGGCCGGTAAAACGGTTTCCGGTGAAAAAATTTATAATAGATCATCTTTATTACATCGACTCATTAGCTATGGTTTTGAGATTTGTTACAAGAAGAAGCTGGAAAAGCTGCCTCATTATGATTTATATTGTTAGTGTTCATTGATCGCTTACTTTTTTATGTATTTTATATCGTTTTCTCTTTATTTTTGGGATTATATAGTTTCACACATGTTTGGTGTACCAACACACAGTCTTTATACTGTAGGTGTTTAATCATTTTCGTTGATAAGTAAGTAACTATAGGTGCAAGTGATAAGAATTAAATTAATATCAAACTAGGATGAATTTAGTAATGTTCTTTGATTAGTCTTAGTGTCTTACACTTGTGCGTATGTTTTTTATTTCTTAAATGATTTGATATTTTAAGGCTGACAATTGAGTGTTTTATCTATGATTTAGGGTTAGAAGAACATGTCGCCATGATGTGTAGCAATCAATGAAGGGGAGCAATTGATCGCCAGTACTCCCGGAAAGCAAGGATAACCTGGACATGGTTGCTAATGCATTGGCTAATTCAGGCTGGTATGATTTAGGTGTGTGCCCATGTCATAGTATGAAACTTGAAGTTGATTATGTTCTTTGTTTTCCTAGATCAAGGTTGTGCTAAAATATGGATTATTCTTATTTTGAAGAGGGTTAAGCTATTTTGGGTCAAGGTAGGTCTTTTATAATATGCATTTATTTTATTAGCAACTCAAGTTACAATTTTGTATTTGGTTGTACTTCGAGGTTCTGAGTTGATGCTCTTATGAAGTTTGTTTGTTGCTAAATAGTAAAAAAAAATTAGTTTTGAATCTGTAAATTTGCATTCGGATTGGTCCACAAGTTTGAGTCCCGTTGGTATAAACTGTAATTTCCAGGTAGTTACTTCAGTTATTATTAGAGTTTTTATTGTCTAACTGCTTACTTGCGAATGCAGAAATGGAATCAGAGTTAAGGCGACTGAAATGCAGTCCGATCAATGGAAAAATGCGACATGCAGCTGCCGCCATGCTTTCAGGTGAGGTGGGGGCATATATATTTATTCGTAAAGTGTAAAGAACGAAATCGAAAACAAGTTGGAGCAAGATCTGTGCATGGTTAATAGTGGTGGTGGTGTGTGTGTGTAATGGTGATGGGAGGGTGGTAAATAAGAAGATGAAATAAAAGTAAAAAACTTGGTGTCCAATAAGTTCTTCAATTCCAGGAAAATATAAGGATCGTAAGTGACTATCATACTTGATTTTGTTTGACTTATACTTCAATTTAAATATGTGCTTTTTACGTGCAGGTCAAAAGGGTTGGTTTGCACTAAGTTCATAAAAATTATGCAAACAGGACTCGCTTTATGTAGTCTGTCTCGAAGTGCGTGGTGCTTATGCTTTGGAAACAGAAACTCTTTTCTTCAACATTCGCCAAATGTTCGCATTTGCAATTAAGAGTTGGTTGTCAAACGTTATAGGGCCTCTATCCTTCATTCTTGCTACACACGCCTCAAGTAATTCAAGTATTCTATCGCCTGTTTGTTTTGACTACGAAGACGGTGGCCCCCCGATTTTACTACGGTGAGCGTGTTCTATGCAAAACCCATAATTAATTGTTGTAAACTCACATTACACATATTTTATTACAGGTTTGTGATGTTTAATTGTCGCAATGTTCCTAAAGTCAGTGTTGCTACAACAAGGAAAATGACCGGGATTAGGTTATGAGATGTTTAGGTTTATATGTTAAAGGTATGTTAGGTTAAGGTTATGATTTAGGGGATCCTCCAACTCCTGGAATGGACCTGCACAAGGTAACAGACACCGTTAGCCTTAACGCAGGAGGGGGTCTCCTGCGTTTGGACTCCGGCGTGAGAATAAGTATGTATTCTTTTGGAGTGATAAAGTAGAGAGTATGAGAGTAAAAGGAGTAGTGAGAAGTGTGTGTGGAATGCATACCCAAGGGTCTCCTTATATAGGCAATAGAAATCTGCCCAGGAGCTCCCTTACGGTAGCATCCTTACTATACCTGGCCATGGTTGACTCTCTTTATGCTGCCAGCAGTGAGACTTTGCCCTTTTAGTGCATTTTCAGCTTTTACTATTTCCTAGGCAGGCTTGGAGCTGTGTGATGTTTTGTTTTATGCCAATAGTAATAAGCCAAAGCACCTTTTTATATTTCCAATGTTTTTATTGTTCACTTTCTGCTGCATAGCTACCGTATGGCAGCCATGCTGCCTTATGCTAGTTGTTCAGCTCCAAGAAGTCCAACAAACCTTAGTACTTTTTACTTTGCTTTATTTTCTTGACAAGGGTTTAGACGTGGTCGTTTTAGGACCCACGTCATCAGCCCCCCAGTCATAAGCATTTGTAAAGAAGTTATAAGTGCTTGTGACTTGTAAGTCGTTTCTTGCCTCGGTAACAGCGTTAGTGAAGCTGATCTGAGTACCGAGGAGTTATCAGACCCCAAGCTCCCTCATGGGAGCTGTAGATTTGTGTCATGTTCTTGCTAATATTTTATTTTAACTCCTGTCCCTTCACTTCGTATGATGAGTTTTATAATTAATTGTCGCTGGCCATCATTACTTTTGGGGACAGATTTATGTCCCATCAGCTGCTACTTCGGCTGCTGATTTGATGGGCCGCATAGGCTGACGTCATCCTATAGGGCAGATGAATGATTTCTGCATTGGTAACCGTTGTAGGTTATTAATTTCAGATTTTGAATTTATAAAAAAGGGGCAAACTTCTTAATCCTTCATTCCATTCCCTTTTTAGTATAACTTCTCTCTCTCTCCCACGATCCCCTCTTTCGCCGGCGTCCCTATTTCTTCTATAAAAACTGGTAAGTGCTTTCCTTTTCTTTCACTCTTGTTTTTTCGTTATGGCTAAAAGTGATCTTATTTCTCAATTTACCCGGTGATCCAAGTCCGATGCTGAGCATTTTTGCTCGGAAATTGGTATTCTGTTGTCTTTTGAACCCTCTGTACCGAAGGGTAAGACTCCGATAACCTCTGTTTCTTCCGGCAAAATGGCTGTGTACACTCGTCAGTTTGATCAGGGTAATCTTCGATACCCTTTTTCTAGGTTTTTTTTCTTAACGTTTTGGAGTATCACCAACTTGGTCTTGATCAGTTGTGTCCTTCCGGTGTAGCCCGCATTATTCATTTTGAAATAGTGTGTCGGTGTCTTGGCTATGAGCCTTCTTTGGCTATGTACCGCCGGTTTTTTAGGTTAGCCAAAAATGGGAACTGGTTTACCATTGAGAAGACTCAGTGTGAACCAGCCCTAATTTCCAGCGTCATTGGTCTTGTATCCACTTGGAAGGATAAATTTTTCTTCTTGAACTCTGATTTCCTACCCTTCAATGCTCCGAGGAGGTCTCCTGATACTCCTCTTAATGAGAAGGAGCCTGATCCTGACACCCTTGATCAGGAGTTGTTGGAAAAGCTTCGAACTTGTCCTACCCGTCTCCGCACCTTTCCTGAAGATTTTTTGGTTATGATGGGTCTCAGTGTTAATTGGGATGATCCAGAGATTGAACCTGTGATTTATCATGATGGGGAGGGTATGTGTTGTTGTGGTTCATTTCTTTTTGTCCTATTTTGTTCCTTTGTTTTATCTGATGTCTTTTTTCTTTTTCGCAGAAATGAGTACTCTTGATTTCCTTGCTTTGGATGATATTGCTGATGTCAAGTTCAAGGTCCGGGCCTCGGCTGAGGGGAAGAATGTGGTTGTTAGGACTGAACATGTCCGTTTCCAAGGGGAGTATACTAGCATTACCTCATCTCCATCTGCTGCCGCGGAGCCTTCAGTGAGGAAGTCTATTAGTGTTCGTCGCTCCAGCAAGCGGCTTGAAAGTGTTTCCTCTGGGCCAGGGAACATTCCTGCTGTTCCTCTTGTCTTTGAGGAGGAGGATGAAGACTCTTCACTGATAGCATCCGCCATGGGAGGTGTGCCTGCCTCTGGGAAGGGTAAGCTAACCTTGTCTTCCCTTAAGAAGGATGATGCTTTATTCAAAAAGCCTAAGGATGTGGTAATCAAGAGTGGGGATCAAAAGTTGTTGTTGTCGGGAGCTGAAGGAGGTGAGAGTTCAAGGCCGGTTACCAGTGTTGGTGTTGATACCCCTGTTCAACAGGGTCAAAGTGAAGAGGTGTATGTACCAAAGTGGGACATTAAAAGTTCTGACCTGTTGAAGAGGGCTTCTGTTTGTCGAGATTTGATTGATCATTGCATCCCTGATGCCGAAAGGGCTATGCACCGGGAGTGGGCGGACAAAGATTTGATGAAGAAGATGTACTTTCATTTTGGACAGTTTTTATCATTGTTTCCAGACGGTATGGCTAGGTGGGGTGGTTTATTGGTTCGGAGTGAGCAGGTGGAAGGAGCTTATGCAAAGCATGGTGCATGAGTTGGCCGTGTCTAGGACTCAGCTAGGTTTGGAGAAGGAGAAGTTCGACAAGATGTTCAAGGGTTTGAATGATGAGAAAGTGAAGGTGGCTGAGGAAAGGGAAGGTCTGGCTAGGGCTAGGAAGGCGGTCAAGCAAGAGCTGGTTGCTGTGGAGAAGGTTGGTGTGGAGCTAAGGGCTCAGGTGGATCATCTGACCGGAGAGAAGGATTGGCTGATTTCAAAGAGGGTTGCTCGCTTTGTTACCAACTTGCTTCATTCCCAGGAGTTACGCTCCGTTGGCTGACATTTATGACAAGGCCATAGCCTTTGGCCGTCATGGGGGAATACAAGCTGGTTTTAAGGCAGCCACGGAGGGTCAGAAGATCGAAGAGCTCCCTTCTTTTAAGCCTTCCTCTGGGGATGAGTTTGTGAGTGTAGTGAAGGCAATGGAGGTTTCCACCTATCCTTATATTGCAAATGTTGCCAAGGCCTCCCAACAACCTATCTCTTTTCTGCAAGGTCTGGAGCCGGAAGGTTTGAAGAAGGAGGTGGCCGACGAAGTCTTCAATGCTTATGTGTCAAAGAGGCCCCTTAGGATCATGTTGGAGGGTGCTGATGGTGGGGAGGGTAGCTCAAAGCATTTGAAGCCTGCCGATTCGTCTAATGTTTCTGGTTTGGAGCAGGTATTTGAAAGTCCCTCCCCCCTTCAAGCTTTGAAGATTGACTCTGTGCCTCCTGTTGGTGAGGATGATCCATTTGCTGGCCTTGACACTGAGGATCTTTATGGAGATGTTGGGAACCGAGCTCTGACCTTCACCGGTGAAGGCGACAC
Organism: Ambrosia trifida; assembly: GCA_028751855.1. Classification (NCBI taxonomy): domain Eukaryota; kingdom Viridiplantae; phylum Streptophyta; class Magnoliopsida; order Asterales; family Asteraceae; genus Ambrosia; species Ambrosia trifida. Next base: position 91,487,489 of record CM054126.1, read on the forward strand.
CACCGATGAAGCTGAAGATTCCATTACCTCGTGATTCCATCATGTCTTAGTTTTTTGTGTTATGTTTTGGGCAGCCTTTGTAGTGAAACTCAAATGTACTCAGCCTTAGGGCTTTTAAATTAATGGAAATGCCCCCCTGTAGGGGTGATGCCTTTTATGTTTAATGTTTGGTTGTGTTGAATATTTGTGCTTGCCGTTTATAGTGTTTGCAATGTCTTTAACCTTTTGTCATGAGGTGGATGCTGCAGTCACCCATCCCAGGCTACTAAGCTAGATAACCGATGCAATGCTTATCCTATCAGCTTGTTGGTAACCTTTCTCAATGGTTACCTATATGAGATGTTCGTTTTGATCCCAGGCTACTAGGCTAGAGAACCGACGCAATGCTTACCATATCAGCTTGCTTGTAACCTGTTATGAACATGTATGAGCTGTCTTGGTGTGAGGAGCTCACCCTCTTTCATGGGTTCAGGTATTTCATCTAAAGAAGTTGTCCCATGGAGTTGTGGATTGTATTAGGAAGTCACCCTGTATACAGGAAGGTCATTATCCTTATTACCTGTTGAGCAGTTGTGGCCTAGGAGCTTATCCCCGTTTCATGGGTAAGTATAGCGCCGGATCCCATGGAGCCTGGTTAGGAGGGGCTCACCCTTTGATAAGATAAGTGACAAGTGAAGTATGATTTTTAAAAGAAAGTTCATTCATTCATTAGCTATTTCATGTGGGATACATAGTAGCATTACAACCATTAAACATAGAATTGTTTCAAATGTTTGTCGTTCCAGTGCCTTGGGACCATGTTGCCGTTTGGATCAGCTAGCTTGTAGGATCCCCCTTTGTGGGCTTCCTTGATGACATAAGGGCCCTCCCATCGGGGACCTAGTTTCCCTACACTTTGCTGCCTGCTAGCTTCATTACATCTCAACACGAGGTCTCCTGGCCTGAAGACTTCCTTTCTAACCCTCGTATTGTAGTAGGCTTTGAGTTTCTTTTTGTATCTAGCTTCTCTGATGGAGGCTTGATCTCTTGATTCTTCGAGGAGGTCCAGGTTGAGCAGGACCTCCCTGTCATTGTGCTGTGCATCTCGCCGTGTGCTTCTTCCTGAGCTTACCCCAATTTCAGCTGGTATGACGGCTTCGCTTCCAAAGACGAGGCTGTAGGGTGTCTTCTGGTGACTCATTTTCTCCATGGTTCGGATAGCCCAGAGAACACTTGGGAGCTCATCCACCCACTTCTTGCCATGCCTTCCTAACCTCGCTTTGATACCCTCTACAATGCTTCTGTTCATACGTTCAACTTGTCCATTGGACTGGGGGTAAGCTACTGAGCTGAAGACTTGTTTGATGCCCAGCTCGGTACACCAGCTGCTGAATGACTTGTTGGCAAACTGCTTCCCATTGTCTGTTACAATTTCTCCTGGTAGTCCATATCTGCAGATTATCTGTTCCCACACGAAATTCACCACATGCCTTCCCGATATTGTGGCCAAGGGCCTGACCTCCGACCACTTGGTGAAATAGTCAACAGCTACCAAAAGGAATTTCAGTCTTCCCGGGGCCGGTGGGAAAGGACCCACTATGTCCATACCCCACTTATAGAAGGGCCAGGAAGAGATGATGGGTACAAGATCATGCTTCAGGTTGGCCTTCACCGGTGTTTGCAATTGACACGCTTCACATTTTCGGATTGTTTCAAAGGCATCTTTGTGCATGGTTGGCCAATAGTAACCGAGGTTCATAAGTTTTGATACCACTGAGTGGGGCCCAGCATGCATGCCACATATTCCTTCGTGTACCTCCCTGATGAGATAGTCACTTTGATTGGGACCGACACACCTGAATAGGGGTGCCAAGTATCCTTTCTTATAGAGCTTGTCATCTTCAATCACGTATTGCCTTGCCTTGATGACCAACCGTTTTGCTTCTTGCTCGTTATCTGGCAGCTTCCCTTCTTTTAGGTAAGACATTATTGGGGTCATCCATGTGGATTCTGTTTCCGTGACTATATCTTGGACTTCTTTGTCATCAATGGAGGGTTCTTTAAGTACCTCAACCAGAACTTTCTTTGTCAAGTGAGCAAACGTTAAGGAAGCTAGCTTGGTCAAGGCATCGGCTTGCTTGTTCTTGGTTCTCGATACTTGCTCTAGTGTAAAGGTTTTGAACTCCTTGACGAGTTCTTTGACTTTGTCCTTGTACTTGATCATTGAAGGTTCCTTAGAGGTGTATCCTCCATTCACTTGCTTGACTACCAGGTTTGAGTCAACAAACACCTTCAACTCTTGAACTTTCATGTTCCTTGCCAACCTTAAACCGGCCAGCAGGGCTTCATATTCAGCATCATTATTGGTGCAGGGGAAGTCTAAACGGAGGGCATAAGTGTATTCAAATCTGTGGGGGTCTCTAATGAGGAGACCAGCCCGGGAACCTTCTACACTTGAGGCTCCGTCAGTGAAAGGGCACCACTTCCCTTGGAGGTCAGGTTGCTCTTCCTCGACCTCATTCATCTCTTCTTCCGTCTGCAGGACAGGTAGCTCGGTTAAAAAGTCAGCAAACACCTGCCCTTTGTAAGCCCTCCTAGGTACGTATTCTATCTTGTGCTCCCCAAGGACAACAGCCCATTTTGCTAGCCTCCCCGAGTCTTCCGGCTTTTCAAGGATGGAACGTAGGGGTTGGTCAGTGATTACCTTCATTGGGTGAGCTTGGAAGTATCGTCTTAGCCTCTTCGCAGTGTGCACAAGTGCTAGCACGAGCTTCTCCATGGGAGCGTAATTGATTTCAACATCTTTGAGGGCCCTGCTGACGAAACAGACAGGTATTTGCTCCTTTCCCCTATCAACAAGGAGGACCGAGCTAACTGCTTCATATCCTGCAGACAAGTAAACTATTATTACTTCCCCCTTTTCGGGAGCTGCCATCTCTGGCAGGGAAGCTATGTGTTTTTTGAGCTCAAGGAAGGCAGCCTCTGCCTCTTTAGTCCAACGGAAGTCCTTCTTGTCAATACAATTCTTTAGTGTTTTAAAGAAAGGTAAGGACTTTTCCGCGGACTTAGGTAAGAAACGTTTCAAGGCAACGATTTTACCGTTGAGGCTCTGCACTTCCTTCTTCGTGGAGGGTGACTTCATCTCTAGGACAGCCTGGATCTTGCTTGGGTTTGCTTTAATGCTTTGTTTCCCGACTATGTGACCAAGGAACTTTCCTTCCTCGAACCCAAAGGAGCACTTTACTGGATTTAGTTTCATGTTTATGCCCCGGAGGTTATCAAAGGTCTCACGGATGTCTTTTATCATTGCCCTTCCTGACTTGCTTTTGATGACCAGATCGTCTACATAGGCTTCCATATTCCTCCCAATTTGTTTCGAGAAGGCCTGATCAACTAACCTTTGGTAGGTAGCTCCTGCGTTTTTTAGGCCAAAGGGCATCTTTCGGTAGCAAAAGATCCCTTTATCTGTGGGGAAAGCTGTCTTCTCCTCGTCTTCCTGCTTCATTTGAATCTAGTGATACCCCTTATAGGCATCTAGGAAGCACTTGTATTGGAAGCCAGTGAGGGAGTCGACCTTCCAATCGATCTCGGGTAGTGGGTAGCAGTCTTTGGGACAAGCTTTGTTGAGATCCTTGAAATCTACGCACATCCTCCAGGAACCGTCTTGTTTGGCTACCATGACCGGGTTGGCTGTAACATCGCAAAATTTTTCCACAAATTCTAATACGTACTTTATATTTTTATCATTCAATGTGCCTAAGTTTTTCTTACCACACAACTTATATATATATATATAAAGATTTATAATAATAATAATAATAATAATAATAATAATAATAATAACTAATATGAAGGTAGACCTTTACAAAACAAACCAAACCCACCCCATTTAAATTTCGGAGCCCACCTCTCTCTTTGATCGAAGCCCAGCAAGCGGCCCACAACTTCCGGCCCACAGCAGGTCTGACCCAAACCCCCTTACCCTTTCCTTCACTGCTAAAAAATAAAAGGAAAAATTTGGTTGAAGTCGGGACTCGAACCGGCCCAACATACAAACACACGCGCACCAACCATCTGGCCTACACCTCACATTTGATTAAATCCCAACCCTAATTAAATAAAAGCCCACTAGACCCTTGTCCCTCTTCTCCCTGTTCCCTAGCTGCTGCGCGCTGCTGTGCAAACCAACCAAACAGCCGTAAATTTTGGAACAATTCATCACCATTTATTGCTTTATTGACCAATAATTCAATGCGCGTCAACCATATGCATCATTAACGCGTTTAATCAGCTCAAATCTTTCCAAATTGATCAATTATCACGCGTTTATATTCAAGAGTTGGTCAAAGTTTCTAAATCGTCTAATCTGTAGGAGTACTATAAATTAAACCTTCCTTGACAAGCTTAATGTGCCGAAACACAAACCCCCACTCTCAATTCCTCTTAAACCTTAGTGTTAATCAAGCATCGCTCGAAGTTTGACTTTTGGGTTTGACCGCACAAGAAACACGAAATCGTATTTGTAAGTGTTGTTTTTCATGTGGGTTTTGTTATTCGGCAATCACACAACAATAACCCTATGATTAATTGGGTTATTATTGTGTGAATCAATCAATCGAAATAGCTAGGGCACGATTGGTTATATTTGGGGAAGAACACTTCTGATCATGTGCATATATTTAAAACAAACAGAAACCAAACACAATTTTATAAATTTTCACAAAAATTATTCTGAGTTTTTATAACAATAAACTTTTCTGAAATGATTTTTATTTCTGAAAAATCATTTATTTAATATTTTTAATCAATTTTTGTTAGTTTTAATCATATATAAATCATAATAAATTCATTTTTCAATATTTTTGCACCAAAATTTTATATAAATTATTTTTATTTATTTGGAACAGAAATACAATTTTTAATTAAATAGTTCTTTAATTTTAGTATTTTTAAATATTAAAGTTACATTTTGACAATTTGTAATAAATAGATTTAATATTCTATTTTTAAGAAAATAATTTATTAAAAATTATTTTCATACTTAAAACTTTATATTGTGACCATCTTTGATTTAAAATTTACAAAAAGACTTTTGTTTATTTATTTATCAAATTTCTCTTATTTATTAAACGTTTAATTTATTAATCAAACGAACACTTATCCCCAATTCGAAACCCTAGAATATATTTTTAGACTAGAAAGACTTAGACATATTTATTACCTTAATTATAGGGTAATACTTGGCATCGTTGGCAACACATATTCTATTTTCACGAGACATAACATTTTGCTAAGGTGAGTTTACATAGCCCCTTTTCTCTATTTTCACTATTTTTGGGGTGAAACATGTTTAAACATTTTATACTATCATTTACTCATATTTACTTGTGATTCAATTACATCATCATACTATCATTTGACTGTAACAAAAAGACACAGTACAATCATTAACAATGATCAAGCAGCCTGTTTGGATTATAGCGCTATAGGTCTGACAAACCCATCTCCCCGCATAACTGTGATTGTTGTACAAACTATTGTTATCAATTATATTCAAAAACCTATGTATTCTCACCAACTTTTGTTGACCCAAAATATTTTCAAACTTAACATGTTTCAGGTTCTACTTGCTTGAAGATTTGAGTTAATGCTTGAAGATGTGTGCATAGTATTATTCATTTTGATGTAAGAATTCTTGTAGAACAATTGTATGTAATTTATTTAAATCATTTAATGAAATTTATTATTCACCATGAGCTACTGAACAATCATCAATACGTGACATCCTGATGTTTCCGCTATCGGTTGTGGTGTTACAGATTGGTATCAGAGCCATGGTTATAGGGAATAAGGTTATTAGAAAGATAATCTAGTCTATAACCATAGGATTTAACCAGTACTTGCTTCTTTTACCTGCTATTCTCTATCTCCCTCCTACTGCTCATCCCTACTTTCATCCTTACAAGAAGGTTGCTCTCCATCACTGGATCTATTCTTAGACTAATAGGACAAAATCCTCAGGTTTAGCCTGAACCACCTTGAGATCCCGTCGAAGTTCTAGATTTTAATAACGAACACGTGCAATCTGGAAGGGTGAACGCCTGTATTCTGAGTCTTCTGTCTAGGCTGGCATTGCGCATATATCCCAATCAGACAAGGGACCCGGATGCCTACCTGGGAATTCTCGGGATGAGTGTTCACTTATAGGCTAAAGCATGTCTTCATATGTTATTAGAATCTAGAATCTTTGATAAGTCAACGTTTTCGTTTATTCGTTTTAATTAATGAATAAATGATTACATTCCTTATATTACCTCATTCATTTCATTGTGTCTCTTACAGATCATGCCTCCACGTCGCAGCACTCGCAATAACAATGGTGGTAATCATGAGGAAGGAAATAGCAACAATAACAACCACGACGCTAACCACAACAACAACAATAACAACAACAACAATGGTGTTGATGCCCAACTGGCTGCAATCATTTCCCAACAAATGGCGCAACAAATAGCAACTCTAGTTCCTAACTTACTGGCTCAAGTCATCCAGATGAACGGAAACGGCAATGGAAACGGCAACGGAAACCACAATGGGAACGGGAATGGAAACGGGAATGGTCTCACAACATGCACTCTCAAACACTTTAATACCTGTAATCCTCCTAAATTCAGTGGAGATGAAGGAGCTACGGGTCTTCTACAATGGTTCGAGGGTATTGAGAATACCTTCATTAACAGTGAGTGTCCCGATAACTTTAAGGTCCGTTATGCTATGAGTGTTCTCCACAAACGAGCACTCACTTGGTGGAATGAGGAAAAGCGCACCTGAGGAGCTGAAGTTACACTTACTATGACCTGGGATCAAGTCAAGGAGATAATGAAAGATGAATTTTGCCCACGTAACGAGGTCAAGAAATTAGAGGACGTGTTCCACACCCTTGCTCAGGATAGTGGGGAAAACCTTTCTTATAATACCCGCTTCCATGAGCTCAGTCTGTTATTGCCCCATAAGGTCACTCCGCTACCTGTAGCCATCGAGAAGTATATTGGTGGGTTGCCCATGCAGATTCAGGACATGGTATGGGGAAGGAACCCTGCTACACTTGAAGAGGCCAAGCGTTTAGCAGCTACCTTAACTGACAATCACGTAAAGAACGGGACCTTAGTTCGGAAAGGCAATAAAGCAAGTATTGTAGCCGTAGTAACTACTGAGAATCAGAAGCGTAAGGCCAGGGATCCTGATGTCAACCTCACTACACAAGCTTCTAACAAGAAACCCTATATAGGAAACTATCCATTGTGTAACACATGCAACCGACATCATCCCACTGCTTCAGCGTGTCGCTTGTGCACCAATTGTGGTAAGTATGGACATCTAGTCAATACATGTCGCGAGACCCCGAATCCTAATGCCAACCAACCCACCAACCCTGCTCAGACTACTAATCCTAATCGATACAACTATGGTCAATGCTATGAATGTGGAGACTCAAATCACTTCCGTAACCGATGCCCTAAACTAAACAGAGATCAAGACCCTCCAGCTACCTAACAGCAAGACTCACCATTTGACTATTGGTTGCTTTTATTCTATGTATTGACGCTATTTGATTCAAATAATAAATTTAGCATTGAAATTTTTGTCTGAGAGTTGTTTACATGGTGTAATCAAAACACTTGAATGCATGATTGTTTGAATGAGAACTAATTATCTAAATCTATACAACTATAACTCATATACTGTGCTTGTTATACTTGCTTGCATAAACGTGTTATCAATTTGCAATCTATGTGCTGCACTTAATAGAGGTCATAATGTCTTTTCAACAGTCGGGAGAGGCCCTACAACCTGCTCCACGACTGGTGGAGGCTATCGAACCTACTCAACGATTGGTAGAGGTCATTATGCCTTTTCAACAGTCGGGAGAGGCCCTACAACCTACTCCACGACTGGTGGAGGCTATCGAACCTGCTCAACAATCGGTAGAGTCATCGAAGGACACAAAACCCTAATGTAAGGTAAATTGGTGATTGCGGTCCGGAACGTAATCATGAATTTACAGGTACGTTAAGGTGGTGTGAAATTCTATCAAGATTTCGGGAGATAACCAAATGTAAACTCTAGTTGTCCGGTAGGCCATTTAGTCAATCAACTCACACATAACATGCCTCATATCCAAACTATTCGAGACAATTTATTCTATTCATGTCACGCTATAACCCAAAATTTTTCCAAATCGCAATCACTTTCATTTCTACCCAATCACCTTCAACCCTATGTTCTCAATAAACTTCGGGACGAAGTTTCCAAAAGTAGGGGAGACTGTAACATCGCAAAATTTTTCCACAAATTCTAATACGTACTTTATATTTTTATCATTCAGTGTGCCTAAGTTTTTCCTACCACACAACTTATATATATATATATATATATATATATATATATATATATAAAGATTTATAATAATAATAATAATAATAATAATAATAATAACTAATATGAAGGTAGACCTTTACAAAACAAACCAAACCCACCCCATTTAAATTTCGGAGCCCACCTCTCTCTTTGATCGAAGCCCAGCAAGTGGCCCACAACTTCCGGCCCACAGCAGGTTTGACCCAAACCCCCTTACCCTTTCCTTCACTGCTAAAAAATAAAAGGAAAAATTTGGTTGAAGCCGGGACTCAACCCGGGCAACGAACCGGCCCAACATACAAACACACGCGCACCAACCATCTGGCCTACACCTCACATTTGATTAAATCCCAACCCTAATTATATAAAAGCCCACTAGACCCTTGTCCCTCTTCTCCCTCTTCCCTAGCTGTTGCGCGCTGCTGTGCAAACCAACCAAACAGCCGTGAATTTTGGAACAATTCATCACCATTTATTGCTTTATTGACCAATAATTCAATGCGCGTCAACCATATGCATCATTAACGCGTTTAATCAGCTCAAATCTTTCCAAATTGTTCAATTATCACGCGTTTATATTCAAGAGTTGGTCAAAGTTTCTAAATCGTCTAATCTGACAAGCTTAATGTGCCGAAACACAAACCCCCACTCTTAATTCCTCTTAAACCTTAGTGTTAATCAAGCATCGCTCGAAGTTTGACTTTTGGGTTTGACCGCACAAGAAACACGAAATCGTATTTGTAAGTGTTGTTTTTCATGTGGGTTTTGTTATTCAGCAATCACACAACAATAACCCTATGATTAATTGGGTTATTATTGTGTGAACCAATCAATCGAAATAGCTAGGGCACGATTGGTAATATTTCGGGAAGAACACTTCTGATCATGTGCATATATTTAAAACAAACAGAAACCAAACACAACCACTGATCTAGATCAAGTGGTTGTGTCTGGTGCTTTATAGCGGGCCCACGCGGGTTCGACCCCCGGCATCAACAAAGTATATTTTTTTTAACATTCAAAGCTTATATATAATTACTTGTATTTTAAAATTCATTTTAAAATACTAAAACTATTTTATAAATTCTACAAAAATTATATTATGTTAATCTAGTGAAAAAGTTTAACATACAATTTTTAGTTTTCAAAAATTTATTTATTTAATATATATAATAAATAATTCAAGTTTATTCTATTTTATTTATAAAATTCTATAAGAATATCAACACAACTTTATAAATTTCCACAAAAATTATTCTGAGTTTTTATAACAATAAACTTTTCTGAAATGATTTTTATTTCTGAAAAATCATTTATTTAATATTTTTAATCAATTTTTGTTAGTTTTAATCATATATAAATCATAATAAATTCATTTTTCAATATTTTTGCACCAAAATTTTATATAAATTATTTTTATTTATTTGGAACAGAAATACAATTTTTAATTAAATAATTCTTTAATTTTAGTATTTTTAAATATTAAAGTTACATTTTGACAATTTGTAATAAATAGATTTAATATTCTATTTTTAAGAAAATAATTTATTAAAAATTATTTTCATACTTAAAACTTTATATTGTGACCATCTTTGATTTAAAATTTACAAAAAGACTTTTGTTTATTTATTTATCAAATTTCTCTTATTTATTAAACGTTTAATTTATTAATCAAACGAACACTTATCCCCAATTCGAAACCCTAGAATATATTTGTAGACTAGAAAGACTTAGACATATTTATTACCTTAATTATAGGGTAATACTTGGCATCGTTGGCAACACATATTCTATTTTCACGAGACATAACATTTTGCTAAGGTGAGTTTACATAGCCCCTTTTCTCTATTTTCACTATTTTTGGGGTGAAACATGTTTAAACATTTTATACTATCATTTACTCATATTTACTTGTGATTCAATTACATCATGATACTATCATTTGACTGTAACAAAAAGACACAGTACAATCATTAACAATGATCAAGCCGCCTGTTTAGATTATAGCGCTATAGGTTTGACAAACCCACCCCCCCCCCCCCCCCCCGCATAAATTCAGGGATGATCGATAACAGTAACAACATTTAACTAACTTGCGAGTTAGTCATCAGTCGACACAAGGTTTGATTGTACAAAGACGCATTGTTACATGTCGGAATCATACTCTATCATCATACAACTGTGATTGTTGTACAAACTATTGTTATCAATTATATTCAAAAACCTATGTATTCTCACCAACTTTTGTTGACCCAAAATATTTTCAAACTTAACATGTTTCAGGTTCTACTTGCTTGAAGATTTGAGTTAATGCTTGAAGATGTGTGCATAGTATTATTCATTTTGATGTACGAATTCTTGTAGAACAATTGTATGTAATTTATTTAAATCATTTAATGAAATTTATTATTCACCATGAGCTACTGAACAATCATCAATACGTGACATCCCGATGTTTCCGCCATCGGTTGGGGTGTTACATTGGCCACCCACGAGTGGTACTGTACCTCCCTTAAAATCCCTGCTTCTACCAATTTTTCTACCTCCTGGCAAGCAGCGTGGCTCCGGGCAGGTGCCAGGCTCCTCTTCTTTTGAACGACAGGTTTGTAGGAGGGAGCTATGTTAAGGGAGTGTTCTGCCAAGCTCCTCGGGACTCCAGTCATGTCTCCGGGACACCAAGCAAACACGTCTCGGCTGTCCTGCAAAAGATTGATTAGTTTAAACATAACCTCATCAGGGAGCAGGTTATTTACTTTTATGGTCTGCTCCGGATAGGCAGGGTTTAAGCTGATTTCCTTGACGGGACCACTGGCCGGTGCTTTCATCTCTCTGGGAGCTTGTGTCTCTTCTACATAAGCTATTAAAAGGGCTTCTGCTGATGGCTTCAGGGTTGCGATCCCATTGGGTGTTGGGAGCTTCATAAGGCCATGTGTTGTCGAAACCACCGCATCAAAGGTTGCGATACCCATTCTGCCAATTAGAACATTGTAGCTTGACGGGTACCTGATTACAGAAAAGGTCAGCTCCTCCGTCCTGGATAGGTCCCCATCTCTGAAACAAACGCTTAGGGTGAGCTTCCCCAGGGGATGTACACGTTCTCCTGAGAAACCCACGAGGGAAACATCTGACGGCTTGAGTTTGGACTTGATTTCTGGGCTTAGTGACTCGAAACACCGTTCGTACATTACTTCTGATGAGGCACCTCCGTCCATGTACACTCTGTCTATTGGGAAACCATCCAGTTCGGCTTCCACTATTACAGGGGTAATGATCAATTCATCTGGAGCAGGAGGGAGGCAGATGTATTGCTTGTTCCAGGGCTCGGTCCGAGCCCTCTTAACCTGCTGGTCTCCCTCGTATCTGATCATGTTGACCTCTTTGTCCTTCCTCCCCTAATCTTTCCTTCCTTTGATGTCCTTGATCAGGTGAGCCAATTCTCCGGACTTAACGGCCTCTTCTATTTTCTTCTTTAGCTGGTAACAGTTGTTTGTGTGGTGTCCGGTGTCATTGTGGAAAGCACAATGCTTGCTGGTGTCCCTCTTATTGGCGGGCTTAGACAAGGGCCTGGGAGGTCGGAACGTGTACTTGACCTCCTCAGTGGAGAGTATCTCCTGAGGGGTCTTAGTTAGGACTGTTAACACATGCCTCTCTTTTTCTTGATTTCTTCCAGGTCTGGGAGACCGTCGTCTTTCCTCATTCCTTCTTGACTCGAATGGTCTTCCAGATCGTCTCTTGTTGTAGGGTTGGAAGTTGGCTCTTCGGGAGCTTGTCGAGCTGTCTCTCCAACTTCCCCGATCCTGTTTCCTGGTATCCTGCCGAGTGAGAGCTTCTTCTCCTCGAAGGAAGGCTTCCGCTCTCTCAAAGGCTTCTTCCATGGTTTGGGGAACATCTTCATGAAACCTTCTCAATAACTTTTTAGGGCGGATGGCCCCCATGAATCCCGATACTCGAATCTTTTCTGTGGCTCCACTATATTGCAAACCTTCCCTCTTGTATCTCTCGATGAAACTGCGGAGATCCTCATGTTCCCCCTGTTGGTTTTGGTACAGTATAGAAGCATCTTTAGTGCATTTTCTCAGGGGATTGAAGTTCGAGGTGAAACTTCTCCTTAGGTCATCAAAGGAGGAGATGCTACGGGCAGGGAGGCCACAAAACCATAAGCGGGCCGGACCTACCAATGTTTGCATGAACATGTGGCAACACTCAGCGTTGTTCCATTTCTCCACAGTGGCTGCCCCAGAAAAAACGTTCAGATGGTCGTCGGGATCCTCGGTCCCGTCGTATGTCTTCACGTTAGCTGGCATTTTGATCTTGTTGGGGAAGTCAAAATGTGCTATGTGTTCGGCGAAACATTCTAACGACTTGGGACGGTATGGCTCAGAGGGGGTAGCCTCAGTTCGGGTTTCTGTTGCGGAGGTTTGAACCAGGGGTTGGGGAATACCTGTCCCATGACCTCCGGGAAGAGACGTTGCTGGTACTTGGTTTAACGGAAGTGGGTACTGCCATGGGTACCCTCCGTGCCATGTAGGGAAATATGGCGGTATATATGGTGCATGTTGAGGTTGGGAGTAGTTGGGGTACATTGCTGCTGAAGAAGTAACTGGTCCCCCAACGTAACATCCGGTTTCTGCCAAAGAGGTGGCAACTGCACTACTTGCCAGGGGCAGGGTCCTCAGAGCTTCCGCAAAGGAGAGAGGTGTTGAGGACGACAAGGACACTTGTGTGGCTTCCACCAACTGTCTTGTCGTGTGTTCCTGGACCCCGGGAGAGAGTATGGTTCTGCTAGGACCTTCCCCTGAAAGAATACCTCCCTGACTATTCAAATAGGGGTGAGGATTCGTGTCAATACGTTGGGTTATTGGGGAGGTAGTGGTGCCCCATAACGGAGGAGAAGGTGAGAGGGTAACGGTAGGTTCTTCGTCGTAAGACAACCTGACCTTCACACCCCTGGACCTTTCCTCTCGTACATAACCATTCAAGAGGTCTCGGAGTTGCAAGAAGTTTCTTCGTACTCCCTCCGGGGTGATGTCCATTCGTTCAATAGGTAACAACAAGTCATCTCTAGGAGACGAATAAATAGCCCTTGAGGCTGGTGGTGTTTGATAATTGAGCATATCTCTTAAAGACGGTTCGACGTGTGGTCCGTCCGTTCCAGGTGTTTCATGGCCTGCAGCGTCACCGGAAGTGTGACTGCTGACCGGAGTTTCTTGAAGACCCCCGTCTTGGTGGTTATCTCCACCGGTCATCACAAAAGAAGGTTACTTAGGAACAAATGGGACTGAAGAACTTTCAACAGCTTTGTTCAAAGTAGCGACAGCCCCACGGTGGGCGCTACTTGTTGCTACAACAAGGAAAATGACCGGGATTAGGTTATGAGATGTTTAGGTTTATATGTTAAAGGTATGTTAGGTTAAGGTTATGATTTAGGGGATCCTCCAGCTCCTGGAATGGACCTGCACAAGGTAACAGACACCGTTAGCCTTAACGCAGGAAGGGGTCTCCTGCGTTTGGACTCCGGCGTGAGAATAAGTATGTATTCTTTTGGAGTGATAAAGTAGAGAGTATGAGAGTAAAAGGAGTAGTGAGAAGTGTGTGTAGAATGCATACCCAAGGGTCTCCTTATATAGGCAATAGAAATCTGCCCGGGAGCTCCCTTACGGTAGCATCCTTACTATATCTGGCCATGGTTGACTCTCTTTATGCTGCCAGCAGTGAGACTTTGCCATTTTAGTGCATTTTCAGCTTTTACTATTTCCTAGGCAGGCTTGGAGCTGTGTGATATTTTGTTTTATGCCAATAGTAATAAGCCAAAGCACCTTTTTATATTTCCAATGTTTTTACTGTTCACTTTCTGCTGCATAGCTACCGTATGGCAGCCATGCTGCCTTATGTTAGCTGTTCAGCTCCAAGAAGTCCAACAAACCTTAATACTTTTTACTTTGCTTTATTTTCTTGACAAGGGTTTAGACGTGGTCGTTTTAGGATCCACGTCATCAGTCAGCGTCTTTTATCTACGGTTTACCGGGTCCCATGGATGCTTCTGCATGTTCACGTTTTTCTTGATTCTGTTTTAATGTTGCTTTACTTTATTTTCTGTTGGTGTTGCTGTTTTTTTATTTTTACTTTTATGCTCTCTGTTAGGCTTTCGAACAGATTCCTATTGCTATTATAGGTTAAATGGTTAATGGCACTTGGATTTGGGTATGACTATAACAAAAGCGAGAAACCAAACATGTCATAAAAATTAAGTTTGGTAGTTCTTATATGAAATATGGCCCAACGCGCTATAAGGAATATCACTAGTTTTAGTAAATAAAAGGAATAAAAGTTAGTCACGTGCAAAAGGCATGAGGACAGCCGGTCAGGTGCATCCATGCTCTTCAGTTTCATTTCATCTGTCAAATTTCACTTGCGTCTCGCGTGCGGTCGGTCCCGCAGCCGGCTCCGCTTATTATAGTACGTACCGTTATCTAACGGCCGTTAAATAGGGAAACGGTATTGTACCGTCCAACATACTGACATACATGTGGTAACGGAAAGGGTTACCCAACGTTTTGTTGACAACACACATCTCAAATGGTATATCTATTCATGATCATGATTGCTACATAGTGGGTGAAAGTCTTTCTTTATCAACTTTTTCATTTTTTTTTCTTTGGTTTATACAACAAAAATATCAATCTCATAGGAAAACTTTGATGTGAAATCAAATATGTAACATTTTTTTATGAGTTAGTTAAGTTTATAAACTATTTTCTAAATTGTTTTTGATGATTTTGTATTTCAATTAAGTTGTAGGTAAGTGTGTTTTTCATGTAAATTACATATACATGTTAATTGACATGTTTTTGTAGTAGCGACTTAACGAAAAATTTAGATGAAATAGTTTGAAAGAGGCTGTATAAAATGTGACCCAGTAGAAATTCTAGATTTTTTTCCATAAAGACTTAACGTCTAAGCCACTTGAAAAAGTTTGACGTGAAATCAAATTCAAAAGTGTTTTTTATGATTTTATTTTGGTTATAGTATTTACACACTATCAAAATTATTTGCACCCCCGTACTATATGTTGCGTATAAGGCGGGCTATACACGGCGTATAAGGATTGCATAAACTTTTACACGTTTTTAATCCCTATCAATCAGAGACATGTCAAGGACCTATATGCCGCATATAGGCCTATTATAGGAACCATTCGTATATAAAATAAAAATAAACAATTTTATTACCATTACAAAAGAAATGAAAGCAAAAATTACAATAAAGATTGCAACTGAAATAAACTAAAATACAAGAAAGGAGTAGAAGTAGAATAACGTGGTTGAAAATCCTGTTGAACATGAGGCCCTTAAAACAAATTACGAGTCTATTACGAGCTCGTTTTGTTTCCCAGGGTACAACAACCAGAGCAGTTGAACTTGTTGGTGCATTTCTGTGTGACAACAACTTACTAGATAGAATAGCTAATAGATAGCCGTTTGTATAACGTGTAATCGTCTTTATTGTAATTAGCGAACTTGGTTGATAGGTTTATTGTAACATGCTTGGTGTTGTTATAAGTCAAACATGATAGTTTTTTGTGTATTACCCTAGCGAACAAAGAAGTTAGGAAACAAAGAAGATAGTACCTTGAAGAATTTGAAGAAAAGAAGAAGAGATTGCTGGAGAGTTTTTAGAGAAGTGTTGGTTATTGGTGTGTCTCCAAAACAAAGGACTTCTTTGTTTTTATAGTGGAGTCTTGAGTCAGATCAGTCAAAGGAATTTAAAACAAAAATTAAAGTGCATTAAATGTCTTTAATGTCGTTTAATTATGTTTTGAATCTTGAGTCAAAATAGTAAACCGAATTAAAGAGCTTTGAACGTTTTCAATGCCTTTTAATTTTCTCTTGGACTGTTTGACTTGTCTGTTACATCTTTACATCTTACATAATTTGACTGTTCTGCGGGTCCGCGCGACACAAGAATCTTGTTCTACGTCAGAAGCGGATCAGATCTGCAGGTCTGCGCAGAACGTCTTTACGTTCTATGTCACACAAAAGTAGTTCGACGCAACTTGCCTTTTCTCGTTCTACGCCAAGCGGATTGGCACCCTCGTGCCCACCTGGAATCCTCCACGCAGACCAGGACGCCCCCTGGTCTTCCGCGTGTACTCGCGCACCACACCTCACCCAGCACTTATTCATCATAGCCCAAGTACTTGACCACAGGCCTGCATTAAAAAAAATACTAAGGAGGATCTCAAGCGGCTCGCGGTGATGCATGTGTGCGAGTGCAAGTGCGAGTTAGAGTGCTCCGCACCCTTCGCGAATCCACTAGTGTGTGCTTCCATGAAACATTATGGAAGGAGAGTTCTCCCTTATAAACTTCTCCAAGTATTGTCTCTAAACCAATGTGGGACAAGTTCCACTCGCCCACTTCAACTTCCAATTTCCAGCTTTGAATGCTTCATTTACCAAACTTTGAGCATCGATATCTCACAACATAGAATATAAACCCACAAAGAAATATATAAATAAACCTTAGTTTCAATTATATATTTTAGTCCAAATTTTGGAAAAACTCATTTCCTATATTTGTGAAAATACTCTTTTCACCCATTTTTCCAACAATCCCCCACATGAATGGAGATTGATCCGTTCTTCCAAGTTTCAACGATACAATTCGACAGTTGAGCATTGTAGGATAGGTAGGTGTCTCCTTTGAACCTTCCTTTGTGAACCATACTTAGCCTACTAGCGATATGTAGATGTCGCGTCTTTGAACATACCCCCATTTGTGTAAACGACAATACACTTCACACAACACTCTCCCTGGTTAGCGAACCCCTCATTGTTGTGTCCTTTTATGGTCATGGAACACTATCCTTGTTTTGCGAGAGCTCTAGGATTTGTGTATCCCCACAAATCCCTTCGAAGCGACCCTACTTCTCTCTAAAATAGGTGATTCCCGTGAATCATTAAAAGCAACAGTTATATTGATTTACACAACCATTAACTTCAATTTGCTTAACCTCACCATCATGTCACTAATTAGAATGGACTAGGAAGTATATACTCCCTTTATTTAGTGTTGGGGTTCCCCCCATAGTGACTCCCCTTGGTCATATGATTAAGTTTGCCTATTGAACCTAGATCTTGGGATATCCAGTCAACTAGGTTAGGTTTCCCCCATATTCCCTTTTTCCAGGGGCTTTAGTCCCATTCCTCTTGACGACTTATATACTAACTCTTCTTAAGCCTTCCGTTAACAGGTCCGCAATGTTATCTTTTGACTTCACATAGTCAATCGTGATAACAACCGTTGAGAGTAGTTGTCGTATCATTTTATGTCTATGTCTAATGTGCCTCGATTTGCCATTATACATTGAGATTTGAGCTCTACCATTCGCCGATTGGCTGTCACAATGTATGTAAATAGCTGGCAATTGTTTTATCCATCTTGAATTATCTTCCAAAAATTGACGTAGCCACTCTGCCTCTTCTCCCGATTTATCTAAGGCGATAAACTCATATTCCATTGTGAATATGGCTATAATAGTTTGCTTCGAAGACTTCCAAGCTATAGTTGCACCCCCAACTGTAAACACGTAACCACTTGTTGATTTGGAATCTTTTATATCTGAAATCCAGTTCGCATCACTGTATCCTTCAATCATTGCTGGATTGTGGTGCGGGTAAAATGCAGTCCATAATCCCGTGTGTATCTTATGTATCTAAGCACCCTTGTTATACTTTTCCATTGTTCACCACTTGTATATCTACTTAGCCTACTTACCGCGTATGCCATGTCAGGTCTAGTACATGTCATTAAATACATTAGACTGCCTATGATTCTTGAGTACTCTAACTGAGCAGCACCCTCGCCTCTATTTTTATTTTGATGGTGGGTGGTATCAATCGGAGAACGGGCTACAGCCATGTCTCCCGACTTGAAATTTTCAAGACTCTTATCCACATAGTGAGATTGACTTAGAACAAGACCATTTTGGGTTCTAATGATTTTTACACCAAGAATCACATCCGCTAGACCCATGTCTTTCATGTCAAATCTCGCTTTTAATATGTCTTTAGTGGATTTGATCATTTTATCATTACTCCCAATGATAAGCATATCATCCACAATGGTGGCGGTTAGGGCGGATGAGGCAGTTTTAGCGGCATGGGATGCTCGTTCCGCTTTGTTTGTTTCAGTTTGAACTAACTTAGACCGAGCATTATAAAACGAAAGTTAGGGGTCTTGGTTTTGAAGGATTGTGGATATACCTTCGTATTGCTCATTAAAGCCCGCAAGCAACTGTAGGACTAACCGGTCATTGTGCACCGGTGCATCGACGTTGGCTAGTTGATCCGCCAAGACTTTCAAGGCTTGGCAGTAAGCCGTCATGCTAGGAAATCTGTCCAAGCGTGTGTTAGAGAACTTGTTCATGAGGTGAATTTCTCGGGCACTTTTGTTGTCATGAAACAAGTCTTCTATGGTGACCCAAGCTTCATGGGCATTTGAGATGTTGTTGATAATAGTGTGTAGTAGATCGTTTGAGATCGTACTATAGATCCATTTTAAAAAAATGGCGTCTAATCGATCCCAATCGTCCACTGGTTTTTGTGATGATTCGGCTTGGGTAGGATCTGTTGGCAGGGGCCTCGGTTTTAGATGGTCTTCAACCATGAAGGCTTTACAATGAAGTTTAAACAACGTAGCTCATGAGCCGTATTGTGAGGACTCGATCTCAAGAACTATAGGAGCGAAATTCTTGATGTTGGACACGGTTGTGGTGGGATGAATCTTGGATTCAACCGTAAGAGATGGGATAATGGTAGAGGATTGTGTAGGAGATGTCATGGTGGATTAGTGATGGTATGCAAAGCAAAGAGGAGGGCAGGATAACCGACTGATGAGGCAGCCGAGAAAGAAGATGTGCGGCAGGGTTAAGAGGATCGAAAAGAAGTGGAGGGGAGGGTAGGGTTTCTAGTCTTTGATACCATAATATGATTGAAACCTTACCCTCTATGTATTTCATTATCACAATATATAATACAAGGCTATTCCACTTAATATGGAAACGATATATACTATAATTACAATATTTAATGTGGTTGACTATTGACTATGCTCTATTAGTATGGCCAAGAATGAGTAAGAAAGAAAGCACACGGATCGACCTTTAGGGGCGACGGCTTTGGCGGCGACTTGGAGCAATAGCGGCGACTATGACGCAGGTCACCGCTACTAAAGTCGTCGCCCCTAAAGGCTTAATTTCATTTAGTGATATACAAATAATTAAATACCCAAAATTATACATAAATTAAATAAGAAACCAAAAATTCTTACACAAGTTTTAGAGAAAAACTAATAAAAATTCAGAACCTACTTGTAGCACTGAAACTTAATAAAAACATTGCATGGTGAAGACTCTAAACACTAGTATGGCAGGTTGTGTTTTTTAACTGACGAGTTTACTCTTCAATACTTTAATGAATAAAACATAAGAATATCCGTTGTGGAAGGCGCGAGCGGCATTACGCGAACGGAGCACCGGTGTTCACCTCTAGCCACAACAGCTCCACGCAAACCCCGGCGCCAGCGAGCACAAGTGACGGTGGTCGCGTGGGCTAACGGGAGAAACTGACCTTTGTTCGCGCCGATGCTCACCTCCAGCCATAACGGGGTCAAGTGATCGGGTTCCTTGAGATTCACGTTGGTGGCTCGTGTCCGATCGCTCGCGGCTTCACAACGGACGGGCTAAAGGAGGCAATAAGACATCAAGTGGGCTGTAAATTATAAATGGGCTTAATTTTATAATAGCCCATATACACACATTTTTAAAAATATTTTCTTGCATTTTCATCTTCGCCATCTTCAATTATACTTTTCGTATAGTAACATACTCAAATAACAGTTATATATAACTACTCTCTGCCAAATAAAACTCACTCTTTATTCTTCTGTCTTCATTTAAACTATTTGATGGAGACAACCTACAACGGTCCAACTAAAACAAAAATTCTTTTTTAAATATCTTGATTAACAAAAGTTTTGGTCGACTGGAGGGTCAAGGACCTTGCTGAACTCTCCTGTATTTCTAACGGGTTGTATTATTTCGAGACCCACTTTTCTTATTTCGACATCCCCTATATGATGTGTATAGGCCACTATGCATCATATAGGGGTAGATCGTTTCTTCATGCTAGAGAAGTAGACAACAAACTGATCTGCCTTTCAAGACCATGAAAGCTCTTTCAACGTCCGTTCGTGCAGCTTTGTGTGCTTTTTTTTTTGTATTGACAACGTTTTACATTGTTTTTAAGAGGATGTGACTGTATTTTGGCTTCACTACATTTGCCTTAATAGGGTATATCCCATCCGCAAGATAATAACCGAATCCATGTTGGACTCCATTTACCACAAACAGAAGTGAGGGGTGGATCTATCCATATAATTATCGAACAAATGTGATCTTTCGAGGACGTTGGTGTCTTTGTTTAATCCAAGGGATCTAAAAAAACGCATGCCAAAAACACAAATCTTAATATGCCACCTCTTCAAGCATTATCGTCCGAATATTATAATCACCCTTCGTGAATTGACCTCACCATTCTCATGGACAGTTATTCCTAGGCCAGTGCATACAATCTGTATGAGGATCGATTTGTCTAAAACAATAGGTTTGATCAAACAAGTCTACCAATTCAGGTGCGGAATCCCTGAATCAGTTACGAAATGATAATATAATCAGCAAAACACACAAATCACCTTTAACGTTCCTCTTTCATTCATAAACATAATTGATAATCTTTACAAAACCTTGTTTATAATGATAAAGACTCAAATCAGACTCTAACAAAACCCTAGGGAGAAAACCAGATCGAAAGAGGAAACAAATGACCAAAACTTAACTTGAAAATGAAAAACAAACTATTTATAGACCTGCACATTCGCCCCTTCGTAAGGTCGAATGTGCAGGTTCGCCCCAAAGTTTGGGCGAATAAACACAACTCCCTACAAACCTCTCCCTTTGACCTGAATCCTCTTCCTTCGACCAATTAACGTCACCTTCAACCCTTTATATTCCACTTTCGACTACGCTTTTGGCAAAACAGAATTGTATGTATAATCCAATATCACTAGTCGCAAAACGTGTATCAACAAACTCCCCCTTGACTATTGCTTGGATTGCTTTTGCCTTAACATCCCAAGCGAAACAACCCAAGCGAAACACAAATATACCACACATTTGTACTTCGAAGCCTGTTCGCTATCCTTCTTTTCACAGTAGATTGGGTTGTAATACAGCATAATAATGTCTTCATAAGAACAGTTTATCAACCACATCGGATCAAAAATGTGTATCTTCTTGAAATCATTCTTTCCATCCTTCAACAAGAAAATAGCTTCTGCGGTCTTCCAGTCATAGTACCACCACATAAAATCTTTTGAAAAATGTTGTGGAATAGGCATCAAAGGTATATGTTTTAACACAGTCGGTGGTTTGTACTTCAAAGTAACCTTGTTCAACCCCGTTATCTGATCTTTCTTCTTGTGAACAATCCTCTTCGGATACCGTGGGGTGAACACATCCCATTTTGTTCTGCTCTCTCTAGCCATGCGATCTGCAAAGTAGCCAACTGCATCGTGGTTCACAGTTGCACCTGACAGTGTATGTCGGCAGACATCGCGTACAACCTAATAAGGTAGTGTTTTGATTTCATGGAATCTATCAAAATACAGAATTTCCTTTTCCCACTTAACTGCAACACACCTTAGTTGTCTTAGATACTTCCACCCGAGAGCTCTTCCTTTAAACAGTTCGTTATGGAACTTATAGAAACCTTCATGAATCTCAGTCTTCGGTCGGTTGGCTTCTTTCTCTTTTAGCTTCCTCAACAAGTTTTTCAGATCGTCAGATTGTTCAACGTTCGGTTTCTGACTCTCTGAGTTCTTGAAGACTTCATCAACGAACTTCTTACTCTTTTCACGTGCAAGTTTCTCAGCTTGGCTTAACAATTCTTCAGAAAATTCAGGAAAAGCAGAATCCTGATTGTCTTTAAAGTACTCTGGATATTCCTCACTGGTAATATCCTCTATCTCAACATCTTCAAACACTGGAGTATCTCTATCATCAGAGTGATTTCCTGCTTCTTTCTTAGGAATATTTGGAATCTGATTTTCACTCATCAACTCTTCAAGAGATTTCCCAACTTGTTTAGCCAGTCCTTCAAGTATTTCTTTAGAAATTGATGCAGAAACTTCACCGTCTTCAAGATCAGGATCATTATACTCAAGCTCGAATCTCATTTCATCTGATTCAAATATTTCAGGAAACTTTCCTGTTAGCTCAATCGTCCAGACTTTCTTTGTCAACATCTGGCGATATAACTTTTTGTCCTCATCAGATAAAGATCTGATCTTTTCGTTCCAGAAAATATCATCATCATCAGTGTTACCACCAGGAGCCTTCGAACTTGATTCTCCTGCATCTTTACCTGTATCTCTCTTCTCACACTTATACTTATCAGTGTCATCATCATTGTCATCATCATCATCATCATCGTTTGCAGAACTATATTATCTCCAGAATCATCTCCCGAACCATCTTTATCATCACCATCCTTCTTCTCAGGAGCATCACCGGCATCCTGTTCTAGATCCTCATCATCTTCTTCATCTTTCTCTGACTCAGATGGTTCAAAATCAACAAGCTCTTCTTCACGTTCTTTATCTTCCTCTCCTTCTTTCAACTGAGGAGATTTTTCATAAAGATCATCAATTAGCTTCCTAAGCCCTTTATTATCTTTCTTCACTTGCTTGTTTTCAAGTTTCAAAGCAATGAATCTTCTAGTATTTCTCTGTTCATGCTTTAACAACTTCTGATTCTCATTCTGTAGTAGTTTAATCTTTGCTTCTAACTCTTCCTGATTCTTATGTGAAGATTCAACAATATCCAACATCTTTCTATCATTCTTTCTCAACTGATCAATCTCTTCTTGTTGCTGGTTAATAATTTTCATCATCTCTGTCAGCTTATGGTTCACTGCATTCATCACATCATCAGATACAGTAACCTTTGGAGTAGAAGCCTCAACAACTGGAGTCTTTTTCTTCAACTTGTTTAAGACTCTTTCCATAGCATCATTGAAATCATTAGTTGGAACAATAGTTTTCTCAGTAGCAGATGTCTTCTATTTCTTTGTTGCTGGGGATGTTACGGGAGTAGCAGATTTAGAGCTAGACATCTCTGGAACTTTCTTTCCTGCAATTAGAATTTCAACTTCTTTCGCTCTCCTCTTCATTGGCTTTTCAATCTCATCAGCCTTTGATTGCTTCTTGTACATGGGCTTTTTCTGGTTTTCACCAATCATTGGTGATCCACTAAAATCTTCAGCATCCATGCCAAGACTCATATCTATATCGTCCATCACAATCGGACTCTTCAATATCTGCTCTTTTAAAGTCTTGTTGAGACTTTCAGATTCACCAGCCACAGTGGCCTTGGGCTTGGTTTTCTTCATAGTCTCATCAGCAGAATCCCACCTCTCATCTTCCTGAGTCTCTTCCGAATCAATCGACTCTTCATCAACCAACAATGTCTTGGTTTTACCAGACTTTTTCTTCCTAGCCATGGTTTTATGCCTCTTAGGTGCAGATGGTGCTGTTTCTTCAACAAGTTTAGCTTTTCCCTTCCCAGACTTAGCACCCACATTTAGCACTTGTCGCTTTCTTTTTTGCTTCAGGATTCACATGGAATAAAGGATCATCATTGTCAGATTCACTATTTGCATTCCTTGCCTTATCAACACCTGGATCTTGATAATCAGGATTAATCAAGTGTCCAAACAGATTCTTGAAAGGTGGTCTTTCATTTTCAGGAACACCTTTATAACCTTTCATCCTGACCAATGTACTCAAACTCATATGATCTTGAATGACAAGCTGTGTTGGATCTTTCTTCAACTTCCTATACTTCTGATCAAAAATCATTTGAAGAAATCTGGGATAAAGTAGAAACTTCTTATTCTTCAAACCTTTTAATGGTTCAAGCATGTGATCCAATATCATCCCTGATACATTGAACGGCTTATTCAGAATAAGAGCTACCATCAGCGAACTAATGCTCTTCCTCATTACATCGTAACCACCACTAACGGAACCGAATACATGCAACATCACATGAGCCAAGTATTTAAACTGCGGACACAGTTTACCCTTGTGTAAGGCTCCAACTGTGATTGGTTCGTTGTACTTCATTCTTAAAAAGCACTTCCTTTGTTCAATCCATGATAAACATCTTGGATCAGTCGGCTTGTCTTTCAATCTCAAAGCTCTGCGAATATCACCTTCTGTCACAATTTCCAGATCCCCCTGAATGTTGCTAACAATTGCAGTTTGATTATCCCAAAAGTCCATCCTTGCATTCTTCCAAAGTTCTTTCTGATGATCTTTGTAAATAATTGCAGGTGCGGTAATCGCATCAACAACTCGGCTACGCTTCAAGAACTCTATGATTCCAGTGACTTCTGTATGCTTCTTGACATCGCCAAGAAACGCACAGCAATTGTGAGCTTCTTCAAATGGTAATTCTTCCTCGAGCTTCTTTCCGGCAGCTTTATCTGATGATCCTGCTGGAATATCAATGTTTTGAGGTTCTGCCATTTGAAAATCAGCAAAAACAAAATATGAAAATTCATTAAAAACGAACAAAATACACAAAATTGAAATTTTGGTTTTTGGAAGTCCACCTTCGACCAAACGTGGGCTCGAATATGAAAAATCCAGGGTTCGAATGTGGAAATTAAGGTTCGAATGTGGAAAAGTTGATTAAAAATGTTCATTCGACCTTTATTCCTCCTTCGACCTTATGAACTAGTCTCCTTCGACCGAAAAAGTCACTTTCGACCTTTTTTTGAACGGTCGAACTAGACTGTTCATATGCCAAATTTTTAGATTTCAATTTTGGCCATTTAAACATGTCATTTTCATTTGTTTGCCTTCTAACATGACCGATTAACCATTATCAACCATCAATTGCATCAATTGTTTAGTTATTGTTTGTTTTTCCCCAAAATCTAGGGTTTCACAGTTTTAATCAATCAATTGGTCAATGTAATGTGATTTAAACCCTGATTTTGTAATACTCTCCCCCTAAAACACACAATGACTGAATCCTAATAAAAATTGCAACTATAACAGTCTCTAGATCATCAAACGATTCAGTTCTAGGGTTCGAACACAGTTTTAATCAATCTGACTTCATTCCTTGTCCATTACCTATGATTTTGATATGGAAATGATCAGAAAAGTGTAAGGATTAACAATATAAGATCTAGAAAAATCAAGCAACAAGGTGTGGTTATCTGAGAAATTTGAAAAAATTTTGAATGAGAGTTCGAAAGTGCAGAAGTGTATATATAGGCTCCACATTCGACCATTTTACTTGGGCGAATGTGAAACTATTTCCACATTCGACCCTAATTAAAGGCTCGAAGGTAGAAACAGGGTTCGAATTTGTAAAATACACATGAACACTCACATTCGACCGTCTTAAATGTAACACCTCGAAGTGTTACGGGTCTCTTAAACGGGTCGGATCGTACCCGACCACCCAATTATTTAATAAATTATTTAAGTTCGAATCTTGCGATCAAACGTTTTTATCAATTTTTATAAATAATAATTATTGAATTTTTAGTATCTCGGTGAAACGCTCATTATCTACTATTTAATCGTTACCAAACGTTTCTTATTTCATTGGTTATACCCGTTACCAAACACCCGAGTCCCAGTTATTATCCCTGTAACCAAACACCCCTTATTGTAATTATCTTTATAAACTCTCCTCTCTCTCTCTCTTGGGCGGAACAGACAAACCACACACACATGTGTGTGTGTTTCAGAGAGCAGCCACACACCGCCTCCTTTCCGGCGAACCTCCGGCGCCGCCGCCGGTCGCCGCCGTCGTCTTCTTGACTTTCTCCGGTGATCTCCTCACCTTCTGTCTTTGTCACCAATAAATAGCAACCCTTCCTCTCCTGTCCCGACAATATAACCAGCCGCCGCCGCCACCTTCCTTCTTGCTCCGGTAAACCCTTCCTTCATAACCAATAACCTCCAATCGATCCCATAGTCAGCTGTGACCCCTCGCCTCATCTGTTCCGGTGACATGTTCCTCTGTTTCTGTTCCAAATCATACCCGATTACCTTTAATCTGTTCTGAATCAAACCCAACCCGATCCTTTGTTCTTCCTCTGTTCCGATAATAATAATAATAAACCGGCAATCCACTAGTCAACCAAACCCAACCTAATATAACCTATAAACCACCCTGTTCATATCTTAGTTTCTATTAACGAAGCCGGACAGTCACCGGATATGCGCGGTTGCACGCATCATGTTTATTTGCCAGTTTTGTATATTTTTGAGTCGTTTAGATAGTATTTTTATTAGTTTTAGGTCTGTACTCTATTATTTTAGTATTGTATATATTTTATTACATGTTAGTTGTTTTTACTATTAATTTGTTTATTTTATATTTTTGGTAGGTGATCACATAGAGCGGGGCTAAAACAGTACAAATTATAATCCAGACCCGAATACCCGAGTCAAGAGCACGGGGTCATAATACCATTTATAATAATAATAATAATATATAATATATTTTAATAATAATAATATAATAACAATAATAATACTAGACCACATCTTGCACAAAAAGAAAAGAAAGGAAAATGTGCAAGAGGTCACAAGCCCAAGGCAGCCCATGAATTGGAGGGTTTTATTATTTGGATGTGGAGGATTTTAGTCGGGGAGTTTTTTAGGGGGCGGATCCAATTTTCTTGGAGGAGAGATCGAATTTTCTTGGGGATTTTTATTATTCTTTAGGCATCGTAGAGGAAGAGGACACGCACGATTAGGGGGAGCAGACAGAGGTCGCAGCACAAGAAGGAGATCAAAGATGAAAGAAATCAAGCTCCATGGCCATGAGTGGCTAATGCTTTTGTATCACATTAGGGATGTAAACTTTTGTAGATCTAGGGTTAAACAAATTGGGTATTGTTCTTAAACTATTGAATATGTTTTTGTGTGTTTGAATTAACTGTGTTGAATTATGATTAACCTTATGTTGAACTCATTTTAGTTAATTGATCTTGTGCCAATTTCTAATGATATGAACATGGTTCCTTGCTTTAACACAAACATAGGATTGTATGTTCTAGGTAATGAAGTGTAGTTTATTCTATCTTCGATATTAATAAAATTTGACACCTAAGCCTATTGAGCAATCACTCCGTTAACACCAATCACATTACTATTGTTTACCCATTTGTGAAATCCCTAGTATTCAATTGTTGAAACCCTAGTGTGATCTTTTTAATTAAATTGTTTACAACCTATATTACTTTTTACTCTTACAATATTCAAGTTTAATATAATAAACAAAACTCTTTCAGTCAATTCTTAAATGAACCTAGTACAACCTTCATAAGATTTCTAGCAATCTTCATAAGAAATTCCATTTAATCAACTAAAATATTATCCACTAACCACACGCTCCTCTGGATTCGATACCCTACTTACCCTAGCTACCTAGGTTAATTAGGTTTTGTATGACTCGTGATGACTGGCTCATCAATGGTTCATTTTTCTAAGGTGAATGTGTCCCATCCTCCTATGCCACATAATAGATTCTTTTTCTGTTGCCTTGGAGAGGAAACACGTTACTTGGCCTTGAGTTGTCATCGCCTTTGACATGTCGAGAATGCACAGATTATTCACTCTCGGTGCTTTCAGCATAATCCACTCTTTTGGAAGTACAAAACCGGGTTTGAGTATGTTGCAAGATTTGTCATCAAAGAATACAGAAAACTGTTTATCGTAGATTTGCTGACACTAAGCAGATTAAAGTCGATCTGTTTCACATACGAGATCTTCTCAAAACTCACAATACCATTACTCACACTACCCTCCATAGTAATGTAACCTCCTTTGTTCCCAGCAAATGCTACATATCCGCCATTGATGTTTCTAATGTCGAACAGCAGCGACAAATCCCCTGTCATGTGACTAGAAGCTCCACTATCAACAATCCAGAGTCTGCTAATAGGGCCAGTTGAAGCTCCCTGCACATATCAAGTAAAGAAATCAGTTCTTTCGGGGGACCCAAGCCTGCTTGGTCTTGGGTCTTTGAACATTTTGTTTCAAAGATTCTTTTTCACTATCAATTGAGTTCAAATTGACCTTTTTCTGATCAATCAAATTCTTTTCACTTTCAGATTTTTCATTTACTTTTGAAGTTGAAGCACCTTGAGAACCCACCGGTGACCAGAATTGTTCCGAACGTTTCAAGATCCGGATATGAGATTTTGGAGTCTCAGTCTGTTTCTTTACTTCATTCTTAAAGGAAACTTTCTTAGTTACCTTCTTTGATTTAACAGAGACAGGTCCAACCGTTGATTTAACAGCAGGTTTTGGAGAAACCTTCTGTTTATCTACGGTTGAGTTCACCACTGGTTTCTTTAAAGGTTTTTCCATGGCTATCCGGTTACGACAATCACATGCCATTTGACGATTATCCCTCTTTTGAAAATATCGGCTTTGATTATAAAACGGTGCTGGTTGAGGGACAAAACGTCGTTGTGGATAACAATGATTGTCAACTGGACTTTGATATTTCTGCTTCACTTCAACCTCGTGTCTCTTATGCCTTACGTACGGGCAGTGAGCAAGTAAATGCCCTCTCTCCCCGCACTTAAAGCATGCACGGTATTCTTCAAACACGTTCTTGGCGTTCGACTTTGCATAAGTAGTGATATGAAATTGGTCATCCACACACCTTCGTCTTAAACTCTCAGGAGCTGGGTCCTTTGAGTAAGTCGGCTCAAGAAAACTGTTCGCCTTTTCCTTTGGCTTTATAAACTCGGTGACATGAACCTTAGGTTCTTTAGGAACATCCAAATAAATTTTCTTTAAGATCTCTGGAGGTACATCATTTGTTCTCTCGTGTTTTGGGAACCAAATGGTACTCTCCTGCCAGATTTTCTCAATCTTGGAGTAATTGGCAAACTTAATTGGATATTCCTCGTCAGAAATAATCTTATCGGATCCTTCCATCCGATAAAATACTTTGACGGGTTTGTCACTCGGTTCATTCATTTCAACTTGCTTAACTGACTGATTCACTTGATGAGCGTTAGCCATTGGATGTGAAATCTGAGAAGGTGATACCGGTTCATTGGTAATAATGTGATTTTCAATGGGTATATCACTCGCTTTCTCAGATATTTCATCATCCGAATCAGAATCATCAGTTACTGCAGTTACCCCCTCATTGTTCACTCCCAAAATTAGTCTAACATCGGAATTTGGATCCCCAACACTGGAAGTGTTAAATTCATCATCCGATGTAGAATCAGATTTTACTGAACTCTCCGATGTTATAGAATGTAAAGTGTGATTTTCAAATAACACGGGAGATGGAACCGCCTTGTAGTTTGCACTACTCGGTTGTGAGGGTTCTTCAATAATATGATCAACAACGTAAGCAATATGTTTGTAACTTTCTAGCTTCTTGTTGACCTTTTCAGCAAAGCACTTGATGGTTGCCTTTTCAAGTTTAGTTTCTTCCAATTCATTGATATAACTGTTAATGGCTAATAGTTTTAAAGAAAGTGTTTTCTTCAAATCAGAAATATCCTTTTTGTAACCATCAAGCACTTTATTGAATTCATGTGCTTCTTTGCGATAAGATTGACAATTGAGTCTAGCACTCTCAAGTTGTACCTTGAGTTGCTTGTTCTCTTCTGTCAATCTATCACATGTTCCACAATATTTGTCACTATTCATGTCTATGGTGGAATCAGAACTTACCTGTTTTGGAGGCTCTGTCATCGCCATCAAGGCAAAGTGTGCTTCCTTTCCAGCAAAGAATTTGGAATAATCAATTTTGGTGAAAGCATCATCCACTATGCAAGACTTGCGAGTCATAAGAAAATCAGCTTCGGCTAGAAGTTGATCAATGTCATCATCTAGTGAGTTAACACTAGCTTCAGAATCAGGTTTGCTTTCCGAATCAGAATAAACTGAGTCATGCTCTTCAGGAATATCAGTGACTGTATCAAGAATCAATCCTGGAGTCTTCTCAACAGGAATATCAGCTTCTTCCACCATTTCCTCAATCTTCACCTCATATCTCTTCTCAACCTCCAAAACTTCTTCAACTACCTCCGGCTCCTCCAAATCAATCTTCTGTGCAACACACGCCACATTACCAGCTGTAATCTCTTCAACACCTAGTTGCATCCCAGTCCAGTCAAATCCGTCATCCTTTTGAATTACCAAAGCCTGGTTTTGGTTATCTGGTTGGGTTTGGCTATTTGGTGTGGAAATTGGAATGATAGTTCTGGTTGGATTATGTGGTGTTTGATTTTGGTTCTGGTTTGATGTAGTTGTTTGTCTAACAGAATTGTTTGGTGAGGTGTTCTGTCGTTTTGGTAATTATTTTGTGGTTGATAGTTGGTGCTGTTTTGGCTTTGATAAGATACCTGATTCTGAGATTGACGATTCTGGTAATTAGTGTTGAATGGATTCCTGTTTCCTTGTTGAGCTGCCTGTGTGCACTCTCTCTTGAATGACCTTTCCCACCACAGTTAAAACATGTGACTTTGGCTTTGTTGAAGCCATATGTGGTGTTGGGAGATGTAGAAAGATCAGTTCTACTAGTTTTCTCTATAAACTCAGTCGCTCTTCTCATGACACTAGCAAATGCCCACTGTATGTCAATGAGCTCCATCTCCTCCTTGTCAATTTGAGCATAGTCTTCACTGGTTAGATTGTTGTTACCAATTTGACTAGCTACCAAACCATTATAAGAAGCTACCATAGCAGATACCAAAGCTACATGTTGCTGAGCAACTTCAACAGTGACATTGTTCAAGTTAGATGTCTCCAACACGATTGGGCTTTGATTTGGTTGACTTTGGTTCATTTGAGTAATGTATTGTTGTTGTTGAGGTTGGTTCATGTTAGCTGAATAGCATGCAGCTTGTTGCATTGGTGAAAAAGGTGGAATGTAAGTGATAGGGTATGATGGTGGTGTATAAGATGAGGTTTGAGCTAGATAGTTTATCGGGGTTTTGGTTGGCTCAATAACGCTTGAAACACAAGCAATGTGTGGAGCAACAGAACTACTAGTACTTGAACTAGTCAGAGTTGAAGATGTACCACCATGATATAACTCTGGATTTTGAGGAACTTGTGCCCTTTTTGCTTTCCTCTTCTCTTCCATCTCTTTGTTCTCCAACTTCTGAATGAATTCATTGATGGTCCAATATTGATAGGCATCTTTCTCCTTTAGGACCTCAATGTGTTGATTCCAGTATGGTGGTAATGCATCAGCGAACTTATCCACCAATTTAGACATAGGTATATTAATCTCATAGCTTGACAATTCAGTCAACAAATGGCAATACCTAGGAATCAACTCCTTCAACGTCTCATTTCCCATATAACTAAAATTCTCAAACTCTTTTCTCAACTCTTCTATCCTCAACTTCCTAGTTTTCTCATTCCCATCATGACGATTCTTCAACATATCCCAGAGCTGCTTCGAAGTTGTGCAAGACCCAAACTGATGTAGAAGATCAGTGTTGATAGCCTGAGATAGTTGTGAGAACACCTTCTTCTCCACCGCAAACTTTTTCTTCTCGTCCTCAGCTAAGCTTTCCAATGGTATTGGTTCACCTGTGTTCTCCAAAACCGGTGCTACATAACCCTTAGCTATCATTTGCCATGCCTCAGTGCCTTCCATTCCCATTCCCTCCAAATGAATCTTGAACTTGGTCTTCCATTGATTATAATCCACCATCTCCATTAGCTTTGGTGGACGACTCCCGCTACCTGAAAATAAGTCATGAATTAGTGTAGAAATAGCATTGGTAGTTTGAGAGTGTACCGCAGCTGCTGCAACTCCCCAATAATCGTTCATGGGTTGTTGTGGTGGTTGAGCAACTGTCTGTGGCATCGAACTAGTCATTGCTAAGTAGTTGATCGGCTGAGATGATTGACTAGTCGTCTTCTGTGCTGCTACAGTCCAAGGATCCATCGTCACTTGTTGTTGTTGGAAAGTTCCACAAATTGTCTATGAAATCTGAAACACGAAACACTTAGAAAAATTTTTGATCAGATTCTACGTTCGACCTTTTCTCAATAATCGTGGGTTCGAAGGTGGAAATATTTCAGGTTCGACCCTTTCTAATGACTCGAAGGTAGAATATAACAAACAATCTCACTTTCGACCAAAGTAAACCCACTTTCGACCTCACGTAAGGTCGAATGTACACAAACTGGTCGAATGTACAACAACACACTTAAAACTTCTAGGTCCGACCTTAATAATGACCACGTTCGACCTAAAGTTCTCATATTCGACCTAAAACTCACACTTTCGACCGTTCTCCCCTAGGTTCGACCCTGTCATTTTGAAAAACGGTTATTCTTTGAAAATCAGTTAATTTGACCTCAATTTTTCAAACTTTGATGAATTTTGATGATGTTTTGCAGATTTTTCTTCGGAATTGATTTGGAACAAGTTTAATAAAGAGAATTTTAGATTTTATCCATGTAAACTAGTCCGAATCAATCAATTTTCATCAAAAACCATTATGCTTTGAAAACAGAAAAATTTTGATAAAAAAATAGGTCCAAATCAGCTCAAATATTATCAATTCGTAGTTGTTTGATCCTTATGGCTCTGATACCACTTTGTATGAGGATCGATTTGTCTAAAACAATAGGTTTGATCAAACAAGTCTACCAATTCAGGTGCGGAATCCTTGAATCAGTTACGAAATGATAATATAATCAGCAAAACACACAAATCACCTTTAACATTCCTCTTTCATTCATAAACATAATTGATAATCTTTACAAAACCTTGTTCATAATGATAAAGACTCAAATCAAACTCTAACAAAACCCTAGGGAGAAAACCAGATCGAAGGAGGGAACAAATGACCAAAACTTCACTTGAAAATGAAAAACAAACTATTTATAGACCTGCACATTCGCCCTTTCATAAGGTCGAATGTGCAGGTTCGCCCCAAAGTTTGGGCGAATCAACACAACTCCCTACAAACCTCTCCCTTCGACCCGAATCCTCTTCCTTCGACCAATTAACGTCACCTTCGACCATTTATATTCCACTTTCGACTCTACGCTTTTGGCAAAACAGAATTGTATGTGCAATCCAATAGCACTAGTCGCAAAACGTGTATCAACACAATCTATGCTTGTTTCATTCCATAAAAGCCATGATGTCCCTTTTGTGTCACATATAAACGTTGAATGTCGATGTAAGTCGGTCTAGGAAGAAATTATTTAGAATACATACAAATAACGCCATCGCAAAACTCTTGCAAGCTTTCACATGATGGTCTCCCATATGCAAATAATAATCAAGTAAGTCTGGCGAATTACCATATGCTAGTAATTGTCATATAGCTCAAGTGCACCTTTGTAATTATGTAAAATTCTGATGACCTCTAGCATCACATGTCATTTAAAAGTACGTAAAATTTCTCTCAAAAATCACCTACGATTTGCATAAAGAATTCTTTATCCATTTGAAACCGCCTTCGAAACAATTTGAGTGTGGATTTTTTGAGTGTTAGTAGAAATATTCACTAAGTAGTCGTGCATTCGACACTTTACGGTCGTCTCTAGGAATATACCTAGTAAGAAAATACCGAACTCTATTATATAAATAAGATAAATAACAAATAAGAACAAAATATTAATAATATTATAATAATAAATAAGAGAATACAACATTTTATGACTATTTTTTTTTTGACAAATTTAACACCTTATTGCCGATGACGTGGTGTTTTGAGTTTGGTATATTGATAACGCGGCTACAGTAATAAACACAATGTACAAAAAAAAAAAAGCATGCATAAAAGCTTTGGTAAATATGTATATATATAATTTGGTCTTTGTCGAAGCTTGATGAATCGTACAAATGTGGTATCCGTTCTAGAATTTCGTGTAAGTATATTTTGAGGTTTGGTTAATCCATTGTTATTTATGTGAACGAAAAACAAATTTGATTTGCAGAATTTAGGATAAAATGGATTTTTTTTAATGTAGTAGTTTCATTGATTTTTATAGGATTAAATTATATTTTTATATCTAATATATTATTTTTCATCTCCGTTATCCGGTGTCAAAGTTCAGTGGCATAGCTGTATGTGCGTATTAGGATCGAAAAACAAACAAAGATTGATCAAACAAGTTAGTTTCAGGTGCGGAAACCCTAAAACTATCACAAAGT
Source organism: Ambrosia trifida (assembly GCA_028751855.1). Classification (NCBI taxonomy): domain Eukaryota; kingdom Viridiplantae; phylum Streptophyta; class Magnoliopsida; order Asterales; family Asteraceae; genus Ambrosia; species Ambrosia trifida. Next base: position 91,522,206 of record CM054126.1, read on the forward strand.
AATAATCAAACAGATTCAAACACGCAGATCATCATTTTCAATCAATTTCATTCATAAAACACTTGTTTACACGTGGAATAATGATTACAATCAAGGTTTAGACGTAAAACAAGTTTAACAAAATCTAGAGAGAGTTTTCAGAAAGATGAGGGAATAATAATCATCAAAGTTACATTCAAAAATGAACTTAACCTATTTATAGGCCTGCACATTCGCCCAAATCATCCATGCGAATGTGCAGGTTCGCCCACATTGACTGGTCGAACCAAGTTCTTCCATAATCTAAGTCTTCATTCGTATAAACATCTTCCTTCGCACCTTTAAATCCTCCTTCGCACCCTCTACAATCTTCCTTCGCACCTTCGATATTAACAAACCAAAATGTGTTTTACAATCCAAAGCTCTAGTCGCACTTTTGCATCTACAAACTCCCCCTCGACTATTGCTTGGATTGTGTACGTCGTTCTTCGTCCAATCTTTTGTTCCACATCCTGATATGCCTTTGAATCATTTGTTCTCTGGTCAACACCGGTTCCTGAAATTGTTTCTGTTTCTTCGTTTTCAGCTCTGGCACCTTCTGCTTCTCCACATACTTTCCCAACTTCACATCATAATCACATCCGGCATTAATATCAAACGCAAAGCACAGAAATACCACACGTTGGTACTTTCCTGCTTGCTCAGCATCTTTAGCATCTGAATAAATCGGATTATAGAATAGCATGATGATATCCTCATGTGAACAGTTTATCAACCACATGGGATCAAAGATATGCACTTTCTTATAATTCGACTCTCCATCCTTCAACACGATCACGGCCTCTGCAATCTTCCAATCATAATACCACCAGATGAAGTCTTTGGCAAAGTGTTGTGGAATAGGCATCAAAGGTATCTTTTTCAACACTTGCGGTGGTTTATATTTCAAAGTCACTTTGGGCATACCGGTTATCAAATCAATATCCTTCTTATGAACTATTCGCTTTGGATATTGTGGTTCAAACAAGTCCCACTTAGTTCGGCTTTCTCTCGTCATCTTATCAGCAAAATAAGTAATCTGACTATTTGACGCTCCCGTTAAACGGTGACGACAAATGTCTCTGATTGCCCAATACGGAAGGGTCTTCAAGTGATGAAACTTCTCAAAATACAAGATCCCCTTCTCCCATTTCACTGCAAAACACTTCAACTCTTTAACAAACTTCCAGGCCAATGCACGACCTTTGAAAATCTTATTGTGAAGTTTGTAAAAGCTGCCTTGAATGTCTGGTTTCGGACGATTATTCTCCTTTTCTTTCAGCTTCTTTAACAACTCTTTTAAACTTTCTGATTGCTCGAACCGTGGCTTGTTATGCCCTTTAAAGATTTCATCTTCAAAGACTTTGCTTTTATCTCTTGCAAGCTTCTCAGCATGGTTTAGCAGTTCATCTGAGAAAGAAAATCCACAATCTTGGTTTGTTCTGAAATATTGTGGATATTCGTCGCTCGTAATATCTTCCATCTCGACTTCCTCGAATGCAGGAACATCACGATCATCCGAGTGATTTCCAGCTTCTTTCTTAGGAATCTTAGGAATAAAATTATCAGCAAGTAATTCTTCTAACGTCTTATCCACTTGCTTTGCTAAACCTTCCAGAATTTCTTTCGAAATAGCTGCAGACACTTCCCCATCCTCAAGATCAGGGTCATCATATTCCAACTCGAAGAGTTTATTGTTAGATTCAAATATTTCTGGGAACCTGCTAGTCATGTCTATCGTCCAGACTCGATCGGTTAACATCTGACGATACTTGTTCTTATCTTCTTCAGACAATGACTGCAATCTTTCGTTCCAGAAAATATCTTCATCATCAACATTCTCACCAGGAGCTTTTGAGCTCGATTCACCGCCCTTATCCGAGTCACGTTTCTCGTAAGAAAACTTATCAACATCATCATCATCGTCATCACTACTATCAAATGCAGAGCCGTCTCCATCACTAGATCCATCATCCGATCCATCATCATCTTTATCATCCTTTTTCTTCGTCTTTGTATCATCACCAGCATCTTCATCTAGTTCATCATCTTCCTCTTCATCAGATAATTCGAAGTCAACTTGCTCTTCTTCTCTTTCTTTGTCAACTTCACCAGCTTGAAGTTGAGGAGCTTGAGAATACAAGTTCTTGATCAGATCGTCCATATGCTTGTTATTCTTTTTCAGCTGTTTGTTCTCCTTCTTCAAGACTATTATCCTTCTGGTGTTACGTTGCTCATGTTTCAGCAACTTCTTGTTTTCTCTCTTCAGTTTCTTAATGGTTTTCTTCAAGGTCTCATTGTCATCTGCCGATGTGACTACGACTTCTAACATTTTCTTGTCATTTGACTTTAACTGCTCAATCTCCGTCTGTTGTTTTGTAATCAAATTCATCAACTCAGAAAATCTCTGATTCACAGCAGTCATGATGTCACTGTCCACCGATACTTTAGTCTTCTTTGGTGGTTCAACAGCTTCATGCAATTTTCCTTTCCTGATTTTCTTCAGCACATTATCCAATGCTTCATTCACATCATCCATTGGAATTTCTTCTGTTTGTTGTGTGCTAGATGTTGCTGCTGTCTTCTGTTTCTTTTGAGCAGGTGCAGTAACCGGTGACTTTGAACTTGTAGCTAGCGGCAGTTTCTTACCAGCAATCAATGATTCTATCTCTTTCTTTCTCTTTATACTTGGCTTCTCCTGCTTCTGCTTTTCTTTTCTAGCAGCTTGCACAGGAGAACCAACAAACGTCTCTTCAACATTAAAGCCCAAATTCTCAACATCAACGGGAATAGGACTTTTGTTCCCTTGATCTTCTTCTCTTTGGCTATCAGACGCACCAGCCTCAGTGGCCTTGGGCATGGTCGTCACTGTCTCAGCATCCGAATTCCATTGTTCTTCTTCAATTGTCTCTTCTGAATCAATGGAAGCTTCATCAACAAGATTCAATCCCTTTTTCGCCATTCTCTTATTTCTACCTTGAGTTCTCTTCTTCTTTTCTGGTTCAGTAACCTCAATCCTTATCTCTGGTTTCTTAGTCTTACCACTCTTAGCGCCTACATTCACCACTTGTCTCTTGCGCTTAGCATCAGGATCAACATAATGTAAAGGATTGTCAGCATCAGAATCACTGTTCTCATTTCTTACAAGCCCCTCACCCGGATCATTATAATCTGCCCTAGCTAGATGTCCAAACAAACGTCTAACAGGTGGACGTTCTTCAACAGACAAACCCTTATAGGCTTTCATTCTACCTAGTGTGTTCAGAGACATGTGTTCCTGAACAACAATATGTTTAGCATCTCTCTTCAGTTCTTTGTACTTGTGATCGAATATCATCTGAAGAAAACGAGGATATAATAGAAACTTCAGGTTCCTCGTTCCATTGACAGGCTCCAATAAATGAGACATCAGCATGCCAGAAACATTGAACGGTTTGTTTAATACCAAAGCAACCATCATCGAACTGATGCTCTTCCTCATCAAGTCATAACCTCCCGCAGCAGATCCGAATACGTGGATTAAAACATGTGCCAGATATTTGAACTGTGGGCACAGTTTTCCTTTATGCAACGAACCATCAGTGATAGGTCCGTTATACTTCATTCTGAGAAAACACTTCCTTTGATCCATGAATGTAAACTCCTTTGGATCTTTCGGATCATCATCCAGATTCAGTGCTTCTCTTAAATCTTCTTCGCACACAATGACTCGTTGTCCCTGGATTTTGCTCATCAAGCAAGAATCGTTCTTCCAGAAATCTAGTTTAGCGTTAGACCAGAATTCCTGAATCATGTCTCGGTAGATCACTGTCGGTGTAGCAATAGCATCTATTACTCTGCTTCGCTTCAAAAACTCAATGATACCAACAAATTCCGTGTGTTTCTTCACGTCGCCAAGATATGCACAACAGTTGTGCGCATTCTCAAAATCAAGCTGCTTTGCGGGCTGTGATGAGGATCCTGCCTGTTCTGTAGTCTTCTGTTGTTCAAACATTGTTAGATCTGCAAAACAAATCAAGAAAACATGTTAAAAACAGACAAAATAAACAAAATTGAAATTTTTTGGTCAAAACTCCTTCCTTCGCCCAAACGGGGGTACGAAGGTGAAATTGTATAGGTGCGAATAAGAAACAGATGGTACGAATGTGATAATTTTGATCAAAAGTTTCATTCGCCCATTCAAGTTCTCTTTCGCCCAATTTAGGTTTTTCCTTCGCCCATTCGAACTGGTCGAAGGAGACAGTTCATATTTTTGAAAAATCAATTTTGAAATTTAGAGATCCTGAACATGTCCATTTGATTGAAATAGAACCTAATAATGCCGATAATCAATCCTAGACTAACAGATTCATCAATTGTTGATTGTGTTTGTGTTTTCACCCAAAAACTAGGGTTTATACATTGATATCACAATCTGAACTGTTTTAAACGCTTGTTTTGATTACTTCTCCCCCTAAAACTCACACACAATCAACCCTGACCAACAATTGGTATTATAAAGTTGATTTAGAACAGTTTTAGACATTTAGGGCTCGTAATAGAAAATCAGAGATTAAGAACTGATCCTTTGATCATTACCTGTAAAAATGATATCACAATGATCAGTGATAACCCACGAACACAATAGAACAGTTTTTAATGAAAAATCAACAAGGTGAGGTTACGAGTAAATTCTGGAAAAAATTATAAGTGGGGTTCGAATGTGAGACTGGATATATATAGGCCTGTTCCTTCGCCCGTTTTGTGCATACGAAGGAGAAACTTTTCTCTCCTTCGACCCTATTGAAAGGGTTCGAATGAGATAAAAGGGTTCGAATGAGAAATATGTCAGGAACACTCTCCTTCGCCCAACCAAAACATACGAATGAACAAGTAAAATCCCACATTCGACCAAACGAATGGGCGAATGAGAATTGGGATTTTTGAAAATTTTCCAAATCTCAAAAACGAGTCCTGGTTCAATTATTTTCCAACTTTTAAGCATCCAACATTCATGTTTTCACATTGTAAAAGTTACAAAGCTCAAATGGTGTATCCAGGTTTAGAAAATCGACATCAACCACCATCAGTTATCAAAAAATAAGATGAAAAAGAAAAATCTTTTTGGATTTTCTAAAGTTTAAGCTAAAACACACCTAAAATCTTTTTGAGTTTTGTAATTTTTGACGAGAAAATAAAATGCAGAAATGTAAATGAAAAACTGTAAATATTTTTGTGATTCCGGTAAAGGGATCATATCAGTTTATGAGAAATCTGATCACACCGTTGATCTTTTTGAATTATTATCATTAAAGACAATGTGTGATCTGGCAACTGCTGATATTGTGATCCACATAAACGCACATGCAGACTTTTGTGCAGTGCTTTATACTGATACTGATATTTATAGTATAAACGTAATTGTCTGTGGTTCCCACGCACACGACATACTCCCGTATCAAGAAGTAAATGCACAAAGACTCATTGTAAAGCGTGATTATGCTTTCATTGTCTGTAATTGTACAAGATATAATGCATAGAGGTATACAGGTCAGCAAATTAATGCAGCAAAGTAACATATGCACTATACCAGGTTGAGGACTGATATTAATCATGATTTGCATCAATGATCAATACGATGTAATAGATAATCTTTGATTATCATATAACATGGAAAGTTCCTCAATTCGGTAACTTTAGGATTTGGCATATAGCTCTTTTATAAAGACACCCTGTCTGATCTAGATCCGTAATGACTTACAGCAGAAGATCAGAGAGGCTATCCCCAGACAACTAATAACATAACGACCCTAAAACTCCGAGTTTTGTACAAATACCCTATCAAACGAAATTACGGTACTAAGACCATATGCCCATGAGGAGTTCATCCACACAACAAATAGTTTGATATGTATGTATCAGGCACGCAGTAAAAGGTCTACGAAGCCTATCAGCACATCGCACAGACTCAGACACACGCCCTATATAGCATTACATTATTTGGAATGTGTCAGATCCCTACTGATGTACTATAATTTCCCTTTATACTCCAGGAAATCATTTTAGAATTTTCTGTTTTTTATAGATTTTCGAATTTACTGTTCCCAAGGATAAGCTGGAGCATTTCAAATATGTGACTGCCCAGATATCGTTTGTTCACAGAAATCTGACGGCATTAATCTAAGAGAAGAAGATATAGCAGTCAGCAAAGAAATTTTTCAATTTTTATGGATTTTTTAAAAATTTTTTTCAATGTTTTTGGATTTTCGAAATTTTTCTGAAAAACAGTAAAAAGTTAAACTAGAAAGTGATAGACTGAGGTGGTGATCAGTCCTGTTTTTCTTTAATACCGTTTGCTTTCAAAAGATAATCAAATCTGGATTTATCAAAAGCTTTGGTAAAAAGATCTGCGCGTTGATAATCAGAGTGGATTTTGACCATATCGATCAACTCTTTAGCATAACAATCACGGATAAAATGATATTTAATCCGGATATGTTTAGCCTTTGAGTGATTTACTAAGTCTTTTGTTAATGCGATTGCGGCCTCATTATCACAGTAAATAGGGGTTTTAAGAAATTGCAAACCGTAATCCACCATCTGCTGTTGGATCCAAAGAACCTGTGAGCAGCAGCTCGATGCTGAAACGTATTCTGCTTCACATGTGGATAGTGCAACTGTGGTTTGTTTCTTGCATTGCCAGGTCACGAGCCTGCTCCCCATAAACTGACATCCAGCCGTTGTGGATTTGCTGTCTTTGTCACAGCCGCCCCAATCTGCATCACTAAAAGCGATTAGGTCAAAATTATCATCATGAGGGTACCACAGTCCTTTTGATGGACAACCCTTCAGATATCTAAGGATACGCTTGACAGCTGCAAGATGACTCTGTTTTGGCTTCGATTGATATCGCGCACAAAGACATGTCGCAAACATTATATCAGGTCTTGACGCTGTGAGATACATCAGAGATCCGACGATTGCTCTGTATGTAAATGGATCAGTCAGCTCCCCCTTAAGGTCAACTCCAATCCCGTGATTGGGCTGTATCGGGGTATCCATCGGCTTCGAATCATCCATCTGGAATCGGCTCAAGACTTCAGAGACGTATTTCGTCTGGTGAATAAAGATCCCCGTTGGTCTTTGCTCCACCTGTAAGCCGAGGAAAAACTGCATTTCTCCCATAGCACTCATTTCGAACTTTTCCTGCATAACTTGTTCAAATTCCCTACACAGAAGTTCGTTAGTAGACCCAAAAATAATGTCATCAACATAAATTTGTACTAGAAGCAAATCATCTCCTGCTCGTTTCGTGAACAGTGTGCAGTCTACCAGTCCGCGTTTGAATCCTTTCGAGAGAAGATACGTGCTTAGCTCCTCATACCATTGTCTCGGAGCCTGGTGCAACCCGTAGAGAGCTTTGTTTAACACATAAACCTTATCCCGGTGAATAGGGTCCTCAAAGCCCGGTGGTTGACCTACGTAAACTTCCTCTTTGACCACACCGTAAAGAAAAGCGCTCTTTACATCCATCTGATACACCTTAAATTTCTTCCATGATGCAAACGCGAGGAACATTCTGATAGCTTCCAAGCGTGCAACCGGTGCATAGATTTCATTGTAGTCGATTCCTTCAACCTGATGAAAACCTTGAACGACCAAACGAGCTTTGTTTCGTACTATGACTCCTTTGTCATCCTTCTTGCACTTGAACACCCATTTGGTACCAATTTTCTTTCTACCAGGGGGCAAATCTGTTAGGGTCCATACACCAAGTTTCTGGAATTGTAATAACTCCTCTTGCATTGCTTCCACCCAGGCGTCATCCAAAAGAGCATCCTTGTATGTCCGCGGCTCGACCTGCGAAACATAACAAGCAAATGACCAGTCATTCTGAAAACCAGATTTCTGAATTTTGGCATATAAAGCAAGATTGCCAATGTTTTCTGGTGCTTGAGCATTCTTCAGCTGCCCTCTTGTCATCACACTGCTACCAGGATCACCAATAACCTGTTCAAGCGGGTGTATCCGATGAATCCGAGATTCCGGATAATCAGGTACTTGTACTCCCGTCTGAGTTGTTAAATTCTCTGTAGAAGCCAGATCATTACCCACATTCGATGTTGAAGCATCAGTAGTAGATGGGTTCACTGGTGGTGTCACTGTAGCGTTGTCCAGAATAGCTTCACTTGTTGCATCATCGTCTTCGTATTCTGATTCGGATGAATTAAGCGATGTAAAAGCCTCTTGGAACACCTCTTCTTCCAATACAGGAGCAGTGGCATCATTAGAAGCTGCTTGGGGGTTTACCGTGATCGGACGCACTAACGGTGAAGTTACGGCGTTTTCGACCTCGTAGTACAATCGAAGTACAGCTTCTTCAACCATGCTATCTAGATTGAATGATTCAAAGAAATCTTTGTAATAAAACATCCAATCTGGTCCTCCACCCTGTACATTTTGTGTATATCTTTGAACTTCGACATTAGCCCACTCCTCGACTTTTCTAGTTCTTTTGTTGAATACCCGTTTTAATGGGGTTGCATATCCAACAAAATAACCTTCTTCAGCCTTTGGTGCAAACTTTTCCGAAGGATTCAGCATTGTACATGGGGCACCAAATGGTTCTAGATACTCCAGATTCGGCTTTCGTCGGTTCAACAGCTCATAAGAAGTTTTACCAAACTTCTTCACTGTCAAAACACGGTTAAGAGTATAACATGCTGCGTAAATAGCTTCGTTCCAGAACATGACTGGAAGATTTGAATCCGCAAGCATAGTTCTCGCCGTCTCTATAAGAGTCCTGTTCTTTCTCTCTGCGACACCGTTCTGCTGGGGTGTGTACGGAGCGCTATATTCATGATGAATTCCTTTGTTTGCACAAAGATCCTCCATCTGAGCATTTTTAAACTCCGTCCCATTGTCACTCCGGATTCTTTTGATCTTCAGACCATATAAATTCTCCAGACGTGTAAACAGAACCTTCAAGTTGTCAAAAGTGTCGCTTTTCTGATGTAAACACATTACCCATGAAAATCTTGAATAGTCATCAGTCACCACAAGACAGTATAATTCTCCGACATGACTTTTACGTCTGACTGGACCGAATAAATCCATATGCAAACGTTCAAGTGGCAGCTCAACAGAATTAACTTTCTTTGGTCTATGGGATTGCTTGTGCTGCTTGCCCTTCTTGCAACTGATACACTTGTCGTTCAGATGGAAGTGTTTGACATTAACTCCCGTGACAAGTTCATTCTTCACAAGCTGATTCATCTTTCTCAAATGTATGTGTCCCATTCTCCTGTGCCACATAATGGATTCTTTTTCTGTAGCCTTGGAGAGGAAACACGTGACTTGGCCATGGGTGGTCATTGCTTTGGACATGTCGAGAATATACAAGTTGTTAACTCTCGGCGCCTTCAGCATCACCCACTCTTTTGGTAACTCAAATCCAGGTTTTAAGATATAATAGGATTTGTCATCAAAATACACAGAAAATTGTTTATCACAAATCTGACTAACACTGAGCAAATTGTAGTCTATCTGTTTCACATAAGAAATCCGCTCAAATGTTACGACCCCATTGCTTACACTACCCTCCATAGTAATGTAGCCTCCCTTATTTCCAGCAAATGCCACATAACCTCCGTTAATGTTCTTGATGTCAAAGAGTAGCGCGAGGTCCCCTGTCATGTGACCAGAAGCTCCACTGTCAACAATCCATAGGCTGCTAACAGGGCCAGCTGGAGCTCCCTGCACATTTAAAGTAGATCAATTAGTTCTTTCGGGGGACCCAAGCCTGTTTGGTCTTGGGTCTTTGAACAGGTTGTTTCAAAGAATCTTTTGACTCACAAACATCTTGGGTTACCTCAACCCCTTTCTTCTCAATAACAACCTTCTTTTTCTCATTCTTCTCGCTCTGTGAAGTAGAGGCTCCTTCAGATTCCTTAGATGACCAAGATTGCTCAGATCGTTTCAAGATCCGAATCTGAGATTTTGAAGTCTCAGTCGGTTTCTTTACTTCTTCTTTAAAAGCAACCTTCTTGGTTACCTTCTCTGATTTAACAAAGACAGGTCCAACTGATGGTTTACCATTAGGTTTAGGAGCGACCTTTTTGGTATCAGCAGTTGAGTTCATCATAGGTTTCTTACCAGATTTATCAGTGGTCATCCGGTTGCGCTTATCATACATCATCGGACGATTTTCCCCCTTGTTGTAAAAATTGTTTTGATTATGATAAAAATCTTGTTGGGGAAAATGCCGCCTCTGTTGATAGCCATAATTGTCAACCGGATACTCATGATATTGCCTCATCTCCACCTCGTGCCTTTTGTGTCGTACGTACGGGCAGGCGGCAAGTAAATGTCCCCGTTCCCCGCACTTATATCACGCACGATATTCCTCATAGTTTTCCTTGATCGGAGACTTGGAAAAACTAGCAATGGGATATCGATCGTCCATGCATTGTTTCCTTAAACTCTCAGGAGCTGGGTCCTTCGAGTAAGTCGGTTCAATAAAACTATTTTCCTTATGAACAGGCAAAACAAACTGTGTGACATTGACCTTTGCTTCTTTTTCCGAATAAATTTTGTCTAAGATCTCTTGAGGAATGTCGTTGGTCCTTTCAAATTTCGGGAACCAAATCGTACTTTCCTGCCAGATCTTTTCGATTTTTGTAGAATTGACAAATTTAATCGGAAACTCATCATCTGATAAAATCTTATCGGAGCCTTGCATCCGATAGAAGATTTTGATAGGTTTATCACACACTTCATTGCTCACATTATTTGATTTTTCAGATTTAGACTCATTTTTCTTCTCAACCGGTTTTATCACATTTTTCTCAGTTTTAATTTCAACTTTCTTTTCAACCGGTTTTCTCACGTTTTTCTCAACCTTCTTAACCTCTTTCTTTTCAAAACTTTTACCAACAAACTTATCATTTTTCTTAACCTCATTTTTGCGATGAGCATTTGCCATTGGATGAATGATCTGGGACGGTGAGACTGGCTCAGTAGTGATTATATGATTTTCATCAGGGATATCACTATCACTTTCAACCATCTCAGATGACTCATCTTCTTCATCTGAATCATCAGTAGCGACCACACCCTCACTATTTCCCAGTACTGGTCTCACATCAGAATATGGATCCCCGACACTGGAAGTGTTAGGCTCATTTTCTGGTGTGGGATCAGGATTGATTAAAGTCTCCGGTGTTATTGCATGTAAAGTGTGATTCTCAAACAATACCGGAGATGGAACTGACTTATAGTTTGCACTATTCGTCTGGGAGGGTTCTTCAATAATATGATCAACTACGTATGCTATGTGCTTGTAACTTTCTAATATCTTGTTAACTTTTTCCGCAAAGCACTTGATGGTTGCCATTTCTAATTTAGTGTTTTCCATTTTATTGATGTAATTATTAATGGCAAGTTGTTTAATAGATAATGTCTTTTTCAATTCAGACACATCCTTTTCATAACCATCAAGAACTTTGTTGAAATCTTTTAAATCTTTTTGATAAATCTGACAGTTGAGTTTTGCACTCTCAAGCTGAACCTTGAGAAGCTTGTTTTCATCAGTCAGTTTTTCAAAATCAGCACATTTATCACATTTAACACAAGATTGAGTTTCAGAACTTACCGGCTTAGGAGGTTCTATCATGGCCATTAAAGCAAAGTGAGCTTCCTTTCCTGCAAAGAATTTGGAGTAGTCAATCTTGGTGCATGCATCATCCACCATACATGACTTGCGGGTCATCAGAAAGTCAGCTTCAGCTAGCAGTAGGTCAATATCATCATCTAGTGAATTCACACTAGTCTCTGAATCAGATTCGCTCTCCATATCCGAGTAAGCTGAGTCATATTGATCTCCAACATCAGTGACAGAATCAAGAATCATCCCCGATCTCTTGTCTTCACCTTCAGCAATCACATCATCATTCACTTCTTCAATCTTCAACTCCGACATCTTTTCAATCGCAACCTCTTCTTCAACTTCCTCATTCTCATCCAACCTCATCTGCTGTGCCACACACGCAACATTCCCAGCAGTGATCTCCTCCACCCCCAATTGCATACCAGTCCAGTCAAAACCTTCATCCTTTTGGATAACAAGTGGAACACCCCAACCGATGGCGGAAACATCGGGATGTCACGTATTGATGATTGTTCAGTAGCTCATGGTGAATAATAATTTCCATTAAATGATTTAAATGAATTATATACAATTGTTCTAGAATTTGTACATCAATTTGAATAAAACTACACACATATCTTCAAGCATCAATTCAAATCCTCAAGCAAATAGAACCTGAAACATGTTAAGTTGAAAAAGTTTTGGGTCAACAAAAGTTGGTGAGAATTACATAGGTTTTTGATAATTGAATAAAAATGTTGTGCAATTCATGTGTCATGTCAATCTAGTCCATATGTGAGAACATACTAGAAATAAATCGAGTGCATAACCAAACCTGATGACTGTTATAATGTGGTACCTCCCATACGCTCATGGTTCACCTAAATATGTTATACGATAACAAACACCCACGCTACCTTTGTAGGAGGCACGTATCCGGGTGGGATTGTCAGTCCAATAGATCTATCAATGTTTACCGCCGGCTTGTACGGAGTTAATGATTATGCTAGAATGGTGCTTACTCTAATCATGCTCAAGACATAATGCAACATAGAAAACACATAGACACATTGATGATTGAATTGCATAAAATGATGTTGTAACATGTTTCACCCCAAAAATGGTGATAAATAGAAAAGGGGCTATGTAAAACTCACCTTGGTAAAATGTTATATCTGTTGAGAAATTTGGATAATTGTGTTGCCCAAATGTATCAAGTATCACCCTATAATAAAGTAATAAATATGTCTAAGTCTATCAAGTCTACAAATGTATAGGTTTCTAGGGCTTCGAATTGGGGATAAATGCTTGTTTGATTATTATTAAACATATTCGACAATTGAGAGAAATTTAGTAAATAAATAACCAAAAAACCTTTTTATAAATTTTAAATCTAAGATGGTCACAAGAATGTGTTTAAAGTATAAAAATAATTTTTATAAAATTATTTTCTTTAGAATAGATTATTAAATCTATTTATAACAAATTGTCAAAATTTAACTTTAATATTTAAAAATACTAAAATTAAAGAATTTCAATTTTAAAAATCATATTTCTGTTCTAAATATTTAAAAATAAATTGTATAAAATTTTGGTGCAAAAATATTAAAAATTGAATTTATTATGATTTGATTATGATTAAAACTAACAAAAATTGATTAAAAATAATAAATAAATGATTTTTCAGAAATAAAAATCATTTCTGAAAAGCTTTATGTTATAAAAACTCAGGATAATTTTTGTGGAAATTAATAAGATCGTTTCGATATTTTTATAGATTTTTTATAAATAAAATAGAATAAACTTGATTTATTTATTATATATATTACATAAATAAATTTTTGAAAACTAAAAATTGGGTGTTGAACGTTTTTTATCAGATTAACATAATATAATTTTTGTAGAATTTATAAAAGGGTTTTGGTATTTTAAAATGAAATTTAAATATATAAATGAATATATATATAAGTTAAGCTTTAAAAAAAAAAGATGGTGCTTGTGGGACTCGAACCCAGGCCCTCAGCCGGTTCAGAGTTTTAACAACGAGGGAATCACCAACTGATCTGTGAATCAGTTTGGTGATTGTTTTAAGTCAGATTTATATATATATGATAACTGCGAAGAGTTTTCTTCCCTAATTCAATTCATATGAACCCTAACTATTACAATAATCATAAACAACAAACAATAGCTCCTGATTAGTTAGGGCTATTGTTTGTTTAATGCCGATAAATCAAAACCACAAGAAAAATTGATACTCGCAGAAGGTATATGCGTATGATTGATCGATAAAGCTTGAAAAGCAAAACACGGTTGAACTGGACTTAATATGCGATTAAAACTGAAATTGATAATGGGGAAAGAATTTTCAGTGGTTTGTGGGTCTAGGGAAAGGTTCAATTTATACTAATAACAAGAAATTGTAATTTTGGAAGATTTGACCCGTAATAGTCAACCACGCGTCCTTCATAAATTTGGTATTGATTAATTGATAATTAACGCGTAATCGATGATAAATAGGCTGATAATCACGAGTTCAAGTCAAACCCTGGTCATTTACGCGTGAATAATAGCCAATTGAATGGTCAAAAGAAAGAAAAAAAAAATATATATATATATATATTCGCTGAGTCTGCTGTTCGATCAGAGAAGAAGAAGGAAACATCAATTATCAAGGGTTATATACTATTTGGTTTGGTATAAATACAAGAATCAGGTGTGGAGCAGCTGGTATGACGCGCGTGTGTGTGTATGACCAACTCGGGTTCGATTCTCGTGGGGACACATATTTTTTATAAACTGATTTGAGAGGGGCAGTGGGCCGGATCAGGGATGGGCTATTGGACTGGGCTCAGGTTTTCAGGTGGGCTAGGATTGGAGTTAGTGTTGGGCTAGGGGTGTTGGGTTGGGTTATAGGTTAGTTGTTATTATAGTTATGATTTAGGAAATAAAATGATAGGTTTATAAATTTATTTATTTTTTTTAAAAATTCAGATTTATTATTATTATTATTGTTATTATTATTATTATTATATACATACACATATATATATATAAGTTGGTCGGAAAAACTTAGGCACCTTATGAACGAAAGTAATATACGTATTAGAATCTGAAAATTTTGCGATGTTACAGTCTCCCCTACTTTTAGGAACTTCGTCCCGAAGTTAAGAGAAACACTAGGTTTACAATTGGTCGACAACTGAAAACCTTGATAAAATTTCACACTACCTTAACGTACCTGTAAATTCATGATTACGTTCCGGACCGTAATTACCAATTTACCTTACATTAGGGTTTTGCGTCCTTTTATGACTCTACCGATTGTTGAGCAGGTTCGATAGTCTTCACCAGTCGTTGAGCAGGTGGTAGGGCCTCTCCCGACTGTTGGAAGACATGATAACCTCTACCAATCGTTGAGTAGATTGTTTGGTAGTCAACTAATTGTTGTACAAGTAAGCACGTATGTTTATAGATATAGCAATTAATTCACATTAAAACAAGCATGCACACAAATGTTATGATAATACTTGAATTTATTACTTGAATCCATAAAGTGTCAATACAAAGAATTAAAAGCAAACAACATTCAAATGGTGGGACTTGCTGTTAAGTAGCTGGGGGGTCTTGATCTCGGTTTAGTTTAGGGCATTTGTTACGGTAGTGATTTGGGTCCCCACATTCATAGCATTGACCATAGTTGTATCGATTAGGATTATCAGCCTGAGCAGGGTTGGTGGGTTGATTGGCATTAGGGTTTGGGGTCTCGCGACATGTGTTGACCAGATGGCCATACCTACCACAATTGGTGCACACGCGACATGCTGAAACAGTGGGATGATGTCGATTGCATGTGTTACACAATGGAAAGTTTCTTGTATAAGGCTTCTTGATAGAGACTTGTGTAGTGAGGTTTACATTAGGATTCCTGGTCTTACGTTTCTGGTTCTTGGTAGTTACCGCGGCCACAATACTGGTCTTCTTGCTTTTCCGAACTAAGGTTCCGTTCTTTATGTGATTTCCATCGCCATTTCCATTTCCATTGCTGTTCCCATTCATTGGGATGACTTGAGTCAACAAGTTAGAAACCAGAGTTGTGATTTGTTGTGCCAATTGCTGAGAAATAATCGTAGCTAGTTGGGCGTCACCTCCATTGTTGTGGTTGCTGCTCTCTTCTTCATGATTGTCACCACTGTTAATGCGAGTGCTGTGGCGTGGAGACATGATCTGTAAGGGACACAATGAAGTCTCAATGAGGCATGAAATGAATGAGGTAATATAAGGAATGTAATCATTTATTCATTAATTAAAACGAATAAACGAAAACGTTGACTTATCAAAGATTCCAGATTCCAATAACATAGTGAAGACATGCTTTAGCCTATAAGTGAACACTCATCCCGAGAATTCCCAGGTAGGCATCCGGGTCCCTCGTCTGATTGGGATATATGCGCAATGCCAGCCTAGACAGAAGACTCAGAATACAGGCGTTCACCCTTCCAGATTGCACGTGTTCGTTATTAAAACCTAGAACTTCGACGAGATCTCAAGGGGGTTCAGGTTAAACCTGAGGAATTTGTCCTATTAGTCTAAGAGTAGATCCACTGATGGAGAGCAACCTTCTTGTAGGAATGAAAGTAGGGATAAGAAGTAGGAGGGAGATAGAGAATAGCAAGTAAAAGAAGCAAGTACTTGTTAAATCCTATGGTTATAGACTAGATTATTTTTCTAATAACCTAATTCCCTATAACCATGGCTCTGATACCAATCTGGAACACCCCAACCGATGGCGGAAACATCGGGATGTCACGTATTGATGATTGTTCAGTAGCTCATGGTGAATAATAATTTCCATTAAATGATTTAAATGAATTATATACAATTGTTCTAGAATTTGTACATCAATTTGAATAAAACTACACACATATCTTCAAGCATCAATTCAAATCCTCAAGCAAATAGAACCTGAAACATGTTAAGTTGAAAAAGTTTTGGGTCAACAAAAGTTGGTGAGAATTACATAGGTTTTTGATAATTGAATAAAAATGTTGTGCAATTCATGTGTCATGTCAATCTAGTCCATATGTGAGAACATACTAGAAATAAATCGAGTGCATAACCAAACCTGATGACTGTTATAATGTGGTACCTCCCATACGCTCATGGTTCACCTAAATATGTTATACGATAACAAACACCCACGCTACCTTTGTAGGAGGCACGTATCCGGGTGGGATTGTCAGTCCAATAGATCTATCAATGTTTACCGCCGGCTTGTACGGAGTTAATGATTATGCTAGAATGGTGCTTACTCTAATCATGCTCAAGACATAATGCAACATAGAAAACACATAGACACATTGATGATTGAATTGCATAAAATGATGTTGTAACATGTTTCACCCCAAAAATGGTGATAAATAGAAAATGGGCTATGTAAAACTCACCTTGGTAAAATGTTATATCTGTTGAGAAATTTGGATAATTGTGTTGCCCAAATGTATCAAGTA
Organism: Ambrosia trifida; assembly: GCA_028751855.1. Lineage (NCBI taxonomy): Eukaryota > Viridiplantae > Streptophyta > Magnoliopsida > Asterales > Asteraceae > Ambrosia > Ambrosia trifida. The sequence continues at coordinate 91,539,360 of CM054126.1, forward strand.
TCACCCTATAATAAAGTAATAAATATGTCTAAGTCTATCAAGTCTACAAATGTATAGGTTTCTAGGGCTTCGAATTGGGGATAAATGCTTGTTTGATTATTATTAAAAATATTCGACAATTGAGAGAAATTTAGTAAATAAATAACCAAAAAATCTTTTTATAAATTTTAAATCTAAGATGGTCACAAGAATGTGTTTAAAGTATAAAAATAATTTTTATAAAATTATTTTCTTTAGAATAGATTATTAAATCTATTTATAACAAATTGTGAAAATTTAACTTTAATATTTAAAAATACTAAAATTAAAGAATTTCAATTTTAAAAATCATATTTCTGTTCTAAATATTTAAAAAAAATTGTATAAAATTTTGGTGCAAAAATATTAAAAATTGAATTTATTATGATTTGATTATGATTAAAACTAACAAAAATTGATTAAAAATATTAAATAAATGATTTTTCAGAAATAAAAATCATTTCTGAAAAGCTTTATGTTATAAAAACTCAGGATAATTTTTGTGGAAATTAATAAGATCGTTTCGATATTTTTATAGATTTTTTATAAATAAAATAGAATAAACTTGATTTATTTATTATATATATTACATAAATAAATTTTTGAAAACTAAAAATTGGGTGTTGAACTTTTTTTTTATCAAATTAACATAATATAATTTTTGTAGAATTTATAAAAGGGTTTTGGTATTTTAAAATGAATTTTAAATATATAAATGAATATATATATATAAGTTAAGCTTTAAAAAAAAAAAGATGGTGCTTGTGGGACTCGAACCCAGGCCCTCAGCCGGTTCAGAGTTTTAACAACGAGGGAATCACCAACTGATCTGTGAATCAGTTTGGTGATTGTTTTAAGTCAGATTTATATATATATATATATATATATATATATATATATATGATAACTGCGAAGAGTTTTCTTCCCCAATTCAATTCATATGAACCCTAACTATTACAATAATCATAAACAACAAACAATAGCTCCTGATTAGTTAGGGCTATTGTTTGTTTAATGCCGATAAATCAAAACCACAAGAAAAATTGATACTCACAGAAGGTATATGCGTATGATTGATCGATAAAGCTTGAAAAGCAAAACACGGTTGAACTGGACTTAATATGCGATTAAAACTGAAAGTGATAATGGGGAAAGAATTTTCAGTGGTTTGTGGGTCTAGGGAAAGGTTCAATTTATACTAATAACAAGAAATTGTAATTTTGGAAGATTTGACCCGTAATAGTCAACCACGCGTCCTTCATAAATTTGGTATTGATTAATTGATAATTAACGCGTAATCGATGATAAATAGGCCGATAATCACGAGTTCAAGTCAAACCCTGGTCATTTACGCGTGAATAATAGTCAATTGAATGGTCAAAAGAAAGAAAAAAAAATAATATATATATATATATTCGCTGAGTCTGCTGTTCGATCAGAGAAGAAGAAGGAAACATTAATTATCAAGGGCTATATACTATTTGGTTTGGTATAAATACAAGAATCAGGTGTGGAGCAGCTGGTATGACGCGCGTGTGTGTGTATGACCAACTCGGGTTCGATTCTCGTGGGGACACATATTTTTTATAAACTGATTTGAGATGGGCAGTGGGCCGGATCAGGGATGGGCTATTGGACTGGGCTCAGGTTTTCAGGTGGGCTAGGATTGGAGTTAGTGTTGGGCTAGGGGTGTTGGGTTGGGTTATAGGTTAGTTGTTATTATAGTTATGATTTAGGAAATAAAATGATAGGTTTATAAATTTATTTTTTTTTTAAAAAATTCAGATTTATTATTATTATTATTGTTATTATTATTATTATTATATACATACACATATATATATATATATAAGTTGGTCGGAAAAACTTAGGCACCTTATGAACGAAAGTAATATACGTATTAGAATCTGAAAATTTTGCGATGTTAAGTGCTTGGTTTTGAGTATCAGTTTGGTTTTGGTTTTGTGTGTTAGGTGTAGAGATAGGAACAATAGTTCGGTTTGGGTTTTGTTGAGGTTGATTTTGGGTTGTGGATTGTCTGGTGTTGTTGTTTTGTTGACGGTTCTGATAAGTGTTTTGGTTTTGTGGTTGAAAGCTTGAGATATTTGGACTGTTGTAAGACACTTGATTCTGGTTTTGGTTTTGTCGGTTTTGGTATGTAGAATTGAAAGGATTTCGGTTACCTTGTTGTGCTGGTTGTGTGCACTCCCTTTTAAAATGTCCCTTTTCACCACAGTTAAAGCAAGTAACCTTTGCTTTGTTGAATCCGTATGTGGTATTGGGAGAGGTTGAGAGATCAGTCCTGCCAGTCTTCTGAATGAAATCAGTGGCTCTCCTCATAATGCTTGCAAAAGCCCACTGAATGTCCATCAACTCCATTTCCTCTTTGTCGATTTGAGCATAGTCCTCATTGGTGAGATTATTGTTACCAATTTGACTTGCTACCAGACCGTTGTAAGAAGCAACCATGGCAGATACTAGAGCAACATGCTGTTGAGCAATCTCAACAGTCACATTGTTAAGGTTTGATGTCTCTAACACAATCGGGTTTTGACTTGATTGTGCTTGAGTAATCTGCATCTGGTTCACTTGAGGAGGATATTGTTGTTGTTGTTGTTGCTGTTGACTTGATGTGTAGCATGCGGCTTGTTGTAATGGTGAAAATGGTGGAATAAAGTTTTGTGTTTGATAAGGTTGTTGTGTGTATGATGGTGTGTAGGATGAAGTTTGAGCAAGGTAGTTAATGGGTGTTTTTGTTGGTTCAACAATGTTAGACACACATGCTATGTGAGGTGCAACAGTAGATGTGGTGCTTGAAGCAGAAAGAGAGTTAGATGTTCCACTCACATATAAATCAGGATTCTGTGGAATCTGAGCTCTCTTAGCTTTTCTCTTTTCCTCCGTCTCTTTGTTTTCCAGCTTTTGGATGAACTCATTAATGGTCCAATACTGGTAAGCATCTTTCTCCTTTAACACTTCGATGTGTTGGTTCCAATAGGGTGGTAATGCATCAGCAAATTTATCAACTAATTCCGACATTGGAATGCTGATCTCATAGCTCGACAATTCAGTGTGCAAATGGCAGTACCTTGGAACCAACTCTTTTAGGGTCTCATTACCCATATAACTGAAGTTTTCAAACTCCTTTCGAAGCTCTTCCATTCTAAGCTTCCTGGTCTTCTCATTTCCATCATGTCGATTTCTCAGCATATCCTAAAGTTGTTTGGATGTAGTGCACGATCCAAACTGATGTAATAGATCAGTGTTGATCGCCTGGGATAGCTGAGAGAATGCTTTCTTCTCTATAGCAAACCTTTTCTTCTCGTCATCCGCCAGATTCTCCAAAGGGATTGGTTCTCCAGTATTCTCCAGAATAGGAGCAACATAACCCTTCACAATCATTTGCCATGCCTCGGCCCCTTCAAGTCCTTGTCCCTCAACATGAATCTTAAACTTCGTCTTCCAAGTGTTATACTCCTTCATGTCCGTTAACTTCGGTGGACGATTGCCGCTTCCAGAAGATAGATCATGAATAAGAGTAGATATAGTGTTGGTCGTCTGGGAATGGACTGCTGCTGCTGCGACTCCCCAATAGTTATCAATCGATTGTGGTAATGATTGAACAACTTGTTGTGGTGCCGAACTAGTCATTGCCATATAATTAATCGGCTGTGATGGTTGACTAGTCTTTTGAGCTGCAATGGACCACGGATCTTGTGTTGTTTGCTGTTGTGGTGCTTGAGTAGGTCTAGGCGTTGTTGGAAAGTTCCACATCTTGTCCTGCAAACAATTAAACACGAAAAGATTAAAAATTTATCAAAACAGGATGTTCCTTCGTATATACGGACGTGCAAAGGAGAAATAAAGTTCTCTTTCGCCCGTTTAAGATTGATACGAATGTAAACTAAACAACAATAACTCCTTCGACCACTTAGAACTCTCTTTCGACCGTTTATTAACTCCTTCGACCGTTCGATTATGCGAAGGTGAAACAAGGGTACGAATGTGAAAAATAAGCAATCAAAGTCTTCCTTCGACCACTAAAACACCTCCTTCGTACAAAAACACACTCTTTCGACCCAAATAAATTCCTCTTTCGACCAAACTCTCTCGTTCGACCCCTGTGATTTCAAAAACGGTTATTCTTTGAAAATCAGTTAATTTTGATCATGTTTTTCAAATGTTGATGGATTTTGATGATCTTAATCAGGTTTTGAATCGGATTTGATTTGGAACAACTTTAATAAAGAGAATTATCCAATTTAAACTCAAAATCAAGGTGTAATCGATCAAAATCTTATCACATCAGTTTGTTTATTGAAAACATAAACTTTTTGACCAAAATTGGGTCCAAATCAGCTGAGAGATTATTAATTTGTGGTTGTTTGATCCGAAATGGCTCTGATACCACTTTGTATGTGCGTATTAGGATCGAAAAACAAACAAAGATTGATCAAACAAGTTAGTTTCAGGTGCGGAAACCCTAAAACTATCACAAAGTAATAATCAAACAGATTCAAACACGCAGATCATCATTTTCAATCAATTTCATTCATAAAACACTTGTTTACACGTGGAATAATGATTACAATCAAGGTTTAGACGTAAAACAAGTTTAACAAAATCTAGAGAGAGTTTTCAGAAAGAGGAGGGAATAATAATCATCAAAGTTACATTCAAAAATGAACTTAACCTATTTATAGGCCTGCACATTCGCCCAAATCATCCATGCGAATGTGCAGGTTCGCCCACATTGATTGGTCGAACCAAGTTCTTCCATAATCTAAGTCTTCATTCGTATAAACATCTTCCTTCGCACCTTTAAATCCTCCTTCGCACCCTCTACAATCTTCCTTCGCACCTTCGATATTAACAAACCAAAATGTGTTTTACAATCCAAAGCTCTAGTCGCACTTTTGCATCTACAATAGCCAACCAAGTACAACCCAAATTTGCGGCCACACAGCTTAAAAAAACTAGTATATTTTATAGGCGAAAATTCTGATCGCACCCCTTGAAAGTTTAGAATAAGCCCCCGATCATACATCTTGAAAAACAATCTTAAATCCGCCACTTGTCAAGTTCTCAATTTCCAGATACGAATTTTTTCTCTGTTTATAGAGAGGAGGGGGGTATTTCCACCCGGGATAGGAGCTCCTTACACGAAGTGAGAGTCGAGGAGGAGGTGACCCACTCCGTTTCCGGTACAAAACTTTTCCCGACTCCTACTCATCTTAGAGCACTCACATCTCATCCACCATTTTATACCCTATAAAAGCATTCACAACCCATCCACCAAATCTCCTTCATCAAATTACATTAAAAATCACTACTTCACTTATAAATCTTCTATCTCCTAATTAAAATAATCATACTTTTATCATTACATTTTCTTTCTCCTCACTCACAACTAGTTACAAAAATATTAAAATATATATAGGGGTGAATAGTAGCTTTTTATATTTAGGGTGAAAGAGTGCTTCCACCAAATATTTTCTCTCCTCCACTCACAACCACTTACACTCACCCCATATAATTTGGTGGACACACTCACATACATTTGGTGGATGGGATGTGAGTGTTCTAAGAGCATTCACATCCCCTCCACTAAATCTCCTCCATCAAATTACACTAAAAATCACTACTCCACCCCTAAATCTTCTCTCTCATAATTCGTCTAAAAGTTACCCGTAGCTTGAGCTATTGAGGTTCGGGGAGGGCTATTAGCAATATCACGAAAGAGGTCATCACCATCCTTTTCACCTTCACCACCTGATTCACCCCCCGGAACATCCATATAAATGGGATCACCATCTCGAGAAGATTTCCCACCAGAAATATGTAAATCAAATTCGTCTAAAAGCTTACCTTTAGATGATTCAGAAACAGGAAGATCTCGTGGTGGAGCGAACCTCACTTTCTTGGGGCTCCTCTTAACCTTGGATGGCTCGCTCTTCCTCTTCCGAGCCTCTACGTTCAAGTCCAAAAAAGCATCTTCAGCGATGTCATCCTCCAAAGTATGGATGCTTGAAGAACTCACAGCATGCAGGGGAGCAGGGTTGGGAAAAATTTGGCCGATGGTTACATCACTCTCGCCCCTTTCATCACCAAGTTCCCGTCCTTTCCCACTACCACCTTCACCTTCGGCCTTACCACTTGCATCACCCTCCACCTTTCCTTCTCCAGAAGTTTTCTCCACATTCTCCACCCCCTCTCCGTCGAGACGAATAGGGGCCTAAAGCTTCGTCACTTGTTCTAAGATCAGTTTGCTCGTCCCAAGTAGCTCACTAGTGAACGTAAGATCGTCATCATCATAATCCTCGAACTTCAATGCTGCAAGCAACGACGTCTCTGCAAAAAACGAGAAAGTTAAAAAACCAAGATCCCCAAAAAATAAAACCCAAGTATAAGGAGCAATGCTCACCCTTCTTTTTATACAAAATGACGGGCCATCGGCCCGGCTCATCCCAAATCCTACTAACTCCGGCCAACACCAGGATGTGCTCCGGATACTTCTTAATGTTTGACTTGTGAGTAATGAGCTTGTTATAAAGGGTCGTGTCACAAGCGAAAACAGCCGGAAGCTCCCACTCGGAGGCTTCAAAATCCGTTCGCCACAAAGTCACCATCTCCTTGGGAAGGCACCTATCATCCAGCCAAAAGAATTGCGTCTTCCAGTTCTTCAGACTGGAGGTGTCCTTCCCATGACACTCCGGCTTCTTTCTCCTCTTCTCAAAAGTAAACCAATCTCCGGCCTGGTTTAACTTGTAAAAAGCCCTAAAGACCTCCAGATCGGCCTTCGACTTCAAAGCCCGGCACTTCAACTCAAAGTGACAGACCCTCCCCAAACTAAAGGGGTTCATTTGAGAAAAAATGGACCCCATGAAACAGGAGAACCTTGAACAAAAAAATTTTTCATAGGCACTCTTCAATTGGCAAAGTCGCACACGCATGTATAGAACGCGAACTTGCCAGGGAGATGGGGATAAATGGCTCGATTAGGGGCAGGTATCTCAGGGTGAAGATCTAGGGGAATCCTGTAATCGACTAAAAATTTCTCCAATTTCTTTTTAGTTAAGGTGGAGAAACTAACGCCCATGTTATCCTTCCCCATTGCAAATAACAAAAGTAAAAAAGGAAGAATCTGGAAAGAAACAAAGGGAAGGGACGAACCTGTAAAGAAGGAGGAAAACCGAGTCCTGATAACGGGAAAGGAAGCAGTAAAAGACAGGGGAAGTTGAAACAAATTTTGAGGAAAAGTAAAAATGAAAAAGGAAAAACTGGTTTGGGAAACCCAAAGGACTGACACGTGTCGCAATCCCTCACCAAAATAACAAAGGTTTAATGGTGGAGATTGCCTAGGGATAACCGCCACGACGTATGGCCTAGGAAGTTGCCACGTGCCGCGTCCGAAGAAACAGCTGGAAAGCATTGCCAAGAAACGACTAACTCCACAAAGTTATAAACTAACTTATGAACTTCAGGGGACATGAAGAGGTATAAAACCTCCCGTCCGAACCCCAAGCCCTTTTAGACGCGGCATCATGTCACGAGACGTGGCTCACCATGACACGTGTTCAGAACAAGTGACCGGAGGTCACTAGTTCCGGAAGTTAGTACACCTGATCGAAGGAAAGTACAACTATTCTGACTAGTATAAATACCCCTTCAAAAGTACTAGTAAGACACGTTCTGACACACTCCGAACCTCTCTCTCTCTCTCTCTCTATTCTCTTTTCTTCACCAACAAATACTTATCCTCACGCCGAAGGGTGGTCACAGAGAGGCCCTCCCTGCCCCCTTGTGACGAGCCTAACGGTTTGTTAAGTTTTGCAGGTTATTTACCAAAGATCTGATCAAGCTAGTCATCTTCAACCTCTCTCAGGAGGTTCGTCCAGCTTTTGGATCTTCAATTGGCGCCATCCTATTGCAGATCTACTTTCTCCACTCAGATTTGGAATGGCTATGGAAAATTTGAACGTCGTTGACATCACAAACAAGGAAGACGACGACATCACTACCTCTGAACAACAAACAGCTGGCTATTCCATAGTGTTGATAGACTTCATAACAACTTCTACTACTGAAACGGTCACTGCACCCACTGGGATGCAAACTGTATCAGTGGAGTTCGATGAAACTTTCCTCCAACAAAACCATGATTTTTTGATAAAATTAAAAGAACAGCAAGACAGAGACGAAAGGCTTCGTAATATACAGGTAAACCTGTTCCCTTCCGAAGGGATAACATCCACTACGATGTCCACCCCAGCTAGTCTCCAAACATACTCCACCGTGTCACGTCCATACCACTACAAACACCTTATGGTTTCCTGATGCCTTATGGATATACGGGACCGTTGCCAACTGGACTCACATCCACGGGGCCAATGGCCACCGCATCAGTGAGCCCAGCCAAGCAACAACCCAGTTCCAGCATCGTCGATGACGAACTTACAGCCCCATATAGACCTGCTTACATGACTTCATACTCGAAGTTCACTCTGAGGGTCGCCAGTGCCCCACTCCCAACAAAATTAAAGATGCCCGCTACCATTAAGAAGTATGATGGAACTTCAGATCCGGACGACCACGTATTCGATTTTGGTGGAGCAGCAGAGATAGAACTATGGCCCATGCCAGCATGGTGTCACATGTTCACTCAGACACTGACCGGAGCCGCAAGAGTGTGGTTCGACGGTCTACCAGCTGGGCAGATAGAAAACTGGAAAGAGCTGCGGCGGATTTTCTTACAAAATTTCTCCCAACAAAGACGTTGCACAAAAGATATTACGGAGGTACATAACATCCGAAGGAAAGATGGTGAATCTTTGGAAAGATTCATAGATCAGTTCAACAAAAAAAGCATGCAGATATCTGTTGATACACTTTCTGTGGACGTCACTGTCGAATAGACTAGGGTTGAGTCTTTGTAGTGTGTTACATGAGATTGTGGTGATCCATAAGGGCATTTTATGGATCTGACGCATTTGTAATATATAGGACAAAACACTGAGCCAGGTTCGACCTAAACACACTGGGCGAATGTGGAAGTTTTCCACATTCGACCATATCAACTGGGCGAATGTGGAAATGCTCCACATTCGACAATTCAAAAGGGGCGAACGTGGAACTTGGGTTTTGGACTATAAATAGCAATCTCATGTGTTATTGTTCATTTGGTGATTTGAGTTTGTACTTTGAATGCTCTCAAGGGGGAGGTCATGCCCGACCTCCCCCGGCCACGAGATAGACGTTTATCCTACTGATGACAGTGTCTGTAACCGTTTCTGTAGTAATACGAATCTGTGATGACGTTGTTATCGTATGTTTCTGTCTCGTCTCGAATCTCCAGTCTGAAACCGAGTTGTTTTTTGCTTAATCGATCCTTGAATTCAGTTTTTAACCGGATTCTCAATTGGTATCAGAGCCGTGGTACCGATTTGAACGATCTAACAGTCGTTTGAATCAATCACAACTCGTTATTTTAGTTAAAACAGGATTATATGATCATACAAGTCACAAAACTAGGTGCGGAAACCCTAGTTCTGAACAAATTGATAAAACACAAATCACGACACAATCAAGATCATTTTCAATATCATTTCATAGATTAACTTCATTCAAAAAGCATTTACAATGAGTTTATGTTAATCTAGAACATACACATAATCTCTCAAAAACACCTCTGAACCTGATCTGAACCTGGACACAAATGACAACTCTCTTTCATTATCAAAAACACAAAAACTATATATAGACACTGCACATTCGCCCGTTTCATCTGGTCGAATGTGAGTGTTTTCCACATTCGCCCACATCAAGTGGTCGAATGTGTCTTCTGTTCAGGTCCATTCTTCCTTCGCCCCTTTATCATCTACCTTCGCCCGTTCTTTTCTACATTCGCCCATTCTATTCACCTTCGGCCATCACTAACACATGTTAATATAGTATATCCAATCCTTAGTCGCAAAACGCATCAACAAACTCCCCCTCGACTATTGATTGGATAGTTTTCTTTGTTGGTCCATACTCTTGTTCATCAACTTGATTCTTAGCTGCTTCTTCTGCTCAGTAGTCATTGGCGGCTCAAATGTTTTCTTCACAGGCTTTGACACATTTGCTATCTTCACAGTCTTGCCAAGTTTACCTTCTAAGTTGCTTCCTGCATTTATATCATACGCAAAACAAACTCCAACAACTTGCGTATACTTTCTCGCTTGAGCAAAGTCATTAGGTTCATAGTAGATCGGATTGTAGAACAACATGATGATGTCTTCGAATGTGCAATTAATCAACCACATAGGATCAAATACATGAACATGCTTGTATTTATCCTTTCCATCTCTCAATACGATCACCGCTTCTGCCTTTCTCCAATCATAATACCAAAAGATGAAATCAGCACTAAAATGTTGTGGCATCGGCATCAACGGTATCTTCCTCATCACATTAGGTGCTTTGTAGATCAAAGTTACACGCTTCATATTGGTTTGAGGATCAATATCCCTATGCTCTTTTCTACGGGGATATTGAGGTTTGAACCTGTTCCATCTCGTACGACTTTCCCAAACCAATTTATCAGCACACCAACCGACATGTGATCCATTTACTTCGGCACCTGACATTGGGAATCTGCATAAGTCTCTCACCGCCCAGTACGGTAGAGTAAGCAAGTCACAGAATCTGTTGAAGTACAGAATTCCGGTTTCCCATTTTGCAGCAATACACTTCAGCCTGCCTAAGTAAGTCCACCCGAGAGCTCTGCCTTTGAACTTGGCATTATGAAATCGATAAAAGTTACCTTGAGCTTCAGGCTTCGGTCGGTTCTCATCCATTTCTTTCAATTTCTTCATATAATTCTTCAACTCATCAGACTGGTTAGAAGAATCTTTCTTTTCAGTACCAAATACCTTCTCAACAAACTCTTCACTCCTTTTCTTTGCTTTTTGTTTCGCTGACTTATTTGGTATCTCAGTGAAGTCAGGAAATACTTCATTCTCATCATCTTGTCTGAAATATTGGGGAAACTCTTCATGAGTTATATCTTCTACTTCTACTTCATTGTTTTCTGGAGTCTGCACATCATCTGAATGACTTCCCATATCCTTTTCAGGAATATCAGGAATCGATTCATTCATCATAAACTCCTCAAACGTTTTCCCTACCCTCTGTGCAAGACCATCTAAAATTTCTTTCGCCACAGATGCTGGTAATTCCCCTTCTTCAAGATCTGGATCTTCATATTCCAACTCATATCTTAAGTCATCAGTCTGGAATATTTCAGCGAAGCATCCTGTGAACTCAATGGTCCACTCTCTCTTTTCCAACATATTCTTATACAGCTGTTTAGCATCCTCAGACAAAGATCTCACCTTCTCGTTCCAGAAAATACTTTCATCCGAATCTACATTCCCACCTTTCTTTTTGGAACTTGATTCTCCAGTATCTTTCTTCTTCGGTGTTCTCTTCTCATAACTAAATCTAGAAGTATCATCTCCTCCATCATGATCACTTCCACTGCTAAACTCATCACCTTGCTTTTTCCCAGTACCTTCAGCACCATCATCATCATCATTATTGTCATCATCATCATCATTGTCATCATCACTTTTCTCCGATTCATCATTATCCTCATCATCATCTTCTTCTTTCTCAGATTCAGAATACTCATAATCAACTTTCTGTTCATCTTCTTCTTCATCTTCTTCACCCTCTTTCAACTGGGGTGCCCTGCTATAAAGCTCTTCAATCAAATTACCAAGGCGTTTGTTTTCCTTCTTTAGTTCTTTGTTATCAGCCTTGATCAATTTGATTTTGCTCTTGTTTCTTTCACATTTTCTTTCAAGCTTCTCATTCTTTGCTTCAATCATCTTAATCTTATCATTTATATCATCTTGATTAGATTTTGACGCAACCATGATCTGAAGCATTTTCTCCTCATTCTGCTTGAACTTAGCAATCTCAGCTTGTTGAGCAACCAACATCTTCATCATGTCTTCCATCTTCTTATTAACTTGCTTCATGACATCGTCATCCACAGTCACTTTCTTCGACTTAGATCTGGATGGCTCAACTTCAACTACTTTCTCCTTCTGAGGCTTTTTAAACATATCGAGCACTTTATCCATATCGATATTGAACTGATCGATTGGTAAAGTCTCTGCCTCTTTTGCTTTCTTCTGCTTCTTGGCAACTGGTGAAGATAGCTTAGATGGTGTACCAGCATCAGGTAATCTCTTTCCTTTCAACAACTGAGCTAATTCATTCTCCCTCAGTTCTTTTACACTTGATTTCTTGGCCATAGTCTTTTGCTTCTTAGTCTTTCTGGGCAAATTCACAACTACAGTTTCTCCAACACTCAGTTCTGCCAGGTCAACACCTAGGCCCTCATCTTCAACAGATTTCTTTCTTCTCTCAGCCTCTTCTATCGACTGGTTCAAGGATTCAGACTCACCAACCATAGTGGCCTTACGTTTGGTGGTCCTTACATTCTCATCATCAGAATCCCACTGCTCATCAACCTCAGTCTCTTCTGAATCTACCGACTCTTCATCCACCAAACCCGATCCTTTCTTCGCCGTCGATTTCTTTCTAGCCACTTGTTGCTTAGTGCTTCCCTGATCCACAGCCTTTCCCTTGCCCTTCCCTTTGGCTCCAGGATTGACTACTTGACGTTTCCGCTTAGTGCTTGAATCAACATACACTAAGGGATCATCGTTGTCCGAGTCACTATCATCATGTCTTGCTTTGTTCTTGCCAGGATCAGTGTAATCCGGACGAGCCAAAGCACCAAATAATCTCCTGTTAGGTGGCTTCTCACTATCAGGCACACCTTTGTAACCTTTCATCCTCATCAATGTTCTAATATTCATATGATCTTGACCTAGGATCATAGTCGGATCCTTTTTCAACATTGGATACTTGTAGTCAAAGATCATCATCAGAAATCTCGGATACAACATAAACTTCTTATTCTTCATTCCCTTCAACATCTCCAGCATATGATCAAGAATCATCCCAGAAACATTAAATGGTTTGTTGAGTGTCAACGCAACCATTAATGAACTCAAACTCCTTCTCATCACATCATAACCACCACTTACACATCCAAAGACATGAATAAGAACATGTGCAAAATACTTGTACTACACTCCCAGCTTCCCCTTATACATAGATCCGTCAGTGATTGGACCTTTGTATTTCATTCGTAAGAAGCACGCCTTCTGTTCTGTCCATGATAACTCCCTGGGATCTTCACTATCTTCAAACTTAATCTGTAAAGCTTCCCGAATATCAGCTTCAGTCAAGAACATATCCATCTCCTGAATCTTGCTCTTGATGATCGTCTGATTCTCCCAGTAGTCATACTTCGCATTCTGATAAAAGTCTTCAATGATGTCTTTGTATATAATGGTTGGTGTGGCTAGAGCATGAACAATCCTGCTCCTCTTCAGAAACTCTATAATCCCGGTAAATTCTGTGTTCTTCTCAACATCTCCGAGATAGGCGCAACAGTTGTGCGATCTTTCAAAAGGCCAACTGCTCGGAACAGACGTTTCAGCTTCTGGCACTGGATCTGGAACTGTAATCTCAGCTGGAGTTTCCACATTGACTGCTGGTGTCTCAACGTTCTCGGGTTGAATCAGCCATCTGCACATAAAAATCATTAAAACACGTCAAAATACAAAAACGACAAAATTATAAAATTCTGGTCAAAATGAATCTGCACATTCGCCCGTTCTGAAATGGTCGAATGTGAGTTTATTTGGTCGAAGGTAGAAACTTATGGTCGAAAGTGAAAAAGTTCTAAGTAAAAATCACATTCGTCCACATTGTTCCACTTTCGTCCAACCTGATTTCACCTTCGCCCGGTTTTTGAACCGAAGGTGGAAAAGGTTTTCCCAAAAATTTTAAAAATTTGCCAATTCAGTTTTGAACATCTCATTTTGATTTACATGTATCCTAATAAGGCCGATTAACACTCGTTTATTACCAATTTTGACAATTAATCAGTTTTCATTGGTTTTAAAGTGGAATTAGGGTTCAACTGTGTTCAATCAATCAAAACTAACATATAAATGTGTTATTATCCTAATTCCTTCTACATTCTCCCCCTAAAACCTATGAGAACTGATCGGGAATCAAAAACAAACGTCAATAATCATCAGAAACCCCAAAACTTCAAACCCTAGGTCCTGTTCATAAAACGATGATTCAGAACTGTTAACATCTCCAATACCTGCAAATTTAGTCTCAAAAAGATCAGGAATAGATAGGGAATGAAATGCACAATCACAGGAAATATCAGCAACAAGGTCTGGTTATGAAGAAAGTTTGAAAAAATTTTTGAATGAGGGAACCGAACCTGAATGACGTATATATAGAGATCCACGTTCGCCCGTTTGTTGTGGACGAATGTGGGTTAAGTCCACATTCGCCCCAAGTGAATAGCACGAATGTAAAAACTATGCCACCTTCGCCCCTTTTTAAAGACCCGAAGGTGAAAAGGTACCCGGAAGTGGAATTTTCACCCGGAAGTGGAAAAGTCCACATTCGCCCAAAATCAAAACGGTCGAAGGTGATGATTTTTCCACATTCGACCCATTTAAGGGGCGAATGTGAAATGGAAAAATCTGAAAATTTCGCCAAATCACGAATTCGAATCCCGTTCAACATTTTTCAATCCGTTAAACTTCCAAAACTCAAATTTTCACTTTTTGAATGTTACAAAGTCCAGATGGTGTTATCAAATCTCAGAAATTGACCATCAAGCATCCCCGGTTATCAAAAATAAAGCAGAAATGCAAATCTTTTGGATTTTCTGAAATTTTTATCAAAACACACCTAAAATCTTTTTGGATTTTGTATCTTTTTGACAATAAAAGTAAAATGCGACAAAGTAAAATGCATCAAAGTAAAAGCAGTAAACATTTTGTGATTTCCGGTAAGAGGATCATATCAGTTTTCTGAGAAATCTGAACACAGCGTTGATCTGTTTGAATATTATCATTAGAAACAATATGTGATACGGCAATTGCTGATATTGTTGTCCACATAAGCTCACATGCAGACATTTACGCAATGCTTTAAAATGATACGAATTAGGTGAATTATACTAACACTTTGTGGTTCCCACACACACGACATACTCCCGTATCAAGAAGTAATTTGCACAAAAACTCATTGTAAAGCGTGATTATGCTTTCGTCGTCTGTAATTGTACAAGATATAATGCATAGAGGTATACAGGTCAGCAAATTAATGCAGCAAAGTAACATATGCACCATACCAGGTTGAGGACTGATATTAATCATGATTTGCATCAATGATCAATACGATATTATAGATAATCTTTGATCATCATATAACATGGAAAGTTCCTCAATTCGGTAACTTTAGGATTTGGCATAAAGCTCTTTTATAAAGACATCCTGTCTGATCTAGGTCCGTAATGACTTTCAGCAGAAGATCAGATAGGCTATCCCCAGACAACTAATAACATAACGACCCTAAACCTCCGAGTTTTGTACAAACACCCTATCAAACGAAATTACGGTACTAAGACCATATGCCCATGAGGTGTTCAGCCACAAACGCGTAGTTTGTTATGTTTGTATCACTAATGCACGCAATATATAGTCTACGAAGCCTATCAGCATATCACACGTAATCATCATACGTCACATAAAACCATACAATTCTTTAGCCTGTGTCAGATCCCCACTGATGTACTAGCATTTCCTCTTTTTATCCAGGAAATCATTTTGGGTTTTTCTAATTTTTAGGTATTTTGAAAATTTTTCAATGTTTTTGGTTTTTCTGATAAAATGACTCCCCCTAAAATAAAGAACATATTTTTGGGTTTTTTTTTTAAATTTTAAATTTTCTTGAAAAACAAAACAAAAATTTTGAAAGAAACAATCCACTTGAAAGCATCAACTTCTTTGAGGATTAAACAATCCCCTCGAAAGCATCAACTTCTTTGAGGATTATGATAGTAAAGAGAAATTCCCAATTAGCAAAGAGAAATTCCCAAATAGCAAAAATTTAGAACTAAAACTAAAAACTAAAAATGATAAACCGAGGAGCCGATTAGTCCTGTTTTTCCTTTATATTGTTTACTTTCAAAAGATATTCAAAGCGGGATCTGTCAAAAGCTTTTGTAAACAAATCTGCACGTTGGTAGTCAGTATGGATTTTGACCATATCTATCAATTCCTTAGCGTAACAATCACGGATAAAATGATATTTAATCCGGATATGTTTCGCTTTAGAATGATTTTCAGTATTTTTAGTTAATGCAATTGCGGCTTCGTTGTCACAGTGTATAGGGGTTTTAAGAAACTGCAAACCGTAATCGACCATCTGTTGTTGGATCCAGAGCACTTGCGAACAGCAACTCGAGGCTGAAATGTACTCGGCTTCACATGTAGACAGTGCGACGGAAGTCTGTTTCTTGCATTGCCAGGTAATTAACCTGCTCCCTAAAAACTGGCAACCGGCTGTTGTTGATTTGCTGTCTTTGTCACAGCCGCCCCAATCTGCATCACTAAAAGCAATAAAATCAAAATCATCATCATTAGGGTACCAAAGTCCTTTTGATGGACAACCCTTCAGATATCGAAGGATACGCTTGACCGCCGTCAGATGACTTTGTTTCGGCTTCGATTGATAGCGAGCACAGAGACACGTTGCATACATAATATCTGGTCGAGACGCTGTCAAATACATCAGAGATCCGATGATTGCTCTGTATGTAAATGGGTCTGTCAGCTCCCCCTTAGCGTCCACTCCAATTCCGTGATTGGGTTGAATCGGGGTATCCATCGGCTTAGAGTCCTCCATCTGGAATCGGCTCAAGATGTCGGCTACGTATTTCGTCTGGTGAATGAAGATCCCGTCGGGTCTTTGATCCACCTATAAGCCGAGGAAAAACTGCATTTCCCCCATAGCGCTCATTTCGAACTTCTCCTGCATTACAGTTTCGAATTCCCTGCACAAAAGTTCGTTAGTTGAACCAAATATAATATCATCAACGTAAATCTGTACTAGAAGCAAGTCATCTCCCGTCTTCTTCGTAAAGAGAGTGCAATCGACGAGGCCGCGCTTGAATCCTTTGGAAATAAGGTATGTACTTAGCTCCTCGTACCACTGTCTTGGAGCCTGGTAAAAACCATATAAAGCTTTGTTCAGCACGTAGACCTTGTCCCGGTGGATTGGGTCCTCAAAGCCTGGTGGCTGCCCGATATAAACCTCCTCCTTGACTTTACCGTACAAAAATGCGCTCTTGACGTCCATTTGATAGACTTTGAATTTCTTATATGAAGCAAACGCAAGGAACATCCGAATAGCTTCCATTCTTGCTACTGGTGCATAGATTTCGTTGTAATCAATTCCCTCGATTTGATGGAAACCCTGGACAACCAATCTGGCTTTGTTGCGTACAATAACTCCACGATCATCCTTTTTGCACTTAAACACCCACTTAGTGCCTATTTTCTTTCTTCCTGGCGGCAAATCTGTGAGCGTCCAGACTCCCAATTTCTGGAATTGCAATAACTCCTCCTGCATTGCCTCAACCCAGGCATCTTCATTCAAAGCGTCTTTGTATGTCCTTGGCTCTACCTGCGACACATAACATGCAAACGACCAATCATTTTGGCTACCAGATTTCTGAATTTTGGCATACAATGCTAAAGCACCAAAACTCTCTGGCGAATTAACGCTTTTAAGCTGCCCTCTGGTCATCACTCCACTACCAGGATCACCGATAACTTGCTCCAGTGGGTGAATACGATGAATCTGAGATTCCGGATTAACAGGTACAATCACTCCCGTCTGAGCAGTCAAGTTCTCTACAGCATCCTGATCATGACCCGTGTTAGACGATGAAGCAACATCTGGATTTGGAGTTGGGTTCACAGTTTGCTCTTCTAAGTCTTCTGCATGTTCAAGAACGGCTTCTTCAAATTGTTCATCTTCAGATTCTGAAGTGTCTAATGAAGTTGAAGCTTCTTGAAACATCTCTTCTTCTTGTATAGGAGCACTGGTATCATTAGAAGCTGGTGGGGGGTTTACGGTGATTGGACGCATTAACGGTGAAGTTGCCGCGTTTTCACACTCGTAAAGTAATCTGATAACAGCTTCTTCAACCAAGCTATCTAGGTTGAATGATTCAAAGAAATCTTTGTAATCAAACATCCAGTCAGGGCCCGTGCCTTGCAAATTTTGTGTGTAACGTTGAACTTCCACGTTAGCCCAATCGGCTTTTTCATGGAATTTCGAATTTGAGATTTTCAGACCTTTTGAGAATACGAATTTGAGATTTTGGTTTCTCAATTGGTTTTTGAACATTGTTACTAAAAGTAACTTTCTTAGCAACCTTATCTGAATTAACAGACTTAGGTCCAACATTTGATTTGAAAATTGGTTTTTGTGGAACCTTTTGTCTATCAGCTGTTGTGTTCACCACAGGTTTTCTCCAAGATTGTTCCATTGCAATCCGATTCCTTCGATCATATTGAAATGGACGGCTATTCCTCATTTGAAAATTGTTTTGATTAAAAAATTGTTGTTGTTGAGGAACAGCCCGTCTATGTGGTGGAACATAATGATCAATCGGCTTTTTCATGGAATTTCGAACCTCAACTTCTTGTCTTTTGTGCCTTACATATGGACACTGAGCAAGTAAATGCCCGCGTTCTCCACATTTAAAGCATTTTCTACATTCCTCAAACACATAATGAGCATTTGGTGAAGCAAATGATCTAACAGGAAATTGATCATTATACTGTTGATTTCTCAAACTCTCAGGAAGAGGTCCTTTCGAGTAAGAGGGCTCATGAAAACCATTTGCTTTATCATTTGGTCGAATGAACTCAGTGACATGGATTTTTGGTTCTTGAGGAACTTCTGAAAACAATTTCTTTAAGATTTCTGGTGGAATTTCATTGGTTCTTTCATGTTTTGGAAACCATATTGTGCTTTCTTGCCAGATTTTATCAAGTTTAGAATAGTTAACATTTTTGATCGGAAATTCCTCATCAGAAATGATCTTATCGGATCCTTCCATCCGATAAAATACCTTTACAGGTTTGTCACTTGGTTCATTCAGCTCATTCTTTTCAACCACATTCTTATCATCAATATCTTTCTTAACATCAATCTTTTCAGACTTTTTATCACGATTAGCATTAGCCATCGGATGAACATGATCAGATGGTGATACTGGTTCAGTAGTAATGATGTGATTTTCTTTTGGAATCTCACATTCATTAACAGATTGATCACTACCAGTATCATCATTTTCTGAGTCTGAATTATCACTCTCAGCATAAACACCCTCATTGTTCAAGCCCAAAATCGGTCTCACATCGGAATATGGATCACCAATACTCGAGGTCTTAGATTCCATTTCTGATGATGAGTCTGATTTTACCGAACTCTCCGGTATAACTTGGTGATAGTTATGGTTTTCAAAAAGAACCGGAGATGGTACAGACTTGTAATTGGTGGTGTTATCATCAATGATATGATCTACCACATAAGCAACATTCTTATAACTTTCCAACTTCTTGTTAACCTTTTCAGCAAAGCATTTTATGGCTGCCATTTCCAACTTGGTGTTTTCAATTTCATTGATATAGTTGTTTATGGCCAATTGTTTCAATGACAAAGTATTTTTCAAGTCAGAAATGTCCTTTTTATAGCCATCCAATACTTTGTTAAAAGCATTTAACTCTTTGCGAGTAGATTGACAGTTCAAGATAGCACTATCTCGTGAAATTCGGAGTTGTTTATTCTCCTCCGTCAATCTATCACATGTTCCACAATATTTATCACTCAAAACATCAGTGCTAGATTCAGAACTTACAGGTTTTGGCGGTTCAGTCATGGCCATCAACGCAAAATGAGCTTCCTTTCCAGTGAAAAACTTGGAGTAGTCAATCTTAGTGAAAGCATCATCAGCGATACACGACTTCCTCGTCATCAAAAAGTCAGCTTCTGCCAGCAACTGGTCAATATCATCATCCAAAGAATCAACACTTGCCTCTGTGTCTGATTCGCTCTCAGAATCTGAATAAACTGATCTACACTCTTCGGGAACATCAGAAACTGAATCAATCACCATTCCAGAACTCTTTTCCTCAGCTTTAACCTCAACAGGTTCACTCTCCACTTCCATCTCAGTCTCAGAATCATCACTTTCACTCTCCTCAGTTTCTTTCTTCTCATCAACTACCACCGACTCTTCCATATCAACCTGATAAGCAACACATGCCACATTCCCACCAGTAGTCACTTCCTCAACTCCTATTTGCATACCCGACCAGTCAAACCTCTCATCCTGTTGAGTCACCAAAGCTTGGTTCTGACTCGCATTCTGTTGAGTCTCATTAGGTGTAGTGATAGGTACAACTGTTCGGTTTGTGTGATTAGGAGATTGGTTTTGAATCTGGTGTTGAGTGTTTGGTTGTCTGTTTTGGTTGTTAAAGTTTCGGTTTTGGTAGTTGTTGTTATTTTGGTAAGAAACTTGGTTTTGTTGACGGTTCTGGTAATTTGCATTGAAAGGGTTTCGATTACCTTGTTTAGGTGGCTGGGTGCATTCCCTTTTGAAGTGTCCTTTTTCTCCACAATTAAAACACGTAACCTTCTCCTTGTTGAATCCATAGGTTGTGTTGGGAGAAGTTGCCAAATCAGTCCTTCCTGTTTTCTCGATGAACTCTGTTGCTCTTCTCATTATACTCGCAAAAGCCCATTGAATGTCAATGAGTTCCATCTCTTCTTTGTCTATCTGTGCGTAGTCTTCGTTGGTTAAGTTGTTGTTCCCAATCTGACTAGCAACCAACCCATTGTAGGATGAAACCATTGCTGAGACTAATGCAATGTGTTGCTGAGCAACCTCCACAGTCACATTTCCCAAGTTAGATGTATCCAAAACCATCGGTTGTTGTTTATGTTGAGTAACTTGGTTTACTGGTTGTTGTGTTTGGTTAGCGGTGTAAAAACTTGCTTGTTGCATTGGAGAGATTGGTGAAATGTAGGAATTATATTGTGGTGGTGTGTATGATGGTTGTGAGTAGGAATTGTATTGTGGTGGTGTGTAGTTGGTGGTTGGTTTTGATGAATCCATGACATTGGAAATACATGCAACATGTGGTGCAACGCTTCCAGAGCTCGAGTTTCCAGCTGGAACTGAAGTGCCTCCAAAATACAAACTGGGATTCTGAGGAATCTGTGACCTTCTAGCTTTCCTCCTATCCTCCAACTCTTTGTTCTCCAGCTTTTCTATAAATTCTGAAATGGTCCAAAATTGATAAGCATCCTTCTCTCTGAGTACCTCCACATGCTGATCCCATTGTGGTGGTAAAGCATCTGCAAACTTATCCACCTGCTTAGTCATTGGAATCTGTACACCATAACTAGACAATTCAGACAACAAATGCATATATCTCGGAGTTAGTTCTTTCAAAGTTTCATTATTAATGAAAGAAAAATTCTCAAACTCTTTGACCAATTCCTCCATTCTCAGACTCCTGGTCTTTTCGTTACCATCATGTTTCCTCTTCAGCTTATCCCAAAGCTGCTTTGATGTAGTACATGTCCCAAACTGATGCAACAGGTCACTTGTGATTGCCTGTGTCAGTTGAGAAAACGCCTTCTTCTCTACCACATATTTCTTCTTTTCGTCCTCAGTTAAGCTTTCCAGAGGAATCATCTCACCTGTATTCTCCAGAATTGGTGCTGTGTATCCTTTCACAATCATGCTCCATGCCTCAGCTCCTTCAACTCCCATGCCTTCCAAATGGATCTTGAACATGGTGTGCCACTGATTATACTCTTGCATATCCATGAGCTTAGGTGGCCGAGTTCCACTACCTGTAGACAAATCCTTAATCAAAGTAGAAATAGCATTAGTGGTTTGAGTATTTACCGCCGCTGCAGCTACTCCCCAGTAATCAGATTGTAGTGCCGGATGTGCTACGCTTTGAGGCATCGTGCTCGTCGTTGTCATGTAGTTATGTGGTTGTGAAGACTGTGTATTCGTCTTTTGCGCTGCCACTGTCCATGGGTCCATCGTCTGCTGTTGTGGTTGTGTTGTTGCTGATCCCGGAGTAGTTTGAAAACGCCACATGATCTCAATCTGAAAATCTCAACACTTAGAAAAATTTTCAGCAAAAATCCTAGATTCGCCCAAAAACTCTAAGTTCGCCCAAACAATCCTAGATTCGTCCAAATTTCCACACTTTCGTCCCTTCTGGTTCTACTTTCGTCCAAACAGGAACACCCGAAGGTAGATTTGACCAGAATGTAAACCAAAATAACACTTTTCCACTTTCGTCCAAACCAGAAACGGTCGAATGTAGAAATTTCTACCCGAAAGTGAAAACTTCAGCAAGAAAATTCCAGGTTCGTCCACTAAATACTCAGGTTCGCCCACTTTTTATCACTTTCGACCACAACACTCAGTTCAGGTTCCAGGTTCGCCCAAAACTAGCAGATCTCATTTTTGAAAAACGGTTATTGTTTGAAAAACGGTTATTCAGATCTCAGATTTTCAAAAGTTCATGGATTTGAATGATCTCAATCAGGTTATGTTTCGGAATTGATTTGGAACAACTTTAAGTCTTGGAAAACTTGAATTCGACCACAAATTCACCTTTAAATCGATCAAAAACTCTTAGAAACAATGTTTATGTAAAAACAGATGATTTTATGTCAAAAACACGTCCAAATCAGCTCTGATCTTATCAAATTTGTTGTTGTATGATCCTCTATGCTCTGATACCACTTTGTGAGCGTTGGATTTTAGTTAAAACAGGATTATATGATCATACAAGTCACAAAACTAGGTGCGGAAACCCTAGTTCTGAACAAATTGATAAAACACAAATCACGACACAATCAAGATCATTTTCAATATCATTTCATAGATTAACTTCATTCAAAAAGCATTTACAATGAGTTTATGTTAATCTAGAACATACACATAATCTCTCAAAAACACCTCTGAACCTGATCTGAACCTGGACACAAATGACAACTCTCTTTCATTATCAAAAAC
The DNA here is from genome assembly GCA_028751855.1 of Ambrosia trifida. Classification (NCBI taxonomy): domain Eukaryota; kingdom Viridiplantae; phylum Streptophyta; class Magnoliopsida; order Asterales; family Asteraceae; genus Ambrosia; species Ambrosia trifida. Next base: position 91,562,446 of record CM054126.1, read on the forward strand.
ACAAAAACTATATATAGACACTGTACATTCGCCCGTTTCATCTGGTCGAATGTGAGTGTTTTCCACATTCGCCCACATCAAGTGGTCGAATGTGTCTTCTGTTCAGGTCCATTCTTCCTTCACCCCTTTATCATCTACCTTCGCCCGTTCTTTTCTACATTCACCCATTTTATTCACCTTCGGCCATCACTAACACATGTTAATATAGTATATCCAATCCTTAGTCGCAAAACGCATCAACAATATCCGGAGCTGTCGATCAGCTGCGGATATCTGGTTTCTGCCACGGGGTCCGCAACAACCAATTGGTTGAAAAGTTGCATGAAGATCTCCCAAAAACAATGGAAGCACTTATGGAAAGGGCACGCGCTTTTGCAAGAGGAAAAAGCGCATGTGGTCAAACAGGAGAAAGTGATTACAAAGGAAACTCCAGAGGTAATCCTTGGAAGAAGGGAACCTCGGCTCCAACAGAAAGAAATATGTCACACCCTCAAATTCCACGTGCGGGGTTTTACCGCGAGGCGCGTGACACACCAGGATCTCAGTCAACGATCACATAAACATACAACAAACATGCATTCATAAATATATTTAAAACCAAAATATCATGCTTTGAGCCGTAAACCAGCAGCATAAGCATTTCTTGTTTACAACCAAAAGACATATCATTGTTTACTAAACATTGTTTAATATGCTTCAAAATATTAGACGCTGTGCATGACTCCGTGCGCCTAGCCCATTGACTGCTACCTTAGCGACCTGAGAAAACATGCAAAAAATGTCAACATATAATGCTGGTGAGTTCACAGGTTTTCTTTTATAAAGTGTTGTTATAAGTTCGGTAAGATCATTTCCGTTACTACTATGTTATGAGAACGTTAGCTAGACGTATAAGTGTTGCTACTACTGCGGTTGGGAATCCATTACTAAACCGGTATAAGTGTTGAAGCCAGCCCAGACGAACGGGATTACCGATGCCTCAGTAACCCCCAAAGTGTTAGAGACAATATGCACCCGCCCGGCTCCCAGCCGTCGGGTGGGGTTTGTAAGGCCCAATAGATCTATCCACATTTCCCCCGTTGTGCATCCCCGCACATTTATGGTTCCCCCTGGGACTTTCCGTAAAAGCCGCATAGTACGTGAAATAACCATAGTATAACATGATCTATGATGAGTAATCAAAATAAGTAGCATGTTTCTCCCCCGAAAGCAAAACGGTAAAAGTGGGGCTGTGACACTCACCTCGGTTTGCGTTACTTGAAAACAGTTAAGTAATTATGCTATGATAGCCCCAAATAGCGGCGACCTATCATAAGATGTGTATAAGTATTCGGACTAATAACCCGTGGGTTAACTAGTCCCCGAATGTCCAGACCGTGACCATAAACGTTTGAAAACATCTTTGACTGTTAAACCGACCGTACCAGACAAGACCCGACATCCCATTGGTGACCCGACATCCCACGTGTTAGGTAAATACAAGACATCGTGCATCACATGCAATTAAACATTCAATACGCGCAATAGTTCACCTAGTCTAGCATAATGTCCAATTAACGCATAAACAGGTCCGAACACGTGTTACCAAGTCATTAGACATGTCCTGGGGTTCCTAACATGTTCCTAGGTGTCAATCCGTGTTTCGGGATGTTAAAATATACATACAGCAGCATTACACACGATTAGGAATCAAACTAGCATTTAGGGTTGTAATCACTAGTAAAAGTGGCATTTAGGATTGTACTCGCTAGTGCTAGAGGCGAATAGGGTTGTATTTGCATGAACATCAGGCGATTAGGAGCCTATTCGCATGAAGCTTCATGCGAGTAGGTTCCTACTCGCCTCTGCACATCTGTAGTGCGTTTTCGCGCGTCAAACTCTCCAAATCAGATCCGAAACATGTAAAAACACCCAATATAGTAACTAAACTATTAGCCAACCCTTTCCAAGCAAAAACCCCCAATTTATCTCTGCTCTAACGGGCTCGGTGCGATTATTTCCAAAAATGGCAAAATACTAGGTTTCATTAACTATGAAATCTTTCCTTAAGTAGTAAAGATCAGATTACACCTCCTACAACTTGCAATTCATCATCTCTATGTTATATCATCATCCTAGCATGATTTCTAACCATAAACAAGCAATGAATCATATCATAACATCCTATTCTTCAAGAATTACCAAAATGGGTCAAAATGCATACTTGCACCTAAACACCATAACAAGAGCTTAAACTCATAGATAAGCATCCTAACAACACCTACACATCAGAAGTACAACAAATTCATGGAGACATTCATGTTATAATCACCAACAATCATCATATGCACAAATACTTCACATATAGCAAGTATTATGGTGTAGACTTGTTTTAGAACTTCTTTCCAAGGTTTTTAAAGACTCATTATTATCAAAATAAGGTCTGGACTTTTGGGGAACCAAGACAATAATATTACAAAGGTGTAGGATGAAGAACACACCTTGGATTTTATCAAAGAATGGTGTATAAGCTTGGTGATGGTGTGTTTTGAGGCAAAACAAGTTCCAGAGGTGTTTCAAGGTGTGTGGGAGGCTTAGGATCAGTTAGGGTTGCACAAATGGTGTTTGGGGAGTCAAGGGTTCTATTTATAGGTGTTTTGACTTGTGCTCAGCAGTATAAGCGAGTAGCAGCTCAGTTCAGGCGAGTAGGGATCCTACTCGCCTCTATTCATGCGAGTAGGGCTCCTACTCGCCCCAACTCTCTCTACTCGCCTCAAGGAGGGGCGATTAGGGGCTCCCCAGGCTCCTAATCGCCTATAGGGTGCTGGAACGGGTTTTTGGCGCGTTAAACACTATTTTAACACATATAAACACGTATTCACATACCGATAAGTCACATAATGATTTCAAACATATAATGCATGATAACTAACACGTTTACATCCGTTCACCAATTCTCGAGACTCGAGACTTGTGTGTGCGTTAAACCCGGCGATTCCACGAATCACCAATCCTTGTACACATGGTTATGGACCGACTCCCGATGATCCCGCGGATCATCGTAACGACTCCCGATGATTCCCAGAATCATCGTACCGACTCGACTGACCCCGTGAAGTACGTAATATGCATGACTCGCTAAGGTAGACTTACTAGTTTAGTCAACGTTACTAACCTGAGTTTGCCGGGTGTCACAAAATAACTCATGGTCGAAACATAGGTCACAACCTTATGCAAGAAGTGATCGAAGTGAGAGGTCTAGCTCCGGACGTTCTTCACGAAATACCAGTTACTTGGATCTCAACAAAACTCCAAGCGAAATCCTGAGCACCGAACAAATACGCTTCCCAACCCCACCGAAGCAGAAACCTACCTCTGACAGAAACACAAAAAAATATTGTGAATATCACCAAGCAAAAGGCCACAATACCGATGATTGTTGGTCACTAAAACAAGATATCGATAAAGCATGCAAAGCAGGGAAATTATCCCATCTGATACGAGACCTAAAAGAGGGAAAGCCAGCTGCGGCACAAATCTCCAACCCAAACAACCAAACGGGGATCCACATGATCCGGTCCACCCATGAACATGGAATCAAAAGAATCCACGATCACATAGCACCATGGATGGAGAAGTTACTCTTCTTCCCACCCATTGATCCCAGGGAAGCAAAAGAAGCACCAATTGTCATTTCTGGGGTCGTGGCAGGACATAAGGTGCGACGCATTTATATTGACAACGGCAGTGCATCCGAGATAATGTATTACCAATGTTATCACCAGCTGGCTCCGGCTACTAAAGACAAACTAGTCCCAGTCCAGATGCCTCTAATCAGCTTCTCCGAAGAAGTAATACATCTACTGGGGCAACTAACTCTTCCGGTCACTCTAGGGATGGAAGAACACCAACGAACAGTCATCCTTACCTTCTTAGTAGTCGGGGCACCATCAGTTACAATATCATACTTGGATGGCCGGGAATGAAAGCTTTTAGCATAGTAACTTCAACAATCCACGGAGCTATAAAGTTCCCCACCGAAACAGGTGTAGCCACAATGCACACCGAATCTGATACGTGTGTAGCCGAAGTACGACAAGCCTTGGGACAGTCCATCCCAGAAACAAAAGATTCTGAAACTAAAACCGAAGAAGAATGGTCCATTAACCCAGCATTCCCGGAGCAAAAGGTTACCATTGGTACCCAGTTGCCGGAAGCAATCAAAAGGTCCTTATTGTCCACATCCCTGGACGTATTTGCCTGGAAACAATCAGACATGACTGGAGTACCAAGAATTTTGGCCGAGCATAGGCTCAATATTCGTCCTGACAAAAAGCTAGTGGCCCAGAAGAAACGAAGCATGGCTCCGGACAGCATCAAGGCCATTGCCCATGATATAAACGTCCTGATAGACGCGGACATTATCAGAGAAGTTAAATATCATACTTGGGTCTCCAATCCAGTCATGGTCTGGAAGCACGATGGATCCGGGAGGATGTGCATCGATTTCAAAGACTTAAACGATGCATGTCCCAAGGACTGCTATCCGTTACCAGAAATAGACTTAAAAGTCGATGCTGTAGCAAATTTCAAGCTGAAGTGTTTCATGGATGCTTATAAGGGATATCACCAGATCCAAATGGGCGAAGCCGATGAAGACAAAACAACCTTCGTCACCAACCAAGGGTAGTATTGCTATAAGAAGATGCCATTCGGATTAAAGAATGTCGGAGCCACGTATCAAAGAGTAATGGACCGGGCTTTCAAAAATCAGATAGGTCGAAACTTGGAAGTGTACGTGGATGATGTGGTCATAAAAAGCTCCGATGAAGAAATTTTGTTGAAAGACATCAAAGAGACTTTTGACAAACTCAGAGAAATAAACATGAAGCTTAATCCGAAGAAATGTTCGTTCGGCCTAGAAGAAGGAAGGTTCCTTGGTTTTCTAATGTCCAAAGAAGGAATCCGGCCAAACCCTGAAAAGGTTGAAGCTGTTCTTACCATGAAGCCCCCGTCCAACTTAAAAGAGGTTCAGACACTCAACGGACGGTTGGTCGCCTTACATAGATTCTTGTCCAAAGTTGCCGAGCGAACATTACCCTTCATGATTGTACTTAAAAAGTACCTGAGCACAAAAGAATTCCGATGGACAGATGAGGCAGACGCAGCCTTTAATGATCTCAAAAAATGTTTAGCAGAGTTACCAACTCTAACCGCACCAGAGCCAGGGGAAACCCTCACCATATATTTGTCAGCTTTGGAGGCATCTATCAGTTCAGTTTTAATGGTAACCAGAACAAAAGCACAAGTACCCATCTTTTATGTCAGCTGCGCCTTACGTGACTATGAAACGCGATGCCCTGCAATGGAAAAGCTTGCTCTTTCCCTAGTACATGCCTCACGAAGGTTACGCCGATATTTTCAAGCTTTTGAAATCGAAGTGCAAACCGACCAACCAATACTAGGTGTGCTAAAAAAGCCGGAGGTCTCAGGTAGCTTGGCCAAATGGGCAATCGAACTGGGGGCGTTCAACATAACCTATAAGAGAAGAGGTCCGGTCAAAGGACAAGTGGTCGCAGACTTCCTTACTGAATTGGTAGTGAAGCCAGATGAAACAATCACGCCACCAGAACCGAGCGAATGGAGTATCTACACTGACGAGGCTTCCAGCTCCGAAGGGTCAGGGGCCGGTGTAGTCCTGAAAGACCCCAATGGGCAAGAACTCGTATACTCAATCCGGTTAAATTTCAAGAGCTCCAATAACGAAGCCGAGTACGAAGCTTTCTTAGCTGGACTCCGACTGGCAAAAAAGGTCGGAGCCCGAAAGGTACAAACCTTGATAAAACAAAAATTCTCCTTTAAAAATACTCCAAAGTTACAATAATCTAAAACACAAAATGCCATGTTTCCAAACAGGTAGTGGCACATGTGGATTCAATGTTGGTAGCACGCCAAATCAGCGGGGAATATGAAGCAAAAGAGGCAAATATTGTTCAGTACTTACAAAAGGTACGAACCTTACCTCTTGCCAAATACTTCAACCCATATAATAAGGCATAGCTTCTAACTTCATATTTATCTTACACAGGCAAAAAGCTTGATCACAGAATTTGAAAGATGTGAAGTGAAGCACGTGCCATGGTCAAAGAACAAAAAAGCTGACACTTTAAGCAAGCTCGTGGCTAATACACCGGACCACATGTCACAGGAGGTAAAGCTCGAAGTGTTGAATACCCCCTCCACAAGTGAAGCTGAAATATGTGCGATGCATGCAAACTCAGAATCATGGATAACCCCCAATTCTGAACTACATCACGAATGATACACTGCCATCAAACAAGGCACAAGCCCGGAAGCTTAAAGTCAAATCCCTACAATACCAGGTGATCGATGGTATCTTGTACCGAAAGACTTTCCTAGGCCCCCTTCTCCGATGCTTAAACCCCGAACAAGCAAGATACGTCATAGAAGAGATCCACTGGGGGACCTGCGGTATTCATGTTGGACCACGAACGGCACGCACCAATGAGCCTCTGAGCAAAGAACAAGCTGGTCCCGGTGTCCGCAGCGTAGCCCTTCCAAAAATGGGGAATCGATATTGTTGGCCCCTTCCCTGTGTCATCCGGTCAAACCAAATTTCTACTGGTCGCGGTAGCTAACTTTACCAAGTGGGTAGACTCCAAGCCTCTAGCCAAAATATCAGGAGCTGAAGTGAAAAAATTTGTCTGGGAAAACATAGTATGCATATTTGGCCTACCTATGACCATCGTCAGTGACAATGGCAAACAATTTGCCCATAACCCATTCAAAAAATGGTGCACCAGTCTCGGTATAGAGCAGGCCTTCGCCTCCGTCGCTCATCCACAGGCAAACGGACAAGTTGAAAGAGTAAAACGAAGCCTGGTAGAGGGCATCAAGAAACGCCTTGGAAAAAAGAGAAGTGGTTGGGTAGATGAATTGCCAAACGTCCTTTGGGCTTACCGAACGATGAACAAGACAAGTACCGGTGAAACACCCTTTAGTCTGACGTATGGGACTGAAGCAATGATTCCGGTCGAAATAGGCATGCCAACCCATTGGGTGGCTAACCAGTGTGAAAACGAAAAAGAGCTTCGATGCAATCTTGATCTTCTAGAAGAACGACGAGAAGCCGCAGCAATCCGAGAAGCAAAATATAAACGGACCCTAGAAAAGTACTACAACTCAAGGGTCTGAGAACCAAAATTTAAAATTGGAGAGTACGTGATGCGGAGTAATGAAGCAAGTGGTTCGGAAAAGCCGGGCAAAATGAGTCCTAAATGGGAGGGACCATGCATCATTACTTCGGTGGGGGGAAAAAGGAGCTTACAAGCTCGTTACTCTCGATGGGGATGAAGTCCCCCGGACATGGAATGGAGTGCATCTCAAAAAATGCTACATCTAGAGAAAGGATCGAGATAATAAAGTAGTTCTTTATTTTATTTTATTTTATTTTATTTTCAAATGTAAGAGTGGGATGTGAATGCCCCACACTTTCTAATTTTCATTTTGTACCGCGGAATGATGAATCCTCTGCACAAGTATATTGATAATGAGACGCGACATACCTCATTTAATAAAATGATCCTTACAAACTCATTCCATGTTATGTATTTACTTATACGTATGTTCAAAAAATAACATGCAAGCTTCGATACTTGAGGTAAAAGTACCTAGGCACACGAAGGGGGATAAGAATTAGGGCATGGGGGTATCGGAGGCCCTTTCGTCCGGACTTCTTGGTCGAACAGGTTCGAGGAACAAAAAATACCGAACCTAAAGGACACCCTATAAAGACTACGTAGCATTCTTTAAAAACAAATTCGCGAAAAATGAACGTTCTACTTCGAATGTTATAAGCAGTTAAGGATGAAAATATCCTAAAACACTTAAAACATAGCTTATAACCGAGGCTTAAAAATCATGGACGCATGATAAAGCCTCTATATCATACGAACTGAAGCCGTTAGACCTTCAGTAGTCACATGGCTAATTTATACTTAAGAAAAATAAATAAACGAAAGATATCCGAAACACAAGGATATTCAACAAAAAGTAAAACACTCCCATTTATAACCTAAGGGGGTACAAAAGTTTATGTTCACCCCCGGGGTGAACTTGATGTACAAAAATTGTCCTTAAAGGACAAGACACGTCTATGTGCCAATACAACTACATCCCAAAATACAAGCTTCACAACGAAACAAACAAAGCACCGAACCTATATGGAGGAACGGGTGGTACAAGGTATTTTAAACAGCTTCACTAAAAAGATTGAAAATCACCGAACCTATGTGGAGGAACGGGAAGGAACCAACTACTTCACCAACCCTTGGGACGCATCATCATTTGTAGACAAGTCTTTGAAGGCCTTGATGACAACATCCAGGGGTTCGGAGGTAAGATCCTGCATCTTGGAGAAAGAAGGAAGGGAAACCTCATCGTAGCTCTTGACGGCTTCTAGCAGCATCTGCTTAGCATGTGGCACAAGCTTAGGGACGGCATTCACCGCCACTCCTTTGAGAGCCGCGGCATGACCAGCCCATGCTCCAGCATTGTAGCCAATCCCATTCATAGCGTTGTTGACTCCTGCTACTGCTTCCTTCATTGACGAACAGTTTCGTACATAACGAGATACCAGCTCCACTCCCTCCGTCAACACAAATTGTTTGAAACCAAACAGCCCTTCAATTTCCTTCAGCAAGTCAAGCTTCTCCGTCTCCCTCATCTCGACGTCCGCCTTCAAATCCGCAGTAAGTTGCAAAGCATCCTTCTCCCGAGCCAAAGCCTCGTCTTTCTCTGCAAAAAAGACAGACAAGAAAAAACCACTAAGTACCAATGTGGGACGAAGAAATAAAAAGAAAAAAGAACGAACCTTTCACAAGCAGATCTGCAGCAGTCCTAGTCTTGGCCATCACCTTCTCCAGCTCCTCAATGGAATGAATGTACTTCTTATTTGAAGCCTCATAAGCCTGCTCGGATGCCTACAGCTTCTTCTTCAAAACGTCTACTTCACCCTGGAATCCGTCCCGCTCCTCTCCAGCCACGGCTAAAGAAGCCTGAACTGACCTAAGCTGATCTTGAGTTGTCTTCAAAGACTCCAAGACATTGCCATGGTTAAATATGCCCTTCCTCTCCAACTTGCCACGTTGAAACTCCGAATCAACCCATCGTCTGTATACCTCCGACACCAAGAAGTTGGATTGAGCCTGATTAACCATCAAGGCATCTCCCAAATCATTATCTTTCAGGCTCCGGTAATGGGCATGGTCAGTCGGGGTATGAAGATTGAAGAGCATCATCTTCGATGACAGAGCATCGATCACCCTAGAACCATTCTTTAAGTCCCAGTCAGGGACGAACACATCTTCGGTCGTGGCAGGATCCACCTCCATTACATCATCCAACGGATCTACAAGATTAAACATAATCAATGTCTCGGTCTCGAACTGTGACATCCGTCACCCTCGTCTTTCACCTAATTGACATTAATAGCCCTTCAAGTATTTTCATTATAATCCCGATAAGTTTCGCCGTTTTTTTGAAATTTAATTTTAAAACGAATTAGAAATTTTATCATTTATTATAGATCGGGTATAAGTTTTAACCAAATGCGAATGTTTAAACGTAATCGTAAAAGATTCTATTTAAAAAAAATTAAATTAAATTTTATAAAAGTTTTAAATTAAACTTAGTTAGTGATGTTAAGTTATAAAGGAAATATTAACCTAGTTATGTAAGAAACTAACAAGGTTAAACTAGAGGGACCAAATTTGCCAACTCATGAAATTTCAAAATATGTTCCTCCCTCCCTGCTCCCTGCCTCTGTTCGTTTTTTTTCCGGCGGTGGGTTTGGCCGGAACCGGCGTGACTCCGGCGGGGCTTGAAACCCAGTTTTAATGCTTCTTTCAATTGTTTTAATGCGTGTTTCGTTATGCCTCATCATTTCCGAGCCATTAAAATAATAATTACCTCTTTTAATCTTGTTAAAACCGCATACTAAATTTCTTTATGTGTAACCGTCGAGTTATTGGAGACGAGTGCAACGTCCGTTTTTTGTGTAATAAACCTATAAGTAGACCATCCCCAATCGTTCCCCTACCTTGGCACATCACAAACCCACTAAAATCTGGTGATATTCACGTCCAGATGCAGCCTAACCCACGTGTTTTCTTCTGTCGCGTTTAATGCTTTGTTCGGCCCTGAATCGTCATTGTAAGTCCGCTTTCATTGTGCCGTTTTGTTCATTATTCAATCCCGATCTAAAGGCCTCTATTACAGAGCTCTACTGTTGTCTAAATCGGGTTATTGAAAATTCTTTAGGGTTAGGGTTCTTGGTTAGGATTTGGGGAAGAAGATGATTAATTATTAATAAGGGTTAAAAGAATTCTTTTCAAAGCATAAAACAAGTTGTTAGGTTGGAGCAGTGGTTGTAGGTGTGCGATGATACAGTGGGTACCCGGGTTCGATTCCTCCTGGACGCGTACCTGTTTTTGATGTATTATTTCTTTTCAATTTTCAGTTTATTGTTTTTTTTAAAATATATATGATATATAGAATTTGAAATATTCATAATAAATTCAATTTTGATCCAAAAATTATAAAAATTTAGGTGTAGCATCATGACACCCTAAAGAAAATTACCACGCTTTTATTTTCTGGAAAATGTCTTATTTTAATATTTTTATTGAATTAAATTGTTTTAACCGTATGTAATTGATTAAAAATTTATTTTTAATGATTTTAATCTCAAACTTTTTGATAAATTATTTCTAATCATGATGAGCTGAAATAAAAATAGTTGGTTCAGAAAACATTTATTTTTATTAATTTTCCTATTTTTAATCATTTAAACATGATTTAATCTCATTAAATAAGTTTTAAATATAAATAAGTTTATAAAAATTGTGGGAAAATTTTTTTCATTAATTTACTTCAGAAAGCATTCATTTTCTATAAAAATAACATTTTTGGATCATGTCTTGTATTATTAGTGTTATTTATCGTTTACGACATAATTAAACGTATATTTATTTATACTATTACAACATCTATTTTATAAATACTTTTCTTATAAAATAGAAATATTTCTTATGCTGGAAAATCTTAATTATTATTTGTCGGATCATCGTGTAACTCATAATTATTTATTTCAATATTTATGATTATCGTAATTATTTACAATAATTAGTTAAAGTAATTAACTAAATGATTTTGCCTTAATTATTCAAATATATTTACATCTAAATATTCAAATGGTAATAATTATATTACCTAAACCACATTTACAAACTTTGATATATTAGTTTTGACATACAACTTTTATATTAATGCAATTTATCATAAAACTCTAATTCCCCAAATCGACTTAGCAAACCCTAATGCCTTAGACCCTAGTTACCTTAGTCTTTTTAGACACTTCCTTATTAGTATTCTTACACACTATAGGTTGGATTCCTCGGAATTCCCATTACTTAACTCACGACCGCTTAAGTGGATTTTGATCGCTTTCGCAAACTATGAGTATATCTTTCCCCTTTTTCATGTTTTACACTTTTGGGTTGATTCATGTACGCATATTACTTCACTCACTTAATCATGGTTTATTCTATATTCACAATCGCAATTCTTGTATGTGTTTTACTTGTTGATTCGCTAATAGTGTGTACTTATGACCTTAATCATTAACCGCTGGGCGGCCTAGCATAGCAATAAATAGTACTTAATTATTGTTATGTGTGAACGATTATTCATCGCCTACTGTGAGCGAATACTATATATATGTGACTCTTGATTCATTAAACAAAGGTTTGATTTTGGGTAGCATTTGTACATAGCTTGAACACTAAATTGTAGACAGTATAACACGTGAATTGCGAAACTCTTTTTCTACTATATGTATTCAAACAGGGTATGCTCACCAATACATTTTTGTATTGACATATACTATTTTCGTACATGTTTCAGGTTATTTATGAGATCACTTTTAAGCTTTTGGAATTTTTACTTAGATTTTGGATTCATTGTATTTCAGTTTTAGTAGTCACTTGAGAATTGTTGTATCTTGTATTTTTATTTCAATGTAATAAACTACTTAATCAATATATCAAAATTTACACTTTTAGTCCATGAGCTATTGAACAATCGTCACTACGTGACACCTCGATGTTTCCGCCATCGGTTGGGGTGTTACAGATTGGTATCAGAGCCATGGTTATAGGGAATTAGGTTATTAGAATGCCTTTTAGCCTAGTCTATAACTAAGATTACTTTCACGAGTCCTCTCGTGTATATTCCTATTTATTCTTATATTTTCTTTCTAGGTATTTTTGCTATGATACTTTCTCGTTATTCTTTCAGTATTTTGCTTAGAAAAGAATACGCTCGTATTTCACAAACGAAACGATAGTGCCAAGTTAGGAGTGACATCCATACCTTGGTGATTAGTTTCACTCCTCTATATGTTATTTATCTTAGGAATATGTCTTTGAGATAGGAGTGACATCCACACCTCAAATAGTATTTCCTTCAAAAAGAAACTTAACCACTAAGCAGGGAGTGATATCCTTAACTTAGTGATTGGTTTCATTCCACAATCGTTTTCAATTTTGAAATACATTTTTGAGTTAGGAGTGAAATCCACATCTCAAGGATCTATTTCTACATCTCGTTGATTATGAATTTTCTTAAATACTAGTAATCTATTACATACGTTAATCTTATCATTCACGTCATTTTAAATCATGGTCTTTTAAAACACATTAGAATTACACATACTTCATGAAATGGTTTCATTTTGCATTTTACAAGCTTGTACTGCATATTTTAAAGGCCAAATGTAAACCCTTTGTTTTCATATGACGTAACCAATATATGTTTTCGAAAGAAACTTGCAACTAATAATAAGCCTTATAACATTTTTCAAACTCGACTCCTCATAAACACATATCTACGAAGATTTTTCAAATGAATCAGTTTTGAATCTAAAACATACTTCGGTTACTAAAAATTTATCCTCATGCATTATTACTATTCTTTCAACTATATCACAAAGATTGCACAAACTACGCTTTTGATAAACGAAAAATTTATCCTATTACACTCGCACACTTTCAGTCGCAAAACTTTTGGTTTAAACAATGGACATCCCTCTTATCCGAAGGTTGTTAAATGTCTTTTATAGTATAACGCATATATGTAACATTACTAGATTTTAACTCGCATGCCAGTGGGCTATACACCTGTTCCGTGCACACTCATCTGCCATAAATTTCATTATTTTATTCTCGCACCATTTTTATTCATAGTTATTTCTAGCACGTTATTTGTGATTATTTTCACATTGCCTATTTGCATTAATTCAATTTCTTTACTTTCATTTTGTGCAATTGTGCGATTTACTCGATTTATGTTATACTATTCTTTCAGTCGAAATTTTATGCTATACTTATATACGTACATGAACGCATATTTGGTATGCATATTTTTTTTTTTTTGTGAGCAAAACCCTGTTATACCTTACATTATTTTGTTCATCGTCATAGCCAACGAACATACTAGCTGATAAGTCGTATGGGATCTAAGCCAGTGCCCATGTACGACTCGGATTAGAGTATTTATTTAATCCGAGGGGAACTGTGTAAATCCCAGAGTTTATCAATATAGGTGTTTAGAACCCAACGATGTGAACAGAAGTTACCGGTTAAGGGTGAACCCGAAAAAGGAAGAACCTCTAACCATGTCTATTACTTACATGTTACTCTCATTACGGTTAAACGGAAAACCCGAAAGGGAAGGATCTCTCACCATGTCATTGTTTCATTGCAGTATCAATTACTTAGTATATCCTGAATGCACGCATTTGTTTCTGGTATTACTTAGGATAGGGTTATGGAAAAGCATAACACCCTAGTGTAAGGTAAATCGATGATTACGGTCCGGAACGCAATCATGGGTTTACAGGTACATGAGGGTGGTGTGTAATTCTATTTAGGCTGTTGGTAGACAATCAGTACGATTCCAAAGTATCGGGAGTGTGGTGGGTTAGCTGCGGTACACCCTATATATAAGCATAAACGATACTGCGGAAACGGACTAGGAGTCTGACCAAGAACCTACCCATTACATTATAGTTACCTCTTCATTAGATCGTTGACTAAGAGCTAGCATTTTCGATAAGAACGTTCTTGCACGAGCTTTAATTCACCTTCCTAGAGTCTTTCCCTTGACCATCCACACAGAAAGCACGAACCTTGTATACTCTTACACACTCGATTATTTGGCTACTTGCTGCATACTCTAATAACATATAGTCAGAAACCTTTCTAAAGTAGGGGAGACTACCTTCATCAGTGCCTTTTTTTCACCCGTTACACATTCCCCAAAACCTTTCTCATTTAAACTCTTAACTTTCTAACTTCGGGTCAACTGTCAAAGATTTTGAAACTTTTACTTCGGATATTAGACAACTATTTTAAATTTTGTCAAATCATAAATGATGAAATTATTTTTATAAATCTAGTTGACTTTTACAACGCCTTTTGTTTCATAGTAGCCTCCACTTGAAAGAAATTTCGAGACGAAATTTTCTAAAGTAGGGGAGACTGTGACATCCGTCACCCTCGTCTTTCACATAATTGACATTAATAGCCCTTCAAATATTTTCATTATAATCCCGATAAGTTTCGCCGTTTTTTTGAAATTTAATTTTAAAACGAATTAGAAATTTTATCATTTATTATAGATCGGGTATAAGTTTTAACCAAATGTGAATGTTTAAACGTAATCGTAAAAGATTCTATTTAAAAAAAAAATTAAATTAAGTTTTATAAAAGTTTTAAATTAAACTTAGTTAGTGATGTTAAGTTATAAAGGAAATATTAACCTAGGTATGTAAGAAACTAACAAGGTTAAACTAGAGGGACCAAATTTGCCAACTCATGAAATTTCAAAATATGTTCCTCCCTCCCTGCTCCCTGCCTCTGTTCGTTTTTTTTTTCCAGCGGTGGGTTTGGCCGGAACCGGCGTGACTCCGGCGGGGCTTGAAACCCAGTTTTAATGCTTCTTTCAATTGTTTTAATGCATGTTTCGTTATGCCTCATCATTTCCGAGCCGTTAAAATAATAATTACCTCTTTTAATCTTGTTAAAACCGCATACTAAATTTCTTTATGTGTAACCGTCGAGTTGTTGGAGACGAGTGCAACGTCCGTTTTTTGTGTAATAAACCTATAAGTAGACCATCCCCAATCATTCCCCTACCTTGGCACATCACAAACCCACTAAAATCTGGTGATATTCACGTCCAGATGCAGCCTAACCCACGTGTTTTCTTCTGTCGCGTTTGATGCTTTGTTCGGCCCTGAATCGTCATTGTAAGTCCGCTTTCATTGTGCCGTTTTGTTCATTATTCAATCCCGATCAAAAGGCCTCTATTACAGAGCTCTACTGTTGTCTAAATCGGGTTATTGAAAATTCTTTAGGGTTAGGGTTCTTTGTTAGGATTTGGGGAAGAAGATGATTAATTATTAATAAGGGTTAAAAGAATTCTTTTCAAAGCATAAAACAAGTTGTTAGGTTGCAGCAGTGGTTGTAGGTGTGTGATGATACGGTGGGTACCCGGGTTCGATTCCTCCTGGACGCGTACCTGTTTTTGCTGTGTTATTTCTTTTCAATTTTCAGTTTATTGTTTTTTTAAATATATATGATATATAGAATTTGAAATATTCATAATAAATTCATTTTTGATCCAAAAATTATAAAAATTTAGGTGTAGCATCATGACACCCTATAGAAATTACCACACTTTTATTTTCTGGAAAATGTCTTATTTTTATATTTTTATTGAATTAAATTGTTTTAACCGTATGTAATTGATTAAAAATTCATTTTTAATGATTTTAATCTCAAACTTTTTGATAAATTATTTCTAATCATGATGAGCTGAAATAAAAATAGTTGGTTCAGAAAACATTTATTTTTATTAATTTTCCTATTTTTAATCATTTAAACATGATTTAATCTCATTAAATCAGTTTTAAATATAAATAAGTTTATAAAAATTGTGGGAAAATTTTGTTCATTAATTTACATCAGAAAACATTCATTTTCTATAAAAATAACATTTTTGGATCATGTCTTGTATTATTAGTATTATTTATCGTTTACGACATAATTAAACGTATATTTATTTATACTATTACAACATCTATTTTATAAATACTTTTCTTATAAAATAGAAATATTTCTTATGTTGGAAAATCTTAATTATTATTTGTCGGATCATCGTGTAACTCATAATTATTTATTTCAATATTTATGATTATCGTAATTATTTACAATAATTAGTTAAAGTAATTAACTAAATGATTTTGCCTTAATTATTCAAATATATTTACATCTAAATATTCAAATGGTAATAATTATATTACCTAAACCACATTTACAAACTTTGATATATTATTTTTGACATACAACTTTTATATTAATGCAATTTATCATAAAACTCTAATTCCCCAAATCGACTTAGCAAACCCTAATGCCTTAGACCCTAGTTACCTTAGACTTTTTAGACACTTCCTTATTAGTATTCTTACACACTATAGGTTGGATTCCTCGGAATTCCCATTACTTAACTCACGACCGCTTAAGTGGATTTTGATCGCTTTCGCAAACTGTGAGTATATTTTTCCCCTTTTTCATGTTTTACACTTTTGGGGTGATTCATGTACGCATATTACTTCACTCACTTAATCATGGTTTATTCTATATTCACAATCACAATTCTTGTATGTGTTTTACTTGTTGATTCGCTGATAGTGTGTACTTATGACCTTAATCATTAACCGCTGGGCGGCCTAGCATAGCAATAAATAGTACTTAATTATTGTTATGTGTGAACGATTATTCATCGCCTACTGTGAGCGAATACTATATATATGTGACTCTTGATTCATTAAACAAAGGTTTGATTTTGGGTAGCATTTGTACATAGCTTGAACACTAAATTGTAGACAGTATAACACGTGAATTGCGAAACTCTTTTTCTACTATATGTATTCAAACAGGGTATGCTCACCAATACATTTTTGTATTGACATATACTATTTTCGTACATGTTTCAGGTTATTTATGAGATCACTTTTAAGCTTTTGGAATTTTTACTTAGATTTTGGATTCATTGTATTTCAGTTTTAGTTGTCACTTGAGAATTGTTGTATCTTGTATTTTTATTTCAATGTAATAAACTACTTAATCAATATATCAAAATTTACACTTTTAGTCCATGAGCTATTGAACAATCGTCACTACGTGACACCTCGATGTTTCCGCCATCGGTTGGGGTGTTACACGAACCAACAAGGAGAATAGGATGCACCATACTCATTCTCCTCACTAGCACGAAAGGTAGAGACGCGGCCAGTAAACTTACCGGGAGAAGATGCAGAAAAGTTATCCGCAGCTTGAGCTATTGAGGTTCGGGGAGGGCTATTAGCAATATCACGAAAGACGTCATCACCATCCTTTTCACCTTCACCACCTGATTCACCCCCAGGAACATCCATATAAATGGGATCACCATCTCGAGAAGATTTCCCACCAGAAATATGTAAATCAAATTCGTCTAAAAGCTTACCTTTAGATGATTCAGAAACAGGAAGATCTTGTGGTGGAACGAACCTCACTTTCTTGGGGCTCCTCTTAACCTTGGATGGCTCACCCTTCCTCTTCCGAGCCTCTACGTTCAAGTCCAAAGTAGCATCTTCAGCGATGTCATCCTCCGAAGTATGGATGCTTGAAGAACTCACAGCTTGCAGGGGAGCAGGGTTGGGAAAAATTTGGCCGATGGTTACATCACCCTCGCCCCCTTCATCACCAAGTTCCCGTCCTTTCCCACTACCACCTTCACCTTCGGCCTTACCACTCGCATCACCCTCCACCTTTCCTTCTCCAGAAGTTTTCTCCACATTCTCCGCCCCCGCTCCGTCGAGACGAATAGGGGCCTGAAGCTTCGTCACTTGTTCTAAGATCGGTTTGCTCGTTCCAAGTGGCTCACTGGTGAACGTAAGATCGTAATCATCATAATCCTCGAACTTCAATGCTGCAAGCAACGATATCTCTGCAAAAAACGAGAAAGTTAAAAAACCAAGATCCCCAAAAAATAAAACCCAAGGATAAGGAGCAATGCTCACCCTTCTTTTTATACAAAATAATAGGCCATCGGTCTGGCTCATCCCAAATCCTACTAACTCCGGCCAACACCAGGATATGCTCCGGATACTTCTTAATGTTTGACTTGTGAGTAACGAGCTTGTTATAAAGGGTCGTGTCACAAGCGAAATCAGCCGGAAGCTCCCACTCGAAGGCTTCAAAATCCGTTCGCCACAAAGTCACCATCTCCTTGGGAAGGCACCTATCATCCAGCCAAAAGAACTGCATCTTCCAGTTCTTCAGACTGGAGGTGTCCTTCCCATGACACTCCGACTTCTTTCTCCTCTTCTCAAAAGTAAACCAATCTCCGGCCTGGTTTAACTAGTAAAAAGCCCTAAAGACCTCCAAATCGGCCTTCGACTTCAAAGCCCGGCACTTCAACTCAAAGTGACAGACCCTCTCCAAACTAAAGGGGTTCATGTGAGAAAAATGGACCCCATGAAACAAGAGAACCTTGAACAAAAAATTTTGTCATAGGCACCCTGCAGTTGGCAAAGTCGCACACGCGTGTATAGAACGCGAACTTGCCAGAGAGATGGGGATAAATGGCTCGATCAGGGACAGGTATCTCAGGGTGAAGATCTAGGGGAATCCTATAATCGACTAAAAATTTCTTCAATTTCTTTTTAGTTAAGGTGGAGAAACTAACGCCCATGTTATCCTTCCCCATTGCAAATAACAAAAGTAAAAAAAAAGGAAGAATCTGGAAAGAAACAAAGGGAAGGGACGAACCTGTAAAGGAGGAAAACCGAGTCCTGATAACGGGAAAGGAAGCAGTAAAAGACAGGGGAAGTTGAAACAAATTATGAGGAAAAGTAAAAATGAAAAAGGAAAAACTGGTTTAAATAACCAAGAAAAGGGAAACCCAAATGACTGACACGTGTCGTGAGGAAAAGTAAAAATGAAAAAGGAAAAACTGGTTTAAATAACCAAGAAAAGGGAAACCCAAACGACTGACACGTGTCGCAATCCCTCACCAAAATAACAAAGGTTTAACGGTGGAGATTGCCTAGGGATAACCGCCACGACGTATGGCCTAGGAAGTGGCCACGTGCCGCGTCCGAAGAAACAGCTGGAAAGCATTGCCAAGAAACGACTAAGGGTATGTTTGGCAAGGAGCTTTTAGGAGCTTCAAGCTTTAAGCTTTTAAGAAAAAACTCCTACTTAATAAAAAGCCTTGTTTGGTTGAAGGGGCTGGAAGCTTTTAAGTTAGAGAAAAAGCTCTACAGTGAAAAGCTACAAGTAGTAGCTTTTAAGAAAAAGCTCTACTAGCTACAAGCTTTTAATTAGTAAATGACACAAATACCTATTCTATTTTATAAATAAAATAAAAACATTCTTTACAATCTTTTAATTATGACCATTTTGGTCATTTTATACATTTTATTAAAAGCTCCAGCTACTCTGCCAAACACCAAAATATATTTAAAAAGCTTCCAGCTACCAGCTTCCAGTTACCAGCTTGCAGCTTGCAGCTACCAGCCTCCAGCTAGTTTTGCCAAATATACCCTAACTCCACTAAGTTATAAACTAACTTATGGACTTGACGGGACATGAAGAGGTATAAAACCTCCCGTCCGAACCCCAAGCCGTTTTAGACGCGGCATCATGTCACGAGACGCGGCTCACCATGACACGCGTTCAGAACAAGCGACCAGAGGTCACTAGTTCCGGAAGTTAGTACACCTGACCGAAGGAAAGTACAACTATTCTGACTAGTATAAATACCCCTTCAAAAGTACGAGTAAGACACGTTCTGACACACTCCGAACCTCTCTCTCTCTCTCTGTTCTCTTTTCTTCACCAACAAATACTTATCCTCACGCCGGACGGTGGTCACAGAGAGGCCCTCCCTGCCCCCTTGTGACGAGCCTAACGGTTTGTTAAGTTTTGCAGGTTATTTACCAAAGATCTGATCAAGCTAGTCGTCTTCAACCTCTCTCAGGAGGTTCGTCCAGCTTTTGAGAGAACCCCTCACATAATTTGATTCCCGGGTTGTGAATGCTCTTAGAGCATTCACAACCCATCCATCAAATCTCCTCCATCAAATTACACTAAAAATCACTACTTCACCCCTAAATTTTCTCTCTCCTAATTAAAATAATCATACTTCTATCATTACATTTTCTCTCTGCTCACTCATAACTACTTACAAAAATATTAAAATATATATAGGGGTGAACAGTAGCTTTTCATATTTAGGGTGAAACAGTGCTTCCACCAAATATTTTCTCTCTCCTCCACTCATAACCACTTACACTCACCCTATATAATTTGGTAGAAATACTCGTATACATTTGATGGATAGGATGCGAGTGCTCTTACACCTAACAAATTTGAAGGCTGGAAAATTGGTTACCTTTCGGTCAATTTATTTGTTTATAAAAATAAACTTTACGCTGTATTATTTAGAAAAAAAGTGGGTTTGCACACGCAGACCGTCAAAGTCTCCTCTGAATGTAAATAGTCTACACTTCTAAGAAAAAAAAAAACATATTTTGTTTGTTACAAGAAGTATTAGAAAAGTTCTATCAGGATTGATATTGTTAATTTTTTAATATATTTCTCGAACTCAGTTTTACAAAAAAAAGTCATTTAACTACAAACGAATTATTATTATTATCTATATTCAGAACACCCGTAGGGGAGCATGATTTGCAGCGTTATAGGTAAGATAACGCTTCCAACATCGTTACATGGGGGCATTATGTTCAAAAATAAATTTGCAGCGTTACGTTTATAACGCTATACAACACATACAATAACCAATCAAGTGTTGACGACTAGAACCTCCAACATCTCTTTCATTTATTTTGAACGGTTGAATTTTTTTTTTTTTTTACATGCAACGGTCAAATGTTTTAATATATATATATATATATATATATATATAGGGTAGGGATCCTAAGAGAACCAACCCCTATTTGAGAACTGAGAGAACCATTCTGAGCCACACATTTCATATAAAGGCAATTTTTTTTTTTTTTTTTTTTTTTGCTTTAATCGCACATTTTTATGCAAGGAAAAAAAATTTTTTTATTTTTTTTGAATTTTTTTTTCATTTATACATATGTGTATATAGCATTTTTCAGCTATACATATGTGTATATTTCAGTTATACATATGTGTATATAGCATTATACATATGTGTATAATGCAATTATACACATGTGTATACTGAAAAAAAATACAAAAAAAATAAAAAAAAAATTTTCCTTACATATAAAGCAGCGATTTTTGCAAAAAAAAAAAAAAAAAAAAAAAAAAAAAAAAAAAAAAATTGCCTTAGAGAAATGTGTGGCCCAGAATGGTTCTCTAGTTCTCAATTTGAGAAAAGGTTCTCATTTGAACCAAATCCTATATATATATATATATATATATATATATATATATATATATATATATAACACAAACATAAAACACACCATATATACAACACAAACCATATATATATAAACACAAACCATTCTACAAAAACACACCAATATTTTAAAAAAAAATGGGTTTTCCCGCGTCATCATCCGTTGCCAAGAAATATTACAAATAGTTTCTAGACGATGAGGGTAAGTCGACAGACGAAGAGTTGGAGCAAGATGCAGCTATGAGTGTGTGTACCCTTACGGCGAGATATATGGAAGAAACTAGTACACATACACGTCCAAAATTTTCTAGACAGTATTACGAACGAAATCGTGAATTAATCGGCAAATGCTCGTTTGATGAAGAATTACTTTGATGAAAACCCGACTTACCTCGACCCAAAGATTTTTAGGCATCGTTTCCGGATGAGTAAACGTTTATTTCTACGCATTACCGGAGACATGAAAAACACGTTTCCTTACTTTCAACAAAAATCGGATGCGAGGGGGGTGACGGGATTTACCGCTATTCAAAAGTGTACCTCAGCACTGTGTATACTCGCATACGGTAACACGACCCAAAATGTCATGAAATTGTTTCCATTCGTACCCTTGTTGCTTCAAAGGGTAGTACTTCGCAAACCATATCTTACCCCTGATAATCGCATCCCAAAGTAAATTCCCTACTGTTTTTTCAAGATATTATCATCAATGGAAGCGTTATAATCATCATAAATTCATCATCAAGGCGTGACAATGAACTCCCTGCCGTTTCTTCAACGGTTTGATCATCATCAATTCATCAGTTTTTTTTATCGGCATCAATTCATCAGTTACTCTGCTAGCATTAACTCCAACTTGATTAATAGTGGATTTAATGTTTATTAAACAATTGAACCGGTTGTAAGCGTGGAGGTATTCCCCTTGATTACTTGGGGATTAGAGTAGGTTCAAATATGAACAAGTGCTGTAATTGGAGAAGGATTATAGAGGTGTTCGAGGCTAGACTAGCAGCTTGGAAGGCAAAGTTATTATCAATTGGTGAGCGGGTTACCAAAAAACACCTTGTACATGATCTTTCCCCATTATTTCTAAATTCCATATGTAGCGTCAAAGTATGTTAGTGTCAATTCCGTAAGGAATTAAATCAATAATTTATTCCGTAGTTTCCGATCATACCGCCATGACATGGTGTTTTTATCGTCCTGTAAAATGTTTAGTAAAGATTTACTTTTAACTACTGCGTTTTTTTTTTCTTTTTATGTATCTTAACTTTTAGGATTGACACTTACATTCTATCAGCTTTAAAAAAAACTTTTCAAAATGTCATTTTGACCCTGTCAAGTTTTACGTGTTTATTTATATGTATGTAGATCAAATATAAAACGTGTTTTTATGCTTATTTATATGTTCATTTTCTGTTGGTATGCGTTTTGACAAAATATTTTGCATGTATCGAGTCGGATCGAATATAATACATATTCACAGGCCATATAAATTCGAGTTAATTTACATTTCGACGGCGCTGCAATGCGCGGTACCATTCTGTAACTTAAAAAACTATTTTATAAAGTGCTTATTCTTATGTATGTTTCGGTAAAAATCCAAGTTGGTTTATGTTCAACCTAATTTTTTCTTGGTAATGAATTAAGTCAAATATAATATGTTTTCGTGCGTATTCATTTGGTCTACGTAGTGGCGTAAATTTTGAAAACAAGTTGGGTCAAATACTTGACGGTATCGATTCGTGTTGTTTTGAATTTCGAAGTTGTCACAACATACAACGGGTCAAAATACTAGTTAGAAGATAAATCTTGAGGCTCTTGATTTTCGTTTAAGGATTGAAATTATTTAATTGATGACCTAAAATTTGACTAGAATAAATCAAATAATATTATTTTAAAAAATAGAAAAGTATATTTTTTAAACTATACATTTTGCTGCATTAATTTTTAAACTTATTTATTACAAGTTATTTCTAGTTTTAAAAAAATAGAAAAGTATATTTTTTAAACTATACATTTTGCTGCATTTTTTAACTTATTTATTACAAGTTAATTCTAGCACAATTATGATATTAACACTTTAAAAAGTCCCTATGATTCTACTCGTCATTTTTGTTGTCAAGCACTATTTTTGTTCAAATAATCATCAAAAACTTCAAATGTGATTTTACTCGAATTCACTCACAGTTAAATGTTATACTTTCCTCATTTCCCTCATCATCATACTCAATTAATCCAACCAATAGCAAAAACTAAGTTAGAATCTGAGGAGGGTAAGATGTAGACAGTTTTACCTCTACTTCGTGGGAATACAGAGACTGCTTCCTGTTAGACCCCCGACTCAATAGTGATTTTGTGTTAAGCCTTAGACACAAGACACATAAAACTTAGCAATCAGGACAAACCTGATTAGTGCATGTACCAATCGTCCATATACATATAAACGAAATGGAATGTAAATCAAATGTAAATATAATAATTACGTGATCTAGATATTTTCTAGCATTATTGTTTAAATCTTTCCTATAATTATTAAGGGCGAGGCTAACGTAAAAATGAGTTTAGCTAAAAAGTATAAAATAAAGATTATTAGCCATAGATTAAATTAGATAATCAAGGGCACGATGGTAATTTCTTTACGTCATTAAAGTTTCACCCTTATTTTTAAAATGGCCATAACTTTTTCATACGACACTATTAAAAAAAAACTATACCATAAAAATAAGTTTTTCATCCTCTTTAATTTCCATACCATATTGCTATACTTAAAAAAAAATTGTTTGGTTGATAACTTGCGTTTTATTGAGGGTATACTTGCATTTTAGAAACGCAAGTTAGGGGTGAGCATACGAAAAGCGATAACCGAAAAAAACAAAAACAAAAACCGAACCGAAAATAACCGAAACTGAATTAACCGATCAGTTACGGTTTTGGTTTCCTTTCATCCGTAACCGAGACCGAACTGATAGTTATATACTTAAGTATTTTTCATACATATGTCCATGTATTTGGAACATATTGTCATGTATTTCTGACATATTTCATGTATCTTTCATGTATATCTATGCATTTGAAAAATATCTTTAATGTAACTCATATATTTTTCATGTATATCCATATATTTGAAGAATTTATTATTTGTTTCCTCGGTATTTCATGTATTTTTCTTGCGTTTTGATATATATTTGTATTCTTAAAAAAGATCCAGACATTTTACTAACTATTTTAAGTTTATAAATTTGCACAACTTTTATGTTTGGATATTAACCGAAATATTAACCGAATTAATCGAACCGACGTAACCGATCAGTTTCGGTTATGGTTTTTCCTAAAACCGAACTTCGGTTATCGGTTTTGGTTATATGTAAAAACCGAACCGAACCGACATTTGCTCACCCCTAACGCAAGTTATAAAACTACTGAAGGGTTTCACTAGAATGCCAAAAGTTATAAAGAAACAGACATTAAGATCATGAAAAGATAATCTAATTACCAGAGGCCAGACGATATAAATAACATTGAGTGACGTTGAACGACAAAATCAAATTTCCATAAAGTCCAAATCTTTGATTTTATAAGCATCAAGAACCTCATGGCATGATAAATATGATATATGTGCATAAATCAATCCTTACATGGAAGAAACAAAGCTAAATTAAGCACTATAAATGATAAAACACAAGTTATATATTTTAAAACGCAATGCAGGTGCTAAAGATCAGCTTGCGTTTTATTGAGGGTATACTTGCATTTTAGAAACGCAAATTATACCTAATAAGACGACATGATGAAATGCAAGTTATAAATAATAAAACACAAGTTATATATTTTAAAACGCAAGTTATACATAATAAAACGCAAGTTATACATGATACAACGTACGTTATATCTGATAAAAAAGATGCAAGTTATATATGATTAAACGCAAGTTATATCTAATAAATTGCAAGTTATACCTGATAAAAAAATGTTAGTTATATCTGACAAAAAACGCAAGTCGTATCATGATAAAACGCAAGTTATCAACCCAACAATTTTTTTTAAAGTATAACAATATGGTATGCAAATAAAAGAGAATAAAAAACTTGTTTTTATGGTATATTGTTTTTAGAAAAACAATGTCGTATGAAAAAGTTATGGACGTTTAAAAAATGGGGGTAGAACTCAACAATTGTCGGCTATACCCACTTTGCTCTTCTCATTCTATTTTAGAAACTGAACGTTACTTTTACTATTTTAATCTTATTTATTGATTTATTTTGATTAAAAGCCAATAATGTTTTTTATTCTTTTTACGCTAAGCTTAGTTTTAAAGTAAACTTTCTCGATTATTAAAATTCAATTTTCTTAAGTTAAAGATCTCATGTGTTTGACGTGTGAGATGGTAACGGTCCTAATTTTTATATTTATTATTATATAAATATAAATTAGTTATTATTACATAAACGACAAAGGAGGATATAAAATCTATACAAACATCAACGGTCTAGATCCACCCAAATTTAGGTACACACATTTACATTCAGACAAACACCCGACAATCCCGAATCCTATTCTCAATCTCACACACACCACATCCACACAACCACAATCACAGCCAAACCATGCCGATCACCAACACCAACACCAACACCAATGGCATCACAACTGTCCGATCCGATCATGAAAACATTACAAAACCGCACATCCTCGTATTCCCGTACCCAGCCCAAGGCCACATGCTATCTCTCCTTGATCTCACCCACCAACTAGCAACCAAAGACATCTTCATCACCATCCTCGTCACACCCAAAAACCTACAAACCATATCCCCTCTCCTATCCACCCACCCAACCAACATAACCACACTTATCCTCCCTTTGCCTAACCACCCTTCGATCCCTCAAGGCATCGAAAATGTTAAAGACTTACCCGTGTCCGGCTTTAAAGCCATGATGGTGGCCTTAGGCGGGTTATATGATCCTATATTTAAATGGTTTTGCAATCACTCTAATCCGCCTGTAGCGATTATATCCGACTTTTTCTTAGGTTGGACACATCGTCTCGCATGCGAGCTTGGTATTCGTAGGTACACGTTTTCGCCATCTGGGGCGTTTGCGATTTCGGTTATATATTCGTTATGGAAGAATAAACGGACAAGGGTGAATTTGGAAGATGACAATGAGGTGATAAAGTTCTCTAACATACCGAATTCGCCTGAATATCCTTGGTGGCAAGTGTCTGTGGTTTATAGGAGTTATGTGGAAGGTGATGAGGAGTCGGAGTTTATTAAAGAAGGGTTTTTAGGGGATATAACGAGTTGGGGACTTGTTATCAACTCGTTTAGCGAGTTGGAACGGGTTTATTTTGAGTATTTAAAGGAGGAGTTAGGGCACGAACGTGTGTTTGCGGTCGGGCCCTTACTGCCTCCTGAAGTTAAGACTTCGGATAGAGGTGGGCCCACCTCGGGTGATGTGTTATCGTGGCTAGACACGTGTGGGGATAAGATAGTGGTGTATGTTTGTTTTGGAAGTCAACTTGTGTTGACTAATGAACAAATGGAGGCGGTGGCGGTTGGGTTGGAAAAGAGTGGGGTTAGGTTCGTGTGGTCGGTGAAGGAGCCGACGGTTGGACACGTGGCTTCGGATTATGGGAAGGTACCCGTCGGGTTTGAAGAGCGTGTGGCGGGGAGGGGGATTGTGGTTAGAGGATGGGCCCCACAAGTGGCGATATTGAGTCATGACTCGGTAGGGGCGTTTTTGACTCATTGTGGGTGGAACTCGATCATGGAAGCAGTGTCAGCAGAGGTTTTGATGTTGACTTGGCCGATGAGTGCGGATCAGTTCTCAAATGCGACGCTATTGCAGGAGCTGAAAGTGGGAATTAAAGTATGTGAGGGGGCGAATACGGTTCCTGACTCGGACATGTTGGCCGAGTTGTTTAGGAAATCAGTGAGTCAGGAAACTCGGTTGGAGAGAGAACGGGCAAAGGAGTTTCGAAAGGCAGCAAAAGAAGCAGTAGGTGAAAAGGGGAGTTCGGTATGTGAATTGGACAGATTAGTTGAGAGTTTGAAACATTAATGTGATTGGGAAATAATTAGCAAGAATGAATAACGTTGTTAATTGTTTAATTATGTAATAGTTAGTTACAAAAAATAAACATGTTTGGAATAATTTCCTTCAAATGATGAAAATCATTTTCCACAAATCAAATTTATTTGGTATTGGAGTTGAGGATATATATATAGAGATCGAAAACATGGAAAAATGGTAGGATGTAGAAAAGGGCTTTTCATTTTTTCTTAATTGGGCATCACAATGGGGCTAATATGAAGATGGTTAATAATTGGGACATTTTGTAAAAATAGTTGAGAATCCTCTTACCTCTTGGAAGGCCCAGTCACTATCTATAGGAGGTCAGGTCACCTTTATTAAAGCGTTGCTGAAAAGTCTTTCTATATACTACTTTTTCTATATTCAAGGTTCCTATATATATATACTAGCTGATTACCCCGGAAGGGTCTCGGGGTTGAAAAATCTAATTTTACGTGATAACCTATTGCAAATGGCTCAAGTTAACTAACCACAAAATCTCTCAATCATTGCATGTTCATAATATTCTAATCAGTAATAACTCATATTCCCCACAAAATCTAATTTTACGTGATAACATGAACACTTTATGTGTTTTTTCCTGTATGAACGAAACCCCACAAAAAATAGTCGATTTTTTCTCCGTTTTTTATATAGCACTATGGTACTCGTTGGAAAGATAATAAAACGCTCGTTAATTTGGTGCAATTTTTTTCTTTAAAAAATCCCGTATATAAAAGATATAAACGTTTAAAAATTATGGGAGGAAATATGAGAGAGAAAATTTTAAATTTATTTTTAAATTCTTTTTTCCTAAAATAACTCAATTTAATTAAAAAAAGGAAACAATTCAAAAACACCAAAAACTCTCTATTATAATGTCACGTGACACTATCAAGGGAAGGCTGAGGCCTCCATTGCACGCCACGTCAGCATATACGTTTTCTTTTATATATATAGATATATATATATATATATATATATATATATATATAGGGAAATTATAAACTGAAAACCCACTTGAGTTAAGAAAACTAAGAAAACCCTTGTAAAAACCATCTAAATCTTTTTATTTTTTTTTGAAAAAAATACACAAGGTAACATAGATGTATTAAAGCGTTTTGGGCCAAAAAAATAAAAAAAACGCCGATAGGATATTTTTTAAAAAAATAAACAAAGTTTGCGCTGTTACATATGTAACAGCTATGTTACGTATGTAACATCAGTTGTTACATATGTAACAGCGCAAATTTTGTTTCTTTTTTTTAAAAATATCCAATTGGCGCTTTTTTTATTTTTTTGGCCCAAAACGCTTTAATACATGTATGTTACCTTGTGTATTTT
Organism: Ambrosia trifida; assembly: GCA_028751855.1. Lineage (NCBI taxonomy): Eukaryota > Viridiplantae > Streptophyta > Magnoliopsida > Asterales > Asteraceae > Ambrosia > Ambrosia trifida. Next base: position 91,591,431 of record CM054126.1, read on the forward strand.
TTTCAAAAAAAAATAATTTTTTTTAGATGGTTTTATAAAGGGTTTTCTTAGTTTTCTTAACTCGAGTGGGTTTTCAATTTATCCTCCCCCTATATATATATATATATATATATATATATATATATATATATATATATATATAGGGGAGGGTTATCTTGAGAACGCTAAATATCGTGAGAACCGTGAGAACAAGTAAAAAAATCAATCAAAATCAATTTTTTTTAATACAAGCTTCATTATAATCAAAATACAACATTAATAGATGATTTTTCTTTCCAAATAATTCATATTTTCTTGCAAAAACACTTTCAAATTAACTTTTTACACATGTGTAAATGAAGCAGTTTACACATGTATAAACTGGAAATTTACACATGTGTAAAAACAAATTATTTCCGTATACGTTTGAATTTTTACGCGTAAATTGTGTTTTTGGGATTGTATTTTAGTAATAAAGACAAGTGTAAAAAGAAATTTTGAATTTGAATGGTTTTAGATGCCGTTCTCACGGTTCGCACGAAATATAGGTGTTCTCAAATTAACTTTCCCCTATATATATATATATATATATATATATATATATATATATATAGTATAAGGTTATATTGGAAACCCTTGTTATAGTGAAAACCTTGGAAACTCTATTAAACTCTAACTTCCCGACTTTTTTTTTCTATGAAAATTTTAGGGTATGTAACATACATGATTTTAAACATTTTGGGCCAAAAAAATCAAAAAAGCGCCGAGCCGTTTTTAAAAAAAAAAAATCGTCTTCGGGTAAAAAAATGGGTAAGACGTGTTAGTTTGGCTTAACATGTGTTAGTCGAAAATTTATTTATTTTTTTTAAAAAAAAAAGTGCTCGGCGCTTTTTTTATTTTTTTGGCCCAAAATGCTTAAAATCATTTATATTACATGCCCTAATTTTTTCAAAAATAAAAAAAATTGGGAAGTCAGAGTTTCCAGAGTTTTCACTATAGGGTGTGGTTCATATAGGAACCATGAGATGTTTGAGAACCATAGGAACAAATCTAAGCCATTGATTCTTAATGGCAAGATTGTAAATAAATAGGATTTGCATTTAAATTTTATTACACAAAAGGGGCATTATAGTAATTATGTGTTTAGTCTTAAAACATACATTTAATTAGTTTCCTTTATTTTAATTAAAATCCCATCATTATAGGAAAGACAGTTATTTTTCCTCATTGATGATCCAAAATTCGTAACACTATTAGAATGTACATTACTGTACATAAAAGAAATACACATGTGTTGAAATCTAACGCTGAGACCATTTTAATCTCAAAATATATGTGTGCTATGGTTTTATAAATGTACACAGATGTACAGTAGGATAGATTAAATGAATACAATGTTTTTACTATATATGTACATTAGTGTATACATAAAAGTACATGTACAAAGACGTACAGTAGGATATATGTACATTAGTGTATACATAAAAGTACATATACATAGAACGTACAGTAGGATACATTAAAATTTAAATGCATACAATGTTGTATGCACTAATGTACACTATACTATGGTGTACATTCAATATATAGTGATATCATAATGTAGGGTTGAATACACTGATGTGTACAAATGTATCAGTGTGATATACAAATATGAAACTCTTATATATATCAGTGTATACTATAAAAATTGTCTGATATATTTAACTTGTACATGTTATTATAAAAATCGTCAAATATATGATTCTGAATATACACTGATGTATGTGTATAATGAATTGTATATACATTTATGTGAATATGTAAAATTTAATAAGATGTTGAATATACACTGATGTATACATATATTGTGATATACAAATATGAAACTCTTATATTATAATCTGGCGAGTATGATATTATTATGTACATATATTATACATTGTGGTTCATTAATTGTATTACTTAATTATGAATCTTTTTACAATATACATTAATGTATATATGTGACGGTTACGATATTGTAATATACATATATTATATACAATTGTATATTGTGATGTACATTGATATTATGTTTGAATACACTGATGTATATAGTGATATCATAATGTAGGGTTGAATACACTGATGTGTACAACTAATGGCTATGATATGATCGACGCTTTTTTTTGTTATTAATTTGAGATAATTAAGGAAACCAATCTCCAAATGGCAAAAAAATCGCATGGTATCAATTATAACTGCCATACATAAATCTTTTAATTAAATAAAAATATAATATTTAATTTTCTAATTACATAAATACCCACTTGATTAAGATCAAAAATGGATGGCTAAGATTGGTTTCTAAGTTCCTAACTAGGCTCTTGGTTCCTATTTGATCTTTTTCCTATATATATATATATATATATATATATATATATATATATATATATAGGCGATGGATAAAAAGGAAACCCCATCTTCATGAAAAACCTTGTAAACTCTATGGTGACCATTGATCAAACTTGATCAATGGTCCTTAATTAATTGTTTATAATAATATAAAGCCACTTGCATTTGTGTGGTTGTAATGAGATCAAGGGCAAATGAGTCATTTAAACAAGTGGGCCAATTTAATTTTCTGAATCCTAGGTTTAAAAAGGATGATTTGACACTTGTCAAGTCACCTCTCTCCTACTTTATGGCACTTTCTCCAACACGAAAAATTAACATACGTTAGTGTTGTGATGCAAAATTCTGACCTCGTGTGAGACATCGCTAACATGTGTTACCAGGCATATATTAAAAGAACATAATAAAAGATCACATAAATTGTGTATTTATTTAATAAATGATAAAAACGATCATTACAATCAATACTAAAAATGTATCAAAAAAGTTTTCATACATACATAATTATTTGTGAATGATAAAAAACTATCATAACAACATAAAAAAGATCTAGCTATGCTTCGTTCTTGATACCCATCTTTATCTTTAACACAAAACATCTCTTCACCTACAAAAAAAGATAACACATGTTAGTTGGGCTCTCCGAAACATATAATAAGACATCACTAACATGTGTAGTGTATTCTAAAAACATATGTTTTACTGAAATAACGTATGTCATATGAACCCTAACACATGTTAGTTAGGCATATACTACGTATATCATATGAACCCTAACACCTGTTAGTTAGGTATATACATGTGTTAGCATCACTAACATGTGTATAAACAAATACCAAATCTGCAATTTCATGTGTATCGTACTCAATTTGAAGTGCCAAGTGTATAATACTCAAACATGTGTATGAACAACACTAAACGCAATTTTTACAACTATGTTAAATACAACTACTCAAATACGATTAATATGGTTTTGAAATCCAACAATACATCAGTAGCATGTGTTAGCATATTTTAAAACATATGTTTTACTGAAACTAATGTATAATAAGACATCATTAACATGTGTAGTGTATTCTAAAAACATATGTTTTACTGAAATAACGTATGTCATATGAACCCTAACACATGTTAGTTAGGCATATACTACGTATGTCATATGAACCCTAACACATGTTAGTTAGGTATATACATGTGTTAGCATCACTAACATGTGTATAAACAAATACCAAATCTGCAATTTCATGTGTATCGTACTCAATTTGAAGTGCCAAGTGTATAATACTCAAACATGTGTATGAACAACACTATCCTCAAAACTGTTATTATTGTTATTCTAACATTATTTTATAGAAAATGAAAAGGAATGGAGCTGCACTAATTACGAAAAGCAATAGAAAAAAAATACCTTAACAACCTTCTTCAAGCTCTATAAAAAACATCACTTACCACAGCCACATCACCAACGCCGCCTTCTTCCAATAGCCTACTCGTGAAAAACCAACACTAGAACAGATACACATGTTAGTTTGGGATCCTCAAACACATAATAGGGCATCACTAACCTGTGTTAGCATATACTAACATAAAAAAGACTACAAATTTATTCATCAATCACATGTGATCTATCAACCTCATGTCCTCAATCTAATAAAAATATAACATAAACAAAATAATAATAATAAAAAAATAAAAAAAGGTTAACATAAGTTTCTTTTTTTCATTCAAGCATTTGATCGAACACTTGGTGTGCGAACAAAAACTATCCCCAAACTATTATTATTATTATTATTCTAACAAAACCCAAAACCTAATATAATACCACTATAACTATTATTATTATTATTATTCTAACAAAAACTATCCCCTGTTACTCAACTCCTCTCTGCACAATAACGGTTCAAGATTAGATGATAAAATGTAGCTTGGTTGCTAAAATTGGTAATAAATTGTAAGTTCTTTTCCTATGTTGAGTCTAATGTATAGTTGGTTAACAAAATAAGAAAAAAAATTACAGTTTGTTTCATGTGGTTTGCAATACAACGTATAAAAAATTAAATATATAAAAAAAACTACAATGAAAGAAAGTTATGTCACCTGAGACAGTTCCAGATTGAATGATAATAAAGAATACCAACAACCCTGCGTTTTCTTTCTTCTTGAATATCAACAGCTCGTTGTACCACAGGCAATTGTTAGTGGGACGTGGTGACCGGAGTGTGGAGGTGGTGACCGGAGGTGGCAACGGTGGTTGTGGAAGGTGGTGGTGGTGGTTCTAGAGAGAGACAGAGAGAGGGCAGAGTATAGAGAGAGAGAGGGCAGAGAAAAAATTGGGTATTTGAATTTGAAAATAAAATGAGGAGAGAGAGGGGGGGAAATAATATATATAGGGAGAGAGAGAAGAGAGGTAGTGGAAATGACTAAGTTACCCTTCTTAATATAATATTATGAAATCTATGTAGATGAATATAGTCCACTCAATGGGGTTTTTGGGGTTTTTCATCTAAAGTGGGTTTTTTGTGTATACTTCCCCTATTTATATATATATATATATATATATATATATATATATATATATATATATATATATATATAGAGAGAGAGAGAGAGAGAGAGAGAGAGGAATAAGATCAAATAGGAACCAATACCCTATTAGGAACTTAGGAACTAATCTGAGCCATCCATTTATAATTTTGATCTAGGGGTATTTGTGTAATTAGACAATTAAATATTATCTTTTTAATTGATTAAAACTTTTTATATATGGCAGTTTTTTTATGTGTGTGATAAACTTGCCTCCAGCCAAATGTTCCGGCTATGTCGCCTGAGCCAGATCGGTTAGCTTAACTCCACCTAATTTACGATTTGCATATTCTATCTCATATTTTGCATTTTTCTCATTTTTTTTTGTAAACAAATTGTCGTGATTACAATTTTCAGACACGTGATTATGTTTTATAAAAATAGGGTTTCATTTTTTAATTTCTTTTTCTTCCTCATTTTCGTAATTTTGTGGAATTAAATTCTCTATATTCACCAATTCTGCTGTTTTGATTCTCTGAATTTTCTTATTTAAAATCAGTGTATTGTGAATTTGTTTTTTTAACGGCAAAACGCTTTATATACATATATATATATATATATATATATAAAGAGCCAGCAAGGAGCTGGGATACACCAAACATACACCAAGAAAGATCACAACAACATTACAACACCAATGAGATAGTAAAGTCGGCCCACTCAGCCCAACTAACCGGTCCCAGCTTCGAACGCTTAGTAAACCATAAAAATGAATCTTCTTTCACCCGATCGACCATAACACTAACTGGCTCAAAGTGACCATCGAACGTCTTCTTATTCCTAGCTAGCCAAATTCTCCAAAAAGTAGCTTGAATGACCACCCCGACAATTTTCTTCCAACGCTTCGAACCAGGATTTTGAGCCAAAGAACCTAACCAATCCTCAACCGAGTTAGACCCCATGGGCCACGAAATTCTCAGCCATACCAAAACGTTCCACCAGACTGATCTCGACCAAAGGCAAGACACGAAAGCATGGTTATAGTCTTCAGGTTCAATGTTGCATCTAGAACACAAACAATCCGGAACGCCAACACCACGAGAAGCTAATTCCACCTTCGTAGGGAGTCTCCCCAACATCGCTCTCCACAAGAGCACATTGACTTTCGGAATCGCCCATGAATTCCACGCGATGGCAGCATACACAGGGGTCGCCTCATCAACAGACGCCAGTTCCAATCTAAGCTCTTTCACCGAAAATAACTCTCCAGCCTTATTTTCCCAGGCCCACGCATCTGAAGATCCATTAAAAGCCACGTTACCCAGCAGACTTAAGAGATTCTGCAGCTGACCCGTTAACTGCAGCGGCACATCAGCAGCGTTCCAGCTCCAATTCCAGACCACCCTGCCCTCGGAAACATTTTAACATTCACAGACCCGAGCTTCTTTGTTCCTGGCGGCGCAGTACATACCTGGAAACAAGGATTTTAGGCTGGAATTAGATGCCCAAACGTCCTTCCAGAATGAGACTTTCGACCCATTGCCGATTTTTGGTTTTAGCTTCTCCAACACATGAATGCCTTTACTGTTCAGGGTGCCTTCCAACTGGCCGATATCTTTCCACAGACCCAGAACTGAATTCTTAACTGGGATGATACACGAATCTCTACCCGAAAAATGAATCGCCTTTATCACTTTCACGCATAACCGGTTCATTTTTGAATCTCCACCACCACTTCGAAAGTATCGCAATATTAAAATCCTCAATACTACCCACACCCGCACCCCCACGCTTCTTCTGCGCCATTAACTTCTCCCACTTGACCCAACGAATTTTACTTCTCAAACCGGTCTTTCCCCAAAGAAAATCTCTACGGATGGCTTCTAACTTCTTCAAAACAAATTTAGGGGTAGGGAATAGGGATAAAAAATATGAGGGAATGCTACTAAGAACAGCTTTGATTAAAGTTAGCCTCCCCGCAAAAGATAGCGTTTTCGCCTTCCACGCCGACAACCTTTTATTGAATTTCTCGAACACGGGCTGCCACCAACGAACTCTTTTCATGTTGACCCCCAATGGCACTCCCAAATACGAAAACGGCAGAGATCCTTGGCTACAATTTAGATCCGCCGCAAAGGAAGCTACCTCATCCATCTCCACATTAAAGCCAAAGAGATGACATTTTTTCCCATTCACTTTGAGACCAGAAACAAGGAACAGACAACGAAGAAATATTTTCAGGGTCACCACATTGTCCTTAGTCCATTCACCCAAAAAAATAACGTTATCGGCGAAACATAAAGTAGACACCGACGGACCATCGTTGGGGAGTTTAACACCTTTGAACAAACCCAACTCAATGGCATGATCCATAAACTTCTTGATGGCTTCCATGGCGATGATAAAAAGGAAGGGAGATATAGGATCCCCTTGTCTAAGGCCTCGCTTATAAGCAAACTCGGCCGTAGGGGACCCGTTAACCAAAATCGACCCTCTCCCCGAATTAAGGCATGATTTAATCCAACCGACCCAAGTAGCCGGGAACCCCATAAAATCCATGACGGCGAATAAAAATTTCCAATTAAGCGAGTCATAAGCTTTATGGAAATCAATTTTAAACACAAGCAGCTTGTACTTCGTTTTTTTTGCCCAAGAGATAATTTCGCTCACCATAAGCGGACCGTCAAGAATGCTTCTACCCCACACGAACGCCGATTGGGTAGGCCCAATAAGATCGTCTAAAACACCTTTGATCCGCTTCGAGAGCACTTTAGAGATGATTTTGTACACCGACAACACTAAAGAGATGGGCCGGTAGTCGGAAAGATCTTGCGGGTCCGACTTCTTAGGAATAAGTGTGGTAAATGAGGCATTACACCCAAAAGAAATTTCACCTGAAATAAAGAAATCATTAAACAGATTTAAAGGGAGGGGCTTCAACGAGTCCCAGAATCTTTTGAAGAACTTGATGGATTGGTGAAGCCATCCGGACCCGGTGACTTCCCACCATTGCAATCTTTAATAGCTTCCCATATTTCAGCTTCCATAAAAGGCAAACATAAGGAATCTGCCTGAGCCGAAGACAGCCTCGGCAGATCCAGGTTTGCAAACTTTGGTCTTCTCCTGATGGGTTCCGAAAAAAGGCTACGAAACCATCCGAGCACCTCGGATTTAATAGCATCTGGATCCGTCTCCCATGACCCATTAACCATGAGACCGTCCATTTTATTACGAGCAATATTAGCGTTAATGATTCCATGAAAAAACGCCGAGTTCTCGTCTCCATTACGAACCCAATTAATGCTCGCCTTTTGTTGTAGGTCCTTGAGCTTAGAAAGCTCCAAGTCACGAATGTAATTCCTCAGCCCAACCCTTAACTTTTTTTCATCAGAAGATAGAGGCCGAGAGGTCACGGAGGCTTCGATCTCTTTAATCCAATTGCCTAGGAAGGTATGAAATCTCTGGTCACTAAGATTAGTAGCAGCCCTTTTAGCTTTAATAGCATCCTTCACCTTCTTAAGGGTTGTCAACAACACCACATCCCCCTTACCAACAGGAGGAGGCTCGGATAGTCGCTCCATAATAGTGTTCACCAAGTCAGGATTAAGCAGCCAAGAATTAAAAAATTTAATGGGGATCAGACCAAAATTCCGACTAGAACAACATAAAGAAAGCGGGCAATGATCGGAAAGACGCCTATCATGAACTCTAAGGAGAGCCGACGGCCATACAGCCACAAAGTCATTACAAACAAAGATGCGATCAAGCTTACTCATCTTTAATTCTTCATGATCCGAGATAAACGTATACTTTCCTCCCGTCATGTTATATTCCATCCAACCGGTTCGTCGAATAAAATCATTAAAGAAGGCCGTGTCAACTGGGTTGAACAGAGAACTCACCCTCTCTTCCTGCCCCCTAACCTGGATCTGCCGAGGCTGTCTTAGGCTCAATCCATAGCCCGGAAATTTGTATATGGAAAATTATGTTATTCTGACAATTCTTATGGGAATTGTAAAAATAGATTAATTAAATCATAATTTATTTGATAATAATTGTATGAAATTGATTTTGCAGGTTTAATTTAGAGAATGGGAATTAGGATCCGTCAATCATTCCATTCCATTCCAATTTTTATGATTTCAGTTTTCGTGAAAGATTTTAGAGGGAACAAAAAAAAAATTTGATATACACCAATGTTGCAAGAAAGTAACATATTCGCACTACGGCTGTGGAGTTTAGTATGAGCTTTGAGAAGGGATTTTCAGTCCAGTGGCGAAGCTTGGATCTCGAATCGGAGGGGGCCGGACTCAATTTTTTCGATCGGTAGTGGCAAATCGGCGGGGGCCGGACTCAACCCGAACTCAATTTACCTATGAAAATCGCAAATTCACTATTGCGCCAAAAACAGGGGGCCAGGGCCACCCCTGGCCCTTCAAATGCTTCGTCCCTGTTTTAGTCACTCATGGAAATAGGGGTTCCTGATATATATAACTGATGTATACCATTGTATATGTGTGTTGATGATGATGAATGAACAAAAAAAAAAAACTGATATACACCAATATACACCAATGTATATTTTGTTCATATACAAAAACGAAGAAACCTCAACATCTATTTTGTTCAATGTATTTAACTTAAATTTCTACAAAGATATACACCAACGTATATGTGTGTCCTAATTATAGTCATGTAAGTTGGAAAAAAACGGATATACACCAATGTATATCTGTGTTGATGATGATGAATGAAAGAAAAAATAGTAACTAATATATACACCAATGTATATCTATGTTGTTGTTTATGATGATGAATGACAGAAATAAAAGAAACTGATATACATCAATGTATATCTGTGTCAACGAGAATAATGATAAATGAAAAAAAAACAAAAAAGAAACTGATGTACACCAGTGTATATGTGTCGATAATGATGATGAATGAAAAAAAAAAGAAATTGATGTACATTGTGTACATTTTATACATGTGTGTACAAAAGAATTGAATTAAAAACAAAATAAAAAAACGTCTGTAAAAAAGAATTTAATAACTAAATATATATATAATTAATTAAAGATATAATCTAATTAATTAACTTCTTATTTTTGGAATAGTAGTCAGTTTCAATGCATACATAATAACCTATTAATAATCATATAATAAAAGTCAATAATACCCTTTGATTTAAATAAAGAATTAATTAATGTTTTACTTATTTATAATCATATTATTAGAGATCAATGGCTAAGATTGGTTCCTATGGTTCCTACTTAAGGTATGGTTCCTATTTAAACCCTACCCTATATATATATATATATATATATATATATATATATATATATATTTTAACGGCAAATTTTTATTACACCTTTATTCAATCACATCTTGCATTTGCAAGGATTTGAACCCACAACCTTACATTTGTAAGGGAGACACCATACCACTAAACCAAGAGGTCATGAGTAGTTCCTATTAATATTAAGGTGGTGGATAAATTGTAATCTATGATGAGGAATTTTCTTTAGGTAGACTCGAAAGTCAAAAGAAAAGAAAATTGCATTGGGTGGCTTGGGATAGGGTATCGGTTCCAAATAAATTGTGTGGTATGGGTATATGCAAAACTAAAATGGTGAACAATGATCTCCTAGCTAAGTGGGTGTGGCGGTTTTGGGTGGAAGAAGATAGTTTTCTGGAGAAAGGTGGTGATGGCTTGTCTTGGTAAGAGGAGGAGATGGTCAATTTTCCTGTTCAACAAGATTGATGTTGAACAAGGTTATGCATTTTCCTTCAGGGATCTATTGGAGTTCCACTTGTGGGTTGGGAAGCAAAGAAACAGAGTTGGTTCACAGGTTGGTAAGCATCGCATTTTGGTGTCTTTGGAAGGCAACGAATGCGAGGGTTTTCTCAAATTGTAGATGGAGAAACGAAGATATCTTTGGAAAGGTTAAACCGTTGGGTTTATTATGGTTAAAATGTAGATCCAAACATAAAGATATTGTTTGGAGAGAACGATGTAAATACCTGATGTATATGGTGTAAGTGGTTATTTGTTCGTGTGACATCCAGCAAAATCGATGTGTTTCTGTACGTAATTTGTATATCTAATTAACGGTAATTAAGTGCAATAAATTAATTTTATAATTTAGCCTGTAGATAATAGAAAATTCTCCGTAGGATGCATAGGAATACATTTGTTTAATTGAAAGCACGGCGAAATCGCGTGCAAATAAACTTGTCTGGAACGGACATTGGTGATTACCCGGTAACAATTAATTAAGCGAAAACGATCCTGAACACCCGGGATATAAAATAAAGGGTATTTCCATGAAATATTATGTGTTTTGGAACTCCAAAACTATAAATGGAAACTCCAAACAAAAATCTTCCGGTAACGAATAAAGTTCGCGTATCGCACCCGATACGCGCGAAAATTATAAATTCACCCAAATAAAGCCTAAATAACTTACCAATGCCTAAACTAGTCCATGTTTAAGGGTAATTAGGAGTCAATTATATGTCCGAAACAACTCGTAATAAACACGCGATAAAAACCCGAAAACCCTAACCGAAACACTTGGAACTTAACTAGATATTTATAAGATATTTTGTTGGAAAAATGGGTCCCACAAAAGGCAATATAGGCCGGTCACCCCATGCCCCATGAACCACCCTAAGACCACTTTCTAGGCATGCCACAATCATGATGTTTAGCATGCTTGGTACCTCCTTTTTCCCGTGTGATCTTTAAATAATATAACCCACCTTCCTTCCATAATATTATCACCAAGAAAACAAGCAAAACACCTTCCCCTTCCCATTGAAAACCCACAGCCATAAGGCCATCACCACCACCCTTGTTTTTCATCAAACAACACATAAAATCATCTCCATTCCATCCCTAAATCAAGTGTGTTTGGAAGCTTGGAGCTTAACCCTTGGAAGAACACACATAACCCCATACAAATCAAGAGTTTTTGTCTTCCCTAGCCTTGTGTTAATAGTAAGCTTCTTGATCTTGTCTTTTTAATCTTGAAAGTTTATGTTTTCATGTGTTAAAAGCAAGTTGTACATGGGGTAGGGTTACGGATTCTAACATAACACAAGTTAATACAAAACTACAATAGGCGTTAATATGATGTTTGGGCCGTAGGGTGTATGATGTTGTTACTGTTTTTGTAAGTTCAAAAGATAAACATAATCTTACATGTGTTAAAGATCTAAACATAATATGTAACATGTGTTTTGAACATGAAATGTAATATGTTTTTACAAGATTAACATGGGTAGATAAAAAGATGATAATGGCCATGAGTTTATATAAATTTGTTAGTGATTTTTGTAATTTTTGAAAGTTCACATAAACATATGTTCAAAGATATTTTGAATGGTTTTTATAAAGGTAACTTGAACACACTTAAAAGTGCCAATATGCTCCTTTCGGCGCAGTTTTGAACATCTTGAAATGACTATCCAAAACATAATATTATGATGGATCTATAAAATAAACCAAGATATAAAAGTTTCATGTTTAAAGTTACTAACTTGAAAAACCAATGTAACACCCTAGGCATATCCCACATCTCCCGTGGACAGAGAGATCTTGGTTCATAAGTAATGTCCTGCCTCATAAATCACCAACGCGTTTTGGGCTTAGTTGGCTGTGGAGCACATGAAAACTCCACAGTTAAGCATGCTCAGGTGGGAGTAGTAATAGGATGGGTGACCTCCTGGGAAATTTCACTTGGGCAACCAAAAACAAATCCGTGAGCTTCTACTGGGCAAAACAGACAATATTGGATGATATTAGAGGCGGGGTGTTACAACCAAATATGGACATTTTGGACCTAATCCACCTAATACACCTAGTATTATCCTTGATAAACTTACTATGGACTATTAATAAAGTTGTAACATACACTACAAGAAAAATGCCATTTAGTGGCACACACTTTTAATGGCATTTAGCTTTTGTATCACTAATTTAGGTTTTAATGGTACTTTATGTATTTCATAATAGCTTAGTATGCCCTTTTAGTGGTATTTAACTTTTAGGGGAAATGGATTTAAATACTCCCAACTATCACTCGTTGGCGGATAGCACTCTCAACTATCACTTTGGCGGATAGCACTCCAAACTTTCAACTTGTTGGCCATTATCACTCCCAAAATAACTGGGGTCTAATCCAGTTAGTGTTTGTGGCCAAAATGTAAAAAACAAAACTTAAGGGACATTTTTGAAATTAAACCTTTAACTTATAAAATCCCCCCCCCCCTCATATTCTGCAACAGACCCCCCCTTCTCTCTCTCTAAACCACCACCCCCACCCTCACCGGAAACCACCGCCACCTTCCACCAGAAACCACCACCACCTTCCACCGGAAACCACCACCACCTACCACCACCCTTCACCTTCATCCACCTACCACCACCCTTCACCTTCATCCACCTACCACCAGATAACACCATCAGCCCATCAATAACTAACCTATAATATTGTCATCCTTAAACTCAAGGTACTATCTATTCCCAAACGAAACTCAAGATGAAAACCCAATTACTGTTGCCGAGACCTGTGACCACTTCTACCCTTGGTATCACCAATCCTTACAACCATAATCATCATCAAAGCTCCTGTTAACAGATTCCATCAAGTTATCCTCAACACCCATTACAACTAATCTTCACTCTAAACACTAACCTTCAGATTATCAGATCTGACCACGAAACCCACAACCGAGCGACCACCATCGGAATACCATCTCGATTGGAAACCCGGCTGCATCAAATCACCACCACCATCTTCACAATAATATTAAGAGAAGAGGGGTTTGTTGGGGAGGGTTACCTTTGGTTGCTGATCGTGTTGTGGTGGAGATATCAGAGTCGCCGCCGCCGCCATTGCTTCTTCTTTCCCGTCTGTCTGTCTCTCTCTCTCTAACTCTCAGTTTCTCTCTCTCCACAGATTCGTATATGGGTGTGGGATGATTAAAAGGTGAGGATGGTTGTGTGGGTTGAACCGCTGTCGTAGCTCCGTCGGGATTGGTGGCCGGAGCTCCTCCCTGCTCCACCCTCTCTCTCTCTCCCTGAACTCTCTCTCTCTAGATTTCTTGATGAAGGTGACAACAGGAGGTGAGCTTCCTTAATAATAATAATAATAATAAAAAGTTTCAAAATGGTCCCTTAAGTTTTGTTTTTTTACATTTTGGCCACAAACACTAACTGGGTTAGACCTCAGTTTGTTCGGGAGTGATAAAATCCAACAAGTTGAAAGTTTGGAGTGCTATCCGCCAAAGTGATAGTTGGGAGTGCTATCCGCCAACGAGTGATAGTTGGGAGTATTTAAATCCATTTCCCCTAACTTTTATGCCACTTATTTAGGCTTTTAGTGGCATTTTGCATATGTCATTGAAATTTTTATATGTTTTTAATGGCACTTCACATGTGTCACTAAAAATTTTAGGGGTGCAAATGAGCTAACCCGAGCCCAAGCTCGTTTAACTTATTAGTACTTGGGCTTGGTTCGTTTGTAATTTTTCAAACTCGAGTTGGATTTATTTATTATTTATTAATTAATTTATGTTAGTTTTAACATTTGACTGCTTTGTTTGATGAAATTTGTTGTTCAATATATAAATATATATATATATATATATATCATTAAAAAAAGTTCAAAATACACAATGAATATTTTGAATTCCTTCCAAAAAACCCCCTCTAAATCTTTCCCCCTAAGAGCATTCACATCCCCTTCACCAAATCCTATCTATCAAATTATACTAAAAATCACTATTCCACCCTTAAATCTTCTCTCTCCTAATTAAAATAATAATACTTTTTCATACTTTTATCATTACATTTTCTCTCTCATCACTCACAACTACTTACAAAAATATTAAAATATATATATGGGTGAACAGTAGCTTTTCATATTTAGGGTGGAACAATGCTTCCACCAAATATTTTCTCTCTCCTCCACTCACAACCACTTACACTCACCCCATATAATTTGGTGGACACACTCACACACATTTAATGAATGGGATGTGAATACTCTAACTTTCCACACTTCCGCTAGAATTGTTTTTACCCAATTTCATTTCCCTCCTAATTTTGAGTCAAAACTAATTCTATCCCCCCCTCTTCAGCCTTTATTCAACATCTCATAACATTAGTTATTAGCATCTTCTCTCCCCAAGACAAAAAAAAATAAAATAAAAAAAATACAAGGACTCCATGCAAGGGAAACAACCGGTGACGATTCACAGCGCTGCCTTACCATTTATGGTCAGCCCAATATTTGAGTCGGTTTGCTTCGATCGGCTACCCTTTGAAGTCATCACTACCAAGTTATCCATTTTGAAGGTATTTATGCCATTGAGCTGCTCATCTACAAGTTTTTTTGATACTTAAATATGTATTGGTTATAGACTTTCTTAAATAGAATAGAGTTTTGGTTTGAATAAATTAGTGTTGTGGATTTAAGATTCTTTTGTTGTTGTTTGAAATTGAAAGGATGAACATGCACACCAACTTTTCGATGAAATGCACCAACTTACTTTGTAATTAAAAAGAATTTCTATGCAAGATTTTATTGAGCAAATATAGGGAGCTGACATCTTAGTACTCTTGAAGGGCTTAGTCTGCTCATGAAGATCCTAATATATAGTAAGTAATTTGAACTTCTAAAACTGTATCAATTGAACATTTAATAAAAAAAATATTGAGGATACGCCAGTGGTGGTTTGGGGTGGACTAACATTATAGGAGTTTTTTTCTAAACTTACTGAATTCCTAATGCCTTGATATTGTGTTGTTACATCATATACGTGATTTACTTTGCAGTTCAATTATTTAATTAAATTCCAAATCCAAATTTGTAAGTAAAAAATGTTAGCTTCAATTTAATGTATTAAATATATGCAGGATTGCGTAGGCTTTATATGGTGAATTTAACAGCCTTATGAGTTATGACTATTATGTCAAAGCATGTTTAGGCTTGTTAGCACATGAGTCTTGCTTAGTCCATCAAAAGAAATATGCACGTAAAGTAATTAGAGCCTTGGATGGGTTTTGAAGTATTGATTCTAACTAGAATGTGAGATGAAAATGACTAATTCAGGAGTAAATTAATGAGATGAAATTGTTACATTTAATACACCAATCTTATTTGTGATTGTTGATAGGTATTGATGTTTCTCTTGGAACAAAGCCAGATACCTGTAGGTTGTTTTCTATTTCTCAAAAATATTTACGCGTTTCTACACTAACTACATACATTAAGTCAAAGTGGTCCGTTTAGAATCCAAGTCACTTGCATTCAGCGCTAGGAGGTGGTAGACATGTCAAGGTATGTAGCAAATATTATGACTCTACAAATCCACATATTGTGCTTTACTTTTCTATGTACTCATACTGATTCGTTATTGGTGTTTGTCATGTAATTATATGATTTGCATATATAGTCTGCCTACAGCTTATAGAAAGTATTTTAGTTTGGCTCTTGGTTTAAAAAAGCGCGAGGGCCTCCGAGGCGCAGGGCTTCAAGCGCGGGGCGTTTTGGTTTTTTGGGCTGAGGTGCTACCGAAGCGCGCCTCAAGCGCCAAGCTTAAAACGCCACCCGGAGAGCTTCATGTACTCTAACGCCTTTTTAACAAAAATAGCGTTTTTCTTGGCGGCCCGGGCGCTTCTTTCTAAACCAAGGTTTTGCTAATAGGTGGTTAATGATTTAAAGAGTTTTCTTTACTGTTTAGGAAGCAAACTTAAAGTTACAAGGTGTCAAGGTTGCATGTTAGGGGTATGTGATCAGTTATATTCCATCACTTTAATATTTATATCTTAGTTTAAAAAGGCACATCCAGAAGGATAGACTGTTAAAGAAATGCCCCAAAAGAAGGTGACCATATCAACATGATGATTTCAGTATGAATTCCGTCTAATTTACCTTTTTTATATCATATATTGAAAATATATAAGCTTTTTTTGGTTTTTTATTTTTATTTTGCACTATTATTATGAGCTTGGGACTAGACACGTGCTAAGATTTTTAACATCTGTTTAAAAACATCTAGCACATCTTGAAGAAAATTCACCTTTATCAGTAGTACTAGAAGAATTTTGAGAATACCCATTTCCAAGGCTTTTAAGTTAGCCAGTCCCATAAAGGTTTGAATTTACAAACTGCCTTTGTGTTTGACTAAATATCAAGATAGAAACTTAAATTTTTGTTTAAACTTTCTGATTTTGTTTTGTTAATAAAAAAACACCACTTTACCTAGTATACATTCTTTTGACAATTTTTACACGAATTCAAAACCATATATGTATTAAACACCTTATACTAATAATTATTTGATAAAATCATTGAATCTCGATGTTTTATCATGTTTTAAAAATATTCGTAACATTTTTGAACTAATTTAATCATAATAGGTATATATAATAATATAGTATTGATGAAAAAATGCCAAAAAAAAAGTTTGTGTGGACGGGACTCGAACCCGCGTCCACTCCGATTAGACAGCTTAACACAACAAGCACACAACCAGTGAGCCACGCGGTCTTTTGTGTTTTAATCGAGATAAAAATAAACTTAACACATTCCTTAATTGATCAGTCAAACTACACAAAGTCAAACACCCAATCGAACCTTCCTAAATCAAGTTCTAATTCCGCGTTTTTGAATCATGATTAAGTATGGAATGTTGTAACCGGCCTTTCAGCGTATTCCCCACGCCAAGAATCACCATTTAACCATACCAATTATAAGGTATTACGCGTTTATAATTAAACATGGCTCAAACTTTCCTAAGCTACGAATCAATGTGCATTAGTATAAATTGAACCCTCTTCTAGAGCCTAAACACGCTGATAAACCTACCCCCACTTTCAATTTCTGTTAAAACACCTCATAAGCAACAGATTCGTTCGTGTTTGACCTATTCGGTTGACCGGCTCAATCGAGTACTAATACCCTCTGTAAGTTTCAATTATACCGCTGTTTCTGTTCTTCGTTATCATCTAATCAATAACCCCATAAAACCTGTGGTTATTGATTGTTAATTGATTCAATTAGAAAACTAGGGTTCGAGCCTTATTTGGGGAAGATGACACTTGTTTATCATCGTTTATAATCAATTCAGATCGAACATAATCAACAACTGATCCATAGATCAGTTGGTAATTGCGTGCTAGTTCAAAACATTGAACCAGTGGGAGTCTGGGGTTCGAATCACGTCCCCACACATTTTAATCTAACAATTTTTGATTTAAGCTAAGGAGTTTTTATAACTATCTGAAACCAAACATAACCGTTCTCAGGGTCCAGACCAGATGGTCTGGACTTGTGATTTAAGTCTTTGATCTGACCAAGGACCCGGGTTCGATCCTTAGCAGCAACACTTTTTTTTTAAATCCTTTATCAATATATTAAATTTAATAATCTTTTAAAATGGTTTTTAAATACTAAAAGTGGTTTATAAATTCCATAAAAATTATTTTATGTTATTTTGATGGTAAACACTATCATACAATTTTTTGTTTTTCAAAAATCATTTATTTGATATATATAAAATATATTACAAGTTTATTCATATATAAATTAAAAATTCTATAAAAATATCTAAACAGTTTTATAAAATTTCACAAAAATTATTTTAAACATATAAATCAATAACCTTTTCATAATTAAATTCTTATTTCAGAATAACGTTTATTTAATATTTTTAATTAATTTTGCTATTTTAATTCATAAATAATTCGTAATAAATTCATTTTTCATTATTTTTACAATAAAATTTCACATAAATTACTTATGTTCATTTAGAAAGAAATAAAATTTTTATAAATTAAAATTTATGAATTTTAATATTTTTAGACATTAATACTACATTTTGACAAATATATATTAATAGACTATATATTCATTAATTAAGAAAATAATTTTATAAAAATTATTTTCACATTACAACATTTTATTAGAACTACTTTTAATTAAGATCTTACAAAAAGTCATTGTATTTATTTATTTTTCTAATTTCCATTATTTATTAACTCATTAACAATTTATCTAAATTAACAATTAAATAATTACCTATCCCCAAATTAGGAACCCAAGAATACCTGTAGACTATAAACTTAGACTTAATTATCGCCTTAAAAATAGGGTGATACTTGAACTAGATTTGCCATGACACTAGAACTCTACAAGCTTTTATACTCATAATACATTATTCAAACCTATGTAATTCTCACCAACTTTTGTTGACCAAAAATATTTTCATACTTAACATGTTTCAGGTTATAGCAATTGTTTGAAGATTAGAGTTAAGGCTTGAAGATGTATATTTTGTATTTCTCATTTGGTGTACAAATTCTTTAGAACAATTGTATGTAATTTATTTAAATCAATTATTGAAATTTATTATTTACCATGAGCTACTGAACAATCGTCAATACGTGACAACCCAATGTTTCCGCCATCGGTTGGGGTGTTACAGATTGGTATCAGAGCCTTGGTTATAGGGAATTAGGTTATTAGAAAAATAATCTAGTCTATAACCTTAGGATTTTAACCAGTACTTGCTCCTCTTACTTGCACTCTACTTGTTTCCATTCTCTATCTCAATCCTATTTCTTATCCCTACAAGATGATTACTCTCCATCACTGGATCTACCCCTAGACAAATAGGTTAGAATTCTCACGTCCTAACCTGAACTGCCTTGATAATCTCGTCGAAGTTCTATATTCTAATAACGAACACATGCAATCTGGAAGGGTGAACGCCTGTATTCTGAGTTTTCTGTCTAGGACTGGCATTGCGCATAAATCCCAATCAGACGAGGGACCCGGATCTCGGGATGAGTGTTCACTTATAGGCTAAAGCATGTCTTCACTATGCTATTACATTCTAGAACCTTCATAAGTCAAGGTTTTTGTTTATTGTACATGTAAATTGATACAAAGAATTATTAGACTCATTGATACAATGATTCAATCACAAGGTTATTTTGCATTATTTGTTTTACATGTGTGTTTAGAGTCGTAGAAGGACACAAAACCCTAATGTAAGGTAAATTGGTGATTGCGGTCCGGAACGTAATCATGAATTTACATGTACATTAAGGTAGTGTGGAATTCTATCAAGGTTTTCGGTAGATAACTAATTACAAACTCTAGTTACCTGGTAGTTCATTTAGTCTTTCTATAGTCAATCAATTCATGCATTTTTTTAGGATTCCTAAAACTTAAGTTTAGTGTTTTGCTAGATTCTTATTCTCCGTGCTATTTCAGACCAACCTAATTCAACCCTTAAAACTCACACATATCAATCCTCTTATCCAAATTATTCGAAAAAGTTTATTCTATTACCTATAAATTCATGTCGTGCCTTAACCCAAATTTTCCAAACCATGGTTGCCCTAATTTCTACCCAATCACCCTCAACCCTGTGTTTTTAATAACTTCGGGATGAAGTTCCCAAAAGTAGGGGAGACTGTAACATCGCATATTTTTCCCCCAAAATTTTTTATTAATAAAAAACACCACTTTACCTAGTATACTTTCTTTTGACAATTTTTACATGAATTCAAAACCATATATGTTTTAAACACCTTATACTAATAATTATTTGATAAAATCGTTAAATCTCGAAGTTTTGTCATGTTTTAAAAATATTCGTAACATTTTTGAACAAATATAATCATAATAGGCATATATAATAATATAGTATTGATGAAAAAATGCCAAAAAAAAATTTGTTTGTGTGGACGTGACTCGAACCCACGTCCACTCCGGTCAGACAGCTTAACACAACAAGCACCCAACCACTGAGCCACACGGTCTTTTGTGTTTTAATCAAGACACAAAAAAACTTAACACGTTCCTTAATTGATCAGTCAAACAACAAAAAGTCAAACACCCAATCAATCCTTTGCAAATCAAGTTCTAATTTCGCGTTTTTGAATCATGATTAAGTATGGAATGTTGTAATCGGCCATTCAGCGTATTCCCCACGCCAAGAATCACCATTAAACCATACCAATTATAAGGTATTACACGTTTATAATTAAACATGGGTCAAACTTTCCTAAGATACGAATCAATGTGCATTAGTATAAATTGAGCCCTCCTCTAGAGCCTAAACACGCCGATAAACCTACCCCCACTTTCAATTTCTGTTAAAACACCTCATAAGCATCAGATTCATTCGTGTTTGACCTATTCGGTTGACCGGCTCAATCAAGTACTAATACCATCTGTAAGTTTCAATTATACCGTTGTTTCTGTTTTTCATTATCATCTAATCAATAACCCCATAAAACCTGTGGTTTTTGATTGTTAATTGATTCAATTAGAAAACTAAGGTTCGAGCCTTATTTGGGGAAGATGACACTAGTTTATCATCGTTTATAATCAATTCAGATCGAATATAATCACCAACTGATCCATAGATGAGTTTGTAATTACCTTTTTGTTTAAAACATTGAACCGGTGGTAGTCTGGGGTTCGAATCCCGTCCCAGGACACTAGAAGTGTACAAGCCTTTATGCTCATAATACATTATTCAAGCCTATGTAATTCTCACAAACTTTTGTTGACCCAAAATATTTTCAAACTTAACATGTTTCAGGTTATAGCTTTGCTTGAAGATTAGAGTTAATGCTTGAAGATGTATATTTTGTATTTCTCATTTGATGTACAAATTCTTTAAAACAATTGTATGTAATTTATTTAAATCAATTATTGAAATTTATTATTTACCATGAGCTACTGAACAATCGTCAATACGTGACATCCGAATGTTTCCGCCATCGGTTGTGGTGTTACAGATTGGTATCAGAGCCTTGGTTATAGGGAATTAGGTTATTAGAAAAATAATCTAGTCTATAACCTTAGGATTTTAACCAGTACTTGCTCCTCTTACTTGCACTCTACTTGTTTCTATTCTCTATCTCCATCCTGCTTCTTATCCCTACAAGATGATTACTCTCCATCACTGGATCTACCCATAGACAAATAGGACAGAATTCTCAAGTCCTAACCTGAACTGCCTTGATAATCTCGTCGAAGTTCTATATTCTAATAACGATACGTGCAATCTAGAAGGGTGACCGCCTGTATTCTGAGTTTTCTATCTAGGACTGGCATTGCGCATAAATCCCAATTAGACGAGGAACCTGGATGCCTACCTGGGAATTCTCGGGATGAGTGTTCACTTATAGCATAAAGCATGTCTTCACTATGCTATTAGAATCTAGTAGCTTAATAAGTCAACGTTTTCGTTTATTCGTTTTAATTAATGAATGATTGATTACACTCACTTGCCTTAAAACTAAGCTCTGAAATCTCAAAATTTTACAGCTTAAATCAATCCCATTTCATAATCATATATGGATTTCACAATCACACTTCATCTTACCATCTTAGCCACCTGTTTGATTGTTTTCAATACCCTACCCAAATCATATTATTGCCTTTTCGACATGTTACATATTTTAATCTTAGTATAAACTGTAATCTCATAACCTGAGTATACTAACACTAAAGATTTCTAAATATTTTCAAATTTTCATCACCTATACACTATGGAAAATACATATTTTTATCGAAAGATGTCCTCAAACTAAATTTCTAAATTCAAAAGTTTATTCATTGGCATAAGAAAAGATTTTCAATATAATGTTTTAATCACCTAATAGAACCTTGATCTTCAAAACCCAACATCGTGTTTCAAATCTCTGACTAACTAAAACAATCTGGTCTAAGCTCACTTAACATGTAATGACTTTTGCTTTAAAGTACAAAACCAATTTTAAAAATAAAATCTTCTCATCCATAGGAATGATATATAGTCTCCAAATACCCCATTAACAACTACTTATTTTCAACTTGTTCAAACTGTTACAATTTTTGGTATTTACCACAATCATGTTATCTCATACGCCTGACTTTTATATTTGATTCAGACCCCACAATTCATGCTACTAAATAATCCCCTTACTATTTGTGCCTCGTCGAAAACCTATAAAATAAACCCTTTATTAACTATTTTCACGTTCACTATCTTTCATAACCTTGATGCTACTTTGAGTTCTTTATCATCCTCTCAAGAACTAAATTCATATTCTTTACCTTCTTGAACATGAACTTGATCCCTCTGATAACTAGACTATTGAACACTTAATTGTTTGTTGCATCAAACTTGATTCTTAGTTAAACAGGAGGATTTGATTATCTACCTGAACATTTGATTATTCATGATACTTGAAAGCATTGAATATAAACTATTTGTTATAAACACACCTAGAGTCATTAACCTTGTCTATGGCAACTCTATTACAACTCGCATACTATACTTGATACTTGATGCATTTTCAAACTTGCTTACATGTATGTATTACCAACTTGCAACTTATGTGTTAAACCAAAAACAATTGCTACGCTTAATCAAACAACTTGTAGATGATGAAGTACTTGCTCAACAGTTAGTAGAGTACCTAATAACCTGCTCAATGATTGGTAGATGTCATCATGCCTGCTCCACAGTCGGTAGAGGTTCTAATAACCTGCTCAACGACTGGTAGAGGCTATCGCTCCTGCTCAACAATCGGTAGAGGATCCTACTCACAAACTGGTAGAGGTCTTTTTCCTGCTAAACAGTTGGACTCATTTTTGGATACATTGTACATGTAAATTGATACAAAGAATTATTAGACTCATTGATACAAAGATTCAATCACAAGGTTAATTTGCATTATTTGTTTTACATGTGTGTTTAGAGTCGTAGAAGGACACAAAACCCTAATGTAAGGTAAATTGGTGATTGTGGTCCGGAATGTAATCATGAATTTATAGGTACATTAAGGTAGTGTGGAATTCTATCAAGATTTTCGGTAGATAACCAATTACAAACTCTAGTTACCTGGTAGTTCATTTAGTCTTTCTATAGTCAATCAACTCATGCATTTTTTTAGGATTCCTAAAACTTAAGTTTAGTGTTTTGCTAGATTCTTATTCTCCTTGTTATTTCAGACCAACCTAATTCAACCCTTATAACTCACACATATCAATCCTCTTATCCAAATTATTCGAAAAAGTTAATTCTATTACCTATAAATTCATGTCGTGCCTTAACCCAAATTTTCCAAACCACGGTTACCCTAATTTCTACCCAATCACCCTCAACCCCGTGTTTTTAATAACTTCGGGATGAAGTTCCCAAAAGTAGGAAAGACTGTAACATCGCATATTTTTCCCCCAATTTTTTTTATTAATAAAAAAATACCACATTACCTAGTATACTTTCTTTTGACAATTTTTACACGAATTCAAAACCATATATGTTTTAAACACCTTATACTAATAATTATTTGATAAAATCGTTGAATCTCGATGTTTTATCATGTTTTAAGAATATTTGTATCATTTTTGAACTAATATAATCATAATAGGGATATATAATAATATAGTATTGATGAAAAAATGCCAAAAAAAAAAAATTTGTTTGTGTGGACGGGACTCAAACCCGCGTTACTCCGGTTAGACAGCTTAACACAACAAGCACACAACCACTGAGCCACGCGGTCTTTTGTTTTTTAATCCAGACACAAATAAACTTAACACGTTCCTTAATTGATCAGTTAAACAACACAAAGTTAAACACCCTATCGATCCTTTCTAAATCAAGTTCTAATTTCGCGTTTTTGAATCATGATTAAGTATGGAATGTTGTAACCGGCCTTTCAGCGTATTCCCCACGCCAAGAATCACCATTAAACCATACCAATTTTAAGGTATTACGCGTTTATAATTAAACATGGGTCAAACTTTCCTAAGCTACGAATCAATGTGCATTAGTATAAATTGAACCCTCCTCTAGAGCCTAAACACGCCAATAAACCTACCCCCACTTTCAATTTATGTTAAAACACCTCATAAGCAGTAGATTCGTTCGTGTTTGACCTATTCGGTTGACCGGCTCAATCGAGTACTAATACCCTCTGTAAGTTTCAATTATACCGTTGTTTCACAATGATAGATCTATTGGACCGACAACCCCACCTGGATACGTGTACCTCCAGTATGGGTAGTGTGGGTGATTGTTATCACAACAAAAACGAGTGAACCATATGCGTATGGGATGGACCACAATATTCTAGTCACAAGGTTTGATTATGCACACGATTTACCGGGTAGTGTTGTTTTCACATATGGACTAGATTTGCAATGACACTAGAGTTGTACAAGCTTTTATACTTATAATACATTATTCAAACCTATGGAATTCTCACCAACTTTTGTTGACCCAAAATATTTTCAAACTTAACATGTTTCAGGTTATAGCTTTGCTTGAAAATTAGAGTTAATGCTTGAAGATGTATATTTTGTATTTCTCATTTGATGTACAAATTCTTTAGAACAATTGTATGTAATTTATTTAAATCAATTATTGAAATTTATTATTTACCATGAGCTACTGAACAATCGTCAATACGTGACATCCCAATGTTTCCGCCATCGGTTGGGGTGTTAAATTATTTATGGGTGAAAAATGTGTAACACTTTCCTAAGTGTTGGAAGATATTTGTGGGATAATTAACGTTAAATAATCTATAACGATTACATGTTTAAAACTAAGTTAATTATGCAAACTTAACAAAGTAAAATATGTTGTCGAATCGGCAAGATCCTAGTATATTTATTTATTGAGAAAATAAATATATGGTAAAGTGAGTCAAGTTGAGTGTTGTAGATGAAATATCGATCGACAAGATCCTAGTATAATTATTTAATGGGAAAATAATTATACGGTAAAGGGAGTCAAGTCGAGGATAATGAATTGTGAGTTAATTAATACGGAAATATACGTGTAACTTATTACAAGGGTAATCTCACCAACAATCCTAGGACATATGTTTAATTAAATGAGTAATTGTGTCCAATAGTGGTGTTGGGTGTACAACTTGTCGGATAACACACGCTATAGACTTAGTGACTTATACGCACTAGGACGTTCGTAGGTGCCTAACCTCGGACTTGCTATTCTCTACTATTTGATTGCACGATGTACTTCAGATGAGTTTCACGGTCCCTTTTTGTAACATCGCAAAATTTTCCCCAAACTTTAATATGAAAGCACTTATTTTTATCTTTATCCCTATTATAAATTCTATACAAATATGTCTATGTTTTTTCTTTTTACTCACAAATTTATATATATATATATATATATATATATATATATATATATATATATATATATATAACACCTTGTTTAAATAATTATTTCTATTAAAAAAAAAGAAATCAGATTTTTTTTTTTAGATTTATTCTTATGTATAGTTAAAAAAAAAAAAGAAACAATCCAATACATATGTTTTTCTTCGGACCAAACTCACTCCCCGAGCCCAAGGATCTGAGCCCACAACACTGGCCCAAGAGACATCACAGCCCAAGCCCCATCCCACCTTTCTTCTTCGTGGCTTCCGACGGGATTTCCGGCCAAATCTCCGGCCAATACATGGAAACCCACAAATCACGCGATTGACCAAATTAATGCTTCCTATGCATCCTTAACTCATACCCGACCCTGTTCACACGTTTTCTTCTCGTCAATAGCTTGAAATCCGGCCCTAAAGTCACGACAGTTGACCAAGATTAAGTCAACAAACTCGTTCACGTGATGTCGAGTATAAATAGAACCAACCTATCAACCCAAAACACTTGCAGAAGCATTTCCCAACCCTCAATTTCACTTCAACTGTCGTCCCTGTCGTGCTCCTGTACTCGCCGGAGCCGAGTTTTTCCGGCCACGATCCTTCCCTCCAATTCCCATTATAATTCGTAAGTCCTTTGATGCGTAATTGTTTAAGGGTTAAAAGCCCTCTGTTTAATTGAGTTTTTGTAACCTAAATCAAGCTCAATTGGGCATAGATACGATTAGGGTATAGTTTGGGGAAGATAACTCATAACAACCATAAGATAAATATTTTTAATTCTGGTTTTGAATTGTTCTCAAGGTGTGGCTCAGTGGTGAGCCACACTTGTGATAAAACCTTTGAACCGGCCTGAAGCCAGGTTCGAGTCCTAGCAGCTGCAACAATTTTTTTTTTTTTTGAGACTTTTTACTTTATATTTATTCTAATTACTTTTAAAAATACTTTTTATGATTTATAAACTCCACAAAAATTACCTTATGTTATTCAAATGTTAAACTTTATTATAAAATTTTTAGTTTTTCAAAATTCATTTATTTATTATATATTATAAATATTACAAGTTTATTCTTTAATAATTATAAAATTCTATAAAAATATCAAAACGATTTCATAAAATTCCACAAAAATTATCCTAAACTTATAAAACAATAAACATTCCAGAAATGGTTTTTATTTCTGAAAAATCATTTATTTAATATTTTTAATCAATTTTTGCTATTTTAATCATAAATAAATAATAATAAATTCGTTTTTCATTATTTTTACATCAAAATTTCACATAAATTATTATTAATCATTTAGATCAGAAATATAAATTTTTTATTCAAAATTTTATAAATTTTAATATTTTTAAATATTAAGTCTATATTTTGTCAAATAAGTATTAATATTTAAATATTCATAAATTAAGAAAATAATTTTATAAAAATTATTTTCACATTTATTACATTATAATTCAACCATTTTTAGTTAGTTTTGATCAGAAAACATTTTCATTAATTATTTCTTTATTTATTTAAATTATTCAAATTTAATCATAAATAATCCCTAAATTAGGAACCCTTGCACACTTTAGACTAGAAAACTTAGAATTATTAAGTTTTCCTCAACATTTATTTATTACCTTGAAATAGGGTGATATTTGGATACACACGAGCCACATTTACTTATATAACAAGGGTCATCATTCTAACACTAAGGTGAGTTTACATAGCCCCTTTTTCTGTTTTACATTTTGGGGTGAAACATGTTTAAACATTTTATACACTATCATTTACTCATTCGTACATTATTGAAACTTGTTATTCAATTACACTATCATTTACTCATTCTATCATTTGACTGTAACAAAAAGACACAGTACAATCATTAACATTGATCAAACCGCCTGTTTAGATTATAGCGCTATAGGTCTGACAAACCCATCCCCCCGCATAAATTCAGGGATGATCGATAACAGTTACACTTTTACTAACTTGCGAGTTAGGTCTCAGTCGACACAAGGTTTGATTGTACAAAAGACGCATTGTTACATGTCGGACTCATACTCTATCATTATACAACAGTGATTGTTGTACAAACTATTGTTATCTACTATATTCGAAAACCTATGTATTCTCACCAACTTTTGTTGACCCAAAATATTTTCAAACTTAACATGTTTCAGGTTCCACTTGCTTGAAGATTTGAGTTAATGCTTGAAGATGTGTACATAGTATTATTCATTTTGATGTATGTCTTCTTGTAGAACAATTGTATGTAATTTATTTAAATCATTTAATGAAATTTATTATTCACCATGAGCTACTGAACAATCATCAATACGTGACATCCCGATGTTTCCGCCATCGGTTGGGGTGTTACACCTTTTACTATTTTGTTTTGGGGGAAATATATGTTTGTCAAATGTTGTTACATGTCAAAATGTTTTTGAATGTTAAAATGTGATAAGTGGCATGAAGAGTACTTTGGTTTGTTGTTTGTACGCCACTCGGGGTGAATCATCGCTACTGTAACCATTTACTCGTGTGCTGTGTGTGTGTGTGTGTGTTGAAATTGAGAACCGAATGAATATTTGGATAGTACTATTGGTGCATGACAAGGCCCACCCCTAATCGATAGCGTCGATTATATATGCAACTGTGTATGCCAGGGGTGCACGTATTCTGAACTAAGCTGTTATTTTCCGAGAAACAACTTCTGCTCGTGGGGCATTATTAGTCTTGGTTTAGTTATGGGCTCAAGTGATTGCTTGTCATCGTAGTTTTGTAGGAGCTAGCTAGTTCTTACAAAGGCCACTACTTGTGTTTGTTCCGCACATGTTATTGTTGCAAAGATGTTGTTATGGAACTAAAACATGTGAACTCACCAATATTTTATATATTGACGTCTTTTTAAACATATATTTCAGGTAACACTACTAGAAAAAAGCCCTTTCTTGACACGCATTGCGTGTCAAGAAAGGGGTCTGATGACAGGAAAAAGAATGTCAAGGATGGCGGTGTCATAAATTTAACATGACATATTTTCGCGTGTCATCTGTTTATGACACACATTTATGACAACATTTATTGACACGCGTTATGACACTTTTTAATGACACACATTTTTATGACAGTTTTTAGCGACACATTTTATGACGTTCTTTGCGTGTCATAATTTTTTAATCTAAAAAAAAAAAATCCTGTAAAATTACATATTTACCCTCCTAGATTTATTGTCATTTTATTATATGCAAAATAATTAGCAAACTAATAACAAAAACATCATTTTATTATATAATCCATATTTATCTAATTACAAACTAATCCGAGACAACGTTTAACGTTTACAAAAATTTATTGTATCGACATTACATTGCCTTCCAACAAGTTTCGATCATTTGAAAATAAATGTCGCGGCGTAGCCTAACCATTCTTCATGTACGACATCCGTGTCCTCATCCCCGTAATGATCCGCTCCTCCCCCAACCTAGGACGACAATAAAATGAATGCATTAGTCGATGCCCGGCCAATTATGCCGGCTGGCATGGACACTACACATTAAAAAAAATAAAAAAAATATTAAAGTTGATAAATATGTTCTCCTGCTCCTTCACACTGCACATTAACAAAATATATTAAAGTTGATAAATATGTTCTCCTGCTCCTTCCTCAATATCCCCGAAACCCCAACAACCGGCATTCTCTACGCCAACCCAGTATCACTACTATTCGACCCGGCCATCGCCCACCTCAACCCGACTCACCTTCCACTTCCCATGCCCTTCCCCTCCAGGCCTCCCAAAACTTGCCCACAAACAAATCCGGATCGGATTTCCCGCGAAAATCTAAATTATTATTGTAATATATGTAGTTTTTTATGTTTTATCTCGAACGGGTTTAATTAACTATCAAGGATTCAAACAGGTCATACATGTCAAATCTGAATTATTATTGTAATATATGTAGTTTTTTAAACCAAGTTTACTTCTAGTTGTATTTTTAATTCTTAAGGTAATAAGAATCAGAATATGTAAAATGATAAAGAGTCCATATCAAAGGGCTCCTATTATTATATATTATATATACTATAACAAAAATAAGTACCAGATCTACCCAAGATGGTCATTTACCTTCAACTCATGCGCTAAATTCAGATTTTCATCGAGAACACCTTTTCTACGAGCCAGTCCATTAGCAGCAGATTCAATGGCTTCATTGTGTTTTTCATCTAGAGCCTGTAACCCAAACAAATGATTCACGTCATACGAAGTAATCCATTTGTCTATACATGGCAAGATAGGCGGGTCTGGCAGGTTGGGTCCGGGTTAATATGTGTCACTTTTAATATTGTCAGCATGGACCAGGTATAAGCATAAAAGAAATAAAAGAAACACCAGCCAAAAGATAACATATATTGACAGGTTTAAAGGTTGTAGGACAAACCAGTCGTAGCTCAGCAAACTTCTTTTCTAATGTATATTTTTCATTCAATAATTGTCGTTCCTGATATGATCAAACCCGAAGTGGTAAAATATATATCTATACATGAGACCGAATAATAAACAGCAAACAACTAGATCATTACTCAAGAAACACAACTTTTATATTTGGCACACTAACTATTTGTAAAAAGTTAAAACCTTTGAACAAAAAATGTTTCAGGTCAACCCAAGTCTTTTTTACAGCTATAAATAGTCATGCAGTATACCTGTTCTTCTGAAGAATATTTCAGGTCAACCCAAGTATTATCCTTTGAGAGTGGATCAATTTAGAAACTTAGCCCAAATTCAAGTGGCCATACCTGACAATGGTTGAGACGTTGAGTAGATCAGTGATGTAATCTCAAACATGCATGAGAAACGCAAAGGTCAAAGAAGTGGTAAAATGGGGGTTAGTAATGGGTCAAAACTGGTGGTTTTTGTTGGTATGGGTCAAAGCACAAAACACGTTGTATCTCTAGTCAGTCACACACTCGCACATTTTATTTTAGTGACTGTCTAGCGATTCCAACCAAAACGTGTAAATTATGGCGAGTAATCCTATATACTTAATGGTATGAGTCGAGGAAGGGTTTAAAATATGCCAACTTAAAAAAAACTACATATAAAATCTCAATCCGATTAACCACAATTCATCCCTACTAATCCCAATTAATCGCTAGTCGGTACCTCACTGGGCAACTAGTGCCTAGCGATTCTTACAACATTGCTCCCACCCAAGCACACTTAAACTGTGGAGTTCTCCTCACATCCACAGGCATTCGTTATAAACCCAACATCTCTCCTGTCACGGTTACCGCCAACGTGGGGTTTGCCTTGCGTGATACAAAAATGGATCCATATGATTTTAAAAGTCAGCTTTTATCTCATTTCTCAAAATGTTGCCACTAATAATATAACAATAATTCACCATAATTAGGGCTTTTCAATCCAACAAACAAGAGAAATATATAAATTAATTATGAGATTTCATAGCACCTAATCACATAAATACATTACATCCTTTATATTAATAATTAAAACAGACTACAAAGCTAAGTCTGCCCTAGCAACAAAATTAAATTGCTCTCAAATTGAACCAAAAACATGAAATGATAGAATAACGGGCAACTTGTTGCCTTCTAAGCTTAATGGAATTAAAACAACCACTGACAGTATGAATAATAATAATAATAATAATAATAATAATAATAATAATAATAATAATAATAATAATATCACATACCTTTTAACTCACTCTTCTTAGAAGAAGCAGGCACGGAAGGAGCAGAACTAACATAGGGTTTGCACTCTGTGGTGGCGGACCATCCAAAGCCCTAGTGGCAGACGGCGGTAATGGCGGTTGTGGTTGTAAATCAACGGTGACAGAAGTCCAGCTGTCACCGGCGGAGACCGAACCAACGCCGTTTGGATCGATTTTAGGGTACGGAGCATAGGCGGTTTCATTTGGTTATTGATTTGGGTTCATTGTTGTTGTTGTATGAGTGATCTGAACAGATATTAGTTGCAGATTGTATAAATATTATTATTATGTTTGGTGTGGATTTGTTGATGGATTTATGGAGACCAGAGGAGGTGGAATTGGGTTTTGTTCTTGATGAGATGAGATGAGATGAGATGAGAGCAGATCTTTTGTTACTTGAGAGAGAGAAAGAGAGAGAGAGAGAGAGAGAGAGAGAGAGGGGGAGGGTTTATGGGGAGGCGAGCGGACAAGGGAGGGAATTTGAAATGGCTTATGTTAAATATACCAAGTAAAATGATTAATATACCAATTTAGTCAAACTTTAATGATAGGTAATCATTTAATGAAAGGTATGCATTTAATAAAAGGTAGACATTTAATGATATATAGACATTTACATTATTATACTATTATTTATTATTTATATTACTATCTCCTATATTTTTTTATTTACAATTTTATATTTTATTGTACTATTATTAATAATATTAATACCAATATTAATAAAAATTAAATCAATCTTTCATAAAGAAATATAAATAAATACGAAAGTGTAAAAGTTCATTAAAAATAAACAACAATATGAGTCTCTAATAAAAAAAGTAAACATGCAAACATTAAAATACTTAGTCAACTAGATCGACAGAACCACTTTCACGGTGACAAAGTTGAGTATACAGTTCTAGACGCGACCTATACATGGTTTCCCATCTAGTTGCAGACTGGCTAATGTTGCGAAACTTCCAATAAGGCGTGATAGTAGGCATTGGGTACCCTCCTTGTAATTCCACCATGACATCATGGTTCTCATCATTAACTAGGGCAATTGTAAGAGCTCTGTGATGTTGAATCTCTTCTGGACCACTCCAAAACGGGAAAATAGTTGTACTGCCTGACATGCTTAAAGAATGGTCAATTACACCAAACTTATTAGCAATCAGAACACCTGCCTTAGGCATTTTCATCCGGTGTACTTCTGGACAAGGTGACCCAAAGAAGCATAAGTTTTGATACAATGAATTTACATCCCTAACAAAAATGTTCGCCTAGATATCATATCGACTTTGTAACTCTTCTCTCATCACTTGTCGAATGTACTCATAATATCCATCTTCATCAAGTCCAAGGCAAACAGCTAGTGCTCGATATCCACAATTTCCATCGCCTTTAACATTTTGTATATTTGTTATGTATGGATGTAATACTTTTGGAATATCAACCAACATATCTAAACCATTCATGAGTGGTACTTCATTCAAGTCTATCATGTATGAACTATGTCTGGCCGGCTCATTTGGGATCTCGTTCCAGTCTATCATCGGTTCCTTGTTTAAGTCAAATTCGAATGAGCTATGTCTGGCCGGCTCCTTTTTGTCACACCTTTTTTGCTGCGCTTTCTTCAAGCTTGGTCGTCCACGAGTTTTTCTTTCAACTTGAGGTTCCGACTCCTTTTTGACACTTTTTTGTTGTGATTTCTTCAAGCTTGGCCGTCCACAAGTATTTTTTTGAACTTGAGGTTCCTGGATGTCGGTTTCACTTGGGCCGAATATATCTTTCAGTTTTCTTAAGCAACTTTTCTTCCCATCTTTGGACTGCTTGTCAAAGTTTTCTTTAAAACGTTGCAGTTCGTTATCACAGCTAACATCGTCATTTTGCAAAGATGTCGATGGTGAAATATCTAGCTTCCTCCAAAAAATATCAATCGAATCTAAGGGAACATATTGATCTACATACAAATATAAATAAGTACTATTTTCTCTAAACTTTTAGAATGAAGAGTTTAAAACAATAAATTGGAAGAAGATAAACATGCTTACGTGAACTTATATACTTTGAAAGTTCGCAAGCACATGGTAACCCATGACTGGTGCGAAGTCGGCAATCACAGTCTACCGGGCGATCCTTCCATCGTTCCCGATCTTCAAGAATTATTTTGAGAGCTTCTTTTGAAACATAACCACGCAATAGTGTGAAACATCGTAGATTATGTTGATGAATGCGGACAATTCTGCTACTTTCCAAGCTTTCTTTAATTGCTGTTTGTTGCGACTTCACGATTCGGTCAATACAACTCACAAATCTATCCAAACTAGAATTTGATCCCTCCAAATATTTTTTAGCTTTGCATGCTGACTCTCTACTCTATTGGTTGTGTTATTTCCAAAGTTGAGATGCTGATCAATCCAGACAGACACAAATCTTTCCTTGAATCTTTAACCTTATATTCGCCGCTACAATCACATTGGAACACAACCTTATACACGAAACCACATGGTCTTTTATTTGATCTTTTTTTCACGACAACAACACCAAGTGAGTATCCCAACTTTTGTACCCAATCCACCAATGCTTCACAAGACCCGAATGCCTAAAAATGAATTTTATTTGTGTTAACATTTATAAGTAGTTTTATATTTACCGTGTAAAATAATATATTTATCTATATATATATATTTTTTTTCTTTTGACGAAATTAACAAAAAAAAAAACACAGTTGAAATGCATTCACAGTGAAGTCCCGAATGCCTAAATATTTTTTTTATTATATGCATTCAAATATATCAAGTTGAAATACCTTTGACGAAGTTATATTATTTCTTTTGACGAAGTTGAAATATCAAGTTGAAATATATTATTTTTAGTTATTTTTTTCTTTTCACGAAGCTATATTATTTTTTTTCTTATAATTTGGGTATGAGAAGATGATTGGGACTTCACTGTGAGTGTTCTTAAAGTTTTGGTTTGACGTCATAATTTTTTCTTGAAATGAAAGAAAAAAAGATGAAGAGAAAAACAAAATAACACAACACCTCATAAAACTTTGTGAATGCAAAATAAAAGTTGAAATACATCCTACATGAACATGAAACAATAAAATAGAAGTTGGTACCTGATTAGTGACAAATTCGGGTGTCCTCATAATAGAATCACCTCCTACGATTGAGTTGTTTTCGCTAGAAATCGACATCTACAAGAAATTATAATAAAAGTTTGTGGTGGTAGCCATAGTCATTGTACAAGTTACTATTTATAAGAAGATTACTTATGTGCTTTTCCAAATAATAATAATAATAATAATAATAATAATAATAACTTTAATCCAACTAACTTATTTAATAAATTATGTGTTTTCAAAAAAAAAATTAATAAATTGATTGAAGAAGTGTGCATTGAAAAGCCAATAACATTTAATGTAAGTAAAAGGTTTGACTAACTTGGTATATTTAACAATACCCATTTGAAATATTGTCGTGACACAAAACACGACACTCAAATTTGTTTAATGTCGTATTTTTTAATTTATGACGAAAAATTATTGACATGCAGAAAAAAACGTCAAGGATTTATTAGTATTTATCAAAGATGACATTTTTTTATGACATGCACTTTTGCATGTCATTAAATAGGTGTATGTCATAAAAAGAATGTCAAGAAAGGGTATTTTTCTAGTAGTGTAACTAAGTGCTAAGGGTGAGCAATGGTCCAAACCCGACCCGACCCGAGACCCGAGACTTGCATAAAATTAGAACCGACCTCAAACCCTAATACCAGGTTCGGTCCTTGGTCCATGTACAGTCGGGTCCTTCGGTCCTTCTTCCCAAAACCGACCCTATGGGTGAAGGTAAGCTTCCTTAATTTCTGCAAAATGCAAATCTACAAATTAAGATTCTACAGAAATAGACAAATCACAAATAGTGCTTGGTGTATTTATCCGATCTTGAAGCTAATAATTTTTTCGTTTGCAGGTTGAAGCTGCTTTAAGAGATCTCATTTTGTCAGACTCGTTGCGAGGGCATGTGTGGACCGCAGCCCCGCTGCTAGTTCCTCAACCACAGCATAGCCGATGCCATGTGTACCACCAGTGATGAGAGCTGTCATCCTGTCCAAACGCCATCTGGGAGTTGTAATCACACCATTAATGTTGCTTGTGGTGGTCATGCTCTGTTGTTCCATGAGTGGGAAGAATGAGAGATAAAAAACGTGAAACTAGTGACAAGTCGACAAGTTTCATCAGTTCTCGTAGTATTAATATTAAGCATTTTTCAACTATGGGATTAGCCGACAAGTTTGATCAAATCTTGCGTTTTATCATCGGTCCATCGGTTTTGTCTCGGGTTCATTGTTGTCCTGGACCGACTCGACCCGAGAACCGGATGGAGCTAAATTAGTGGACCGATAACAGAACTTACATATCAGATTCGGGTCGGTTTTCTTGTATTTTCGGGTCGGGACTCGGTTTTTTTTGGTCCGGACCAATTCTGCTCACCCTAGTCCAATGATAACAACAAACTCAATTAAGGTGTTTTTTTTTTAAATATGACCAATTACTATTGTTATATATTTGAAAAAAATACATCTTTTAATATGTATATTTGACAATGTCATATTTTAGCGGGGAAATGGATTTAAATACTCCTAACCATCGCCTATTGGCGGATAATACTCCCAACTTTCACTTTGGCAAATAGCACTCCCAACTTGCAACTTAGTTTGTTCTGTCACCCCCAAACTAACAGAGGTCTAACTTGGTTAGTATTCGTGGCAAAAATGTAAAAAACCTAAACTTAAGGGACCTTTTTAAAACTTATTATTACTATTATTATTATTATTATTATTATTATTATTATTATTATTATTATTATTATTATTATTATTATTATTATTACATATCAAAAACACCAGTTTCTCCTCCATTGATCTCCTACTCATCTCCACCACCACTACCATTCCTTACAAACCACACCTTCTACTTTCCGGCACCATCACCGGTTATCTTCACCACAACTCCAAAGCTTCTAGAAGGTGCATCACAATGGTATATAAAAAAACGAAGATGAGTTATAAAGTAAAATCTAATATCATTTTCTTAGAGGGGACAATATGCGGCATTTTTAGTACATGTTAAAATGGGTTGTGCCAGGTTCATCTGCAAATACTTCTTGCGAAGGGCAGGGATTTCGCCTAGGAAAGAAGCACCGATTAACTTTTTGACGGACCCCCTAGAAGGGCGGTCTACCCTAAGGCCAGCAGATGTCCTCGTGTTCGGGTGGGCACAAGGCAAACATGCGTGCGTTGATCTCACAGGGGTGTCTCCGTTGGTGGGACTTCGAGATTCAGGGTTTGTGGAAGGGCAAGCAGCCTTGAGAGCCGAATCCCGAAAAGTTGTCAAACATGAAACTGCCTGTCTAGAGAACCAACACGTTTTTGTGCCATTTGCTTTTGACACATTTGGAGGTTTAGCCCCCGAGGCAATTCGGTTCTTAAAAAGAGTTCAAAAGGTGGTGCAGAGTAACTCTCCAGCGACGAAGGACCTAAGTTTTATTTTTAATAGAATAGGTTTCTCTATTCAAAAGGGGGTGGCGGCGCAACTTATGGCCCGTTTACCTGCCTCTTACTTGTAAGAGTTATTGGTTAAAGTATATTAAGAAAACCAAAAACGATTAAAAACCAAAAAAATTAGTAAAGAAATAATCTAAATCTCTGGATAAAAAAGGTTTTGGATCTTAAGCCATCTCGTCCGGTAGTCGGAAGTTCAAACTAAGTTGGGGGAGATAGAACAAACTAAGTTGCAAGTTTGGGGTGCTATTGACCAAAGTGAAAGTTGAGAGTATTATCCGCCAATAGGAGATACTTGGGAGTATCTAAATCCATTTCCCCTATTTTAGTTAAAATTTCTTAATTTAGAACATGTAGTTTTATAAGTTAAAACCGTTGTTTATGATTCGAACTAATAAAACGCCTCAAAATGATAAGGTCTTGTGTTACAAATAAAAATAAAAGAACGCGAACAGAGATTAATTTGGAGTTTTATTTAAATGTGAAAATTACAATGGATGTAAAATAAACGAACGAGAAAGTGCTATTAATAATTGAAAATATAGTTTTTTTTATTTATTTAAAAAAATCGAGAAAATACAAAGTGCTACAGCATTGACATTGGGCAGCATCCTCTCGGACTCAGTCAGAGCAGTCCCTTGCGGCACAGCAGCGGACCGTACGCCACCGGGAAAACTAATAGGATAATGTTGGACGTCATACAACAAACCTGTAAAACTGCCTCGCGGGGAGCGGTGGCAAAAGAACTAATAAGGGGAAGACTGATCTCATTGCCACATGTGTAGATACAGTACCTGGAGTAGATGCAGCATTACTTGGTGTAAAAACAGGCCTTAACGGTAGTTGAGCAGGAATAGAGATTGGGGAGAGCGTGACGCTAACAGACGCAGTAGCCAGTGGCTCTTCCGTAATTAGAAATTGGGGACCAGTGCAGGTGACAGGAGAGGGGCTGGAAACTGCCAACTCTAATGGTTGTGTGGTTCCAGATGAACCTGGTGCCTGCACATCTCCATGCACT
The DNA here is from genome assembly GCA_028751855.1 of Ambrosia trifida. Taxonomy (NCBI): domain Eukaryota; kingdom Viridiplantae; phylum Streptophyta; class Magnoliopsida; order Asterales; family Asteraceae; genus Ambrosia; species Ambrosia trifida. The sequence continues at coordinate 91,629,830 of CM054126.1, forward strand.
ACCACCTGGAGAGGTGAGGTAGCTATGGCCGTAGCATCTTGTGACACTGGCACCTCCCCCTCCATCAGGCAGGCATCTATTACAACATATCAGTGTCAGGGGACCATAAAACGCGGATATAAAAGGAAAGATTTAAGGAGAATAGTGACTCATACCGAGATTTTTCTCCTTGATTGCCAACAGCTGTTTTTGTTTCTCTAAAAACACACCAACATCAGGGACAACGACTTTCCTCTTCTTGGATTTCTCCTTATTTTTCTTCACCCCACCCACAACGTCCCCAGGTTCGGCGACGCTAATAGGATCTGGGTCTATGGGCGAGGAAGTAGACGTCACACTTGTTTCAGCCGCAACATCCTTGGTGTTCCCCAGGAGGGTTCCAGCAGGGTTCCCTTCCTGAACAATGGCCGGGGAAGCAGGAAAAATGAAGCAGTGTAGCATCTGGCTAAGCACATCTGGCTCCTCGTCCCCAAGTGGACGGTCAAACTCCTCCAATTGGGGTGAAACCTCTGGATCTATAACGTCGAAGTATTGTCATTCTCCTGCATAAACACACGACACATATTGCAACACTACATGTTCAGTTTCTAGCAAATAAATATGGGTGAAGAAATTATAATGCATGTACCTTGGTCTTGTCGTCGATACTCGGGAAATGAGGTATCGTCCACCCACACACGGCTCATACCAACAGCCACCAGCGCCCGCTCCGGTATGTGGGTGCAGGGAGTGGGATTATTAACTAACGCCAAGTTTAAGGGATCCTTCATAAACACAGCGGGAGCAGGGCACTCATCGGCTAGTTTTGCTTTACTTTCAGGTACACGCACAGGTGCAGTCATGGGAAGTACACGCTCGCCGATGAAAAAGAATTTTTGCCTCCAGTTCTTATTGCGTGTGCTCGAAGGATAGTTATCTATACACGACGGTGTACCAGACCGACGGTCAAAGGTGAAGTACTCGCCTTTATACACAAGCACATACAGAACACAAAATATCTCCTACCGAGGGGTCATACCTAGGCCCCGCGCACAAAATTCGAAGTGCCAGACTTTGATTAGCTCCAGGGGATGGAGCTGGGAGATGTTTACTTGATAATGAGATAGCAGATCGAACATGAACTGGGTAATTGGCAACCGAAAGTGACAAAAAGTAAAGAACTCCGCATAGAGGGTTATCTTTCCAGCCTTGACCGGAAAAGCAACATCCCGTGGCTCGGGACAAAGGGGACCCCATTCGTCGGGGGTATGCCAGTCGGCCAAGAAGGATTTTAGTGCCGTTATCGACCAACTAGAGTTAATCTCGGGAACACTCATGGTGGAACGTGATGTACCAGTTTTTGGGGCCATTATGGAGAGTGATTGGAGTAAGGTTAGGTAGAATGCTTGGTTTCTGACGACCTTTTCTACACAATACTCACAATTATATAGGCCTTAAGTGTTGACGGTTTGAATTTCGAAATGAACCGCCAACAGTCACATCCCTGGTCACTCAGATTGCTGAAACTGCTGATTTGACAAATCAGGATGACGTCACATCACGTGTCCGATCCATGCGGCACCAATCCCAAAGAAGATTTTAAAGTTTATTATATGCCTTAGTTGGTTCATTCACATTTGACACATTTTCATTTTCTTTTAAGTCTAGTAATATTCATCAATTCTTATCACTAGACTAGGGGGACATGATGAGGTGGGCCCAATCCAAATGGATTGGCCTACACTGTATAAGGCCCAACAGTTCACTTGGGTTGGCCCACATTGCAAAAGTGACCAACAACCTGGACCGCTAACATTTGAATTGCAAAAGGACAAGGATGATGGCCACCTGATAAGCTCAATCCCCTTATCATAATAATGGGGAGAACTTTTCAAATAAAAGAGATAACGCTTATCTCCACCATCCTCGAAAACTCTGTTATTCGAAATACGACTCTTGAGGGTTATCAAAAAAGGCATGAGAAACTATAAAAAGGGATGGAAAGTAAGATATAAGGCATTCAGCAATTTCTCAAGAACTCTCTTAACTTTCGTCCCCGCCACATATACTTATTCTCACGCCGGAGGGTTGTCACAGGAATCCTTCCATTCTTGTGGCGAGTCATAACGGTGGCTTGTTTTGCAGATATTCAGGCTCTACCGCCCGGGTCATCAGGAACCGGGATCTTCCATTTCTCTATCAAGGAAGACCATACGCATGTATTTGTTTCTTCAGCCATAAACCCATGTTTTACACATAATCATCTTTCACATAACATGACAATCACATAAGTATATTGTCATTCTTTTCCAAATTAAACATGTTTGAGATCCATTCAAGCTAAAAGAACCTCAATAACCCGAATAACCCACGTTTTTGCCAAAACCCCCAAATCCAACATTCACATAATCTTAGAAAACCCCATAAAATGGAAATCTAAGGTTACCTTTTGGTTTTTTTGAAGCTAAATGATCAATATTCCTTCAACATGCACGAATTTAGGGCTCCCTTGGCTTGGATATTGGACTAGATTGTACCTTTAGGGTTTGAAGCTCCATTCCCCTTTTCTCTTCTTCCTGAATATCGACACACATATGTGTGTGTTGAATATTGTCATCATTTTTTATATTTTAATTATTTAGATTGTCCCTTGTGCAACACTAGTCCCTCAAGTTATCACAATTTCATTTTCATTATAAAAACTAACTAATTAAGTTAGTTTCTAATGTGTTGTCTTCATTTATATAAATAATATCATAACTAGGTTATTTCCATACTAGAAGGTAACCCTCGTCCTTACAGTCAAAGCCTCGATTTATTGTTTTGCTAATCGCGCCTAATGACATAATTAAGCGAAACGGGTTTTTGGGGCGTTACACAAACCCTGCTTTAGGGTAGAATCTAAGAAGGTAGAATTTTTGTTTTGGTTAATGATAGTTTGATTAGGTTATTACTTTGTTTTGTTAAAAAAAATATTATAACAATTAAATAAAAAAAGTTTAAAAAAAACACAAAAAAACCCCACCCACACCCCACAAAACCCACCCCAAAAAAAAACTCTATCAAACCCTAAACAATTCACGAGGTCGGCTGACCTTTTTGTTAGGTTTTTACTTCAAATCGTCTTGCTATGATCATAACGAGGCACTTTAATGACAAATGGAGGGTGTGAATAGATTGAGCCAAAGAAAAAGGAAATCTAAACCAACAATTTTTTCAAGAAAATTTAAACACTTTTTGAGTAAATAGAAAAATTATTAATTACACATTCACGAGATGATAAATTTTGTGAAAAAAAAAGCTTGAAAAATAATTAATAGTTGTCATTTTCGAGCGATAAGCTCAAGGAAAGTTCACCAAGGACGCCTTTGGCTCCTGAGGTTGTCAGGTTACTGGACAGAGTGCAGAGGATCGTGCATAACAATATCTCATTGTCAAAGAACCAAAGTCATGTTTGTAGTTGATTGGTTTTGTCATTCGGGAGGGGAAGAGGGATTGTGGCGCAGTTGTTATCCGTTTATCTTTCATTCTATTGTAACTATTCATCAAACTTTGTTTTTAAATATCAACAAGGATAAGGATAATTATTATATATTTATATACATTTGATGTAGCGTCGGTGCTACAGTACTGATTGACTGAAATTACAACTTTATCCCCAGTCAGATTACATTTATACCCTTCATCTCAACTTTCTTTCCCTTAAAAGACACAGAGCGAACGAGCACAATCACATCACCACAACGCAACCTGAAAAGTCATTTAGTAATATCACATAATCTTGTAGTAGCGGGTTATGTTTTAAGTTTTTGTGATATATTCTGATACTAGATTATACCCCGGGAGCGTCCCGGGTTGAGAAATTTAATATGATACATCAATTTTAATATGAAATAGACTGATGTATAACTATAATATTAATATCTAACCTAAAACAAATTAACAATGTACAACTCCATGCTAACACCTAACCTAAAAGAATGTAGAACTTTAATGTAACTCTAATATTAACACCTATCCTAAAGACTAAACAAATGTACAACTCTAACATACTAATATTGATACCTAACTTAAAACAATGTATAACTCTATTAACCTATTCGGCTCTGGTTGAAAAAAAAATTATATTTATTGATTTAAACATAATTAGTGACTTGTCTATACATGATTAATGATTTACCTGAACACTTTGTGTTTTTTTTCCTGTATGAACAAAACCCCACAAAAAAATTTCTCCATTTTTTATATAGCACTATGGTACTCGTTGAAAAAATAATAAAACGCTCGTTAATTTGGTGTAATTTTTTTTCTTTAAAAAATCTCGTATATTAAAGATATTAACGTTTAAAAACTATGGGGAGAAACATGAGGGTGAAAAATCTAATTTTGTTTTTAAATTATTTTTTTTCCTAAAATATCTCAATGCCACATGGGATGACACATGGCACACTCAAAGAAGAGAATGTCTCTTTGAGTGCCATGTCATTAAAATGGCTTTGGTTTATTATATGTATAGATTATTGAATACACTTTTTATGCATTGTTATTTTACTAAACGAATATTTATTTTCAAGGTTAAATAGTTCAACTAAGATTTATTTTACTTGTAAAATATTCAGTTTCACCTTATGAGAAAAACATTCACTTTCATCGTTTCACGTTATTGATTTATTTTCGTTATTTAGCATCTTCCAAATTGGGTTTGGAAGCCCAATTCAATGGGTTCAATGTGGTAGAACACCTGAAAGATTAAAGGTGGCAGACTTGACCCACTTTGCATCCAATTAGCCCGTTGTATATTTCTTAGGAAATCCGCTACAAACCTTAAACCTTTATTGTAACTACGGTGTTGTACTTGTAATTTCTTATTACGAGAGTAAAGAGCAATAATACTATATCCTGATTGCAGCATATGAACGCATGTCTGCGCGTGCTTGCAACTCGATGTTAACATTCCACACTCAAATCGATCTGCAAAATCCATTAATCATTTAGTCCCTTTTACTTGCGTTTAAAAAAGTGTGAAATCAATATTGTCCTATTTAATTTCATTTACAAACAAATTGATTTTTCATGGTATTTCCTGATAATCGCGATTTCCTTTCACCAACGCCAAATTAGAACAAAAATTCCGGTGTTGATCAAAATGTAAGAACAATTCTTGATGGGTAGTTAAAACAAAACGTGTACAATGTCTAAAAACAATCCAAAATTTCAATATTGTATATATTGATCGAACAAATAGATGTATAAACAAAACAAAAAAAAATATTCTTAAACTCTAGACTCTAGTTGTATATATGTGGGGTAACAGACACTTATAGTAGATTTCCACAACTTTTACCTATATAGCAAATGAAAGGATGGAGAGAGGGTTAAAAAGGACTATAGTACTACAAAATTGCTTCCCTTTTGTGAGTCTATTTTCATTGATCCTATAATATATGTATGTGAATTCAGTTATTTTTGGGTGGGTGAGATCTTGGAACATGGTAATCAGCATTCAGCGCCATGTAATTTGAGCTTGTTTTGACTTCAATATCATGATAAAGATGATGATAATGATGGTTGTGGTGGTGGTGATGTATCTTCTTAGCTCTCTTGGATAGTTTATGATCACCATTTCTAGCGTTTGTGCTTGAAAAAGAAGCTATCCTTGAAGCCATTTCTTCCCCATTTATACGTTCTTCGTTCGCCTTCTTCACCATTTTTCTCACACCAAGTATTTTACGATTTAAGACCACTTCAATACCGACAGAAACAGGGTCCTAAAATGTAATTGAACCATACATAAGTAATATACTTTGTAAAAAGTGGTGAATAAGTTTGGACAAGTATCTATAGCTGAAGTCTGTTAGAATGGTACTTTTTCTTCCATATTTATATAGAGAACCATATACATGATTGAAAAGAAACAATAAATTAACGGCTACAACAAGAACATAGCTAAAACCAAAATTCGTGTGTTTAAAAAGAAAATATACATTGCTTTTGAAATTGTAGCATAATAGATTTCGTAGGGGTGACAAAACTGGACAGTAAATGAAAACAATTAGGTGTTTTGTTAGTATGTAACTTGTTTGGCAAACAAATCATGTTGTTTTTGGGTTGTTTAGAAAAACGGAAACTAAAAATATATATTTTTTCATGTATTCAACCCATTTATCCAATTTGCGACATGCTAACATGTCTACAACTTTATTATCATCAAAGTAAAAATCTTCAACCAGTTTAACTTGTTGATAAACATGTTAAATGGTTCATGTAAAGGGTTATAGATGTCTGACACAGATAAATTACACATGTCCTCTTCGGATTCATCTATTTCAACTTCCTAACCCAACAACCCGACACGACACGAAGAGACCCCTATCATTTCATTGTTAAGTCTGGAAAAGTAAAACTGACCTTTTCATGCTGAGACAACATGGTCCTTTGTTTTACAAATTTGTCTCCGGACATCGTTGCCATTTTTTCAGTATCTATTGATACATAAGAGTAGAACTCGTTAATATATTTACATTCATATTATATATATAAGTATCAATGCTTCAATACTGTATAAAGAAATCAAATAAATAAAGATTGTTGGGGAATACCTTCTTGAAGAGAACATGCAACACGTTGAAGTAACATTAAGATGACCGCATAGACAAAGATACTAAACCTTATGGAAGCCATTGTTCTTTCTTTGCATTTATGCTAGCTTTTAACTACAACAAGATACCGAGAAAATGGAACTGGATGGAGAGAATTCATCATTTATAGACCCAAGATTCAGGTCAAAGTCAAAGATATATTTTTTTAGTTGTTATCCCGATACAAGTAGCTGTACCAGATGCACTTTTTGGAGACTCAAATTCACCGATTTTAAGTTCAAATGGGTGTTTAAACTATCAGATTATTATTACTTTTAAAAACGGTCCTAACATTATTAAGGGGGATGAGGCGCCATGAGAAAAGGTCACGGATACTTCACAACCAGCACGGTAATACCGTCGTCACTAGTGCTGGTAGGGGTCCCGTGAATCATTTTCTGGTTCTATCTAACGGGCTGGTAGTCGTGCTTTTTTTATTTTTGAATTAATATAATTCAATTTTTTATTATAATCGTTCGTTTTATCACTTTTTTGTTATTGTTTTTTATAATTTAAACCGTGTGTTTTAAAAATAATAAAAATAAATTAAAACAAAATTAAATAACAAAAACATAAACATAATTCATTAATAAAAATACATAAAAAAAATAAAGCTTAAAGTTGGCGCATGAGTTGCCACGCCTGAACATGATCAAATGGGCGTTGCAAGGATGGGTCGTTTTGCGGCGTTGGCGTTGCAAAGATGGGTCGTTTTGTGCTTCTTTGACGTACACAACCAAGGCCAGTTTTTCATTTTCGGTCCAACGAGTCATTTTGAAGGGTGTAGGTGTTCTTGATGTTGTGTTGATGTTGAAGTGTGTTTTCACCACCGTCGTATGGTGGTTTATATACTAGAAGATCCAACCGTATTGCATGCTTTCTGACGGTTAGATAGGACCGATTTTAATACAAATAAATATTTTTGACCGTGTTGGGTGGAATGGTTTATGGAAATTAATTATGTGCTGACCGTTAGGCGGTAAATTAGAAAAACCGTGTGAATTTAAAAAAAAGACTTAGATTTGTATTTAAATGAAAAAAAAAAAAGAATTAGTGGAGTGCTGCCTCCAAAAAATGTTCAGTGAAGTAAAGTGATGTGACAGTGCATAATTGATTAAAATCAGTGAAGTGAAAAAAGATTCCTATGAGCGCCCCTCCCCCCTTAGGTCGAGACAATTGAGATTGGGACAATCAAACAAATCAATAATCTATACATATAATAAACCAAAGCCATTTTAATGACATGACATTCAAAGAGGTATTCTCCTTCTTGAGTGTGTCATGTGTCATCCTATGTGGCATTGAGATATTTTAGGAAAAAAAATTTTAAAAACAAAATTTGATTTTTATCTCTTATCTCTTATGTTTCCTCCCATAATTTTTAAACGTTAATATCTTTTATATACGACATTTTTTAAAGAAAAAAATTACGCCAAATTAATGAGCGTTTTATTATTTTTCCAACGAGTACCATAGTGTTATATAAAAAACGGAGAAAAAAAACGACTTTTTTTTGTAGTGTTCTGTTCATACAGGAAAAAAAACACAAAGTGTTCAGGTAAATCATTAATCATGTATAGACAAGTCAGTAATTATGTTTCGGTAAATATGAAGTCTATTTTCAACATGCGTTAGCATTGGAGTTATACATCGTTTTAGGTTAGATATTAATATTAGAGTTATACATTGTTTAAGGTTAGGCGTTAACATTGGAGATACATTTTTAATTGTTTTAGGTTAGGTGCTACCTGAAGTTTTCCTGCATGTAACTGTAAGGCGCATCATTCTATTTTATATCTAAGATTAATATGTCATATTAGATTTCTCAACCCCGGGAGGTTCCCGGGGTATAATCTAGTAACTATATATAAAAGAATAGTCTATTGATGATGACATGACATTTAATGGGACAACCCCCACCCTTTGAATGTGTCATGTGGCATTATGTGGAACTTTCTTTTAAATTTTTTATTTTGTTTTGTTTTTAAATAAAATTATATCAAATATAACTATCTCTCCAACCCTAATCGCTTTAATTATTTATGCGTCTCTCTCTCTCTCTCTCTCTCTCTCTCTCTTTCTGTATATCTCTCTGTCTAACCCTAAAACCCCAATTAATCAAACCCTAACACCATCCACAATCTCCTCATTGCCACCTTTCTCCGATCACCACAGCCTTAGACACCACCATCACACTATCTACCCTTCACGAGATAACCACAAAATCTCTCGGCACTGTCGGTGCAACAGTTGTCCGCCGGTGCTCCGGTAACAACCTCCGTCGTTCTAAACAGGTATCCTCTGTCCGATTAGAGATATTTTTTTATTATGATTTGTGATATGCAATGGACGATGATGATAATATTGGATATTTGTAAATGAATTAGTTGTGATGGTTAATTTAAGGTACATGATTTAAAATCAATGTTAATAACATATAAATATGTTATTTAAAAAAGAATCACTACTGTTTTAATAATGTTTAATTCGGTTAGTTAATAAACCTTTTCAAAGTATGTCTAATAATTTATTTCTAATTTTGTATTAAAATATAATTATATTAACCACAAAAAACATAATATAAATATATTAAATTAAAATTTAGTAATTATATTAACAATTATAGTTGTAACATGAATCATTAGAAACCGAATGAATGAGAATCTATTTATATTAATAGCAGAAATCATTCAATCCGTCTTTAATTATTTCTGTTACAACTAAGATTATTAATATTATTACTAAAATCAATTAATTCATTTAATATATTATATTTGAATTTATTGTATTAAATAATAAAATGAGAGAATTCATGAGGGAGTGCCATGTGTCACTCATGTGTATTCTTTTATTATATAGTGTAGATGTAGATGTAGATGTAGATGTAGATATAGATGTAGATTTGGATTTTTATGTCCATGATTTCATATGAGTAAGTAGATTTTCCATCCATGAAGAACATGAGTGAAGTATCTTTAGCTATTTCTTGAAATAACTTCTTATTTATTTACTTTTCTAATCTTCACAGACTGAAAATGTATACTAAAAGGTGTAATTTGTAGATTCTACATATCATCATCTGCCTTTAAATGATCCAGTCATCAAGCATATTGATGAAACATAGATTTATAAAGAATCTACTGTTGTCTCTGTTTGGAAGCAAGAATTTGTTATTGTTGTGGTACCACATATATGAAATATTTTAATGCATTGTATGAAGTGTAAACCTGCTGATACAAAAAGAAAAATTGAATTCTACACTTAATGCGTTGTTCTTTCTTCAATAGATGGAAAACAGGAAATTAAAAGAATCAAAAAACATTGGGAACAAGAGATTAACACAGCCACCTACGACTAATTGAACCATAAAGGGCGGTGATTTGGGGTTTCTAGAGGTTGATCTTGCGGTGTCGGTGACTCAACAAGCTGTGGCAAATTTCTCTATTTTGAATATTGGATATTAACTTGGAGCCCCCAAAGTTCATTTAATTCCTAATTTGCTTCTTCATGTAAGTAGCGTCTCTTTATACTAGTTTAATTTTAATTTCAAAACTGTAAGCTGATGTACTAAATTTGTTTCATTTTGCATGCACAGTACATTGTTGGTGTTTCTTTGAAGGACTTTCTTTTTACTAAAATCATTTTCTTTTAAAGAAGATACACTCGCTAGCAATATAGTTGCTTTTTAACATCAGTCTTATGTGCCTTATGTCCAAGGCTTGATGCATGCACTAGTCGGGTTTTTCTCGATTGCTAAGTGTTATGTGTAGGAACACCGTTCACAAAATAAAAGAAATACAGTTTTTTTATTAAATAAAATCGGATTACAATACAATAATAAAATTAACAGAATACAAAGACAAAAGGAAAATTACAAACTGAGAAGAAAATACGAAAGAGGCAAAGGAAACTCGAATCGACTGAGGCACGTGTAAAACACGCTTCCATTAAAACAGATTTCGGGCCACCCAGGTGAACCCGTCTGTTTCCCAGGGTACAACAGCCTAAGCAGATTGCACTGCCGGAGTTACCCAAGCACCTGAAACAGTACCTGAAACAAGAGCCTGCAAGTCTGAAAAGTTAGGGAAATTTTCTGAAAGAAGGTAGTGGTTTGAGAACATGAATTGGTGAATTTTTGGTGTGTTAAAACAGAGCACATAACTCTGTATTTATACACGAAATTGAAACATCTCATTGATTACGAATTCAATGATAGAAATTAATTCCGAAATGAATAATCATTATGAGGCCATAATTTCATTTGACTGTTTCAATTTTGAAAAGTCAATGATTGAAATTAAGTCTGGAAACTCATTAATCAGTACTTAATTTCGTTTGACTGTTCTGAATTCGAAAGGACTTGACCACATCAATTAACCAGTCTTAGCCATAGGCTCGAGTCACACCTGTCCAAGCTCACTTAAAAATATAAAGGCGGCTCTCAAGCGGCTCGCGGCGATGCGAGCGTGCGAAGTGCATAGTGCGCCATCAAAACGCCACATTACGCCCATCGCCCTCGTCCCGGTCCCGGTCCCGGTACCGTGCCCGAGCCCGAGCCCGTGCCCGGGCGTGGGCGCGTCGGGTGCTTCGCACCCTCCTGGCTGCAACTGGGTGTGTCCAGTTGTATAGGAATACATTCCTCTACAGAATTCTAGATATAAACACATGATTTATATTTCCATCAATGTGGGACAAGCACAAATTCCTCCAACTATAAAGTTCCACCACACACATAAAGCTTAGATGTCTCATTCACCTAGCTTTATAACTAAATGTCATTATATTACATTTAATATAATATTTAATTATTAAAATTTCCAACAATCCCTCACATGAATGGAGATCGATCCACACACTCTAGTGTCACAATAAAATTTCAACGGTTAAGTAATGCAGGATAGGTAGGTATTCCCTTTGAACCCTTCTTTGTGATGTATACTTCGTCTCCTAGCGGTTAGTAGATGTGGTGTCCTTGAACCAACCCCTTTTTATGTAGACATTATTACACATCACACATTACTCTCCCTGGTCTGGTTAAATCCCTCATTGTCGTGTCCGTTTATGGTCATGGAGCACTGTCCTGGTTCTGCGAGAGCTCTAGGAATTGCGCCCCCCCCCCCACAATTCCATTTGAAGCGACCCCACTTCTCTCTAACATAGGTGATTTTACCAAAATCATTAAAAGCCGTATGATTAACCTCCTTTGACATCACTGATTGTTTAAGGATGGACTAGGAAGTGTGCAACTCCCTTTGTGTCTTGGGGTACTCCCCCACAGTGATCTTAGTTTGTACAGTTAGGTGGTCCTATTGAGCCTAGATCATGGGATCTCCAATCTTCTAGGATATGTTTTCCGTTGTACAAACTTACTCCAAGGGCTTTAGTCCCATTCCTTTCGACGACTTGTGCACTGCCTCTCTGCTTAAGCCTTTTGTTAGCGGATCCGCAATGTTATCCTTTGACTTCACATAGTCAATTGTGATAACTCCTGTTGAGAGCAGTTGTCGTATCGTATTATGCCTACGTCGTATGTGCCTTGATTTACCATTATACATTGCACTTTTAGCTCTACCAATTGCCGACTGGCAATCGCAATGTATGCAAATAGCCGTCACAGGCTTAGGCCATCTTGGAATATATTCCAAAAACTGACGTATCCATTCTGCCTCTTCTCCAGCTTTATCTAAAGCAATAAATTCAGATTCCATTGTGAACCTAGCTATAAGAGTTTGCTTGGAAGATTTCCAAGCTATAGCTGCTCCTCCAAGGGTAAACACATAACCACTTGTGGATTTAGAATCTTTCATATCGGATATCCAGTTGGCATCACTGTATCCTTCCGCAACAGCTGGATCTTGGCCATAATGCAGTCCATAAATCCTCGTGTATCTCAAATACCTTAACAATCTTGTCATGCTCTTCCAGTGTTCAGCACTGGGATTACTAGTATATCTACTTAGCCTGCTCACAGCATATGCTAAGTCTGGCCTTGTACATGACATGAGATACATCAAACTTCCAATGATCCTTGAATACTCCAATTGAGCAACACCTTCTCCTCTATTCTTTGACAAATGTTGAGAGGTACCAATCGGAGTTTGAGCCACACTTGTGTCTTCCGAATTGAACTTCTCAAGGATCTTATCCACATAATGAGATTGACTTAACACAAGACCAGTTTGGGTTCTAATAATCTTCACTCCAAGAATTACATCAGCTAGACCCATGTCTTTCATGTCAAATCTCGCTTTCAACATGTCTTTAGTAGATCTGTTCATCTTGTCATCACTCCCAATGATAAGCATGTCATCCACATAAAGACACAAGATTACATAACCTTTAGAAGTGTCCTTCACATAGACACACTTGTCACATTCATTTATTTTGAAACCACTGTTAAGCATAACTTGGTCAAACTTTTGATGCCATTGTTTTGGAGCTTGCTTTAAGCCATATAGTGACTTAACGAGTTTACATACTTTGCCTTCTTGGCCAGGAGCAGAGAAGCCCTCAGGTTGCTCCATGTAAATCTCTTCCTCTAATTCCCCATTCAGAAATGCAGTTTTTACATCCATTTGATGTATTTCCAAATTTCTCAAAGCTGCAATTGCAAGCATCAATCTTATAGAAGTTATTCTAGTCACAGGCGAGTATGTGTCAAAGTAGTCAAGACCTTCCTTTTGTCTATACCCTTTGATTACGAGCCTTGCTTTATACTTGTCAACAGAGCCATCAGCTTTCATTTTTCTCTTGAATATCCATCGATATCCAAGTGGCTTGCACCCTGGTGGAAGATCAACTAGCTCCCAAGTATGATTCTGCAAAATAGAATCAATCTCACTTTTGATGGCTTCTTTCCATTGAGGTCCATCTAAAGAGGAGACTGCTTGTCGATAGGTTTGAGGCTCACTCTCAACCATGTAAGCAAGGAAATCAGGCCCAAAGATTTTTCAATCTTTTGCCTTTTGCTTCTTCTTGGCTCAACCTCTTCAGCCTCTGATTGTTCATTGGTCTTATTTTGAACAACCCTATCAACCGTCGTTGACGAACTCGCATAAGTTTGTACTAACATTGGGAACTCTTCTTCAAAATAAGTTGCATTTCCTGGCCTTGTTTCTAATATGGAGTTCTTATGAACATCAGGATTTTTGGACTCATGCACAAGAAAACGATGTGAAGTCCCATTTTGGGCATATCCAATAAATATGCAATCAACAGTTTTAGGCCCAATTATAAGAGCCTTTGGAGGTGTAACAATTACCTTGGCCAGGCACCCCCACACTTTCAAGTATTTGTAGGATGATTTCTGCCCCCACCATAACTCATATGGTGTTACATCCTTATTCTTGAAAGGAACATTGTTCAACAAAAAATTGGCCGACAAAATAGCCTCCCCCCACATGTCCTGGCTCATCCCAGAACTTATCAACATGGCATTCATCATTTCTTTTAGTGTACGATTTTTTCATTCCGCAATACCATTTGATTGGGGTGTATAGGGAGGGGTACACTCGTGTATTATGCCACTTTTGGCACATTCATCCCCAAATGGCGAAACATATTTACCTCCCCTATCACTTCTCACACGCTTTATTTTCTTATTAAGTTGGTTTTCAACTTCAGCATTAAACAAGATAAACTTGTCAATTGCTTCATCTTTACTCTTAAGTAAATACACATAACAATACCGTGTACTGTCGTCAATAAAAGTAATAAAATACTTATTGCCACCTCTAGTGGGAATTGATTTCAAATCACACACATCAGTGTGAATCAAGTCAAGGGGCTCAGTTATTCGATTAACTGATTTAAATGATGATCTTGTTTGTTTGGCTTCAACACATGTTTTACATCTTGATTTAGAGTCTATGGCAAATGTTGGTATGTAATCTAATTTAATTAAACGACGCATCGAATTAAAATTAACATGACCAAGACGACCATGCCAAACATTAGGAGACTCAACCAAGTAAGCAGAAGTAGTAGCGTTCTTATTCATGTTCTTAGTAACAGCCATTACATTGAGTTTGAACATACCATTCTGGGCATAGCCCTTACCAACAAACACACCACGCTTACTTAAAACAAACTTGTCATTCTCAAAAAGCAAACGAAAACCAAACTTGTTAAGCAACCATCACGACACAAGACTTTTACGCAAGTCGGGAACATAAAGCACATTGCTTAAAGTGAGCTCTTTTCCAGAAGTCCACTTCAAGATTACATCACCCTCTCTCTTGATATCTGCTGTAGCAGCATTCCCCGTGTACAGCTTCTCATCTCCCACCACCTCTTTAAACGTACTAAAGAGGGTCTTGTCTGGGCAAACATGACGAGTAGCCCCAGTTTCCACCCACCACCCTTTTGGGTTGTTAGTCACCAAATTAACCTCCTCTATCATGGTAGTGAGGTCTGAAATCATGGCCACTAAAGGCACATCATCATCAACAACCATAAGCGCCTTCTCACGTTTAGGTGCTTTGCATTGATCAGCTTTGTGACCAGCTTCATTACAGTTGTAACATTTCCCATTGAAGGAACTAACCTTCTTTTTCACACCACCTTTTCTAGGCCCAAGGTCCTTACCCTTACCTTTTGATTTTTCACCAAATTTGTGACCTTTGTTGCCCTTATTCCCCCTTGAAGACTGACCATGCTCAACAATGTTAGCTTTTGCAGTACCTTCAACTTGAGTTCCTTTTAGAGACACTCTGTTATCTTCCTCAATACGCAAGCGAACCACAAGGTCTTCAATGGTCATTTCCTTTCGCTTATGCTTAAGGTAATTCTTGAAGTCCGTCCAACTTGGAGGAAGTTTCTCAACTATTGCAGCCACTTGGAATGTTTCACTAAGATTCATTCCTTCAGAAAGAATGTCACTAAGGATCACTTGCAATTCTTGGACTTGGCTAATAACAGTTTTTGAATCCACCATTTTATAATCCAAGAATCGAGCCACAACAAACTTTTTAGTACCAGCATCTTCAGTTTTGTACTTACGCTCCAAAGATTCCCAAAGTTCTTTGGCAGTCGTTATTTTGCAGTACACATTATACAATGGATCAGCAAGTCCATTCAACACATAGTTTTTGCATAGGTACTCAGAATGCTTCCAAGCATCAAGTGCGCTCACAGATTGAACGTCAGAGTTCCCTTCACCAAGTTGAGTGGGGCCTCAATCAAGAATCTCGCAAGATTCAGAGTTGTCAAGTAAAACAACATCTTTTGCTGCCATCTTTTGAAGTTCAATCCAGAGAACTTCTTTGGTTTCTCAGCATGGTTTGCAACCGCCTGGGTGCCAACTAATGGCCCCATAGTGGTGGATGTTGGTCCAACGGTTGTTGATGAAGCGCTAGCATTCGTAGCCATTTCTGAAACAATAAAATAATGGTTAGAAATAATCAAACCAAGAAATAATCCTTTGAATTTTACAATTCGGTTTACAAAAAACCAAACTGTTTGGTTTACAGAAAACCAAGGCAAACTCACAAAGAGTTTAAAGAAACAATTTTATTTTGTAATCCGAAAATTTTAAAACAAAGTATGAACGGAGTTTCGAAATCTGTTTTAAGCTTGTAGGAACACCGTTCACAAAATAAAAGAAATACAATTTTTTTATTAAATAAAATCGGATTACAATACAATAATAAAATTAACAGAATACAAAGACAAAAGGAAAATTACAAACTGAGAAGAAAATACGAAAGAGGCAAAGGAAACTCGAAGCGACTGAGGCACGTGTAAAACACGCTTCCCTTAAAACAGATTTCGGGCCACCCAGGTGAACCCGTCTGTTTCCCAGGGTACAACAGCCTAAGCAGATTGCACTGTCGGAGTTACCCAAGCACCTGAAACAGTACCTGAAAGAAGAGCCTGCAAGTATGAAAAGTTAGGGAAATTTTTTGAAAGAAGGTAGTGGTTTGAGAACATGAATTGGAGAATTTTTGGTGTGTTAAAACAGAGCACATAACTCTGTATTTATACACGAAATTGAAACATCTCATTGATTACGAATTCAATGATAGAAATTAATTCCGAAATGAACTCATTATGAGGCCATAATTTCATTTGACTGTTTCAATTTTGAAAAGTCAATGATTGAAATTAAGTCTGGAAACTCATTAATCAGTACTTAATTTCGTTTGACTGTTTTGAATTCGAAAGGACTTGACCACATCAATTAACCAGTCTTAGCCATAGGCTCGAGTCACACCTGTCCAAGCTCACTTAAAAATATAAAGGCAGCTCTCAAGAGGCTCGCGGCGATGCGAGCGTGCGCCATCAAAACGCCACATTACGCCCATCGCCCTCGTCCCGTGCCCGAGCCCGGGCGCGTCGGGTGCTTCGCACCCTCCTGGCTGCAACTGGGTGTGTCCAGTTGTATAGGAATACATTCCTCTACAGAATTCTAGATATAAACCAACACATGATTTATATTTCCACCAATGTGGGACAAGCACAAATTCCTCCAACTATAAAGTTCCACCACACACATAAAGCTTAGATCTCTCATTCACCTAGCTTTATAACTAAATGTCATTATATTACATTTAATATAATATTTAATTATTAAAATTTCCAACATTATGTGCCTTATATCTAAGGCTTGATACAAAACCACTATTGAGCCGGGGGTTTCACTAGAAGCAGCCTCTCTATTCCCACGGGATAGAGGTAAGCACTGGCGAAGCTTTATTGGGGCGGGCGGGGGCGACCGACCCCCCCCCCCCCCCCCCCCGAATTTTCGTACAGAAGTTCCGACTATATAGTATTCGTATAGAAAATTTTGGAAATATAGGGTTTCGACCCCCCGAAACTGGTTTTCGACCCTCCGAAACTAGTGACTTCCAACCCTCTGGCGACTTCCGACCCCCCGAACCTTCGGGTCAAGCTTCGCCACTGGAGGTAAGGTTGTCTACATCTTACCCTCCTCGGACCCTACCTTAGCTTTTGCTATATGTGGGATTAACTGAGTATGATGATGATGATTTAACATCAGTCTTATACTAATTTGCTTAGGTATGTAGCTTAAGCTTTATATTGTAGTATCTATCATTATGCATTGACAAGCATGCAATTGTGAAAATAAGAAATAAAGAACCAAGTAAAAGAGGGAGTAAATTGTCCATATTCTGTGTGTATGTATCTTTGTACATAGGTGTCTTGCTTGTCTTCCTATAATGATACAGGTACCAAACACTTCTCTAATTACTAACTGTATATGTTACCTGGGGTTTTATTTTCAAGCATTTGTCTATCATTATGTTGTTCTTTCTTTAATTAGTTTTGCTATAAAGGTGTAGGTGTTACTTGGTATTGTATGTAAATACATACCAAGTGTTTGATGTTTTGTTTGTTTGAAATTGGAAACGGGTTTTTTGGTTTTTTTGGCTATATTAATATCAAGGGATGGTGAAGCCAGGTATGCTTTATAAAAAATCATCATTAGATAATAATAATAATATTTTTTTTTTATTTTTTTTTTATCAAAAACTCAACTAAATTTTTTTATTAAAACAAAATACGAAAGTTACATCACAATAGAAGGTAAACGGGCAACAAGTTGCGCCGCTACCCCTTTCTGAATAATAATAATAATAATAATAATAATAATAATAATAATAATAATAATATAACAGGTGTTACTTGGTGTTGGATGTAGATACATACCAAGTGTATGATGTTTTGTTTGTTTGAATTGGAAACAGGTTATTTGTGTTTTTTTTTTTTTTTTTTTTTTTTTTTTTTTTTTTTTTTTTTTTTTTGATATTAATATCAAGGGATGGTGAATCCAGGTATGCTTTTAAAGTGAAATAATTATTATGTTTGAATGATGATATGAAAAAAATTATATATGGAGGAAGGCAAATAAAAGTGAAATAATTTTCATTCTTATTTCACTTATTATGTTTGAATGATGATATGAAAAAAATTATATATGGAGGAAGGCAAATAAAAGTGAAATAATTTTCATTCTTATATCCAAAAATAAATAAATAGAATGTATGATAGATAAAGTAGATTATGAAACCTGATTGGATTCTATTGTCGATGTAATAACATCCTTGAAGGATGCAACTGGAAGTTTGGAGATTAAATAAAACAGTTTACCAATGAACTATATATATACGGCGAGTGTGTATGTGTGTTTTTGTTAGATTTAGATTTGAGTGAGGAGTGAGGACGGGAAAGCCAAGTTGAAGATTTTGGTAAAGAAAGTGGCAATTATTATTATTATTGTTATTGTTATGAAGAAGAAGATGGATCTAAGGTTAGAATGAGAAAGTAAGATGAGAATTATGGAAAATGATCACATGGGCGGATGTAGCATTAAGGCAGGGGAACATTTGTTACCCCTCGATTTTCCTAACGATAATAGTGCAAAATAAAGAAACAACTTTTTTTTTTTATTAACAAAAAAGGCAAAATTACCCCTCTTGAGTAGGAGTGAGTTACTGACCGTTTGAGAGACAAGGGCGGATCTTAGTGGAGCTAAGACCAGGCCTCGACCCGTCCAGTTTTTTCGTTTCGTAGTGTAAATTTTACCGAAAATTTCCGAAAATTTGTATATGTATTGAGTCCGGCCCGCCCAGATTGAGCCCGACCCTACCAGGTGTTTGATTCAAGATCCGCCACTGTTGAGAGAGAGGAATTCAATTGATCAAAATCGAGAACTTAGGAAAATTCACAAAAGCAGAGTTAAGCTGCGTTCCCTTTATATATGAACTTAGATTAGATAATCGTTTACTCTAGATATTAAAACTCATTTTTTCTAAGTTGCATGAACATATATGTAACTTTATTATATTAATATATTTATAATATAAACGATTACTAGTGGTCACGTGGAATTGAAGATATGGTTGTGTGCCGTCATGCATGCTACGAGGCACCTTATTTTAAACATCGACCAACGCGAACTTTAGTGGCAAATTCTCAATTATTGGAAAAAGCTGCCAGGCTTTAGCCTTGTCTACCTATCGCTACAAATATTACAAAAAGGGTGTGTCATCACATTCTCGAATATGTGGTAAGCTTCTAGTGTATGATGTTGATCGCGTGTCGAGTGCTAATCAAAAAAATATTTTAAAAACTACTCCTTAGCTACAACTGACTGCAGTATAGGAAGTAGGGTTGTCGAACCTCATGGATTTTGTGGAAAGTGCTAAGTTACTGATTTCTAATTAAACTAAGATTAACTAAAGTAATTTTATGAAGTTTAAAGTGCTGCAAAACGGATTGATAAGAGAGTTTATAAATGACAATAATATGGAAAAACGGTCACTCCGGGTTTCTGATTCGGTAATTATCAACTGAATTATGTTAATACCCTATCTAGGAAATCACATAGACATGACTTTGTTTAAATTGTTCGACCCAATTCAGCTATCATAACATTAATTGCAAAGTTAAATTAATCCTAGTGCAAGAAAACCAAGATACGATAACATAATGCAATAAAACTAATCAACCAAACTGTCTAGATCAGTCAAACATACAATTAGACGCAAAGACCGTTAAGGTGTTCACAAAATCTAATCCAAGTAATGAGTATCAAACATAAAACAATTGATAAAATAACCAAATCGTTCACCCGGAGAAACCGCAAGATGATTAGCCTTGCATCTTCATGATTTCGGCTTCAAAACTTGTTCTGGATTGCTCTGGCATCAACCGGAATGAATGGAAGTGCAAAAAGTCTTCAAAATCGCCCCTTAGAAGCGCTGGAAGTCGATGATTACATCCCCATACGGCTGCTAGGTTTTTAATTGCGAAAATAGGCTTTTTATGGGCTGAAGAGTTATTAGAGACCCATGAACAACTGTTTCTGGAATTAGAGGGTCTCTAATAACCTAAAAGTGACGCGATGGCATCTTCAGTAATTATCACAATTCATTAAGGGTAAAATCGTCATTTTTCCTCTGTTTTACTTCCTGGAGACCCGCGAATAACTTTTACTGAAATTAGAGGGTCTCTAATTTCAGTTCTTTCAGATTTGTTTCTTTTTTTATTTCCAATTTCATCGAATGCTCGTCTCCTCTCCAACTAAGCTCTTTTTCTCTCGTTTTAGCCCACGAACACCTGCTTAACACCAAGACACAAATAAGTATCTAAGACACGATATAAACGAACGATAAACGATTAAAAACTATACAAAACTAATATATAAATGTGATGCATTTGGCAATACATCAGATGTAAGTCAGGATGTAAGTCAGAAACTTAGATTGAGGACATCCCAGTAGTCCGAGAATTCCCAGATTTTTCCCAGAGGAACTACCTGGACTTCCACATGTTCGTCAAGTGGAGTTTCAAATCGATCTTGTACATGGAGCAGCTCCAGTTGCACGCGCACCATACCGCCTAGCACCAGGCGAACTTCAAGAACTGTCAACCCAACTCCAAGAGCTATTGGATAGGGGTTTATTTGACCTAGTTCTTCGCCATGGGGAGCTCCAGTTCTGTTTGTTAAGAAGAAAGATGGGAGTTTCCGCATGTGTATCGATTATCGGGAGTTGAACAAAGTGACGGTTAAGAATCGCTACCCTTTGCCTCGTATTGATGACTTATTCGACCAGCTGCAAGGGTCGAGTTTCTATTCTAAGATTGACTTGAGGTCAGGATACCATCAGCTGAGAGTCCGAGAGGAGGATGTGGCGAAGACAGCCTTTCAAACTCGTTATGGACATTATGAGTTTTTGATGATGCCATTTGGGCTAACTAATGCACCGTCTGTGTTCATGGATCTAATGAACCGTGTGTGCAAGCCCTATTTGGACAAATTCGTCATAGTGTTCATAGATGACATACTGATTTATTCCAAGAGCAGGGAAGAGCACGAGCAACACCTGCAGCTGATCTTGGAACTTTTGAGAAATGAGCAGTTGTATGCAAAATTCTCTAAATGTGACTTTTGGATTTGAGAAGTCCAATTTCTTGGACATGTGGTTAACGAGGCAGGAATACATGTCGACCCCGCCAAGATTGATGCTATTAAAAAGTGGGAGGCTCCTAAGACTCCTACAGAGGTGCGCCAGTTTCTTGGTCTTGCGGAATATTATCGCAGATTCATTGAGGGATTCTCTAAGTTCGCTCAACCCCTCACTGCTTTGACACAGAAGGGTATTACTTACAAGTGGGGAGATGCCCAAGAATCTGCTTTTCAATTATTGAAGGCGAAACTTTGCAGTGCACCTATACTATCATTACCTGAGGGTACAGAGGACTTCGTGGTGTACTGTGATGCGTCTATCCAAGGGTTAGGGTGTGTGCTGATGCAGCGTGATAAGGTGATCGCGTATGCCTCACGTCAATTAAAGGTTCATGAGAAGAATTACACTACCCATGACTTGGAACTGGGAGCAGTGGTTTTTGCTCTAAAGATCTGGAAGGCATTATCTCTATGGGACGAAGTGTACGATCTACACTGACCACAAGAGCCTCCAACACATATTCGATCAGAAGGAGCTGAACATGCGACAGCGTCGACGGGTCGATTTTCTGAATGATTATGACTGTGCCATCAAGTATCATCCAGGGAATGCTAACGTAGTAGTTGATGCCCTCAGTCGTAAGGAAACGAAACCTAAACGGGTGCGAACTTTACAATTTACCATACATTCTAATTTTCCTAATAAGATACGTGAAGCCCAGGGCGAGGCCTTGAAAGAAGAAAACATTGGGCTTGAAACATTACATGGTGCTGATAAGCACTTGGAACTAAAGACAGATGGTCTTCGATACTTTATGAATCGAGTCTGGATACCACGTTTTGGGTATCTCAGACAACTGGTGCTCGATAAAGCTCACACCTCTCGATATTCGGTACATCCTGGTTCGGACAAGATGTACCATGATCTTTAAACTCTTTATTGGTGGCCAATCATGAAAGTTGAAATAGCCACTTATGTTAATAAGTTCTTGACGTGTGCGAAGGTTAACATTGAATATCAGAAACCTTCAGGCCTACTCCGGCAACCAGAAATCCCTATGTGGAAATGGGACATGATTTCTATGGATTTCATCACAAAGCTTCCTAGAACGCGAACTGGCCATAACATAATTTGGGTTATCGTGGATCGTTTAACCAAATAGGCACACTTTCTGGTAATAAAGGAAACGGACTCGTTGGAGAAACTAGCTAATGTCTACATCAAGGAGGTAGTCTCTAGGCATGGGGTGCCTACTTCTATTATATCCGATCACGATGCGTGATTCACTTCTCATTTTTGGACTACTCTCCAAAACGCTTTGGGGACTCGCTTAGATATGAGCACAGCCTATCACCCACAGACGGATGGACAGGGTGAACATACCATCCAAACATTGGAAGATCTGCTACGAGCGTGCGTGGTGGATTTTGGCAACAGTTGGGATAAGCACTTGCCTTTGATTGAATTCTCTTATAACAACAGCTACCACACTTTGATACAATGTGCGCCTTTTGAGGCACTTTATGGACGCAAGTGTAGGTCTCCCATCTGCTGGACTGAAGTTGGGGATAGCCAGCTAACAGGTCCCGAACTCGTGCACAAAACTTCTGAGAAGATAGTGCAAATCAGAAACCGGATGGCTGCTGCTTGTGATCAACAGAAAAGTTACGCTGATAAGCGTAGGAAACATTTGGAGTTCTAGGTTGGGGACAAGGTTCTATTGAAGGTGTCACCTTGGAAGGGGGGTGATACGCTTTGGAAAACGGGGAAAATTGAACCCACGATACGTTGGACCGTTCGAGATTGTCGAAAGGATTGGTTCGGTAGCTTACAAGTTAAACTTGCCTGATGAACTCAGTGGAGTGCACAATGTATTCCACGTATCAAACCTAAAGAAATCCCTATCAGATAAGACACCGGTAGTGCCACTGTAGGAGATTCAGGTGCACGACCAGCTACGGTTCGTGGAAGAACTAGTGGAGATTCTTGAGCAGGGCGTCAAGAAACTCAGACAAATCACTATACCTATTGTTAAGGTATTATGGAATTCCCATCTAGGTCCGGAATACACGTGGGAGCGCAAAGATCAGATGCGGCTCAAATATCCACACCTCTTTACTGAACCTGAACCTGTGCAAAGATCGAACGACGAACATAAACCAACTCGCTCAAAGTGAATTTCGGGGAGAAATTCCTTTCAACTTGGGGATGATGTGACATCCGGGAACCAAGCACATACTTTTCTAGCTGGCTTTATTGTTTACTTACTGAAATTCGGGATGAAATTCTTTTCAACTTGGGGATGATGTGATACCCCGCAATTTCAGGTTATCACTTTAACTAAACTCTAGTTACATTCCTTGCATTCTACTTAACTAGGGTTAGCTAGATAGGACACACGTTGCATAGTTATAGGTTAATAACTGCATGAAGTGGTAATTCGGGGAATTACCAGACTGTATACATGATTAGTGAACCTCGGACGTTGGTGAACAATAAAGTTCAAAAATTGTGAATTAATTGATTGAGATTGATTGCAATTATGTGCTTCTATGATACTTTGTGACACTACGTGCAAACTGTATGTGATTACGTGAACTTAAACCGAATACGTCTATAAAAATCGTTAAAGGTGGACCATTAGGATGGTTGGGGTCTTAACACATGGGGATACACTTATTATGGTCCAAAATAGCGAAAACATCGAGGAAAACACGCTATACAACGAAGCAGGCCACCCGATGCGGGCCGAAGAGGAGTGAGCGGCCGCTCACTCCCTCCGAGCGGCCGCGCGCGGGTGACAGACTTCACCAAACCGACTTAAAACACTATTTAAGCAACCTTAAGCCTCTTGTATCCCCTAAAATCAAACCCTAATCGCCCCCTACTGCCCTTTTACGAAAATATCAACCTCTAACACTTGCTAAGGCGCAAGAACATCGATCGGGAAGCTTCAAGAGCATTCGGTTGATTGTTTCGAAGAGCTCGCGGTATAATCTTCAATCTCTTGTGTTTTAATCTTCTTTAATTGTTAGGACAAAAAGGATTGAGGAAACCACTTTTGCAAACCTTAGTCTAATTCATACTTCTGCAAATATTCTAAGTATAGAACTACTGAAGAAAGAAGACTAATGTACTGAAGAAGGATTCAACAAGTACTGAAGAAGATAGATCAGAAGTTCTGAAGTCTAACTAGACAAGTTCACTGAAGAACTACTGAAGACAAACTACTCATCAGTAGTTTGTCATTCATCAGCACTTATACCAGAGTCATTCCACCGCTTTATGTTTCAGTAGTTTATTTGTTTATTATTACTTTATCTTTTTGTGCAAGTTCCAAGAATGCAACTTGTTACAGACTTGCTTTTTGGCATGGTTCATGTATTTGTAAGTCTATAAATAGATGGGTTCATCCCTCTGTTTTAGACATTGATTTTAATTGAAACTGAAATCCTTCAAAGCTTATTATTGTTATTTCCATTTCATTTACTGAGAATTTGTTTGAGTATTTATTATCATTCACATTCAATACTTAGATTCTCATTAAACTTGTCTTTAGTTTTCAAACATCCAGGGGGAGTAATAACTCCAGTTTATAGTGTAACTTTACTTACTTATTCCGCTGTGCAAATCTGATTGAACTTGCTAAACACATAAGTGTTCACTAGCAAGCAAAACATCAAGAGCATTACTGATCCAACAATTGGTATTAGAGCTCTGGTTTATCTGATCACATATCAATCTAACACATTGAGAATCAGACACAGGCTCTTATTGATATTCAATAAAGGATTAAAAGTTCACTTTTTCAACATCCATCACTTTAAGAGATATTTGACAAATCAATACTCTTTAAAATGGATCCACATAATACTGGTTCTGCCAATAAACCTGCTATGCTAGTTAGAAATGAATACAATATCTGGCTAAGGAGAATGGCACATACTTTATCACAGACCAACACCGGTAGTTGGAAATCTGTGATATATGGTCCTCACAAACCAGTAAATATTAATCTTGAAACTAAAGTAGAAATACCAAAAGACCAAAAGGACTATACAGATGATGATTTCCTAAAACTTGAGCTTGATGCTAAAGCTTTCTCTATGTTGGCAATGGCACTCCCAAATGAAATCTACTCTGGACTATTACATTGTGATAGTGCCAAAGAGCTTTGGGACTGCCTAAAAGAACAGTTTGGAGGAACTGAAGAGGTGATTGCCAACACTAGAGAAATCTTGGCTCAACAATATGAAACTTTTGCTCGCATAAATGGGGAAACTTTAACTCAACAATTTGAAAGATTCTCCTCATTAATATCTGAGCTAAATTTAAATGGTCAGACCTACACAACTGTATCTATGCTTCATAGATTTTTAAGGTCTTTACCTGAAAAATGGGAAACATATTCTATAGTCCTCAGATCCTTGCCAGACTTTAGCTCCCTCACTCTTACAAAATTACATGGGAGATTGCTATCTTTTGAAAGAGAAATCGATCAAAAGAAGAAATTGCAAAGTTCTGGTAAAACTGCTGATGACTATCTACCAGGTAGTACAGCACTATTGGGACAAGATTCACCTACTTGTTCAAATAGTTTTGGATCTTTTGACCACATTGACATAACTGCTAGGATCTCATCAGAAAGATCATTCCCAGGTTATGACAATGATGAATATAGTCAAAATGCTGATAACATGTGTTTTATCATGGATGATTTAAAAAACTTCAGCAATGATGACTTAGAAGAAATGGACATCTTACATAAACTAGCCATGTTAAGTATTAAAACAAACAAATTTTATAAAAGGTCAGGAAGGAAATTTCCGGGACTAAACAGTTCTACAAAAATTGGTTTTGATAAGTCTAAACTTATATGTCACAAGTGTCAGAAGTTGGGACACTTTGCTAGAGAGTGTAGAAGCTCTAGCTACAACCAATCTCAGTTTGGAAATCAGTTTAACCCTAGTTATAACAGGAATAATGGAACACAGGGAAGTGCACATTTTGTACAGGCACAAGCTCCACAAATCCAATATGTGCCACAAGTACAATATGTACAGATGCCTGCTCAACAGATGCAGAGCCAACAATTAATCCCTTCCATTCCAGCTGCTCAATAACCTCCACAGACTCAGCAACCCTCACAACAAAGTTTGTTCACCTCAGGGTATGTTGACTGGAGCAGTCTTCCTTTTGACACTACTGAGTGCAATCCTGATGCAAAAACAAAATGTTTGACATCAACTGGGGAGAACCTGACAATGGCAGAAAGAATTTTGCCTTAATGGCATTTGAGGGCTGCACCTCAAAATCTGCCCTGTCTCAGGTATCAAAAGAATCTTTCACAAAAATTTGTTCAACTTCATATAAAGAATCTTTTGCTCTCATAAGAGAAACCAATGTGCATTTACAAGGCAAAGCAAATGACTCTGGGAGAAAATTTACTCAGATGAAATGTGATTTAGAAAGAAAACTTGCTGCAAAGGCAAAAGAAAATTCTAAATTGACTAACAATGCTATTGAAACCCAAGCACAACTTAAAATCATGATAGAAGACCTAGGAAATGTCGGAAAAGAGCTTGCTGACACCAAGGTTGTTTGTGAAAAATGGGTAGAATCTTGTAAAGGGTACCAACTGCTGCTTAACAAACAAAGTGCTTCAAATGTTAGGTTTGGCATAGGGTACAATCACACTGAAACACCAACTGATTTTTCCCCCAAAACTACTGAAGATGGGAGAAAAATTGTTTCAGATGAAACTTCTGAAGAGAAAGAATGCATGTCTTTTCATGAAAACTTTCTAAAAACTCACAAAGAAAGTTCTTCAGAAGTACTGATAAAATCTGACTTTAAGCCATCAGGAGTTGAGAACCTGAAAACTACTGATGACCTAAAACAAATTAAAACAGTCAGAAATTTGCCTTCAAATGAAAAAGAAAAGGCAAAAGAATGTGAAATATGTGGTTTGTTTAACCACAAGACAGAATTTTGTAGATACAGAAAAGGAATTCAGTATAACAAGAAAATTTCACAACTGGTTGTGGGAAAACAAATCAAAAATGATTTTGAAGAAACTTTTTCTCCCGAGAAACAACAACTAGCAAACACCTTTTCTCAAAAAAAGATGAAAACTCAACAAAAATCTTTTTCTCAAAATTCTCTGTCAGTAGTTAGACCTACATCATCAGCAGTTTCACAAACTGCTGAGATTAAAGATCTCATGTATATGGTACAACTACTGATGACCAAGGTTGATGGTGGTCCTCAAAAGGATACCACCATTGCTCTAAATGAAAAATCCATTGCCAAAAAGACATGGATTCCTCAACCTGGTCAAGAACAAACTGTTAATGTTCCCAAGAGCAAACCCAAAGCCAAACTGGCTTGGGTTCCCAAATCTAACTAATTTGCTACTTTGTGCAGAGGGTCTCCAGAGGCTTAAATAGCATTTGGTATGTTGACAGTGGAGGCTCAATGCACATGATAGGATGCAGATACCTGATAAACAACTTTTTCAGTCAAAGAGAAGGATCTGTATCCTTTGGGACAATGCCAAGGGATATGTGCTAGGACATGGCAATGTCTCTTCCGGCAAAATACAGTTTGATAAGGTCAATCTGGTTGAAAACCTTGAGTACAACTTGCTGAGTGTGTCACAAATGTGTGATAAAGGATATTCTTCCTTTTTCACAAAGACAGCATGCAAGATCATATCACCAGAAGGCCAGAAGTTGATAGAGAAGATTATTGAATATCATACTTTGTTGATAGCCAAAAGATGTGGCAATGTCTATGCAGTTGACATTGAAAAGGACAAAGTACTGAACAACACTGCCTGTTTCTTCTCAAGGGCATCAACTTCGGAGACTGATATCTGGCACAGGAGACTTGGCCATGTGAACTTCAAAACCATAAATAAAGTCACAAACATGGGCTTGGTCAGAGGTCTACCCTTGAAAGTATACCAGTGTCAAGAACACTGTGTATCCTGTTTAAAGGGAAAGCAGCATAAGTCCTCTTATAAGTCTATTGAAGAATCAAAAACAACTGCATGTCTTCAACTACTCCATATGGACTTATTTGGACCAGTAAAAATCATGAGCCTTGGTAAGAAGAAGTATTGTTTGGTCATCATTGATGACTATTCAAGATTCACATGGGTATTCTTCTTATTTTCCAAGGATGAGGCAGCTGAAATCATCAAGTTCTTCATTCTACAAGTAGAGAAACAATATTCTCTATCTGTCAAAGCCATTAGAAGTGATAATAGGATAGAGTTCCGGAACAAAACTCTGGATAAATTCTGTTTGTCTAAAGGGATTATTAGACAACTCAGTGTTCCCAGAACTCCTGAACAAAATGGTGTGGTAGAAAGGAAGAACAGAACATTAATTGAAGCAGCAAGAACCATGTTAGCTGATTCAGGCCTACCATTGTATTTCTGGGCTGAAGCAGTTAACACTGCATGTTATGTTCAAAATAGAGTCTTTGCCAACAAGAGACACTCCAAGACTACCTATGAAGTTCTTCATGGCATAAAGCCCCTTATCTCCTTTTTCAAGGCTTTTGGATGTCAATGTTTCATTCTAAACATTAAAGACTCTATCTCAAAGTTTGCTGCTAAAGTTGATTCCGGTTATTTTCTTAGTTATTCTTCACTAGAAAAACACTGAATGTCAAGTTCAATGAATCAAAGCACACTCTTATTCCAGCACATCCTGCTGAACTCTTTGACCTTGACAGCTTCCATTTCGGACCTGAAAAGACTGTCACTTCATCTAAACCCACTTATTATGGTGATCAGAGGTTTGATGATGAGGATCTAGCACCATGGGCTCCTAAAACAGTCATTAAGTCAACATTCAAACCTTTAGAAGTTTCACAAACTTCTGATTCAACAACTGCTGATGTACAAACTCAAACATCTGCTTCAGCACCTACAACTACTGAAGATATTCAAACAGCTGAACCAGACATTATAAACCTCAGTGGTTTGTTTGATGAAGTACAAGAGCCACCCACACCTGTCAGTGGTTTACAACAACTGATTGAACACAAAGATCATCCATTGGAACAAATCATGGGTGATATTGCATCAGGTGTTCTCACAAGAAACCAGCTTTCCAACTTTTGCTTCTTCTCAGCATTCATTTCTCAGTTGGAACCTAAGAAGTACCAAGAAGCCCTCAAAGACAACAATTGGGTGGAAGCTATGCAAGATGAGTTGCTTCAATTCAAGAAGCAACAGGTTTGGGAAATCTGTCCCTTACCACCAAACAAGCTACCAATTGGCACAAGATCGGTTTTCAGGAACAAACAAGATGAGGCTGGTATGATTATTAAGAACAAGGCAAGACTGGTGGTACAAGGTTACTCTCAAGAAGAACGAATTGATTATGATGAAACCTTTGATCCAGTTGCAAGACTTGAAGCCATCAGGTTATTTCTGGGCTATGCCATTTCCAACAAAATAAAAGTTTTTCAAATGGATGTTAAAAGTTCATTTTTGTATGGAAAGATCAAAGAGGAAGTGTATGTTTGTCAGCCACCTGGGTATAAGGATCCTTCTCATCCTGAGTGGGTGTACAAGCTTGACAAAGCTCTTTATGGGCTAAAACAGGCTCCAATAGCTTGGTATGAAACACTTTCCAACTTTTTGCTCAAAAATAACTTTACAAGAGGCTCCATTGATAAAACTCTTTTCATTAAAAATGTTGGAAATCATGTCTTACTTGTTCAAATTTAGGTTGATGATATCATACTTGGTTCAATAAACACAAAATTGTGTGATGAATTTAAGAAACTCATGCAATCAAAATTTGAGATGAGTACAATGGGAGAACTGCAGTACTTTTTAGGACTGCATATTAAACAACAAACAAATGGAACTTTTATACATCAATCTAAATATGTTAAAGAATTATTGAACAAATTTTCTTTACAAGACTGTAAATCATGTTCCACTCCCATGACACCTACCACACAAGTTGAACCAGATGATCAAGGAAAACAGGTTTATCAAACCATGTATAGATGTATGATAGGTTTCCTTTTATATCTAACTGCTTCTAGACCAGATATTATGTTTTCAACATGTGTCTGTGCTAGATATGAATCAGCTCCTAGGGAATCACACCTAATTATAGTCAAAATAATCTTCAGATATCTGAAAGGAACTCCTACACTTGGAATTTGGTATCCTGCTTCTAGCAATACCAAGTTATCAGCCTTTTCAGATAGTGACTATGCAGGGTGCAAAATGTCAAGAAAAATCAACATCTGGTGGTTGTAAATTCTTGGGAAACTGTCTAGTGTCCTGGCAATCAAAGAAGCAAACATCTGTTGCAACTTCAACTGCTGAAGCTGAATACATAGCAGCTGCAAGTTGTACATCACAGATACAATGGCTCAAAAATCAACTTCTTGATTATGGAATCAAAGAGACCAAGACACCATTGCTTGTAGACAGTAAATCTGCCATTAGCATAATTCAAAATCCTATTCAGTTCTCAAAGACTAAACATATTGAAATCAGGTATCATATTATAAGGGATTGCTATGAAAAAGGCAAGATTGAAGTGAAGCATGTGACAACAGCTAATCAAATAGCTGACATATTCCCCTTGACACATCAACATTTCAGAAGTTAGTATCCATGCTTGGGATGCTAAATTTGTAAGTGTTTCTTTTACTTTTCTGCACATATTTTATTTTTCACTTACATATGTTTTTAGTCCAAAACTTCTGAAAAACAAAAAGAGAGAAATTACTGATGAACAAAACATCAGTATGGGAATATTTTCTGAAAAATCATTAACTTCTGATAAAATAATCTTCAGAAGTTATGAATAAAGTGTTTATAAAACTTTCTCATCAGTTGTTAACAAACTACTGAAGAGAAAATGGGAACTACTGATGATAGTTGTTCTTCATCAGCAGTTTTGTCATTAAGGGCAAATCAGACATTTCCCACTTCACAAGTTTGACCTAGGGCGGTTACAAGCTTCTGATAAACACCTTTTCCAACACTTATCCTTTCAAAAAGCAAAATTCCCTCCTTCTCTCTCAAAAACACTTTCAAACCCTTAACCTGCAAAAATACTGTTCGATCCACACACACACAAACCACATGGCTCTAACACTGAAACAGGGACACAATCAAAGAGGCTACCTTGAGAAACATGAAGCCTAGTCCCAATACGAAGAAATCATTGATTTAGTCGTTAAATCCCAATACTTCACTGCCCTCACCATTGATCCTCCAATCCACACTGAAACTCTAAATGAGTTCTGGGCGAATGCGGAGACGGTGATAGTGAATGATCAAGTGATCTCCCTCACTTAAACCATCCAAGGGAGAACAATGGCAATCACACCAGCAACTTTGGGGATTAGAATGGGTCTAGATGATGTGGATGCCCCAGATCAATTTCCAAACTTTGAAATTCATCTGACCATGACAGAGTGTGGTTACCAAGGTACTCTCTCACATGCTACCATTTTTAAGAAATTTTTTGAACCTAAGTACAAACTTTTGTTTCATTACATCATCATGTGCTTGAGTCCAAAACCTGGATCTTATGATCAGATGCCCTCTACTTTTCAACCTATTTTTCATTCCATTGTGAATGAAACAAAATTCAGGGCATCAGCACTTTTCTTTAATGAGTTGGTGTTGCATCACCACAATTCTAAAAAGAAGTTTTTGTTGTATCCAAGGTTCATTATGCAATGCATAATAAAGGAACTTGGAGAAGAGGTGCTTGTGGGTAAAACAACTGTTTTAAACCCATTAACCTCACAAGCATACTCTAGGCACAATAAACCGGCTGCCTGGCCAGAAGATGACCAAGGGGAACAAACAACAGTCTCCATGGAACCCTCATCTTCCAAACCCTCACCCAAAAAGGCCAAGAAACCAAAACAACAAAAACCAAAACCCACCAGCCTTAAAAGAAAGGCAGTTCAGGAGGTTGAGTTGCCTGAACTTGCCAATGTGCAATCTGCACTTGATAAAGATGTGACTGAAACATCCTCTCAGTCTCATCCATCTCAAACCCCCACAAGAGCACCAATCACAATTCTCTTCAAAAGAAATAAATTTAAGAAAACCATTCCAATTGACTCTTCTTTTGAAACTACTGAACCTTTACCACAAACTGCTGAACCAGTACCACAAACTTCTGAGCCTGAAACCATAGAAATTGCCAAACTTCTCTCTGGGCTAAAAGAAACCATCCCATCAGAACATGTCAGTCCCCAACAACCACATCAAACAGGGGACATACCTTCATATTTTGACATGAATATGGATGTCCATAGCCCTAACCCAAGAGATGAGGATGAACCAGGGTTTCTAAGCCCAAACTTAGAGACCTTAGGTATATTTGAGGCTGCTACTACTCATTTACCATCCAGTGGTGGATCTGAGGACAGAAGTAACATTGCTAATACCTCATTTGTGGCAACTACTGATGAAGGCTTAATGCCTGAGGTAGGAAATCCTCTGAACCAAGAACAAGAGGTATATGAGACAACTGGGTTGGGTCCAGCTCATGATATAACTGATACTGTCCTCATTAAGGATGTAATCAGGGATTCAGATGATTCCATTGATTTGGATGATGAGTCAGACTCCACCAAACATGAATTGACGGCTGCTAGTGAAGGTCCTGCACCTGGTGTCTTTAAGCTCAAAGAGCTGGTCACACCAGATCAGGTTAAAGTCTACTTGATCCCTGATTCCCCTAAAGTGGCATCTTCTGTACAACATGAAGATCACCCAAAAACACACCCCTTACAAAAAATGCCTACCCAATTCCCTGGGTCATCAAGCATAGATCTGAACCAACTATGCAACCCAGATGGTCCCCTATACCAGATGATGAACACCCTCATTGCCAATCACCTTAAATCTTTCACAACTGCTTTGGAGTTGTCAACCAAAACTCAATTTGAGGTGATTAACAAAAAACTTGGTGAGCTGTTCAACAAGATTGACAACAACTCAAGACAGCTTACTAAACTCACTGGTAGAACTTCTCAACCTGGCAGGCTTCTAGAAGTGGATGAAGCCAAAAAGGGGGAGAAGATTAAGGAACCTAAGGAGTCACTGGAAGCCAGGATAAAGGCAAGAGTGGCTCTACAACAACAAGAACTGCTAGAAAAGGCCAAGAAACAACAAGAAGATCAACAAAGGCATGTTTCTAGAATTGAAGTTGAAGCTGAAACTTCCCAAGGCCATAATGAAGAAACTGTTGAAGACTCTGAAAGTACTGAAGACAATCCTTCAGTAGTTAATTCTGTCAAAACTTCAGTAGTTAACACTTCCAACATACAAACAGCTGAAGAACCTTCCAAACCAACTGAACAACAACAACCAAGTCCTATTCCAAGGGGGAGATTGTTAGGACAAAAAGGATTGAGGAAACCACTTTTGCAAACCTTAGTCTAATTCATACTTCTGCAAATATTCTAAGTATAGAACTACTGAAGAAAGAAGACTAAAGTACTGAAGAAGGATTCAACAAGTACTGAAGAAGATAGATCAGAAGTTCTGAAGTCTAACCAGACAAGTTCACTGAAGAACTACTGAAGACAAACTATTCATCAGTAGTTTGTCATTCATCAGCACTTGTACCAGAATCATTCCACTGCTTTATGTTTCAGTAGTTTATTTGTTTATTATTACTTTATCTTTTTGTGCAAGTTCCAAGAATGCAACTTGTTGCAACTTGTTACAGACTTGCTTTTTGGCAAGGTTCATGTATTTGTAAGTCTATAAATAGATGGGTTCATCCCTCTGTTTTAGACATTGATTTTAAATGAAACTAAAATCCTTCAAAGCTTATTATTGTTATTTCCATTTCATTTACTGAGAATCTGTTTGAGTATTTATTATCATTCACATTCAATACTTAGATTCTCATTAAACTTGTCTTTAGTTTTCAAACATCCAGGTGGAGTAATAACTCCAGTTGATAGTGTAACTTTACTTACTTATTCCGCTGTGCAAATTTGATTGAACTTGCTAAACACATAAGTGTTCACTAGCAAGCAAAACATCAAGAGCATTACTGATCCAACATTTAATATGTTATAAAACCTTAAAACTAACTTTGTCCAGGTCTGAAACCTTTTCATAAAGATTAAAACTTGAAGTTTATAAAGATTGAATGGGTTAAACGTAATCTTATGCGATTAGTTATTGATAGGTTGCATGATTATGCATGTTCTTGATGTTTTAGACTCCTAGGGTTTATGAATGATGATGTTTATGATGTATCATTAGGGTTTTGATCAGATGTGGCTCTTATTAATGTTGTATGTTGATTATTAGGTGTTATTGATTGATAATATGCAACTAGGGTTTGATATAATTGATAATATTGCATGATTAAAATCTGGACAGGATCTGAATGTCGACTTGTAGGGCCTTTTACGTGACTTAAACGTGTTGGTTTTGGTGATTTCTTTGCATGGTTGTATTACACATGGTATTTGATTTTCATAATGGGCAAAATCGTCTGATTTGTACGTCGTATGAATAGTTTTTAGAATTTTCTTTGAATAAAGGTCATATCAGATTTTCGGATTAACAAACTGAGTCAACTTTAAACAATCATAACTCGAGTTTTACAAGGAATTAAGTTATGAAATTTGTAAAGTAGATTAACATTGGAATAACTTGGTTTTTCCAAGTGGATTCATCCCGTTTGGATGAATACACGAATTTTGGGAATTTTTCTACTAATCTGACCTGTTGTGGAAACTTTCTGGACATGTCTGTAATGTACAATTTTTCATAATTTTTGTGTTTGGTTTTGAGACAAAAAAAAATATGTGTTATCAAATGAACGCCGAAGAATATTCAGTAAAATTTTGGGAGTTTAATTCGTTGGTTAAGTATTTTAAATAAATTAGTTTTCGTGGCGCACAATCTGTCCGTGTATTATGTGTTTATGTGACTAATTGGAGTCCTATGTGGTATGTATTTGACATGTACTTGAATGAGCACTTATATGAGATGCATATGATGTGTAAAACTAATGATAACCAACATATTCACCAACGGGTCCGTAGGGTTTACTTATGCATGTAGAATCACTAGGTGTCCCTTACACGATTTTGAACATTTAAACGTCTTGGACAAACGGGTTATATGGTGTAATGGTATTACAAATATACTCACTTAGTGACACATGTACTAGGGAGTCGGTGGCACACCCTACTTTGGATTTTGGATTTATTTGCTTGCATATTAAGGTGAGTTTCACTACTCTTTTCTCAAAAGCATGCGTCTCGGGTTTGAGACAACGTACTTAACTTTTTCTAGTCCTATTTGGGACTACTTACACATCCCGGGTTGGAATGCTATGGCTCCTTGTGTGGGTCGGGTTTTGACTCCTTGTGTGGGTCGGGTTTTTCTAGTTCGCAAACTTTGTCCTTGATGAACTAAACCAACACTATCACTGTAAGTCCTTCACATACCGAATGAGTTGCCGGGTTATGGCAAGCAGGTTATTAGTTGATAGCGCTATTAGGTCTGACAAACCTCACACCGGCTCGGGGGTGCGGGAGTGAACTATAAATTAACAGATTATCATTGTTGATAGGGAATGATGCAAGGCAAACTGCTCACATTTGTGACAACACGTACATTAGCAGTTCGGTATATCGGTGTTAGTTATCATGAATGGGTTAGCTACCCTTGGCATGCGATGAACTATATATTGGTTACACGGTTTTTGGAACCAACTTAATTACTTACGCTTTTACTTGGTTACGTGGTTTTGGAAACCAGCGCATTTACTTATTCACTTTCTTTATTTTGTGAACTCACCAACATAGTTTGTTGACCCACGATATACATGCTTTTGCAGGTAGTTAGCTTCCGGTGCTACGATTAGAAAGCACTGAACACTTCACTGCATTTGAGTCTTGGGCTTACACCTAAATTACATATCATGCTTTTACGTTTTCTTTCATATGGTTTTAATTTGGGCGCGTTGTTTTGCGCATGGTTTTCAAAGGTTTAAATTTGGTTTACGCTTCTGCATCTTAACTAAACTTGGTTTTGAAAACGAACTAAATGGTTTGGGCATTTAGAGTTCGTTCATATGACTTATGGCTATGGGATCCTGGTATGTCATGCGCCTCGCAGTATAAATTCCGCAGTGGAAATTTGAGGGTGTGACAGACCACAATAAACATGTCACAAGGGTTGATTATGCAAACGATTTACCGGGTAGTGTTGTTTTCACATATGGACTAGATTTGCCATGACACTAGAATTGTACAAGCTTTTATACTCATGATACAATATTCTAACCTATGTAATTCTCACCAACTTTTTTTGACCCAAAATATTTTCAAACTTAACATGTTTCAGGTTATAGCTTTGCTTGAAGATTAGAGTTAATGCTTGAAGATTTATATTTAGTGTTTCTCATTTGATGTACAAATTCCTTTTAGAACAATTGTATGTAATTCATTTAATTAATTATTGAAACTTATTATTTGCCATGAGCTACTGAACAATCATCAATACGTGACATCCCGATGTTTCCGCCATCGGTTGGGGTGTTACAGATTGGTATCAGAGCCTTGGTTATAGGGAATTAGGTTATTAGAAAAATAATCTAGTCTATGACCTTAGGATTTTAACGAGTACTTGCTCCTCTTACTTGCAACTCTACTTGTTTCTATTCTTTATCTCCATCCTACTTCTTATCTCTACTTTAGCCCCTACAAGATGATTGCTCTCCATCACTGGATTTACCCTTAGACTAATAGGACAAAATTCTCACGTCCTAACCTGAACTGCCTTGTTAATCTCGTCGAAGCTCTATATTCTAATAACGAACACGTGCAATCTGGAAGGGTGAACGCTTGTATTCTGAGTTTTCTGTCTAGGACTGGCATTGCGCATATATCCCAATCAGACGAGGGACCCGGATGCCTACCTGGGAATTCTTGGGATGAATGTTCACTTATAGGCTAAAGCAT
Source organism: Ambrosia trifida (assembly GCA_028751855.1). Taxonomy (NCBI): domain Eukaryota; kingdom Viridiplantae; phylum Streptophyta; class Magnoliopsida; order Asterales; family Asteraceae; genus Ambrosia; species Ambrosia trifida. Next base: position 91,667,391 of record CM054126.1, read on the forward strand.
GTCTTCACTATGTTATTAGAATCTAGGATCTTTGATAAGTCAACGTTTTCGTTTATTCGTTTTAATCTATATATCTAATAAAAGAGTAACTAGGGCTAAGGGACCCATTTTCTTATCAAATGGTTGCTCCGACCCGACCCAATCTATGGATATGGTACCCGCCAACCCGGGTATAAATAGTTCTTTTTTCTTAGTTTTATGAAGATCCTTAACCATCCATCCATCCATCTTACTCACTATTTCAACATAAACCCTAACCGCCTCCTATCTCCATGATTCATATCATCCAAATCAGGTATAAATTCCTTTAAGATATTATCATTTCATCTATTCATCTATTTATCTTATTAATATTCGATTTCATATTCAGTTTGATCTTCATTTCATCAAACATAAACATTCTCCTTCAACCCTAATCCTCTCCAACGCACCGCCGTCTTCAAATCTCATTTTCTAAAGGTATTGTGTCCAATTAACCCCCTATCTTTCTCTTCTCAATCGTAACATAATTAGTTTTTTTTTTTTTCAGATCTGTTGCCTTTGTTAATGTTTAAGGGTTTATTTCTTGGTGTTTTTATTAAAACATATGTTCTCGTATGAATATTTTTCAGATATGTTGTTAAAGATCTGTTATCGTTGTTCAAAACATTTTCCGATGTGTTGTTTTTCATATCTGTTGTTAAAGATGTGTTGGCGTTGTTAAAACATTGTTCTGTGCTTTTATATAGTTTTTTGATTCTAGATATGTTGGTGGTCTCTATTGGCATAACCTAATTGGATTGAATTAAAGAATTCATCTATGTGATTTTATTCTTTGTTCTTTTGTAATTCTTGGTGAGTTATTACAGTTGACTTCCATTAGAAGAAAATGGCAGCTCATCTAGGGTTTCGGTTAAGTTCCAGTCAACATCCGGTAAGTCCATGTTCACCTAAATTTCCATTTTCTGTTAGATTGGTCTATGTTGTTTGTTTTAGTTTTGATTATGGGTTTTATTAGTATTCATGTGTGTTTACATTAAGCATGTCAACTGTTTTGCAGGTTAGTAGTGTAAGGAAGACTATGTACAACCAAATGAAATTTATTGTAGTCTTGGTCAGCATTATTCCTTTCAGAAAAAAGCCACAAAATCTTATACTAGCAGCAGCTCACAAGACTATATGGGTCGCCATATCGTTCATGGATATTTCATACATTGCAGCCACATGGTTAGTTATGCGAATGCCCCATGAACGACATAATGTGCAGTCTTGGGTGTTCGTTGATTCATTGATTGTTATCTATTAAGTTGCTATATAATGTGTGGTCTTGGGTTAATTGTTATCTATTTTGTTGCTGTATAATTTGTTATCTAATTTTGTCGATTGTTATCTAATTAGTGTTAATTGTTATCTAATTTTGTTGCGATTATTTGATTGATATTTTTTGTTGCAGGTTGATTTAGGCATTCTATTTTGGGGTTCGCTTTAAGAGTCGTAATTTCCTACAAATGGTTGTTCTATATATTCTGAGTGGAGGCACAGCCAAGATTATGCACTTCTAGCTTTAAAGGAAATGAAATAAGTATCTAATTTTTGTGGTACCTTGTGCACTAAAAGTTGTACTATAGACATGACAGACTTTGTTCCATAAAGGTTGTTGAGTTGCTGTGGCACCTTTAAACTATTTGTCAAAATATAGAGGTGGGTTGACAATGGGTAAAAATGGGACAGGTGATTTTAGATACGAGTCAAAGTTGGTCTACACAAGTTGATTTTTAGTTATGCAGGTTCCTGTTCTTGATACTCCCAATGGGTCTGTATTTGAAAGCATTGCTACTGCTTGCTATGGTGAGGCTCAAACTGATTATATGTTTTATTTATATTTTTTTTCATTTTGAGTGATGGAGTTATCTTCTCATCTGGATTGTCACAGTTCTCTCTTCCAAAAACATGCCGCTGCCTTCAAACTTTTTATTTCAAAGGTATTTGTTTCTTCACCTGTATCTTCTTCAAATCTTCAAATCTTATCCTCTTCATAAGATCAAACGATTGCCTTTCCGAACTTATTGTTTCTGATTTTGTGTTTCTTAATTTGGTCTTAAAATGTGATTTTGTGGTGTTTCTGAACCATTGTGTTTCTTAATTTGGTCTTTAATATGGCCTTATCATATATATATATATATATATATATATATATATCATAAGATCGAACGATCGGTTATTTGAGGTGAAGTGATGGAGATGGGTATGGACAACCCCTTCAAGTAAATCGCGATTAATCGGTAATGATATTTTCCATATATGTTTATCTTATTAATGTTTCAAGTCTTGTATTGTTTCATAAATATTAATTCATGTTTGAAACGATACATTTTTTGATGACATAGAACATCAAAAATGATACAAGATTGTAGTATACAAGTAAAATGTATCCTTTTATGTCAGCCGTTCAACAAATGTATCGTTTCTAAATTAGATGGTGACAATCAAGGAAAGTGGAAAATCATGGATTTGATGCTCATATAATTAGTCTATTTTTTTAAAATTTGTATACAGGGGTCTGATGTACATTCGTTTATTTTCCTGCAACTATATGGCATACTGTTCTTTTAATTGCTGATCTTTTGATTTGATTAGGATTCGGTTAATTGATGGGACTATAATTTAGTTAGGGTCTTCTTCCTTTATATTTGGTGAATGTTAATTGCAATTGTAATTGTAATTTGATTACGGTTTATCATTTGGATGTCGTTTAAATAAATATGACTGCATCTTCATTTAATTATTTGTTTTTTAATGATGTCAAATCAAACATTACATAATTCATATATCATTTATTGAGTAACATAAAACTTTTTATGATATTTTTCAAGTAATCCAAATTCATAGGAATTGTAACATGTAAATTCCAATAATAAAACTTGTATAATAAAATCTTTATAAAATAATTATGTCATTTGATTTGGGGATGCACCGTGTGTAAGTTGCAAACTAAATTTGACTTAATTCAAACACTTCATAATTTCGTATCATGACTGTATGTACATTATAAGTTATAGTTTCCATGTAATGTTAATTTAGATCGTTTGTCATTTGACTTGGGGATGCACCGTGTGTCAACACGGGTCTCTAACGTAGTTCTTATAATATATTTAGTTTTCTAATTTAAATAGTACATTTGATTGCAAAATTTTTAGACTGCTATTTATCCTTTTTCACTTCAAAACTTTTTTACCCTTTCATAAAAAAGGTAAGTGTGTAGGGTAAGTGTGTCTTTGGATTGAGTAGGGTAAGTGTGTCTTTGGATTCGATACTTGGTTCTTATCTAGACTATACTACACTGCAAGGTTCTCTACCTTGGGTGTGTGTTAGTTAAAATATTTTTTTATTTTTACAAATTTAAAACTTTGATTAAAGTGATGTGTGATTTAGGAAACTAAGTAACATTACTTGGAATGTATGTATCAATGTCTGTCTGTATACATGTATCTGTCGTGATTGTATATTAATGTATGCCATCATCTTCATTATTTGACCCATGTATTAAACAACATTAGAAAATGGCTCAAAACAGATTCGGGCTGAAATGGTTGTTAGGATCTGAGTTTGTTTGTTTTGATTGTTTAACTAAATGATGATAATAATGGAATGAAAATAGAATGAAAGTGCAGCGGAATAATAAACTGTAAATCAAAACAAGAGAGTAAATGTTTTTCGATCGAATGCTTTCATTAATTCAAAGATTACAATCGTACAAGTTACTCCCCCTCAGCCTGATCACACAGTTGTTTGTCAGAGAGAATGTTTTGTGTGTGATGCAATAGAACAGTACATGCACTGTTCTATTTATAGACTGACTCAAACCACTGATGACCTAGGCTGACGTCACCTAAGACAGTGACCTCTAACAGAATAACAAACTTAAACATCTGCTATACAAACTACTGTTACATTGAAAGCACTGATAATAAACAGTTGTTAAAGATAAACTCTGATGGTCTTGTATCCACTGCTGGAGCCTAAGTGCTGTTGGTTCCAGCAGTGCTTTGGTCTTCAGTACTTGTATCAGCTGTTGCTCTTCATCAGACCTTTGGTCAGCAGTTGTTCTTCATCAGTTGTTTCCTTAGCAGTTCTTTGTATCAGCAGTTGTTGAGCAGTTGTTTGGATAGAACAGTAGTTAGGGTCAACAGTCTTTTGGGAGAAGCAAGTTGTAAGGACTGTTTATTCAAGGATCAAATAGATAGCATATTTTGGCTTTCCAATCATCTGTTCTTCTCCAGGTCAGCAGACCCAACAATCTCCCCCTAGAACAGATGATGCCAAAACTCAGCTTTATTCATTGATCTTTATTTCTCATCAGACTTTCTCTGATTTGACCTTTGAATTGTAATTCAAAGTTCAAAGCAAATAGGTCTTCTTCATCTCTTTCCAGATCCAGATTTAGCAGTGCTTGGTGATCTTCTGCACAAAGGCTGTAAGCATCATCCATACTGATCTTCTGAACCTTTCCATCTGACCTGAGCGGTGTCAATTCGTGGTTGTCTTTGTTGACCTTCCACTTTAGAATTTTTGAGTCAGTGGATTTGCTGAGATGAACCTTTATTCTTGATGAGTTGGGTGAAGGTGGTCTTCCTATGAGTTCTCTGAGTTTCTCTGTTGTGGGATCAGAGAAATAATGGATTTGATTGAAGAGCCCTTCCTTTATAAATGTGTCAGCAAACTTTCTTTGGTCATCCTCTGACATCTCCTTCTGCCTTTTGAACTGTCTACTTGCAGCAGCTGTGAGATCAGAGGTTTCAAGTAAGCTGTCTAGATTAAAAGTCTGTTGGGGTCTCTTCATCATTGGCTCATCATTGTAGACTGGTTTTCTTGGAAGGCTGGGATCCTTCTTTCTATTCTCTTCCAGACTTTTATAGGTTTCAACCAATCTAAGCTCTGACCATCTGGAAACAGACCTCATTTCCCCCTAATTTGCAGCTACAATCTCCTGCCTCATTCTTTTGAACTTCAAGGCTCTGACTGGGTCTCTGCCTTTGCCAAAATTGGGAGTGGAGACTTTAGCTTTGGGATTTTTGGCCATTTCTTCAATTCTGATCAGCTCTTCCCTCAAAGCATGAGTAGTCCAGCCATTGAACTGCTTTTTGTTAGCTTTGTAAGGCTTGGTTGCCATTATCTGTTCAAGAAGGGATTCCCTTACCTCCTTCTCCAAATCTACACTGAGAGGCATGGTGGACATGGAATTGCTCAGGGTCTTAGCATAGTCTTCAATCCTTCTGAGTTTGCTAAGCTCTGCTGAATGGATGCCCTGAGCAGTCCTGTCATCCTTCCCTTTGCATTTCTCCCTGATGATGGCATCCACCTATTCACCCTTGTATTTTAGATAGGTATCAATGTTGAGGGGAACAGGGAAATTTGGAAGAGATGGGAAGGATCTTTCAGATGGCTGTTCAGTATTGTAGAAGGATTGTAATTCCCCCTTGAGTAGATCAAGTTCAAGGGGATACTGAACAACCAATGGTGTAATGGTTGGTGGTGGTCTATGGGATTTGAATTTGGATGTATGTGGTGAGAATGATGTGAGTGGAATGGCTGTGATGGGAGGAGTGGATTGGGCAGTTGAAATGCTGGTTGGTGATGTGTGTATGTTTTCATCATGCACAACAAAGGTTGATTTTCTCTTCCTTGTGTACATGATTTTTGGTGAAGGTGATTTGGTAGCAGTGGTTGGATTAACATCTGTTGGCCTTTTAGAAGAACCAGCAGATGTTGGGGTTTTGGTTGGTGATGTAGGTTTGGTGGTTGTTTGTTCAGGAGTGTGTGTTGGTTTGGGTATAGTGGTTTCAGTGGTTTGGGTGGCAGTGGTTTCAGTGTTTTGGGTGGCAGTGGTTTCAGCAGCAGTGGTTTTATCAACAGAGGTTTGTAACTTAGATGGTGGTTTTCTAACATGCTTGGCAGGTCTTTTCATCCTTTTAGAGGATCCCACATCTTCAGTTTCCCTTTGTTGTTTCTTCTTGAGTTCAATCAATGACTCTGCTTTTACTTGCAAGGTGTCAGCCCTTTGTTGTTTGGACTGAGCAGCCTTTTCAGCTTCTATGTTTGCAGAGTCATCTACTGCCTTATTCTTTTCAGTGGTTTGTGGTTGTGGTGCTTGATGTTGTTGTTGTGGAGCTGATTTGGTAGACTCTGGTTTCTTGGCAGACTTGGCTTGACCTTTTTGAGAAGGTGGGCAACCAAAAGGATCTAATTTTGGTAGCCTATCTCTGCCACTCTCCCCCTTTTTGGCATCATCAGCCGTGAAATCATCATCAGTTTCATCCCTGAGGATGGTGGTAGGGGCAGAGCCAGTAGTCTTCAGCAGATGGTCCTTGATGGCTTTGATGTCAGCATGGGTATCTTTGTACCTTGCATCAACCATATTTCTGATCTCAGCCATGTAGGTTTCATGTGTCTGATCAGCCAATTTTCTGTGAGCTATGATGATGGGGGAAACTGATTTCCATAACTCATTGGCTATATCAGTGGTAGATGGTTGACTCTTGGAGAGATCTGCAATTGAGCTTAGGAGAAGCTTGACATCAGATTTGATGTCAGCAACAGATGTTTCAATAACAGAAACTCTGGCCGTCAATTCTTGGTATTTTGACTCATCTCCTAAATTAATAGGATCATCTGAGTCCCTACCAGTGGTAGTTTTATCTGATTCAGGCCTAATAGGAGAATCAGATGCCCCTTTGTCTTGGTACTGGGGACTTCCAACTGTTTGTGGAGACACTATAGTGGCTTCAACAGTTGTTGCCTTCAAGGGAGTCTTAGCTATGAAATCACTGTCCTGATGTGAGACAGTGGTCTCTACATCAGTAGTGGCTGCTCCACTTGAAAACTCACCTAGAGTTTCATTGAACCCTGGTGGTGTAACCTCCTCTTCTGTTTGGGGGATAGCAGATTGAATATTCTTAGGCTCAGTCACTTGTTGGAGTATACTCTCAGTGACAGGTGGAAGAGAGGAACTGGGATCTTCCTGAGATTTTTCAATTGCTTCAAACAGAGGTTGCATTGTTTGTGGGACATGTGATGGTGAGAGTGGTGGAGTAAGAAGAGAGTTAGCCCTGGGAGAGGGGCTTGTGAACATATGGTCAAGTGACTCATATGCATCATGATGTGTGTCCCCTTGGCTTACAGCATGATCCTTTTGAGAGGATTCATGAGGAGGTTGGTCAGGTGGAGGTATGTCCAACTGTTGTGAGGAAGTAACAACAGTGGTTTCAGGTTGCTTTTGTTGTGCAACAGAGGTTTCTTCTGGTACCTCAACATCCAGAAGCCTCATTTGTGGTTGAGTGGTGGTTTTTGTGGATGAATGTTTCTTTTTGGAAGTGGCTGGTGTGGGTTTCACAGCACTAGATGTAGTGCCATGATCACCAGGAGCAGTGGGCTCAACAACAGAGGTTTTGACAACAGTTGTTGTCTTTGTCCTCTTTGTTTGTGTTTTAGAAACTTTTGACACTTTTGACACTTTTTCTTGGGTGCTTCCACCCAGCATTCTTGTGAAAGTTTCATCAGTTAAGCTTTTCATTTGCATAGCAGTACCCTTTTTGAAAACTTTTTCAGGTAATAATTTTTGTAAAATTACACTAAGAATTCGTGGGTAAATAAGAAAAGCATTGTTTGACCCAGACTTGACTGCTTTCACATTTGATACCAAGTCCATGAACAATCCCTGGGAAAGATTGAAGTCAGAGTTTGACAACATAGCATATCCCAGATATTGCATCCTTAATGGAATTTCATTAAAGGATGTGGACTTAGCAGAGACACAAAGAAGAAGAGTATGGAAGAAAAATTTCATGACTGGAGGGAAAAACTTTTTGAAAAGAGTTGATCCAGTCATCTGACCATCATACCCTCTTTCTTGGAACTCAGTGTGAAGCTCTGTTTTAGTGAAGGAATCCTTACCTGCCAGGTCATTCAGTGTGAAGGTTGTGGATATGATATCAGGGGTAATGACGATACTGGTTTCTCCAATTTTGGAAATAATGGATGTAGGCTTTTTATCTTGTAATAGAAACTCAGCATTCAACCAAAATTCTTGGAGTGTATCCAGATAAATGGGGGCGTTGGCGGTTAGGATGGGTAAGTATTTGGAATTAAGGAAAATGTCGATGGTGGAATGAAATGGAGTGTTGTCATCTGTTTTAATCAGATAGGGGAGACAATTGTGTGTAGCTTTGGCTTGAAGATCCATTGTAATGGATTTCGAAGATGAAAATGACTGAAGATTGATGAAGGGTTTGAGAGTGAAGAAGGCGGTTTACAGTATTTTGAATACAATGAGACAGTGTAACATCTGTTGTGGTAAAACAGGGTTTTTATAGGCTCAATGAAACCGCTGATGTGGCCAAACATCTGCTTATATGAGCAGACGTGGCAATCATCTGATGGATGTAACATGCCAATTCTGGAAATCAGATTTGTAAAGGTAGATGTGTCTAAAGCTTTTGTTAACACATCTGCCAACTGATCCTCTGTTGGAACATGGTGTAAAGAAATCAAACCTTTTTCATAGCTGTCCCTGACAAAATGATGTCTTATGTCAATGTGCTTGGTAGTGGAATGAGAGACTGGATTCTTGATGATATTTTCAGCAGCTTGGCTGTCCAACATGAGTGGAGTCCTAAGTGCAGTTATCCCAAAATCCAGTAGTTGATTTTGAAGCCACATCAGTTGGGCTGTACAGCTTGCAGCAGCAATGTATTCAGCTTCAGCTGTTGAAGTTGAAACAGCTGCCTGCTTTTTGCTTTGCCATGAAACTAAGGCATTCCCTAGAAATTGGCACCCTCCTGAAGTGGATTTTCTTGTGGTGTGACAGCCAGCAAAGTCACTATCTGAAAAACCTGAAAGCTCAATGTTTCCATTAGCAGGATACCAGATACCAAGTGTGGGAGCACCTTTGAGGTATCTGAATATCCTTTTCACAGCAATAAGGTTTGACTTTCTGGGTGAAGCCTGGGATCTGGCACAGACACAGGTAGCAAACATAATGTCTGGCCTAGATGCAGTTAGGTACAATAAAGACCCAATCATACATCTATAATGTGTTTGATCAACCAGTTCATCCTTGTCATCAATAGTGAGCAGCTTGACTGTACTCATGGGTGTGCTACATGGCTTACAATCATTCATCTCAAATCTGGTTAATAAATTCTTTACATATTTGTTTTGGTGAATGAATGTGCCATTTTGCAGTTGTTTCACTTGAAGACCAAGGAAACACTAAAGCTCACCCATGGCACTCATCTCAAACTCTGCTGTCATGAGTTTTCTGAACTCTTCACACATTTGATTACATGTGGATCCAAAGATGATGTCATCCACATATATTTGAACAATCATTAAGTGTTTCCCTTTCCATTTAAGAAATAAAGTTTTGTCAATTTTACCTCTTGTGAAGCCAATGGATAAGAGAAATGTGGAAAGAGTTTCATACCAGGCTCTTGGTGCTTGTTTGAGTCCATACAAAGCTTTGTTGAGCTTGTAGACATAGTCAGGATGGAATGTGTCTTCAAAACCAGGTGGCTGACATACATAGACCTCCTCCTGAATTTTGCCATAAAGGAAAGCACATTTGATGTCCATCTGATACACCTTTATGTTGTGGTTGACAGCAAAGGCTAAAAAGAGTCTGATGGCCTCTAGTCTAGCTACAGGAGCAAAGGTCTCATCATAATCTATTCCTTCTTCTTGTCTGAAGCCTTGAACCACAAGCCTGGCTTTATTCTTGACAACAATACCCCTTTCATCAGTTTTGTTTTTGAAGACCCACTTTGTTCCTATAGGACAAACATCCTTAGGAAGTGGTACAAGCTCCCATACTTGTTGTCTTTTGAACTGAAGGAGTTCTTCTTGCATGGCTTCTACCCAACTGTTGTCTTTCAGTGCCTCTTGGTACTTGACAGGTTGTGTGAGGGATAGGAAACCTTCAAAAAGACAGATATTTGAGGATTGGCTTCTTGTGAGCACCCCCTCTCTGATGTTGCCAATGATCTGGTCTGGTGGATGAGCTCTTAAGTAAATAAGATCTCCTTGATATGGAACAATGGCGTTTTGAGGTGATGGACAGAGGTTTGGTGACTCTGTTGGTGTAACATCTGTTGGTACTTCTGTAGTGCCAACAGATGTTTGGAATGGTAATGGAGGAATGGGTCCAAGTGGTGTGAAACATGACTGACTTTTGTCAACAGATGATTGACTTTTGTCAACAGATGATAGGTCAGTGGTAGTGAGGGGTGAAGCAGAGGTTTGAGGATAGGACTGGCCAACAGTGGTTGACACAGCTGTGGCAGAGTTTTGACAATTGTTTTGAACAGCTGCTTCCTCTGATGCAGAATAGACTTTGTAGTGACTAGGAATCACAACATCTGTTCTGTAATCTTGCTGTGGAGACTGTGGAATACCTGCATTGTTAGTCTTAACAGTGATATCTTCAAATTTGAATTTATCTAAATCAAATAATTCAGCAGGGTTTGCAGGGATTTTCAGAGATGAAAGTTCATTAAACTTAACATTCAAGGTTTCTTCTATTGTTTTAGTCCTTGTGTTAAACACTTTGTAGGCCTTAGCAGTAGAAGAATATCCCAGAAAATATCCACAGTCTACTTTGGCTGCAAATTTTGAAATGGAATCTTTAAGATTTAAAATGAAACATGGGCAGCCAAAGATTTTGAAGAATGAGATTAATGGTTTGATTTTGAACAAAATTTCATAAGCAGTTTTTTGATGTCTGGGGTTGATCAAAACTCTGTTTTGAACATAGCAAGCAGTGTTTACAGCTTCTGCCCAAAAGGACAGTGGCAAACCAGAATCTGCTAGCATGGTTCTTGCAGCCTCTATAAGAGTTCTATTTTTCCTCTCAACTACCCCATTTTGTTCTGGTGTTCTTGGGATGCTGAACTGCCTCACAATTCCTTTTGACACACAGAAGTCATCTAACTCCTTATTTTTAAACTCTGTTCCATTGTCACTCCTGAAGACTTTTACTGGCAAGTCATACTGCTTTTCAACCTTGGTGACAAAGTCCTTCAATATACCTGCAGTCTCATCTTTAGAGTGTAAAAAGTAAGTCCATGTAAACCTAGAAAAATCATCAACTATGACAAGACAAAATCTTTTTCTTCTTAGACTCATGATTTTAACAGGGCCAAACAAGTCCATATGCAACAGTTGTAAGCACTGACTAGTTTTGGACTCATCAATGGATTTGTAAGAGCTTTTATGTTGTTTCCCTTTTAAGCAAGAAACACAATGCTCATCACATTTAAATTCTTTTGATGGAAGACCTCTGACAAGGCTTTGTTTTGAGAGTGTGTTGATAGTATTAAGGTTGGTATGACCCAGTCTCCTATGCCACAATTCTGTCTCCTTAGTGGAGGCAGCAGAAAACAGACAGACATTTGCCATAGGATTATCCTTTAACATATCAACAACATACACATTGCCACTTCTATGAGCAACAAGCTGTGCTTTGCTCTCAGCAATAATGGTATCAATCTTTTTCACCACTTCTGGCCCAATAATCTTACAAGTTTTCTTTGTGAAAAATGAGCCATAACCTTTGTCACTCATTTGTGAAACACTCAGAAGATTAAACTTGAGATTATCAATAAGATTGACATTTTCAAACTTGAGTTTTCTTGCCTGTACAGTCCCTGAACCCAACACCTTACCTTTAGAATCATTACCAAAGGATATATCACCCCCTCCATGAGCCAAGAAGTCCAGAAGTAGGGCTCTACATCCTGTCATGTGCCTGGAACCTCCACTATCTACATACCAAAGACTATCTAAACAAGCAGAAGCTCCCTGCACATCAGTAAATGATTAGTTTTGGTGAGTGTCCAAAGCCAAATTGGCTTTGGATGGATCCTCAGACCTTTCAGACTCAAGTTTTGGAAGGTGATCAGTGGTTTGGACCAATTTTTGAATTAAGGTCAACAACTGCTGCTGACCATTTGCCAGTGCTTGTATGTCAGCACTTGGGGCAGCAGTTGTTTGATCACTTCCTGACAGATGATAATACCCATATGGATTTCTGTTCACTCTTGGTTTAGAGGGTCTTTTTGGCTCCTCATAAACATGTGGCAGACTGTGACATGGAGGTTGACCATAACCTCTTGGGTATTTGCTTGTGGGTGGAGCATCTGTTACTTGGACATCTCTAGAAGCAGATGTTTCAAGCCTTTTTGTAACAGATGTTTGAGCAGGTGTGAAGGTCTGTTTGGGCTTTCCTTTTGGAGTACTAACCACAGGGTTTGCAAGAGTTTTTGCTTTGTATTCTTGTATTTTTACATCAAAATTTTTGAGATACAAGCACTCTTTAGTCTTATGATTCTTTTTCCCACATATTGAGCATGTGGCTTTTGAATCACATTCACTTGTTCCTTTGTTGATGTCATATGCTTTTAGAAGAAAACAGTTTTTGGTGACATGATTCTTCTTTTCACAGAAATCACAAAACAAGTTAACAGTCTTTTCTTTCTTCTTCCCTTTTTCAGACTTCTTTTCAGCAGATGTTTGAGCATCTGCTGGAGAACCTTTCAGGGGAATGACTTTTGCCAAGGGAATGACCCTTGCCTGAGGAGCTGTTTTTCCCTCAGGAGTCTTAAAATCAACAGGTTTATAGTTTTCAAGAGTATCACACTCATCAGACCAAGTAGGTTTAAATTCATACTTTTCAAGTTCAGCAAAAGATGAGGAACCTTCTGGTTTTTCAAGAACAATTTTCTTACCATTTGGTTCAGTGATTTTAATCTCTTGACCCTGCAGGTTTGTTGGTACTATCTCAACAGACTTTTGACTCTTTGTGTCAGTGTTTTCAAAAGCTGGAGCAGTGGTTGCAAAACCAAAGCCAAACTTCACATGACTTTTGGTTTGTTTGTTGAGTAGCATCTCAAAACCTCTACATGATTCCACCCATTTTTTACATTCAACTTGGGTGGACTCAAGCTCACTTTTACAACTTTGATATTTTGTTATCATAGTTTGGAGCTGGTCTTTGGTAATAGTTGCTTCATGTTTTAGACTGCTAATTTCAGATTCTTTTGCAGTTAAACTTGTTTTCAAATCTTTTGTGAGTTTTTCAAATTTAACTTCATCATCCAAAATTTTCTTTCTAAGGTTTTCATTCACCTCTTTGATGTTAGCAAATGCTATTACACATTTGTCAGAACACAATTCTTTAAGAATTTGAGGAGATACCTTAGCAGCAGCCATCAATGCACAATCACACTTGCACTCACATTCATCAGATGCACCCCAGGGATCTGAGAGATTCACAACCTCTTCTTCAGGTTTTTCACCTGCAACAACTTCACTAACAATATCATCAGTCACAACATCAGATTCAGTTACCACTTCCTCAGATTCAATCTCATCAACCATAGCCATGAAACAAAAGTTTTCTGGTTCATTTTCAGCTTTGGCAACTAGTGCAAAATTCTCATCTGTTAGCTCATCAGGTAGACTGCTCCAATCAACAAAGCCTTGTGTAAAGAAGCTCTGTTGACTGGTCTCTGCAGGAGCAGAGGATGGAGCAGCAGTCGTTTGTACAGGTGGTTGAGCAACAGGTGTTTGCACATAATGAATCTGAGGAACAGTGGTTTGGACATACTGGACAGGAACAGTGTTTGAGGACTGTGCAAAATGAGCAGTGTTTTGCACATTTGGTCCAGGGGTATTATAGGAATTCTGATAAGTGTTGGTCTGTGGTCTTTGATTTGGATAGGTTATCATAGGTGTACCATGTTGACCCCTACATTCCCTAGCAAAATGACCAAACCTATGACATTTATAACACTTGATCTTTGATTTATCCAACCCCACCTTAGATCTGCCAGTCAACCCTGGAAACCTTCTCCCAGTTTTCTTGTAAAAATTATTAGTTCTTACACTGAGAAGGGCCAATTGGTGCATAATGTCCATTTCTTCCAAATCATCAGGGTCAAAGTATTTCAGGTCATCATACTCAAAGGATATGTTATCAGATGCCTGTATATCACCACCACTTGCTGTGAAAGCATAGTTTGGTGAATAAGAATCAGAGTTAAAACCTGAGTTAAAACCTGAAGTTATGTCAATGAAATGATCATAACTCTGATCCTTTGTGTTTCCAGGCACCTCATCATGACCCAAAAGTGCTGTATTCCCAAACACATAGTCATCAGACACTTTTCCAGAGTCCTGGAGCTTCTTTTTCTGGTTAAGCTCTCTCTCATAGGTCAAGAGCTTACCATGAAGCTGGGTGGTCAGTGATAGGTCTTTAAATCCTATTGAGTTTCTCATAACAATAGCAATAGTGTCCCATTTGTCTGGTAATGATCTTAAAAACCTATGGTTCAAAGTTGAATGAGGGTAAGTAAGACCTGATATTTTAGTTCACTAATTAAGCAGTTAAATCTCTCAAACTGTTGAGTTAATGACTCTCCTTTGACATGACTGAATGTTTCATATTGTTGGTTAAGTATTTCACGGTTGTTTTCAATAACCTCCTCTGTCCCACCAAACTGCTCTTTCAGTGCATCCCACAACTCCTTTGCACTGTTACAGTGTAACAATCCAGCATATATATCATTGGGTAGAGCCATGGCCACAATACTGAAGGCCTTAGCATCTAGCTCAATTTTCTGAAAATCCTGGTCGGAGTAGTTTTCAAGTTTCTTTGGCTCAAACACTTTGGGATCTTCAGTACTCGGCACAGTCGGAACATGTGGTCCGAAGATAACCGACTTCCAACACCCAGTGTTTTGTTGAGCTAGAACATGGCTCATCCGACGTTGCCAGATATTGTATTCAGATCTGACAAGCATCGGTGGCTTGTTGTTCGTGCCAGTGTTATGTGGATCGTGATTGATAGAAGCCATTCTCTGATTTTTCAAAAAACAAAGTCTGTTTAACAACGGTTGAATCGAAATTAAACTATTACTCTGTTTTCAATCAAACTGACAAACGATATCAATAATTGTGAGTTGACTATTAAATTGATTTGTTAGATCGAATTTAATTGACCAAGCTCTGATACCAATTGTTAGGATCTGAGTTTGTTTGTTTTGATTGTTTAACTAAATGATGATAATAATGGAATGAAAATAGAATGAAAGTGCAGCGGAATAATAAACTGTAAATCAAAACAAGAGAGTAAATGTTTTTCGATCGAATGCTTTCATTAATTCAAAGATTACAATCGTACAAGTTACTCCCCCTCAGCCTGATCACACAGTTGTTTGTCAGAGAGAATGTTTTGTGTGTGATGCAATAGAACAGTACATGCACTGTTCTATTTATAGACTGACTCAAACCACTGATGACCTAGGCTGACGTCACCTAAGACAGTGACCTCTAACAGAATAACAAACTTAAACATCTGCTATACAAACTACTGTTACATTGAAAGCACTGATAATAAACAGCTGTTAAAGATAAACTCTGATGGTCTTGTATCCACTGCTGGAGCCTAAGTGCTGTTGGTTCCAGCAGTGCTTTGGTCTTCAGTACTTGTATCAGCTGTTGCTCTTCATCAGACCTTTGGTCAGCAGTTGTTCTTCATCAGTTGTTTCCTTAGCAGTTCTTTGTATCAGCAGTTGTTGAGCAGTTGTTTGGATAGAACAGTAGTTAGGGTCAGCAGTCTTTTGGGAGAAGCAAGTTGTAAGGACTGTTTATTCAAGGATCAAATAGATAGCATATTTTGGCTTTCCAATCATCTATTCTTCTCCAGGTCAGCAGACCCAACAATGGTTTATTTTATTCTTATTATTATATATGTATTTTTTTGTATGGGTCATGTTGGGTCATCTAACATCCAACAATTTTGTTTTGTAGGCAAGGTCAAAGCTCCATACCCTTAATAATGCGCATTCAAGATGGTGGAACCAAATGTTTGACATGATTGTTTATATTGTGAAGACAACAATTTTGCATTTTTTATTAGATATATAGATTGGGTAACCTTAAGTATTTTTTATGATATTTTGCATGTAACCAAAATTCATACGAATTGTATTACGTGACTTTCAATAAATAAAACTTGTATACTACAATCTTTATAAAATAATTTTGTCATTTGACTTGGGAACTACCGGGTGTACACCCGGGACTCTAACCTAGTTAATGAATAAATGATTACACTCCTTATTATATCTCTTTACCTAGATTCATCCTATGTCTTATTGAAACCTTCATTGTGTCTCTTACAGATAATGCCTCCTCACGACAACGATAACAACAACAACCAGGACAACGACAATGTCCAACTCTTCGCGATCATTACCTAGCAGATGGCTCAACAAATAGCAACGTTACTTCCCAATTAATTGACTCAAATCGCTCAAATGAATGGAAATGGAAACGGGAATGGCAACCACAACGGGAATGGCAATGGAAACGGGAATGCTCACCCTGTTTGCACACTCAAGCACTTCAACACTTGCAACCCTCCCAAGTTTAGCGGGGATGAAGGGGCCACTGGCCTCCTTCGGTGGTTCAAAGGTATCGAAAATTCCTTCATCAATAGCAAGTGCCCTAACAACCTCAAAGTTCGCTATGCTATGAGTGTCCTCCAAAAACGAGCACTCACATGGTGGAACGAAGAGAAACGAACTCGCAGAGCTGAAATCGCACTGGCTTTGACTTGGGAGCAAGCTAAAGACATCATGAAGGCGGAATTCTGCCCTCGTAATGAAATCAAGAAGTTGGAAGATGAGTTTCACGCTCTTGCCCAAAACAGTGGGGAGAACCTAGCATACAACACTCGTTTCCACGAGCTTAGTCTACTACTACCACATAAGGTCACCCCCTGCCTGTTGTAATCGAAAAGTACATTGGTGGCTTACCCATGCAAATTCAGGACACGGTACGGGGAAGGAACCCTGCTACTCTCGAGGAAGCAAAGCGTTTGGCGACCATCCTAACAGATAACCACGTGAAGGCAGGAACTCTGACTCGGAAAGGGGAGAAGAAAACTGTTGTGAAAGTTACTCCCCAACCTGGTATCGAGATTAAAACTGAGTCCTTAACCAACGGAAGACGCAAGGACAGAAATTTCGCAATGGGTGCCACTGCCCCACCCAACAAGAAACAGTATACCGAGAACCATCCTATGCGTAACAACTATCAGTATCACCACCCAACCCATGTGCCTTGTCGTCTATGTACCAACTGCCAAAAGTATGGGCATTTCTCAAATGTTTGTCGATTCCATGCTGCCCCTAATGCTTCTGTCGCTGCTCAGAATGCCCAGGCACCTAATGCCCCACCTGGTAGGCCAACACGAGGACAATGTTTCGAGTGTGGTGACCCCAATCATTTCCGTAACCAATGCCCTAACCTAAACCGAGATCAAGACCCTCCAGCTGCTTAACGACAAGCTCCACTATTAGAATCTTATGTACTTTTGAATTCTATGTATTGACGCATTTTGATTCAAGTAATAAATCCTAGTACTGAAAATTTTTGCCTTTTATATGAGAGTTTGGTTATCTAGTATACTCATGACACTTGGATACATGCCTGGTTGAATGTGAACTAATTGCTATATTGATATCTAAACCTATACAATTACAACTAACATACTATACCTGATACTTGTTGCTTACATATACGTATTATCAATTTGCAACTTATGTGTGAAATAATTGTTACATTTAATCAACAACTGGTAGAGGAAGAAGTACCTGCTCAACAGTTGGTAAAGTTTCTAAAAACCTACTCAACGATTGGTAGAGGTCATCATGCCTGCTCAACAATCGGTAGAGGTTCTAATAACCTGCTTAACAATCGGTAGAGGTTCCTACTCACTGACTGGTAGAGGTCTTTTTCCTGCTCAATAGTTGCACTCATTTTTGGATACATTGTACACGTAATTTGATACAAAGATTTATTAGACTCATTGATACAAAGATTCAATCACAAGGTTATTTTGCATTGCTTGTTTTACATGTGTGTTTAGAGTCATAGAATGACACAAACCCTAATGTAAGGTAAATTGGTGGTTGCGGTCCGGAACGTAATCATGAATTTACAGGTACATTAAGGTAGTGCCAAATTCTATCAAGGTTTTCAGTAGGTACCCAATTACAAACCCTAGTTATTTAATAATCCATTTGACCTTGATGGTTATCTTGTGCATTCTTGAAACTTACAGTTTAGTGCTCTTAAATTTTTACCACGGACATCTTAGCCTGTACCAAACACCCGCACATCATCCCAGCAGACTCTCCAGCTCCAACTTCGGGACTAAGTTCCTAAAAGTAGGGGAGACTGTAAAATTATGAATTTTCGCTAAAATTTTAAAAATAAAAAATAAAAAAAATCATCTTTATTATGTCACATTCTCATGTGTTTTATAACCATATATTAATTACCCATCATTCCTGAATAAATTTTTTTATACGTCAAAATTATAAATTTCTTACAAATACAAAGTTCTCTCAATAAACTATGCATATTTTTAAACCTTTTTATAATAATAATAATAATAATAATAATAATAATAATAATAATAATAATAATAATAATAATAATAATAATAATAATAATAATAACGTAGAATGCTTTATAAACCATAAAACATATTTCTTTCAAAACCAATCCATAAATCCATGACTAAAACCCATAACCATTAACAACAACCATACCACAAATCCAGATCAGCCCAAACCAAACCTTGCCATCCCAGCCCAATTCGTGACCGGCTAAGGCCCAGCAAAAGAAACCCGTGTAACCCAACTGAAGTGACTCGACCCATGTTTGATCCACCGACAGTTTTTCTTGAATCTGACTATGTAATTGAACTATTTTTGGAATGCATTTCATGATTGATTGACCGAAAAATTACTTTCGCGTAAAACCCATCCATTCACGACCTGTGTACAGCTATAATCAAGCTTCATTAGCTCAATTTTGACCGAGCTTGGTCAATCACCCAAACCTTCCAAAGATACAACGTTATTAAAAATTGGAACCATGTAGGGATTCAGAATGTGCCGAAAATCAATACTATACAATCATATTTCACCATCGTTAAATCGTTTGCGCCAATTGTTGATCTTTTGAATTTTTCGTTGACTTCGGTTCTGGATAGCATGCAAACCCGTAAGTGTCTTTTGATCTTAAATTCATGTTTGTAATTGTGTATATAGCAAAAGCCCTCTGTTGGTTTCTGGATTGGAATGATATATAAGTGGATTGAAAAGCTAGGGTTCTTAGGGTACTAATTGGGGAAGAAGGGTCTTGCTAAGATGTTGTTAAATACAAATAAACTTCACTTTTTTCACAAAAAAACGCACAGATCAGATGGTTACGTTGTCTGTTATACAAGCAAGGGGCCTTGGGTTCGAGCCTGAGCACCCACGTTTTCTTTCCTTTTTATTTTGGAATATATAGTTAATCCTCAAACACACCATATAATATTTAGAATCTGAAAAAAAAAAAAGAAAACGTTCTCAGGGTCCAGCCCAGTTAGGGCTGGGCTTGTGATTAAAACACTGAACCTGCCAGAGGCCCGGGTTCGAGTCCTGGCATAGTCAAACCTTTTTTTTAGACCTTTTCCTTTATATTTTTACTCTTTATCTTTTAAAATAGCTTTAAAATACCAAATCTGATTTATAAATTCTATAAAATTTATTTCATATTAGAAAAATGGTAAACTTTATTATACAATTTTTATTTTCACAAAAATCATTTATTTGATATATATAAAATATACTACAAGTTTATTCATAAATAAACTAAAAATTCTAGAAAAATATCTAAATAACTTCATAAAATTTCACAAAAATTATTTTAAACTTTTAAACTGATAATTTTCTAAAAATAAAATTTTATTTTTGAGAAAAAAAATTTTAATTATTTTTAATTAATTTATGCTATTTTAATCATAATAAATTCACAATAAATCCATTTTTCATGATTTTTGCATCAAAATTTCACATAAATTATTTTTATTCATTTAGAACAGAAATATAATTTTATAATTTAGGATTTATGAATTTTAATATTTTTAGATATTAATACCATATTTTGACAAATAAATTATAATGTTTTAGATATTCATTAATTAAGAAAATAATTTTATAAAAAATATTATCACATTATAATCTTCTAGTACAACCACCCTTGATCGAGATCTTACAAAAAATCTTTTTATTTATTTAATTTCTCAGTTTCTTTACTTATTACTTAATTAACTATTATTTTAAATTAACTATTAAACGATGGTCAATCCCCAAATTAGGAACCCTAGAATACCTATAGACTAGAAAACTTAGACTTTCCCAATACTTACTTTATTGCTTTGAACTTAGGGTAATACTTGGAATCTTTTGTCCCACATTTAGACTATTTCAAAGGATTCAACACTTGTGCTAAGGTGAGTTTACATAGCCCTTTTTTCACTATTTTACAATTTTTGGGGTGAAACATGTTACATTTTCAAATGCAATTCAACATAAGTGCCTATGTGTTATTCTATGTTGCATTATGTTTTAAACAATACTTTGGTAAGCACAATTAGACTAGCATAATCATTAAAATTGATCAAGCCGACGATATACAATGATAGATCTATTGGATTGACAACCCTGCCCGGATACGTGTACCTCCAGTATGGGTAACTTGGGTGATTGTTATCGAACACATAAACACAAACGAGTGAACCATATACGTATGGGATGGACCACAATAAACATGTCACAAGGGTTAATTATGCAAAAGATTTACCGGGTAGTGTTGTTTTCACATCTGGACCAAATTTGCCATGACACTAGAATTGTACAAGCTTTTATACTCATCATACAATATTCAAACCTATGTAATTCTCACCAAATTTTGTTGACCCAAAATATTTTCGAACTTAACATGTTTCAGGTTATAGCTTTGCTTAAAGATTGGAGTTAATGCTTGAAGATTTATATTTAGTGTTTCTCATTTGATGTACAAATTCCTTTTAGAACAATTGTATGTAATTTATTTAATGAATTATTGAAACTTATTATTTACCATGAGCTACTGAACAATCATCAATACGTGACATCCCGATGTTTCCGCCATCGGTTGGGGTGTTACAATTGTTATTATTTTTATTTTTTTCTATTACTATTATTATTATTATTATTATTATTATTATTATTATTATTATTTCTGTTATTATTATTATTATTATTTGTGAAAAAGATTGGATTTTTATGTTAAATTTTGGTTTTTGTTAGGAGATGATGCTGTGAAGATGATGATGATGTTAAACACCAGTGTAAAATATGAATGTGTAGATGTTTGATGTAAGAAAACACTGTTGTAAAACACCAGTTACACCAGTGTAAATATAAATGTATAGATGTTTAATGTACGAAAACACACCATCTTATATAGTTTGGTTTTTTACACTAGTGTATTTTTGTAGAAGTTTTGTGTATGGCACATTTACACTGGTGTAAATAATTACACCAGTGTAAATCATCCTCATCATATGTTTGTTTGGTTTTTTACACCAGTGTAATTTTTGTAAAAGTTTGTGTATGCCAGATTTACACTGGTGTAAATACCAGTGCAAATCA
Source organism: Ambrosia trifida (assembly GCA_028751855.1). NCBI lineage: Eukaryota > Viridiplantae > Streptophyta > Magnoliopsida > Asterales > Asteraceae > Ambrosia > Ambrosia trifida. The sequence goes on from CM054126.1 coordinate 91,688,963, forward strand.
TACAAAAATTATGAAAGTTTAAAAAAACTAAATTAATTAAAAAATAAAATAAATTTAAAAAAATGATTTTTTTAATAATAACATAAAAAATTAAATGAAAAAAGTAAAAAAATAAATATTTTTAAAAAGTTTTGTATACGACAGAATGGTACAATTTGTTTTTTTAAGGGTAATTTAATTAAAAAACTAAAATAAAGTTTAAAAAATGAATATTTTTAATAATGGAATAAAATATTAAATGATATAATATTAATTTTTTCTCTCCTATGGTTTTTTACATAAATATCCCTAAATGTACTTTAATATATTAAAAAAAATACTTATTAATCAAGTCAAGACAAAAGTCACATCTTTTGATCTCAACCATTGAATCAACAAGATCAATGGTCCACATGGGTTCTCTAGTTCTCACAACTCGGTACAGTTCTCATATTATCGTAACCCTATATATATATATGGTAGGGATCCTAAGAGAACCAACCCCTATTTAAGAACTGAGAGAACCATTCTGGGCCACACATTTCATATAAAAGCAAAAAAATAAAAAAAATAAAATTGCATTAATCACACATTTTTATGCAAGAAAAAAAATTTATTTTTTTTGAATTTTTTTTTCATTTATACATATGTGTATATTGCATTATACATATGTGTATAATGCAATTATACACATGTATATATTGAAAAAATACAAAAAAAAATAAAAAAAAATCCTTTTTATGCCTTAGAGAAATTTGTGGTCCAGAATGATTCTCACAGTTCTCAATTTGGAAAAAGGTTCTAATTTGAACCAAATCCTATATATATATCCTATATATATATATATATATATATATATATATATATATATATATATATATAGGGTATGGATATTTTGGAAATCCACTCTTATATTGAAAACTCTGGAAACTCTTACTTCTCGATCTTTTTTTATGAAAATTTTAAGGCAAATAATATACATGATTTTAAGCATTTTGAGCTCAAAATGTGTTACACGAAAAAACTTATTTAAAAAAAGAAAAAGAAAAAAAAACCCTCAGTGCTCTTTTGATTTTTTTGGCACAAAATGTTTAAAATCATGTATATTACATGCCCTAAAATTTTAATAAAAAAATAAGTTCGTTTCATAGGGTTTTGTGGTTTTCATAAAAAAATAAGTTTGTTTCATAAATAATATAAGTATAAATTGAAAACCCACTTAAGTTAAGAAAACTACGAAAACCCTTGTAACAGTGGAAACTTTGTTTATTTTTTTTTAAAATATCCTATCGGCGCTTTTTTTTGCCCAAAACGCTTTAATACATGTATGTTACCTTGTGTATTTTTTTCAAAAAAAAAAAAAAATTATATGGTTTTTACAAGAATTTTCTTAATTTTCTTAACTCAATAGAGTTTTCAATTTATCCTCCACTATATACATTTGTTTTCAAAAATTGTATATTTGTATTACCGAATTAAATTACAATATACATTTGTCTCGTAAACAACAAAGGGTTGATGGCCAACTTTAAAGTGCTGTTTGCGTCAAACACTATAGACATGTTAGTCATGTGACTCATCAAAACGAGGTTTAATAATATTCCGTACATATGAATGAATGGTAATAAGAAAGTCAAAAAGATACGTCCAATATCTAGGTTGTCTACCACCAACATCCCCCTTTGAACGTTGCCCTGATATTGTGATACACAAAACTCACATATTTAACTCCCAGTTTGTTATAAAAACCAATAGAACTTTCCCACATGTTGCTATAGAAATATGGTATGAGTTGGCGGTGACGGATCTAGAAAATAACACAAAGGGTAACATTTTATAAAAATTACTTTAAGGGATAACAAAAAATTTGTTTTAGGGGTAACATTTTATAAAAATACCTTATAAACAAATTTTTTCCCACTTCGTCAAGAAAATCGAGAGGTAACAGATGTCACTCTTGCTTCTATGCTGCATCCGACCCTGCGAGTTGGTTCACGTTGTTATCACGACATTGGTATAGTATTGACACAATGTATACTAACGAAAAGAGAACTTAAAAGTAGAGTCTTGATATACACAAAAAAATATTGATACATGCTTTACATTGATAAGAAAACCATAAAACGAATATCGAGTCTAATAATGCCGATGTTGGTACTAATGTTTGGCTGGAATCCGTCCGGTTCGTCACGACACAAGTACGTTATCGACACTCAGTAATAGCCTATGATACGAAAACCTTTCTCTGAATACAAATCCATTTTCCACATTGTTCAACCGGATCGGTTTGGCCTCGCTACACGGTGGAATTTCGGTTTAGAAGTGCCTTTGTCTAGCAATTTCATGAATGGGTTTACGAATATAAGGAATTTCGGGAAAGAAGAGTTAAACATGTGACGAAAATTCTACAAAAAATGTATTTGTAATGGTCTTTTGTGGTAAATTTTTACATTATGAAAATATAGTTGTTTGAATTTAATAGAAGTGCCTTTGTCTAGCAATTTCATGAATGGGTTTACGAATATAAGGAACTAGATTATATCTCGGAAGCAGTGGCGGATCCAGGAATTTTTTCCAATGGGTTCGCTGTTTTAGATGATCCACAGATCGGACATAAAAAAATTCGGGTCGGTTCGATGGTTTGGGTCGGTTTGACTGGTCGGGTCGGGTATTGACGTATGGTTCATCTCATAATAAAAATATGATATAATAATAAAAAACTACTTCATTAGAACTTAGAAAACACATAATATAATGGTATTTGCAAATTTTAAAAAAATACCTCTAGTTGTTCCCTACGATGGTCTTTGAAAATTGGTTTTCTTTCAAGATCTCATGGAAGATCATTCAAATCTATTTTCGAGGCTTTACTCGTTGAAGATAGTGATTCAAAGTTTGATGGTTCTCTTCGAAAAAAAAGTGTTATGTTTGGATAAACTTATTTGAGGCAAAAAGGACTTTTTGTTAAAAGGACTTATTAACTTATAACTTTTTAAAAAGGAGTTTTTAAAAAAGTGTTTGGATTAGCTTATGTGGTGGAGAAAAACAATAAGTTGATAAGTTAGTTTGTAAAAAAGTGTTTGGTTTAACTTATTTAGGTAAAATGACCAAAGGGTATAAGGAGGGAAGGAATGATATAATAAGGGTATGTAGGTAAATAACCATCAATAAGTTATAAGGAGGTTCAAAAAGTCATTCCTCCTTTACTTTTCCAAAACAACTTATCATAGGCTTACAAAAAGTTAAAACAAAACGTTCTTTTATTTTTGCCAAACACTTTTTGTAACTTATTAACTTTTTGAAAAAGTTATAAGTTATAAGGAGGTAGAAATAAGGAGAGCCAAACATGCTCAATTCTCTTCATACCTGTATATCATATTAAAGTTTCAACAAATTACCAATTATATAATTTAGTGGTGTCAAAACAGACAAAACCACAAACATTTACATAGTACAAGGACCAAACAGGCACACAACTAAAACATAAAACAGAACACAAGATTGCACTTGCAGACCAATCTCCAATAGTTCACATCATCACTTTTTCATCTGTTTCAATCCAACAAATTCTATCTTTCTCAAAAACCATCCCTTTTTATCTGCCTTGATTCTTGAAATTCATGATATTATTAATCACACCAATTTAGATAAATTGCATCCAATACGATATGTCTACCTTATATAGATTCAACAACGTTCGATATCTCATCAATACAACCAGATTCTATCCGCACATTAAAAAAATAAAACAAAACACATTACAGTGGGTTCATTTCAATTTTTCTTATGGGTTCATGACCCATTTTTTATATGTATTTCTACTAAAAATTGAAAACCGAATGGGTTCGCCTGAACCCGTTCCTCTCTTACTAAATCCGCCCCTGCTCGGAAGCTTTTTGGGATAGACAAATCTAATATGAAATAATAAAATGTATGTTATGATGTAATATAGAAATTAATGTACTAGAACATGAGAAAAGAACAATTTTAACCATGTGAATAAAAATTAAAATGTATATTAAAAAATAAATATACATTTGAATGAGGAGTACATGCATAACCAACTATTGCAGGGCGTGATTGTAGCAGTGGTCTTGAAGGTGTGACTCTTTTTTGAAGGAGTGGTTTTAACTAGGGCTGCAAATGAATTAAACTTTCAGCAGCGAACAGTTCATGAACCGTTTGGTGGGAAGTTTGTTTGTGTGCATTCGTTTAATAAATCAACGAACACAAAATTTCGTTCGTTTAGTTAAACGAACGAACATGAACAGAGGCTGCGTTTGTTCGTCTATGTTCATGAACATTCGGTAACGTGTTCATTTATGTTCATTTGTGTTGATAGTTTATTAAGGTTTTTAAGTTTTATAATATTTTATATTCTTATATATTTTTATTAATTTTATCCAAATAAATAATATATGTGAGGTAAATATATGACTATATGAGATTAATAAACTAATTTTTAGTATCCATGTTCATTATATTTCCACACTCCAGCGCTGATGACCTTCACCTTCGATGCCCTCTACCATCCACATTCGACACCCTCCCCCATCCACCTCCAATGCAAACTTAGTTTTTTGAGACACTACTTTATTATGTTTACCAATATTATGTTAGGGTTAGGATCAAATACACAGTGAAAGAAAAATAGGAAGTCGTAGGAAGGGTATCAAACGGACTCCGATTGAACTCATTCAAACGGCATTGGAACCGTCTCATCGAACCCTACGATGTTAGTTTTCAGGTCTTTAATTTATTGGGTTTTTAGCTTATAGTTTTTAGAATATACGTTATATAATTGTGTCTTTAATGTAGCATTGTGTCTTTTTCTTATTTTCATCATTGTACCATTTTTGCAATTCGTTGTGTCTTTTTTCTTCAGCATTGTGTTATATTTTTTTGGCATTGTGATATATTTTGTGGCTCATTATATCATATTTCGTGATCTATTATGTTTTTTGTATCCTTCTCACCCTTCTCATATTTGTTACACTGTATAGAATAACTTGACCCATGTTATGATAAGTACTAAGTATGTTTGGATAATTAGGTTACATTTTGGGTGGATATAACTAATGTCTTAATGTGTGTGAATTCGATCTTATTCGAAACTTAATATATGTCCGTTTGTGTTTGTTTCTGTTCATGAACACTTGTTTGTGTTCATTAATGTTCGTCTATGTTTGTGTGCGTTCATGAACAAATTTAACAAACGAACACAAACAGAAAATCTTGTTCGGTAAGTGTTCATGAACTGTTCGTGAACACAATGCCTTGTTTGGTTCATTTGTAGTCCTAGTTTTGACCTATCTGCTAATGATGAAAATAGAATTTCTATTTATTGGTTTTAACATGATTAGTAATTGCCTAGACATGATTAACGAACTACCTGAACACATTGTGTTTTTTTTCTATACGAACAAAAATCCACTAAAAAGTTTTTTTTTTCTTTTTTTTGTATAGCACTATGCTCATTAATTTTGTATAATTTTGTTTTAAAAGTTATTATATTAACGTTTAAGAGTTGTGGGGAACCAAATTCGCCATGAACCAAATTCGGGTTCTATGCGGACCCGGGTTTTTTCGAACTACATTCATGTCCGCAGATGCGGGCGTCGCGTTGATTCAAGATTTTTTTCCGAACCAGAACCCATTTTTGCACACCCCCTGCGCGTGCAGGTAGGTAAGTTCATCGAAACAAACGTAAACTTACCTCCTACCATACGATATGCGGCAGGCAGAGCGGGTGGGTTAGTTTCGATGTGGGACCCAGACCTATTTCAGAAAGTTGATGTTGTCAAACGCCAGTCCTTCCTGATAATCTCCGGTTATGCCAAAGGGTGTTCGGAGAGATTAAACATTGTCAACATTCACGCCCCGAATGATCCTTCGTCTCAAATTGAGCTGTGGGAGACTCTCTTGGTGTTTAAGTCCCAGCTACAAGGGTGGTTGATTGCCCTCGGCGAGTACAATGAAGTCAGGAACAGGGAAGAAAGGGTTAACTCCCACTTCGACCATAATGAGGCGGGCGCTTTCAATGAAGCTATTTCCAGATTGGGCTGTCTAGAATATCGTATGGTAGGAGTTAATTTTACGTTTATTTCTGATAACGTGGAAGTAAAAATGAGCAAACTGGATCGTGTGTTGGTGTGCGACTCTTTTTTGAGCCAATGGCCCTTAGCTAAACTTCTGGTGCTATCTAAGAACCTGTCCGACCACTGCCCCCTAGTATTGGAATGTGATAATAAGGACTTCGGCCCCATCCCTTTTAAATTCTACAATAGATGGACGGAGGATAAGGAGGTGGAGTCTATTGTCTTAGCCGCTATGGTGGGGTTCAACCATCAATTATGTGGTGACCTTGCCCTGGCTGAGGTGTTAACTATAGTAAAAGATAAGTTAAGAAAATGGAGGGTTGGGAAACGTTTGACTGAGGAGAAGGATTTGATGGATGTTAGTAAGGCTATAGGGGAGATTGAAAATAAGGCAGCTGGTATACCTCTCTCTGCTGATGAAAAACAATAGAGAGTTTCTTTGAAGAAAAAACCGATTCAGCTTGAAAACGCGAAAGCAAAGGACCTGCAACAGAAAGCTCGTGTTCAGTGGCTTAAATTCGGAGATGAAAACTCCAGCTTTTTCCACGGCTTCATAAATGTCAGGAAATCTAAAAATAGGATTCATGGGGTTAATGTTGGAGGGACGTGGAATACTGACCCGGAGGTGATCAAGGATGAATTTCAGAAATGGTTTAAAAGCCAATTTGCCGAGCCGATGAGGCGACGTCCATCTTTCAGCAACTTTGGCCTTCCAAGCTTATCTGTCCAGCAGGCTTCGGGGCTAATTTCTCAGTTTTTGGAGGAGGAAATTTGGCGAGCGATAAAAGAATGTGATGGTGGGAAATCTCTGAGGCCCGACGGCTTTACTATGAAATTTTATAAAATATATTGGGCTGTCCTAAAGGGTGTTGTATGTAAAATGGCGGAGGATTTCCAGGCTACTGGAAGGATGAGTAGAGGCTGCAATGCTTCTTTTCTGGCCCTTGTCCCCAAATTGACTAATCCGGTGGGGTTCATGGATTACAGACCTATTTCGCTTGTGGGATCTATGTACAAGATAATTTCCAAAGTTTTGGCTAGCCGACTTAAAGGGGTTCTTGACGGTCTTATTGGGCCTACTCAATCCGCTTTCGTGGGAGGTCGTAATATTTTGGATAGCCCATTAATAATCAGCGAAATCGTATCATAGGCCCAAAAAAGTAAAACCAAGATGATGGTGTTCAAAGTGGATTTCCAGCACGCGTATGACTCCCTAAACTAGAAATTTCTTTTCAAAGTGATGGAGTTTATGAACTTCCCGGGGTTGTGGATTGAATGGATTAAGGGTTGCTTGACGTCCGGGAGAGGGTCCATTCTGGTCAATGGCTCGCCTACGGGCGAATATCAATATAAGCGAGGGCTAAGGCAAGGAGATCCCCTCTCCCCGTTCCTCTTTGTCCTAACTATGGAAGTTATTACTATGTTTATGCGGAGAGCTAACGACTTGGATTTGTTTAGAGGGATTCAACTCCCAAATAACGGTCCATACATTACGCATTTGAGTTACGCGGACGATGTCATTTTTGTCGGAGAATGGTCTAAAAGTAACGTGGTAAGCCTCAAGAGATTTCTTAAATGCCTTTTCCTTGTGTCCGGTCTAAAGACAAATCACAAGAAAAGCAAACTTTATGGGGTTGGGGTCTCTTCTCAAGACATATGCAGCTTTGCGAGCATTATTGGGTGTGAGCCCGGGTCCTTTCCGTTTAGTTATTTGGGTGTTCCTATTGGTGGGAATATGAAAAAGGCGAAGATGTGGCAGCCGGTGGTGGACAAGTTCCATAAGAAACTCTCTACGTGGAAGGTAAAGCACCTTTCGTTCGCCGGTAGAATTACGCTCGCCAAAGCTGTTTTGGGCAGCCTCCCCTCATACTATCTCTCCTTGTTCCATGCGCCTGAAACTTTGGTAAAAAAGTTGGAAAGCATTAGGCGCGACTTTGTGTGGGGAAAATTGGGCAGTCGAAGTAAAATACGTTGGGTCAAATGGGCGAGAATGTTGAAGCCGAAGGTTAGAGGTGGTGTTGGGATTGAGGGTATGAAGGAATTCAATTGGGCGATGCTCGGTAAATGGTGGTGGAGGCTTAAGGAGGAACCGAAGCATCTTTGGGCTGATGTGATTCAAGCGATTCATAGCTCCAATTATGGGACATGTCTCATTCCTGTTAAGAACTCCATTGCAGGTGTCTGGAAAGCGGTTGTAAATTTGGGGACTCTGTTGGCCAAATATGGGATTAAGACTGATGACAAGCTCAAAGTTAAAGTGGGTGATGGGTCCAAGACTAGATTTTGGAAAGATGCATGGCTCAATGACGAACCGCTGATGAAGACGTTTCCGGATGTTTTCAGATTGGCAAAGAACAAAAACGGCCTGATTAGTTCCTTTTGGGCCAGTAATAACATATGGGATTTGGATTGGTTGAACGGGCCTAGCACTATGAGTGAATGGAGTCAAATGGGGAGATTCTTAGATCGTCTAAACTATTGTTGCCTCAATGGTGGGAGGGACTTGTGGGTATGGGAGAATAAAGATGGAGATCCCTTCTCTGTGAAGGACCTTCGTCTACAGCTGGCTGCGAATCTGTATGGAGACCAAGAGGAGCCGATTATCAAGTGGAACAAGTGGGCGCCTTTGAAATCCAACTTCCTCCTCTGGAGGGTTTTGGGTAATAAGCTTGCGGTTAAGTCAGAAATTATCAAGAGAGGGGTTATCATACCGAACAACTTGTGCGACAGGTGCGGGCTTGAAGTCGAAGATGAGGACCATGTTTTTGTGGGCTGCTTCTGGTCTAGAGCAATCTGGTGGAATGTGTTAAGATGGACTCGGATCCCTTGGCCGGATGATTGTCATTCTTTGGCGAAAATGGTGGAGTACATAACCAAGTGCGTTGGGGCTCGAAGATGGAAACTGATAGTCTACACCATTGTTCAAGCGACTGTCTCGAGGATTTGGAGTGCAAGGAACACCAAGGTATTTGAAGGCGTTTTTATTCCGATTCGTAAAACGGTTGATCTAATTAAGGAAGAGGTGTTTCTTTGGATCAGTCATCGGTCAAATGTCCCTAGTGTTTCTTGGGATAGGCGGTTATAGACTTTGATGTTGTGAGTCTTTTGTAATCGTTTTGTGGTGATTGGTGTTGTTTCCTAGCTGCTTGCTTGCTCTTTTTATATATATAAAAAAAAGTTGTTGCCGTTAAAAAAAAAATACAAGACGTAATTACAAGATAGGAAACTTTTGTGCACGTGTATCTCATTTCATTTCTAACTAATTTTCTAAATTTGACCAGTTATCAAATAAATTGCAATCTGAATTAACCTCATTTCATACAACTGGGTTATAACTGCTACTTCTGTTAGAGCCGGTTCAGATTGCTTAGATAGAAAAAGAATGTCCACAATTTTAGAATTTTTGTATTTCAGCAATGCACTAGGACTAACAAAAGAACTTTTTTTTTACCGACCAAACCCACCGAACGACCCCAGTGGCAAAGACAGGGGTATAGCCTGACCCACCCGAGACCCGAGTTTAATCTCAATTTAAATAAACGACTTACACTTTATAAGTTTGTTTAACTACTACTATTATTATTATGTGTGAAAATAATTGATAGTTGGGTAAAGAATCAGTGGAGTGTTGCCTCTAAAAAAATGTTTCAGTGAAGAAAATCAGTGAAGTGATGCGGCAGTGCAGGATTGGTAGAAATCAGTGAAGTGAAAAACAGATCAGTTAAGGGCCCCTTCCCCTTAAGATATTGACCTCCATGAAAATTGAAAATCGACCCCTACGGGTGTGTTTATAATTTGCAATTAAATGAAATTCATTGGAATTGAAATATGATTTACGATTCTTGATGGGTTTGTTTGTCAGAATTTGTTGGAATTGAAATTTTAATGTTTTTGGTTATGAATTTGAATTGGAATTGGAATCGATTTTGAATTTTGAAAATCGACCCCTACGGGTGTGTTTATAATTTGCAATTAAATGAAATTCATTGGAATTGAAATATGATTTACAATTCTTGATGGGTTTGTTTGTCAGAATTTGTTGGAATTGAAATTTTAATGTTTTTGGTTATGAATTTGAATTTGAATTTGAACTGGAATTGGAATTGGAATCAATTCTTTCAAATTTTAATGTTGTGGCGGGTCGTAACTTTACCGATGCGGCATGGTGGATTGGGCCTTCTCTCGGCCCGGGATGTAGCCACTTATGCTTTTGTTGCATCCAGATCTCAATCCTGGGGGTTGCAAGACCATATTTTACGTAACAGCGGTGCTGATAACACGGATCCGCATTATGTTTACGCTTTGGAACGCCTGCATGAATATCACCCTGACTTTGATCTTGGCGATTTCTCCAATAAAGACACCTCCCCCAAAAAGCCACAGAAAACCTTGGCGAATGCTCTTTATTTTCGAATCGTACAAAGTCTGGGAGGAGATTTTTGCTTGACCCATGCCAGAAAGCCGTCAAGGAATGCTTACAGAGGCCCCACGCCCATGATTTCCTAACTGTTATCCCTATCGAAGGGGTGGGGCAACGAATGTCAGCGGTGGAATATAGAGCAATCCTTAAATATCGGTTGATGATTCCCATTTTCCCGGATGACGAAACATGTCCGGTTTGCCGGAAAGCATGTTTGGATAAAGATGGGGAGCATGCCCTCCATTGTAGAGAGTTACCGGGGTTTAAGTACAGGCACGATTTCGTTCGGGACGTTGTAATGGATATTCTTAGACGAGCAGGGATCTCAGCAAAGAAAGAGGCCCCGGTTAACTTTCTTACAGACCCGGCAGAAGGGAGGTCCACTTTACGTCTGGCTGACCTGCTAGTGTTTGGTTGGGAAGGTGGGAAGCACGCATGTGTGGACCTTACGGGGGTGTCACCCTTAGCGGGATTCAGGGAGAGTGGGTTTGTGGTCGGGCAAACGGTACTAAAAGCAGAGTCCAACAAGGTGGGAAAGCATGCTAAAGCCTACGAGGATAACCAACATGCTTTTGTCCCTTTTGCTTTTGACACTTTTGGCTCATTGGCACCGGAAGAGATCAGGTTCCTGACGAGTGTCCAGCGGGTGGTCCACAACAACTTCTCGACTCCCCAGGGGCGAGGATTTGTTTTCTCTAGATTAGGGTTCTCTATCCAGAAGGGGGTGACGACGCAGCTTGTTGCCCGCTTACCTGTTATTCCTATGTAACTTGCCCAATTTATTGAAATGAAATTCATCGTTCTGTCAAAAAAAAAAATACTTTAAAAATAGCAAATGTTAACGAAAAGTTACGAAATTTCCAATAAATTAATTCGTTATATTATAGTATCTATTAATTGTACGACACTTCTACAGTGTCGTACAACCAACATAACTTAGAGTACAAAATGTGATGCACGACCGCCCAAAATAATGCTTCTAAAACCGCCTAGAAATAAGCTTCCAAACGCCCAAAAAAACTTTTGTCGGCCAAAAAAATTCTTCTAAAACCGCCTAGAAATAGGCTATAAACCGCCCAAAAATTTTTGTTTAACACTTGATTCACTACCTTAAAGATTTGCAGATATTTATTTATTTTCTTTGTGTTTGGATTTCATTCCATAATATGGTAGTTTATAATTGGCCCACGTAATTGAAGGTTATTGTTAACGTAACTGAAGATTAGTAGCCCACGTAATTAACGAAAATTGCTAGATAACGGTACGACACTATTACCAATTAGTTGAAATAACTAGCAAAGTCATTTATTTTAGAATAATCTGAACAAATAATAGTTACCTAGTATTATCGCTAATAATGGTATTTTTAATGCCACAAAACCTATAACGACACGAGCGTCCCCGCATGCAGCGAAACGCAACATATTTGTGGCCTCCAAAAAAAGGCAACAAGAGGCAAGCCAAGTGTTGTAATCTTAAGGTTGGTCTGAAACTTAATGGGCCGCGACTATTTTTGTGAAGCCCATGCGATAATAACAGTCACCTTAATGTAATCTCTACTGTCCAACAAACCCGCAACAAAACAGAAGCTCCCGCAGCGAAGCGCGGGTAACTAAAACACTAGTTATATATTTATATTTAACTTTCATTGAGAAAAGTTTTCTGTTTGAGACCCCGGAAGAAGCCAAAACACTGTGGATATTTATAGATCATTTTAGTTTTGCGCTCGTATTTTATAAGAAGGGTTCAGGGGGTTCCAAACGGAAGCACTTTTTGAATTTTACTATGCCATTGGAATCGAATTTTTATGAATTTAATGATGAAAATAACATCTACTTCATTTGACTAAGTTACACTTTCTAGAAGTTATATGCAAATCTCTATTTGATCAGGAAGTTCACTTACGTGTTTCTTGTTGATTGTTTTTAGGGTTTTTAAGCATAATTAAATATAAGACCATAATAAAATACCATGAATATCACATATTGCATATGTGGCCTCATATTTAGGGTTTCATTAGTCAAGAAAATCCAAAGCATCGGTGGAGACACTTTTACTAAGGATTAACTTGTAGGATTCACATATTGCAGCAAATAACGCAAACGAGATCTGATTGCTAGATGATATTAGATTTATGTTAGAATGATAATAAATGTTATAAAATACATAAAATTTAGTGTTAGAGGTTTGAATTAATGAAAAGAAAGTAAATCAAAATAAATGAAACTTCAGATAATCGAAAGGGAATTAAGGTTTACTTGAAACAAAGATTCAAAGGAAAGAGAGGGGATGGGATGGAATTAGAACCGGGAAATATGGGTGTTTTATGATGTTTGTTAAAATATGAGTCGTAGATAAGGGTTCCATATATAGGGGTGTTGTGACATCCGTTAACCTTATCCTTTAGCAAGTTGTTAATTATAGTCCTTCGTGTATTCAAATGTTTCTATTCTAATCCCTGTAAGTTTTGGCGTTTTCAAATTTAATAAATGATCGAACTCAATGTTTATAATTGCATTTATGGATCGTATCTACGTTTAAATCAAATGCGTATATTGAAACGTTGTTCGGAATGAATTTTATAAAAAAATTTGATTTTAAAGTTCGTTGGATTTTTGGTAAAAGTTAAACGTTTTAAGTCTATCTAAAAATTTTGGAAATATCAAAATTTTATGATAAATGTTTATAAAATAACATAAATTTATTTTGTGGTTTGATAAAAGTTAAAAAAGTTTAAGTTTTATGAACTTTAAAAAACATTTTAAGTTTATAGTTACTTAAGTTGGTTAGTTTTTATAAAGGAAAAACTAACTGGAAAACCTTGAAAACTAACCTAAGTTAAATCAAAGGGGTAATTTCTGCCAACTTCTAAAAATTTCAAATCCTTTTCCCCCTACCTCCTGTACCGTTCGTTTCCGGCCAGAAGTCGCCGCCGGCGACGATTCCGGCAAGCGAATTTAAGGCACCTATGATTCGTTTTAATGCTGGGCTTTCATTTCTCCATCATTTCTTATCAGTTACGATCTTTATTAGGTGATTTTAACGCGTTTTTTACTGGTTATTAAGTAGGTTTTATGATGAAACAGTCGACTATTTAAAATCAAGCATTGACCGACTTTAAAGAGTTTATCTTATAAATTGAACTCGTAAATCACTTTCTGCGCACTTACACGATTCAAACGACCCATAAAAAAAGCTAATATCGTCCTGAAGCTTCTTGATTTTCGATTTAAACTCTCGACCCCTTCGTCTTTATTTTCGGTTCTAAATCATCATTGTAAGTCTTGATTCATTATGTCGTTTTGTTTCTTATCAATTTCCGATCAAAAGTCCCTTAATACAGATCTGTAATCGTATCTTGTTCGGGTTATTGATTTGGGGTTAGGGTTAGGGTTTGGTCATGATATGGGGAAGAAGAAGATGAACTTGATTGATAATTTAAATAAAATTTGGTTTCAACTAAATCAATAAATGCTCGGTTGGTGTAGTGGTTTGTGTGTCACTTTGTTACAGCAAGGACTTGGGTTCGACCCCTGTTAGCAGCGGTCTGATCCCTTATCTTTTTATTCTTCTTGTTTTTTTGGTTTATATATATATATATATATATATATATATATATATATGCATTAATCTTATAATATACATAGAAAAATCAATTTTGCTCCAAATATTATGAAAATTTAGGTGTAACATCTTGACACCCTAAAGAAAATTATCACATTTTTATTTCTTTAAAAATAGATTATCTTCGTATTTGTCTTGATTTAAATTGTTTTAATCATAATAAATTGATTAAAAATTTGTTTTTAATGATTTTGATCTCAAAATTTCTTGAAAATTATTTCTATGTATAATAAACTGAAATAAAAATTATTTTCTCAGAAAATAGTTATTTTTGCTGTTTTTACCATTTTTTTTTTACAAACAAAAATATATCTTATAGTGATTTTCATTACCGGACACAGAAAATTACATCAAGATAACGGGCAAGCGGGCAACAAGCTGCGCCGCCACATTAAAATACTATTTAAATTTATTAAATCTATTTTAAATGCAAATAAATTGAGAAAAATTATGGAAAATTTATTTTCACTATTTTACATCAGAAAATAATCATTTTTCATAAAAATAATATTTTGGACTATATCTTGTATTTTTAGTTTATTTATATTTAATTAGTCATAATAAATTATTTAATTAAATATAAATTATTGATGAGCCGGTCGTCACGGTTCATACAAACCTAATTAACCTAAGTAGATAGGATAAGTAGGGTATCAATCCAAGGAGCGTGTGGTTAGTGGATATTGTTTAGTTGATTAAACGGTGTTACTTATGAAGGTGCTAATTAACTGTGAAAAGTGCAAGTTGTCATTTAAGAATTGATTTGAAAGGATTGTGGTTGTTAGTGCTTGTGTAGTGGAAACATTATACGGCGTTTTAGCACTCAAAACGCCACAAAACACCCCCCCCCCCCCCCCCCCCCCCCCGTTATAAGGCGTTATAGGTTGATTTCGTTTTGGAGAGAACGAGCGTTGTGGGTTTGATTTTGATGAATATTACCGTTACAACAACGGTCTAAAACTTAAAAAAAAAATCAACTTATATATAAACATACCTTCACACATACAATTCACACACATACAATACAAATATACACTACACACATACAACCTTCAACTCTCAAACAAATTCCACACACAAACAAATCACCAAAATGTCGTCCCCTCCTCACTCCGATGACTCGTTTGTCGATCTATATAATCGGTTTTTTAAAGATGACGGCGCGGAAGAGGACGAGGCCGTTACGAGTGCGGTTCAACTAGCGTCTAGCGCGGTGCAACTTGTAAGTACTTCCGCCCCACGGCCGATATTGTCTAGGCAATATATAGAGCGAGACCGTGTAGCCGCCAATGAGCGTTTGATGAATGACTATTTCAATGCCAATCCGGTTTACGGCCCTGATTTGTTTAGACGAAGATTTCGGATGCGTAAAAACTTATTTTTGCGCATCACCGGAGATTTAGAGTCCGCCTATGACTACTTTAAGCAAAAACCCGACGCTAGAGGGTGTTTAGGATTCACCCCAATTCAAAAGGTCACTTCTGCCTTACGTGTACTCGCATACGGGAACACATACGATATCAATGACGAGTATTTGAAGATGGCGGAGAAAACCACACGCGATACCTTGGAGTATTTCTGCAACGATATTTACAAATATACATATATTTTTTTTATACATTAGTAGTTACATTTTATATATATATATATATATATATATATATATATATATATATATATATATTTGATTTTTTAGGTATATGCCAATTATACGAGAAACGATACTTGAGAAACCCGACATGGAGCGACCTTCAACAACTTTACGAAGCGCATTTAGAAAGACATGGATTACCCGGTATGATTGGTAGTATAGATTGTCGTCAATGGCGATGGTATGCTTGTCCAACCGCATGGCGAGGTCAACATACACGCGGTGACCAAAAGGGACCAACGTTGGTTTTACAAGCAGTTGCCTCACAAGACCTGTGGGTTTGGTCGGCCTTCTTTGGTCTCGTCGGGTGTATGAACGACATAAATACTTTCCAGCATTCGCCATTGCTAGAGTCTTACATTGGCGGAACAATACAGAAAGCTGGGTTTTATGCAAATAATAATTACTACGAGCATGGATACTACTTGGCGGATGGTATATATCCGGAGTATTCAATGCTCGTCAAAACGTTTAGTCAGACACAAGATGAAAAAAGGCAATATTTTAAAACAGTTCATGAGTCTGCAAGAAAGGACGTCGAGAGGTGTTTTGGCGTTCTTCAATCACGATGGCATTTTGTTAGAAATCCTTGTCGTATGTGGGAAAAAGAAAGGATTAGGATGGTCATGTATGCTTGTATCATAATGCATAATATGATACTTGAAGATGAAGGAAAGGCAATATGCCCAAACTATGTAGCAGAAGAAGATGTTCAAGGGATGCAAGCGACACAGGAGGAGAGATTCCAAAACAGTTCCATATTGCGTTCCAAGGATATATATAACGCGTTGAAGGCGGATTTGGTTGAGGAAGCATGGGCGATTCGCCCGATTCATCACAACCAAGAAGAAGAAGAAGAAGAAGAAGGAGAAGGAGAAGGAGAAGGAGAAGGAGAAGGAGAAGAAGAAGAAGAAGAAGAAAATGAAGATGAAGATGAAGACGACGACGAAGACTAGGTTTGTAAAGAAGAAGAAGAAGGAGAAGGAGAAGGTTTGTAAAGAATAAGAAGAAGAAGAAGGAGAAGGAGAAGGAGAAGGAGAAGGAGAAGGAGAAGAAGACGACGACGACGAAGACTAGGTTTGTAATATATTTTTTTTAACTATTTGTAATTTTTTTTTAAGTATTTGTAACTTTTTTTAAGTATTTGTATTTTTTTAGTATTTGTAATATTTATATATTTAATGGAATATTTAAACTATTAAATATTATTATTTAAATAAGAAAAAGAATAATTAATCAATGATTACCCAATCATTTATAACCCCCCTTCCCACTACACCCTCTTTTTCCATAACCCCCCTTCTATTACTTTTTAATATTTTAATACCCATAACCCCCTATAACCCCCCACCACTACACATGCACTTATAATAAAACTTGAATTGAAATTATAAAAGTGAAGAGTAATGTGGATTGTAAACAATTTTAATTAAGAGGATCATACCTAGGTTTCAACAACTAAAGTCTAAGGTTTTCACAAATGGGTCAAACAAATGTAGTGCAATTGGTGTTAACGGGGTGATTGTTCAATAGGCTTAGGTGTCAAGTTTCATCAACATCAGAGATGGACTAAACTACACTTCATTACCTAGAACATACAACCCTATGTCTGTATTAGAGCAAGAAAACATGTTCATGACATTAGAAATTGGCACAAGATCAATTAACTAAAATGAATTCAACATCAGATTAATCGCAATCTAATACAATTAATTCAAACACACAATCACGCAATTAAAAGTTTAAAGAAATACCCAAATGTTAAACCCTAGAACTTCAATGTTTACTTCCTAGGCATGATACAAAGAAATTAGCCAAGCATGGCCATGGTGTTCTTCATGAATCTCTTGTCTCCAATCTTGAGTATTTTTCTTCTTGAGAGGTAATGGATGGATGGATGTTGGATGGTGAAGATGATAAAAAATGAATCATGAACCAAATCTCAAATCCCCCAAATTCTCTGGTCAAACTCCCCATAAAAACAATTAAAAACTGCATTAAATCTTCTGTTGACCAAGTCTTGTCAGATGGCACCGTCAGAGACGGCGAGACTGTCGTCAGATACGGCGATGGCGTCAGAGACAATATGTTTGTCGTCAGAGACGGCCAGATCCTTTATTGTACTTTTCATGGCCTTCTTTCTCCCAATGCTTCACAACTCCAATCTTTTGCTCTAGCATTGTGTAAACTTCACTCAATAAGCGCTTTTAACCTGAAACATCAAATCAAATCAAAGTGCTATATTCCGTTTCAAATAATCATGTAAAAGCACCATTTTAGATTCGATAGAGGCGGGGTTTTCAACCACGCATCACATCCCCACACTTATCTTTTGCTTGTCCTCAAGCAAATTCAATTCACATTTTCACATTCATCAAACATGAGGTAGCTTACCATCCTTAAACATTGCAAGTTAAGGTCCTAAGTCATACCCAACTCATTCTATCCACACGCTTTAGAATGTCATGATATACTTAGGATTTTTATGCTCAAAACAAGTGTTCCCCCAAAATTAGATCTCCTTCAAAAGTCAATGTTCCAGCACACATATCCCTCACAATTTTCTCTCAACTCGATTCAAATTGACTAGTATTAGTGTGCTAGTATATATGTATGTGAACACTCTTAGCCAAATGTGATCCATGTTAGTATAAGTTTGCATCTCAATCATCCTCCACCAAATTGCACAAAGTCATTACACAAGTCAAAAGGTCTTTTCAAAGGGTTGTAACGGGGCTTGGTGAAAGGGTATGGAATGGGAAATTTGAAAGTGACTAAGGTAACGAAAGTTCGATTTTTTATTACTTTACTCTCAACCTATGTACAATCTAAATAATCTAATAACTACAAGACGATATTCTGCCTTTTATTTTCTCAAAGACAATACATGCTTTCATGTTTCTCTTCTTTTTCATAACTTTTTTCAGTTTTTTTTTTTTTTTTTTTTTTTTTTTTTTTTTTTTGCACATAAGATTTTTGCAATAAGAAACAAACTAGCTCAACTATAAGGCAATGATGCACCTTTTTATTCAACGACTAACTTGAGCATTTTTTTAACGGCAACATTGCTAACTATTTACAATACAAGAACCTCCTAAAATCGAACTTTCATTACTCGGGTTTTAAAAACAAAAAGGTTGAATGGGTCAAATGGGTTAATTCGGGTGTTTCAAATGAAAGGTTTAGGCTCAAGATTGTTTAACTAAGGGAGGTTGTTTTTGGGTCAAGGGTATAAAAGTGGTGTAAATATAAAAAGGTCAAACCTAAAGCCTTAATCATTCTTTTGCGTAAAATTGGCCCATGGTCTCAAGCGTATCAAAAGATGCAAATTCTACCACATATGATCACATAGGCGCACTCAAATCCAAATGAACATAACATGCAAAGAAATGTAATAGTATGTGAAATGTAGCATGTTATGGTGGCTCAATTACTCACAATTAGAATTAGGTAGGGTATGTGACATATGTGTGGATCATCAACTTCATCAAGAGACCTACTTCCAAGTAAACACTCATACTTCTTTTTATAAAATTATAATCAAACATCTATCACGTGGGCTTTCTTGAGTTTAACCATGACAAATGACCAAAATGGTTCACACATCCCCTGTAAGTTCCTATTAATTGCGTTCTTTAAAATGCAATTTTAAGGACATTTTTGAAAAATTTTGAAAAATTTTAACCATTTTCTCCCCCATCCCCACACTTTGAGGCGAACATTGTCCTCAATGTGTAGAATTTAAATGAAGGATTTCAGTTTTCAAAATTTTCCCTCCCCACACTTAAGATCAACATTGTCCTCAATGTGAAGAAGGATTCGTTATGTTTTATGGGAATGTGATGACACCACAACCATAGATGTTCCCCCAATGTAATCGAAATAGCAAACAAGTTCACTAATTTCATATTACAAAACAAAGGAATCTGATGCACCTGGTCATTCTTGTTCTTTGAATATTCAATCTTCTTAATAATGCATCTTTCCTTTTCATCTTCCTCGGCTTACGCTTCCGTTGTTAAACGCCTCTTTCTTGCGTTTGATGAGATTTCTACCAAGTTGGCCTTAGATTTCTTCCTTCGATATATCATGGAGGTTGAGAACACAACTAAATAATTGAACAATTGATAATAATCGACCATGAACAGAAAAACCCCAAAATTTCAAAAAACTTTCGTGACCAAGAGGTTCAAAATTCTTGAAATTCGTACAAAATCTTGTAAAAATGACCAAAGATTTGGATTACTCTCGAAAAATTACACAAGATAGACCCCAAAATCCCTTGATTTGGTTAAGTTTTGAGTGAGTTATGGTGATGGGAAGATTAGGGTTCTTGAAGTTTTGTGTGGAGAAGATGAAGAAGAAAAGAAAATGGTAGATGATAGGTTAATTGAAAAGGGTTAAAGGTTTAATGACTTGGTGTTGTGTTTGGATTTGGGTATAAAGTTTGGGTTTAGGGGTGTTTGGGATCGGATTTTAATAGAATTAACGGGTGTTTGGTTATGGAGTTCAAGGAATAAGGCATGAGGCCGTCCAAGGAGCCGTCTGCCGCGAATTTCGGCGTCCAGAAGCAGTTCGCCGTCTCTGACGGCTGGGTCGCCGTCTCTGACGGCGGCTGATTAGAAAAGGGATTTTTGGCAGCCGTCTGGAGGCCGTCTGCCGCCAGTTTGGCCGTCTGGAGTTCGTCTAGCCGTCTCTGACGGCTGGTCTGCCGTCTCTGACGACGGGTCTTCTTTTTTTTTTTTAAGCATTGGCCGTTTGGGGAGCCGTCTGCCGCCAGTTTGGGCGTCTGCATTTTTGGCCCAGCCGTCTCCGACGGCTACCCTACCGTTTCTGACGGCGAGTCTGTTTCAATTTTTTTTTTTTTTTTTTTGGGTTGCTTCACAAAAGCGCTAAGTTTTAGGGTCTTCAGCCAGACCAAATACACTACCCTCATGGTGGTCGAGTTGGATGCCTTCCTCCCTCCGCCTCTAAAGATGCAACCCTCCTACGTTCCGCTAGGTCCTTTAAGGTGTTCCTAACTGGGTCAACCATCTTTTCTGTTCTTGTTTCATTATCCAAATCAGGCGGTTTTTTCAATTTCGTTTTTCTTCCTTTTACCGTGCTATTCTTGATTGCTCCAAACCTGTTAACCACACAAAAATCCTCTTTTGGGTGATCCTCTTTTACAAGAGGGCCACCACTATCAAAAATGTCATTTTTGGGACATTTCTCATCAACACCCGAGTTAGACAAATTTGGATATACATTTAAACATAACTCACGGTCACCAAACTTCATGCGTACCGTTCCATTAGCACAATTTATAATAGCATGTGCAGTTGCTAGGAACGGCCTACCCAGTATAACGGTGGGTTGTGTGTTTTTAGCACTACTTACATAGTCTACCACCAAAAAATCAACTGGGTAGTAGAAATCCTCTACCTTCACCAACACATCATTCACCATCCCCCTTGGATGCATGGGAGTCTGATCAGCTAACACCACCGTGGTGTTAATTTCATGTAGTGGACCAAAGTCGTATTGGTCAAACAGACTCCCAGGCAATATACTCACACATGCTCCAAGATCTAGGAGCGCCCTTTCTATTTTAAATTCTCCAACCTGAATTAGAATCAATGGGGCTCCTGGATCTTGAAGTTTAGGGGGAAGAGCATCTGACAAAACAGCACGAACATGTGCCCCTAAGTGTTCGGGAAACTTGTTGTGCTTGTTTTGGTTGCTAAACTCTTTCACACATTCGACATGAGCAGAAACTTTTTCAATTGCATCAATAAGTGGTAAATTTATTTTGACCTGTTTAAAATTTTCCCACCTCTCGTCCTTTGGTGGGCTCCACTTATAAATATTTGACACACATGTGGGACTACTAAAGTTGCAGGGTATGGGATGGTATTAGTCTCCATCCCCACACTTGTCTTAGTAGCCATCTCATTTAAGCAATTTTCGCAAAAAGATTTTTTATAATTTTTAACTTCAAAATTATTTTGCGAAATATTTTCCTCTTCCTGCTCATCATCACTACTAACCTCCTCCACCACACCATCAACAAATTGTTGTGGTGGAGTTGTTTCATTACCCAAAACCTTATCATTCAAAATAAAACTTACCGCGTTTATGTGCACGCTTTGAGTGTTCTTTGAGGTCGATGCTTGATGTTGTGGGTTTATAGTAGTATCACTTGGAAGCTTCCCATGGCTTCCTTTCAATTGAGCCACATCTTCAGCAAGTTGACCCACTTGTCTCACTAGTGCTTCATGAGACTTATCACTCACCTCATTTGCCTTGCTGTTCTCTTTCATCATGTTCATTAAGGCATCCATCTTTGAACTCAAAGACTCATCACCACCTTGACTTCCCGAAGAATTTCCTTGATTGCTTGAAGAGCCGCCTTGGTTTTAACCCCGTTGGTAATTATTATCACGGTTGTTGTACCCTTGGTTACCACCTTGATTGTAGTTGTTTCTTTGGTAACCACCTTGATTACCACCTTGGCGACCTTGATATTGCCCACCACCGCCTTGATTACCCGATTGAAAATTCGGGTTCATTTGATTAGAAGCATTACCATACCTAAAGTTAGGATGGTTTCTCAAGCCCGCATAATAAGTGTTGGAGTTCACGTCATACTTCCTTTCCCCTTCAATCCACATTTTCACATTCATCAAACATGAGGTAGCTTACCATCCTTAAACATTGCAAGTTAAGGTCCTAAGTCATACCCAACTCATTCTATCCACACGCTTTAGAATGTCATGATATACTTAGGATTTTTATGCTCAAAACAAGTGTTCCCCCAAAATTAGATCTCCTTCAATAGTCAATGTTCCAGCACACACATCCCTCACAATTTTCTCTCAACTCGGTTCAAATTGACTAGTATTAGTGTGCTAGTATATATGTATGTGAACACTCTTAGCCAAATGTGACCCATGTTAGCATAAGTTTGCATCTCAATCACCCTCCACCAAATTGCAGAAAGTCATTACACAAGTCAAAAGGTCTTTTCAAAGGGTTGTAACGAGGCTTGGTGAAAGGGTATGGAATGGGAAATTTGAAAGTGACTAAGGTAACGAAAGTTCGATTTTTTATTACTTTACTCTCAACCTATGTACAATCTAAATAATCTAATAACTACAAGGCGATATTCTGCCTTTTATTTTCTCAAAGACAATACATGCTTTCATGTTTCTCTTCTTTTTCATAACTTTTTTCAGTTTTTTTTTTTTTTTTTTTTTTTTTTTTTTTTTTTTTTTGCACATAAGATTTTTGCAATAAGAAACAAACTAGCTCAACTATAAGGCAATGATGCACATTTTTATTCAACGACTAACTTCAACATTTTTTTTAACGGCAACATTGCTAACTATTTACAATACATGAACTTCCTAAAATCGAACTTTCATTACTCGGGTTTTAAAAACAAAAAGGTTGAATGGGTCAAATGGATTAATTCGGGTGTTTCAAAAGAAAGGTTTAGGCTCAAGATTGTTTAACTAAGGGAGGTTGTTTTTGGGTCAAGGGTATAAAAGTGGTGTAAATATAAAAAGGTCAAACCTAAAGCCTTAATCATTCTTGTGCATAAAATTGGCTAATGGTCTCAAGCGTATCAAAAGATGCAAATTCTACCACATATGATCACATAGGCGCACTCAAATCCAAATGAACATAACATGCAAAGAAATGTAATAGTATGGGTCGTCACGGTTCATACAAACCTAATTAACCTAAGTAGATAGGATAAGTAGGGTATCAATCCAAGGAGTGTGTGGTTAGTGGATATTGTTTAGTTGATTAAACGGTGTTACTTATGAAGGTGCTAATTAACTGTGAAAAGTGCAAATTGTCATTTAAGAATTAATTTGAAAGGATTGTGGTTGTTATAATAAAACTTGAATTGAAATTATAAAAGTGAAGAGTAATGTGGATTGTAAACAATTTTAATTAAGAGGATCATACCTAGGTTTCAACAACTAAAGTCTAAGGTTTTCACAAATGGGTCAAACAAATGTAGTGCAATTGGTGTTAACTGGGTGATTGTTCAATAGGCTTAGGTGTCAAGTTTCATCAACATTAGAGATGGACTAAACTACTCTTCATTACCTAGAACATACAACCCTATGTCTGTATTAGAGCAAGAAAACATGTTCATGACATTAGAAATTGGCACAAGATCAATTAACTAAAATGAATTCAACATCAGATTAATCGCAATCTAATACAATTAATTCAAACACACAATCACACAATTAAAAGTTTAAAGAAATACCCAAATGTTAAACCCTAGAACTTCAATGTTTACTTCCTAGGCATGATACAAAGAAATTCGCCAAGCATGGCCATGGTGTTCTTCATGAATCTCTTGTCTCCTATCTTGAGTATTTTTCTTCTTGAGAGGTAATGGATGGATGGATGTTGGATGATGAAGATGATAAAAAATGAATCATGAACCAAATCTCAAATCCCCCAAATTCTCTGGTCAAACTCCCCATAAAAACAATTAAAAACTGCATTAAATCTTCTGTTGACCAAGTCTTGTCAGATGGCACCGTCAGAGACGGCGAGACTGTCGTCAGATACGGCGATGGCGTCAGAGACAGTATGTTTGCCGTCAGAGACGGCCAGATCCTTTATTGTACTTTTCATGGCCTCCTTTCTCCCAATGCTTCTCAACTCCAATCTTTTTCTCTTGCATTGTGTAAACTTCACTCAATAAGCGCTTTTAACCTGAAACATCAAATCAAATCAAAGTGTTATATTCCGTTTCAAATAATCATGTAAAAGCACCATTTTAGATTCGATAGAGGCGGGTTTTTCAACCACGCATCAATTATAAAATCTGTTTTATGAATATTTTTCTATAAAACAGAAATATTTTATTAGTCATATATTTAATCTTAAATTATGATACCTTAGACTCTTAGACATTTCCCTTATTGGTATTCTTAAACTTTATAGGTAGAATTCCTCGGAATTCCCAGTTGTTTTACTCACGACAGCTTAAGTTGGATTTTGACCGCTTTCGCAAACTGTGAGTATATCTTTCCCTTTTTTTCATGTTTTACTCTTTTGGGGCTATTCATGTACACTATTATCAGATGTTATTCTTATACTTAATGCAATTCTCATGTGTGTTTGCTTTTTGTGAATTTGTGTGTATCTATGCTTAGTCAAAATCATTAACCGTTATGCGGCCTTGCATTTCAATGAATAGTACTATGGTATATACCCCTTGTGACTCTGTTGAGACACCTTGGTCATTGTCTTGTGATTCATTATACTAAAAATGGTTTTCATGTATTAGTCTCATTCTATTAGGGTTGCTTTTGACTAATACTGCTTAAATACATAATTGCAAACAGTATACAACATATGAATTGCGAAACGTTTATATACTATATGTATTCAAAATAGGGTATGCTCACCAATACATTTTTGTATTGACCTATACTATTTTCGTACATGTTTCAGGTTATTTTTGAGACGCCTTTTAAGCCTTTGGAATTTATACTTAGATTTTGGATTCAGTGTATTTCAGTTTAGATTGTTAGTTTGAATCATTGTATCTTTGTATCTCATTTCAATGTAATAGACTGTTTAATCAATGTATCAATATTTACACTTTAGTACCATGAGCTAATGAACAATCGTCACTACATGACACCTCGATGTTTCTGCCATCGGTTGGGGTGTTACAGGTGCAAGATATTACGTAAATATGGAAACTCTTGAAGAACAATCTAGGGTTTTTGGATACCCCATTCCAGCCACAAATCAGCCTCTTGGGGTTATTTTTGTGAAATTTTGATAATATAGGGACTCCATGCTAGTTTGTTACACATTCCTCCAAACGTGTCACCGTTTGATGGTTTACGCGATTTACGAATTAATCTACAATTTAAGGTTTCTATTGGGGAATTAGAATTTAAAATTCTTAATGGTTTATTACATGAATTCTACATAATTTGATTATCGTGTTCATGTTGTGATTAGATGATGTTCAAAACGATTGAATTCTACGCATTTACATATGTTACAAATGTTACCAATGAGAAATTATGCATGAAATGAATCCAATTAACATATAATGACCTTAGTTTGATATGATAACAGTATTGCATGTATGAAGACTTCAAATGATTTCCATTAAAATAATTCAAGCTAATATAAAATAACTAGAGCACAAAATCGGAAATGTTACATCACCTAACGCCCGGGAAGTAGGTTTCAGCTCGTACAATATTTTCAAATCCCTTCCCAACACAGCACTATTGTGTTTGGTCTAGTTTAAGCTTAATTACTCTGATTAAGCTTAAACTAGATATCCATGTTTATAAAAACTTACAACAATAACTTTAAAAATGACCCAAACATTTGAAGTTATAGACATCACAACATACAACTATCTTGAAACCATGATGAGCGGAAGCATCCAAAAGATCAAGTGTTCGGGTTCCTTGTTAGCTCATCCCTTCATCCTAAGAATACATCCATACCTAAGGTTTACCCATGACAAACACCTCATACGTTAGTTATAAATGGTTCATGATAATCGACAAACCATCCTCTAGAACCGTTTGATAGATTTAAAAGCAAAACAAAAATTTAGGATTAAACCTCGCCGTAAGCTACGGCTCTTCAGCCGTAGCTTACGGCCAGCTCCTTTTGAAAAAAACAACCCGCCGTAAGCTACAACTCTTCAGCCATAGCTTACGGTTTAGACCTTCCGGTCATTTTGATGTTGCAGATCGTAGCTTACGACTCCTGGCCGTAAGCTACGGTCTAGAGTTGCTGTAAGGCCACGAAATTTCACCCTTAACCAACATTTCACCCCCAGAAAGCTGCAAATCATTACACAACAAAGAATGTTCGGTTACCTCTTGGACTCTTTTAAAACGTATTTTTTGATACCTTACGCCCAATCAATCCTACCTACAAGGATCAACTATCCCTTGATTCTATACTACAATACGGATCTTTCAAGATCCTTTCAATTATTAATAACCAACCCACCCAATTCATCATCTTTCAATAAACCCTTTACTTAGCAACAAGTCTATGGCTTTAGGGAACACAAGAGCTCTTGGCTTAAGTGCCACAAACATATTCAGTATTCAGCTTTAAGGCATTCAGACAAGCATCATCATCTTGTGTGAGGCCATTCGGTTTTACACACTCGGCTTTAAGGTTCTCATGTAAGCTCTTAGGCTTCACATTCAACCATTCTAGATACTCTAACCTCATTAATAATCGATTCAATTTGCGAATACTATTTTTTTCCTACATAGCTATTTGTTGTAAGACTAACTTACCTCTAGGTGGTCTGTAACGCCCCAAATTTTTGCGTAACTTTAATGTCACGACATTTGTACACATAATGTTCGAATAAGCTTAATGACGCGGTAACTTGGGAAGAATTATTATTTTTGTCACATAACCAAGTGGGACCAATATGCTAAATGTGAAAGTGGAGGGGCTAGTTGTGCAAACGATTAGACCAAACAACTTCGAGTTTGAGTTGCTAACATGTTTTAATTTTGAGGGACTTATATCGAAGTTACCAATCACATTCAACATAGAGAAACCCTATAAACGATTCATGAAACATCAAGTGATATGGGATTTACCCTACCGACAACCGCAAGAGATCGGAGAGGCACCGATCGATCTTTATTTAGTCGCCCGAGGTTCTAATGATCATCTCCTTCAAGTTTCATTGATTCAATTATTTTGGCACTTTGTGAGGTTATGATACCATGTGAGGGCTTCGATATCACCATTGTTACCTGAGTTTTCAGCCGGTTCATGAGCCGCCTGCGTTGCCATGTTTCCGGGGGACTCAGTTACGGATCTGAATAAGCAGGTCACGGGTATTGGTTAATCATTCTTTTACGGCCTTGAAGGTGTGGTACAATGGAAGGGAAGGCGGTGTTGTCGGTCATTGATTCAGGTGTCGATGTGAATGGCAATGGCTGCAATATTGTCAGCCATCATAGTGGGGTGGATCGATGAGAGGATGAAGGTACTGTTGGTGGTGTTTCAGGGTTGGTTATGGCGGGGATAGTGAGGTGCGATGGTGGTTGTGGTGGCGTACGGTGGCGACGATAATAGTGGTTGGTTATGGTGAGTCGAGGTGATGTACGGTGGTGTTGAGGATTGTGGATGGAAGTTGCTTGATGATGATAATAGTTTAGTTACAGTTAGGGTATTTGCATGAATCAAAGCTTTGGTTCACATATATGGTGGGTCATCGTGCATTGATTAAGGGTTGCAAAGTAGGTTTTGGAAAATGGTTTGTGATATGCGAAGTGGTTATGAACAATGGAAAGATGTGTAGATACCTGATGCATATCCACTTTGATGTAAGTAACTCATACATATGAACTTCTATTATATCGTTCATGTATTATTACTTCACAATAAAATAGTATATACTAAAGTGTTAAGAATGAGGTAATAATTTACGAAGAGGCATGGAACCGATGTGTGGATGGAATTGTTATTCAAGCTAGAAAGCATATAGCTTAATTGACTAAGTTTGCTAACATCCATCTTAATTCTCTTTCATGTTAAAATGGCTTGAGTGGTTGGGCGTCGGGTTCGATCAGCGAATGTGCTTACAGCCTTGAGTAATGTATATGCGTGTACGCACCGGTTCTTGACCGCCCGATGGATCGATTGTCCTTGGGGTTCTATAGCTTCGCGAGATAGGAACATTACATTAAGGTGAGTTCTTGCGCCCACTCTTTTAGTTATTATTTTTCTAAATATTTTGGGCTGACGTGCATGCTAAACCAATATGATTATTTTTATCAAGTCACAAAATATTTTTATGAAGTTATAAATATTTTTGTGTACGAAAGAAACCCATATTAACTCATATATATTATTTTCGCATGAAACGTGAATCGGCGGAATGCGCCTAATGCGTTATTATATGGGTTAAGTTATATATGTCATTAGTAGTGGGATAGGCCTGCTCTGATTTATGGCATAGTTTTTGTGTTGGTTGTCACATAGTTTGTCTTATGTGTTATTAGAAGTGGGATAGGCCTGCTCTGATTTATGGTATAGTTTTTGCAATGGTTGTCACATAGTTTATGCCTAATGTGTTATTACATGGTTTATATTATACCTGTTATTAAATATAATAGACTATGTTTGATGGCTACCTGATATGTCAAACTAAGCTATGACGGAAGTGGGGCATGCCTGCTTTGATCTCTGGTCTTGGTTTTGAGTCAGGGTTTTTACATAGTTTATATTATGTGTTTTTTTTTTTTTTTTTTTTTATAAACTGAGCTATGACAGAGGTGGGAAATGCCTGCTTTAGTCTCTAGCTTTACTCTGCTTAAATAGACTGGATTGTTCTTTGTGTTAAAAAGCGATATGCGCTTATTGTATATTTGGTAAGTGAAGTCTTGAGATAATTAGGCAGAGTATGCCAATCCTAGACTTTGATTTTTGTTTTGCTTGGGGAAAAACAAATTAGCGGATTGCGCTTATTGTTAACTCTGAGGTTGAGGTATTTTTTTAATTCTTATTTTGACAAAATACTTGTTTATATAAATTTATAAAACTTGAACTCACTCAGCGTAGCTGACTTTTGCATACACGTTAGATTGATTTCAGGTTAATAGAGAGATGGATGGATGACTGCTTGGCGATGTGAGAAGCTACCTGGCAATTGAAGGCATTTCTAGTGAAAGGCAACTTTTGTTTACACATGATAAATTTAAATTTTGATTTATGAATGGATAAGTATTTGTCATGTGTTTTGTAGAATTTTATTCTAAATGATTTTCCGCTGCGTATACATACCCTTTTAAAAGAAAAAAATTACTCATGATTTTTCATATTTAAGAATTTTAACCCAACTGTTTGACACCGGTTTTGCGGGTCTTACATGGTCTCCTTTCCTCGATCCTTCTTGGCTCTTTGATCACTTAAAGATGCGTACTCTTTGCCTATTAGATCATCATATATTAGAGCATTTATATTCTCATCATTTTGATAACCTCATGAGTTCAATTAGCCCTCATAATCCCACACCAATACAACAATTTCCTTGTCTAGTTAAGATCTATTTATCCTAGACCTATCATCAAACAATCAATAGGCAATCATTCAATTAAAACATATTCATCAAATGACCTTAGAATATAGTCACTTCTTTAACATTTTTATTATTACACATCAACAATGCTATCTTTACTAATTTGTTTCCAGCAAAAGTCCTACTTAGGCATTTTATCAAGCACTTGGTGTACGCCATTTTTCACATTCAATTTCATAGATGATTATACCTAGGTACCAACCAATTTATATACATTATAATCACCTTCAATTAAATAAACACATACCAGCATAACCTCATGCAAGTTAATGCATAATAATCAAAATCTTGCCATGGATGCTGAGTTCAATTAGACTTTACCAAAAACCCATTTTCATTTATTCTAGCTACAATCTATAGTTCAAGTTAGAGCTCTTTCTTAACCCATTTTTTTACTTATTATGAGGTTCCTAATCACTAGGTAACCTCCAACACTAACAATTTCAAGCTTTCAACAAAACCCACAAGAATTATCAACATCAAGCATATAAGAAATATAATCTATACACAAATTGAGGGCTACCTTAGGTTTATAAACGTCTAGAGGGCCGATTTTGCACCACAAGCACCAATTTCCTTTTGATTTAGGCTATCAATTGATCTAAATGGAGGTTTTTAGGTCAAGAACTTGAGGTTGGGGTGTGGGAAGCGATCTCCTGATCTTAAATAATGGAGCTTTTGCTCCTTCCCCGCCCTAGTACCCCATGTTTAGTGCATTCACAACAAATGGCCCCCCTTGTTTTTAATTTATGCAAACTCTATTGTATTATTATACTAACCTTGTTAGTTTTCTTCTATATTTCTTTTATTAAGCCATTTAACATGACTAATAGGATTATTCAGTTGAAACGCATATTCTCTATTTTATTATTCGAATTAGATAAAATCCATGCTAAAAATGACATAGCACTCATAACGCATTTTAATAAGTTTCGGGGTGTTACAACTCCACCCTCCTTAAAGAGGGTTTCGCCTTTGAAACTAGAAACGTACCAAAAGGTTGGGGTAGAACCGTCTCATTTCTTCCTCAGATTCCCAAGTGGTGTCCGACCCCCTTCTATGCTCCCATTCCACTTTAACTTGGTCAATAGTCTTGTTTCTAATGTGATTGACCTTACGGTCAAGAAACTCAATGGCTCGACTATATAGGTTAATCTAGTGTCGATCACAATCTCCTCCGATTGCACATAAGACGCTTCATCCACTAAAAATTTTCGAAGATGTGATACGTGGAAGGTATTATGAATACCGCTTAGTTCACTAGGAAATTCTAAGCGGTAAGCCACTTGACCTACTCGTGCCAAAATTTTAAATGATTCGATAAATCTCAGACCCAGTTTCCCTCTTTTTCTAAAATGAATGATTCCCTTCCATGGAGACACTTCAACATGACCATGTCCCCCGATTGGAATTGGGTAGACGAACGTCTCTTGTCTGCATATGATTTCTGTCTATCTTGGGCTGCCTTTAAATGAGCACGAACTATATCTATCTTTTCATTAGTATCCCTAACCATGTCTTTGTGAGCGAGTTCCCTAGGACCCACTTCACCCCAACACACTGACGTTCGACATTTTAACTGTAAAGTAGTTTATACCAGGGCATACCAATACCAGCACGATAACTTTTATTATAAGAAAATTGAGTTAATAGCCAATTTCGTCCCTGAGGTTTGGGCCAGTTTGCTTGTTCAGTACAAAAGTTTTTTTTTTGCAATCCCTTACCTGAGGTTTGGATTTTTTTGCCAAATTCGTCCTTTTGTCTAACTCAGTTAAAAAGTGTCGTTAGTGTCAGGGGTAGTGTTGTCTTTTACCCACTTTAATGAAGGGCAATATTGTCATTTGATACCCTATATTATTATAAAACCTAACCCAAACCCCCTATCCAATCCTGCTGCTCGAGAAAAGTCACACACAAACCCACAAACATATACACTAATACAGAGAGAGAGAGAGAGAGAGAGAGAGAGAGGGAGGGGGGAGCTCCGGTGGTCAGCGGCGGTGTACAAGGCGGAGCTCCGGCGGCGTTTCAAGATCCGGTCATCTACGCCATCGTCACATCGAACACTCAGCCTTGAACTCGAACACCCACATCGGAAACTGTACCTCACCCAAAACCTGCAACCCAGACCCGATAACCCATCTTTTTCACCCTCTGACCGGAAACCCACCACATCCATCAGAAACCCCACACCCGAAACCTGCTCCAACCCATAACCCACCATTACCATACCTGCAACCAAACCCAACACCGTTAAAACCCAATCAAACCCGGACAAAACACACCGTTAAAACCCAACCCAGAAACCAAACTGCTCCGGCGGCCGATCCCCACAACCAAACCCTCATCTCCTCTGCCTTACTTATTATTATGAAGTGGAGTCCATTGTTTCCCTGAGTCTACTGCCTCAAAGCATTTACTTTCACAACCCAACCCAACACCACCATTACACAAACACCAGCAGCAGCAGCAGCCACCACAACAATCAACACTTTGATTTGTATTGTCTCTTTCCCGCTACAACATTTTCTCTCTCTATAAAACGACGGCCACGTGACTCCAGATCCACCACTCCCCACCGCCTCTTTTGCAAATCCAGGAAGTCTTGGTTCCATAGGATGGTGGGAGAATCAGTGGGAGAGAGTCAGGCTGTTATTGTTGAAGAGAAAGAGAGAGAGAGAGAGAGAGAGAGAGAGAGAGAGAGAGTAAGAGTGAGAGAGGGAGAGAGGGAGTAAGAGTGAGAGGGAGAGAGTCAGATGAAGAAAAAGAAGACTGTTAGGTGTGGTGGGGTGGGGTAAGATTTTTTATTAAAATTTAAATTATAGGTAAAAAGACAACCCTGCCCCTGAGTTAACGAGATTTTTTAACTGGGTTAGTGAAAAGGACGAATTTGGCAAAAAAATCCAAACCTCAGGTAAGGGATTGCAAAAAAAAAAAACTTTTGTACTGAACAAGCAAACTGGCCCAAACCTCAGGGACGAAAATAGCTATTAACTCTAAGAAAATTCTACCAATCACAGGTAAGTATCCCAACTACCATCAAAGTTAATTATACACGCTCTAAACATGTCTTTCAATGTTTAGATCGTCTCTCACTTTGCTCGTCAGTCTGCGGGTGATACGCCATACTGAGTAACAGTTTAGTGCCCAATTGAGCTTGGAAGTCTTGCAAGAAGTGCAAAGTGAACCGGCCATCTCTGTCCGACACCATAGGCACTGGAACACCATGCCGAGAGACCGAGAGACTATTTCATTCATGTACACATCCGCCATCTTCTCCGCAGTGTAAGATTTGCGGGTGGGGATGAAATGTGCACTTTTAGTTAAGCGATCTACTACTACCCATATGGCGTCAAATCCCGGAGGATTCTTGGCAATTTAGTTAATAGGTCCATGGTCACATGTTCCCATTTCCAAACGGGTAATTTAAAGGTTGGAGCTTACCATATAGTTTTTGCTGTTAAGGCTTGACTTGTAAACAAGTCACGCATCTCTCAACATACTTTGCAATATTTCTCTTCATTCTGGCCACCATTAATTATTCTTCAGATCCTTGTACGGGGTGAATCATAACATGACTTATGAGCTTCATCAAGTAATAGCACTTTTATCTCGCAAGAGTTCGGGCTCCAAATCCCCCTGAACCAGGTCTTTATACCACTTTTGTTATTCACAATGTCATACACTTGACCTTTAATTCGCTCTTTTCTCCAGTTTTGCTCCTTTATGGCTTCGATTTGAGCTTCTCGGATTCGGTCAATCAAACTAGAGGTCACCACTAGTTTCATTGACCTCACCCGAATAGGTGTATAATCACTTTTTCTGCTTAAGGCATCGGCCACAACATTGGCCTTCCCCGGGTGATAGTGAATTTCACAATCATAATCTTTAATTGTTTCCAACCACTGCCTATGCCTCATGTTCAAGTACTTTTGGTCAAAGAAGTATTTCTAACTTTTATGGCCTGTGAAATCGTGATCTTTACCCCATATAGATAATGTCTCCAAATTTTTAGGGCAAAATTCACAGCCACCAACTCAAGGTCATGAGTCGGGTACTTGGTTTCATGGTTCTTCAATTGTCTTAAGGCATAGGCAATGACCTTTCCTCGTTGCATCAGCATGCATCCCAACTCCAGGTGTGACACATCCGAATATACTACCATATCTTCTATGCCCTCGGGTAATGTAAGCATAGAAGCATGAGTTACTTTCTCCTTAAGGATATTAAATGCCCTTTCCTGATTTTCATTCCATGAGCATTTCTCATCCTTGCGGATTAATTTGGTCAACGGGGTGGCAATTTGGGAGAAGTCCTGAATTAATATTCGGTAATATCCTGCAAGGCCCAAGAAACATCGAATTTCTAATGGATTTTTCGGCGGGCTACAATTCGCAACTACTTCAACTTTTGAGGGATCCACTGATATACCTTTAGCACTAATGACATGGCCAAGAAACTTAACTTCTCGAAGACAAAACGCACACTTCAAGAACTTAGCATATAACTTTTCCCGAGTCAATGTAGATAATACTTCTCGCAAGTGTTGCGCATGATCCGCCTCACTTTTCGAGTACACAAGGGTTTCATCAATGAATACTATCACCGACTTGTCCACCATGGGTTTGCATACCCGGTTCATGAGATCCATGAAGGCCGCAGGTGCATTTGTTAACCCGAAAGAAATTATGAGGAATTCATAATGTCCATAACGTGTATGGAATGCCGTCTTGGGTTTGTCATCATTCTTAACTTTCAGTTGATGGTACCCCGACATTAAATCAATTTTCGAAAACCAACTCAAGCCTTGTAGTTGGTCAAAAAGATCATCAATTCTTGGGCGCGGGTATCGTTTTTTCACTGTTAACTTGTTCAACTCACGGTAGTCGATGCACATTCAGAGGCTCCCATCATTCTTCTTTACAAATAGTACCGGTGCCCTCCACCGGGGAATGCCCGGTCGTATGAAACCTTTATTGAGCAATTATTGTATTTGGGTCATCAATTCTTGAAGTTCCAAGGGTGCCAATCAATAAGGTTCTTTGGCCACCGGCTTGGCCCCGGAATTAATTCAATTCCCAACTCTACTTCCCTATCAGGAGGCATACCCGGTAGATCGTCAGGGAATACATCCATAAAATCCCGTTCCACAGACACATCTTCTATCTTGTGGGCTTTAGTTAGGATGTCGGTCACATAAGTCAAGTAGGCCTTGCAACCATGTCGTATGAGCTTCCTAGCTTCCAATATAGAACATACAACGGGGTCACCACTTGTTTCCCTGTGTATGGCAACATGTACCCCGCTTGGTGACATTGATCGTATCACTTTACGGTAGCAATCCACCTTTGAATGGTAGAGAGATAGCCAATCCATCACCACCACAACTTCAAATTATCCCATTTTCATTGGTATTATATCTATCGGGAATTTTTGTGCCTCTATGACGATCTCATAACCTCGGCATATATCACAAACAATAAAACTTTTGTTGTCACCTATCTCTACCTCTAAATGTACAGGTAATTTTGACAATATCAAGGAATTGTGTCGAATAAGTCCATGTGAAACAAAGGACCTATTCGCACTTGTAGCAAATAACACTTTTGCAGGTATAGAATTTATGATAAATGTACATGCAATCACATGTGGGCCTGCTTTAGCCTCCTCTACGGTTATTTAAAAGGATCTGGCTTTAGGTCTAGGAGCTTCACCCTTCTACTTGGGCTTTTCGTCTGACATCACCAAGTCGGGGCATTATGCCTTTTTATGACCCAGCCAAAAACAGTCATAGCATACGTTCACTTTGGTGGGACAATTTGCAATCCCGTGACCTTTATTCCCACATTTAGCACAAGGAATATTTTTGAAGTAGCACTCCCCCCGGTGCACCTTCCCATAAATCTTGCAATCATTAGGTGATCCACCTTTTACATTAGTCTTCTTTGGGGATTCTCCCGTTTTGGCTTCTTTTTGGGACTCAGGTTCGTATCTATAAATCTCATTTCCCCTCTTTCAACCTGCTTCTTCAATTCAATTTCCCTTTTCTCGAGCAGCATTACTGATTTTAGTTAGTCTTTCAAACTTAGAGGGGGTTATAAACTCCCTATATTCGGCACTCAGCATATTATGATAATAATAAATCTTCAGCTCCTCTATTTGGACGAGATCTCAACAAAACTTCAGTTTGTTGAGGAAGACTCTGGTAAATTTATCTATTGGCTCCCCCTTTGTCTTAATTGCATAAACTCCTCCTTTAATTTATTTATCACCACCTTCAGGCTATGATGATTTAGAAAGAGAACCTTGAACTCTTCCCAAGTCGTATCTCTTAGGTCTTCAGCACTCATCCCACTTTTAACCACATCCCACCAATCCTTGGCCATTTCCCTTAGTTGACCCGTTCCATAAGCAACACGGTCAACAGGGTTGCAATGTGTTCTTTCAAAGATGTCCTCTATCTTTGGCAACCATCTTTGACACTAAACTGGGTTGACTTCTTCCATATAGGTCCTTGGCTTACAAGCCATGAACTTATCATAGGGACGTGCCTTCTTTGCTTTGCCCCTTTCTGCTATTAGAGAATACTTTCTCGAATCTCGTTACACTTTTTTTCCACCACAATTTGTAAGGTGGCTTGCAACCTATCAACAAAGTGAGGTATCTGGCTTCAAGAGCCTTTCCCACTTGTGCAACAATACTGCTTTGCATTTCCTCCCAAGGTGCTTGATCATCGGCTTCAATTTCATCCGTCATTTTACTGTAATAATGTTAATTGTTTGATACATTTTAATGTTACATCATCTGTATTTATTCTATTCAATCACATCCTCATTAGGATGCATTTGTTTTTTTAGCTTTACTACTTTAGTTGAGTCATAAACTCAACTTATCCGCCCATTGACGTATGTCACACCACGCCAATGGCGGAAACACGTGGCGCAACACTTAAAAGCATATCAAAGTCAAGATTAACACAAACCATATTTAATTAGAAAATATCATTTTTTTATTAAGATGTCGAAAAAGAGTACCTTGTTACAAACATTACCAAAACAACATACATAAGGTACAAATATGGAGTTTTTCCATCTATGTCTCAACCTATTGGTAATTTAGTTGAAACCCCCGACAAGTGTCTGACATCCCAAATTCCACAGTACTAGCCACATATCTATCCAGCACTTGCTTACCTGAAATATATGTTTAAAAAGACACCAATATATAAAATATTGGTGATTTCATAGGTTTTAGTTCCATAACAACATCTTAACAACAATAACATGTGCGGAACAAACACAAGTAGTGCCCATTGTAAGGAGTAGCTAACTCCTACAAAAAACTGTGACGAGCAATCCCTTGAGCCCATAACCAAACCAAGACAAGCAATGGCCCACGAGCATAAGTTGTTTCTCGGAAATTAACATCTTAGTTCAG
Organism: Ambrosia trifida; assembly: GCA_028751855.1. NCBI lineage: Eukaryota > Viridiplantae > Streptophyta > Magnoliopsida > Asterales > Asteraceae > Ambrosia > Ambrosia trifida. The sequence continues at coordinate 91,726,288 of CM054126.1, forward strand.
AATACGTGCACCCCTGGTATACATAGTTACATAATCGATGCTATTGATTAGGGGTGGGCCTTGTCAGGCACCAATTGTACTATCCAAATATTCATTCGGTTCTTGATTTCACACACACACACACAACACACGAATAATGGTTACAGTAGCGAGGACTCACCCCGAGTGGTGTACATCAAACCCAAGTACTCATCATGCCAATTATCACATTTTAACATTTAACAACATTTTGACATGTAACAACATCTGACAAAACATATCTTTTCCCCAAAACAAAAATAGTAAAAATGAGCCGTGAAACTCACATAAAGTACAACGTGCAATCACATAGCAGAGAATAGAAAGTCTGAGGTCAAGCACTGTGACAACCGGCAAATTCTGTACAACGCTTAACGTGATTTTAATCATGCTTTTGAAGTAATTAACATGGTTTAAAATGGTCGGGTTCGGGTTGACACATATATAAAATGGGTTGACCCGTTAACCCGTTTAAGTATTTAGAAAAAAATATATCTACTATATTTTTGTTTTTCTTTTTTCATTTCTATTTACATGGTTAGTTATAATTGTGTTATTTTTGGCACACTATATTATTTAGGGGAAGGTTCAAATACAAAGTAATGAAAACGTGCGAAGTGTGCGAAGGAACCTCCACCATCTATTTTGACATGGTTAGTTTTCACATGGGAGGGCATTTTTGTCTTTTTTACTTCTTGACTCATAAACCACCTTCCCCTATAATTTTTAAACGGCTATAACTTTTTTATACGATAATATTTTTTTCAAATTACACCGTATTAACCAACATTTCGTTCTCTTTAATTTTAGTAGCCTAGTGCTATAGTTTTCTTAATTTTCAAAAAAAAAAATGGTACATAATTTCACATTCAAGTATCTGGTACGTAATTTTAGATATAGGCCCAACTATGTGAATCTGGGACGTGATTTTAGCTATAGGGTATTTGATACATGATTTTAAGTGTATGGTCAAATGTGAACATCTGATACGTGATTATGGGTATAGTATGTAATTTTAGTTATAAGACTAATCTTGGCATATTCTACGTGATTCTAGTTGTATAACCAATTATGTACCATATGCCAAGATTATTTTTATAACTAAAAGTACGTACCATACCCAAAAATCATGTATAAGATTACATAATACTTAAAATCACGTACCATATACAGTATAAACATAGAAAGGTATATCGTATTTTGTATTTTAAATTCACGTACATAATAACCACATTAGTCATACACATAGAGATAAAATCTCAGATGCCCATAGTTGGATATACACCTAATATGGTACGTAACTTCATGTACATAATAACCAATTACGTAATAATTGTATAATGTTATGAGATTATGTACCAGTACGTCATTACATAATATGGTACGTATCTTCATATTAAAGTATCTGGTATGTAATTGGTCATACAACTAGAATCAAGAATCTAGAATCAAGAATCACATTAAATAATTAGTAAAAGGTTTATAATATGAGTTTAATCAATTTAAAAGGTTGTAAACACTTGTTAAAAATGCTCATATTATATGATTTTTTTTCTTTTAGTTAATTTTATACTAAATTACATTTTGGTTGACTTCTTACTATTCAACCCTTTTCGTTTTACATTATATATCAAACTCACTCACTCAACCTATTAGAGACAAAGTACGACTATAACTATTTCTACATTTTAAACTTTAGCCTTTTACGATGTTTGCTTTAATTTAAAATTAGTGGGCTAATCAATATTTATATTCATAATTGTCAGGTTTAATGTGGTTGTAAATAAAAATAATTTTAATCAACATTTCTAACTTTAGGGTGGGTGTACAATAATCAACAAAACCGTATTCTTTAATTTCAGTCTCAGTCTAAGGTGGGTAAAACAATAGAATTAAGTGCCGCATTGTAAATTGTTACCGCGGCGGTAACGCGCGGGTTTCTTACTAGTGTTGTAAAAAGTTACATGTTGAGATTCTTATTACTCGAGTTGAAACACTTATGCGCTTTATAGTTACATGCATGAAAACTTCGGGTAGCACCTAACCTAAAACAATTAACAATGTATCTCCAATGTTAACGCCTAACCTTAAACAATGTATAATTCTAATGTTAACATCTAATCTAAAACAATGTACAACTCTAATATTAATACCTAACCTAAAACAATGTACAACTCCAATGTTAACACCTAACCTAAAACAATGTATAACTCCAATGTGACTCTAATATACTAATGTTGGTACCTAACCTAAAACACTGTATAACTCTAGTATTAATACCTATAATAAAGGTTTAAAAAATGCATAACTCTAATATCAATATTCAATACCTAACTTAAAATAATGTATAACTCTAATATTAACACCTATCATAAAGGCTTAAAAAATGCATAACTCTAATATCAATATTCAATGTCTAACCTAAAACAATCTATAAATTCAATGCTAACACCTAATACTTCAAACAAAAAAAGCAGTCGTTTTTTTTCTCCGTTTTTTATATAGCACTATGGTACTCGTTGGAAACATAACAAAAAGGAACGTTAATTTGGTGTAATTTTTTTCTTTAAAAAATCTATTATATAAAAGATATCAACGTTTAAAAATTACGGGAGGAAACATGAAAGAAAAAACTCTAATTTTGTTTTTAAATAATTTTTTTCCTAAAATCATTTAATGCCACATGGCACACTCAATGAGGAGGTTGGCCTCTTTGAATGCCATGTAGGATTTATTACTTTGGTTTATTAGAGCATTCACATCCCCTCCATCGTTTAATGGCACAAGGTAGGTGGAAATCCATATAGGGCTTCAAAAGGAGTCATCTTTATAGCAAAATGAAAGGTGGTGTTGTACCACCATTTAGCTAAACTTAACCATTTCATCCACTGATTAGGACTATGCATACACATACATCTAAGATAGGATTCTAAACACCTATTTAAAACTTCAGTCAGTCCATCACTCTGTGGATGATAAGCTGTGGAAAATGACAATTGTACCCCTTGCAGCTTCATGAAATCTTTCCAAAACTGACTCATGAACAAAGAGTCTATGTCTGATAGTATAGTCATTGGACAACCATGTAACTTGAAAATAGTGTCGAGAAAGACTTGTGCAACTTGAGGAGCAGAATAGGGGTGAACCAAAGGAATGAAATGAGCATATTTAGTAAGTCTGTCTACTACTACAAGAATAGTATCCTTACCTTGGGATTTGGGCAATCATGAGATGAAATCCATATAAACATCTGTGAATACATGAGCAGGAATAGGTAGAGGTTGTAATAGGTCAGGATTGGCAACAGGCTCATATTTTGCTTGTTGACAGTCATGACACTGCTTCACAAACAAAAATACATCTTTAGAACTCCCTTTCCAATAGGATAACCCTTGCAGCCTTTTAAGAGTGGGAATATACCCAGAATGCCCTCCCATAGAAGAAGAATGAACTATTTTAAGGATATCCTCTCTCAACTATTGATCATTTCCCACACACAATTTATTCTTCTTTTTTAGTAAATGACCATCCCAACTAACATGTGGAATAGTAGCCCCTTGCTGCAATTGTTGTATAATTGTTTGTAAATGACCATCTTGCCCCCAAGAGTCTTTGATCCTTTGAAGCAACAAGGGATCTAAAGTACTCAAACCCATCTCAAATAAAGTCAATCCTATCACTCTAGATAGGCCATCAGCAGCCAAATTCTCAACCCCTTTCCTATATTCAATTTCATAATCATAGCGTAACAGTTTAGCTAGCCATGTCTGCTGCAAAGGAGTCACAATCTTTTGTGTCAAAAGAAACTTAAGGCTTTTATGGTCAGTTCTGATCACAAACTTTTTTATAATGAGGTAATGATGCCATTGTTTAACTGCCATAAGAATAGCTAACAATTCCTTTTCATAGACTGATAAGGATTGTTGCCTAGTGGACAGTGCTTTACTAATGAAAGCCAATGGATGGCCTTCTTGCATCAGTACTGCTCCCAAGCCCTTTGAAGAAGCATCTGTTTCCATAATAAACAGTTTTTCCATGTTTGGCAAAGCCAAAACAGGAACAGTGATCAGTGCCTTCTTCAAAAGTTCAAATGATTCTTGTGCAGAATCATTCCAACAGAAAGCTTCCTTTTTTAAAAGATCAGACATAGGTCTGGCCATTATCCCATAACCCTTAATAAACCTCCTGTAGTACCCAGTCAGCCCTAAAAACCCCTTAATTGTTTTAGTGTGACTGGTACAGGCCAATGCTCAATAGCTGAAATCTTTGAAGGATCAGTTTGCATCCCTTTTTCAGAAATTACATGTCCCAAGTACTCAACAGATTGGCCACCAAATGAACATTTAGACTTTTTTTGCATATAAAGAATTCTTTCTCAACAATTTTAATACTACCTCAAGATCTTTCAAGTGTTACAACATATTAGGACTGTAAACTAATATGTCATCAAAATATACTAAAGTTGTCTTCCTCATCAATGATTGAAAGTCTCATTCATCAAGGCTTGAAAAGGTAGCTCGGGCATTGGTTAGCCCAAAGGGCATAACCAGAAATTCAAACAAGCCTTGATGTGTTCTAAAGGTTGTTTTATGAATGTTTATATCATCCATTCTCACCTAATGATAGCCTGCCCTTAAATCAAGCTTAGAAAACATTATGGCCCCTCCCAATTCATCTAATAACTCCTCAATCAGTGGAATAGGGAATCTATTCTTAACAGTTGCCTCATTCAATTGTCTATAATCCACACGAAACCTCCAACTGCCATCTTTCTTTTTAACTAATACCACAGGTGAGGCAAAATCACTTTGACTATTCCTCACTACCTCAGAATCAATTAGTTCTTTTGTCATTTTTTTCTAAAACATCTTTTTGGGCAGTTGGATACCTATAAGCTCTTTGGTTTATTGTAACATTTTAATTTTTTTAACAAAATTCGGTGATCACAATTCCTCTTGGGTGGTAAAGAAGTTGGAACATCAAAAACATCTTCATATTTTGCTAACAATTGTTCCAAACTACTGTTTAGAGCATTACCACTGATCACAGGTTCATGTTGGAACACATACTCACCAGCAGTGTGCAAACTAAACAATTGTACAGACCCAATATCTTGTTTATGACTCAGGAGATCATTCATTTTTTCTGCTGGACATAATGACACCTCATTATTTTCAATTCCCTTCAACTCAACCCATTGTCCTTCCACTTTAAAGTTCATGGTCAAAGCCTTGAAATTCCACATAATTTCATTTAAGGTTTGGAGCCATTGGACTCCAAGAACCATGTCATAATTTGTTAAGGGAATTAAGATAACATCAGCAATAAACCACTTACCTTGCATGATCCATCTAAATTTTGGACACATTTTAGTACAAAAAACCTTGATCCATCTGCAACTGTAACCTTTACCTCAGCAATATTCTTGACTGGACAGTTCATCTTGACAGCCAACTGTTCATTCAAAAAATTGTGAGTAGATCCTGAATCTGTCAAAATGTGAAGGGTTTTGTTCCAATGGAGCCTCTAACTCTCATGGTGGACACTAAGGGTACTCCAGTCATTGCATTTAATGAAATAGTTGGTTCCTGATCTTGTACATTTGGAACTTCAGTCATGTCTTCTTGTTCTTGAGTTTCATCTATTTCCATCAACTCAATAGAGAACAATTGCTTGTTCTTACAAACATGCCCTTGTGAATACTTTTCATTGCATCCAAAACATTCCCCCTTAGCCTTCTTTTCTTCAATTTCCTTATGTGTAAGAGTCCACCTCCTAGAACTCACAGGTTTAGGAGTTGGTAACAAGGAGAGTTTATTGGTGTTTGTCATTGTTCGTGGCTTATTATTATTATTATTATTATTATTATTATTATTATTATTATTATTATTATTATTATTATTATTATTATTATTATTATTATTATTATTATTATTATTATTATTATTATATGAACTCCTTATACTCTTGTATTGAAAAGGTTGTATGGCTTGCAAAGCCTCATCTTGCATTCTTGCTAGAAGATATGCCTCGGGAAGGTTATTGGGTCTTAACAATAACCTTTAGAGCCCTTAAGTATAAGCTCACTGCATATTCATCACAAATAGTCACTCTTGTAAGAGCTAAATCAAACTCTCTATTCAACTCCTCTAATGACCCTTTCTGTCTAATAGATGCCAACTGTCCCATAGCATCTTGGTTTAATAATAAACCAAATCTGGCAATGATGGCATTCTTGTAATCTTGCCAAGACATTCCATCAATACTTCCTCCCCTGGACTTCACCAAAGACTGATGCCATAACAGGGCCACATCTTCCAAAAGGACAATAGCAAATCTTGTTTTTATCTGATCATGGGTCTCATCAATGGCAAAGAAATGTTCAACTCTACATAACCAGCCCTCAACATTATTCCCATCAAATTTGGGAAAATCAATCTTTGTCACTCTATTGCTATGTGAATTATGGTTCATCATGTTATTCATTTGATTACCTTGAACCGTATTATTATTATTATTATCATTATACAAATTGTGGGTGTTATGATTCATTCCACCATTGGTGTGGTTATGAATCATATTATTATTATCATTATGGTTATTAATTTGTGAAAATTGACTGTTATTCAAAGATTGTCTCTGAATTGTCTTTAAAATCTCATTCATCTGGGCTTCAAGTTGATCTTTAATGGCAAACAAATTCTCAGTTGTCTTCTGTAAATTCTCAGCATTCTTCATGGCAAAGGACTTTAACCCCTCAATTTCTGACAAGTTTTGACCAACAGCTGCTTCCAAACGATTCAGAGTATGATCATGTTCTTGAATTTTTTGTTCAAAATTCTGATTACGAGTGGTCGTCATGATATTATTGAATTGAAAGAGAAAAAATGATTGATTGGATTAAGAATGGACAGATCACGAATTGATTGTCCAACAGAATTGATCGATCACAAATTGATCGGTCAATGGAATGATTTGACCACGAATTGATCAAATCTAAGCTAGAAATGAAACTGAGTGAATGAAATGAAACGAAATTCGAAAAGAATTGAACGGATTTAAGAAAGAAGATGATCGGAAAAGTTTGATATGGTGGTTGACGACGGCTGTTTACAGTGGTTTGTGGTGGTTGTGGGTAGTTATCGGTGATCGGAGGCCGAGAACCATTAGCTCTGATACCAATTGTTATCTATGAATTAGAGAATTAAGAAAACAGGAGGAGAAAATTCACACAATCACAGCTACCTTCTTTATTGATCATCACCTTTCTTATAAACTGCTATCAACTAACTTTGTAACTATCTTTTGAACTTCTAACATATTGACACTTTAAGTCCTTCTACTATTATTCTATTACAATCAGACACTCAACTCACTTTATTACTAACAGTCGGTTTAGAGGTTGCGAGTTCTTTTTCTTTGTCAGTTTGAGTAGAGGAGCTGGTGGCCAGTCGTGGTTGGAGGTGATCGTAAACCTCATAAGCCTTACAATGGATCTTAAACAATTCTACCCAGGTGTTGTAATGGCTAGTTTGTTGATCGAGAATTAGGGGGATAAAATTCTTGATGTTGGTGACGGTTACAGCATGATGGATTTGATGTGACGAAATAGTTTTAGGGTGAGAAGGAGGGGCTGTTGAAGAGGTATAATGGTTGGAAAAGAAAAGAAAATTCGGCAGAAGAAGTTGCCGAGAAGAATGGGAGGCAGAAGGTGATGAAAGAAGGGGAGGAAGCTAAGGTTGCCTAGACTCTTGATACCAAGAAAGATATGGATCAATTGATTACCTCGTTCTCATTGATCTTTTGGTATATACACATAATACAAGTCCCAATATTATGGGAAGGAATAATTTACAATAATGACTACCTAATCATTGCCTAATATACATAATGGCATATTCTAGGTTTATTCTAATAATAAGTGTTTGCAAGTAAGATAAAAGTAAAAGTGGTGGATGGGATGTGAACGATTTTTCAAAGTGAGATGGGCGCCCTTTCAGAAGCATTAATATGTTTGGAACTATTAGAAACACAAAATACAGTGGTACTATTTAGATATGATACGTGATACAGAATATCTAGATGACTATAAAACCGCTTAAAATAATCTTTATACGTTGTATAAACCATAAATTCTTCACTTAATATACTATTGTTCTATCAAGAAATGAATTGTATTGTATACATAACCTTTATAGGAAACCAAACATCAGGCTATGTATTCTGTAATTGTTTGGTTTTTCGGTCTTCACTAGGGGTGTAAGCTAGTCAAGTCAAGCTCGAGCTTGGTTTGTTTAACTTTACCTTGTGCCCGACTCTTTGTTTATTATTTTTACATTTTTTTAGTTATAACTTTTGTATATAACAAAATATATATTATTAAGTTATTTTTATCATAATTCAATACAATAATTATTACTATATAACATTTTAATTAACATTCCAAATAAAAATTTGTATTAGTAAGAGTGCTCATTTAGGTTTGCAAGCATGGCTTACGCTAAGGTCATGGGGTATACTCTAACCATCTTTAACTCCACCTAGATGCAACATCCTTTATTTTGTCTCTTTTCACACTAACTCACTTTAAGGAAATGGTTTAACGCCCCTTAACTCTATCTCATCCTCTTAACTTTCTCTCTTTTAAGTCATGTTAACATGTTAACTTAGTGGAAATTTAATGCCCCTTAACATGGGAAGGGAGTGGTGTACAATGAAAGTTAAAATGTTACGTCATCGTTAATACCATTGGTGTGAAGGTACACTCCATGGCCTAAGGCTCACATTTCGACTCATTTATTAAACAAACTTATTTTTAGAATCGAGTTTGAATTTTAACTTGTTTAAGCTCGACTTAACTTAACCTTTTAACAATCCAATCTCAAGTATCACACTAACACCTTAGACGTTTGAGATTGAGTTTGAAAACAACTTATTGACTTATTAACTTTTTGAAAAAACTAATAAGTCAATAAGTCATTTTGAAAAGCTAGGATTTAGTGCTTTTCCAAATGACTTATTGACTTATTAGCTTTTTAAAAAGTTAATAAGTCAATATACTTATTTCCAAACTCAATCCCAAACACGTTCACAACAAATGTAGTTTTCACACACCAGTTTCAGTAGTTGCAACAAAAGAGTGTGCCGTCAAGAAATCTGCTTCCTGCCTGCAACTTGAACCTCACGACAACAAACCAACAAAACTCCTAAATCCACGCATTCCCTTTCCTTAATTTCATCAAAAACCGCTCCTCTTTTTCCATCCTTCACCCACATCTCCTATGGCGGAGGTTTCTTACCTCCACCTTCATGACCAGGATGATGACCATGAACCCGATGACGTTTTCGATTTCGATTTCTTGTACCGCACGGATCATAACCCATCTCCGCTTTCACCCGACAACGACCATTCGGTCCTCTTCGACCGCGAAAACCAAGTTAATTTCGTCATGGACATGTTCCATCAGAGCGTTGAACAATCACAATCACATTCACATTCACATTCACAATCGCGTGCTAGCGATGATTGGAGATCGCGTCCGAATGAATTCGGGGAGTTGGGGTTAGAGTTTGATGGTGATGGTAACATGGGTGATGATAATTCCGGGGCGTTTATGTTTTCGGATTGTTGGGATGATTTTTTTATATCCCGGACAGTGACGGGACAGGGTCTTGGTCCCCCAAATCGATCCGGATATAGGGTGGGGTCGGATTCTGATTCTCTAGAGGAGAGAGAAAATCAGAATCCGATTCCCAATGCTAATGATGACTTGGAATGGGAGGAAATTGATGATCATGTAGCATTAAATATGATATCGGGATCCGAGCCTGATGAGGCCCATGAACCTGAAGCCCAGCCCAATAGTTTCGAGTGGGAGGTTTTGTTAAACACCCGAAATCTTGAATCGAATTCGGATTTAGCGGATTATAACTACACGGACTACGAGATGTTGTTTGGGCAGTTTTTGGATAGTGATTCGTATTCGTCGGGTGGGCCACCGGCTTCTGTAGCAGTTGTGGAAAATCTTTCGTCGGTGGTGATAACCGACGAAGATTTTGAAAACAATACGGTTTGTGCTGTTTGTAAAGATGAAATCGAGATTGGGTTGATAGCGAAGAAGCTCCCGTGTGATCATCTTTACCACGGTGAGTGCATTCTTCCGTGGTTAGGAATCCGGAACACATGTCCAGTTTGTCGCTATGAACTACTAACAGATGATCCTGAATATGAACGTAGGAAGGCGGAGAGAGGTGCTAGTGATTGATAGAGATTGAAAGGGTTGGATGTAATTTTGAAGGTGTATGTTGGAATGTGAAGTGTAGATGGTGTTGCATTTTGTAATGTGTTGTTTTGTAAATTATATATGTGATTGTTTGATTGTTAGGTTGGCTCTTTGGATCTCAATGGAACTTGTATAAAGATTGATAGTATAAACTACAATGTTGATTTCCGGGTCGGGTCAGATGGATTTTGGGTTAAAAAGAGTTACCTAGTGTTGCTACAAAAGATTGGTGGGGATGGAATTTAGAGTATGATGGATCGGTTCTAGCCTTTTCCGAACCCTTGTTTGAGCCGCAACATGGATATAACTCGTTAGAAGTTGTCGAGACCACCCACCAACGGTTGGGGTGCGAAATTTCGACGCACCCCAACCAAATGATAAATACCAAGGCATTTAGCCATTGGCTCCATGAGGTAATGATTGTAATATCTCAGGATATTATAAAAACTCACTGTTTTACAATCCAGAGTATATATGAAATATTATTCCGCTGACCTCCCATAAATATTTCTTACAAAGATTAAAGACATATTTCCAGTCAAACTAATACATCACATTGCACAAACTTCACTGAATCATGTATGTATAATAACATTAAACTGTCTGCAATTGTCACTTAAGTAATGGTTAAACAGAGAATTTCTGGATCAACTTGTCGACGTGAATGATGATATCATCTATGCGCGGTCGAACAGTAGGTTGAGGCTGGAGCATCCATGACACAAACTGATGAAGGGCTTCCGGATAGGACGGTTTTGGGTTTGTTGGCCACTTTATCTGCGCGTTCATCACAGCCAGCTGTAAGCTTCCGCCTGACTCCCCTAGAGCATACTCAAATGGAGACACACCATACCTGTTGGATAAATAGAAAAATGCAAATGGATTTGTCAAATTCTGTGATGATCACTAGTTATACAACAGATTAGATGCTGCAAAATTGACAGATTACGGGTTGGGTTGACCTGAAAACTTTGTCCACCATCTGTTTTAAAAGTGGTTAGTTGTCAAATATGCTTAAAAATATTTGATCATTAATCTATTGAAATAATAAAAATAACCCAGGTCGATTTAAATTATTAAATGAATGGTCGACCCGGTTATCTTTGGATAAGTCTAATGATCCCAAAATCTCTACATGCTGGAATCCTCGAGTATAAACTGATCCAAGTAACGCAGATTGAATCGGTAGGCAGATTGAAGCGAATTCCTTTGTAAACAGCTCATATGTCAGTCATATCTAGGCGAGTAGCATACAAGTGTAGATGCCTAGAGATTCAGGAACAGATTGCAACCTCACGCTGATAGCCATATGATGAAAATTTAGAGGGGCAACCCACGTTAACTCATATGAATATCCTCCCCGTCTTTTACCCTCTTCATTTTTAATGCCATCAGCACATCCTATACTTTCGGTCCACCTTGATTAGGAACTAAGCAGTTAATGCGGTGGGAAATCGAATATCGGTCAAGGGCCGATATTTGAGATATAGGTTATCGCGGTGGGATATCGGTATTTTAATATCATGCAAAATTTAATATGTATACACACACACACACATATCCTAAAACATAATCATATATAATACTAAATTACTAATAGTAATATCAAAAATCAAGACTCCAATTCGCAGCCTAGAAGTGTTCAACTTTTCGGTTTAGGGTTCTGGAAGTGTTTTTTGGCAGTTGGGCTCTTAATGTTTATGGTCTTATTCTAAAAAAAATGATTTTTATGGGCTTTTAGTTAAATTGGCCTTAAAAAAACAAAATCTGGAAATACGACGCTATGACCGATATTTGAGAATCAAAATATCGGTGGGATATCTATAAATATCACCGATAATATCGGTACCGATGTTTGCCACCGATATTTGACATCAAATATCGGCCAAGGTCCGATAACCGATATCCCGCCGATATCCCACCGATATTGACTGCTTAGATTAGGAAGCCATCTAAACAAGAGAAAAGCACAAGGCACAGGGGATGCTTGTAAGACGTTAAAAAGGATGTGGTAAAAGATGAAGAGTATTTGAGGTATCTTATGGCATCCCCACTCCCCAGTCCCCAGCAAGGTTCAGTCATCAACTAAATCCTAACCAACTTTAACGTGATTGAATGTATAATAAAGTGAAAGAAATCCATAACTAGTCAGCTTAAGGTGGTAAATATCTATTCTAAAGTCCCTAAGCATCTACACTTAGTAATGCTACCTGCATTATATCTAACTTTGGCATAGGGAATACGCTCTCGGGAAGACTGAACGATTTTCTTTGTCTGCATAAGTCTATGTTTCTTGGATCATTTTACACTCAAGGACTTGAGCCTGTGAACGGGGTGGAAACTACGGGATTATCAGACCCATAACCCATTTGAGATAAAAGATAAGCTGAAACGGCCCGTTCAAAGGTAAATGGGTCAATATTGCCAAGTATATTATATATCACCCTTGTTATTGTAAATAATAAAAAATACAAATGGAAAAGCGGAACTGATCGGTAAAATGGTTAATAAAAATGTGAATTGCTAACTAAATTGACTAAAGAGGAAGAAATCTGAGGTGTAGAAAGTAAGCAAATCATCATGAAAAGTGGATCTACCATCAAAAGGTCATAGGATGTCAAGAAAAGGCACTTCTTTGAATAAAACACCCCGAGGCTCATATTCAAGGCAGTGTTTCAAGATAAGTGACATATTCCAAATTTCCAAAATAAAAATTACAATTGTCATTAGTAATTGATTGAAGAATATTGATGCCATTCTATTGGTCCATATGATTTTCCTTTTTCGTGTGACTATTAAGGGTATTTAATTTGTTAAACTAACAATTATATCTTCAAATTGAAATAAGTGATTGCAAAGGGAAATGAGAGTTGTCTTACATTATAGCATACAAAGTGCAACCTAAAGACCATACATCGGTCCTTTCATCAATGTCTGCATGGCTTGGGCAGTCCCACAATTCAGGAGCACGGTAAGGCGCTGAAACATGCTCAGATGCCCATTCCTGACAAACAAACAATCAAACATTATACAAATCGTAAATGAATTCATGGCATTTAATAAACGAACACTCAATTAGATAGAATAAAATACCTGCAACTGGAGGGCCTCTGGTCGAGAGCGGATCTGCTTCCTAGCAGGGCGAGCACTTCCAAAATCCATCAATATGGCCAATGGAGGCTGTCCTTTTCGATGTGTTAAAAGGACATTTCCAGGCTTCACATCATTATGTGCATATGGTGTTTCAAGATTATGCATATGCTTGAGTCCTGCGCAAAGCTGCAAATCCATTTTCTCAGTAATAAGTTGTAATAAAATATTCTCAAACTTTTATGCATTAATGAAACACTATGGACAATTCTCAACCAGTTTCCTGTAGCTAAAATGTTTTGCTATTTGAGCCATTAGAGATAGAACACTAAGCAGTTAATATCACCGATATATCCGCTATATCGGTCCGATATATCGGTTATCGGTCATCAACCGATATATTGATACCGATATTTTGACCGATATTTTCTACCGATATTATCGGTGATATTGACCGATATTTGACCGATATCTTACCGATATTTGACCGATATATCACCAATATTCCCGATATCGGTATCTTTCTTATTAGTTCTTCTATTTGTCTTGCTTCTTATTGATGTTGTTAGTGTTTTAAGTCTTAATTGTTAATTGTCAGTATTAAATATTAGTGTTTAAAGTCTTAATAAGTTCCTACTTGCTACAATTGTTATTGTTTTGCATGTTGCAAGAGGTCAATTTGTTAATTGTAGGAGATTATATTTAATTGTTAGTGTTAAACCTCTATATATATATGGATTTTGCATGATATAAAATTACCGATATCCCACCGATATCTCACCGCGAAAACCGATATATCAAATATCGGTCCTCGACCGATAACCGATATTTTCCGACATTAACTGCTTAGATAGAACATAACCCAGATGAACCCATTTATGAGTAAATGGGTCAAAGTTAAAATATATTTTATTCGAATAACAAAACCATACCCTACACAAATATGACAATCAAAAACAAACATCACACAACAATGTCATGTACAAAGATTTTCATTTTTTACCTGACGGAAAACTTGGAGAACATCAGATGTAGAAAAAGATTCCTTCTTAGCTTTCATAGTTTTTGCATGATCCAACAATGTCCCATCCAAATGGACCGGAAACAACAGGTATGCCTCATGTGTCCAACTTTGTTGTGGTGTGCCCTAATAAGCCAATAAAACATTACTTTGTGATCAACAAGAGTATTTAACCTCACTCTAAGCCTACTGACAATGTAAAGGCAACATCCAAGAGATGCATATGTTCTTGAATTCTGCGAATTCAAACACTTGATTTAAAAAGGCGCTAGGCACTCCAAGGGGTTTTGGTCCGAAAAACTCAAGCAAAAGATTCAAGCGTGTGAGGTGTTGGTCTATGTACAACCAAATAAGCTTTATGTACAACCAAAAGTCGCATCTGCCTCCTCTGTTTTCAAATTATAGCCTTTTTAAAAAGTACAAGGTTATAACTTTTCTTTCCTTTGGTAGTTTTACACGTTACCTTCCTAACTTGGTTTTAAAAAGCGCTGGTACTTTGATGCATTTTGATCCTAAAAAAATATAAACAGGTATAAGGTATTTATAGATAATATGTTTTTTACTCATTAGCTTCTAAAAACTTAAATATAAGTTATTCTCATCATCTCTTATCAAATGTGATCAATCGATGGCCTTATTTGTTCAAATACTCAAACCCATTACTCAATCGATGGCAAGATTTATACAATCAAACATGAAAAACTCAGACCCATCGCAACCAACGGTCTTAACTTGTTCAACCACAGGTCAACCGACAACTGCATAAAGACGCAGCATCAGACCATGTCAACCGAATCACATACACATCATAAAATCACATCGTAACCACTGCATTGACATGATCTCATCACAGCATCACACAACGATGCATATCGTGGCACTGCAGGGCGTCTCGCGCATTTTGAAACCGCCGTACTAATCACAATACACTCTATTTCTAATCAGTTAGTGAATTATCAGATATTTCATCAACTAATAAAACTAACCACATTAGTATTACTTAATATCTGTGATCTAATCAGCACTACCTTTACAGGAATAATGGCATGATCAAGCAAGGGAAGCAAATTCGGGTGGTTAAACAACGCCGAGATCCGAATCTCCTCTTTAACAAACGCCAACTGCTCATTACTCTGAATCAAAACCTTCTTCATAGCATAAGTCCCATCATCTACACACACCAATCAATCACATTGCAAACATTTAAAAACCCAAACCCTTAATCAATCAACAAATTGAGGGATCTGTGTTCATACCGGAAATATGTGACGGATCTTTAATCTTTTTGGAGACCCCACCATCTGACGTGTCATTAATAACCTCCTTAACTAAAAACACGTAAGCAAAACCGCCTTCACCGAGCTGACGGACGATCTTGAACCGGTGTTCATTGATCCAAACGTCACCGGATGCGGAATCGTACAAGGCATTGAGTCCGGAAAACGAGCAACCCATCGATCACAATGGGTCTGTAGATTGAAATTAGTGATACAGATCTGGTGACAGTGTTGTAGTATCGAGGTTTGTGAATTATATACAGATCTGGGTTTCTCTCTCTAGAGATGTGTGAGAGTGTGATTGGGTTTGTGTGAATATTACTCCGTATTAATTAAAGAAGGGTAAACATGGAAGTAAGCCGATGCAGTTTGCTAAACCAAACAAATGTCAATTGTCAACCCTGCGTGTTGGGGTTGGGCACCGACGGGTGATTGGGATTTCTTATTGCTCATCTATTAACACCCCTCCTTCCATTTTAACTCCCCAGAACCGTCTCGTTATGATCAAAGCGAAGCACTTCGGGTCAAATAAAAAAAAAGTTGTTACGAGGTTGCAGGAAAAGTTGAAATTTTTTATCCAAAGCGTCTCGCTATGGCCAAACTATCGATATTGAAATCTAGCAAGGGGAAAGACGCGGTAAGGCGAAACCAAGTCTTAGAGAGCACATTCATTCGAACAAGGTCTGCAAGAGTGTTATTAATAAAAGAGAGTATATGATAAACAATAGATTCAGGAAGCTGTGAAATCCGATCCATCTATACACTTAATTTCACGAGCTAACTACAAAAACATTATTATAAGAATTATACAAACAGTGACAAAACATTATTATTTATTTATTTAATTATTGTAAAAAAAATTAAAAACAAAGTAATAACCATAATTAAACTATCATTAATAACTCTAAAAGTGTTTAGTTTTTTATTCATTACTTCCGGGAACGATACAACATTAATCTTCGTTATCCTTTATCATCTCTAATATACCTTTCTAGATTCTACCCTAAATGAAAATTCAGTACTTCGGGAAAAGATACAACATTAATCTTCGTTTATCCTTTATCATCTCTAAGAATTCAATTCCTAACAACTGTTCACCACCGTTAAGCTTAAGAAACATAAAATGCGTAAATAATCGTTTAGTGAGGTGAATTATTATCATTGATTACATCTTTTAACCTACGGTACTAATGTGACCGGTCATTGCTCTCTTCCCAAAGTACTAATGAAGACCTTGATCTGCAATATTTGAAAATTATCATTTCTTGACATGCTTGGTAACAGAGATGAACACTTTCTTCTTTTGTTCTACAATATTTGTTAGTTGTTAATGTTGTTATAGTTTTTTCTACTTTTAGAAAGGTTTGAGAGAAAATGTTGTTGTTCTCGAATCTCAGTTAGTCCAAAATGTTACTAAAATGTGAAGACCTTGATCTTCGAATGCGGTATGCGCGTTAAATTTCATTAAATAAGTGAAAAAGGCGAATTGGTCAAACTTTGTAGAGGCCTATGTTTTACGGGAGGTGAATTGGCAATCAAGGGATCCGCTTGGAGTCTAAAGCTTCGCGTGTCATCTTGGTCAACTCATGTTACAACATTCGTCTCGTGCGTATTAGGGTCCGAAATTTTAGGGCTTTTTAGTGGGTTTTTCCAAGACTTCATCCTTGTGCTTTGTAAGGGATTTAAAGTCTCCCGGTCACAATAATTGAAAAGAAACAGCACAAGTCCTTCTTTAATGTTCTTTATATATGAATAGTGACCCATTTCAAAGCATCTCGCTATGGCCATAGCAAGGCTCAAACAACACAGGCAAGTCCTGGTCTGATCCACAAAACAAAACCATCATCTTGAAGTGTTTTACTGTAGCCATTTTTTCCCTGGTTTACAAGGAATGGGTTGAAGGTGTGTGTTGCAAATATAATAATAATGTAAATAATAATAATAATAATAATAATAATAATAATAATAATAATGTAATAAGTTATGGTTTCGAATGGTGGTTTGCTTGTTTTATGAAGGTTTGATCGATATCATCCATACAGAGTTCGTTGTACTGGTTGCGGAAAGAAATCAACAGTCGGACCGGCATAATTTTCATCTTATAAAAGAACATAAACACAATCACGTGGCCCATGATCAGAGCTTTAAGTTGTGATAAACAAAGATAATAGAAAGAAGATCAGAGCTCTAAAAAGCAAGTGTGAATATCAAGAGAAAGAAAGTAGAAGAAAAAGATGAACAGTGCTCTAACATAACTTGCACCGACTTGAAATATAAGTTTGATTAGCTTAAATCTCTCTGATCCATGGTATCCACTTTCACCTAAAGCTTTACTTTCCTACCTCTGTTTTGAATTAGTATACAGAGAGCAAACTGACGAATATCATTCAAAATTTCAACTTCCCGCTAACCCATGCGCCATCATCGACTACAGCAAATCGACGATCTTCCTCCACAACACTCCTAATATGCCTCTCTTTATATCACGGTACGATTTAAGGTTCCAATTTTGTTTTGTGTTGCTTTTTAATAATAAGTTTTGTGTTTATCAAACCCAAACGTCTAATATTAGGATATCGTTTAGCTCCATGTTTGAATTATGGATCTCGTTGTTGCTACGGTTAGTGGATACCATGGATCAGGGAGATTTAAGTTAATCAAACTCGTATCTCAAGTTGGTGCAAGTTATGTTGGAGTAATGATTGTGATGAATGTTGTATCTGTTTTGAAGGTGTAAATAGTCTCTTTACAATTAACGCAAGATCCGAAGGCAAATGAAGTTTAAAGGCTGAACATGATTATAATAAGACTATCAAGAATCGGAAATTAGTAAAATTAGTAAAATGATTTATGAAACTATCAAGAATCAAAAATTAGTAAAATGATTTATGAAACTATCAAGAATCGGAAATTATTAAAATTTATTCAATCAATCTATGACAAGATTTAATTTACTTCCAAAAAATAAAATGATTTATGAAACTACCAAGAATCGGAAATTAGTTTACTTCCAAAAAATAAACTAACAAGAGAAACCCCTGTTTAATTATACTCGTGTTCGGCCTTTAAACTTCGTTTGTGTTTTTTGGTAGGAATGAACTAGGTTGCAAATATAATAATAATGTAAATAATAATAATGTAATAAGTTATTGTTTCAAAATACAAATTTTGCATGTCTAATTGATCGGATGTGTCTTCTGAAAACCAGCAACGAGCACCGACTTGAGATATGAGTTTGATTAGCTTAAAATCAGATTCAAAATCTGGTTAATGCTCAAAGAAGTCAACCTTTGCTGACTCCTAGAAGTCTTGAAGACCAAATGACTTTTGCAAGATACTTGAAATAAGGTATGGATATAGAGAACATGTAATGAGATGATTTTGTACAAGATTCTGATACCAAAAACACTCTAATCGGGTACAGAGCAAGTTGCTGTCGGAGAGATATCTGTCAACGATGAAGGCAACCTGAAACAACATATAAAACCTGTCTGGATTCTTTCATGGAGAATTCCTATGGAAGTTGCTATAATAGTTAAACAATTGTTCACGCAAGCAAGTAAAATTCAATTGTTGGACATCATAAGCAAAAAGGTAGACCACACAACTAGACCACTGCTCAATTCCAAAACAACTGTTCATGCAAACAAGTAAAATTCAGTTGTTGGACATTGTGATTGGGTACGGAGGAAGTTGTTGTCGGAGAGATATCTGTCAATGATGAAGGCAACCTGAAACAACATATAAAACCTGTCTGGAACTAGGTGTCGCCAGAAAATTCAACTCTACATATTTGGTCTTGTAGAGATGGTGAGTGGTGTGTTGAGTAACCTTCATCAAAGTTCAAAACCACCTTAATTCATTCCTCTCTGTACGTTTTCCTCTCCGTACAGAAACAACGGTCGCCTCCGTACATCTACGTCGGCCAACCATTTGTATTAGTCGGTCGCCTCTCTGCCGGCCAACCACATAACGTTTCCCTCCTTACATCTCCGCCACCTTAGTAAAGAAACAACGACCGCCTCTCTGGCGGCCAACCACATAACGTTACCCTCCGTGCATCTCTGCTGGCCAACCATTTGTTTTAGCTGGTCGGTTTCTTTTGTTGTGCAGGTACAAGTCATCAAGGTCACCAACTCTACCTCTTTGCTTTCTGATCCGGCAAGTTTCTCTTCCGAGGAGCAGAACGACACGAACCAGAGCATCCAACTTACACTCAGACCAACCAAGATTTCCGACGTGTACACATACGGGTCAGGCAAAATTGTGCTGACCAGACAGGAACACAAGGAAGGCGATTTTCCAGTGACGGTTGTCTACTTACAGTTTACCGGTCTCTCCCCCAAACAATCCAGGTGCAGACGATCCTTTTATATATTCTAAACTCATTTTAGTAAAATTAATTACTCTTACGGTTTATCAAAATTTTAATTAACAGAAAGGTTTTGTTATATTTTGATATATATTGTAGTATTGTGCTAGCGTAATTATTTGGGTGATTGCATATACTCCTAATGTTTTGTGATCTGTGTGCTCCTTATCGCTTCTTATACTTAGGATCTGCCTATAGATTTAATCACTATCATTATATGTTTCTCTAAGACAAAGGCGTTGGTTTATTCGTTTCTTGTGGCCTTGATCTACCGAGTCTGACCATTACGACATACCATACAGTCTTATTTATTTAGTTTTTCTTTTTAGATACTCTGTGTTTTATGTGGACCATTGTTATATGTGAGTTCGTACTAATTGAGTGCACTTGGGTGTTTATTTGTTAGTGTGTATTTTCTGTTGCTCAGCGTATACTCTCATTAATTGTGTACTCCTATTTGCCCATTGTATTGTGTATCATCTTCGTAGCCTATCAAATTATTGTGTACTTTTGTGCTCTTTAACTTTACGCATATGTAGTCGTAATCATAGCCAGTAGTTGTCATGTTTTATATATGTTAGTATTTTTTTAGTATTAAGTATATATCCGCCAAATCATATACTGTCACTTTAATTTAGGGGTGCTTAACGGGTCGGGTTCACGGGTTGGCGGGTCTAACCCAACCCGAACCCGAAAATTTTACATGAACCCGAACCCGAAAATTGTGACATACATGTGAACCGAACCCGACCTGAATATTCTCGGGTTGACCCAAACCCGACCCGTTCAACTTGATTTTTTTTTATTTTTTTGCAAACTAGTGTATTAAAATTAAAATTTTACTAAAAAAACACTAACATATATAAAACAGTAGCTGATTACCCCGGGAAGGTCCCGGGGTTGAAAAATTTAATATGATTTAATAAAAAATGGTAAAAGAAGAAAACTCAAATCACGAAAAGAGTAAATAACTTAAACATAATTAATCTTAGTTAAAAACATTTATTTAAAAAATTAAAAAAAATAAAAAGCATAAACCATATTAAACATAATACAATATTAAAAGGATAACCTTCAACATATAATCATCTTCACGTAATTTAAAATATGTTACAATTTGACTTTGACTTATATAGATGTAGAATTCATGATGGGGGTTGAAAAATATAATCATTCTAATAATACTAATACTAATAGCATTAATTATTACTCTTGTAATTAAATAAATAAAAAAATAACCTTGCTATAAGGTGACACCATGTCTTGCAGTGTTGCGTGATTCTTTCTCCTAGCTTCTTTTGATGAAGTATACCTATACATCTTTAGAAGAGTAAAATTCCAATGATAGCATGACGATTGGGCTGAATTTCAACATCGTAGATAAGAACCTGGTTTAAAAGAAAAAACATGATTAATGAATAACCTGAACACTTTGTGTTTTTTTTTCTGTATGAACATAACCCCACAAAAAATAGTCGTTTTTTTCTGCGTTTTTTATATAGCACTATGGTACTCGTTGAAAAGATAATAAAACGTTCGTTAATTTGGTGTAATTTTTTATTTAAAAAATCTTGAATGTAAAAGATATTAACGTTTAAAAATTATGGGAGGAACATAAGAGAGAAAAATTTAAATTATTTTTTCCTAAAATAACTCAATTTAATTTTAGTAATTGAGAGATAGAGATATAAATTTAGGATTTTATGTTTATCTTTTTTTTAATTAAAAAAGGAAATAATTCAAAAACACTAAAATCTTTCAATTATGATGCCACGTGGCAGTTTAATGGAGAGGTTGAAGGCACCATTGCACGCCACGTCAGCAATGTTCAATTCTTTTATATATATTAATAGATTAATAGATTTATGTTTTATTTATAAAATCCCATACAAATTTCTATTTTAAGTTATAAGTGTAGCATAAAATACCTAATCAATTTAATTTATAACATAAAACATATTGTAAATAAACAATATATAGTATAAATAGGTTAAACGGGTCAACCCGCCCGGGTTGACCCTAACTCGACCCGTTTAGCCAAACGGGTTTGCGGGTTCAACCCGAACCTGACCTGAACGCATTTAGACTAAACCCAAACCCGTTAATTTCGTGTTAGGTTCGGGTCGTGTCAAAAATTCTCACCCCTACTTTAATTACCAACCAAGCCCTCCACTACACACATTTAGGTGGTGTTTGTTTTTTTGGTCAGAAGTGCTTCTGACCACTTTTGTCTGCGCCGCGCAGACGCGGGCAGACGTTTGGGGCGCGCAGATTGTTTGTTTTTCTGAAGAGCTTTCATTAAAAAAGGTCTTCCTGGCCTCTTCTTGGTGCAGACATGGACCAATGTCTTCTACCCTCTTCCTCCCTCTTCCTCCTTCTTTTTCTCTTCTCCTCTTCTAGTTCTAACATAATCAGACCTTCACCATTTTCTTCACCTCCTCCTCCTCTCCCCTCCGCTTCTCCTCCCCGTCGCCATCCGCCGCTACCTCCTCCACCTCCCCTCCGCCCTCCACCCTCCGTCCTCCTCCCTCCATCGCCTCCTCCCCGTCGCCCTCCGCCGCTGCCTCCTCCACCTCCCCTCCGCCCCTTCCCGCGGCGATTTCTAGAGTGGTGGTGGCTGTTGACGGTTTCTGGAGTTGTGGTGGTTGTTGGCGGCGTATGGTGGTTCGGTGGTGGTTATTACTATTATTGTTTTTCTTTGTTAATGCTCTTTGCTAAATTGGGAACATTTGGCCAATGGTGATGCTTTGGGTATAGTGGTCAGTAGTATATGGGCTGCAAATTTAGAACCCTCGTTATTTTGAACTTATTATTTGCTTGTATGATGTTCAAGACAAGACAACTTTATCAATATTATAATAATATTAATATATTTGGTTTTTATTTGAATTCTTTTTTATGGTGTTGGTTGTTGTTGAGATTAAAGACATGACATAAATCTAGGTTGATTGTTGCTGTGAATGAAGATGGTAGATAGAGTAGTTTGTTCAAAGGTTTCATTTCAATTAATACAATTTTATGAATGTTATTATTTGTGAATTTGTTTATGATTACGTGGATATTTGTGGTGGATTATGGTTATGGTTTTGGGTTACACTGCAGACGTTAAAAAACAAACAGTCTTCCTCTTACAGACTGCAGACCTTTGGTCCACCTCTTCCCCTGCAGATGTCTGCAGATGTGGTCCGCAGACTGCAGACCTTTTACCTCTTCAAAAACAAACACCACCTTAGGGTGTTTCAGGGTGAAAAAAAAAATTGTCACGTGTAACGTGCACATGCATGTCGCCTATATGGTGCAACTTAACGAAAAGTTTTTTTCACAATCATCCCTCATAAAACAGTCTTAGAGGAAAGTGTTAAGTGTGCATACATGTCGCCTATGTGGTGCCACGTAACAAAACTAACGCAACACATTTTAAGAGCGGAGGGAGTGGGGCGGGAGAGGAGGGCGGGAGGGGCTACCATCGGCGGGAACACCGCCCCCTTAGGGCGTGGAGGAGTCGGCGGGAGGGTGAGGCGGGGAGGGGAGGACTGGCGTGGGGGAGGGGAGGAAGCCACGTGGCTGCAGCTGGTTGGCCCTTTTGAATGCACCGTTGAATTAATTAAAAATTCAAAAAAACAAAAGTAACCGTTGGAGATTAACGGTAAAAAAAATAACTTTATATATTAACCCCATTTTATTAAAAAAACATCCACTATACTTCACCACAACCTCTCATCTTCTCAAATTTTATACCCTTCTTCACCAAAATTTATACATTTCTTCACACATTTTTAAAAAATGAACCATACAATAGAGGCTTTGACCCGAACAACCCATACAACTACGTCCCGAACCCAAATACGCCACTGGTTCATCCACTACCAACCCGTCCACCCATTCCATCACCTTGTCCTGACTACGCGGCTTACGCGGGTTATCTTAGTGGGCAGATTTTTCCAAATTTTCCATTTAACGATTCTCCCGTTCTTAATTTTTCTTCACAACAAATCACTCCTTTTACGCCACCCGATACCATACCCGAAACACAAGAAGAAAATGTTGTGGGTTCATCGTCTGGTAAAAAACAACCCGGTTGATGGATCGAGAGACATAATCGCCACAAAGCCGACTTTTGGGACGACATAAAAAACGTGTTCCATAAGTTGATGGATCGAGAGATATATCGATTTAACGATAGTCTCTCGTCCAAGTGGACGAAGATAAACAGGGCGATGAATGCCTTCAAGGGTCATTATTATCACGCTAGAAATTATCCAATAAGCGGTGAAACGGACGACGACTATCTAGCTAATGCGCTAAAAGCTTTTCGCGATGAGAAGGGCTTGGAGTTCAAGTTTGTGCACTGTTGGGAGATCGCGAAAAGCCATTTAAAATGGGTGGACGTTCCCTCTGCTTCCAATTCGTCAAAAAGGACAAAAACAAATTCATCTCATAACCGTTCGGGTGAACGTGAAGACGCGGATGCTGTTAACTTGGATGATGACGACTTCGAGGAGGAATTGAGTCGTCCACCCGGCCGAGACAAGTCTAAAAAGAGGACGCAAAGGTCCCCTGCTTCGGGTTCGGGCTCGGGATCAAGCAAAGGTGCTTACAACATTGATTTGGCAGATTTAAATGCCAACATCGTTCATTTCAATACGATTCAAGAAAAATTGCTCGAGGAGAAAAAAACTGTTCGCGAAGCCTTTGAAAAAAAGTTGAGTATAAAAGAACAGCGCGAAAAGCGCGAAGATATGGAATTCATCGCAATAAACACCGATCATCTCAGCGGTCAAGAGTTAGAGATGATTCTAAAACTGAAGCGCGAGCTCATGGAAAAATATAATATGTAGTTTTTTTTATTTTCTAGGTTTTTATTTAATTATATTATTAATATTTATGCATTTTAATTTTGTTTTTTAATTAAGTGAAACTTAGGACTGAAACATAAAACATAAAACCTAAGACTGAAACATAAAGCATAAAACTAAATAAAATAAATAAAATGCCACGTGTCACTTCCCCCCATTCCACTCCCCACAATTCCCCCCTACATGGGTCCCACAAGTGTCACATGGCGCTTCACCCTCCTCCACTCCCTATAGTCTAAAAGTTTTATGTTTCAGTCCTAAGTTTCAACATTTTTTTACTAAATACTTAAATACACGGATTATTGGATTTAAATAATCCTAACTATCACTTATTGACCACCACCGGTCCCAATTAGCATAATATGTGCAGACGGTCACACCTTTTAGCATATTGGCCATTATGGCTAAAAATAAATATATTCCATTTAGAAAATCAGTTAGTATTGTATTAGTCATAGTCAATTGGTGGTCAATATATTAAATGTTGGAACCCCCAACACACATTTTCTTAGTTGGGACAGGTGGCGGCCAATTACTAATAGTTGAGATTATTTAAATCCAATACTCCTAAATACATTTATTGCCCAAGGTTGAACATGTGATCTCTCTTCTAAGAGGCATGTGCCTTTATCAAGTGATAATCCCATATCATATTGTTCATTTTGCCTCGTAATTCCGTTTTTGTTGGCATGTATGATAAATGAAGACTATGACATTTAATTTAAACTAGTAGCTTTCCTTATCTATATGTTTGTTTCACGGTTCTAGTGGTATGTGGTTTTATAGCAGACATTAATAAGTCTCAACATCTTAACATACATAGTAGTTTTTAACTGGTTTAAACACGTTGCTAAACGTTAAAAGGTCTACACATAAGTTCTTGACTGTTTTAGACATGTTGGCCTAAAGCTTAGTGACTTATTGATTTGGTAGTCTACCTACCGATGTTGTCATGCCTTCCTCTCTTTGCGACGGATCTTGCATTTGACATGGTGACCTGTAGGTTTAGCATAAAGTCATTGGGAGTTGTAGCCTGTCGAAATAAATATTTAGTTTTTTTGTACCCTCTGCCTCGAGAAGCGGTCAACTTGCGGAAGTTCCTTTCAATGTAGGTGTTGCTAGAGTTGGGTTTATTGAAGACATTGTGCTTGATGACGTTGTCTGTGGCTGTAGGTATTCTGCCGTGTTAACTGTTAAGCGGGTGAAACCTGTCTTGATATCTTTTAAACCAAGAACAAATATATTTGTTAATAAACAGAACCTTCACATAAATGTTGCCTCTGTAATCAAGAAATTAGTATGCCCAATCAGCTCTACAAGTGAAGTAATTAACATAAAGGAAACTTTTAGACTTGATAAATCATGAATCATCATTTAAACAACGACAACCATTTTCACCACTAGTAAATTGTCCATAAATAATAAGTGTTTTGAAGCTTTTTACGTTCCTTAGTAAATTTACTCACATATCAAGCATTTAGAAGCTTTTTACCCAGTTACTAAACTAATACTCTTTTGACTTTTAATTTGTAAAGGTGTTTTTATTCTTTTTCATATTTTACTGGCCAACTCACTCACTCTCTAATCCTACCTATAAATCTTTATCTATATACACCACGTGTGACATGACCAAAACCATAGTCTCTAATAAGCCAAACATGACCTTGTATTACTGGTTCATGTTGTGCATTAATTCAAAATCAAATCAAAACTTCTACTCGTTTCATTGACCAGTTTTCCAGTATTACAAATCTAGGTTCCACTATTAGCTAGGTTAATTCAGTAATTTAAACTTTTGAAGATATCTAGTTTATTGATCTCGACCGTGAAGTTTCTCCATGCTTTAGCGATAGGATCAGCCTATCAGAACCAAACATATATCCTAAATTACTATTTTGTAACAACTATCCATCAAAATATTTCTTACAATCATACTAACATAAAACCGGGAAGAAAAAGAAAAGCAAATGCACAACTAACATTGTTCTATAGAGACTAAAACTGGAAGAAAATCAGGTCAAATCGATTCAAGTTTTTACTCGTTTCGTTGATCAACTTTCCACTAAAACAAACATAGATGTTTAACTTTTGTTAAACTCTTAAGTTCACCTAGTAATAATAATAACATTTAAGTGTGTGTTTGGAGAGTTTTTCCTAGCAAGGGGCTTAGCAATTGGAGCTAAACTAAGAAGCTTATTATTCTCCTTGTTTGCCGATTTATATGCTTCAATGTCGCTTGCTCCCACTTTTGTTGATGCAACAATAGGTAGTTGCAGAAGTTAGGGTTATGCATTGCCTTTGATTTAGTGGAAAATTAATCAACGAAATGAAAAAAGATTTAGAGAGACGCTATTGTACAAAGGCCCCTTAAAATACAAAGTGTAAGAAGTAATCCTGACCGTCGATCTAGGTTTTAATCAAACATCATCCTAAATTAATTTTTTTTTTGGAAATAAACTTCATTAAAAAACAAAGGCTAATCCTCAAGCAGAGGATCGCCAAAAAACCTTACAAACAAGACAAGGGGTATTTAACCCAATCGTTCCAAACCACACCTTTGAATCTAGATCTATGCTTAAACCAAAAATAAGACAAAGACTTGACCGACTGTGACATCTGTCATCCTCGTCTTTCATATAATTGACAATAATAGCCCTTCAAATATTTCCATTATAGTCTCTGCAAGTTTCGTCGTTTTCAAATTTTATTTTAGAGCGAACTAAAAATTTATCGTTTATATTTATCATGGATCGGGTAGGAGTTTTAATCAAATGAGTATGTTGAAACGTATTCGTAAAAGTTTCTATAAAAAAAAATTTCAAGTTTAAAAAGTTAAAAAAAAAAAAAAAAAACTTTTAAGTTGAGTTAGTTAACCAAGTTAACTTTTTATAAAGGAAATACTAACATGGTTTCATAATAAACTAACCTAGTTAAAGTGTAGGGACTATTTTTGCCAAGTATCAAAAGTTTAAAAAAAAACCTCCCTCCCTTGGTTTCTGTCGGTTTTCCGGCCAGTCATGTGGCCGCCGGCGAATCTTTCCGGCAAGGAAAAAAAACCATTTCACTTATAACTTTTATCCATCTTTATGTGTGGTTAATCCTTTTCCACACTTCTCATTCGGTTACAAGCATTAACACTCTGTTCCAGAGTTTCATTAAAGGATAGAAGAGAAAGGATTGGGAAGGAAGTGGGGAAAAATGTGTTCCAGAGTTTTTTGTAGGAAGGAATGAAAGGGAGTGAGAGGGATAATAAAGAAGATTTTAGTGTGATTTTCAATCTTTCCAATTTGGAAGGAATTGGAGAGAATGGAAGAGAAAGGAGATCCTTTCTCTTCCATCCTTTAATGAAACTCGGGAACACAGTGTAAAAGAAGATTTAAACGCGTTAAATTGTGCATTAATCCGGGTTCCTTCTTGTAACCGTCGATCTCTTTAATCAAGTCCAGACGATTGGAATTTTAGAGTAATACTATAAATTGATTATCCCATTCACCTTCTGCATGTTTACACCTTTCGAACACACCTTTCAATCAAACAAAACGAGACCGAAAGACTCTCAATTCGTGGATCATGGTGCGGCCCTTTTCACCCGATTTCAGCGCGTATTTGATCATTGTAAGCCCCTTGTATTGATGCCATTTTACTTTCCATACGGTCCGACCAAAACCCCTTTATCACAGGTCATGTATTGAGTCTATTTCGGGCTATTAGATTTGGTTAGGGTTAGGGTTTTGGCTATAGTTATTTGGGGAAGAATATGACTAGGATAATATTATACAAATAAGTTTTCTTTGAGAAAATAAACAAAAAAGGGTTGAATGGTGTAGTGGTTGGTTTGGGTGTGTGCACCCGGGTATACTCGGTTTCGAATCACTGCAGCAACGTTTTAAGTTTTTTTTCCAGATTTTGTATTTTTTGGTTTGTTTTCCTTTCTTATTTATTTTTGTACAAATACATTTATATCTTGAAATAATCATAATAAATTCATTTTTTATCCAAAAATTATGAAAATTTAGGTGTAGCTTCTTGACACCTCATAGAAAATTATCATATTTTTATTTTCTGAAAAATGAATTATTTTCGTATTTTTATTGAATTAAATTGTTTTAATCATAATTAAATGATTAAAAATTTATTTTAAGTGATTTTAACCTCAAATTTTCTAGAGATTTATTTTTACGTATAATAAACTGAAATAAAATGTAATTTCTCAGAAAATGATTATTTTTGTTATTTTTACTATTTTTAATCATTAAAACTCATTAAATATGTTTTAAATACAAATAAATTGTGAGAAATTATGGAAATATTATTTTTAGTATTTCACATCAGAAAATAATTATTTTTCATAAAAATAGCATCTTTGGATCATGTCTTGCATTATTAGCTTTATTTATTATTTATGTTTAATTAGACATAATTAAACATTTATTCATTTGTACCATTTAACATCTATTTTATAATTACTTTTCTTATAGAATGGAAATATTCTTACGTTTGAAAGTCTTTATTATCATTTATTGGATCATTGTGTAACTCATAATTACATATTTAAACATTTACGAATATTGAATTTATTTACAATATTTAGTTAAAGTAATTAACTAAATTAAATTGCCTTAATTATTCAAAACATAATTTTTATCTAAATATTCAATTGGTAATAATTATATTACCTAAACCGTATTTACAAACTTTGGTATATTATTTTTGTCATCCAACTTTTATATTAATTCGAATTACTATAAATACTGAAATTCCCCAAATTGACTTAGCAACCCTAATGCCTTAGACCCTAGTTACCTTAGACTTTTTAGACACTTCCTTATTAGTATTCTTACACATTATAGGTTGAATTCCTCAGAATTCCCATTACTTAGCTCACGACCGCTTAAGTGGATTTTGATCGCTTTCGCAAATTGTGAGTATATCTTTTCCCCTTTTTACTGTTTTACTATTTTGGGGTGACTCATGTACTTACTATCAAGTTTCTATTTCATTTTACTAAAATAGCAATTCTCATGTTTGTTTGCTTGTGTTAATTTGTGTATCTATGACTTGTTAAAATCATTAACCTTTGAGGGTCTGACATTTCAATGAATAGTACTATGGTATATACCCTTGTGACTCTGTTGAGAGTCCTTGTCATTGCTATGTATTTCATTACTACTAGCGCATACTATATATATCTGCTTTTCTTTACATAGGGTTGATTTTGAACGGATATTGCTTATTACATAATTGCAAATGGTACCGCACATGAATTGCTAAACACTTTTCCTACTATATTTATTCAAACAGGGTATGCTCACCAATACCTTTTGTATTGACCAAATCATTTTCGTATATGTTTCAGGTTCTTATGAGATTACTTCCAAGCGTTTGGAACATAGACTTAGATTGAGATTACTGTATCTTAGTTTAGATTGCTAGTCATAATTGTTGTATTTCTTTTAATGTAATAAATTATTAAATTCAATGTATTCAAATTTACATTTCTAGTCCATAAGCTATTGAACAATCGTCACTACGTGACACCTCGATGTTTCCGCCATCGGTTGGGGTGTTACACCGACGCCACAATCTCTACACCCTGAGGATTCGCATTATTAAACACCTTGTTATTGCGCTCTTTCCAAATCGCCCAGAACATAAGCATAAAAATACCTCTTAACACCTTCTTCTCCCATTTGGAAGAAGTCGCAACCATCTTCAAACTCAACCAATCCTGTATCGACCCACCGTGAAAGCCATACAACCTACACCACGCGTGTTTTTAGTTTCAGTTAACAAGAGAGTGGCAAATCAGACAAATTGCGAGTATAGTAATTTGATGTTTTTAATAATCTCACCTAAATCATCTCATTTATGGACAGTTGTTATCAATTGTATAATCGTGGAATTCACAAATTTAAAACTCAAAAAAGAAATCATACTCTGTAAACCAAAAAAAGAGAAAAACATAGCATTCATCAAAACGAAGAAGAAATGAAGAAATTAAAACCCAAAAATTACATTTGTATGAAATAGGTGAAGCAAGAGAATGAATGAGTTTGTTCGTGCGTTTGATGAAAGTTATAAACACGTTTTCAGTTTTTCATTGATTTTAATGATTTCACATGATCATGTTGTTAAAACGCACTTAGTAATATCATAAAACGCACTTACATGTTGATGATATTTAACTTACAACGTAAAAACATAAAACGCACTTGGTGATATCATAAAACGCACTTACATGTTGATGATAATTAACTTACAATGTAAAAACTTAAAACGCATTTAGTGATATCATAAAACGCACTTACATGTTGATGATAATTAACTTACAATGTAAAAACATAAAACGCATTTAGTGATATCATAAAACGCACTTATATAAAACGCACTCTGTGATATCATAAAACACACTTACATAAAAACATAAAACGCATTCACTGATATCATAAAACGCACTTACATAAAACATAAAACGCACTCAGTGATATCATAAAACGCACTCAGTAATATCTACAATATAAAACAGTTATCTATCAGCCTCTGTTCATCTCTGAACTTTATTTCTTCTTCGTTTGATGAATGCTCTGTTTTTTTTTGTTTATAGAGTATGATTTCTTCTTCGTTATATGAATGCTCTGTTTTTTTTGTTTACAGAGTATGATTTCTTGTTCGTTTCGATTCATGCTCTGTTTTTTTTTGTTTACAGAGTATGATTTCTTCTTCGTTTGATGAATGCTCTGTTTTTTTTTTTTTTTTTAACAGAGTATGATTTCTTTAGATCTGACACAATGATGGAATATTGTGAAATCAGTTATAAAATTTTGAATTCGGATTTAACGATAAAACGGGGAATGTATTATTACGTGATTAAATGAGGGATGGAAAAGTCTATATTACCCTTGAACTGGCTTCAGATGTTACAACTGTCAACAGAGCCGGCCCTTAAGGGGTGCAGGGAGGACTCCCCGCCTGGACCCAATTTCTCGGGGGCACATTGACCATCCGGCAATCCAAGTTTTCTTAACAGTGATGTCCTTAATTCGTTGGATTTTTGTATGTTCGAGCCCCAAAATTGTTTATCAAGTATTAATAAAAGTGAAGGGACTTTGTATAAAAGAGAAAGTAAAGAAATGTTGAGAGACATTAAGAATAAAAGAATAAAATGAAATGGTTTGAGAAAAAAATTGCAGGTTTATTAATGAGTGTAGGACTAGAGATGATGAAGAACATGAAATGAATAGGTGTCACACTTAGTTGTTTTTGCTTTTTACCGGTTGGTTTTGACTTCTTTTTTAACTTTTATTTTTGTTATGAAACAATTTTTTTTAATTGTTAAACTTTCACCCATTTATATTTCTACTCTTTGTGGGATTTTACCTCCCAACCTTCCTCAAGAGGGTTTGTATCCTATACCATTAGACTACAACCTAAGTGTGAAATAAAATTTGATCCATCAATTTGATGTTACTTTAATCGTAGCTTAAAAAATAGTTTATATTATTTATTTCGTTAAGGCTTAAAAATAAGGCTAAGGGGCACAATTTTTGCAGCTCGGCCCGGACACCTGAATTTCTAGGGCCGGCCCTGACCGTCAAGTTACACGTGGCCACTTTTGATGACTTCCTACACTTTGTAGGCTAAGGGAATTTCCAAGCCGGAAATTCCACAAAAACCAACAGTTACATCACATCAAAAGTAAAAAACTTCCAACCCTTCCAATCCACTACACTAGTGTTACCCCTACTACAAAACCAAAGATAACTTAACGCCTTAATATCCGCAATAATCTCGACCACATTCCTATTCGTTTGATTGAAGACCTTCTTGTTCCTAGCTTTCCATATCCGCCAGCAAGCCACCATAAGAATACCGTAAAGAATTTCTTTTCTTCTCTTCGACCACCCGGAGCTCTTAACCACCTCAATGAAGTCTTTAACCGAGAATAAGTAAATAGGAATGTTAACCCAATTCGCTATAGCATTCCAAACACCATTTGCCATTCCACATACTGTAAAAATGTGTTCCGTATTCTCTTCAGTTTCTTCACAAAAAAACACAAAGGCCGTCACCATGAATAATGTTCCTTCTTCGTAATGCCACTATAGTGGGAATCCTATCCAACAACACCCTCCACAAAAAAATATTACACTTTAACGGCACCCACTTACACCATTGAAAATCAACATATGGCTCTCTCATTCGGTCACTAGTAATCCATTTCTTAACCTCCTGGACCGTAAATCCATTGGCCCTCCGTTATCCCAAACCCATGCATCCCTTCTATTCTCCAATCTTTTATCCACCATTAATCTATGACAATCAATTAGCTCTCGGACTTCATTATTTGAGGACGGGTACGACCTCCACTTCCAAATCATGTAACCGTCTCCAAGTCTACCCACGATCGAACACCACTTATCTTGCTCTAAACGGAACAAATTAGGGAACAATATCTTCAAAGGTACCCGATCGATCCAAGGATCAATCCAGAATCTAATTCCCAAACCATTACCCACTTGACCCCTTATCATATTAGCACCATAAGTATCACCCACTTTTAAAATGTAACCACTATTAACAATCTTCGTCCATGTCCCCGAGAACCTAGACTTACGCGGGTACGGCTCCCACCTCCTATTAGACCCATGTATAGCATCAACCACTCGTCTCCACATCGAGCATTCTTCATTGCGATACCACCAAAGCCATTTTAACAATAAGGCGCAATTATTATCACTGAGTTTACTAAGACCCAATCCACCTTTTTTCTTAGGTCTGGTAACCGTATCCCATCCAACCCAATGAACCTTTTTATTATCCATATCTCCTCCCCATAAAAAACGTTTTATCAACATCTCTAAACTATTGATCACCGCCACATGGGCCTTGAACATAGAGAAAAACTAAGACGGTAAACTTTCTAATACCGATTTAATGAGCGTCACCCGACCACCAATAGAAAGAGTTTTCGCTTTCCACTTTGACAACCGGGTTTTAAACACCTTCACCACCGGATCCCAATTACTTATCCTCCTCATATTTGCACCAACAAGGATCCCTAAATAAGAAAATGGAGTATCTCCCGATCTGCAACCCATGACACTCGCCTTCTCACTAATCTCTTCAGGACTCTTTCCCACACCAAAAAGCGTGGACTTCTGGATGTTAATCCGAAGACCCGAACATAAATGAAACACCCGAAGCAATCTTCTTAAAGTGAGAAAATTACTATCCAACCATTCACCCATAACCATCGCATCATCAGCATACAACAAATGAGACAGAATAGGACCATCATTTGGAAGACGAATACCGCATAACGAACCCACATCACACGCTTTCCTAATAAGCCCCGAAAGCGCCTCCATAACAATAATAAACAAGAAGGGAGAAATAGGATCACCTTGCCTCAGCCCCTTCTCACAAGAAAACTCGAAAGTAGGAGACCCATTCACTAGAACCGACGATCTAGCTGACTCCAATACCCCTCTAATCCACTTACACCAAATCTCTGGAAAACCCATTTGTCGCATGACCGACATCACAAAAGCCCAGTGAACATTATCATAAGCTTTTGCAAAATCTATTTTGAATAAAAATAACTCCTTCCCGCTTCTTCTAGCCCAAGATAAAACTTCACTAATAATAAGAGGACCATCCAAAATATACCTCCCTGCGACAAAAGCTGATTGTGTTTCTGATATAAGCGAATCAATCACCATTTTCAACCTGTTAGCAAGAACTTTAGAAATCACTTTGCTCATAACTCCTATCAGGTTTATCGGCCGATAATCCCCTAATTCAACCGGATCCTTCACTTTAGGCACCAATGTAATAAACGAAGACCCAACCCCCCGATTAATGACCCCCGAATCTGCAAAGTTAGAGAAAATATCTAGAAAATCACCAGAAAATAAAGACCAATACTTTTTAATGAACCTGAAGTTGAAACCATCGGGACCCGTAGCTTTATCACTACCGCATTCAAACACCGCGTCCTTGATCTCTTTTTCTGAAAATGGTGTAACAATACTTACCGCCGCCTCTAGGTCAAGAGTCTTTAAACCATAAACTTGTAACTGGGGCCGATCAGGAATATCTTCAACAAACTTTTCTTTAAAAAAACGTTGCACCTCTTTTTTAATATCTTTAGGTCTCGTAACCCACTCACCATTTATGGACAAGCCCGGAATCGAATTAGAAACTCTACAAGCATTAATACTACCATGAAAAACCGAGAATTTTCGTCTCCCTCCTTGGCCCATTTACACGAGCCTTTTGTTTCAAATCCCGAATCCTATAAAGATCCAATTCTTTCAAACGCTTAGTAGCTTCTTCAAGAACCCACCCCTCTTCTTCCGTTAAATCGCGAGTCTCCAAAGTAAGCTCTAAGCCCAACACCTCATATTTCAAACACATTTCCTCCTCAATCTCTTTATCTAACTGATGCTTGTGCCACTCTTTAATACACCTTCGAAGCTTCTTAAATTTAGCAACCATATTTACGTCAGGCGCTCCATGACCATCACAAGAAGCCAAAGCATTTTCAACCACTTTATCCAAACCATCTCTATTCAACCAAGAACTAAAGAATTTAAACGGCTTGGGACCAAAGTTCCACGATTCAATTTTTAACAAAACCGGACAATGATCCGACTCCACCCGATCCAACACTCTATATTCCGCATCCGGCCATTTATTAAAGAACGACCAACAAACAAAAATCCTATCTATGCGACTGAGTTTATTCCCAGCCATGAACGTGAATTTACGACCCCTAAGAGAGAATTCAAACAACCCCGCGTTGTAACATTTGTACTTTTCGTATTTTCTGTTCTAGTCCTTGTATTCTTGTATCTTTCTATTTTGTACCCTTGTAATCCCGAGCTTATGATCAATGGAAAAGTATTTTATCAATTGCATCTAATCTTAATCTATTTCATTTATATTCTATAAATTCTACGTGACGCAAACTTTATATAACGTCGCGTGATTTTTTTAATTTTCTTGTATTTTAAATTCTGTATTTAACAAATTTTAAGTTCGCCTTTATCCGCTTCCTGTATGTTACTCCTACCAATTCTTGACGAGTCGTCGTTATAATTTATCCTATTCAATTTAGACTTTATAACAAGAAACTTATTTAGTTAAGATCTTAATATATATTTATTATTAATAAAACATATATATATATATATATAATAATACAAAAAAAAAACATAACATTAATTAAATGTTATGTAAAATTGTCGTACACTTTTTTAGTCATTTATTTATTTATTTTTTTTTCTTTTTTTAGATATAATTACCACTTAATTAACTTTTAACCACCCTAATTAATTCATTAAATACCCAACCCTTCACCCCAACTATAAATACACCACTCCTACCCATTCTAACACTTGCTCATTTCTAAATCCTCTCTAAACCTCCCAATTCTCCAAAGAAATCCCAAGAGTGGAAGTCCACTTCTAAGTGAGTTCTCTCATAAACTCCAACTTTATTCTTCTTTCTTCACTTCTTTTCTTCTTCTAACCCCTTGGAGAAACCTCTAGGATCTTCTCCATATTTATCCACAAAAGTGTGATAAGGGTAGAGCACCTAAAAGAGGTTCCAAAGGTGGTTGTTTTCTGAATTATACTATATAATAATATAAACATATACTTTCAAGTTTCTATCTTACTAGTTTATTATTAATCTTTGGAAGGTTTGTGGTTGCACCCTACCTTACCAACTCTCTTGACCCTTCTTGTGCTACGGATTTATCCACACTAGAAAGGGGAAATCCTGTGTCCAAAACCCACGTTTATTCCATAAGCGAAGTGGTTATGACATGAACCTATCAAATGGATTCACATTTCTAACTTTATACCATCCGAATCATCTATGATGGTTTTGTGTTTGGTCTAACTTAATCTCATGACCATCCAGATTGCCCAAAAGGCAATTTGTGCTTGGTTTGCCTAAAAGGCTTGCATGACTCTCGTGAATCTATAACCTAAACTCGAACCTAAGACCCTTTATTCTTTAATTCTAGTTAACCAAGGCTAAGGAACTAACCACCCAAGACTCGTCTTTGGAGCCTTACTAAACGCACCCAAAGGTGAGTTCATACTTGTCCCCTTTTTACTCTTTATCACTTTTGGGGTGTAAACATGTATCATATGCAAAACACACTAATGCTTTCATAAACACACATGCTCAATCTATTAAACATACTTATATGCTACTTGCCATGCTTATGATTCTTAGATACTTAGACATAAATCATTAACTATTATTAGCCCACTTAACATGTATAGCGCTATAGGACTAGCACACCGCCCCCTTTATGGGTCATTGTTAAGATTTAAACGGCCTAACATGAATATGTTAGGTATACGCTGTGGTATTCACGGGTTTGATTTATGTCTTTTGTATGATAGGTATGTGCAATGCTATAGTATGAGATTTGAGTAAACCATTCTAAAATACTATGTATGTAAACTAAAACTAGTATGCTCACCAATGCTTTATGTGTTGACGGATATTTTATACATGTTGCAGGAAATGTTTGATGCAGGATATTCAAGAAATCTACTTAGGATTGGACTAGAAACTCACACTAGTTTAAGTTCTATATTTTGATGTCGTATTTCTCTTTTCATGAAAACAATTTGTATTCTGTTATCTTTTTAGACGATAATTATGCTATGAATGAAATTTTATCTTTAAATCATATTGTCACGAATTCTAGTGTCATGAAGTCTTTGAACAATCTATCCCAAGTCTTGCCCCGATGTATTCCGCCATCGGTTGGGGTGTGACAGATTGGTATCAGAGCCAAGACTATAGGGAATTAGGAAAATTGCCATGTTTTGACCTAGACTATAGTTAAGAACCTTTTTGACCATTCCTTTTTATCATGCTTAAAATACTTGTTCTCCCTATGTTGCTTCTACTCTATCCTCTTGTCTTCAAAAATTTACCTTCCTATTTGTGGATTATTCTACACTCGAAGACACTCGTATACCACAAACGAAAGAAAATCACCAAAATAGGTGTGAAACCCTCACTTTGGTGATAACTTTCAATCCGCGTAAATCCTTTGTGTTTTTGAAACTACGCCAAGATAGGAGTGATATCCTCACCTTGGTGGAAACTTCACAATTCTCGTTCTAGTGGACACTTACCAATCGAAGGTTAGAATTAATTTTCTTACCACGTTGGACAAATTGTACAAACCACACTCAAAGAAACGA
This sequence comes from Ambrosia trifida, assembly GCA_028751855.1. Taxonomy (NCBI): domain Eukaryota; kingdom Viridiplantae; phylum Streptophyta; class Magnoliopsida; order Asterales; family Asteraceae; genus Ambrosia; species Ambrosia trifida. Next base: position 91,764,446 of record CM054126.1, read on the forward strand.
CCTCGCTAAGATAGGAGTGAAATCCGCAACTTAGCGACTAGTTTCAATCCTTGATATATTTTTTTTAAAATCTCGCCAAAGTCTCAAATTTACTAATGACAAGAAACATGTAGTAACTGGAAGGGTGAATACCGTTAACCGCAAGTCGGCGAGAGTATTTCCACCTATTAGGCCAAAGCATGTTTTCAAACTCAAAGGTAAATTCGAACCACTTTGGTTAGTCTAAGTTCCGTTCCGGAACACTCCAATGGCTTGCTTAAAACAAGCCCCTCATTTTATGTAAATATTATTTTCAATGATGTTTTCATGCTATGTTTTCACTACATATATTCGATTTAATTTTTTTTCACTACTCACAAAGGCTCTCAAGACTCGCATCTCTAGTACTCTAGAAATCTCCAAACAATACTAATAATCGCAAACCAACACTAATCAATGCTCCTTTAATTGTCTAAATGCACTATACTTGCTTATACTTATGTGTTATGCTTTGTAAAACAATGTGAAACTACATGCTACTTGAACTATTTGACACTATGTGCATTGTATGCTTAATTCACATCTAAAAACAAAGACAAAATGCAAACTTTATACAATTAAACCATTGATCAAAGCTCATAATCCTTTTGTTTATTCTATAGATGTCTTCCATGTCAAACCGTATGTCAAGCAAGAACTCTAAGCAAAGCACCAACAAGAAAATGCTATCTTTCATGGCCAAGCAAATGGCCAAGGTCATACCCGATGTGGTTAGCAAAATCCAAGCCTCCGTAAGCCCACATGGTTCTGTTGACTCAAAGGCCGAATCCTCCAAAACTACCTCCTTCACCTTTAAACAATTTAACCTACATCGACCTGACTCTTTCACGGGAAACGATGGTGCTACCGCTATGCTCGAATGGTTCGACCACATCGAGCTAATCTTCATCAATAGCGAATGCCCTGACGATCTCCGCACTCGTCACGCCAATGCCATGATGCTCATGGGCAGCTTATCTCTAATTGGATTTCCTTTTCCAACTGGATTTTATTCCAAAGATGAATGATGTTTTGATGGGCATAAAGAAATCGTCTTGGTAGCATCAAACCAATAGAACAAGGGTTAGCTCTGCAGCTGGTCTACAAGCAAGGTAAGTAGGTCCATGCGAGCGGCCCGGATGTACCTTTTAGCCGCGAGGGGAACCGGGTAAACAAAGTCGCGATCAGAATGAATGGTAGTTCCCTGGGCCTGTTGCTCCCGGAGGCGCTGGTTCGAATCCAGTTCGGTCTTCAAATCAAGGGCACTCGAGTGGTGGAAAAGCGAGAGAGTCACCCGTGGAAACGAAGTCGCTTTAACTCTACCGTGGGAGGAACTCAAGCAACTCATGATTGAGGAGTTCTGCCCCGCTCAAGAGATTGAGTGACTTGAAGAAGAGTTTTGCAAACTCAAGCAAAACAGTGGTGATAACCTCTCCTATACCAATCGTTTCAAGCAACTCCTTGTCCTTGTACCTCACCAATTCAACACCACTGGGAGAATCATAGCTAAGTATCTCAAAGGCCTGCCAACGAGTGTTCGTGATATCGTTGAAGGAGCCGAACCCACCACCCTAGAAAAAGCCATTCGTTTAGCTTCCAAAATCTCGGATAACCAAGTGAAAGATGGAACCTTAACTATCCCAAACACCACCAAAACCGTCAATCAAACCACCACCATTCCCACCGACAAACGAAAGGAAGCCAAAACCCCATCAACCCATAGCAATAACCGCAAACGCAAGTCCCGAACCCAAAACTATGCCGTTACCATTCCATCCACCGAAGCTCAAGCTCCAACTCCTCTTAACCAAGTGCCTGCCAAGAAACCCTACACCGGCTCTTTCCCAAAATGTAACACGTGCCATTTTCATCACCCACCAACCTCTACTTGCCGTTTCTGTACCAATTGTAACCGCTATGGGCACCTTGTCCAAACTTGCAAAACCGGCCCTAGAACCCCAAATAACCAACCTCAGGTTGCCAACCAACCCCGAGCCGCTAACCAACCTCCTCTGGCCATTGGCAATGGTCGTGCATGTTTTAAGTGTGGTGATCCTAGCCATTTTGCTCCTCAATGTACCCGCAACAACCAAGCTCAAGTTCAAGCTCCGGCTCAAAATCAACCACCAAGGGGTCGCGCTTTCAACCTCAATGCGGCCCAAGCTCAAACTGAAAATGATGTTGTGAATGGTACGTTCCTTGTTAATGGATCTTATGCTTCTATACTTTTTGATACTGGTGCGGATAAGAGCTTTGTGTCTCTAGAATTTGAACCCTTACTTGCTTGTGCACGATCTAAATTATCGGAACCTTTCACCGTTGAAGTCGCAAATGGTGAACCCATCTCTATTGATTTCGTTATCAAAAACTGCACCTTGAATCTTAATGACCATGATTTCTCCATAGATCTAAATCCTATGCAATTGGGAAGTTTTGACATCATAGTAGGCATGGATTGGCTTGCAAAACATCGTGCCGAAGTTGTTTGCTTCGAAAAATTTATCCGTATACCGCTTCCTAGCGGTGACACTTTACAAATCTATGGTGAGAAAGCCTCCAAAGGACTCAAACTCATGTCTTGTACCAAAGCTCGAAAGTATCTCCGTAAGGAATATGTTGCATTCTTGGCTCATGTGGTAACAACCAAAGACAAGGAAAAAGGCATAAAAGACATACCTGTCGTTTGTGACTTTCCCAAGGTCTTTCCCGAAGATCTACCCGGTCTTCCTCCTGCTCGTTCTGTTGAACTTCGCATTGACCTCATACCTGATGCTACACCTGTTGCAAAAGCTCCTTATCGTCTTGCACCTTCCGAAATGCAAGAACTTGCTAGTCAACTCCAAGAATTGCTCGAAAAAGGCTTCATACGCCCGAGTACTTCTCCCTGGGGTGCTCCTGTTTTGTTTGTTAAAAAGAAAGACGGATCTTTCCGTATGTGCATCGATTATCGTGAGCTTAACAAGCTTACTATCAAAAACCGATACCCTCTCCCACGCATTGATGATCTCTTTGACCAGCTCCAAGGAGCTACTTGTTTCTCAAAAATCGATCTTCGTTCTGGATACCATCAACTTCAAATCCACGAAGAAGATATTCCAAAAACTGCCTTTCGCACAAGATATGGTCACTACGAGTTCATGGTGATGCCTTTCGGTTTAACCAATGCACCCGCAGTATTCATGGATCTAATGAATCGAGTGTGTAAACCTTATTTGGATCGTTTTGTGATTGTCTTCATTGATGACATCTTGATCTATTCCAAATCCGAAGACGACCATAAACGACATCTCCGTTTGATTCTAGAACTCCTACGTGCCGAACGACTTTATGCCAAGTTCTCTAAATGTGAATTTTGGTTAAAAGAAGTTCAATTCCTTGGGTATATTGTGAACGATAGGGGTATTCATGTTGATCCTGCCAAAATTGAAGCCGTTAAAAATTGGATTGCACCAAAATCTCCTACCGAAGTTCGTTCCTTTCTAGGATTGGCGGGTTACTACCGTCGGTTCATCTCCAACTTTTCCAAAATTGCTACACCACTCACCGCTTTGACTCAAAAATCCCAACCTTTCATTTGGGGTCCTAAGCAAGAAGAAGCCTTTGAAACCCTCAAGTCTATGCTTTGTGATGCTCCTATTCTAGCTCTTCCCGAGGGGAATGATGATTTCGTGGTTTATTGTGATGCATCGAATCAAGGTCTTGGTTGCGTTCTTATGCAACGAGGCAAAGTCATCGCCTACGCATCAAGGCAACTCAAAATCCACGAGAAGAACTACACCACTCACGATCTCGAACTTGGTGCCGTAGTTTTTGCCTTAAAAATCTGGAGACATTACCTCTATGGTACAAAATGTGTTGTTTTTACCGACCACAAAAGCCTGCAACACATTTTTAATCAAAAAGATCTTAACATACGACAACGCCGATGGGTCGAATTGTTAAACGACTACGACTGCGAAATTCGCTATCATCCTGGTAAAGCGAATGTAGTAGCCGATGCTCTTAGTCGAAGAAGTCATGCAGTTCTATGCAACATCCGAGAAATCGACCGTCTTCGTAGCTCTCAATTTCAAAATGATCCATTTAATCGTATTCGAGACGCTCAACATACATCGGTCAATGAAAATACTCTATACGAAGAAATGTCTTGTGGTGCCGAGTTACACTTGGAGTCCAAGGCAAATGGAATTCTTTATTATCTTGATCGTATTTGGATTCCCAATTGTGATGACCTTCGTACTCTTATAATGAATGAAGCGCATAAATCCCGATACTCTATTCATCCCGGTGCGGATAAAATGTATCAAGATCTCGGTCGCAATTATTGGTGGCCTGGTATGAAAAAGGACATTGCTCTCTTTGTGTCCAAGTGTCTCACTTGCTCCAAAGTAAAAGCCGAGCACCAACGACCGTCGGGTTTGCTTGAACAGCCCGAAGTCCCCATATGGAAATGGGAAAGCATTGCTATGGATTTCATTACCAAGCTTCCTCGAACATCATCTGGTCATGATAGTATTTGGGTAATCATTGATCATTTAACAAAGTCAGCTCACTTCCTTCCCATTCGGGAAGATTACAAAGTTGAGAAGCTAGCCCATATCTACACCAAGGAAATCATTTGTCGTCATGGTATTCCTCTTGACATCATCTCAGACCGTGATGGTCGATTCACCTCCCGTCTTTGGGAAACATTTCAGGCTGCCATGGGAACTCAGCTTAATCTTAGTACAGCTTTTCATCCTCAATCTGATGGTCAAACTGACCGTACGATCCAGACTCTTGAGGACATGCTTCGATCTTGTGTAATCGACTTTGGTGGAAACTGGGATGCTCATCTACCATTGGTCGAGTTCTCGTACAATAACAGTTACCATACCAGCATCCAAATGGCTCCATTCGAAGCTCTCTATGGCCGAAAGTGTCGTTCTCCTATATGTTGGCACGAGATTGGTGAAGCACAAATCACTGGTCCCGAAATCATCCAGGAAACGACCAACAAAATCATCCAGATTCATGATAATCTCGTAGCTGCTCGAAGCCGTCAGAAAAGCTATGCTGACAAGCGGCGAAAACCCCTTGAATTCAATGTTGGTGATCAAGTACTCCTCAAGGTCTCTCCTTGGAAAGGAGTAGTCAGATTTGGAAAGAAAGGAAAGTTAGCTCCACGGTACGTTGGACCGTTCAAGATCATTGAGCGAATCGGGAAAGTGACTTACAAGCTCGAGTTACCCCAAGAACTCAACAATGTCCATCCCACCTTTCATGTTTCAAATTTGAAGAAGTGTTTAGCCGAAGGGAACATACACATTCCTCTTGATGATGTACGAATTGACGAGACTATGCATTTCGTCGAAAAACCAATGGAAATAACGGATCGTGAAGTCAAACAACTCAAACGAAAACGTATTCCGCTAGTTAAAGTTCGTTGGGAATCGAAGAATGGACCCGAATTCACTTGGGAACATGAAGAACAAACGAAGAAAAAGTACCCACATCTTTTCAGTCAAGCCACTTGAATAAATTTCGAGACGAAATTTCCTAAAGTAGGGGAGACTGTAACATTTGTACTTTTCATATTTTCTGTTCTAGTCCTTGTATTCTTGTATCTTTCTATTTTGTACCCTTGTAATCCCGAGCTTATGATCAATGGAAAAATATTTTATCAATGGCATCTAATCTTAATCTATTTCATTTATATTCTATAAATTCTACGTGACGCAAACTTTATATAACGTCGCGTGATTTTTTTAATTTTCTTGTATTTTAAATCTGTATTTAACAAATTTTAAGTTCGCCTTTATCCGCTTCCTGTATGTTACTCCTACCAATTCTTGACGAGTCGTCGTTATAATTTATCCTATTCAATTTAGACTTTATAACAAGAAACTTATTTAGTTAAGATCTTAATATATATTTATTATTAATATAACATATATATATATATATATATATATAATAATACAAAAAAAAAAACATAACATTAAATGTTATGTAAAATTGCCGTACACTTTTTTAGTCATTTATTTATTTATTTTTTTTCTTTTTTTAGATATAATTACCACTTAATTAACTTTTAACCACCCTAATTAATTCATTAAATACCCAACCCTTCACCCCAACTATAAATACACCACTCCTACCTATTCTAACACTTGCTCATTTCTAAATCCTCTCTAAACCTCCCAATTCTCCAAAGAAATCCCAAGAGTGGAAGTCCACTTCTAAGTGAGTTCTCTCATAAACTCCAACTTTATTCTTCTTTCTTCACTTCTTTTCTTCTTCTAACCCCTTGGAGAAACCTCTAGGATCTTCTCCATATTTATCCACAAAAGTGTGATAAGGGTAGAGCACCTAAAAGAGGTTCCAAAGGTGGTTGTTTTCTGAATTATACTATATAATAATATAAACATATACTTTCAAGTTTCTATCTTACTAGTTTATTATTAATCTTTGGAAGGTTTGTGGTTACACCTTACCTTACCAACTCTCTTGACCCTTCTTGTGCTACGGATTTATCCACACTAGAAAGGGGAAATCCCGTGTCCAAAACCCACGTTTATTCCATAAGCGAAGTGGTTATGACATGAACCTATCAAATGGATTCACATTTCTAACTTTATACCATCCGAATCATCTATGATGGTTTTGTTCTTGGTCTAACTTAATCTCATGACCATCCGGATTGCCCAAAAGGCAATTTGTGCTTGGTTTGCCTAAAAGGCTTGCATGACTCTCGTGAATCTATAACCTAAACTCGAACCTAAGACCCTTTATTCTTTAATTCTAGTTAACCAAGGCTAAGGAACTAACCCCCCAAGACTCGTCTTTGGAGCCTTACTAAACGCACCCAAAGGTGAGTTCATACTTGTCCCCTGTTTACTCTTTATCACTTTTGGGGTGTAAACATGTATCATATGCAAAACACACTAATGCTTTCATAAACACACATGCTCAATCTATTAAACATACTTATATGCTACTTGCCATGCTTATGATTCTTAGATACTTAGACATAAATCATTAACTATTATTAGCCCACTTAACATGTATAGCGCTATAGTATGAGCACACCGCCCCCTTTATGGGTCATTGTTAAGATTTAAACGGCCTAACATGAATATGTTAGGTATACGCTGTGGTACTCGCGGGTTTGAGTTATGTCTTTTGTATGATAGGTATGTGCAATGCTATAGTATGAGATTTGAGTAAACCATTCTAAAATACTATGTATGTAAACTAAAACTAGTATGCTCACCAATGCTTTATGTGTTGACGGATATTTTATACATGTTGCAGGAAATGTTTGATGCAGGATATTCAAGAAATCTACTTAGGATTGGACTAGAAACTCACACTAGTTTAAGTTCTATATTTTGATGTCGTATATCTCTTTTCATGAAAACAATTTGTATCCTGTTATCTTTTTAGACGATAATTATGCTATGAATGAAATTTTTTCTTTAAATCATATTGTCACGAATTCTAGTGTCATGAAGTCTTTGAACAATCTATCCCAAGTCTCGCCCTGATGTATTCCGCCATCGGTTGGGGTGTGACACGCGTCCTCCAGAAAAACATTAAATTCGTTTGAAATCACTTCATTAGACTTAGAGTTTCTACGCTCTAAGCGGTCCCTAACACAATTAAAGTCACCCGTAACAATCCAATACCCATTGTCGACCAGGTCTAACGCCTTTATCTCATCCCACACTGTCCGCTTATCAACCAACTTTTGCGGACTATATACATTAACACACGAAATTTTTTGTCCATCATTCATCATGTACCCCGAAACCACAAGAACCGATCTACTCTTAACAACCGACGTTTTGACAAAAAATTTTGAATTCCATATAGAAATTAAACCCCTATATCTACCCGAAGCATCAACATATTCATACTCAAAATCACCCGATCCCCAAAATCTACTAATATCAACACCCTCTAACGACTGAAATTGAGTTTCCTGAAGCATAATAAACCCGACCTCGTTGGACACTTTAAGCTTCCTAACCCATGAACTCTTACCAACGGAACCCAACCCTCTAATATTCCAAGATATAACATTCATTGGGAAACAGGTTGAAAACCTTCCTCGCTAACCAACTTCACAATAGACGATTCATACCTGTCAATATTAGAGGCGCCAAGATTCATACCCAATGCAACCGTCTGAGCAACTTCATCACTAAATGGACCTTGCACTTCACTTGCAACCTCACGGCCATTCTTATCAACAGAACTAACATTTGTATCAACCTCACAATGCACTCCTTCCTCCTCTTGAACCCCATCGACATTCCCATTTAAAACAAAAATGAACCTGTCAATATCATAAGGATCATCCGACTCTCTAGAGCGCTTTTTAGGCCTCTCACTACCCGATGGAGAAGGCGATTTTTCAGCTCTCGTCTTCTTCCGAAAAGAACCTTTTTTCTTATTTACCCTACCTTTAATAACTTTCTCACCAGACTTAGGAGCCAACAACACCTCTGAAGCTTCATTATCTTCTATTTGGTGAACCACTTCAGTTTGAGGAACCCTTTCATCCAACCCATCGTTACCCACATTATTGTTATTAATGAAGTCATCAACACCAACCCCTCCCATAGTAACATCCTCAACTTAATTATCGGACAAAACGGCATCATCCACTTCTAGCAAACAATCCGAAATCCAATCCTCAACGTCTTCCTCAATCAAAATCGTGAACGCCTCATTCCGCCATTTTAGTGCCATAACCTGATTAATCCTCTTAACAGAGTCACACAAAACCCCAATAAACACATGAGAAACATCTTCATGAGCTTCACTAACGTTGGCCGATTGAACGACCTCCCCATACTTAGACCCAATAACATTAAACACACTATCCTCGACTGTGTTTGAATTATATTAAAGTTAAGCAGTGAAACGAGCAATCTAATTAAAGGTGGGATTAAAAAATATATATATATATATATATATATATATATATATATTTCATGAGTTCGAGTTTTAGTTTGCTTTTAAGTGGTTAGTAAGGCTATTCGGTAAACAGACACAACCCACCCCCGTCCTACAATATTTGCCCCGTCCCCCATCGCTACACCGCCCCGCCTGCCCGGTCCCTCCCTGCCCCGTCCTCCTTGGAACATCAAGGACGGACCAATCATGTATTTTCTTGAATTTTTTTTTTTAAACCTTGTGACACCACTTTGAGACACCACTCATGTCTCCACACCCCATCCATGTCTCAAGAATGTTGAGACACTACTTTGGTGATGTGGCATCCTACATGACATGGAGACATGACATTTTTTATGTCTCCACACCCCATAGCCTAAATGATTTACAATCCCCCAACATGATTTGAATATTGACCAGTTCAGACAATGATTTACATGATTAGTGCTTGAGTTACACAATTTTAAATGTGTGTAAGTTAGGATGGTGTTTTCTGATATAAATATATAGTCATGTTCGGGTTCATTAATTTTGACATGCCAACCACCACGATACAATAGCCTCCCCAATAAAACGTATGGATTAGAATAATTAAAATACTATTAAAATTTTCTTATATAAAATACAAGTTATATATTTTTCATATATTAATTGAATGATTTTTTTAAATGCATTTATGAAACTAAAAATAATCATTAGTTGTATATTGTGTAATATATGTTCAGAATTTTGGTTGAATTCAATATAACCCAAATTGATTCATGTTAAATTGTGTAACTAAATATGATAAAAGGTGTGGAGTAATACTAAACTAATTTTATTGTTCAGTTGTCACAAGGTGGTTTCAGAGAAAAATAGCAAATGGCATTAACAGTGCAATTAGTTATTTAGAACAAGCATTACTTTTTTATGCACCTAATAACAAGTGAAGGTAAAAAAGAAAAAAAAAAAAAAAAACAAATCACAACTTGCAATTTTGACCAATTTGAGTCAACTGTTGTCTCAAAACTCTCCTCATTACCTTATTTGTTGCTGTCCTAGGAAGTGATGCAAGGGGCACCACATCAGAAACCTAAAAAACACAAAAGTCAACCTCAAAAGTCAAACATGGAAAAGCATAGCATGTTAAAGTTCTTTATATACACAAATCAATCAACTATATAGTTCTAAGATGATATAATGATACCTTAAACAGAGGATTGAGGTTCTTTTGCAAAGCTCTATTCAATGACTGCTTCAAACTATTTAATTCCGGTGTCGAAGCATTGGCATCTTTGAAAACAACCACAATTACCAAATTCTCTGGTCCACCGCCAGGTGGTGTAAGTCCTATAGCTGCGGTCTCAAGGATTTTGTCATCAACCGAGTTGCATACGCGTTCAATCTCAACTGAACTTACCTGCCCAGCCCAAAATTTGTCATAAAACAGTTCTAATAGCTAGATGTAGCAAACATGCATGCTGGGTAACCGGTTGAAACAGATAATGTTTTTTAACGAGTCAGGTTGGGTTGACCCAGAACAATTTGTACAGGATTTTAGCTTTTTATGAAGAATTAGTGTTAAATATAATAACAAAATTATACTTTTCCAATAACAAAGAACGGTGTACAAGAAAAACTGATGATCAAAACCATACCTTGATACCTCCAAGATTCATGGTATCATCTGCACGACCATGGGCACGATAGTATCCTCTAATTGTTCGCTCAAATACATCTCCATGCCTTCTTAGAACCTACGATGGATTGAAAAATTTATTTTCTATGTTTTTTGAATAATAATATTTTCATTGCATTCAATTTCAATAAAAAACAGCCAATTACAAGTGACACACAAGTAAACGGGCCACAAGCTGCGCCGCTACCCCTTTTTGTATGGCAAAACCTACTCTATTGAAAATAAAACATTGGCCCTTAGCAGACGGAGAATTACTTTGCACAACTTTCTTCACGCGAATAATTAATGAGTACATTATGATTGCAAAAACTAGAGTATTATAATAATTATTAAAAATATTATAATTGAACAAGTTAGGAGATTGTATGCATTGAAAAAACTTCCTTTCAACATGTACGACCCATTTAACGTGTTCCCGGGCTATTTTCCCAGCTTTGGAGATAGAAACACAACCCACGAACGGTGACTTTATACTAACCTTCCGATTCCAAGAAGGCATGCCTTTGAAGTAGACATCATAGTGGTTAGCATTTAGTAGTGTGCTTGATGCTCCAAACATGAGGGGATTAAGAGCCAACTCACCAACTCCAGGTACATTTGGTGGCTACAACAAAGACATAGACGCCAAATGGCAAACTGATTAAGACCCAATTAACGTTACGCCAACCATAGTAGTTCAAGAACATAAGGATATGTTGGGCTTACTATAGGGATTCCATCTGTGCCAAGAATATGCAGACTAGATCCCAAACTTGGTGTGCTGAAAGCAGACAAGCATTGAGGCTGTAGTAATGATCCCGTAATGAAACCACCACCAATCTCTGTGCCCCCACAATACTCGATAATCGGTTTGTATCGAGCCCTTCCCATCAACCAAAGGTATTCATCCACATTAGAGGCCTCCCCAGTTGATCCAAAGCACCTACAAAATTCAAACGGGTTTGGGCTGAACAAGTTGTCCTAGCGCGATAAAATTAAAAACTAAATTTAATCCATTTTTACTTGTATATGCCTTCAATAAGATTACAAGAACTATGTGATAACAATAATATTCCATATTTTAAATACAATGATTTAGGAGGTTGTAAGAATCAAAATACACGTTAGAAACTTTCCATTTAACCGGTTTTCCTTTCCCCTAGATTATGTTTTTTTAACTAGTTTGACCCATTGAGGATAGACTTAAAACAAATCGACTCATTCATTAGTAAATGGTTCGAAAACAAGTAGCATCTCACTTTTAAATCTTAACTAAAAAGAAAATAAAATGAATGTAGTAGAACACAAAAGTTTGATACTAGGTTTAGGGATCAGCGATAGACCAAAACGTTAATTCGAGAAGAAATACTCACCGGATGGTTGACCAGTCGTATCCAGCTGTACAATTCTTTGTTCTCCATGCCCTTACAATACTTGGGATCACTCCCAACATTGTTACTTTTGCATCCTGCAAAATTTTAGCAGCCTTAGCATAAACATTTATAATGATATTACTCAAATGCAATATGAGTTGGTAAATAGTAATAATAAGACAACAACAAACTTCCCACTAGGAGTGGCAAATGGGCTGGTTGGGTTGGGTGGATTGGGTAACATGTCCGAACCAGTTGCTTTTAGCATGAGCGAGCCACGAGTCATTAGCCCAACAACTTTTCATCCATTTTTTTATAAGTAGCCAATGCCATAAATATGATTTACATAAACTATGAAATTACAGTCATAATCAAAATATCTATTTTTCTTTCTTTTCTTTTTTTTAAGAAAGCAATTTGCTCGACCTTCCACTGTAAGCATTAAAAAACAAACTTTGGGCGGCTTTTAACCCAATACTGACTCGTTCATAAGTTAATGGGATGAAACTGCCCAAACAAAGTACATGAATCTAAATGGGAACACAAAAGTACTATAAAGTTAGGAAAACAACCTGAACAAACTTAGCAAAGCCGGTAGTGAGGGGGGACCCATTATATAAAGCAATTGAAGCCCCATTTAGCAATGATGCATAAACGAGCCACGGGCCCATCATCCATCCTAGATTAGTAGGCCATGCAACCACGTCACCTTTGCGAATGTCCATGTGGCACCAACCATCCGCACCTGCTTTGAATGGTGTTGCATAGGTCCATGGAATTGCCTTTGGTTCCCCTGTGTTAGGTTCATTTATTTAATAACATCAATTTATTAAACAATTGAAAATTCATCAATATTTTCTACCCGTAGTTCCTGAAGAAAAGAGGATATTCGAGAAAGCTTCAACCGATCGTTCCACTGCAACAAACTCGACATTCCTGTTCATTATAAACAGAATTCATCCTGAATACACTTTTTTTTTTTTTTTTTTATCATCGATACCAACAAGAGAATACGACAATATGTCATGAGATTAAGGAAAAAGATAAAACATACTCGTAATTTTTAGCTTGTTCTAGAAAATCAAGCCAAGAAATATCACCGTCACGCAATTTCATACTAAAATCCGAGCCTCTTGTAGGAATAACAATTGCCAGAGGCGATCCAGCATCAACAACTCGGCTGCAGAATGTACCATTTTACCCTTATGTGAGAATCCTGTAGTCCTCTTTATAAATTATAAATATAAGAACACCACCTGTATAAGGGGATGCTTCTGTCACCACGAATGATCAAATCCTGAGAAAAAAAGTTTTACTGATGAAATGACATGGTAAAAGATTTAATTCAGTTGCTTATAGTGTAAGTAAAAATAAATAAATATTTACCTGCGTAAAAATTGCTTTCGCTTTTGATAGTACAAGTCTTGTTGAAATTTCGCTTGCAGCAAAACTATCAGCAATGGATACAACCACATAGCCTGCTAAAACAATGGCTAGATATATCACAACAGATTTAACATCCATAGGCATATCGATCGCAATTGCAGATCCTTTCTCCAACCCCAGTTTTTCAAGAGCATACGCAACCAACCTAAACAAAATCCATAATAATCTCACATGACTTAAAGTTTATCTAACAGCAGATAATTGTTATACTACCTTTTATTGACAAAAATATTAAAAATTTGTAAATTTGGTTGAACCTAAGCATACCAAACCTCTGAGCGCAATTTCTCGAATGTCATTTTGTTGACTGGCGATTCATCATCTCCTTCATCGCGCCATATCACCGCTATGTCACTCAATTTTCTCTTGCTATTTAAGTTTAAACAATTTTTAGCTGGATTTACGTAAGCTCCAGGAAGCCATTGACCTCCTGGATGCAATAACTGGCTTTCTTCAGATGGATCATCAACTAATATACGGTTTGGAGGCACGGAAAACGATACATTCATTTCATCCAATATTGTTTTCCAAAACACCTGTCATCAACTCATAATCAAACAACAAAGGACCTAATATCCCAAATCAATTCATGATCTTCTAAAATACACATTTAACTACTAAATTAAAAAAAAAAAAAAAAAAAAAAAGTTATACCTCTAGATTTGAAACTGAAAATTCCTGAAAAGCATGGTAGCTTGAAATTGGATCTTTATAACTAGGACCCAAGAATATATTTCCCTGTCTCTCTAATAAACAACCAATGTTTGTTGATTTTGCATCCTCCCTACCATGCCAATGAATAATTAACAGTGTTATAAGCATAGCATAAACAAACTATAAATTAGGAACTAGCTGTCAAGCAAGCTTTATCAATGAGCTACATAAGCTAACTTTACTAGATTAATCAGCAAAAAAAATGGACACTGAACAACAGCTTTGATACGGAGCTGATCCAAAAGTTAGCATACTCCTATTTGGATCAGCTAGAAAAAGGAAAACACGGCAAAAAGAGCCCACAAGCAGTGGGCGGAAAGGTCTCCACAAGCCGGATCATGTGACAAACAACCATATGCAGTTTGACCCAACTGTCAGACCCTAGAACCCACGCACTCTCACTTCATTTTTACTTACAACTACCCTAAATCACTAGCAACACTACTTTCATAACCTTTCATCAATTTTCTTCGATGACTTTGACCCGCCCAAGCTACCCGCAAGGGGTGGCGATGATGTACTGATTCGGGTACATACCCGCAAACCTTTACCCGCATGGCGGCCCCTCCTTCCTAATTAGTTGTCAACCAAACATAACCAACCTAGATGCAACAGCTTTCCCACCTCACCCTACACAAACACCTAGAGGTGTACAAAATACCGTTTAAAAAAAACAATTTTTTTTTAAAAACTGGTTTGAAGCCTAATCCTAATCCTAATCGATTTGGATCAATTCGATGTTCATTCATTGAAACCGGTTTTTTACCCGAACCAGTTTGTACGTCACCAAAAAAAACCGGTTAGTAATTTGAACTCGTCTAGCCACTATAAGTATTTAGTCTGGACCCTTATTTAAAAGTTAAAGATAAACACAAAACTCCAAATCAATCTAAAAACTTCAATAACTTTCAAATCCAAGAATCTCTACTCAACAAAACAAACAGAGCTTACAAATCAGGTAACCAAGCAGGTGGGTCAGGTCCAAAATCCAAATAGCACCCATAAAACATCATCTGATGAAACAAGAAAGGAAGACCCGGATCAAGAATCCGGGTCGATATTTGGGTCCATGTTTGAGGAGTTGCAGCCCCATAAATCTTGATGGTTTCAGTAAGCTTTTGATGAAGTTGAGTGGCTGTTAGTTCTGGGATTCCAAGGTTTATTATGTCTGTTATTGAAATGGAATCCAGGGGTTTGTATGCCATTGTTGAATTTCTGTGTTTTCTGTAACGAAGTTTTGTATTATATGATGTTTTGTTGATATTGACGATGTTATTATAGATAGAGAAGATAAGGGTGACACATGAGTTGTGAAGTTAGTGAGATTGCGTCTAATTGTTTAATACTTTTAATAACTATGAATAATAATATTATGGGGTCATGTTGATTGTATTGTTCAACTAACCAATGATTATAAAACTAGTTTTTTAGATAATAATTTATGTTTTAGGATTATGTAGTGGTGTGGAGTTTATGGCCACTTTATTACATAGGGGTGCTAAATATTGTTTTGAAGGGGTGTTATAGGGTAAGGCGTGAGTGTGGAATGTGTGTTGACGGGTGTGACTCTAGAAGATTTGATGTGTGTGGACCTCATGTTTTTCTGTCAATGCAATTACGTCATGTAGAGACAGGGGACACTTCGTTGCACTTGGTTTTTGATAGTTGTTGGCTTGTTTAAAATTGGCTCGTTTGTAAATGAGGCGATCCTAGTTAAGATAAGTTTGTGCATCGCCTCAAATGTGTCTAACAAGATTTTTGATTCCTTACATAATTTTAAAGTTTGACTTGTCAACTTAAGAACACTATGGTGAATAACTTTTGTTGTAATTATTTGAGTATAATAGGTAGTAGACCCTCCATTCCTCCAAACACCCGTAAGAAATCACAAGACCTTATGAACCAAACGTGAAAGGAACATGCCATGCTCCTAAATGAGAGCTGATGTGACATTAAAAGTTATGGGTAGGAAGTTGTTACATGCCACCTTTCAAGAGAGTGGCTACCTTGCCATAATGGATATGTATCCCTCAACCCTTGTTTGACCTCCATGTATTTAACACATGAGGTCAAACTTTAAAAACCTTTACTTTCCACTTTATTGTATGATAACTCCGTTTTTGTATGTTGATACTTCAAACCTTAAAAAATATATGGTCTACATGGTCCGGTTTAGCTAGAATTAATACTTTAGTTCAAATATTTTTTTTTTCTCATGTAAGACCCTGTCCGATAGATGCATTTCTTAAAGTAAACTTGTAATAATTAACAAGTTAGGAGATTTAAAAGAGGCTAATAAGATTATCGATTTGAGCAATTTCAACGATGTTAAAACGTAAAACTTAAGTTGTCTAGACCAATGCATTTGGCCCAAAATATATAAAATGTTTAATTAGACAGTCTAAAATTCATCTACAGTTTCATAATCAAAAGTTATGGAAGTGTTCGGTTCTTCAAAGCTTGGCTTGACCATTATCTAGCTCCAAATTATCCTTACCTATGGTTTAACAACGTTAAACAACACGAAAGACGTTAATGGGTTCGATTAGAAGTAATATGTAATGAAAAAAAAAATAGCATCTGGGCACGCGTCACGCGAAGGATCCAAAGGATCCCTTTGCGTGGCGCCAAGACCCATTTTCATCAGAAACTGCCCAGCTTTATCATTTCTTATACTTAGACAATTTTTTCCGATTTTCACCTAGAAACTTACTTGGAAATTTTGGCCGTTTCTAGTGCAAAATTTGTTACCCTTTTCAAGCCTATTACCAAGGTCTTGGTATCCTTTGATGAATCATGGATACAACGATTTCACACATTCGGTTTCTCCCAACTTGTTCGATATGAATTGTTTGATTAGTTAAGCAGGATTCCTACTAATTTCATGCTTGTTTAAGTGTAAGGACTACAATATACCTCAATTTAAATATTTAAAGTAATCATAACCATGCTTATGATCATTTTGCTTCACGACCCCGTGGGATGGTTATACTTCATATATCGCCTATATGACCATATGCAAGATAATCAACACTCAACATTTATAGATTCTTTTTTGTTTTTCCTATGATCCCCGCTAAGACTTGTAACATCAAATGATTGTATACCCAATGTTTTTGATATAATACGAATTTGCCTTGCATGTGTTACCGTTGTGGCAACACCTTCACGTCTATGGCTCCAAGAACCATTTTTACTTAGTTTTACTCGCCTGACCCACACATTCACAAGGTCTACCAATGTTCCTAATTTGCACAACTCTAAGGGGACCATAGAATTTTATTGACTTTTCAAAAACGTTCAACATATAATATCAAGTTTAAAGTCACGATTATGACTTACTTTACTCGTGCCCTTTTTGCTTCAAATCTTTGCTCGTGTGGCTTCCCGAAGCCTCTAACTTAGCACCTAAATGTGTAATTCACTAATTCACATAGGTGATTTAGGAGTTGCCTTAAACATTTCACATATTGATTTGTGCTTTATCTAACAAGCTCATTATCTAGTAAGTATAGAAGTTTGTTAATAATAATTTTATTTTTAACTAGTGTCTAGGCGCAATGATTCCTACCTAGGCATTTCGTCAAACACTTGGTGGCGGCATTTTACACCAATTTTTCACAGGCAATCATATCTAGGTACTAACCATTCCCATGGCCTCTTGTTACATTTAGCAATTAGGCATTGTTTGACATAACAATCAAATTCTAAAACATAATAATCAACAATTTGCTAAGGATGATGGGTTTTGAGTTTAATCACACAAAAACCCATTTCCTCCATTATAATCATCAATCTAGGGCTAAGTTAAAACCTCATTTTTACCCACATTCATACTTGTATGGGGTTTCCCACACTTGGGTAACCTCTTAAACCTACTAATTTCATCAATTAGCACAACCCATCAAATCATCAACATCATCCACACATAGGACATATTATAAACATGTAATTAAAGGTTACCTTAGAGTCTAATGAGCAAGAGATGGTAGATTCTAACTACATGCACAAATTTACACCCTTGAATGCCTTGGATTCGCTTGCTTGATGGGTTGTTAAAATTCCAAAGCTTACATTGTTTAACTTTACCAAGTTATGTGAAATTGAGTCATAGAATACACTACTTTGAGTTGGTTTTATTTTCCAGGCATTGATAGATTTAAGATGTATTTTGGAAGCTTATGGAGCTTTGGAATGAAGTAAGGAAGAGACGTGGAAGCCGAAACAAGCAAGGAAAGACAAATTCAAGAAAATTGGTGCTTTTGGCGTATCCTACGACATTTTTGGCGTAGCCTACGCAAATGGCGTAGGAAGGGTGCAACTTGTCATGTAGGGCAGAAGCTTTTGGTGTAGAAGAAATGGGTCTAGCGTATCCTACACCAAAATTGGCTTAAGATAAGCCATTGGCGTAGGTTACGCCAATTTTGGCGTAAGATACGCCAAACCCTGGTGATTTCAAATTTCAGCTCTTTAATGCACGAGTTATGACGGGGGTTACGATTTTAATCAATAAAAATCAGTCCCTTTGACGAGAGATATGCATCTTTTTCACCAACATTCATCTCTAATCATCCCATTGATTCCTAATCATTCCATAACATCCATTCTTGAAGATTGAAGACCAACAACAACATATGATGATTTCTGTGGTCATGCTTGGCTAAGCCTGTATTCATATCTGGGTGTAAACATTGATTCTATGGTTCTAAACATTGGGTATTTTCAATCTTGTGTTTGCTTTTGAATGTCAAACAATTGTGTTGAATTGCGATTAATCTTATGTTGAATTCATTTTAGCTAATTGATTTTGTGCTAATTTCTAGTGTCATGAACATGATTCCTTGCTTTAACACAAACCTAGGGTTGTATGTTCTAGTGTTATAAAGTATATATTGTCCAGATGTTGATGATTATTGATACCTAAACCTAATGAAACAACCAATCCGCGAACATCATTTGCAATAGTTATAGTTGACCCATTTGATAGAACCTTAGTAATCAATTGTTGAAACCCGGGTGTGAGTCCTTTATTATCATTGTTACAACAATCATTTACTTAATCAATTACCTTGTTTTATACTTGCAATCAATTCGAATCCATTGTGGTTCACAACTTTCAATCAAAAAATTCTTAAATGAACAAAAATATGCAAAATTCATAATTGACGCAACTTCATAAAGTGACATCTTTTTAATCAACTAAAACCTATTTCACTAACCACAGACTCTTCGTGGTTCGATACCCTTTGTTGCAAATACTACATTAGTTGGGATAATATAAGACATATAAATATTATCTTTGACCGGATTGCGACATCCAATCAAATTTTGGCGTCGTTTCCGGGGAGTTCGTATGCTTGGTGTTTTTGTGTTTTTAGTTGATTATCGTGATTAAGTGTTTAATTTGTCTTTGTTATTTCTTTTTGTTCGTTGTTACATGTGGTTTGTTGAGTGTGCAGGTGATAGATAATGCATATGTACCTAACATTCGTGGAGAAGCTTACCACTTGTATACAATCCGGAGAATTAGAAATTAGAAAGACAAGATCGTCATGAATTGGATAAATGACGATCCATGTGAATGTTGTGGTAGCCAAGAGCATTTGTTGCAGGATTGTTTAGTGTTCCACAAAAGAGTTCAAGAATACAAGGAACATGAGGGATACCTGCAACCAATTATCAATCGGCCAAAACCACTAACATGCAAAATGAAAATAATTTATCAAGGAGGTAACAACAGGCGATCACCCCTTCCACCAACGCCCATTAACCGAAACCATGCCAACACTCCTCCACATCCACATTAAAATCGAAATCAAAATCGACAACACCCACAACAACATGGCCATTATTACAACCCACCTCAAAACTCCAACATCAACCAATATCCCAACCAACGACCCGTACTATACACATTATACCATCCACATTTCGAGCTGCCTCCACCACCGAATTGTCAAGAATACTATCATTTAGAGGGGGGTTATCCCTATGAGGAAGCATACGAGGAGCCTCAAGACTCAAGACATTCCAAGCTTGATGCTATCAATGATATGATGAAAGAGATGAAGCGAGAGAATGAAGTGAGAGACAAAACTCATGTGACATCCATCACCCTCATCTTTCATATAATTGACAATAACAATCCTTCAAATATTTCCATTATAGTCCCTATAAATTTTGTCGTTTCAAATTTAATTTTAGAGCGAACTAAAATTTTATCATTTATATATTTATTATGGATCGGGTATAAGTTTTAATCAAATACGTATCTTGAAACGTCTACGCAATGGATTTTATAAAAATTTCAAGTTTTATAAAGTGGTAGAAACTTTTTGGTTAAACTAACTTAACTTGGTTAAGTTTTATAAAAGGAAAAACCAATCTAAACTAGAGTACACTAACTCAGTTAAATATTGAGGGACCTTTTCTGCCAAGATTGAAAACTTTAAAAGGTTGTTCCCTCCTTTCCTCTTGCTGCTCATTTTTCCGGCAAGGCCAAGTTCCGGCAAGGCCAAGTTCCGGCCACACTTAATACCGGGTTCCGTTACATTTTTTAGTCCGTTTCAACACATACTTGATCCTCTTAATCATTTTCGAGCTGTTTCCCCATTAATTCGTACATTATTAACAGGAGTTAATTAACATTTAAAACCATAAGTTGAAACCGTCGAGTTAAGGTATAATCACACACCAATCAGTTTCGTTTTTGACACAAAGGTTATATAATAACCCCTCCACTCGTTTTCTGCACTCCACACCGTATCAAACCCACTAAAAAAGAGGCTTATCACGTCTGGAAGTCTTGGAATCGGGCCATGAAGTCGCACGAGTTTAGTTGTCGTTTTCAATTGATAAACACAATGTTGAATTCCTTGGAATTCCCATTACTTAACTCACGGCCGCTTAAGTTGGATTTTGATCGCTTTCGCAAACTGAGTATATCTTTCCCCTTTTTACTATTTTACTCTTTTGGGGTGACTCATGTACCATTATTATTAAACTTATGTATATTCTTTATAAAGCAATGTGCTCATCGATATGTTTAGTGTGAATTGTGTGAACGATTTGTCAAAGTCATTAACCTTTGGGCCGCACCTAACAATGAGTAGTACTACGAATTATATCCCTTGGTTGACTTACGTGAACGAGTTAAGTCCTTGGTCATTGTTATGGTTTTCTTGAACGATGTGTGAACGATTATTGAACGATGTGTGAACGATTATTGAATGATGTGAGGCTTGATTTTGACCCTTTTACATATTACATATATCAAAGCACATAAATTGCAAAACACTTTTCTATTATATGTATTCAAACATGGTATGCTCACCAATACATTTTTGTATTGACCAAATTATTTTCGTACATGTTTCAGGTTCTTATGAGATCACTTCTAAGATTTTGGAACTTAGGCTTAGATTGACATTTACTGTATTTTAGTTTAGATTGCTAGTTTCAAATGTTGCATTTCTTTCAATGTATCAAAATTTACATTTCTAGTCCATGAGCTATTGAACAATCGTTACTACGTGACACCTCGATGTTTTCGCCATCGGATGGGGTGTTACATGAAGCTTTGGTTATGCAGGTTCATCAACTAGATGAGGAATTTTTCTAACTTAAGTGTAAGCAAAACGAGTTGGCCTATAGTTATTCGGTTTTGGTTTATTCGGTTATATGCATAGCCCTTGTCATACCCTGCCAAGGCGGAAACACGGGGATGCAACCATCGAAAGGTTTTCAAGCACAAGGTTCAAGCAACACACATTTTTATTAAAAATAGTACCACCATGAAAGATGGATATTGTCATAATTTATTCAAACCGACATAAAAGTATCTACAAAATGAGATAGTGTCTGGAATTCATGGAATTGAAAACAAAACATCACTGGATTGACAAAACCCATTCCAAGCGGTACCACTTAGTGCATGCTGGAACCTCTCTCTCAAATCCCTGCGGCCCTCCATTAGTTATCTAAAAAACATGCATAAAGGATTTTGTCAACAATAATGTTGGTGAGTTCACGGGTTTGAATGTAACAAGTAAAACAAATGTGTAATTCGTGTATGACCAATCATAGGCTAGCTAAACGAATGATTACTGTGCAAACCATGAGTCCCATAACCAAACCTCTTGATTGTGATGCCTCGCACATTGTACACTAAAGACAATGTATGTATAGTAGAATACTAACACTATTTTGTATGTAACCGGTTAGAGTGACTAACCAAGAGTGGGGTGTCAACCCAATATATCTATTAAAGTGTTCCATGGCTTTTGATAGCTAATGGTTACAGTAAATATTGTACGAGGACTTGTGAGCTCATGAACCGAAATGTCTCATGTTCCACATGGCGGTCATGATAGAATTAACACTACTTTTGTAACTTGAACTAGAATTATAGCATGTTTATCCCCCAAAAATGTAAAAATAGTAAAATGGGGCCATGAAAACTCACCTGATAGTGATATATGTGGTTTAGTGAAGCTGAAATATGAAGCAATTTATCGTCCAGACAATGATTGCCCTATAATTCATTAGGACATATAAGTTGTACGTTCTTGTTTATCATACAAGTTGGGCACCCGTTGTTTTGTGAACCATGTTGTTTAATGTGGTCGGTGTTTTATGAACGGGAGTCTTATGGTAGATCATGAAGTGGACCCACATGGGCCCCATATAGAGTCATGGGCCACATATTGTCTTTAATCCACTATCCATGATTGATTTATTGTGAAAATGAGTGTTCCACCAAAAGTTAGACCTTAGATATGTTTTAGTTGATTTTAACATATGTTAATAATAGGTGGCTGGTTATATTTCAAAGTGTATCATCGTACATGCTTAGCTAGGGGCTAATCTAGCTTGATCAATGCTCCCACAACTTATCATAAGACATGTAAATGTGTGATCTTGTACTAGGAGCCGATCGTATATGAGTGGAATAGTGTGTGCATAGTGTTACTAAGTTTAACTTGTGATTGTGAAGTTAGATCATAACCTCAATGTTAAACAGTTAATAACATTAGTCTAGGCTTGGCCATAAGCCGATTAAACAAGATCAAAGTTCTTTGGTTTGGGTTCACAATATGGCCGAATGAACTAGGGATCATGGATGGTTAGGACTTACCTCAAGACTTGATGGTGACAGGGATCCTTGTGACCTTCGGAAACTCCTTATTGCTAGCCTTGAGAGAGTCGGATGGGGTTTAGAGGTGGGTTGGGAGGAGCCGACGCATTCAAGGTGTAACAAGTGATCTTTGGACTTGTGTTGGTATGATTTGGGATGATTAAGGTGCTTCTTTATATAGGAGCCAATTAGGAAGGTGACAAAAACACATGTGGTAAGCTAAACCATCTTGGTTTAAGCATTGTTAAGTGATGTAAGTCATGAATTGGTGTATTGTCCTAGCATATAGCCGATGAGTTGGATGATCAAGCTTGTTTAGGAGTGTTATCTTGCCTAGGGACTTGCATCATAGTTTGGCTCCTTTCCTCCTTTGGTATAAGTTGAGGTTGCACCATCATTCTAGAAATCGGTTTTATCATGAATGTAGGGGTCGGCCGATAGGTCTTGGGTTAGGATAGAGTGACTGTGACAACACATTGAGGCATGCCTTGTATGTATAAGGTGATAGTGATAGTTCTATACACTCTCCATGTTTCGATTGGTTCCTTGATAAGATAGTAGGGAGTTGACCTTGATAAGATTAAGTGGTTATTTGTTTTTGCCATTTTAGTGTAAAAGTAGGATAACTAAGGTGAAAGAGACATGTGTTTGTCTTGGGTCTTGTGTTCGGCCGTAAATAGGACAAGGAGAGGATCATCTACTTTGGGTTACTATCTCTCATGATGAAGGCTTGTGTAGGATGGTTTTCTTGCTTTTTTGGTGATAGTTATAGACATTCTTTGATAGGAACAAGAGGGTGTGTGTGTGTGTGTGATGGTTTTGGCCGATACAAGAGGACAAGCAAGGGATCTTCCATTTAGGGCGATGATCATCATATAAGAAGGTGTTAAACATAATAACTTCATGCCCTTTAGGTGCATTATTTGGACATTTTATTGAAAGTGACCCATGAGGCTCCTTGTGTTATGGTGGCGGCCGAAAGAATGCATAAGGAAAGTTCCATGGTTGTAAGAAAGAATGAGACATGCGAGGGTATGTAAGTGTAGTTGAGTACTTGCACATAATGCATATATTCATGAAGTATTTTCGGCTAATGATCATGGTTCCTAAGTTACGAGTTGTTCATATGTTCATAGGTGTGTGTATTGTTGTGATTTTTCACAGGTTCGTATGGGCACATGATGTGTTTAAAGACTCGATGACGATATCAACATGTATTTACATCTATTAGTCATGAACACATGTTATCTTATGTTGTCATTTGATAATGTTTAAGATTCGTATACATGTGTTAGTGAGGAATTACCATGTGTTAGAGTGTGGTAACCTCATGAAATGTTTTCTGATGGTTGTCCGGGTGTTATATGCATAAACAAGTGAGTTTTTCTAGTAATTGGTGTTTCACTTAGACTGGGGGGGGGGATATAGTGTATGCCGAAAGGTGTAATGATGCACATACAACGATAATAGTAATTAAAATGTACGGATGTTGACCTGGATGTTGACTGTTGTCACAACTCTACTTTTTATTTTTAAACCAATTTTTTTCCTTACCCATTACAATATCCCTTAGTCAACCAATTTTGAGCTTTAACCGTTTCATTTGACCACCCATTTCAACCTAGTTGACCCGTTAGCCTTTTCATTTTTAACCCGAGTGATGAAAATTTGATTATAGGTTGTCCCTTTGTATTGTAAATAGTTTACAATTACTATTATTAGTTGTTTGATTTCAAAAAAATAAAAAAATAAAAAAAAAGGAAAAGGCAAAGAAAAAGAGTTGAAGTTTATTTTAGAAAAGCATAAAAAGATGTTCTAGCTAGTTGATGAATAGAAGGTGCAAGTTTGCCTTGTATACGCGTTAGTTTGTTTTTGTTGATTAGTTTGATTGATGTAATAAAAATCGAAGTTTCATCAACTTAGTCACTTTTAATTATCCAATTCCATACCCTTCACCCAACCACATTACAACCCTTTAAAGACCTTTTGACGTGTGTTCATTTTGTGTAATTTGGTGAAGTGCGATTGTTGGATAAGTTCTTTAACAGTTTATCACAGTTTCTTCTAAGAACACTTGTAAGATATATCAAAGTAAATGCACAACAGAATGTATTAAGTGTTCTAAGTTAAAGTATCACTTTTAACAGGAGTAATTGCCCACTCTCAATAGTAGAACTAGAGCAGTTAATATGAGCATCAAACAGTTAATGAATAAAATAGTAATAAGTGTTTCAAGTGATTCTCATATATTAGAAACTAGGTTAGAGACCCGTGTGTACACACGGCAAGTCCCCAAGTCAAATGAAAAACCATAAAACATATCATTACGTACCAGGTTATAAAATACATAAACCTATATGTTCGATAGTAGTAGTTAATATGTCATATGACAACGAACGGTATAAAATTATGTATTTGTAACTTGTAAAATATGTATATGAACAACTATATATTTGTTTAATCAGATATGAACCCATTGTGTAATCGGTTGCAACCAAATCATTAAAAGACTAATGAATTCAAAGAATGTGGTAACTTACAAGTTATATATTTGAAAGATAAGGGCTGGATGTATTACTTTAAATTAACTGAGATAGAAAGCAATCATTCTACTATTGTTCGAAATATGGATGTTCGTCTAATAATCTCTTCATTTGTATATGTTATATGATTTGTTTTTTTTTCTTTACAAGTTAATATTATTATGTATGGTAAGCAATTTATGTACTGTTTGACCTTACGTAAGTTAAAATAATTTTGTAAGTTATGATAATGTTTGACCTTATAGAAGTAATAAAACTTAGTTTTCAAAAAATTGTGTAATGATATAAAGAATATGTAATGTTTGACTTTGTAGAAGTAAAACTTAGTTTGTAAAGGTTGTCTAATGATTGATACATCAACCAACTAAACTTTGATTTGAAAAATTTTATAAATAAAGGCTGGAATCATATAAATAATACCATATCTATACCTAAGTGAAAGCCAAATGACCGTGAACATTCAAAGTGATTAAATATAGTCTACGAAAATATAAAAAATAATAACAAAAACAAATTTCTTTGAAGAGACATTAATAAATCATTAAATAAAAAAAGTGAAAATTTAAACTCTCATAAAGTTATTCATAAATCTCCAAATATTTCATTGTACACAACATTTGGTTTGTAATGCTACCATCTTTGTCAATTATTGGTATCTTCAGTACACATCGACTCTTGATTCTTGATAGCGCAACATATAATTGTCCATGTGTAAAAACATGATCCTTCAAATACAACCCAACTCTTGATATAATTAAAAGGCAACTGCTAAGAGATGTACATAATAAAAAATATCCACCAAATCACTCTCCAATATTCAGCAAGGTTATTACAGCAGATATGAAATTAGAAGAAAGTAACAATTTAAAGAGGAAAAAAGAAGCATATTGTGTATAGATTTTGGCTCTTTCTGTTGTATCTACATTCTATACATATCTTGTATAATACATAACATAGGCTTTTAGCAAGTCCTAAAGAATAAAACAACTTAATAATATATCATTATTTTTAATGCACAAAATTCAGGTTCAAGGGTTTGGTTTTATAAGTATTTGGGGTCAAAAAAATCATATTTGAGAAGCACAAAGTTACACTTGTATCTTGGAGGTAAATAAATCTGATCATGATTTTTATTTCATCTTGAATTGCATAGATAGTCATCATATTCATTCACAGCCTAATGTAACAATATGGTACCATACCAAACATACCATGTAGCGAGTTATAGCGTGTTGTATATGGTTAAATATTAAAGTCAAATCATTTTGTGTTAAGAAAGACTATAAGATGCGAAATCATTTACCACTAAATCAACAATAATAATCTGAATATTTTGATAGATGGTTCAGTCCATCTACATTTTTTTTTGATCGGCAAATTTCACTACATCACCCAAGAATATATACAAAATTTCATCCTAGCAAGATTCTAGTCGCAACCAACATACAATCACCAATACAGCCCCAATTTCTTTATTAGTAATGCTATGAAGTCTAAACAGTTCAAGTGATAGGAGTGTCGAACGCGGTCCAGCTTTGCCATGTCCACCCCAGTTGTTTGAGCTTGTGTTCACCCACATGAATGATGTTGCTTGTATTTCTCCAAATAACCCATTCAAGTTGACCCTTTTTCCTTCAAAGATTGACGCGTTCCGTGCCTTCCAAATTGACCATGTTGCAGCCAAAATGATAATTCTCACCAAGTTTCTTTGTTTTCCCTCCATGTTGTGGAATTTGTGGTTGTTTAGAAGGCCTCTTACTGTGAAAGCGAATATTGGTGTGATGCCGCACCACCTGCTTATCCGTTGCCATATTATAGATGCCACGTAGCAAGAAGTGAACAAATGATCCGCGTCTTCGCCTCCTTCTCCGCATAACTTGCAGCTAGTTGACCCGTTTATCACTCTGCGCCTCTGCAGCCCTTTGAGCGTTGATTAGCTATCTTGCTCGGCTCTCCAGCTGAAAATGCACACCTTCTTTGGCACGCCTTTAACCCACTGGAACAGCTAGAATGGAGTGGCGTAGCTTGATAATATTTTTCTGCATGATGCCACTGAGAACACACCTTCTGCGCTTCCTTTCCAATTCCAAGCGTCATGTCCCTGTATTAGACTGGTACCAGCAAACAGCGCTGAACACTGCTGCAAATTCGTCAATTCCATAGTACTTGGTGCTCGTTTCCAGTCCCACACTTGGAGACGAGCAGCCACCGAAGCATTTTTCTCCTTCTCGATAGTGAACAGAGCTGGGAAGCAATCCTTAAGTGGCCCGTCGCCGATCCTCCAGTCTATCAAGAAGTGAGTATTCTCCCCGTTTCTAACCTTTATTGTCACAAAATAGTTTTGGTATTAAATTTTCCATGGCCAAAAAGATTGCAAGCCATTGTGTTAACGCAAGATAATGTCATAGAAACATACCCATTTCCAAAAAGTGTTGGTGCCTGGTAAAGGGTGTGAAACAAATAAGATACCTGAGCAAAAAAACAGCAATCAACATTCCGATAATAAGAGAACCATGTGCCGTCGTCAAAAGGGCGCGAAATTCCGAAATAGAAAATGATAATACAATATATCATTTGAGTTCGTGCCTAAACAAAATCTAATTTAGGGCTGGTTATAGACAATAAAAAAAGAAAATTTAGGGGGGGGATACATGTTTGACATATGCCATAGAATCAAGCCTCAAAGCATCAACAATGAGATCGGTAGACTGTTCTACCCAGTGACTTCACTTTCTTACAGGGAAGATTGCCAAATAAGGTTAATTTTGATCCCAAATTTCACTGTGTTCTGTAGAAGAAATTTTCTCTCTCATCAATAGGAGTGAAGAGTTTGTACTTTGAGATATTTAGAAATCGAACAGATTTTTCAAAGATTTAGAATAAAATTGCCAATAAAGGTAATTGTTTTTGGTTCCATATGCTTGTCAAAAATAAAAAAATTACTCCTATTTTGCAAAACATCATCTAACAGTGTTAGGAAATGTTAAGATTCACTCCTAAATTAGTCAAATGTTAAGGCTCACTCATACTGTTGGGAAAGAGCATTTCTTGGCAATTTTGTCTTGTTATTAACTTTTGATAATAGTTTAATATATCATATCTAATATGCTAGTTATTTATAAATTTATACCTGCAAGGGGGTCCCGGTAAGGAGTAGGCGTCTTTGACAGCGGTATTTGTCAAGATCACGAGCCAATACTGATTCTCTGTCCTTCATTCTTTGTGCTTCATCAATAACAATATATTTCCAATCAACCCTTGAAAGTTTTGAACGATCATACATAACAAAATCATAGGTTGTCACGAGAACATTGAATTTCACGTTAAGGACCTCCTAAATTACAAAACAAAAAAGCAGTGTCATCAAAATGTCACACCAATAAAACTTTGAAAAGGTAAAAACAAAGAAAAACTAAAATCTTTACTTGAGAAAACAATTTTGTCCGCTGATCCTTGTTACCGACATAGTAGATACAGGATACATTCGGCAACCAATTATGTAACTCACTCTGTTGACACAAAAGGTGGATGGCTACATTTCAATAAAAATAAAATATAAAAGTTCCATCAAAACGTAATGAAATTCAACAAATAACAAACCTTCCAATTCACCAAGACCGCATTCGGAACAATGATAAGATGTGGACCGTAATTGCTTTTAAACTCCATCAAATACGCAATCAATGCCATAACCTGTAAACAAAAAGAGACCCAAAACATCTTGATTAGTTAATGCAGCAAAAGATGGGGTTTTTGTAACTAATAGACATTTTTAAAGGGTTACTATAAAATCATAACTAAATGATTTTCACCACCTAAAAACAGAACTTGAAAGTTCCAATCAAATGATGCAAGAAGAGTTTTAATTTCACATTTTCACTATAAAAATTACCTGCACGGTTTTCCCAAGACCCATTTCATTCGCCAAGATTCCATTTAATTTATTGTTGTACAGCGAAAGCATCCACTGTAAGCCAACCTGAAATATATTGATTCGAAAACCCTAATATTCACATAATGATTTAAAAAACTGAAGCGGAACATTCATAGATTGATTCAGAAACCCTAATGTTCATAGATTAATTTAGAAAACCGAATCAGAGCTAACGCAAATTATAAAAACCTCAAAACAACCAGATTTACCGAGGTTATGCTATGGAAAGAATACCGTACCGTACCTGATTTTTTTTATCATAGCATAATTACTTAACATACATGTTGTTCAAATATACCATCAGTGTCACTTCTTGTTATCTAACCATCCCTCCATCCAGCAAACATCCATCTCTTTAATAGACTCAAAGGTTAACACAGAACCACTAAGATCTGGTGACCAGATTCTGGTCTAATCGAATCCAAAAGTCGTTTATGGGGTCTAAAAACCATCTTTAGTCTGTTCATAAGGACCCACCAAGATCTGGTTAAAGTAAGAACCAACTAAAACTAGAATAATTTTAAAAAAAAATTGATGCTCGCCAAAATTAATAATTATTCTACAAGTTTATTCCATTTTCAATCTTGCAAATATTGCAACCTTACCAAAAGAGTATTTGAAAGAAAACACTGTTATCTAAATGCTCAAATGTTAATAATTTATCTAGAAAACTAATATTGTGCAAAACCTAAAGAAAATCTATACAAATAACGATATTCTATCTGTGTTCAAAAGGTGTATGCTTTAGTAGATGTATGCATGTGGTTAGAAATCAAAAACAGCAAATTACTTTCTCCTCTTTTCTAGAACACATATGAAGCCATTTACACCAAATTACTTGTGGTAGATCAAATATAAAATCAGAACATATTATAGAAATTGGAAAAACATTATCAAAGATATAGATACAACACTCAACAATGCTTTTGTAATCAATTAATCATAACTATCTCACTAATTATGTCTAGAAAATATATGATTTTTTTTTGTTAACCCAACCCAACATGCTTTGAACCTTCCTAAAAACTGGCATGTTTGAATGAATTCCCTGTTTCGACCTACCCAACTCACCCATCTGCATCCTCTTCTGATTGGTATAAATGTATAATATTAATTAGATTGTCATTAAAAACATGTTTTAAATTCAAACCCCATAACAATACCAAACATTACCTTCACTATAGCCAGTGTAGCAAAAGGTTCTCGGATGACGAATTTGTGTAATCAAAGTTAGCTTCTCGTTTTTGTTCTATAATACCTGCATAGCAGGTTTCAACCCAATAACAATGTACCAAATATGCATCCAACAGACCACATGTCAACTGCGGTCGAGTAATGGGTGGAACCCAAAAGGGCCTCAGGAGCCCGGTACCAAAGGGTCAAAATCTGCAATGATGGAAGTAATTACAAACTGTCAACTAACAGCATATGAAATATTATGAGTCGAACACAATAGGAATGAAACAGTTTACACGGTTATGCCTCATGAGTATACTTCGGAAGTGGTACTTTATAAGCTCAGGCTAGTCCAAGATCGGCTATTTTAAGCATAAATGTCTTTCAGTCCATCAAAAGATTGTGAGGTTTTAAATCCCTGTGCAATATACCATGCGAGTGACATAAAGAAACCCCTTTACAAAGCTGGTACATCAAACTCTGCATCAAACACCACAAATGGTTATTGGCATATGCTCATACATAAACATTAGAAAGTAGTCTCACAATGATTCTGTTCTTTCCTAATTAAAACCAATGATTCGAATATCATGTGACTAACTGTTATAGGTGGTTCGCCTGAAACCATATACCTAAATTGGAGTTGCGATTTTAACTCAGTGGTCTTGGGCAGAAAGCACATCAATATAAACTGCACCAACAGTGGAACTCCCGCAATCCCAAGCATCCAACGCCAATTTCTGCATGTCTGAAACAAAATTACATCAACAAACATTAATCCAACAAATATAAAACATGATTAAACAAACAAAATAAAAAAAAAAAACCGAAAAATTACGAATCTTCAAAATCCGTTAAACATACATACAAATCTGAAAAATAAAAGAAGCCCTAAATTAAACATTTTCATTACGAGTCAATTACTACAAAAAACCTATATGTTTAACATTTAATATCACAAATCATACATACAGACACGGATCTGCACAAAATCGAAACGAATCTGCACAAAATTGAAAAAAAAATAAGCCCTAATTTTAATTTTTTCATTAACATTCAATTAAATCGAATAAAACATAATCGGCAATTACCTGATGGATAATACGGTTGAAGATTATTATTAGGAAGAGACCTGATGGATAATACGGTTGAAGATTACTAGGAAGAGAATAAAGGAAAAAAACATAACACACTCATTAAGCAACAAACAGTGTACCATTCAAACCACAATGATACTATTTAAATTGTTGAGATTAAACGCATCCAAAAGATCGGAAAATTAAAAGTGTTGGATCAGTAAGCTGCTCTTTTGTTAGAACTTGCTAGTTGACACTTAAGTGTTTAGCAAGTTCTTGGTGAGTGATAGCACAGCAGAATGTTTATAAGTTTAAAGCTACACTTATCAACAGGAGTTATTACTCCCCCTGGATTTAAGAACTAATAAATGAAAAGTGTTTATTGAGAATCTAAGTAATGAATGAGAATGAAATACTTTGACAGATTCTCAGTAAACATGAAATGGAAATAACAATAATAAATGTTGAAGGATTTCTTGTATTAAAATCAATGTCTAAAACAGAGGGATGAACCCTTCTATTTATAGACTTTACAAATACATGAACCTTGCCAAAAAGCAAGTTCAGAAACAAGTTGCAACAAGTTGCAGTCTTAGAACTTGTACATAAAGCAAAAAGAAATACTAAAGTATTAAACTACTGATATACAAAGGCGGTGGAAAAGATCTTATGTAAGTACTGATGAATGACAAACTACTGATGAGTAGTTTGTCTTTAGTAGTTCTTCAGTAGAAGTGTCTGGTTTGAACTTCAGAACTTCTGATGACTTTTCTTCTTCAGCACTTCTGAATCTCTTCTTCAGCAGTTTGATCCTTTGTCTTCAGCAGTTCTATACTTAGAGTATTTTGACAGAAGTGAATTAGACTAAGGTTTGCAAAAGTGGTTTCACCAATCCTTTTTGTCCTAACAATCTCCCCCTGGATTGATGAAGCCAAAATCTTACTAATTCCTTATTGTTCTTTTCTGTCCTTCACAATTTTCCATATTCCTTTGAACATGGAATTCTTGAGCTGGTTCAGTTGATCATCAGTAAGAGACCCTTTCTTTGGTTCTAAGTGTTGGATTGTAAGCAGGTCTTTGGTTGATAGTTTCTTCAGTTCATTCATCGACCTATATTCCTTGCTTGTTTGATCTCTTCTTGTCACAAGTACTGAGTTGTTATCAGTAAAGGACCATCTGATGATTGGTACTTTAGACTTGTCAAAGTCTGCAGTGTAGGAAACCATGGTGGTACCCTGGGTTTCTCCTGAGTGTTGAATGTTTTCTACTTCAGTGACTCTCAGGTGGGATTCACTTCCCTGCTGTTGTTCCATCACATTAGGTATCTGAAATGTTGGCAAATGATGTTCAGTTACTACCTTGGTGTGCAGTTTGTCTGTGATGGTCCTCTGGATTTGTTATGCAAAGGTGGAAGGATCCCTGAATTGTGTGAGCAGAGGCTTCTCTTCTATGTCAAAATCAGAATGTACTACTGTACTACCTTCTAGTAGTACCATTCTGAAATCAGTCTTCACTTTCTCCTTTGACTTCTTTCTTTGTGTAGCTGGTCTTCTTTGAACACCAGAAGTTCTAACTACTAAAGTTGAAGCTTCAACAGTTTGAAACTTCTCTGGATTAGCAGCCCTTGCAGCCTTGTATTTTCTATATGTGTCCACCAATCTTTCTTCTTTCCATTTGGACACTGAGGCTTTTGAACCATAACCATTAGCTACCAGTTCTTCTATCATCTGAGCTCTCTTGGCCTTTGTGTCTTTACTTGTTGCAAGTTTATCTGCAATAAGTTGAGCTCTTCTTGTCAGCTCTTCCACAGAGAGTCTCTATAATGTGTGGGCTTTGATTTTGCTGTTCTTCATAATGTAAGACATCAGTTGATGTCTTTTGTCTTGTTCAGCTATTTCATCTAGGCTAGCCTGCCTTTGGAGTTCAGCTTCATAAGCCTGAAGTTTTTCTTCATGGCTTAGATCTAAGTCATCCCTTTCTTCCAGAGTTTTCCAGATCTAATCTTCTCTGGCCTTCTTTTGGGCTGCAACTAAACTCTTCTCAAGTAATTCTGCTGATTGAGAGATTGGAGAAGGGTTTAGCACAGTCAATGTGGTAACTGTTGTAGTAGGCCTGATATGAACAGAGGTTGGTTGAATAGGAGCAGTTGATCTGGAAGGGTCAGCAGTTTGAGTCTTGAAAGTGTTAACTTCTGATGGGTTGACAACTTCTGAAGGTTTGTCAACTACTGAAGGATTGTCTTTAGTACTTTCTGATTCTTCATCAGAACTTTGACCATCAGAGGTTTCTTCATTGTGCCCTTGGGATTCATCAGACTTTTCAGCATCTTCTATTTCTTGAATAGAGACACCAAATTGTTGTGCCAGTTTCTCTTTTCTGGCTTGATCTTTTTGATCTCTTGCTAGGATAGCCACTCTTGCCTTTCTTCTGGCTTCAAGTGTATCCATAGGTACCTTGATTTTCTAGGATAGCCACTCTTGCCTTTCTTCTGGCTTCAAGTGTATCCATAGGTACCTTGATTTTCTCCCCCTTTTTTTTTTGTTGAAAAGAACTGCTGAAGAAGAGATTCAGAAGTGCTGAAGAAGAAAAGTCATCAGAAGTTCTGAAGTTCAAACCAGACACTTCTACTGAAGAACTACTGAAGACAAACTACTCATCAGTAGTTTGTCATTCATCAGTACTTACATAAGATCTTTTCCACCGCCTTTGTATATCAGTAGTTTAATACTTTAGTATTTCTTTTTGCTTTATGTACAAGTTCCAAGACTGCAACTTGTTGCAACTTGTTTCTGAACTTGCTTTTTGCCAAGGTTCATGTATTTGTAAAGTCTATAAATAGAAGGGTTCATCCCTCTGTTTTAGACATTGATTTCAATACAAGAAATCCTTCAACACTTATTATTGTTATTTCCATTTCGTGTTTACTGAGAATCTGTCAAAGTATTTCATTCTCATTCATTACTTAGATTTTCAATAAACACTTTTCATTTATTAGTTCTTGAATCCAGGGGGAGTAATAACTCCTGTTGATAAGTGTAGCTTTAAACTTATAAACATTCCGCTGTGCTATCACTCACCAAGAACTTGCTAAACACTTAAGTGTCAACTAGCAAGTTCTAACAAAAGAGCAGCTTACTGATCCAACAATTGGTATCAGAGCACTGGTTTATCTGATCACATATCAATCTAACAAATTGAGAGTCAGACACAGGCTCTTATTTATATTCAATAAAGGATTATAAGCTCACTTTTATCAACATCCATCACTTTAAGAGATATTTGACAAATCAATACTCTTTAAAATGGATCCTCATAATACTGGTTCTGCCACTAAACCTGCCATGCTTGTAAGAAATGAATATAACATATGGCAAAAGAGAATGGCACATACCTTGTCATAGACCAACACAGGTTGTTGGAGATCTGTGATATATGGTCCTCATAAACCAGTAAATATAAATCTTGAAACTAAGGAAGAGATTCCAAAAGAACCAAAAGACTATACTGATGATGATTTCCTAAAACTTGAGCTTGATGCAAAAGCTTTTTCTATGTTGGCAATGGCACTCCCAAATGAAATCTATTCTGGCCTATTACATTGTGATAGTGCCAAAGAACTTTGGGACTGCCTAAAAGAACAGTTTGGAGGAACTGAAGAGGTGATTGCCAACACCAGAGAAATCTTGGCTCAACAGTATGAAACTTTTGCTCACATTAATGGGGAAACTTTAACTCAGCAATTTGAAAGATTTTCCTCATTAATATCTGAGCTAAAACTAAATGGTCAGACCTATACAACTGTATCTATGCTTCATAGATTTTTAAGGTCTTTACCTGATAAATGGGAAACATACTCAATAGTCTTAAGATCTTCACCAGATTTTAGCTCCCTCACTCTTACAAAACTTCATGGGAGATTACTTACTTTTGAGAGAGAAATTGATCAAAAGAAAAAGTTACAAAATTCTGGTAAAACTGCTGATGACTATCTACCTGGTAGTACAACACTATTGGGACAAGACTCACCAACTTGTTCAAATAGTTCTGGATCTTTTGACCACATTGACATAACTGCTGGGATCTCATCTGAAAGATCATTCCCAGGTTATGACAATAATGACTTTGGTCAAACTGCTGATAACATGTGTTTTATCATGGATGACTTAAATAGTTTCAGCAGTGATGACCTTGAAGAAATGGATATTTTACACCAACTGGCCATGTTAAGTTTAAAAACAAATATATTTTACAAAAGGTCAGGAAGGAAGTTTCCAGGACTTAACAGTTCTACAAAAATTGGTTTTGACAAATCTAATCTTAGATGTCACAAGTGTCAAAAGTTGGGACACTTTGCTAGAGAATGTAGAAGCTCTGGCTTTAACTAATCTCAGTCTGGAAACAATTTTAACCCCAATTATAACAGGAATAATGGAACACAAGGGAGTGCACATTTTGTACAGGCACAAGCTCCACAACACCAATATGTGCCACAAGTACAATATGTACAGATGCCTGCTCAACAGATGTAGAGCCAACAATCAATCCTTCCCTTTCCAGCTGCTCAACAACCTCCACAGCAACAACAACCCTCTCAACAAAGTCTATTTACCTCAGGGTATGTTGACTGGAGCAGTCTTCCTTTTGACACCACAGAGTGCAATCCTGATGCAGACAACAAAATGTTTGACATCAACTGGGGAGAGCCTGACAATGGCAGAAAGAACTTTGCCTTAATGGCATTTGAGGGATGTTCCTCAAAATCTGCTTTGTCACAGGTATCAAAAGAATCTTTGACAAAACTATGTTCAAATTCATGCAAAGAATCTTTTGCTCTCTTAAGAGAGACAAATGTGCACTTACAAGGAAAAGCTAATGATTCAGAGAGAAAACTCACTCAGATAAAATGTGATTTAGAAAGAAAACTTTCTGCAAAAACAAAAGAAGTTTCTAAATTGACTAACTCTGCTATTGAAACCCAAGCACAAATCAAAATAATGATTAATGACCTAGGAAATGTCAGACAAGAGCTTGCTGACACCAAGGTCACATGTGAAAAATGGGTGGAATCTTGTAAGGGGTACCAACTATTGCTAAACAAACAAAGTGCTTCAAATGTTAGGTTTGGCATAGGGTACAATCACACTGAAACACCAACAGATTTCTCTCCCAAAACTACTGAAGATGGGAGAAAAATTGTTTTAGGTGAAACTTCTGAAGAGGAAGAATGCACATCTTTCCATGAAAACTTTCTAAAATCACACAAAGAAAGTTCTTCAGAAGTACTGAGTAAATCTGACTTTAAGCCATCAGTAGTTTCAACTACATCAGGAGTTGAGAACCTGAAAACTACTGATGACCTAAAACCAATCAAAAAAGTCAGAGATTTGTCTTTGAAAGAAAAGACAAAAGAATGTGAAATTTGTGGTCTGTTCAACCACAAAACAGAATTTTGCAGATATAGAAAGGGTATTCAGTTCAATAAGAAAAATCAACAACTGGTTGTGGGGGAACAAATCAAAGTTGATGGTGGTCCTCAAAAGGATACCACCATTGTTCTTAATGCAAAATCCATTGCCAAAAAGACATGGATTTCTAAACTTGGTCAAGAACAAACTGTAAATGTTCTCAAGAGCAAACCCAAAGCCAAACTGGCTTGGGTTCCTAAATCTAACTAATTTGCTATCTTGTGCAGGGAGTTTCCAGAGGCTTAAATAGCATTTGGTATGTAGACAGTGGAGGCTCAATACACATGACAGGATCCAGATACC
Source organism: Ambrosia trifida (assembly GCA_028751855.1). NCBI lineage: Eukaryota > Viridiplantae > Streptophyta > Magnoliopsida > Asterales > Asteraceae > Ambrosia > Ambrosia trifida. Next base: position 91,802,233 of record CM054126.1, read on the forward strand.
TGATAAACAATTTTATCAGTCAAAGAGATGGATCTGTATCCTTTGGGAACAATGCTAAGGGATATGTGCTAGGACATGGCAATGTCTCCTCTGGCAAAATACAGTTTGACAAGGTCAATCTGGTTGAAAACCTTGAGTACAACTTGCTGAGTGTGTCACAAATGTGTGATAAAGGATATTCTTCCTTTTTCACAAAGACAGCATGCAAGATCATATCACCAGAAGGCCAGAAGTTGATAGAGAAGATCATTGAAGATCATACTTTGTTAATTGCCAAAAGATGTGGCAATGTCTATGCAGTGGACATTGAAAAAGACAAAGTACTGAACAACACTGCCTGTTTCTTCTCAAGGGCATCAACTTCAGAAACTGATCTCTGGCACATGAGACTTGGCCATGTGAACTTTAAAACCATAAATAAATTCACAAAAATGGGCTTGGTCAGAGGTCTACCCTTAAAAGTATACCAATGTCAAGAACACTGTGTATCCTGTTTAAAGGGTAAACAACATAAGTCCTCCTATAAGTCTATTGAAGAATCAAAAACAACTGCATGTCTTCAACTACTCCATATGGACTTATTTGGGCCTGTAAAGATCATGAGCCTTGGTAAAAAGAAGTACTGCTTAGTCATCATTGATGACTACTCAAGATTTACATGGGTATTCTTCTTATTTTCCAAAGATGAGGCTGCTGAAATCATCAAGTTCTTCATTCTACAAGTAGAGAAGCAATACTCTCTACCTGTCAAAACCATTAGAAGTGATAATGGGACAGAGTTCAGGAACAAAACTCTGAATGACTTCTGTTTGTCTAAAGGGATTATTAGACAATTCAGTGTTGCCAGAACTCCTGAACAAAATGGTGTGGTAGAAAGGAAGAACAGAACTTTAATAGAAGGAGCAAGAACAATGTTAGCTGATTCCGGCCTACCTTTATATTTATGGGCAGAAGCAGTTAACACATCATGTTATGTTCAAAATAGAGTTCTTGTTGTCAAGAGACATTCAAAGACTGCCTATGAAATTCTTCATTTCATGAAGCCCTTTATCTCCTTTTTCAGGGCTTTTGGGTGTCAATGTTTCATATTGAACATCAAGGAATCTATTTCAAAGTTTGCTGCCAAAGTTGACTCAGGTTACTTTATTGGTTATTCCTCAACTAGAAAAGCCTACAAGGTTTTTAACTCAAGAACCAGGATAGTAGAAGAAATACTGAATGTCAAGTTCAATGAGTCAAAACACACTCTCATTCCAGCACATCCTGCTGAACTCTTTGACCTTGACAACTTCCATTTTGAACCTAAAAAGACTGTCACTTCATCCAAACCTACTTATTATGGTGATCAAAGGTTTGATGATGAGGATCCAGCACCATGGACTCCTCAAACAGTCATTAAGTCAACTTCAAAACCATCAGAAGTTTCACAAACTTCTGATTCAACAAATACTGATGGCCAAACTCAAACATCTGCTTCAGCACCTGCAATTACTGAAGACACTGAAACTGCTGAACCAGACATAATAGACCTCAGTAGTTTGTTTGAAGAACATGAGCCACCAACACCTGTCAGTGGTTTACAACAACTGATCGAACACAAAGACCATCCACTTGATCAAATCATGGGTGATATTGCATCAGGTGTTCTTACAAGAAACCAGCTTTCCAACTTTTGTCTATTCTCAGCATTTATTTCACAGTTGGAACCAAAGAAGTACCAGGAAGCCCACAAAGACAACAATTGGGTGCAGGCAATGCAAGATGAATTGCTTCAATTCAACAAACAACAGGTTTGGGAAATCTGTCCCTTGCCACCAAACAAGCAACCAATTGGCACAAGATGCGTTTTCAGGAACAAACAAGATGAAGCTGGTATTATAATAAAGAACAAGGCAAGACTGGTAGTACAAGGTTACTCTCAAGAAGAAGGAATTGATTATGATGAAACCTTTGCTCCAGTTGCAAGGCTTGAAGCCATCAGGTTATTTCTGGCCTATGCCATTTCCAACAAAATAAAAGTTTATCAAATGGATGTCAAGAGTGCATTTTTGTATGGAAAAATAAAAGAGGAAGTGTATGTTTGTCAGCCACCTGGGTTTGAGGATCCTTCTCATCCTGAGTGGGTGTACAAACTAGACAAAGCTCTTTATGGGCTCAAACAGGCTCCAAGAGCCTGGTATGATACACTTTCAACCTTTTTACTCAAAAATAACTTCACAAGAGGTGCCATTGATAAAACTCTTTTCATAAAACATGTTGGAAATCATGTCTTACTTGTTCAAATATATGTTGATGATATCATTTTTGGTTCAACAAACACAAAATTGTGTGATGAATTTAAGAAATTCATGCAATCAAAATTTGAGATGAGTACAATGGGAGAACTGCAGTACTTTTTGGGACTGCAGATTAAACAACAAACAAATGGAACTTTTATACATCAATCAAAATATGTTAAAGAATTATTAAACAAATTTTCTTTTCAAGACTGTAAATCATGTTCCACTCCCATAACACCAACCACACAAGTTGAACCAGATGATAAAGGAAAACAGGTTGATCAAACCATGTATAGATGTATGATAGGTTCCCTTTTATATCTAACTGCTTCTAGACCAGATATTATGTTTTCAACATGTGTCTGTGCTAGATATCAATCAGCTCCTAGGGAATCACACCTTATTGCAGTCAAAAGAATTTTCAGATATCTGAAAGGAAATCCCACACTGGGAATTTGGTATCCTGCTTCAAGCAATACCAAGTTATCAGCTTTTTCAGATAGTGACTATGCAGGGTGTAAAATGTCAAGAAAATCAACATCTGGTGGTTGTCAATTCTTGGGAAACTATCTAGTGTCCTGGCAATCAAAGAAACAAACAAACATCTGTTGCAACTTCAACTGCTGAAGCTGAATACATTGCAGCTGCAAGTTGTACATCACATATACAATGGCTCCAATATCAACTTCTTGATTATGGAATCAAAGAGACCAAGACACCATTGCTTGTAGACAGCAAATCTGCCATTAGCATCATTCAAAATCCTGTTCAGTTTTCAAAGACTAAACACATTGAAATCAGGTATCATTTCATAAGAGATTGCTATGAAAAAGGCAAGATTGAAGTGAAACATGTAGCAACAGCTAATCAAATAGCTGACATTTTCACTAAACCCCTTGACACATCAACATTTTGAAGTTAGTATCCATGCTAGGGATGCTAAATTTGTAAGTGTTTCTCTTTATTTTTCTGCACAACTTTTTTTTTTATTTTTCACTTACATCTGTTTTCAAAAACTTGAAAAACTTCTGAAAAGAGAGAAACTACTGATGAACAAAACATAAGTATGGGGATAATTTCTGAAAATTGATTAACTTCTGATAAAATAACCTTCAGAAGTTATGAATAAAAGTATTTATAAAGTATTTCTCATCAGCTGTTCAAAACTACTGAAGAGAAAATGGGAACTACTGATGAAGATAATCCTTCATCAACAGTTTAGTCAAAAAGGGCAAATCTGACTTTTCCTATCATCAGAAGTTTGACCTAGTCGGTTTAAAACTTCTGATAAAGAGATTTTTAACCTAGGTGGTTTAAAACTTCTAATAAAGAAGATCCAAGCGGTTAAAAACTTCTGATAAATATCTTTTTTCAACACTTATCCTTTCAAACACAAAAATTCCCTCCTTCTCTCTCAAGAAAGCTCTCAAACCCCTGAACCTGCAACACAAAAACACTGTTCGATTCATCAACACACACAAACCACATGGCTTTAGTTCTCAAACAGGGACACAATCTCAGAGCCTACTTAGAAAAACAAGAAGGCTGGTCCCAATACGATGAGATCATTGATCTCGTCGTCAAATCCCAATATTTCACCGCTCTCACCATAGACCCACCAATACATCCTGAAACTCTCAATGAGTTCTGGGCTAATGCTGAGACAGTGATGGTGGATGATGAAGTTATCTCCCTCAACTCAACAATTAAAGGGAGACAAATGGCCATAACACCAGCCATACTCTCAAACAGACTGGGGTTGAATGATGTGAATGCCCCTGAGAAGTTTGACAACTCTACTATCCACCTAACCATGACTGAGTGTGGTTATCAAGGTACTCTCTCACAAGCTACTATCTTTAAAAAGTATTTTGAACCAAAATATAAACTTTTGTTTCATTATATTATTATGTGCTTGAGTCCTAAAACTGGGTCTTATGACCAGATGCCCTCAACCTTTCAACCAATCTTTCATTCTATTGTGAATGAAACAAATTTCAGGGCATCAAAACTTTTCTTTAATGAGTTGGTGTTACATCACAATAACACTAAGAAAAAGTTTTTGTTATATCCAAGGTTCATTATGCAATGCATAATATCTGAACTGGGTAATGAGGTGCTTGTGGGTAAAATTGAAATTTTGAAACCCTTAACCTCACAAGCATACTCAAGGCACAACAAACAGGCTGTCTGGCCAGAAGATGAACAAGGGGAACCAGAACCAGTCCCCATGGAACCCTCATCTTCCAAACCTACTCCACCAAAGGCCAAGAAACCCAAGATAACAAAACAAAAACCCACCAAACCCAAAAGAAAAGCTGTCCAGGAGGTTGAGATGCCTGAACAACCTGTTGTGCAATCTGCACTTGTTAAAGATGTGACTGAAACATCCTCTCAGTCTCATCCATCTCAAACCCCACCAAGAGCACCAATAACAATCCTTTTCAAAAGAAAAAGACTTAAGAAAAATATTCCAATAGATTCCTCTTTTGAAACTGCTGAACCCACTGCCCAAACTACTGAACCAGCACCCCAAATTTCTGAACCAGACATTGAAATAGCCAAACTTCTCTCTGGGCTAAAAGAGAAAGTCCCATCTACACATGTCAGTCCCCATCAACCACATCAAACAGGGGACATAGCCTCAGACAGTGACATGGATGTGGACACTCATAGCCCTAACCAAAGAGATGAGGATGAACCAGAGTCTCTAAGCCCAAACTTAGAAACTTTTGGTACTTTTGAGGCTGCTACTACTCATTTACCACCCAGTGGTGGACCTGAGGACAGGAGTAACATAGCTAAGACATCAACTGTGGCAACTACTGATGAAGGCTTAATGCCTGAGGTAGGAAATCCTCTGAACCAAGAACAAGAAGTACATGAGACAACTGAGTTGGGCTCAGCTCATGATGTAACTGATACAGTCCTCACTGAGGATGTAATCAGGGATTCAGATGATTCCATTGATTTGGATGATGTTTCAAAACACCAAACTACTGAATTGACGGCTACAAGTGAAGGTCCTGCACCTGGTGTCTCTAAGCTCAAGAAGCTAGTCACACCATCTCAGGTTAAAGCCCACTCAATCCATGATTCCCCTAGAGTGGCATCTTCTGTACAACAAGAAGATCAACCAAAAACACACCCCTCACTACAAATGCCTACCCAATTCCCTGGGCAAACAAGCATAGACATGAACCAGCTATGCAGCCCAGAGGGTCCCTTTTACCACATGATGAGCACCCTCATCAAGAATCACATCCAATCATACACAGCTAACTTGGAGCTGTCCATGAAGAACCAATTTTTGAGTGATACAGACGAAGATGAATGATCTGTCCAACAAGATTGATCACAACAGCAAACAGATTACTCATCTTCAAGGTCATTTCTCCCAAGCTTCAACTTCAAAGGCTGATGAAGCCAAAAAGGGGGAGAAAATCAAGGTACCTATGGATACACTTGAAGCCAGAAGAAAGGCAAGAGTTGCTATCCTAGCAAGAGATCAAAAAGATCAAGCCAGAAAAGAGAAACTGGCACAACAATTTGGTGTCTCTATTCAAGAAATAGAAGATGCTGAAAAGTCTGATGAATCCCAAGGGCACAATGAAGAAACCTCTGATGGCCAAAGTTCTGATGAAGAATCAGAAAGTACTGAAGACAATCCTTCAGTAGTTGATAAACCTTCAGAAGTTGTCAACCCATCAGAAGTTAACACTTCCAAGACTCAAACTGCTGACCCTTCCAGATCAACTGCTCCTATTCAACCAACCTCTGTTCATATGAGGCCTACTACAACAGTTACCACATTGACTGTGCTAAACCCTTCTCCAATCTCTCAATCAGCAGAATTACTTGAGAAGAGTTTAGTTGCAGCCCAAAAGAGGCCAGAGAAGATCAGATCTGGAAAACTCTAGAAGAAAGGGATGACTTAGATCTAAGCCATGAAGAAAAACTTCAGGCTTATGAAGCTGAACTCCAAAGGCAGGCTAGCCTAGATGAAATTGCTGAACAAGACAAAAGACATCAACTGATGTCTTACATTATGAAGAACAGCAAAATCAAAGCCCACACATTGAAGAGACTCTCTGTGGAAGAGCTGACAAGAAGAGCTCAACTTATTGCAGATAAACTTGCAACAAGTAAAGACACAAAGGCCAAGAGAGCTCAGATGATAGAAGAACTGGTAGCTAATGGTTATGGTTCAAAAGACTCAGTGTCCAAATGGAAAGAAGAAAGATTGGTGGACACATATAGAAAATACAAGGCTGCAAGGGCTGCTAATCCAGAGAAGTTTTAAACTGCTGAAGCTTCAACTTCAGTAGTTAGAACTTCTGGTGTTCAAAGAAGACCAGCTACACAAAGAAAGAAGTCAGAGGAAAAAGTGAAGACTGATTTCAGAATGGTACTACTAGAAGGTAGTACAGTAGTACATTCTGATTTTGACATAGAAGAGAAGCCTCTGCTCACACAATTCAGGGATCCTTCAACCTTTGCATATCAAATCCAGAAAACCATCACAGATAAACTGCACACTAAGGTAGTAACTGAACATCATTTACCAACATTTCAGATACCTAATGTGATGCAACAAGAACAAGGAAGTGAGTCCCACCTGAGAGTCACTGAAGTAGAAAACATTCAACACTCAGGAGAAACCCAGGGTACCACCATGGTTCCCTACACTGCAGACTTTGACAAGTCTAAAGTACCAATCATCAGATGGTCCTTTACTGATAACAACTCAGTACTTGTGACAAGAAGAGATCAAACAAGCAGGGAATATAGGTCGATGAATGAACTGAAGAAACTATCAACCAAAGACCTGCTTACAATCCAACACTTAGAACCAAAGAAAGGGTCTCTTACTGATGATCAACTGAACCAGCTCAAGAATTCCATGTTCAAAGGAATATGGAAAATTGTGAAGGACAGAAAAGAACAATAAGGAATTAGTAAGGTTTTGGCTTCATCAATCCAGGGGGAGATTGTTAGGACAAAAAGGATTGGTGAAACCACTTTTGCAAACCTTAGTCTAATTCACTTCTGTCAAAATACTCTAAGTATAGAACTACTGAAGACAAAGGATCAAACTGCTAAAGAAGAGATTCAGAAGTGCTGAAGAAGAAAAGTCATCAGAAGTTCTGAAGTTCAAACCAGACACTTCTACTGAAGAACTACTGAAGACAAACTACTCATCAGTAGTTTGTCATTCATCAGTACTTACATAAGATCTTTTCCACCGCCTTTGTATATCAGTAGTTTAATACTTTAGTATTTCTTTTTGCTTTATGTACAAGTTCCAAGACTGCAACTTGTTGCAACTTGTTTCTGAACTTGCTTTTTGGCAAGGTTCATGTATTTGTAAAGTCTATAAATAGAAGGGTTCATCCCTCTGTTTTAGACATTGATTTAAATACAAGAAATCCTTCAACATTTATTATTGTTATTTCCATTTCATGTTTACTGAGAATCTGTCAAAGTATTTCATTCTCATTCATTACTTAGATTCTCAATAAACACTTTTCATTTATTAGTTCTTAAATCTAGGGGGAGTAATAACTCCTGTTGATAAGTGTAGCTTTAAACTTATAAACATTCCGCTGTGCTATCACTCACCAAGAACTTGCTAAACACTTAAGTGTCAACTAGCAAGTTCTAACAAAAGAGCAGCTTACTGATCCAACAAAAAGCGATTTAAAAGATTTATAGAACAACGAATAATAACACAGATCAGAAAATGTATACTCGATAAGTTTTTGAGTGTCTGAATCTGTAGGAGAAATTAGGTTTTGGAATGTCTCAACCGAATACGAATCTGAAAAAAACGGGACATTTTTATCAAAACAGCAAACAATCATAAGAACAATATTATGAGGGAATAGGATCGAGTACCTTAAAACTCCATGGAATAGCAAGGACCTGAAATACATATGAAGATTGGTGCGGATAAGATGGATTGTTAGGGTTTCAAAGCGGCGATGAGAGTTTGTGGTGGGAAAGATATGTGTTATCTGTGGGTTATAGAAATACGAATCGGGTCATTGGATCGGATTTAGGGTACCCGGGTTACTAACCAGCTGATTAACACGTGTAAAATTGTAATGAGGAGCTCTAGGATGGGGACAAGTGTCCCCTAGCTACTCCTTTATTGGAAGAGGGAGATGTTTTACTGCAAAAGATATCTAAAATAGAAGGGGTGAACCCATCTATTTATAGACTGAACAATACGTACATTGGAAGTATTTCAACAATATAATAATACTACAACAGGCTGTAGAATTGGAACATGTACATAAAGTAACAAAAACTAATATAATACAGAAACTAATGAAGTTAAGGGCAGTGGGAAGCTTCTACTGAAACTGCTGAAGACCAAACAACTTCTGATGGCAAAGTTGTTCTTCAGGTGTTCTGTCTGGTTCACCTTTCAGCACTTTGTTCTTCAGCACTTGTATCAGCTTCTTCAGTATTTTGTCTTATTCTTCTTCTTCTTCAGTAGATTCTATACTTAGCAAAATATGCAGAGAGTGATTTAGACTAAGGTTTATACTGGCTTTTCAATCCTCTTTGACCTAACAATCTCCCCTTCGATTGATGAAGCCAAAACCTTATCTAATATTTATTTTCTTTTCTTCTGCAATCAAGAATTCTCCAAATTTCTCTAATCATCGAGATCTTGGGTTGGTGGGCTTGTTGTTCAGCAAGAATTGGTCCCTGTTCTGGTTCAAGATGCTGAACTGTTAGAAGGTCTTCTATTGAGAGGTTTTTCAGCTCATCTTTGCTTTTGAAGATCTTGAAAGAACAATCTTCTCTTTCCAACACAACTGAGTTTGATTTGTGAGTGAAGGACCATTTCACTATCTTTGATTTAGACCTGTCAAAGTCTAGTTTGTAGGGAACTATGACCTTTTCTTGGTTTTGACCTGATGCTTGTGGTTCTTTAATTTCAGCAACTATCAGGTTGGATCTTCTTCTATGTTCAACTTGTATAACACCAGGTGTATCACTAGGAATAGGAATGTGGTGTTCAGTGATTACCTTGGTTTATTTTTGATCTGTGATGGTTTGGGTCAGTTGATAAGAAAAAGTTGCAAGATCCCTATGTTGAGTGATTAGAGGTTTTTCTTCCAAAAATATATATTCATATACTATTTGATTGCCTTAAAGTAGAATCATTTTGACGTTTGTTTTAATCTGGTCCTCTGATTTCTTTTGTTTCTTGGCAGTTGGTTTAGAAGTTGGCCTTTTTGCAGGATAAGAAGTTTGGGAAATTTCTGATGTTTTGAATTTTTCAGATTGGTTTTCTGCAAAGTTTTGAAACTTTTATAGGTTTCGTGAAGATCAGCATCCTTCCATCTTGATAGTTGAGCCTTTGAACCATAGTCATTTGCTGCCAGTTCTTAAATAATTTGGGCTCTCTTCAACTTCCTTTCCTTTTCAGTTGTGACACCCGTCGAAATCACAGGTCATATCCTACACTTAGCTTACAGTGTGCATAACATTACATGTTAACATTTGCATCATAGTTGGGCTATATAGGGTTCCAACAGTTCAATCTCAAGGCATACAATCTAACAGTAGACCCACTAGTTAGTTCAAGGCCTTAGTTAGTCCAATATTTCATGCTAGACTATAGGAGTTCCATGCACAACCCTAACAGTGAGAAATCCATGCAACTGAACATACATTGTCAAATTGTTACCCCGACAAGGACAAAATCAAACAATGTTTATGAACAAAGAGGTTACCAACATGTATTCTAGAAAACTAGTACATATACTAACAATATGTCCACCTGTAACCTCAAAACTTGATCCATATAGACTTGTATGAGTATGTGAATCAAGCAAATACACTAACATTTATGCATACATACATACATACGGCTCTATACATACACATGTACATGAACATATCCTAACACAATCCCATCAAATCGAAGACATTTACCTAAATAGGATCATAGTCCACCTTAGTTAACCAAAGATATACAAGTTGACTTGCCTAGAATACCTTGCTCTTTTCCTATGCATATTTTTGGCACACATGTTCCCAAGACAAGGGAAGTGTGCAATGTTTTGGACATTATCTAAACCATATAGGACACACTCACACTCTTATATATACTTATATATATATATATATATATATATATATTCAGCCACATACACACATAATCATAAGGTGAAGAAGTGACAAAAACTACATACACACATATACGGTCGCATGTATACATACATACACACATGCCTTCTCATTTCCTAGTCATCAAACTTATCTAATGACCCTTAAACCCATGCTTGACACTAACATGGAACAAGCTTTTCTCATCAACAATTCCCATGGCTTTTGACTATCCAAGTTTGCCCACAATTATCCAAATATTTTGGCTAGCTCCTTTCCAAGATTAACTACACTTGCTTCAAGGTCAAACCTTTGCACAAGGATGACACAACATAGAAAACATGAGAGGGATTTCCTTGTCCCCCTTACCTCAAATAAAAACACCTTCCCCATGTTAATTAGCGGCCGAACACACCCCTACACAACCAAACAAGGCTTCAAAGTCAACTCCTTACTCAAGCAAGCCATCTTACCTTTGCACTCCATGAAAGTAGCCCATTGACCTCCCATTTTTGTGAACCAATGACACTAGAGCATCACCACCACCACTCGGTTATGTATACACGTTTACACATATGCGATTTCATACACCTTGGATACACTTACATGGACATACGATTACACCCACACGTACAAATGCATGTATGCGTGAGTGTATAAGGTCGAGACCGGCCCAAAGCACATCTGTTGGGTCTGCTGACCTGGTGAAGAATAGATGATTGAAAAGCCAAAACATGATACATATGATCCTGAATAAAATCAGCATTTACAAGTTACTTCTCCCAAAAGACTGTTGACTCTAACATCTGCTGTACCCCAACAACTGCTGTTTACAAAGGACTGATGAAGAAACAACTGCTAATCAAAGTACTGAAGACTCAAGGTCTGTTGGAGCCAACAACACTTAGGGGCTGTTTGGTTGATTAAGTGCTGAATCATTAAGAGTTCTGAATGGTTAAGAGGTCTGAATGGTTAAGCGCTGAATCATTAAGTTGGACCTCTTAATGGTTAGTTTTCTTGTCCCACGTTGGTAGGGGAGCCTCATTAAGGTTCAGCCTAGTTCAGTACTTAATAGTTTAGTGCTTAATGGTTCAGCAACATCCCAAATCATAATGATTCAGACTTAACCATTCCATTCAGAAGTTGAAACAAACGCGCTGAATGCTGAATCATTCAGCGTTGAATGGTTAAGAGCCTCATTAAGAGGCTACCAAACAGCCCCTTAGTCTCCAACAGATGATTCAAGACTATCAGAGGTTTACCTATCAGCTGTTTAGATATCAGAGGTTTCCTATGTAACAGTGTTTGTTTTATCAGATGTTTTATGTTGTTATTCTGTTAGATGTCACTGTCTTAGTTGACGTCAGCCATAGGTCATCAGTGGTTTAGATTGTCTATAAATAGAATAATGCATGTATTGTTCTATCTATCACTCAAAACATTCTCTTAGACAAACTTGCACAGAGTGATCAGGCTGAGGGGGAGTATTTGTACAATCGTTTGTAATCATTAGATTTATGAAAGCTTTCGATTTTAAAACAATTATTCTCTTTGTTTTAATTCATAGTTTATCATTCCACTGCAGTTTCCATTTATAGATTAACTTCTTTCATCCTTCATTTAGTTAAACAATCAAAACAAATCAAACTCAGATCCTAACAATTGGTATCAGAGCTTGGTCAATTAAATTCGATCTAACCAATCAATTTAATATAAACAGATCAGCTCACAATTATTGATATCGTTTGTTTGTCAGATTGAAAACAGAGTAATAGCTTATTTATGTTCAACAGTTTTATAAACAGACTTTGTTGAACAAACAATCAGAGAATGGCTTCAATCAATCACGATCCACATAACACTGGCACGAACAACAAGCCACCGATGCTTGTCAGATCTGATTACACTATCTGGCAACGTCGGATGAGCCATGTTCTAGCTCAACAGAACACTGGGTGTTGGAAGTTGGTTATCTTCGGACCACATGTTCCGATGGTGCCGAGTACCGAAGATCCCAAGGTTCAAGAGCCAAAGAAACTTGAAAACTACTCCAAGAAGGATTTTCAGAAAATTGAGTTAGATGCTAAGGCCTTCGGTATTGTGGCCATGGCTCTACCCAATGATATCTATGCTGGGCTGTTACACTGTAACAGTGCAAAGGAGTTGTGGGATGCTTTGAAAGAACAATTTGGTGGGACTGAGGAGGTTATTGAAAAAAACCGTGAAATACTTAACCAACAATATGAAACATTCAGTCATGTTAAGGGAGAGTCATTAACTCAACAATTTGAGAGGTTTAACTTTCTCATTAGTGAACTAAAAATGGTGGGTCTAACTTATCCTAATTCAACTTTGAACCATAGGTTTTTTAAGATCATTACTAGACAAATGGGACACTATTGCTGTAGTTATGAGAAACTCAATTGGATTCAAGGGCCTATATCTGACCCAGCTTCATGGTAAGCTCTTGACCTATGAGAGAGAGCTTAACCAGAAAAAGAGGCTTCAGGACTCTGGAAAAGTGTCTGATGATTATGTTTTTGGTAATACAACACTTTTGGGTCAGGATGAGGTGCCTGGTAATAGTAAGGATCAGAGTTATGATCAATTCATTGCTATAACTTCAGGTTTCAACTCTGGTTTTAACTCTGATTCTTATTCATCCAACTATGCTTTTGCAGAAAGTGGTGGTGATATCCAGGCATCTGATAACATATCCTTTGAGTATGATGACCTAAAATATTTTGACCCTGATGATTTGGAAGAAATGGACATTATGCACCAATTGGCTCTGCTCAGTGTTAGAACTAACAATTTCTAAAAGAAAACTGGCAGAAGGTTTCCATGGTTGACTGGCAGGTCAAAGGTGGGGTTGGATAAATCAAAGATTAAGTGTTATAAATGTCATAGACTTGGTCATTTTGCTAGGGAATGTAGGAGTCAACATGATACACCTATGATTACCTATCCAAATCAAAGGCCACAGACCAACACTTATCAAGTTTCCCATAATACCCCTGGACCAAATGTGCAAAACACTGCTCATTTTGCACATTCCTCAACAACTGTTCCTGTCCAGTATGTCCAAACCACTGTTCCTCAGATCCACTATGTTCAAACCCCTGTTGCTCAGGCACATGTGCCAATGACTGCTATTCCACCCTCTGCTCCTGCAGAGACTAGTCAACAGAGTTTCTTCACACAAGGCTTTGTTGATTGGAGCAGTCTACCAGATGAGTTAACAGATGAGAATTTTGCTCTTGTAGCCAAAGCTGAAAATGAACCAGAAATTTTTTTTCATGGCTATGGATACAATTGTGGAAGAGGTGTAATATGAGGATGTGGTGACTGAATCTGAAAATGTGACTAATGATATTGTTGATGCAGTAGTTCCAGATGAAAAATCTGAAGAATAGGTTGTGAATCTCTCAGATCCTTGGGGTGATGATTATGAGAGCAAGTGTGATTGTGCAATGATGGCTGCTGCTAAGGTATCTCCTCAAATCCTAAAAGATTTGTGTTCAAACAAATGTGTAATAGCATTTGCCAACATTAAAGAGGTGAATTGAAAACCTTAGAAAGAAAATTTTAGATGATGAAGTTCAATTTGAAAAACTTTCAAAAGAGTTAATATCAAAATTGACTGAAAAAGAATCTGAAATCAGCAGTTTAAAACATGAAGCAACTATAACCAAAGACCAGCTCCAAACTATGATGAATAAATATCATAGTTGTAAAAAGGAACTTGAGTCCACCCAAGTTGAATATGAAAAATGGGTGGAATCATGTAAAGGTTTTGAGATGCTCCTCAACAAACAAACCAAAAGTCATGTGAAGTTTGGTTTTGGTTTTGAAACCACTGCCCCAGCTTTTCAAAACACTGACAAAAGAGAACAAAAGTTAGTTGAGGTAGTACCAACTAATTTGGAGGGTCAACAGATTAAAATCACTGAACCTAATGGCAAGAAAATCATTCTTGAAAAGCCTGAGGGTTCCTTATCATTCACTAAACTTGAAAAGTATGAATTTAAACCCACTTGGTCTAATGAGTGTGGTACTCTTGAAAACTTCACACCAGTTGATTTCAAAACTCCTGATGGTAAGAAAGCACCACAGGCAAAGGTCATTCCCTTGAAAGACCTTCCAGCAGATGCTCAAACATCTGTTGAAAAGAAGGTTGAAAAAGGGAAAAAGAAAGAGAAGGTTGAACACTTGTTTTGTAATTTCTGTGAAAAGAAGAATCATGTTACTAAAAATTGTTTTCTTCTAAAAGCATATGATATCAACAAAGGAACAAGTGTGTGTGATTCTAAGACCACATGCTCAATATGTGGTAAAAAGAATCACAAAACCAAAGAGTGTCTTTATCTCAAAAATTTTGATGTCAAAATACAAGAGTCTTGAAACATCTGCTCCCAGGGATGTCCAAGTAACAGATGCTCCACCCTCAAACAAGTACCTAAGAGGATATGGACAACCACCTTGTCATAGTCTGTCACATGTTTATGGACCCAAGAGGCCTTCAAAACCAAGAGTGAACAAAAATCCCTATGGTTACTATCAGCTGACAGGAAATGGTCAAACATCTGTTGCACCAAGTGTTGACATACAAACACTGGCAAATAGTTAGCAACAGTTCTTGAACTTGGTTCAAAAACTGGTTCAAACCACTTATCATCTTCCTAAGCTTGAGGCTGAAAAGTCTGTGAACCAATCCAAAGCCAACTTGGCTTTGGACACTCACCAAAACTAATCCATTACTGATGTGCAGGGAGCTTCTGCCTGCTTAGATAGTTTATGGTATGTAGATAGTGGAGGCTCCAGGCACATGACAGAATGTAGAGCCCTTCTTCTGGACTTCTTAGCTCATGGAGGGGGTGATATATCCTTTGGTAATGATTCAAAAGGTAAAGTGTTGGGTTCAGGGACTGTTCAGGCTGGGAAACTCAAGTTTGAAAATGTCAATCTTACTGGTAATCTTAAATTTAATCTTCTTAGTGTTTCACAAATGAGTGACAAAGGCTATGGGTCATTTTTCACTAAGAAAACTTGTAAGATTATTGGGCCAGAAGTGGTTAAAAAGATTGATACCATCATAGCTGAGAGCAAAGCACAACCTGTTGCTCACAAGAGTGGCAATGTGTATGTAGTTGATATGTTGAAGGATAATCCTATGGCAAATGTCTGTTTGTTTTCTGCTGTCTCCAATAAAGAGACAGAATTGTGGCATAGGAGACTGGGTCACACCAACCTTCAAACAATCAACTCTCTCTCCAAACAAAGCCTTGTAAGAGGTCTTCCATCAAAAGAATTCAAGTGTGATGAGCATTGTGTTTCTTGCTTAAAAGGGAAACAACATAAAAGCTCTTACAAATCCATTGATGAGTCCAAAACAAGTCAATGTCTTCAATTGTTGCACATGGACTTGTTTGGCCCAGTTAAAATCACGAGTCTAAGAAGAAAGAGATTTTGTCTTGTCATAGTTGATGATTTTTCTAGGTTTACATGGACTTACTTTCTACACTCTAAGGATGAGACTGCAGGTATTTTGAAGGACTTTGTCACCAAAGTTGAGAAACAATATGACTTGCCAGTAAAAGTCTTTAGAAGTGACAATGAAACAGAGTTTAAAAATAAGGAGTTGGATGATTTATGTGTGTCAAAAGGAATTGTGAGGTAGTACAGCATTCCAAGAACACCAGAACAAAATGGGGTGGTTTAAAGGAAAACAAGAACTCTCATTGAGGCTGCAAGAACCATGCTAGCAGATTTTTGCTTGCCACTATCCTTCTGGGCAGAAGCTGTAAACACTGCTTGCTATGTTCAAAACAGAGTTTTAATTAACCCAAGACATCAAAAGACTGCTTATGAAATTTTGTTCAAAATCAAACCACTGATATCATTTTTCAAAATCTTTGGTTGCTCATGTTTCATTTTAAATCTTAAAGATTCCATTTCAAAATTTGCAGTCAAAGTAGATTGTGGGTATTTTCTAGGATATTCTTCTACTGCCAAGGCCTGTAAAGTGTTTAACACAAGGACTAGGACAATAGAAGAAACTCTGAATGTAAAGTTCAATGAACTTTCATCCTTAAAAATCCCAGTAAATCCCGCTGAACTGTTTGATTTAGACAAATTCAATTTTGAAGATATTACTGCTAAAACTAACAGTGCAGGTATCCCACAGTCTCCACAACAAGATTACAGATTTGATGTTGTGATCCCAAGTCACTTCTGTATCAGGGGAAGCAGATGTTCAAAACACCTGTCAAAACTCTGCCACAGCTGTGTCAACCACTGTTGGCCAGTCTTACCCTCAAACCACTGCCTCATCAAGTTCAACCACTGTTCAATCATCTGTAGACAAAAGTTCAACCTCTGTTGACAAAAGTCAGTCCAACTTTACACCACTTGGACCCATTCCCCCACTTCCATTTCAAACATCTGTTGGTACTACAGAAGTGCAAACAGATGTTACAACAACAGAGTCACCAAACCTCTGTCCTTCACCTCAAAATGCCATCATACCATACTAGGGAGATTTAATCTACCTAAGAGCTCATCCACCAGAACAAATCATTGGCAACATCAGAGAGGGAGTGCTCACAAGAAGCCAATCCTCAAATATCTGTCTTTTTGCAGGCTTTCTATCTCTCACACAACCTGTCAAGTACCAAGAGGCATTGAAAGACAACAGTTGGGTAGAAGCCATGCAGGAAGAGCTCCTTCAGTTCAAAAGACAAAAAAGTATGGGAATTTGTACCACTGCCAAAGGATGTCTGTTCAATTGGCACAAAGTGGGTCTTCAAAAACAAAACTGATGAAAGGGCATAGTTGTCAAGAACAAAGCCAAGCTTGTGGTTCAAGGCTTCAAACAAGAAGAGGGGATAGACTATGATGAAACCTTTACTCCTGTAGCTAGGCTAGAAGCTATCAGACTCTTCCTAGCCTTTGCTGTCAACCACAACATCAAGGTGTATCAGATGGACATCAAATGTGCATTCCTTTTTGGGAGAATTCAGGAGGAGGTCTATGTATGTCAAGCACCTGTTTTTGAAGACACATTCCATCCTGATTATGTCTACAAGCTCAACAAAGCTCTGTATGGACTCAAACAAGCACCAAGGGCCTGGTATGAAACTCTTTCCACCTTTTTCTTATCCATTGGTTTCACAAGAGGTAAAATTGATAAAACTTTATTTCTAAAATGGAGAAGGAAAGATTTAATGATTGTTCAAATATATGTGGATGACATCATTTTTGGATCCACATGTAACAAAATGTGTGAAGAGTTTAGGGAACTCATGACAGTAGAGTTTGAGATGAGTGCTTTGGGTGAACTTCAGTGCTTCCTTGGTCTCCAAGTGAAGCAGCTGCAAAATGGCACATTCATTCATCAAAAGAAGTATGTTAAAAACTTACTATCCAGATTTGAGATAAATGATTGTAAGCCATGTAGTACACCCATGAGCACATCCAAGGTACTCACTATTGATGACCAGGATGAACTGGTTGATCAGACACATTACAGATGCATGATTGGGTCTTTATTGTACTTAACTGAATCCAGACCAGACATTATGTTTGCCACTTGTGTCTGTGCAAGATCCCAGGCTTCACCTAGAAAGTCAAACCCTATTGCTGTGAAAAGGATATTCAGATACCTAAAAGGTGCTTCCACACTTGGTATCTGGTATCCTGCTAATGGAAACATTGAGCTTTCAGGTTATTCAGATAGTGATTTTGCTGGCTGTCACACCACAAGAAAGTCCACATCAGGAGGGTGCCAATATCTAGGGAATGCCTTAGTCTCCTGGCAAAGCAAAACGCAGGCAGCTGTTTCAACCTCAACAGCTGAAGCTGAATACATTGCTGCTGCAAGCTGTACAACCCAACTCATGTGGCTTCAAAATCAATTACTAGATTTTGGGATTACTGCACTACAGACTCCACTTATGTTGGATAGTCAAGCTGCTGAAAATATCATCAAGAATCCAGTCTCTCATTCCACTACCAAACACATTGACATCAGACATCATTTTGTCAGAGACAGCTATGAAAAAGGTTTGATATCTCTGCACCATGTTCCAACAGAGGATCAGTTGGCAGATGTGTTGACAAAAGCTTTAGACACATCCACCTTTGAAAAACTGATCTCTCGGATTAGCATGCTAAACATGGATTAAAAACAAAAATGTTTTCCTAAATAAAAGACATTAAAATGTTTTAGAAAATCAAAATCCGTCCTTAAAAATAGCTTTTGGGTTGAAAAATCTGTTAAGGATAAAACAACCACTGTTTCATCCATTCTATCATCTGTTGGTTGAAAAATCCGTTTCAAACATCTGATCAGATAAAACAACCACTGCTTGGTTGAAAAATCTATTTTCAAAAGTCTGATCAGATAAAACAACTGTTTTCCACTATATATATTTAATACAAAAAAAAAAAAAAAAACTCAACAGCTGTTTGCATCAGTCCCTTGGTAACAGCTGTATGCCACATAGGCTCCATCAGATGTTTGCCACGTCTGCTCTCAAAAGCAGAGCTTTGGCCACATCAGCGGTTTCACCAGAGGCTATAAAAACCCTGTTTTCCCACAACAGTTGTTACATTGTCTCATTGTATTCAAAATACTAAAACCGCCTTCTTCTACCTCTAACCCTCATTCTAATTCCTTCCATCCTCACACTCGAAATCCATTACAATGGATCTTCAAGAAAAAGCCCCTCACAATTACCTTCCCTATCTGGTTAAAACAGATGAAAACATTCCGTTTCACACCACCATTGACATCTTTCTCCAATCCAAATACCTGTCAATCCTAACCGCTAATGTACCCATCTACATTGACACTCTTCAAAAGTTTTGGTTAAATGCTGGGTATCTTCTACAAGACAAAAAGTCTACAACCATCATTTCAAAAATTGGAGATACAAATGTCACCATTACCCCCCAACTGATACCCACAACCTTCTCACTGAATGACTTGGCAGGTAAGGATTCTTTCCCTAAGGCTGAACTTCACACTAAGTTTCAGGAAAGGGGTTATGATTCACAGATGACTGGTTCAACACTTTTCAAAAAGTTTTTCCAACCATTCATGAAATTTTTCTTTTATACACTCCTTATCTGTCTCTCAGCTAAAACCACTTCTTTTAATGAAATCCCATTAAAAGTTCAGTACTTGGGATATGCTATGTTGTCAGAATTTGACTACAATCTATCCCAGGCTCTGTTTCTGGATTTAGTGGCAAATGTGAAGGGAGTCAAGTCTGGGTCAAACAATGCCTTTCTTATATACCCAAGACTTTTAAGTGTAATCCTACAAAAGGTTTTACCTGAAAAGGTGTTTAAAAAGGGAAAATCTCTTCAAATGAAGAGTCTCTCACAAGAAACTTTTACAAGAATGCTGGGTTCAAACACCCAAGAAAAGTTATCAAAAGTTAAAGTTTCTAAAACACAAGCAAAGAGTGCCAAGACAACAACTGTTGTCAAAACCTCTGTTGCTGAGCCCACTGCTCCTGGTGATCATGGCACTACATCCAGTGTTGTGAAACCCACACCAACCACTTCCAAAAAGAAACATCCATCCACAACCCCCCCCCCCTAAGAAAACCAAAAGGGGACCTCTGGAAGATGAGATACCAGAGGAAAACCGTGTTGTAGCACAAAAGCAACAAGAAACCACTGTTGGTACTTCCTCACAACAGTTGGAGATTTCTCAACCCATCCAAACTCCTCATGAATCCTCACAAAAGGATCATGTTGTAAGCCAAGGGGACACATATCATGAGACATTTGAGTCACTTGACCATATGCTCATCAGCCCTTCTCCTAGGGCTACCTCTCTTTTCACCCCTCAACCCTCACCATCACATGTCCTTCCAACAATGCAACTATTGTTTGAAGCTATTATTAAAACTCAGGATATTCCCAGTTCCTCTCCATCACCTATCACTGAGAGTATACACCAACAGGTGACTGGGACTAAGAAAAATCAACTAGCTAGCCCACGAACATAGGAGGTTACACCCCTTGAGTTACATGTAACTCAAGGTGAGTTTTCAAGTGAAGCAACCACTACTGATGTAGAGACCATTGTCTCACAACAGGACAGTGGTTACATACCTAAGACTTCCTTGAAGGCAACAACTGAAGAGGCCACTATTAGGGATGAGCATATAAGGCCGAATACCGATCCCGTCCCGTCCCGATCACGATACCGTACCGAACCGAGGGGTTTCGGGATCGGTATCGGTACCAATATTTATGGATTTTTGGTTTCGGTATTATCGGTATCGGTACGAAATCGGCATGGTATCGGTATTTTAAGGTAAAATACCGATACCATACCGGTACCGTACCGATACCGAACCGATACCGTACCGTAAGTGTTCGGTATCAGTATCGGTATTGGTATTTTGGACTTTTCGGTATTGGCATTGTCGAGATCGGTATCGATTCGGTACCAATACCGTCCCGAGCTCATCCCTAGCCACTATAGTGACCCCAAAATCAGTTGGAAGTCCCCAAAACCAAGACAAAGGGGCATCTGGTTCTTATTCTATGGACTCACCTCCTAGGACTGAACTAGTTACAACTACCACTGGTAGGAATCCAGATGATCCTATTAACGTAGATTGTAATAGGCAGATGTTTTATGTTTGTTATTCTGTTAGAGGTCACTGTCTTAAGGTGACGTCAGCCTAGGTCATCAGTGGTTTAGGTTTGTCTATAAATAGAACAATGCTTGTACTGTTCTATTGCATCACACACACAAACATTCTCTCAGACAAACAATCACTGTGTGATCAGGCTGAGGGGGAGTACTTGTATGATTGTAATCATTTAGATAAATGAAAGCATTCGATCAGAAAACAATTACTCTCATGTTTTGATTAATAGTTTATCTTTCCGCTGCACTTTCCATCTATATTCATATCACTCTTATCATTCTTAGTTAAATATAATCAAAACAATCAAACTCAGATCCTAACAATTGGTATCAGAGCTTGGTCAATTAAATTTGATCTAACAAATCAATTTAATATGAACAGATCAGCTCATAATTATTGATATCGTTTGTCTGTTGGATTGAAAACAGAGTAATAGTTTAATTTCGTTTCAACCGTTTTTAAACAGACTTTGTTTTTTGAAAAATCAGAGAATGGCTTCAATCAATCACGATCCACATAACATTGGCACGAACAACAAGCCACCGATGCTTGTCAGATCTGAATACAATATCTGGCAACGTCGGATGAGCCATGTTCTAGCTCAACAGAACACTGGGTATTGGAAGTCGGTTATCTTCGGACCACATGTTCCGATGGTGCCGAGTACTGAAGATCCCAAGGTTCAGGAGCCAAAGAAACTTGAAAATTACTCCGACCAGGATTTTCAGAAAATTGAGTTAGATGCTAAGGCCTTCAGTATTGTGGCCATGGCTCTACCCAATGATATATATGCTGGGCTGTTACACTGTAACAGTGCAAAGGAGTAGTGGGATGCACTGAAAGAACAATTTGGTGGGACTGAGGAGGTTATTGAAAACAATCGTGAAATACTTAACCAACAATATGAAACATTCAAATATGTCAAAGGAGAGTCATTAACTCAACAATTTGAGAGGTTTAATTGTTTATTTAGTGAACTAAAACTGGTTGGTCTTACTTACCCTCATTCAACCCTGAACCATAGGTTTTTAAGATCATTACCAGATAAATGGGACACTATTGCTATTGTTATGAGAAACTCGATTGGATTTAAGGACCTATCACTGACCCAGCTTCATGGTAAGCTCTTGACCTATGAGAGAGAGCTTAACCAGAAAAAGAAGCTCCAAGACTCTGGAAAAGTGTCTGATGATTATGTATTTGGGAATACAGCACTTTTGGGTCATGATGAGGTGCCTGGAAATATTAAGGATCAGAGTTATCATCATTTCATTGACATAACTTCAGGTTTTAACTCAGGCAATGGACATATTCATAATGTCCATTTCTTCCAAATCATCACAATCCTATGGCAAATGTCTGTTTGTTTTCTGCTGCCTCCACAAAGGAGACAGAATTGTGGCATAGGAGATTGGGTCACACGAACCTTAACACTATCAACACACTCTCCAAACAAAGCCTTGTCAGAGATTTACCATCAAAAGAATTCAAATGTGATGAGCATTGTGTATCTTGTTTAATAGGGAAACAACATAAAAGCTCTTACAAATCCATTGATGAGTCCAAAACCAGTCAATGTCTACAATTGTTGCACATGGACTTGTTTGGCCCTGTTAAAATCATGAGTCTAAGAAGAAAAAGATTTTGTCTTGTCATAGTTGATGATTTTTCTAGGTTTACATGGACTTACTTTTTACATTCTAAGGATGAGACTGCATGTATATTGAAGGACTTTGTCACCAAAGTTGAAAAACAATATGACTTGCCAGTAAAAGTCTTCAGGAGTGACAATGGAACAGAGTTTAAAAATAAGGAGTTGGATGATTTCTGTGTGTCAAAAGGGATTGTGAGGCAGTACAGCATCCCAAGAACACCAGAACAAAATGGGGTGGTTGAAAGGAAAAATAGAACTCTTATAGAAGCTGCAAGAACCATGCTAGCAGATTCTGGTTTGCCATTGTCCTTCTAGGCAGAAGCTGTAAACACTACTTGCTATGTTCAAAACAGAGTTTTGATCAACCCTAGACATCAAAAAACTGCTTATGAAATTTTGTTCAACATCAAACCATTAATTTCATTTTTCAAAATCTTTGGCTGCCCATGTTTCATCTTAAATCTCAAAGATTCCATTTCAAAATTTGCAGCCAAAGTAGATTGTGGTTATTTTCTGGGATATTCTTCTACTGCCAAGGCTTATAAAGTGTTTAACACAAAGACCAAGACAATAGAAGAAACTCTGAATGTAAAGTTCAATGAACTTTCATCTCTAAAAATCCCAGCAAATCCTGCTGAACTATTTGATTTAGATAAATTCAAATTTGAAGATATCACTGTTAAAACTAACAATGCAGGTATTCCACAGTCTCCACAACAAGATTACAAAACAGATGTTGTGATCCCCAGTCACTGTTGGCCAGTCTTACCCTCAAACCACTGTTTCACCTCTCACAACCACTGAACAATCATCTGTTGACAAAAGTCAATCATCTGTTGACAAAAGTCAGTCCAGTTTTACACCACTTGGACCCATTCCCCCACTACCATTCCAAACATCTGATGGCACTACAGAAGTGCAAACAGATGTTACATCAACAGAGTCACCAAACCTCTGTCCTTCACCTCAAAATGCCATCATACCATATCAGGGAGATCTTATTTACTTAAGAGCTCATCCACCAGACCAGATCATTGGCAACATCAGAGAGGGTGTGCTCACAAGAAGCCAATCCTCCAATATCTGTCTTTTTGCAGGTTTCCTATCTCTCACACAACCTGTCAAGTACCAAGAGGCACTGAAAGACAACAGTTGGGTAGAAGCTATGCAAGAAGAACTCCTTCAGTTTAAAAGACAACAAGTATGGGAGCTTGTACCATTACCTAAGGATGTTTGTCCTATAGGCACAAAGTGGGTCTTCAAAAACAAAACTGATGAAAGGGGTATTGTTGTCAAGAATAAAGCCAGGCTTGTGGTTCAAGGCTTCAGACAAGAAGAAGGAATAGATTATGATGAAACTTTTGCTCCTGTAGCAAGACTAGAAGCCATCAGACTATTTTTAGCCTTTGCTGTCAACCACAACATAAAGCTGTATCAGATGGACATCAAATGTGCTTTCCTTTATGGCAAAATTCAGGAGGAAGTCTATGTATGTCAACCACCTGGTTTTGAAGACAAGTTCCATCCTGACTATGTCTACAAGCTCAACAAAGCTCTGCATGGACTTAAACAAGCACCAAGGGCCTGGTATGAAACTCTTTCCACATTTCTCTTATCCATTGGCTTCACAAGAGGTAAAATTGACAAAACCTTATTTCTAAAATGGAAAGGGAAAAACTTAATGATTGTTCAAATATATGTGGATGACATCATTTTTGGATCCATATGTAACCAAATGTGTGAAGAGTTTAGAAAACTCATGACAGCAGAGTTTGAGATGAGTGCCATGGGTGAACTTCAGTGTTTCCTTGGTCTTCAAGTGAAACAACTACAAAATGGCACATTCATTCACCAAAACAAATATGTAAAGAATTTATTAACCAGATTTGAGATGAATGATTGTAAGCCATGTAGTACACCCATGAGTACAGTCAAGCTACTCACTATAGATGACAAGGATGAACTGGTTGATCAAACACATTATAGATGCATGATTGGGTCTTTACTGTACTTAACTGCATCTAGGCCAGACATTATGTTTGCTACCTGTGTCTGTGCAAGATCCCAGGCTTCACCCAGAAAGTCAAACCTTATTGCTGTGAAAAGGATATTCAGATACCTCAAAGGTGCTCCCACACTTGGTATCTGGTATCCTGCTAATGGAAACATTGAGCTTTCAGGTTATTCAGATAGTGATTTTGCTGGCTGTCACACCACAAGAAAGTCCACATCAGGAGGGTGCCAATATCTAGGGAATGCCTTAGTCTCCTGGCAAAGCAAAAAGCAGGCAGCTGTTTCAACCTCAACAGCTGAAGCTGAATACATTGCTGCTGCAAGCTGTACAACCCAACTCATGTGGCTTCAAAATCAATTACTAGATTTTGGGATTACTGCACTACAGACTCCACTTATGTTGGATAGTCAAGCTGCTGAAAATATCATCAAGAATCCAGTCTCTCATTCCACTACCAAACACATTGACATCAGACATCATTTTGTCAGAGACAGCTATGAAAAAGGTTTGATATCTCTGCACCATGTTCCAACAGAGGATCAGTTGGCAGATGTGTTGACAAAAGCTTTAGACACATCTACCTTTACAAATCTGATTTCTAGAATTGGTATGTTAAACATGGATTAAACAAACAAAACTGTTTTTTTAGCAATAAAATGTTTCAGAAAATCAAAATTTCTCCTTAAAAGTAGCTGTTTGGTTGAAAAATCTGTTTCAAACATCTGATCAGATAAAACAACCACTGTTTCATTCATATCCACTGTTTGGTTGAAAAATCTGTTTCAAAACATCTGATCAGATAAAACAACTGTTTCGCTATATATCTATACTATATCTATACAACAAAAAAAAATAATCAGCTGTTTGCCAAAACAGCTGTTCTCCACCAGATGTTTATCCATCAGATGATTGCCACGTCTGCTCCTACAAGCAGATGATTGGCTACATCAGCGGTTTCTTTTGAGCCTATAAAAACCCTGTTTTACCACAACAGATGTTACACTGTCTCATTGTATTCAAAATACTGAAACCGCCTTCTCCATTCTCAAACCCTCAATCAGATTTCATTCATCTTCACCCTCGGAATCCATTAAAATGGATCTTCAAGCCAAAGCCACCCACAATTGTCTCCCATATCTGGTTAAAACAGATGATAACACATCATTCCATTCCACCATTGACATTCTTCTAAATTCCAAATACCTACCCATATTAACCGCTGACGCCCCCATCTACATTGATACTCTCCAAGAGTTCTGGTTGAATGCTGAGTTTTTATTGCAAGACAAAAAGCATACTTCCATTATTTCCAAAATTGGAGAAACAAGTTTCGTCATTACCCCTGAAATCATATCCACAACCTTCTCACTAAATGACCTGGCAGGTAAGGACTCCTTCACAAAAACAGAGCTTCACACTGAGTTTCAAGAACGAGGGTATGATGGTCAGATGACTGGGTCAACTCTTTTCAAAAAGTTTTTCCCACCAGTCATGAAATTTTTCTTCCATACCCTTCTTCTATGTGTCTTCGCTAAGTTCACATCCTTCAATGAAATCCCATTAAGGATGCAATATCTGGGTTATGCCATGTTGTCAAACTCTGACTTCAATCTTTCCCAGGGATTGTTCATGGACTTAGTGTAAAATGTGAAAGCAATTAAGTCTGGGTCAAACAATGCTTTTCTAATTTACCCAAGAATTCTTAGTGTAATCCTACAAAAGGTCTTACCAGAAAAAGTTTTCAAAAAGGGTGAGGCAATGCAAATGAAAACTTAACTGATGAAACTTTCACTAGAATGCTGGGTGGAAGCACCCAAGAAAAAGTGTCCAAAGTGTCCAAAGTTTCAAAAACACAAACAAAGAGGACAAAGACAACAACTGTTGTCAAAACCTCTGTTGTTGAGCCCACTGCTCCTGGTGATCATGGCACTACATCCAGTGCTGTGAAACCCACACCAGCCACTTCCAAAAGAAAACATCCATCCACAAAAACCACCACTCAACCACAAATGAGACTTTTGGATGATGAGGTACCAGAAGATAACTCTGTTGCACCACCAAAGCAACCTGAAACCACTGTTGTTACTTCCTCACAACAGTTGGACATACCTCAACCTGACCAAACTCCTCATGAATCCTCTCAAAAGGATCATGTTGTAAGCCAAGGAGAAACACATCATGATACATTTGAGTCACTTGGCCAAATGTTCACAAGCCCCTCTCCCAGGGCTAATTCCCTTGTTACTCCTCCACCCTCACCATCACATCATGTTCCACAAACCATGCAACCTCTGTTTGAGGCAATTGAGAAATCTCAGGAAAATCCCAGTTCCTCTCTTCCACCTATCACTGAGAGCATACCACCACAAGAATCTGGTCCTGAGAACATTCAATCTGCCATCCCACAAATAGTAGAGGAGGTTACACCACCTGAGTTCAATGCAACTCTAGGTGAGTTTTCAAGTGGAGCAACCACTACTGATGTAGAGACCATTGTCTCACACCAGGACAGTGGTTACATAGCTAAGACTCCCTTGAAGGCAACAACTGATGAGGCCACTATAGTGTCCCCAAAATCAGTTGGAAGTCCCCAGTACCTAGAAAAAGGGGCATCTGATTCTCCTGTTAGGACTGAATCAGGTAGAACTACCACTGGTAGGGACTCAGATTAACTTAGGAGATGGGTCAAAATACCAAGAATTGACGGACAGAGTTCAAGCAATTGAAACCTCTGTAGCTGACATCAAATCTGATGTCAAGCTTATACTGGGTTCCATAGCAGACCTTTCCAAAAGTCAACCATCAACAGCTGATATAGCTAGTGAGCTATGGAAATCCGTTTCCCCCATCATCATAGCTCACAGAAAACTAGCTGATCAGACCCATGAAACATATATGGCTGAAATCAGAAACATGGTGGATGCAAGGTACAAAGATACACATGCAGACATTAAAGCCATCAAAGATCACCTGCTGAAGACCACTGGCTCTGCCCCTACCACCATTCTCAGGGATGAAGATGATGATGTCTTCACGGCTGATGATGCCAAAAAGGGGGAGAGTGGCAGAGATAGGCTACCAAAGCTAGATCCCTTTGGTTGTCCACCTTCTAAAAAGGGCAAAGCCAAGTCTGCCAACAAACCAGAGGCTAGTCAAACAGCACCACCACAACAACAACAAGCAACACCATCAACACCACAACAAACCACTGATAGAAGCAAAGCAGTAGACAACTCTGCAAACAAAGAAGCTGAAAAGGCTGCTCAGGCCAAACAAAAAAGGGCTGACACCTTGGAAGCTAAAGCAGAGTTGTTGGTGAACCTCAAGAAGGAACAACAGCAGGAGGTTGAAGATGTGGGATCCTCAAAAAGGATGAAAATGCCTGCTAAACATGTCAGAAAACCACCATCTAAGCTAAAAACCTCTGTTGACAAAACCACTGCTGCTACAACCACTGCCACCCAAAACACTGAAACCCCCCAAAACACTGCTTCCCAAACCACTACACCTAAACCTACAAGCACATCTGAACATACAACCACCAAACCTACACCCAAACCTACATCACCAACCAAATCCCAAACATCTGTTGGTCCTACTAAAAGGTCAACAGATGTTAATCCAACCATTGCTTCCAAATCACCATCCCCTAAAATCTTGTACACAAGGAAGAGAAAATCTACCTTTGTTGTACAGGATGAAAACATACACACATCACCAAATACCACCTCAACTGCATAATCCACCCCTATTACAGCTATTCCACTTTCATCATTCTCACCACACACATCCAAATTCAGTTCCCATAGACCACCACCAACCATTACACCATTGGTTGTTCAGTATCCCCTTGAACTTGATCTACTCAAGGGGGAATTACAATCCTTCTACAATACTGAACAACCATCTGACAGATCTTTCCCTTCTCTCCCAAATTTCCCTGTTCCCCTAAACATTGATACATATCTTAAATACAAGGGTGAACAGGTAGATGCCATCATTAAGGAGAGATGCAAAGGGAAGGATGACAGGACTGCTCAGGGCATCCATTCAGCAGAGCTTAGCAAACTCAGAAGGATTGGGGACTTTACTAAGACCCTGAGCAACTCCATGTCTTCCCTGCCCCTCAGTGTTGACTTGGAAAAGGAGGTTAGGGATTCTCTTCTGGAACAGATCTTGGCAACCAAGCCATATAAAGCAACCAAAAAGCAGTTTGCTGGCTGGACCACTCATGCACTAAGAGAAGAACTTCTCAGAATAGAAGAGTTGTCAAAGACCCCAAAGCTAAAGTCTCTACTCCTAATTTTGGCAAAGGCAGAGACTCAGTCAGAGCCTTAAAGTTTAAAAGAATGAGGCAAGAGATAGTAGCTGCAAATTATGGGGAGATGAGGTCTGTTTCTAGATGGTCTGAGCTGAGGCTGGTTGAGACATACAAGAGTCTTGAAGAAAACAGAAAGAAGGATCCCAGCCTACCTAGAAAACCTGTCTATCCTGATGAGCCACTGATGAAGAGACCCCAGCAGACTTTTACCTTAGACAGCCTACTTGAAACTTCTGATCTATCAGCTGCTGCAAGAAGACAGTTCAAGAAAAAGAAGGAAATGTCAGAGGAAGATCAGAAGAAGTTTGCTGATACATTTATCAAAGAAGGGCTCTTCAATCAGATACATTTCTTCTCTGATCCCACAACAGAGAAACTCAGGGAACTCATTGGAAGACCTCTATCACCTAACCTATCCCAAATAAAAGTTCATCTCAGCAAATCCACTGACTCAAAAATTCTAAAATGGAAAGTCAACAAAGACAACCATGAATTGACTCTGCTCAGGTCAGATGGAAGAGTTCAGAAGATTAGCATGGATGATGCATACAGCCTATGTGCAAATGATCTTCAAACATTGCTAAATCTAGAGCTTGAAAGAGATGAAGAAGACTTATTTGCTCCGAACTTTGAACTACAATTCAAAGGTCAAATCAGAGAAAGTCTGATGAGGAATAAAGATCAGTAAATAAAGCTGAGTTTTGGCATCATCTGTTCTAGGGGGAGATTGTTGGGTCTGCTGACCTGGAGAAGAACAAATGATTGAAAAGCCAAAACATGCTAACAGTTGATCCACACAATAAACAGTCCTTACAACATACTTCTCCCAAAAGACTACTGACTCTAACAACTGTTCCATCCAAACAACTGCTATGACAACTGCTGATACAAAGGACTGCTGAATAAACACTGATGAAGAACAACTGCTGACCAAAGGCCTGATGAAGAACAACTGCTGATCCAAGTACTGAAGACTAAAGCACTGCTGGAGCCAACAGCACTTAGGCTCCAGCTGAGGATACAAGACCATCAGAGTTTTCCTACAACAGTAGTTTACCTTCAGTGTTTTCAATGTAACAGTAGATTGTAATAGGCAGATGTTTTATGTTTGTTATTCTGTTAGAGGTCACTGTCTTAAGGTGACGTCAGCCTAGGTCATCAGCGGTTTAGGTTTGTCTATATATAGAACAGTGCTTGTACTGTTCTATTGCATCATACACACAAACATTCTCTCAGACAAACAATCACTGTGTGATCAGGCTGAGGGGGAGTACTTGTATGATTGTAATCTTTTAGAAAAATGAAAGCATTCGATCAGAAAACAATTACTCTCATGTTTTGATTAATAGTTTATCTTTCCGCTGCACTTTCCATCTATATTCATATCACTCTTATCATTCTTAGTTAAATATAATCAAAACAATCAAATTCAGATCCTAACAGATACCTTCTTGGTTACCTTCTCTGATTTAACAGAGACAGGTCCAACTGTTGGTTTGACATTAGGTTTAACAGGAACCTTTTTGTTGTCAACAGTTGAGTTCACCATTGGTTTCTTAAACGGTTTCTCAGTGGCTATCTGGTTGCGTCTATCATATGTCATCGAACGATTTCCCTCCTTTTGAAATAATTGTTTTGGTTATAAAAAGGTGCTGGCTGAGGGACAAACCGTCTCTGAGGATAACAATAATTATCGACCGGACATTCATACTTTTGCTTCATCTCCATCTCGTGCCTCTTGTGTCTTACGTACGGGCAGTTGGCAAGTAAATGCCCCCTCTCCCCGCACTTAAAACACGCACGGTACTCTTCATAATTTTCCTTGACGTTCGACTTAGAATAACTGGTGATAGGATATTGATCATCCATACACCTTCTTCTTAAACTCTCAGGAGCGGGGTCCTTTGAGTAAGTCGGTTCAAGAAAACCATTCGACTTATCTATTGGTTTAACAAACTGTGTGACATTGACCTTTGGTTCTTTAGGAATATCCGAATGATTTTTCTTTAAGATTGCTGGAGGTATATCATTTGTTCGCTCATGTTTCGGGAACCAAATGGTACTTTCCTTCCAGATCTTTTCAATTTTTGAATAATTTGCAAATTGAATTAAATATTCTTCATCAGAAATGATCTTATCGGAGCCTTGCATCCGATAGAAAACTTTAACAGGTTTATCACACGATTCATTTTTTTCTTCATTTGACTTTTCAATTTTCTTTTCATTTTTCTTCTCAATTATCTTTTCAACTTTCTTTTCAACAGGCTTTACTGATTGATTCTTTCTGTGAGCGTTAGCCATGGGATGGACAATCTGAGATGGTGAAGCAGGTTCAGTAGTGATGATGTGATTTTCATCAGGAATATCACTCACCTTTTCAGAAACCGTCTCAGACTGTTCATCCTTTTCATCAAAATCATCAGCAGCAACCACACCCTCATTATTTCCCAGAACAGGTCTAACATCAGAATACGGATCTCCCACACTAGATGTGTTTGACTCGTTATCCAATGTAGAGTCAGATTTAACTGAGCTCTCCGGTGCTATTGAATGCAAATTATGGTTTTCAAACAACACCGGAGCTGGGACAGCTTTGTAGTTTGCACTACTAGGCTGTGAAGGCTCTTCTATAATGTGGTCAACAACATAAGCGACGTGCGTATAACTTTCAAACTTTTTGTTTACTTTCTCTGCAAAGCACTTGATGGTGGCCATTTCCAATTTTGTGTTTTCTAAATCATTGATATAGTTATTTATGGCTATTTGTTTTAAAGACAAAGTCTTTTTCAATTCAGAAACGTCTTTCTTATAACCATCAAGTACTCTGTTGAATTCTTTAGCTTCTTTTTGACATGAATGACAGTTGATTTTTGCACTCTCAAGTTGTACCTTGAGTTGCTTATTCTCATCTGTCAATTTATCACAAGCTTTGCATTGTCTGACACAATTTGAATTTGAATTAACAGTAGATTCAGTACTTACCTGTTTAGGAAGTTCTGTCATGGCCATCAGTACAAAGTGTGCTTCCTTCCCAGCGAAAAACTTGGAATAATCGATTCTGGTACAAGCATCATCCACTATGCATGATTTCTGGGTCATTAAGAAGTCAGCTTCAACAAGCAACTGGTCAATGTCATCATCCAGTGAGTTAACACTAGATTCAGAATCAGACTCACTCTCCTCATCAGAATAAGTAGAATCAAACTGTTCTGGAATATCAGCAACTGAATCAAGAATCATTTCAGACTTCTTCTCTTCAACATCAACATTCATCTCTTCATTCAACTCTTCAATCTTCAACTAACTCATCTTCTCAGTCACAATCTTTTCTTCAATCTCCACCGGTTCATCCAAATTCATTTTCTGTGCGCCACAAGCCACATTACCAGCTGTAATTTCTTCCACTCTTAACTGCATACCGGTCCAATCAAAACCCTGATCCTTCTGTATCACCAAAGCTTGATTTGGGTTCTCAGTTTGGGTTTGAGTGTTTGGTGTAGAAATGGGAATGATTGTTCGGTTTGAATTCTGTTGTTTTTGGTTTTGTGATGTGGATTGTCTAGCATTGTTATTTTGTTGGGTATTTTGACGGTTTTGATAGTTGTTTTGAGGTTGAAAGCTTGAAATGTTGGAACTTTGGTATGATACCTGATTTTGATTTTGAGTTTGACGGTTTTGGTAGGTATAGTTGAATGGATTTCTATTACCTTGTTGTGTTGGCTGTGTGCACTCTCTTTTGAAATGACCTTTTTCACCACAGTTTAAACAAGTTACTTTGGCTTTGTTGAAGCCATAAGTGGTGCTAGGAGAAGTAGAAAGATCAGTTCTCCCGGTCTTCTGAATAAAATCAGTGGCTCTTCTCATGATACTTGCAAAGGCCCACTGTATATCCATCAATTCCATTTCTTCCTTGTCGATCTGTGCATAGTCCTCATTGGTCAAATTGTTGTTCCCAATTTGACTAGCAACCAAGCCATTGTATGATGCTACCATTGCTGAAACTAATGCTACATGTTGTTGGGCAATCTCAACAGTAACATTGTTTAGATTTGATGTCTCCAACACAATCGAGCTTTGGTTAGTTTGACTTTGGTTAAGTTGCATTTGGTTCATTTGAGGATTGTATGGTTGTTGTTGTTGAGGTTGGCTAGCAGAGTAACATGCTGCTTGTTGCATAGGTGAAAATGGTGGAATGTAAGTAGTAGTTGTTGGATATGATGGTGAGGTATATGAAGATGTTTGAGCAAGGTAATTGATTGGTTGTTTGGGTGGTTCAACAATGTTAGATACGCACGCGATGTGTGGAGCAACATTAGAAGTAGAACTGTAAGTAGAATGGGAAGTAGATGTACCCCCAAGATACAATTCAGGATTCTGAGGAATTTGAGCCCTTTTAGCTTTCCTCTTCTCCATTTCCTTGTCTTCCAGTTTCTGTATGAACTTATTGATCGTCCAATATTGGTACGCATCCTTCTCTTTTAACACCTCAATATGTTGGTTCCAATATGGTGGCAATGCATCTGCAAACTCGTCCACCAATTCGCACATAGGTATGCTTATCTCATAGCTTGAAAGCTCTGTGAGTAAGTGGCAATACCTTGGGACCAACTCTTTCAATGTCTCGTTACCCATGTAACTAAAATTCTCAAACTCTTTACGAAGCTCTTCCATCCTTAGCTTCCTAGTCTTCTCATTTCCATCATGCCTGTTCCTTAACATGTCCCACAGCTGTTTAGAAGTTGTGCAAGAACCAAACTGATGCAGCAAATCAATGTTGATAGCTTGAGACAATTGAGAAAACGCCTTCTTCTCAATAGCAAACTTTTTCTTTTCATCGTCTGCTAGATTTTCCAATGGAATAGGCTCTCCCGTGTTTTCCAAGATCGGAGCAACATAGCCTTTCGCAATCATCTGCCACGCCTCAGTTCCCTCTAAACCCATACCCTCCAAATGGATCTTGAATTTGGTCTTCCATGTGTTGTAGTCGACCATTTCCATAAGCTTAGGTGGACGGATTCCACTCCCCGAGGACAAGTCTTGAATAAGAGTTGATATGGCATTAGTCGTCTGTGAGTGAACCGCTGCTGCTGCTGCTACTCCCCAATAGTAACCAATCGGTTGCGGTTGTGGTTGCGCAACGTGTTGAGGAATAGTACTAGTCATCGCCATATAATTGATAGGTTGTGATGGTTGACTAGACTTTTGGGCAGCAACCGACCAAGGATCCATGGTTGTCTGCTGTTGTGGTGTCGTGTTAGGTCGTGGTGTAGTAGGAAAGTTCCACATCTTGATCTGAAAATGATTAAACACAAAAAGATTAGAAAAGTTTAAAACAGATTTCTCCTTCGTATGTGTCGAGTGGTCGAATGAGTAAAATTGTTCTCCTTCGACCGTTTTAAAAGATACGAATGAGAAGTATGTCAAACACAAATCACTTTCGACCGTTTAAACTCTCTTTCGACCGTTTGAATTTCACCTTCGACCGTCCGAATGGTCGAATGAGACAAGTATGGTCGAATGTACACCAATACACTTACAAACTCTAGGTTCGACCAGTTAAAACACCACCTTCTACCAAAAATCCTTTGGTTCGACCAAATTAACACACACGTTCGCCCATTCTCCCTAGGTTCGACCCTGCACTTTCAAAAACGGTTATTCTTTGAAAATCAGCTAATTTTGATCAAATTTTTCAAAAGTTGAAAGAATTTGATGATTCTAATCAGGTTTTGCTTCGGATTTGATTTGGAACAAGTTTATCAAAGAGAATTATGCATTTTATCCATGAAAACAAGCTCTAATCAATCAAATTATCATCAATTCAGTTTTATCAATGAAAACAGAAAGTTTTTGATAAAAATAGGCTCCAAATCAGCTGTAAAATTATCAATTTGTGGTTGTTTGATCTATAATGGCTCTGATACCACTTTGTATGCGCTTAGGATCGTCAAATCTACAAAGATAGTGATCAAACAAGTTTGATTCAGGTGCGGAATCCCTGAATCAATCACAAAATGATAATAATATCAACAAAACAGAGAAATCATCATTAAAAGCTTTTTCTCATTCATAAACAACTTGAATTACACGTTTTAATAATGTTTACAATCAAATCAGACATGAAAATAAGTTGACACAAACACTAGGGAGAGACACAAAACAGGAGGGAATAAAATGACCAACTTCTTACATTCAAAATGAGCTTAACCTATATATAGGCCTGCACATTCGCCCATATTGCTTGGTCGAATGTGCAGGTTCGACCATTCAACCCGGTCGAACCAAGCTATACATTAAAATCTAAACTACATGCGCCCTCTTATCTCTCCTTCGTACCATTAGCTCTCCTTCGCACCTATAGAATTATTCATTCGCCCATTTAATCTTCCTTCGCCCATTCGACAGAACACAAAACATATGTTAATGATAATCCAAAGCATTAGTCGCACAAAATGCATCTACAAAATTCTATTTTGGTGAAATCGTAGGGTCGAAAGTGGATGTAGAAGGGTCGGAGGTGGCTGAAAGTGGTCGAAGGTGGATATATTGGTCGAATGAAGAAGTCTGAAGAACAATGTGTTTGTTCGACCTAAAGAAGGGTCGAACCTGCACATTCGACCCTTACGGGGGGGGGGGGGGGGATGTGCAGATCTATATAAGCTGAGATTTTGATTTTAACATTAACTTTTGTCATTTGTTTCCCTCTTTCGACCTGTGTTTCTCTCTAGGGTTTTAGACTTTTATGATCTGTGTTTATTTCATTGTAAACAAGGTTTTTTAGGCATAAATCAATTGTGTTTATGAATGAAATGGAAATTAAAAGGTGATTTGCGTGTTTTGTTCATATTATTATCATTTCGTAACTGATTTAGGGATTCCGCACCTAAATTGGTAGACTTGTTTGATCAAACTACTTGTTTTTGACAAAACGATCCTCCACAAAGTGGTATCAGAGCCTATATGGATCAAACAACTACTAATTGATAGTATTTGAGCTAATTTGGACCCAAATTTGATCAAAATTTATCTGTTTTGAATGAACAATGATTTTTGATGAAAATTGATTGATTCGGACTAGTTTTCATGGTTAAAATCAAGAATTCTCTTTATTAAACTTGTTCCAAATCAATTCCGAAGCAAAACTTGCAAAACATCATCAAAATTCATCAACTTTTGAAAAATTGGGATCAAAATAACTGATTTTCAAAGAATAACCGTTTTTCAAAATTTTTGGGTCGAACCTAGGAGTGAAAGGTCGAACATGTGTGTTTTAGATTGAATCTGAGATTTTTAGGTCGAATGTGGTTATTTTTAGGGTCGAACCTAGAAGTTGTGAGTGTGTTGTTGTACATTCGACCATACTTGGTACATTCGACCATACGGGAGGTCGAAAGTGGGTTTTAAGTGGTCGAAAGTGAGTTTGTTTGTTATATTCTACATTTGAGTCAGTAGGAAGGGTCGAACCTGGAACATTTTTCACATTCGAACCCACGATTATTGGAAAAGGGTCGAACGTAGAAGCTGATCAAAAATTTTTCTAAGTGTTTCGCATTACAGACTTCATAGACGATATGTGGAACTTTCCAACAACACCAAGACCTAATCCTACACAACAACAGCACGTGACTATGGATCTTTGGACTGTAGCTGCACAGAAGACGACTAGTCAACCATCTCAGCCGATCAACTATCTCGCAATGATTAGTTCGATACCACAGACCGTTGCACAACCACCACAACAACCCATGAACGATTATTGGGGAGTTGCAGCAGCCGCGGTACACTCTCAAACTACCAATGCTATTTCTACTCTAATTCATGATTTGTCTTCAGGTAGCGGGAGTCGTCCACCAAAGCTGATGGAGATGGTGGATTACAATCAATGGAAGACCAAGTTCAAGATTCATTTGGAGGGAATGGGAATGGAAGGCACCAAGGCATGGCAAATGATAGCTAAGGGTTATGTAGCACCGGTTTTGGAAAACACAGGTGAACCAATTCCGTTGGAAAGCTTAGCTGAGGATGAGAAGAAAAAGTTTGCGGTGGAGAAAAAGGCGTTCTCTCAACTATCTCAAGCAATCAACACTGATCTTCTACATCAGTTTGGTTCTTGCACAACTTCAAAGCAGCTTTGGGATATGTTGAAGAATCGTCATGATAGGAACGAGAGAACTAGGAAGTTGAGGATGGAAGAATTGAGAAAGGAATTTGAGAATTTTAGTTACGTGGGGAATGAGACTTTGAAGGAGTTGATTCCTAGATATTGCCATCTTTTGACTGAATTGTCAAATTATGAGATTAACATTCCTATGTCTGAATTGGTGGATAAGTTTGCTGATGCATTACCACCATATTGGAATCAACACATTGAGGTCCTAAAGGAGAAAGATGCTTATAAATATTGGACCATCAATGAGTTTATACAAAAGCTGGAAAACAAAGAGATGGAGGAGAAGAGGAAAGCAAAGAGAGCACAATTTCCTCAAAATATGTAGTTATATCATGGTAGTACATCTTCTACTTTGACTAGTTCAAGTACTAGTGGTACTGTTGCTCCACACATTGCTTGTGTTTCAAGTGTTATGGAACCACCCAAACCCCCGATAAACTATCTTGCTCAAACTTCATCTTACACACAACCATCATACACTACTACTTACATTCCACCTTTTTCACCAATGCAACAAGCAACATGTTATTCAGCTAGCATGAATCAACCTCAACAACAATCCTATATTCCTCAAATGAACCCAAGTCAACCAAGTCAAAGCCCAATAGTGTTGGAGACATCTAACTTGAACAATGTCACAGTTGAAGTTGCTCAGCAACATGTCACACTGGTATCTGCTATGGTAGCTTCCTATAATGGTCTGGTAGCTAGTCAAATTGGTAACAACAATCTAACCAGTGAAGACTATGCTCAAATTGACAAGCAAGAGATGAAGCTTATTGACATCCAGTGGGCGTTTGCTAGTGTTATGAGACGGGCAACCGAGTTATTGAAAAGACTGGTAGAACTGATTTGTCTACATCACCTAAAACCACTTATGGCTTCAACAAAGCCAAAGTCACATGTTTCAACTGTGGTGGTAAAGGTCATTTTAAGAGGGAGTGCAAACAGCCAGCTCAATAAGGTAATAGGAATCCATTCAACACTAATTACCAGAATCGTCAATCTCAGAATCAGGTATCTTATCAAAGCCAAAACAACAACAACTATCAATCACAAAACAATTACCAAAACTGCCAGAACACCTCACCAAATAATTATGCTAGACAAACCACTACACCAAACCAGACTCAAACTCAAACATCACATAACCCAACCAAAACTATCATTCCTATTTCCACACCAAATAGCCAAACACAAACCGAAAACCAAAACCAGGCTTTGGTGATCCAAAAAGATGAAGGTTTTGACTGGACTGGGATTCAACTAGGTGTTGAAGAGATTACAGCTGGTAATGTGGTTTGTGTTGCTCAGAAGATTAATTTAGAGGAGCCGGTGCTAGTTGAAGAAGTTTTGGAGAGTGAGAAGATTTATGAAGTTAAGATTGAGGAGATGGTAGAAGAAGTTGATATTCCTGTTGAGAAGACTCCAGGAATGATTCTTGATTCAGTCACTTATATTCCTGAAGAGTGTGATTCAGTATATTCTGATTCGGAGAGTGAGTCAGATTCGGAAGCTAGTGTTAATTCACTAGATGATGACATTGATCAACTTTTAGCCGAAGCTGATTTTCTTATGACTCGGAAGTCATGCATAGTGGATGACGCCTTCACCAGAATTGATTATTCTAAGTTCTTCGCTGAGAAGGAAGCGCATTTTGCTTTGATGGCGATGACTGATCCTCCGAAACAGGTAAGTTCTGAATCTACCATAGATATGAATAGTGACAAATATTGTGGAACTTGTGATAGATTGACAGAGGAAAACAAGCAACTCAGGGTTCAACTTGAGAGTGCTAGAATCAACTGTCAATCTTATCGCAAAGAAGCACATGAATTCAATAAAGTGCTTGATGGTTACAAAAATGATATTTCTGATCTAAAGAAAACACTTTCTTTAAAACAATTGGCCATAAACAGTTATATCAATGAACTTGAAGAAACTAAACTTGAAATGGCAACCATCATGTGCTTTGCTGAAAAGGTCAACAAAAAGCTAGAAAGTTACAAACATAAAGCTTATGTTGTTGATTATATCATTGAAGAACCCTCACAACCTAGTAGTGCAAACTACAAGGCTGTTCCATCTCAAGTGTTGTTTGAGAATCACACTTTACATTCAATAACACCAGAGAATTCAATCAAATCTGATTCTACATCGGATGATGAATCTAACACTTCTAGTGTTGGGGATCCACATTCCGATGTTAGACCAATTTTGGGATTGAATAATGAGGGAGTGATAGCTGTGACTGATGATTCTGACTCAGAAGATGAGAAAACTTAGAAAGTGAGTGATATTCCCATTGAAAATCACATTAATACCAATGAACCAGTATCACCTTCTCAGATTTTACATCCGATGGCAAACGCTCATCGAGTGAATCAGTCAGTTAAGAATGTTGAGAAAAATGAACTCAGTGACAAACCCATCAAAGTATTTTATCGGATGGAAGGATCCGATAAGATTATTTCTGATGAGGAATATCTGATAAAGTTTGCCAATTCCTCAAAGATTGAGAAAATCTGGCAGGAGAGTACTATTTGGTTTCCTAAACATGAGAGGACCAATGATGTACCTCCAGAAATCTTAAAGAAAATTTATCTGGATGTTCCAAAAGAACCAAAGGTTCATCTCACTGAGTTTATCAAGCCAAAGGAAAAGGCTAACATTTTTCTTGAGCTGACTCACTTAAAGGACCCAGCTCCTGAGAGTTTGAGAGGAAGGTGTGTGGATGACCAATATCCTATCACTTCTTATGCAAAGTCAAACACCAAGAACGTGTTTGAAGAATACCGTGCATGCTTTTAGAGCGGGGAGAGAGGGCATTTACTTGCTCACTGCCCGTACGTGAGGCATAAGAGGCACGAAGTTGAAGTGAAGCAGGCTTATAGAAGTCCAGTCGACAATCACTGTTATCCACAACGATGTTTTGTCCCTCAACCAGCACCGTTTTATAATCAAAGCCGTTATTTTCAAAAGAGGGATAATCGTTAGATTGGATATGATCGTCGTAACCGGATAGCTATGGAAAAATTGTTAAAGAAACCAGTGGTCCTCTGAAAGAATCTTTGAAATTGAATGTTCAAAGACCCAAGACCAAATAGGCTTGGGTCCTCTGAAAGAACTAATGATTTTACTTGATATGTGCAGGGAGCTTCAGCTGGCCCTGTTAGCAGTCTTTGGATTGTTGACAGTTGAGCTTCTGGTCACATGACAGGGGATTTATCGCTGCTGTTCGACATCAGAAACATCAATGGCGAATATGTAGCATTTGTTGGGAACAAAGGAGGTTACATCACAATGGAAGGAAGTGTGAGTAACGGAATTGTGAGTTTTGAGAAGATTTCATATGTGAAACAGATCGACTATAATCTGCTTAGTGTCAGCCAAATCTGCGATAAACAGTTTTCTGTACACTTTGATGACCAATCTTGTTATATTCTCAAACCCGGCTTTGTTATTCCAAAAGAGTGGATTATGTTGAAAGCACCGAGAGTGAATAATCTTTACATTCTCGATATGTCAAAGGCGATGACAACTCAAGGCCAAGTTACGTGTTAACCCATATTTCCTTTAATGCATGTTTTTCAGGAAATTAGCATGGATAATGGAACTTGCAGGGGTCACGTGCGAGCATTTGTGGGATACCTTCTTTTGGTCCGTTGTGTTGATGTCATAATATTAGACATTTACATACAATGGTTTTGTATATTAACAATTAACTCTCTGTAGAACAAATCTGGTTGTTTAATGAAAGTTCCCGCTTTATTTTAATCAATGCTCGTGTGAGCTTTGTGCTTGGAAATCTTTCGAAGTCGCACCTCGCGTTTCCGCCTAGGCGGAGTGTGACATCGTTAGATAGCCTATCTGAGATAAACCTAGCCTTGTGTTCCAGTTCTGAAGTTGAGAGTCCCCTGAGAAACTGTTTCTTAGTTTTGTTGTTTTGCTAATATAGTTCATCAACTATTGTCTCTTGTCTTCTTCAGCAATTAGGAGTTGTTCCTCAGCAACCCTTTCTTCTTCTTCTTCTAACTCTCTAAGTTTATCTTCATATGTTTGTAGTTTGTCATTGAAGCTCATATCTTCCCTTTCTTCTAAGTTGTTCCAGATTTCATCTTCCTTGGCCTTTCTTTTGGCGCTAATAAACTTTTCTCCATTTCTTCTTATGAGAATGAAATTAGAGAAGGGTTTAGAAAAGTTGCAGTTGTAGGAATAGGCACAGGAGTTTGGATTGGAGTTGGTTCAGTTGTAGTAGAAGGTTGTTCAGTTGTAGTTTGAGTTACAACTACTGAAGTGTTGGTCTAAGTACCAACTACTAAAGGATTGTCTTCAGTACTTTTAATTTGTTCTTCAGTAGTTGCTTCTAAGCCTTGGGAAGATTTCAGAACTTTCTCTCTAAGGAGCCTTTCTTGTTTTTCTTGCCACTCATGTCATTCTTTAAGGGCAATTTATTGACTTGTTTTGAAACTTTCTTTTTGGGCCTCCTTGATTTGTTGATCTTCTCTAGCCTTTTTAGAGGCTTTAAGAGATATCTTTTCTGGTCACTTGCCCTTAGCTGTCATCTCCCTCTTTTTGACTTCATCCACTTTTGGAAACCAAGGAGCAAAGGTGCAACACCAGATAAATGTTCTAATTGTCTTCTGTTGTCTTCTACTCTTCTAGATAACTCCCTCATCTTCAAGTCAATAGCATTGTTAATCATTTCCAATTGAGTTTTGTTCTTCAACTCCATAGCAGTTGTGAATGTTTGAAGATGTGAAGAAATGAGGTGATGAATCATCTGGTATAAGGGACCATCTAGGCTACTGACGGGTGGTTCAAGGAACAACCCGTTATATTGATAAAATGCCTAATATATCCGCATTTGATCACTTTATTGCTTGGAATTAGATAACTATGAGCACTTTGGTTGCAGGAGTATTAAGGAGCTTAAAACGAAGAAATACGGGCTTTGGAACGGACCGGAACGGGATGGAGCAAAGAAGAATTGAAAGAAGAAAATTGGATTTTTAGGAGAGCTCCACCGTAAGATACGGTAGCCACCGTAGCTTACGGTGGCTTCTGGACACAAATTAGCCAGTAGCAGTCAGTGGAGTTCCACCGTCAGATTCTTCACAACCACCGTACCTTACGGTGGCCACCGTAAGGTACGGTAGCCCCTGCTCCAAAGTGTAACTCCTCTTATTTAAATTCGTTTTGAAGGAGGCTTTTGAGATACTTTTCACTTGGGAACGTTTCTAGAGAACATTTAGGGCGATTTTGCCTTGATTTCATCATTGGGGAACAATCACAAACATTGGTTTTATGTTTTTGATTCTTATGAACATTGCTATGGATGTTTTGATATTTCACCAAGTCATGCTAGGCTAAACTTTTAGTGATTATTCTTGGTGAAGGTTTTTCTTGAACTCTTGTGTATTTTCTTGCATTTCTAGAATAATAACTTGGTACTTTTGCTTTGTTATTATGATGTATGAACAATTGCTTGTAGTGTGTTGATTAATTTACCAATTTTTAGTCTCTATCGTACTTTCTTGGTGTTGCTAATAACCGAGATATCACAGGAAGGATTGGGGTTAGTTATTGATTAATTGGTCATCGGGAAACAACCTCACGTTAATATAATCCGAGTACTTTGTTCCCTTTTATCACAACAATTGCTTTTACATGATTTATGTCTATGTAACTCTTTCTAGTGGAAATTCACACAAGTGTTTAGAGAAACCGGATCCTTGAATGATCATTGCTCCATAATTTGAAGAAACAATCTTAAGTTTAAATCATTAATTAGTTGTTACTTTAGTTAAAATCAAAACACTCAAACTCTTGATCGTTTACTTTTTGTTTAAGTAGTTTAATTGTAGTTAATCAACAAAACTAGAATTCACACATTTTCCACAAACTCTATATGTTCGATACCTTCTTGCCACTACTTATTAGTTGTAATTGGGATAAAATTTACGTGTACCACGACAGGACGTCAAATTTTGGCGCCGTTGCTGGGGAGTAGTGCGCAACGTGTGTTAATCTTTTAGTTTTGTTTTGTTATTTTCGGGTTTACACTGGTTGTGTTTAGTGTGCAGGTACTTCAAGTGTATGCATACTAGAGGCTCTCACGAGTCATCACCGCTATTGTTTGATCCCGAAATTGAAAGGACATTGAGACAGAACCGGGTGTTGATACGTAAAAACAGAATCATTGATTCACCCACTTCACCGTTTACACCAAGAAACATCATGCAAGAACCTCAAATACCACCAAAAACGGGTCAAACGACCTCATCATTCACTCCTACCTCTACACAACTTTCACCCAATACCACAATGCCTAACCTTTCCAACAACCCTTCCACACCAACCCATACCACCCAACCGAGTTCCACTTAAGTT
Source organism: Ambrosia trifida (assembly GCA_028751855.1). Taxonomy (NCBI): domain Eukaryota; kingdom Viridiplantae; phylum Streptophyta; class Magnoliopsida; order Asterales; family Asteraceae; genus Ambrosia; species Ambrosia trifida. Next base: position 91,845,873 of record CM054126.1, read on the forward strand.
GAACCCAACCTTACCTATAGTCCATCAAATACAATTCCACCATTTTCCCATTTTTTCCCAACTACGGGTCAATCATCTTCTACTTTCCCACAACCGCAAGGCTCAACCATTGTCCATACCACATCTACCTATCAACCACCAAACCAATCGGGTTTTCAATATTCATCTTTTCCATGTGGGCAAAATTTGAGATTTCAAAGGGATAGATATGATGATGTGTATGAAGAAGAAGAGTTCAGTGGGTATAATGAAGAATGGTACTATTATGGAGGTGATGGAGCATTTGTGGGATCTCAAGCAGGAGCGGGTCAAGTAAGTCAACCCATTCAACAATTTCAAGACTCGGGTAGACTACCGGTTGGGGTGCAACATGTGAGACCTCAAGGGTTACAATTGCAACGTCCTACACCACTTAACCAAATGCGTCCCCAAAACGTGCAAGCTCAAAATCAAAGCCCGATACAACAACAACCACCTATGCATCAATACCCATACCAACAACAATATGCACCGGAAGGGCCAATCCAAGGTCAAATGGGTCAACCAAGAGCACCATTAGGAGCACCTTGAAGACTTCACCGTGAGGTTGTAAGGGGAATTGAAGCGCATTTTCGGCCGATTATCATTAATAATCCTTCACCAATAGTGATTCCTCAAAATGCGGAGGGAAGAACTTTTGAAGTTAGAACAACCGCTCTCCAAAGTTTACCAAAATTCAAGGGGCTAGCAACGGAAGAACCTTATTTTCATTTGGAGACTTATGATTCTATTTGCAACACTATTGGAGGTCAAGGATTTTCTTCGGATGATGTTAAGTTAGTGCTTTTCCAATTTTCTTTGGAAGACAAGGCGAAGAGATGGTTTCACACTCTACCATCCGCATCTATTTTTACATGGGCCGACATGCAACAAATGTTCTTAGATGAGTTTTATAGCTCCCAAAAGACCAATGATGCAAGGAGAGGTTTGAGAAGTTTTCAACAACAATCGGGGGAAATGTTTCATGAAGCATTCGAAAGATTCAATATGATGTTAAGAAATTGTCCTCACCGTGGTATCCAACTTTGGGAATTGTTGAATGCTTTTCATGAAGGTTTGAGTTCGGAGGATGCCCGTGATTTAATGTCCATCACAAATGGTACTTTTGGTACAAACTATGAACAAGACGATTGGGCATTTTTAGAGCAAATGGCGGTAACTTCCAATGGAAAGGCTCAATCATCGAGACGGGCGAGGCATGTGATTCAAAGAACTCAGGTGCATGGGGTAGAAAGTGGTAATGTTCAAACTTCAAATCAATTGTACAATGTTTGCAATAATTGTCAAGAAATAGGTTATACGGCGGAGGTTTGTCCAGTGGTAGTGAATGAAGGACAAACGAAAGAGGTGAATGCTATTCAAGGGGGTGGTAGAAATTATGACATGAATTCCAATGTATACCACCCTGGGTTCCGAAATCATCCTAATTTTTGTTATGGGAATGCATCAAATTAATCCAACCCGAATTTTCAAGCTGCTCAAGGTAATTATGTACCTCGTCAACAATACAATCAAGGAAATTATAGAGGTGGAAACAACAGTGGATACCAAGGGCAAGCTCAAATGGGTCAAAGGAGTTCGGGTCAAGATTCATCAAGTGGGAATGAAGTCATGGATATGCTTCGGGCTATGCAACAAGATATGCAAAAGAGGAATCAACTTGATGAAGCTCGGATACAAAAGGATGAGGTTCGTGACAAAAGCATTCAAGCATTAACAAACCAAATGGGCCAATTGGCAACCGATGTGGCGGAGTTGAAAAAAGGCAAAGGAAAACTTCCTAGTGACACCCAGGTAAATCCGTCTCATGGCTCATCACGAGGTAATAATGTTAATGTTAATCAAGTGAGTGTGTTAAGAAGTGGTAAAGAATTTAAAGCTAATTTATCACCGGGTTTTGTTGAGGGGGTAGTTAAGGATGACACGGGTAACGAGAGTGAAGATGATGAAACTCCACCGGTTTTACAAAAAGAATCAAAAGTTAAAAAAACGGAAGTGAGTGAGAATGATAAAAATGAAAAAGTTGAAAATGAGCCGAATCAAGTTCCATTTCCATCGGCTCTACTTGACTCGGGTAAGAAAAATTTTATTACATCAAGAGGTCCCCCAAAAGAAGAAATGTGGGACATGTTTAAACAAGTAAAAATTAATCTTCCTTTACTTGATGCAATTAAACAAGTACCCGCTTATGCTAAATTTTTAAAAGAATTATGTACACAAAAGAGGCAACAAAAGAAGAAAATGCCTAAGCGGGAAAATGTTACCGGGCAAGTAAGTGCGGTCTTAAATGGGGAGCTTCCTCCTAAGCTCCAAGATCCAGGCACGCCACTAATAAATATTCAAGTTGGTAATTTTCAAATGGCAAAGGCATTGCTAGATCTTGGAGCCGGGGTGAGCATTTTACCGGGGGGGTTTGTATGATCAATATGACTTTGGTCCATTAGCTAGGGTGGAGACAATGGTTGTTTTAGCCGATTTGTCTCATAAGTTACCTCGGGGGATGGTTCAAAATGTCATTGTAAAAATTGATGAATTTTATTACCCGGTCGATTTTTTGGTATTGAACTACTCATCCGCGGATTCAAAGCAACAACAAAATGTTATTTTGGGTCGTCCATTTTTGAACACCGCGCATGCAGTTATTGATTGTAGATTTGTTACCGTCGATATGACATTCGGAAATCGGAAAATGCTTTTAAATGTTTTTACAAACAATTCTAATGATTCCAGTGTTGAAGAGTGTTTTATGGAAGATATAGTCGATGGGTGCAATCCGCATGAATATGAGGAGGATGGAATGGATTTGTGTGCTTGTGATTTTTCTGAACAGGTACATGCTTGTGCTTTAAGGATTGAAGAGGAGAAGCAAGATGTCTTGGCATTGAAGGAAGGTCAACCACCATGGTCCCGCCAATTTGATAGTTTGCCTGCGGAGATTGATTCAGGTACCAAACCATCACTAGAAGAAGCACCAAAGTTGGAGCTCAAGGAATTGACAAGCCATCTGAAGTATGTTTTCTTGGGGGATAATAACACATTACCGGTCATTATTGCCTCTAATTTAGAGATGGCACAAGAGCAAGCTTTAATGGATGTTTTAAAAGAAAATAAAGAAGTTATTTGGTGGACGATTGCTGACCTTAAAGGAATTAGTCCATCAATTGTTATGCACAAGATCATCACCACCGAAGATGCAAAGCCCACAAGAGAAGCTCAAAGAAGGTTGAATCCGAACCTTAGGAAAGTGGTAAAGAAAGAGGTAATTAAATGGTTGGATGCGGGAATTATCTATCCTATTTCGGATAGTGCTTGGGTACGTCCTACTCAAGTGGTTCCTAAGAAGTCCGGTATTCAAGTGATTAAAGATAAAAGTGGTGAACAAATTGCTACCTGACCTATTACCAGGTGGCGAGTGTGCATTTATTACCGAAAATTGAATGCCGCCACTTCTAAGGACCATTTCCCACTACCTTTTATTGACCAAATCATTGAAAAACTGTCGGGTCAAAAATATTATTGCTTTTTAAATGGGTATTCGGGGTACAACCAAATAGCAATACACCCGGATGACCAACACAAGACCACCTTCACTTGTCCATATGGTACTTTTGCCTTTAGGCGGATGCCATTTGGATTGTGTAATGCTCCAGCAACTTTTCAGCGATGTATGATGAGTATTTTTCTCGGACATGGTTGGAGAGTCGTTGGAAGTGTTTATGGATGATTTCTCAATTTTTGGCACTAGCTTTGAATCTTGTCTCAACGAATTACAAAAAGTTTTAAAAAGATGTGTTGAGAAAAATTAAGTGCTTAGTTGGGAGAAAAGCCATTTCATGGTGCAAGAGGGAATTGTGTTAGGCCATGTGATTTCTGAACGGGGTATGGAGGTGGACAAGGCAAAAATTCGGGTCATATCACCATTGCCACCACCGAAAAATGTGAAGGGGGTAAGATCATTTTTGGGACATGCGGGATTTTATAGACGGTTTATTAAAGGTTTTAGTGTTATCACCAAGCCTTTATGTAAATATCTATTGAAAGATGTTCCCTTTGATTTTACTAATGAATGTTTGCAAGCTTTTAATGTTGTGAAGGAACATTTGGTCAAGGCTCCTATTGTGCAACCGCCGGATTGGTCAAAGCCATTTGAAATAATGTGTGATGCAAGCAACACTACAGTCGGTGTTGTTTTGGGTCAACGAGTTGATAAGAAGCTGGTGGTGATTTATTATGCGAGCAAAACATTGTCAGAAGCGCAACTGAATTACACCACAACCGAAAAAGAATTATTAGCGGTGGTTTATGCTTTGGACAATTTTTTCTCGTATATTTGGGGGAGCAAGGTGGTGGTGTATTCGGACCATAGTGCGGTTCGATATTTGATGGAGAAAAAAGATTCTAAGCCACGGTTGATTCGGTGGGTTTTATTACTTCAAGAGTTTGATTTAGAAATTCGAGACAAAAAGGGGAGTGACAATGTAGTAGCGGATCACTTGTCTCGAATTCCGGTGGAAGGGATTGATGATGTGAGTGAGATAAATGAAAGATTTCCGGATGAACAACTTCTAGCCGTGTCTACTCGAGTCGCACCGTGGTATGCTCATTATGTTAATTATTTAGCCACGGGTGCCATTCCGGATCATTGGACTAAGAAAAGAAGACAACAATTTATGGTCCAAGTGAAACAATATATTTGGGATGAACCGGATCACTTTAAGATTGGACCCGATCAAGTTATCCGAAAGTGTGTGCCCGAATCGGAGGTGAAAGAAATTTTGACACATGCTCATTCGTCCACTTGTGGAGGGCATTTTAATGGGCATAAAACCGGCTACCGGGTTCTTTCATGTGGGTTTTATTGGCCTAAAATTTTCAAAGATGCTTGTGAATTTGCCCGAAATTGTTTGAATTGCCAAAAGATGGGGAGTATATCAAAAAGAGATGAGATGCCAATGCAACCAATCTTGGTTGTAAAGATATTTGATGTTTTGGGGCATCGACTTTATGGGTCCGTTTCCTAATTCAAATGGGTTTTTATATATCTTGGTGGCGTTAGATTATGTATCAAAGTGGATTGAATCCATTGCAACAAGGACAAATGACCATTCGGTTGTTTGTAAATTTGTACAATCGAACATTTTTGCCCGGTTAGGAATTCCTCGAGTGATTATAAGTGATGGTGGTTCGCATTTTAAAAATTTTAATTTTGGGAAATTATTGAAGAGATATAGTATGAATCACCGGATTGCTACACCGTACCATCCGCAAACAAGTGGACAAGTTGAAGTGTCCAACCGTCAAATCAAAGAAATTCTAATGAAGACGGTTCGAGTTGATAGAAAGGATTGGTCGGGCAAATTAGATAATGCTTTGTGGGCGTACCGTACGGCCTACAAAACTCCAATTGGCACAACACCTTATCGAATGGTGTATGGAAAGGGTTGTCACTTACCAATGGAGTTAGCACATCGGGCGCATTGGGCAATCACAACTGTGAATGCCGATTATGATGAAGCGGGCAAGACAAGGAAATTGCAATTGAGTGAGATCGAGGAAATTCTGGATGAAGCGTATGAATGTGCATCGGCATATAAAGACAAACTCAAGAAGGTTCACGATGCCAAATTGCGAAAGAAAACCTTTGAGGTTGGTCAAAAGGTTTGGTTGTATAACTCAAGGTTGAAGATGTTCGCAGGAAAATTAAAGAGCAAGTGGATGGGTCCTTATGTAATTTGCCGGGTTGGGAAGTTTGGTGATATAGATATCTTGGATGAACACACCAACAAGGAACAAACGGTAAATGGACATCGTTTGAAGCCGTACTTGGAGGGAAATCACATCAACAACTTGGAGCTTGATAGAGCGGGCTACATCTTACGCCCGGTGGAGGATGAACAACCATAAGAGGCCCAGGTTTGGTAGTGTACATAGTTAGATTTTATTTTATTGTGTTTTGTTTTTAATTGCCCAATTTTGTTTTGCTCGAAATCTGTGTTTGAAACAAGTGAGGGGACGTTCGGGTTACGAACACGTTCTAGCATTGTGTTGAGGACAACACGGGTTTTTCGAAGGGGTAGGGTAATTTTCATGATTTTAAAATTACAAGTTTTCATTAGAAAGTCTTAGTTTATTATGAAAAAAAAAACCCCAGGTTCCACCGTAAGCTACGGTGGATACCGTAACTTACGGTAGAAACAGAAATCTGACGCTGGTTCAGTATTGCCTTACGGCAGAATTTTTGTGTTAATGTGCCACCATAGCTTACGCCCCTACCGTAAGCTACGGTAGGGTTTGGAAACATAAGCGTCGCTGGGTTACGTTATATAAAAAAAAAATATTTTCCTTTGTTCAAGTGAGAGCCTTTCCCCTACCACATATTTTCTACCAACTTCTTCTCTTCTTCAAAAAGCTTTTCCACAAAACTCATCTCCTTCCTACATTCAATCTCTCATAACTCATCCAAATCTTAACCAAATCCAACAATTTTTGGGTCTAAATTGGCTAAAATTTCACAAGGGTTTTAATTTTGGGAAGCAAATTGAAAGAAAAACACTTTTTGGTGGTCAAATCCAAACCCTAGAATTCGAATATTTTGGGTCTTTTTCAAGATTTTGTTGTTTTTGTGTTCTAACCTCTTCAAGACAAAGGTATGTACCCTATGTTGTTAATTTTGATGACACATTGTGAAAAATATAGAGGTTATTGTTCTTACTCATTCATACCCACTTGCTTGTTATTAGATGTTACAATGTGAATGTTGTTGATTGATAATAATATGGTGGTAGATGGAATTTTGAGATGTATATGTGAACTTTTGGTAATGCTAATAATGTAGAGGCATCATGCCCAAATTTTGTTAAACCAGTTGTGAAGTTTTCGGTTCACTATCATCTATTACCATAATAACAAGCAAGTGTGGGGAGATTTAAATGGATTTGGATTGATTTGGGTATTTTTGTTGTGTTGTGTTGGTTTGTTTGTGACTTGTGCAGGAAATGGCTAGAACTGGAGAAGTGGCGGGAGCGAGTTCATCATCAGCAACAGCTAAAGTAAAACAACCTGCGAAACAGTACAAGAGAAGAAAATATCTTGCAAGTGATGATGACTCCGATGAAGAGATGGAGCAAGCACCTGAGTCGCCTCGGTTAGACCCGGCTGATAAGCCAAAATGGGAGTCGGGGCCTTTGTATGAGAAACCAGAGATATGGCAAGCGACATTATTCCATGACCAAATGAAAAAGTTATAAGATCGACTGGGTGCATTTATTTATGAAAGAGATGTGAGGGAAATAGAGTTTGGGCCGTTTAAAGTGTTTGACAGATTCCGGGCTTTAGGATGGGAAGCAGCGCTTCACTGCTATGATCGAGAGGATAAATATCTGTTTTTAACTGAAATAGAAGAGTGGATGGTGACATTAAGATGTAACAGATATGACAAACCATCTCAAATGAAGTTGATTGGTGAGGTGAACGGGGTGGAGGTAGAGATGTCTTATGATACATTGTGTAGGTTGGCTAAGTACGATAGCTTGCCAGCGCGAGAGTATATAACCCCGAGTCTTGATGATTTGCTGATAAAACCTGACAAACACCCGAGGTGGATGGAGATGTTGGAAGCTTTGTTTCTTCTGGGCACATATGGTGGGACGTTATATAAAAAAGATTTAAAGATTATGGCCAAACTTCTATTGGCGATTTGTATCTTAAATGTCATACCGAGGCGAGCCGATAAAGAACAGGTTAGGTACCCTGAAATTCCTATCCTGTACACATTGCTTCAAGGGGGCCCAAAATTTTCCATTCGGTACTTAATTTTGAATCATGTGTGGATGTGCCGAAATTCGGTTGGGAGGCGGATTATTCCCTATTGCAGAATTATTACCGCTCTGTTGAAGCAACAAAAGGTGATTACAGCCGATGATGTGGGAAAGAAAAAGAGGTACAAGCCATTGGAGTTGAAGAAAATGGGGACTGGGTGGACTTACACTGAATCGGAATGATATCATAAGCTAAAATCTGAGGGTCAACGATGGAGGGCTTTGATAGCCGATGCGAGGTTGCTTTTGCCCGGAGAACAGGATGAGCCCGAAAGTGGAGATGAGCCTCCGAGTGAGGAGGAGGATTATGCAGAAGAGCCGACAGGGGCACATATGGATTTTGGGCAGGGTAGTTCGAGTAGGATGCATGATGGAGGTTTCTATGATTACACTGAGAGAGATTATGAAGATGGTTGGGCGTTTGCGGGAAATATGCAATTGGTGATTGAAAATCAACGTCCTCCCGCTTCAGTTTTTGATACATGGTCGGGGCCAGAGCGCACTTTATTTGATCATCAGACGATGATGAGCGCTAGTGTGGAAAGGACCATGCAGCGGAATTTTGATAGACAGGAGTTATGGAATCGGGCACACGCCTATTCCCATGAGGTGGAGATAAACAACAGGTACATGGATGATCAGAACCGGCGCATGAACGCAGACTGGCACGCGGGAAGACCTGTAGTCATGGATCCACAACCGGTGGATTATGGGTCTTTACCGCCATATGATGGCAGTCTTTCGTATCCGACTCCACCACTCCATCATTCTCAGTGGATCGACCCCAGGCAATCACAGCAGCAGGCCCCAAAGTAAGGTGGAAGCAATGACGGTGCACTTGGATTCGAAGAGTGGAATGATTTGATGGCGTCCGTGTTTGGACCGCCGCAGCCACGCTACTATTGACCAGGTGGTGTATCTTGTATATAGTTGTATATTTATGTTTTTTTTTCCATTTTGTTTTGGGTCGGGTGGATGGGTGGTGTATTGATTGTGTCGTATTGGGTTGTGCCTTGGTGGAGTAGTAATTAAAATATAAAAAAAATAAAAAATTTGTGGTGATGTAGCGATTGATTCCTCCCAAAACCGTACATTGGGGACAATGTACCCCAAGTGTGGTGATGGAGGAAAATTTTGGAGTTTTAAATTTTTTTTGGAAATCAAGCTTAAGCATTGTGAGAATTGGAACACCTTGAATTGACCCCAAGAAGCACACCGGCAACCCTTAACACCCTTTTTATTCTTGGTGAGATTTGAGCCACAATTGTAGAACAAATATATATATATATATATATATATATATATATATATATATATATATATATCTTTCCTCTAAGAGTGGCAATGGGTGGGGGTGCACTAGAACTTGTGCTTGAATGCAACTTGAATCTTTAGTTGAACATGAGTGTAGAGATGATAAGGGCATTAGGTAGCCTCATCGTGTTGAGTGTGAGTGTGGGATTTGGGGGGTTGGACCTCATGAATTATATATATGAGCTTGGTAGCGAGACGGGCGGGGATTTGGACATTTAGTTGCCCATTTTTGTGCCTAAAAGCCTATCGTTTGTTACCCTTTAACTAGTTACCTAAATTAATACCCAACTTGACCCGGTCTTATGTGTTTTAATAGAGTGTTAGTGTGTTATTCTAGTGTTACAAGTTTGAAGTTTAGTTGAGTGTGTTCGTATGTGTATGTAACATGGTTTCTTGATGCATTGAAAAAAAAAAGAAAAAAAATGATGAAAAAGAAGTTATGAAAAAAAGAAGAAAAGAAGAAAAAAAGAGAAGTTTATGTGTGATCTGTATCGTAGTTTGTGCTCGTGTTTCTGTTTGCGTGTGTTAGTCATGTGTGTGTGTGTCGTTGTGTAATAAGAGACCGGGTAAAGTATGCGCTACTATAAATATATCCCATTTTCCTACCTTTGCACTTATCCACATTACAACCTTACAAGACCCTTTGATTTGCACTCATGTTTAGCATTCGTAAGAGGAATGTTGATTTCAGTACAAGCCAATGGTTGTGCACCGATCTATTTGCCTTTTGTGTGTCTAGCTCATATTCGCTAGTGCTTATTTGTCGCCGAGAGAAGAGATATTGTGAGGGGTGTGTTGATTTTGGTGTTAAGGATGGGTTAGTACATGGATTGCATGATGACGCTTGATTGAAAATGATCGCTTTTGTGTGAAAATGGTTTTTAATGTATTGCTTGGGACAAGCAATGGTCAAGTGTGGGGATGTGACGGGTGGTTCAAGGAACAACCCTTTATATTGATAAAACACCTAATATATCCGCATTCGATCACTTTATTGCTTGGAATTAGATAACTACGAGCACTTTGGTTGTAGGAGTATTAAGGAGCTTAAAACGAAGAAATACGGGCTTTGGAACGGAACGGAACGGGATGGAGAAAAGAAGAATTGAAAGAAGTAAAATGGATTTTTAAAAGAACTCCACCGTAAGCTACGGTAGCCACCGTAGCTTACGGTGGCTTATGGACGCAAATTAGCCACCAGCGGTCAGTGATGTTCCATCGTCAGATTATTCACAACCACCCTACCTTACCGTGGCCACCGTAAGGTACGGTGGCCCCTGCTCCAAAGTGTAACTCCTCTTATTTAAATTCGTTTTGAAGGAGGCTTTTGAGATACTTTTCACTTGGGAACGTTTCTAGAGAACATTTTGGGCGATTTTGGCTTGATTTCATCATTGGGGAACAATCACAAACATTAGTTTTATGTTTTTTATTCTTATGAACATTGCTATGGATGTTTTGATGTTTCACCAAGTCATGCTAGGCTAAATTTTTGGTAATCATTCTTGGTGATGGTTTTTCATGAACTCTTGTGTGTTTTCTTGCTTTTCTAGAATAATAACTTGGTACTTTTTCTTTGTTATTATGATGTATGAACAATTGCTTGTAGTGTGTTGATTAATTTACCAATTTTTAGTCTCTATTGTACATTCTTGGTGTTGCTAACAACCGAGATATCACGGAAAGGATTGGGGTTGGTTATTGATTAATTGGTCATCGGGAAACAACCTCGCGTTAATATTATCCGAGTACTTTGTTCCCTTTTATCACAACAATTGCTTTTACATGAGTTATGTCTATGTAACTCTTTCTAGTGGAAATTCACACAAGTGTTTAGAGAAACCGGATCCTTGAATGATCATTGCTCCATATTTGAAGAAACAATCTTAAGTTTAAATCGTTAATTAGTTGTTACTTTAGTTAAAATCAAAACACTCAAACACTTGATCGTCTACTTTTTGTTTAAGTAGTTTAATTGTAGTAAATCAACAAAACTAGAATTCACACATTTTCCACAAACTCCCTATGTTCGATACCTTCTTGCCACTACTTATTAGTTGTAATTGGGATAATTTTTTTGTGTACCACGACAGCACGTCAGCTACATAGCTGGTTCAGGTCTATGCTAGTAGCACTAGAGGATTGGGTAGGCTTTTGTGAGTGTGGAGGGGGTGTTTTTGGGAGATCCCTGTCAGGTAAGACTGGGGATGCCACTTTTGGGGAATTAGGGTTCAAGTGGTCTTTAACCTGATCTTTTGTGACCAACTCTTTGAGCTTGGAGACATCAAATGCAGGACCTTCACAATCAGCCGTCAATTCATGTTGTGGAATTTCTGAATCATCATCCAAGTTAATGGAATCATCTGAATCCCTGATGTTCTGATCAATGATGAGTTTATCAGTTATATCATGAGCTAGGTCCAACCTATTTGTCTTATGTACCCCTTTGTCTTGGTCCTGGGGATTTCCTGCCTCAAGCTCAGAGCCTTCATCAACATTTGCTACATATGAGTTCTTAATTATGTTATTACTGTCCTCAGATCCACCAAAGGGTGGTATAAGAGTATTGAAAGCCTCATATGCACCTAAAGTATCTAAGTTTGGGCTTAGATGCCTTGGTTCCTCATCATCTCTTGGGTTAGGGCTGATAATACCCACATCAATGTCCATTTCAGTAGTTTGTTCCCCTGTTTTATGTGGTGATTGGGGAATGACATTTTCTGATGGGATATTTTCCTTCAGCCCTGAGAGAAATTGAGCTATTTCTACTATGGTATGGGAAAGTTCAGGTTCAATAGTTTTAGGATCAGTAGAAGGGATTGGTTAGTAGTTTTGGTCTTTTTAAGTTTCTTCCATGAAAACTGAATGGAAATGGGTTTAGCTCTTTTAGGTGAGGGTGGAGATGGATGTAATTGAGAGGAAGTTTCAGTTACACCTTTATCAAGTGCAGATTGCACATCAGCAGACTCAGACATCTTAACCTCCTTAGTTGCTTTTCTCTTAGGGTTGGTGGGTTTGGATTTTTGCTTTTTATGCTTTTTGGTCTTTTGGGAAATGGGTTTGGAAGATGTTGGTTCCATGGGGACTGATTCTTGTTCCCCTTGGTCATCTTCTGGCATGGATGCCGGTTTGTTATGCCTCGAGAATACTTGTGAGGTTAAAGGGTTTAATTTTGTTGCTTCACCCACAAGTACCTCATCACCAAGTTCCTTTATGATGCAATGCATCAGGAACCTAGGGTAAAGTAAAAATTTATTTTTGTCATTTTGGTAATGCAACACAAACTCATTCAAAAAATATGAAGATGCCGTGAAAGTAGTTTCATTCACAATGGAATGGAAAATTTATTATAAAGCAGAGGGCATCTGATCATATGAACCGGTTTTAGGACTCAATCACATGATAAACAAAAGTTTATATGGAGCATCAAAAAATCATTTGTAAACAGTGGCATGTGAAAAAGTACCTTGGTAACCACACTCAGTCATGGTTAATTGGACATTTCAAGTAGGAATATGTTCTGGGACTTTAGCATCATTCAGCCCTAGTCTGATTCCCAGAGTTTCCGGTGTGATTTCCATGGTTCTCCCTTTGATCGTCGTCTTTAGGGAGATAACCTTGCCATGAATAGTGATAGCGTCAGCGTTGGCCCAGAACTCATTGAGAGTTTCAGTATGGATTGGTGGGTCAATGGTAAACGCTGTGTAATATCTTGATTTGACGACTAAATCTATGATTTCATCGTATTGGAACCAGGCTTTATCTTTCGTGAAGTAGCCCTTTTAATTGTGTCCCTGTTAAAGAACGAGAGCCATAGTCGTTTGATGGAATAGTTGCAGGTTTTCAGAGGGTTTGAGAGAGGGAATTTTAGTTTTAAAATGTAATAAATGAGAAAGAGGGGTTTTTAGAAGTTTATAACTGCCCTAGGTCAAAATTCTGAAATGGGAAAAGACTGATTTGTCCTTTTCACCAAAACTTCTAATGAATAAAATTGTTCATCAGTAGTTTCCCATTGTCTCTTCAGGGTTTCCAACAACTGATGTGATTATGTTTAAAAAAAATACCCAATTTAACTTCTGATGATTATTATCATCAGTAGTTTCCCTTTTTAGAAAATATTCCTACACTGATGTTTTGTACATCGGTATTTTCTCCCTCTATGATTATCAAAGGTTTGTGACAGATGAGCAACAAAATAAGTGAAAATGAAATATATGCAAAAAGAAATGAAAACACTTACATAATTACTCCAAATTTAGCATCCCAAGCAGAGATACTAACCTCTGAAAGGTTGTTGTGTCAAGGGGTTTTGTAAAAACAAAAGCTATTTGATTAGCTGTTGACACATATTCTACCTCAATTTTGCCTTTTTCATAGCAATCCATGATGAAATGATACCTACTTTCAATATGTTTTGTCTTTGAAAATTGGACAGGGTTTTGAATGATGCTAATGGCTGAGGTACTGTCTAGGATAAATGGTGTCTTGGTTTCTTTGATTCCATAATCAAGCAATTGAATTTGAAGCCATTGTATCTGTGATGTACAACTTGCAACTGCAATATATTCAGTTTCAGCAATTGGTGTTGCCACAGATGTTTGCTTCTTTGATTGCCAGGACAATAGACAGTTACCAATAAATTGACATCCACCAAATGTTGATTTTCTTGACATTTTACACCCTGCATAGTCACTATCTGAAAAGGCTATTAATCTAGTACTGCTAATAGCAGGATACCAAATTCCTAGATTAGGAGTTCCTTTCAGATATCTGAAAATTATTTTGACAGCAATAAGGTGTGATTCCCTTGGAGCTGATTGATATCTAGCACAAACACATGTTGAAAACATAATATCTAGTCTAGAAGCAGTTAAATAAAGAAGCGAACCTATCATACATCTATACATGGTTTGGTCAACCTGTTTTCCTTGATCATCTGGTTCAACTTGTGTGGTTGGGCTCATGGGAGTGGAACGTGATTTGCAGTCTTGTAAAAAAAATTTGTTCAATAGTTCTTTAACATATTTTGATTGATGTATAAAAGTTCCATTTGTTTGTTGTTTGATCCGCAGTCCCAAAAGTACTGCAATTCTCCCATGGTACTCATCTCAAATTTAGATTGCATGATTTTCTTAAATTCATCACACGGTTTTGTATTTGTTGAACCAAAAATGATATCATCAACATAAATTTGAAGAAGGAGGATGTGATTTCCAGCACGTTTTATGAAAAGAGTTTTATCAATGGAGCCTCTTGTGAAGTGATTTTTGAGTAAAAATGTTGAAAGTGTATCATACCAAGCTCTAGGAGCTTGTTTTAGCCCATATAGAGCCATGTCAAGTTTGTACACCCAATCAAGATGAGCAAGATCCTCAAACCCATGTGGCTAACAAACATACACTTCCTCTTTTATTTTGCCATATAAAAATGCACTTTTTACATCCAATTGAAAAACTTTGATTTTGTTGGAAATTGCATAAGCAAAAATAACCTGATAGCTTCAAGCCTTGCTACTGGTGTAAAGGTTTCATCATAATCAATTCCCTTTTCTTGGGAAAAACCTTGGACCACTAGTCTTGCCTTGTTCTTGATGATTAAACCAGTCTCATCTTGTTTATTCCTGAAAACCCATGTTGTGCCAATTGGTAGCTTGTTAGGAGGTAAAGGACAAATTTCCCAGACCTGTTGCTTCTTGAATTGCAGCAACTCATCCTGAATAGCTTCTACCCAACTGTTGTCCTTTAGGGCTTCCAAGTATTTCTTTGGTTCCAACTGAGAAATGAATGTTGAGAAAAAGTAGAAGTTGGAAAGCTGGTTTCTTGTAAGTACCCCTGCAACAATATCACCCATGATTTGTTCCAATGGATGATCTCTGTATTCTATCACTTGTTCTTGTGTTATGGGAATGGGCTCTTGAACTTCTTCAAACAAACCACTGAGGTTAATGATGTCTAATTCAACTGTTTGGACAGTTTCAACAGTTTTGGGAGCTGAATTAGAAGTTTGGGGTTCCACATCAGTAGTTGCTTGGTTTGTTGAATCAGAAGTTTGAGAAACTTCTGAAAGTTTGGAAGTTGATTTGTAGACTGCATTTGGAGTCCATGATGGAGGACCATCATCAAACCCTTAATCACTATAATAAGTGGGTTTAGATGAAGTGATAGCAGTCTTTGCAGGTCCGAAATTAAAATTGTCAAGATCAAAGAGTTCAGCAGGATGTGCTGGAATGAGTGTATGTTTTGACTCATTGAACTTGACATTCACTATTTCTTTAACAATCTTGGTTCTTGAATTGAATACCATGTAGGCTTTTCTTTTGGGAGAATAACCAAGAAATTAACCTGAATCAACTTTAGCAGCAAATTTTGAAATAGAGTCCTTAATGTTTAGAATAAAACATTGACATCCAAAAGCCCTGAAAAGGGAGATAAGGGGCTTGATGCTATGAAGAACTTCATAAGCAGTTTTGGAGTGTCTTTTGTTGATAATGACCCTAATTTGAACATAACAAGCTGTGTTGACTACTTCAGCCCAGAAATAAAGAGATAAGCCTGAATCAGGTAACATTGTTCTTGCTGCTTCAATCAATGTTCTATTCTTCCTTTCTACCACACCATTTTGTTCAGGAGTTCTGGGAATGCTGAACTATCTAACAATCCCTTTAGACAGGCATAATTCATCCAGAGTTTTGTTCCTGAACTCTGTCCCATTGTCACGTCTTATGACTTTGACAGAGAGAAAATATTGTTTCTCTACTTGTAGAATGAAGAATTTGATAATATCAACTGCCTTATCCTTGGAAAATAAGAAGAAGACCCACGTAAATCTTGAGTAGTCATCAATGATGACCAAGCAGTACTTCTCCTTACCAAGGCTCATGATTTTGACTGGCCCAAATAAGTCCATATGGAGTAGTTGAAGACATGCAGTTGTTTTTTATTCTTCAATAGAATATAAGAGGACTTATGTTGTTTTCCTTTAAGACAGGAAACACAGTGTTCTTTATACTGGTATTCCTTCAAAGGTAGACTTTTGACCAAGCCCATTTTAGTGACTTTATTTATGGTTTTAAAGTTCACATGGCCAAGTCTCCTATGCCAAAGGTCTGTTTTAGAAGTTGATGCCTTTGAGAAGAAACATGCAGTGTTGTTCAATACTTTGTCCTTTTCAATGTCCACTGCATAGTCATTGCCACATCTTTTGGCAACCAACAAAGTATGATCTTCAATTATCTTCTCTATCAACTTTTGGCCTTCCGGTGAGATAATCTTGCAAGCAGTTTTGGTGAAAAAGGAAGAATAACCTTTATCACACATTTGAGAGACACTCAGCAAGTTGTACTCTAGGTTTTCAACCAGATTGACCTTATCAAACTGCACTTTACTAGAGGATACATTGCCACATCCTAGCACATATCCCTTGGCATTGTTCCCAAAGGACACGGATCCTTCTATTTGACTTATGAAATTGTTGATCACTTGATTATGTACCTATATCATGTCATGTGCATACAAACTCCACTATCAACGTACCAAATGTTGTTTAGACCTCTGGAGACCCTCTGCACAAAGAGTAAATTAGTCAGTTTTAGGAACCCATGCCATTTTAGCTTTGGGTTTACTCTTGAGAGCAGGAAAAGTAACAGATTGTTTTGGACCATTTTTCGAAATCCATGTCATTTTAGCCACTGATTTGCTTTTGAGAGCAATGGTGGCACCTTGTTGAGGTTCACCATAAACTTTGGTCATCAGAATTTTGTCACACCACGCAAATGGCGGAAACACGTGGCGCGACATTCGAAGAGTACAAAACCAAGATTAACACAAACTATAAGTAATTAAAAAAAGGATCATTTATTTAAACGCCGAAATTAATTTCATGTTCGTACATTCTTAAAACAACATGGTTTAAAAACCCAAAAGTAAAGGTTTCACTATTATATTCCAACCCATGGAAAATAAAGGTAAAACCCCACCAAAATACCCGACGTCTTATGAGATCCCCGTCCGCTCCTAGCCATGTAGATTTCCAGCAAATTAATCACCAGAAAGATACGTTAAAAATCGTCAATATATAAATATTGGTGAGTTCACAGGTTTTAGTATACAAAACATTTTAACAACACTTTTGGGAAATAAACACAAGTAGTGACTATTATAGGAGTTGCAAGTTCCTACAATCTACTTGAGCCCATAACCAAACCAAGACTAATAATGCCTCGCTCATAGTTGTTTCTCGGAAAATAACAACTTAGTTCAGAATACGTGCACCCCTGGCATACACAGTTGCATAAATCGACGCTATCGATTAGGGGTGGGCCTTGTCAGGCACCAATAGTACTATCCAAATATTCCTTCGGTTTTCGATTTCATACATACACACGAATAAATGGTTACATTAACGAGGACTCACCCCGAGTGGCGAACAACAAACTCAAGTACTCGACATATCACATATTACCCTAACATATCTTTCCCCCGAAAAGTAAAAATAGTAAAATGGGGCCGTGAAACTAACCTCAAGCAAAGTATGCAAATCCAATAAAGAGAATAGCTCGTTTGGGGTCAACACCTACAAATGTCCTAGACGTATAAATAACTAAGTCTATAGCACGTGTGTTTCGGTAAGTTGTACGCCCAACTCCCAACACCACTATTTAGTTCAATTCCCCATTTAATTAAACGTGTATCCTAGGTTCGTTGGTGATGGATTACCCTTAGTATAAGTTACACTTATATTCTTGTATTAATTAACTCGTTTGCATTACCATCGACTCGACTTACCTTACCGTATAATTATTTTCCCATTATATAGTTATACTAGGATCTTGTCGATCGATATTACATTTTCAACACTCGACTCGACTCACCTTACCGTATATTTACTTTCCCATCAAATAAATATACTAGGATCATGTCGACTCGATAACATATTTTATATTGTCAAGTTCGTAGACTTGTTTTAAACGTGAAATCTTGTAGATTATTTACATTAATTCTCCCATGAATATATTTTCAAAACTTAGGAAAGTGTCATGATTTTCACCCAAGTTATATATTTTAGTTCATGAAATATATGTTTTCATTTCCACATTTAGACGCAATAACATATAGACGTATCTTGTAGGAAGTTATACAATATATACTTATTCGTCCGTTTTTACATTTTAGTCCGTTAACACGTCGTGGTATAAATACGTTACATTGTTCACTTGTATTTATATATTTTCATGTCCCGAAATAATACAAGTTGTTTATATATATTTTTGTAAGAATAAATACTTGTCGTCGAAATATTATTTCTCCTGCTTTCAAAATATATACTTTTGTTATTTTTCCCAAGTTTCCGACAATATGTTTTCTTGAAATTAATCAATCTTTAATTTCTACATATTTTACTTGGAAAGTTTATAATAACATTTTTATTTTCCAAATCAAGACTTGATTATTTATAACAAAATACGCCAACACTTTTTGTATTCCCATATATACAAAAGTGTTCATTTTTACACAAAATTACCAAGTCTTTAAGTTACTAAATTTTTATAAAAACCTTTGTGTTTATATTTTTATAACATGTTTGGTAATCTATATTTTTATAAAATCTTATTTTATAAAAAAAACACATTTTTATACAAAAATATATTTTTGTAAGTTTACTAACTTTTTACAAAACAACCTTGGAAAGTTAACACCTTCCATTTTTAACACCTAACTTTTCAAAGTCACATTTTTAGATCTAAGTTTCTAAAATGTCATTTTATACCCCTTAACTTTTAAAGTTACAAAATACTACTTTTAACTTTCAAAAAGTTACTTTTTCTACCTAGATCGTTCAAAAGTGACAATTTTACACTAAACTAATAAACTTGTTTTTATCAACTTTGCCAATATAACTTATTATTATGTTCTAACACTAATAATAGTTCAATATAGTCCTTCTATGGTTAATAATATGTGGATTTGGTGTGTTAAGTCCAATATGTCCATAATGTCCATTTCTAGTGATTCAAAGTTAGTGTCTTTAAAGATGTAGTTTTTAGATCTTGTAATATTTTTTTAAGTTCCATCATGTCATTATGTTTTAGATGGTTATATTGTGATGATCAAAACCAATTTTAAGCATGATCAAGTTATTTTTATGAAAATCACCCAAAACATCTTCTAACACATGTGTATTTGAATTTGTAAAAACTATAAAAACACTAACATGTTTATGAGAAACTTTCGGCCATATTGTCATTTTTATATATCTTTGTTAAACTTGGAAAAACATATATTATTTCATGATCAAAAGCTTAGTTGAACATTATGCTAAAACCTTTAACATGTATAAGATTATGTTAACTTTTTAAACTAACAAAAACAATAACTACATCTATACACCCTACGGCCTATCTTAACATTTTGACATCTCCATTTTAGCCTTGAAAAACATATGTTTTATTATATGAAAGTTTATTATCCTAACCCATGTACAACTTGCTTCTAACACATGTTAAGTAAAAAACAAACATAAACAAGAAGTAAGATTAAGAAACTTACAAATAGCACAAGGCTAGGGAAGACTCAAACTCAAGTGGAAATGGGGCTTAAGTGTGTCTTCCTATGGTTAAGCTCCAAGCTTCTTGTACACACTTGATTAGGGTATGGAAATGATTGATTTGTATGAGTGTTTAGTTGAAAAATGAAAATGGGTTATGGTAAAGGGATGTTGGCCGTAAGTTTTGTGGGGAAGTAAGAGCGTTCTTGTGTTGTTTTGGTGAGGAGATTATGCATGTGTTCAAATTTTATAAAAAGATTAGATTGTACTTGGTTTAGACAAAAGGAAAACATGCTTCTTACACCATCATTTTGCCTAAAGTTACAAGTAATATTAGGGTGGCTAATCCACCTCTAAAATCTGCCCAAAAAGTGTGGTGGGGCCCACTTATGTTTTGGTAAATATCTTGTAACAATTTAGTTAAAACCTAACTAGTTCGGTTAGGGTTTTCGGGTTTTAATCATGCGTTAATTAAGAGCTATTCTGGACATATATTTGACTCCCAATTACCCTTAAATATAAGTTATTTTGGGCATTGGTAAGTTATTTAGGCTTTTATTGGGTGAATTTATAAGTTCCGCGCGTATCGAGTGTGATACGCGAACTTTATTCATTACCGGGAGATTTGTGTTTGGAGTTTCCACATATGGTTTTGGAGTTCCAAAACACATAATATTTCATGTAAATTCCCTTTATTTCATATCCCGATTGTTCGGGATCATTTTCGGTTAATTAATAGTTATCGGGTAATCACCAACGCCCGTTCCGGACAAGTTTAATTGCACGCTATTTCGTCGTGCTTCAACATTAAATATGTGCATTCCTATGCATCTTATAGGGAATTTGCTATTCTCTAAGACTTAGTTAAAACAATTAGCATGAAATTGCACTTAATTACGTTAATTACGAATAATTAATTGGTACGAAATTACCTTAATTTTGCCGGTTGTCACAAAGTTTGACCATATCCATCAAGTCTTTAACCTCAGCAGTTTGTGAAACTGCTAATGGTTTGGGTCTAACTTCTGAAGTAGAATTTTGAGAAAAAGGCTGTTGTTGAGATTTAGTCTTTTTCAGAGGAAAGGTTTTACTTGGTTGTTGTTTGTTAGGAAAGAAAGTGTTTTCAAAATCTTGTTGGATTTGTTTTCCCACAACCAGTTGTAAAATTTTCTTGTTGTACCGATTTTCTTTTCTGTATCTACAAAATTTTGTTATGTAGTTAAGCTGACCACATACTTCACATAGTTTTGCCTTTCTTTTCATTTTTAAATTTTCAGGAGTTTCGGAAAGCAAATTACTGACAATATCAGTATTTTGAATTAGGTCATCAACAGTTTTCAGGTTCTCAACTCCTGATGTAGATGAAACTACTAAGGACTTAATGTCAACAGTTTTAACTTCTGCGGAACTTTCATTTTCATTTTTGAGAAAGTTCTGATGAAAAGATGTGCATTCTTTCATATCAGAAGTTTAATCTTGAACTATTTTACTCCTGTGACACCCACCACTTAACCAGGTCAAAATCCATACACTTTCTAGCCAGCATTTAACTTTCTATGCATAATTAGTATCATTTTATATGCATAAGTCCCACGAGAAAGTCTAGCAAAGCCTGAACGAGTAGAATCTCACCCATATCAACGAGCATTGGTGACGCAAGTTTAAACAATCATAATCTATTTTTCTAAACGTATAAGTGTATGTCCGCTTATTTAAAGTTTTGGCAAGAGATGATATAAAATACATGCATGGGAATTATAGCCATATATTAAAAAACAAATATTTCTAACTACATACATACATACATATATACAATACATATATACATATGTAGACATGTGCATGTGCATGAATGGGATGAAATAATAGGAACACATTTAATATAAATCCTACATGCATTTTGTCTCATCTTAAATGAACAATCTAATCTTGTTTTTATGTTTAACTATAAATGGTGGAATAATTAATCAACACTAGGATTTTGATTATATACTTGCCCAAAATGTTTTCTCTTGGATACCACCATAGCTGTCACCTTCACCTCCCTTTTCCATTCTTTTTTTTTTTTTGGCCAAAGACACACCACCACCACTTTCCTTCATGTCCCATTATTTCAAGATACTAGACACTTTAAATGTAGTGTCATATCCTTCACCTTTGTCCCAAGATTAGTCAACTTATGAAATCTTCCAAGGATTGTGTGAACTTAACATATAAGGAATTATTCCCTAAACTTATTGGATCCATAATGTTGGAATTACCACAATTGTTAAAGGTCTTGTTACCCCCTTTGTCCACTATTTCGGCCGCCACCACCACCATCAACATCACCTTCACCTTCACCTTCATCACTAACCTAGAAGATATTAAGTGTATTCATATCAAATCCTAAACACACTTGATTTGTCATTCATAAGGATTGTTTAAGTTAGCCTTTGACCTAAGCTTTGTTTAATCAAAGTATTAGTCTTTCATGCACCATATTTTCCCAACATCATCATGGATTATACAAAAATAGGAAGATCTCTTAAATCACCAAGAACCATGGATGACCCCCTTCCGAAATTAACTTCCACCTCTTTCCTTTTTCCTTCCCAAACCGTCGCCCCCCTATACCTTACTAATTCTTTTTTTAAACTCTAGACTAATCACATCACCTTCTTATTAGTCATATTATGGAAAGGTGTTAGGAGATAATCATATGTATTGTCACATTACTAGATATTCATCCAACATAATCACTTGATTAGTTAAACCTTCAAGATTTGATTTAGATGTAAACTTTGTTGATTTGATTAGCATCAAAGCAAGATTCTTACACAAACATGGAAAGATCTTATGAAACACAAGGATTTAGGATATTTGACCTTACCCATTAGGAAACCACCCTCTTTCTTCCTCTCTTCCTCTCTCGCTCTCTCTTTCTCTCTCTCTCTCTCTCTCTCTCTCTCGCCGCTTTCTCTCTCTCTCTCTCTCTCTCGGATCTCTCTCTATCTCTCCCTCACTCTCTTTTCCTCTATAAATAGTGGTGACCATGGATTGAACTTCATTTGTATCACCACATTAACTCACTTACTAAACACACACACACTCTCTGTAAAGGATCGGATTTGAGAAATCAACAATATAATCACACAAGTATAAGCAATCTAGGTGCGGAAACCCTAGATCATATGCAAGATGATAATAATCAGATCAGAACATGATAATATCCATTTTCATAATTAATTTATTAATAATCAAGTGATAAATCTTACAAAGGATAGATTATAATGAAAACAAACACTTTGGAACACTCTAGACTCTCTCTGGAAAACATACACTAACACACACACGAATGACCAAAAGTTCTAACTTCTAAACACATCACACATATATATAGAAAACTCCATTCGACCTCTGCAGAAGTCGAATCAATCCCTTCGACCTTTACAAGGTACGAATCAACATAAACAAAACATCCTGAACAGCATCAAACTCCGTTCAACCTTCTAGTTCTTCATTTGACCCCACGACTAGGTCGAATGGACTTCATCAAAACTTTATTTCTTCTAAACTTTCGCAATCTTTATTTCTTCAAGAGAGGTATGATCACTCACTTATCTTACTAGTCTTAGTTCATTTACATACTAGTGTTCACCCAAGATACAAATCCTCTTTTAAATCATGTATGTAATCAACTAGAAACATGGTAATAAGAAGATGTAAGTGTGTTACCTCGTATATATATATATATATATATATATATATATATGTGCGTGAGTGTACAGTGTGTATACATAGGTACGTTTTTGCTTCAAAATATGTATGTGTGCGTGTGTATGTGTATAAATGTATAGGTGATTTGAGCTATAGTGATTGTATGTTCTAACATGTATGAGTAGAATATATAAGTGTGTATGTAAGTAAGATCTATGTCTGTGTATTTAAGAATGTATGCGTGTGTGTATATGGTATGTATGTATATGACAAACTCATGAACATAGGTATTGATGTTTATGGATGTACCAAAGTACATACATATATGGGTGTGTATGTATGAGTGTAAATCTTATGGACATGAACACCTATGGTTATGTGTTGAAATACACACACACACACACATATATATATATATATGTGTGTGTGTATGTGTGTGCGTGCGTGTGTATATATATATATATGTATATATATATATATGAGTACACATATATGTGAGCTTGCATGTACACATGACAAAGGTCACTTGTAGTTTATAAATAAATATAACTCGCCTTGTACAAAACAATAACATGTGTTTTATATCTAATAACATGTGTTAGAAACCAAGGTTGTAAAAAAGAGGTTTTCTATTGATAAAACAATTATTTTAGAATAACATGAAAGTCACCTAGGAACTAAACAACATAACACAAGAGGTTGGGTGAACAACGAGTACCATGGACCTTTTCGATAGACCTAAGATGTCCATTGATTTATAGGACGTGTAGGTCGGGAAAAAAGCATGCATTGTTTAGTAGTTTTAGAATGAATTCCAGGCAGACCGGTGTACATGAGACAATATGTTTAGAGTACTCACTAAGCCCTCGTGTAATTTGTTTACCGTAACCATTAGCTATGGATTTAGCCTAGAAACGCTTGAATAGATCTATTGGGTTGACACCCCCACTCTTGGCTAGTCGCTCTAACCCAGATACCTACGACAAAAGAGTGCTTATATTTCTTTTATGATGATACATTGCCTTTAATGTGCGATGTGCGAGGCACCACTCATCAAGGTTTGGTTAAGGACTCATGATCGTTTATTATCATTGATCTTAGCTAGACAACGATGGGTCACTCATGGATTTCATTAAACTTCACCTTTTCAACTATTTCAAAACCTGTGAACTCACCAACTTTATGTTGACAAAGTTTTTATGCATGTTTTTCAAGTAACTAAGCTATGGATGGAACTTGGGATACGTTTGGGCATTCATTCACCATTATCACTATTTGTGTTTTCAAAACCTATGGTCGTGTGTACGGTTTTAAACAATGTTTTGTGATGGTTGTTATCGTTGAACAAATTTGGTACTTTTATTATTGAATAAAATTTAACGTTTGCTCAAATCTTGTGCTTGAAAACCTTTCGTGGTTGCATCCCGTGTTTCCGCCTAAGCGGGGTGTGACAACTCCCATCATCAGCAGGTTTGGGAGAAAAATCAGTTGGAGATTCTGTGTGGTTATACCCAATGCCAAACTTAACATTTGATGAAGTTTCTTTGTTAAGCAACATTTAGTAACCTCTACATGACTCTACCCAATTTTCACAATCAACCTTGGTGTCAGCAAGCTCTTTTCTAACATTTCCTAGGTTTTCTATCATGATTTTAATTTGTGCTTGGGTTTCAATAGCATTATTAGTCAATTTAGAAATTTCTTTTGTTTTTGAAGTAAGTTTTCTTTCTAAATCACATTTTATTTAGGTCAATTTTCTTTCAGAGTCATTGACTTTGCCCTGTAGATGCACATTGGTTTCTCTTATTAAAGCAAAAGCTTCTTTGCATGATTTTAAGCATAACTTTAAAAGAGTTCTTGTGAAACCTGTGATAATTCAGAATTAGAGGAGCATCCCTCAAAAGCCATCAAGGCAAAGTTCTTTCTGCCATTATCAAGTTCTCCCCAGTTGACATCAAAGACTTTATTGTCTGCATCTGGACTTCATTCAGATGTATCATAAGGAAGACTGCTCTAGTCAACATACCCAGAAGTGAATAAACTTTGTTGAGTAGGTTGTTGAGGTTGTGGAGGCTGCGTAGCGGGAATGGAAGGCATTTGTTGTTGGCCCTGTTGATGAGCAGGCATCTGTACATATTGTATTTGAGGCACATATTGGATTTTTGGAGCTTGTGCATGTACAAAATGTGCACTTCCCTGTGTTCCTACATTCGTATTGTAACTGGAGTTAGTTTGATTTCCAGACTGTGGTTGGTTATAGCTAGAGCTTCTACACCCTCTAGCAAAGTGTCCCAACTTCTGACACTTGTGACATCTAAGTTTAGATTTGTCAAAACCAACTTTTGTTTGATTGTTCAGTCCTGGAAATTTTCTACCTGCCCGTTTGTAAAATTTGTTCGTTTTTATACTTAACATGGCCAGTTGATGCAGTATATCCATTTCTTCTAAGTCATCACTACTGAAAATTTTCAAGTCATAAAGAATGAAACACATATTATTAGTAGTTTGACTATTTTCTTCATTGTCGTAAGCAGTATACGATCTTTCTAATGAGATCCCAGCAGTTATGTCAATGTGATCAAAAGATCCAAAATGATTAGAACAAGTTGGCGAGTCTTGTCCTAATAGTGATGTACTACCTAGAATATAGTCATTAGCAGTTTTTCCAGAGTATTGTAACCTTTTCTTTTGATTTATTTCTCTTTCAAAAGTTAGTAATCTCCCATGTAATTTTGTGAGTGAAAGGGAGTAAAAATCTGGTCCTGATCTGAGGACTATTGAATAAGTTTCCCATTTTTCAGGTAAAGACCTTAAAAATCTATGCAACATAGATGAGTTTGTATAGGTCTGACCATTTAACTTTAACTCAGATATTAATGAAGAAAATCTTTCAAATTGTTGTATCAAATTTTCTCCACTAACATGAGTAAAGGTTTTATATTGTTAAGCCAAAATTTCTCTTGTGTTGGCAATCACCTCATCAGTTCCTCCAAACTGTTCTTTGAGGCAATCCCACAGCTATTTGGCACACTCACAATTTAAAAAAGGGTATGTGGAGGAGACCCTCTGGCCCCTGGTATCCATATTGGATACCGATCATCCCAACCCACAAGGGTTATGATCCCGGCAAAATACCTCAAAGTGCTACCCACAAGATTTGAACTTGTCTCCTCTCATGCCCAACACTTATCATTGGTAGTGGGTACCACTAGGCTATAAGCCCATTGGTCACTCTCACAATTTAAGAGCCCAGCATAAATTTCATTTGGGAGAGCTATTGCCAATATTGAAAAAGCCTTAGAATCTAACTCAAGTTTTAGGAAATCTTCATTAGTGTAGTCTTTTGGTTCTTTTTCTTTTTCCACTTTAGTTTCTAAATCTGCAGTTACTGGTTTATGGGGTCCATACATGATAGACCTCCAACAGCCAGTATTTTGTTGTGACAAAGTATGTGCCATCCTTCTTTGCCATATATTATATTCATTTCTGACTAGCATGGGAGGCTTATTTGCAGATCCAATATTATGAGGATCCATTTTTAAGAAGTTTGATTGATCAATGATTTCTTAAAGTGATGGATGTTTTTGATAACGTGAACTTTTATCCTAGATTAAATATCAATAAGAGCATGTGTCTGATTCTCAATTTGTTAGATTGATATGTTATCAGATGAACCAGAGCTCTGATATCAATTGTTGGATCAGTTCTTAAACAGTTTATCACAACTGGTGCCCCTGCCCCCTCTTCACAAAATTTTCTGCGGTTTTAAACAATATGATAAAGATGAACAAGAAATCACGAGCATTTGAAAACCTAGATCAAAAAGTCTGTGATTTAAATTGTTATTGAGGCGGTTGAGATGGTGGTGGTGGATGATGGTTACAAATGTGTGTGAATCACTATGGAGGGGTAGAGTTAGGAGGTTAGGGTTTGGACGATGGTGGAAGTTGGAGATAAATGGTGAATGGAGATTGTGGTAGGTGGTGATCAGAGAATAGGGTAGGGTTTTAGGAAGATGGTTGTTGCAGGTGGTTCTTGGCGGTGGTATGGAGGTTGTAAGTGGCGATGAATAACGATAGTGAAGTGAGGGTGGTGGCTAATATATGGCGGCAACCAGAGGTGCCTCTAGTGATGGTGGTGGTTGATATTTTTGATGGCGACAACTGTGGTGGTAGTCATAGTGGCGGCATGGTAGTGTGTTGGTGTGTGTGTAGATTTTTCAGGATGTCATCGATCCTAATACTATTCCCACCTAAGCACGTTTAATTATGGAATTCTCCTCTCATCTGCTAGCATTAAGCCTAAAACGCGTTGGTGATTTAAGAACCATAGCATTCTTATGAACCAATAATCTCTTGTGGTAAAGACTCACGATTGTTTTGTGATTTTTTAGGGTGTTAGAATGGGGCGTGCTCTATAATGTTAAAATCGCCTTTCTTAGGGGCTTATCGTCTTTGATGAGGTTGTATCGTTCCACCAACCAATGTGTATAAAAGTGTTATTTTTAAACAATTTATGTTTTCGGCATGTGTAGTGGTGTGGCGTTTATGGCTACATCATCATGTAGGGGCGTTAAACACTGCCTTGAAAGGGCGATGAAGGGGAAGGAACGTGGACTATGTTGACCCTAGTGATAGAGCCATGAATTTTTTTTTCTTATGGTGTGATTGGTGTTGGTGTTATTGGCACTCAGTATCATAGCTCTTGGGTCTAAATTTTTGGGTAGGATCGAGTCATATAATGAAATCCAATACCAAGATAAAAGTTTCATTAACATGAATAACAAAGCCCTAAAAATATAAATGTTAGGTCCATACATTTATAGGTTTATGTTTAGTATTAGTTCTCGGACAGTTATCTAGTTCTCAGTTATTAGTTCTCAGTTTATTAGTATTTGGGCTTTAATCTTGTGGGTTGGGCTGTGGAAGGGCTAAGGCCATGTTGGCCCATTTGAGAAACCTTCCACATACTTAAGGTGTTTTGTTGGTTCATTTGTAGCTAGCGGTTTTCACATCAATAATATTTTGCTCTCTAGTATCAGACGAATCCTTTAGAGATCGTATGCTAGTTGAGATTAATCGTTCAATCATTTATAATATTCGTTCCTTGAATCGCTATCATCTTTGATTCCGCCATCGATTGATAGTTACTTGATATCGGGTTTATAGTTTTTCGGGACTTACAATTGGTATCAGAGCCATTGAAGCTTTTCAAGGCTCGGTTTGGATATCAAGGATTCAAGAGCTTGATTCGGCTGTGATTTCAGGTTGGTTTTATATTTTCGGGTTGTGTTCTATTGATATAATTCGTTTTTGAGATTTGACAGATTTACAACTTGAAGAACTTGAAGAACAATCAAAGATTTGGATAAGAAAATGGGAATTTGATTTATTTTTTCTGAAGTTGGGGGTGTTTCCATTAATTGTGGAGTTTTAGTTGGAAACTAGATCTCCAACTTTAAAATAAAAAGTTGGAAAAGTTAAAAAGTTCTCAGAAGTTCACGGAAATAATTCTCATGGAAATAATTACTCTCAAATAAAATTGTTCTCGAAAAACAAGATTGCAAAGGTTATTTTAAAGTTCTCGAATTTAAACAGTTCTTGTGAGAATATGATGATTGATGGTGTAGTTTTCGAAGAGAGAGATAGATCCAAAACCCAAATATCCGAAAACAATATTGGGTATCGAAAACCAAAAATATAAAGGATGTGTAGGTTCTTTAGTATATAAGTCAAAAAAAAAACGTGAAGTGGAAATTCGAAAACTCATTATCCAATAGTCATTTGTTTATTAAATTTTCTGTTGAAAATGTTATTTGCTCTAAGACATATCATGTGTTTATTTTAAAGAATTAAATCATATTCTCACTTGCTCGGTTTTGTGCAGATATGGATAACATAGTTGATACAGGTGATGCAGCTGTCGAAAACGAAAAAGCAAAGAGAGAACCAAAGACAGGCTTTGTGAATGAACATAATGTTGCTGGATACTTGCTGGATCCTCCCGAGAAGCACAAAAAGCTATTTTATTCCATGATCGTTGGTTTGAACTTGTGTAGAATTGCACATGCAGTTAGAGAAAATCCACCAGTGTGTAAATCGT
This sequence comes from Ambrosia trifida, assembly GCA_028751855.1. Lineage (NCBI taxonomy): Eukaryota > Viridiplantae > Streptophyta > Magnoliopsida > Asterales > Asteraceae > Ambrosia > Ambrosia trifida. Next base: position 91,875,386 of record CM054126.1, read on the forward strand.
GGATTGAAGATTTTTGGGGAAATGCAAGATTCATCAAGAAGGATGGCGTTCAAGTGATTGCTTCAACAATCCAGAATAAGGAAGTGATCGTGTCAGAGTAGATTATAAGAGAAGTGTTGTTATTTGGGGACCAACCAGAATATCCAGTTTCCTATCCTGATGAAGAAGTTAAAGGCGTTTTGGGGAAGAATGAGTTATGAAGGTGGTTACCCAACAGTGCAAAAGAAGCTCATGCATCCGTACTGGAGATTTTTGGTGCATGTATACCTTATGTGTATTTCTGGGAACAAAGGTAGTGGGGACTCCTTGAATAAGAAGCAAGCGTCAGGTGTTACAGCTCTAGTTATGAACTGGAATTACAATTACTCCAAATATGTGTTCGAAGAGATGCTAGGAAATTTGAAAGGTGTGAAAAAGAACTTATTCATGATATATCCGAGGTTCATTCAAATGATCTTAGATGCCAAGTATAAGGATTTGGAAAGAACTGTTAATAGTTTTGATGCAAAGATGATGGGTCCGAATGTGTTTGGATTGACGTGTCAAGAGAGGAAAGGAGCTAAAGAGTTATACAGGTACACCATTCCTCTAGAAAAGTTTGGAAGATTTTCAGAAGTTGCCTTGCCAGAACCAGAACTAGAACAAAGTATGAATGTGATGATTGCTGAAGATCACGATGTGCAGATAATAGACCCACCTGCAGGTTCTGGGGATGAAACTGTTATTGAAAATATTGATTTGTCAGATGATGAAATGTATGGCGCCTTGTCAAAAACATGTATGATTGAAAAGGTGAATGAAGAGAAAGAGCAAGATCAACCTAAGTTGAAACAACAAACAGCGACAACAGAAACACTTGTTACTGATACTTCTGTAATGTCGTCTGAATTGCTAAGTGTGTTGTTAGAGAAGGCAAAGACTGTTGTTGAGAATCCTCCTCTCACACCAGTCAATGTGATGAAGAAACTGATCCTGAGCCAGAAAGACCGTTGAAACGAAGAAGAAGAAGAGATCCAAGGTCAGGTGTGTTTATAAATGAACCTATGTTGAACCAATCTACTGAAGAGGTGTTAGTTGATGTGCCCAAGTTAACTGAACATGGTACTACTGAATCCGAGAAGACAATTGATGTTGATGCTGAAAACAAATCAAGTGCAAAGGAATTTGTGGAAATTGAGCCTCAGGTTACAAATGTTAATGTATTATCTGAAAAACCATTTGTTTCATTTGTTCATACAGAACTAAAAAGTTCAAGTGGAGCTGGTGGAAGTCTTTCGGGTGATGAGTTAAGAGGAAAGTCAGCTGTGCTTGATGATTTCGTAGATGAATTTGAAGATGTCAATGTTGTAGATTTGAAAAGAAGAATGATAGTGTTGGAACAGGAACAAATTCTTAAAGATATCAGAATCATTGATCTTGAAGAATCTGTTAAAGAAAAGGACAAACTGATCAAAGAACTTCAAGCAAATATGGGAAATGTGGTAGCAGTTGTCACAGATTTGGCTCAGAAGTTGGAGAACAGATTTGGATCAGAATTCAAAGAAAAGAGTGCTCCGGTCGTTAATCGAGTTATTGACGATGCAGAGTCAGTTCTATGAGAAACGAAGAGTTTACGCTAGAAGATGAAATTGGTAGTGATTTTGAAGATTCTGATAAGGTAAGAGAAGAAGGTTTGAGAAAGTATTTAGCCGATGAACTGAGACCGAATCGAAGCAAGAAGAAGGTGATTCCTAGAAGAAGAATTGTGATTCCTAATAAAGCAAAACCAGACTCACTGAATCAGCGTCAACCGGACAGATTTATGGTAGATACAAGAAAGGGTCGTTTTGACTTGTATGGTGATAGATCAAGGATAAAGAGTTGGATGTTCAGTGAAGAGAAAGGTAAATGGCTTGTTAAGAGAAACAATGGAAGAGTCGAGTATTATGGCAAAAGATCAGACTTTGAGTCTTGGACTAAGGTAGATCTCACTGAACTAATGAATGCTCCTTATCGTGAAGAATTGACTTCCCAGACAAGAACAGGTTTTGCACTCCGAAGATGGTTAGAAGAGAATGCCAAACGTGATTTTCAGGATATGAAAACTGCAGAGTCGTGGGTAAGGACATATGGAAAGGTGTTTGATCATCGCACTGGGGACAGAATGAAGACTTTGATGTGGCCAGCGACAAAGAAAGAAACGACTATTCCAGTGGCTAGAGATTTGACAGATAACACTCTTGCAGGTTTTCAGTTTTGGGTGTATGATTCATTTAATGGTGATGCAGTGATTACATGTGATGATGTTGAGTATCGTATTTGTGATCCCACGGATTTGATGAGATTTGCTGAGAAAGATATTCAAGCGCTGGCAAAGAATCAGATAAGAGCTACTAAAGAATATGAAGTATGTGCAAAGGCGTTCACCAGTGCAGTGGCAGTTATCATTAATATGAAGTTATGGGCAGGACAGAAAACCAGACTTGAAACTAAATTGTTTGGACATGCTGTTGCAAATCCTCATGTTGTGTTACATCCATCAAAGAAGAAGAAAAGGAGTGCTGGAGTTGAAGATAAAGCATAAACCTAGGGGGAGATTGTTAGGTCCATACATTTATAGGTTTATGTTTAGTATTAGTTCTCGGACAGTTATCTAGTTCTCAGTTATTAGTTCTCAGTTTATTAGTATTTGGGCTTTAATCTTGTGGGTTGGGCTGTGGAAGGGCTAAGGCCATGTTGGCCCACTTGAGAAACCTTCCACATACTTAAGGTGTTTTGTTGGTTCATTTGTAGCTAGCGGTTTTCACATCAATAATATTTTGCTCTCTAGTATCAGACGAATCCTTTAGAGATCGTATGCTAGTTGAGATTAATCGTTCAATCATTTATAATATTCGTTCCTTGAATCGATATCATCTTTGATTCCGCCATCGATTGATAGTTACTTGATATCGGGTTTATAGTTTTTCGGGACTTACAATAAACTATCACTCAATAAGAAAATCGATAAGTTTAATCATGTATACATTCACATAAAGACATCTAATTATAACCAAGTGCAAAATCACATAAGCAAATCTAATTTCAATTTTAAGCTTCAAGAATAATAAAAAAAATAAGAAAGAAAGTAAAACACCAACCTTTACCCATGTTTCAAGCTTTAAGTGGCTAATCGCCGAACTCCTCAATGAATTTTGACCATCATTCAATCAACCTTTGTGCAAATGCTCAATCAACCTCCTTTGATCAATAAACCTCAATAGTTGACAATCATTCACCATTCAAAATTTTCAACAATTTGGCTGCTTTTCTTTTACATTAGGAATTGAGTAATGAGTTATTGGGGTCAATTTTCTCATAAAACGAATAAAAGTTGGTCAATTTTTATTTTTATAAAATCAATGGTATCAATCATAAAAAGAAGATTGGTGTCATGTAGAATTTGACTACTATTCGGATTGATATAAAACTCAAAAACGAATGGTGTGCGTTGGCACCAAAGTCGTGTATATGCGCCGCCAATGGTGAACCCCGTGTTTTCTATAATGAAATCGCGCCACGTAGAGCCCAACCTCACTTTCACAATTGGCTCGTTTGTGAATGAGTGCGTAGTTAAGATAAGCTTGTTCATTGACTTGCTTGCCTAAGTAATTTAATTTTTTTTTTTTTAAAGGAGAAGGGGTTACTTTTATTCCACACGAAAACACAACCAAAACATAAGCGAGTGCGGATTTTTCCTAACCAGGGGTTAGAAAAACCGGGAGTAATAAGAAAAAAACAAGAATACACTAACATATCCCTCGCCAAAACTAATATAAAGATGCTACATCTCAACCAAAGTCTATGACACACCAAAAATCAGATACTCTAGATCAACATTTGTTGGAAGGATATGGACTTTAATAGCTTCAAGAAAAACACTTCAGAACCTAGATCTTCAATCAAGGCTGGCTCTTAAGGGGTGTGGGGAGGACTCCCGGCCCGGGCCCAATTTCTCGGGGGGCACATTGACCTCCGGCAATCCAAGATTTCTTATCAGTGATGTCGTTAATTCGATGTATTTTTATATGTTTGAGCCCCAAAATTGTTAATCAAGTATTAATTAAAGTGAAGGGTAGTTTATATAAAACAGAAAGTAAAAAATTGTTAAGAGATATTAAGAATTAAAAAAGAAAATAAAATTGTTTGAGAAAAAAGTTTCAGGTTTATTAATGAGTGCAAGACTAGAGTTGATGAATAAGATAAATGAAAAGTGCTCACACTTAATTGTTTTTGCTTTTTACTGGTTGGTTTTGACTTCGTTTTTAACTTTTATTTTTGTTATGAAACAATTTTTTTTAATTGTCAAACTTTCATCCATTTATATTTTCACCCTTTGTGGGACTCGAACTCCCAACCTCCCCCAAGAGGGTTTGTTCCCTCTGCCATTAGACCACAACCTATGTGGAAAATAAAATTTGATCCATCAATTTGATATTACTTTAATTGTAGCTTAAAAAATAATTTACATTATTTATTTCGTTAAGGCCTAAAGCTAAGGCTAAAGGCCACAATTTTTGCAGCTCGGCCCGGACACCTGAATTTTTAGGGCCGGCTCTGTCTTCAATTCTTCACAGAACCTATTCCACAATGTCTTTGTCTTGATACAATTTTGGAAATTCAATCTTGCAATATATGGTTGTCAATCCAGCATAAAACAACACACCAACAAGGCGGAATCACTTGAACTAAGACAATAAGAGGGTATGGACTTTCATCTTCGCCATGATTTCAGCTACACTTCTGAGTAATTTAAATTAAAGACTAAATTTTAGCGTATGTATATACATTGACATTAGAGCTGGGCAAAAATTCTGTAGTTCATGAAATTGAATATAACTTTTTATGTATACGTAAAAAAAAGAAAAGAATTTTTTTATATAAACTAGCTAGCTAGAGTTTTATACAAGCAGTGGCGAAGCTTGACCCGAAACTTCAGGGGTCGGAAGTCACCGGGGGGTCGGAAATCACTAGTTTTGGGGGGTCGAAAACCAATTTTGGGGGGTCGAAACTGTATATACCAAAACATTTCTATACAAATACTATATAATCGAAACTTCTGAGCGAAAATTTGGAGGGGGGGTCGGCCGCCCCTCCCCGCCCCTTAGTAGCTGCGCCACTCTATACAAGTTAAAGTAGGTGAGCCGAGTTGGTTCGTTTAAAAATGTGTTTTAATAATGTAACTTAAGTTGGTTGACAATTATGTAAAACAAAAACTTCGGGTTGGTTTAAACATAATGATTTATACATATTACAATGTTTAGTTGTATATTTGTAATATTTAGTAACATCATATAAAATCAAAAAAAAATTGAGTTATAGGGGTCGCGTTCGTTTCAACCTTTCATACACTAATCATTTTCATGTCTACCCACACATAACTGTGTCTTGTTGTGACACATATGTCTAACATGATTTTTGATTAGTTTGACTCCAGGGGCGGATCTAGAGAAGGAGCAGGGGTAACGTCCGTTACCCCTCAACTTTTTTGGCGTAGTGTATTTTTAGTGTATTTTTAAAAAATTTTTACGTGTTTTATATTACGTTACCCGTGAAAATTATGTAACGTTACCCCTGAAATCTTGGTCTAGATCCGTCACTGTTTGAGTCATAGGTAGGTAACCCTCCAACACTAGTAAGGAATCAAAAGACTTTGTGAACCAAACGTGGTAGGAACATGCCATGCTCCTAAATCAGGTGATGATAGTTTATTAATTTGATTAGCTTTCTTAGAAAGGCAAAATAGGACTCATTCAATAATAATATTATTATTATCATCGACAGAAGATTTTCTTTGTAACACCATGTTTTAGAATTTCAAATAATCTATATCTATATCTGTATACATCTAATAAAATAAACCTCCCTAGGTACACTTGTCATCCTCACATTAAAAGTACAATCTAGACACCTCTATATTGTGCCACATGGCACATCCATGTAATTTATAAGATTTTTAGTTTTTTTAAAAATAAAAAATCATTAAATATTTTAAAGTCAAAATGGGCAAGGTGTTTAATAAATTTCCTAAACACCATAATCCTCTTACCCGATTTAATTAAATTAAATTAGGTAATTCAATGTTGATTTGGTAACCAACTAATCTCCACCTTTATCCCCGCTTCTCTCTCCCTCAAGAAACAAAATTTTATGAAATTTACCAGACCATTCCTTCATCTCTTTGGAAAAATCTGGCTTCACCATTTACAATCTTCAAGAAATTAACATTCTGTTGAACCGTAGTATACGCATCAGGTATGTTGTGACTTTTTGTTATTCGCTTTTAAGTGAATCCTAATGAACAATTTGATTTTAGAGCTTCTTTTTTTTCCGATTTTATATGTATGTTTTTGTGGTTTTGCAGATCCATAAGTTTTAGGGTGATTTTTTTTTGCGATTGTGTTGTATTGTATTAAACATGTTTTAGATTATTAGGTAACAATTAGTCACTTAATTTGTTTGTTTCTTTGTTCGATTGATTGGATAATTAGTGCGTAAAATGAAGCGATAACGTAGGTGATAACTGATATGACTTTTACCGGTCTTGGTTGGAGAAAAGGCGTTTGTGAAGCATGGTCGGTTTAAACCGCGTGTATGGTTTTGGTGATTATAGCTTAAATAAAGGTACATAGAATTCTAGAATCTTTTCATTTCCGTTTGAGAGTTTTTTAATAGTAATTGTTGCTTTTGTGTTGAGGCAATCAATTTAACCTGCTCTCGAATCTTCCTCGCTGTGTCGCCTACAATCAAGCCTACAATCAGTCGAACTTGCTCTCGGTAAACTCTCGATTTTGGGTCGGCTACCTATTTAAATCTTTTGATATTCATCTTTTGAGACTAAGCCTAATAAAAACGTTATTTGATATAATATTTTTTTATTTTCATATTCATCATAGATTGGGATCTGATTTGCTAATGGAATTTCATTTTGTTGCAAGTCATAACCATATTTGATCATTGTTTGTAAGTTTCCTATGTCACAGTTAGGTATTTCAAGGTTTTGTGTTTATTTAATGTTGTTATTGTTTATTTCTTGGGATTTTAGTGAATACAAGAATGAGGATTTTAGAGTTATTATTTATGTAAGTTCTAAAGGAAAGTTGTATGATGGCTGATGTATTGTAAAATACATATATATAAATAACACAAGTTCTAATTAAAACGACTCACCTAGAAACTACACACGCACGGCAAGTGTACCGGTCGCAAAGTAGTAGACAGACAAGACTGAGTATCGAACCCAAAGACGCGAAGACAACCCTAGATCACAACCTCTACCGAATACTAGCCTAAATAAATATATACTTAAATGGGGGGTATTTTAAACTATTAATTACAAACTTAATTAAACTAAATAGATTAAACTTAACTTAACTCGGCAACTAATACGAACTTAAGGAACTTAAGGAACTGGAGAAATCAGATAGGAAGAAGGTTGGTTACTTAGGTAAAATCCCTAGACACTAGCAATAAATCCTGAATCTGGTAATTAACTTGAGACCCTATTCTTATCTAATAAACCTCCTGTCAAGGTTAGCTCACTAGACTCAAGGCGGGACAAGTGTAGAAATGCTAAGATGGATCCGGATCGCCCTAGCGTACCAAAATTCCACAGAAATCAAGTTACAATCTCTCCTGGATTAAAACCTTCAAACTATGAAGCAGACTTAAACTCTACTGAAGAAAATCTAGGAAAACTCTAAACACGGACAAGTAGCGACTCCCGCCCTAGCGCTTGCCAACTACCGAACAATGCCTAGTTAGTTACCTAGCAAACTCGAGTTAGATTTCTCACCCTCAAGAATGGACTGCACGTCTTAGTTAATCTATTATATTAGTTTGTTATACTTGTGTCGTACTCCAACTCCAAATACTAGCACGCTAACCTAAGTTGACGAACTAGATTGATTTCAAGACCTAGGGGGTATCTCTACTTGCCTAGCTCCACAAAACCAATAAACAAACTTCAAATAAAATCAACACCAACACACATATATCAAATCCAACAATAAAAGTTAAAGTCATGTAATTCTACACATCAAACTAAAAACCAAAAATCATTAAATACTGCATAAAACGTGTCTAGTTCATAAACCTAAGCAACCATGGAATATTTAGTTCATAATTATAATTAGAAACATAGTCATAGAGTCTTGAAAAACAATAATAAACATGTCTCTAAATAAATAAAAACGATAAAACAAACCACCGAGTCTTCGAATAATATATCTTTAGCTCGCCCGGTACCTTCTTCGTCTCCAAAAAGTGTCCAAGGCTCCTTGTCTAGGAGCTGTCGATCGAATAGATATATCTTCTGTTGTATGTCTCAAGTCCAATGTTGTTTTATGATTGAATAATAATTATCCCCCAATTCCAAAATTGCCGTCCACCTTTTTGATATCACATATATCCATCCAAAATTATAGTACACCGCCTCTAGAGTTGGGCTGAGCCCAATTAATTCTTTATTATTATTATTATTATTATTATTATTATTATTATATTATTATTATTATTATTTATATATAGTATTTTAACTCCGTGCTCTCGACTCGGGTGTTCTTGACTTGACCAAAGTTGCTCGTTTACGCTCCGACGTCCATGAACACCTACAAAAATATAAAATAAAATACATAAATACTAAAAAAGACACAAAACTAATAAAAATCTATAAAAACCTATACTAAATAAAATAGACCGGTACAAGCCTAAAACTAATAAAAATACTATTTAAATGACTTGAAAACTTTACAAATTTTACACTGGAAATATATGTATTTTACAATACATCAAATATCCCCACACTTCTCTCTTTTTCGTCCCTGAAAAAGAATTATGCTATGGAATCACAATCAAATAATCTGTCTCAAAACATAGGTTACTTTAATTTTAAAAATCTAATCACATGCCAACTGCGATTGCAGGTATACTTGTCCTCTTAAACCCAGCCGCCGGTTTCTAAGCCCCTTATCATGTTAGTTTAATTTTAGGTTCATTTAGTCTACCTAGGGTCTCATACTAAAGAAGCCATAGTTTCACCTAATCCCGCCTCAAGCTTATGAAACAAAAGGAACAACCAATTGACTGTTCCTAACCGTTTTATGTAGAAAACCGAGAGAATTTAAAATCATTTGTTTTTTTTTTTTCATCTCAACATACTTAACTCAAAGAGTGTGACCAATCCAAGTCGCTATCCCAGTGGCCAGGCACCTTAAGCTTCAGCATTTTCGCTTTGATTTCTATTTTATTCATGAGCTTTTTTAGATATTTATTTTCAGACAATCATAGAGGGAGTCGAGTCCGGAGTCACTATCCCTAGAAACGACACCATTGGCCTTGCCCTTATTTTATATCCAGCTCTTTTTTTTTTCTTTTGATTAGAAATTCTAACGGTTTTAGACTTATAACGGCATTCCTTATACTATTATTGGCGGTTTCAGCTTCCCCATTTTTTTCCTAGATGAGAACCCACAAGGTATCCTAATTTATTTAGGTGTATTATCTCAAAGGAAACTTTTTCTACCGGCTGGGCCTACCCACATATCCCAAGTCAACACGCTTTCAATTATTTTAATATTCTAATACATATAATATTTGAAAACCAGACACTTTGATTTTACCTATCATTTCCCATATTTTATAATGCAAACTTTAAAATCAGGGACATTTTTTTTTTTACTCAAACGACTTTATATACAAACTAAACGACAGTTTCCCATCCCCACACTTAAACTCTACATTGCCCTCAATGTAAGAATAGAAAACGACTCAAAACAAAAAAAATACAAAAAATAAATTCCGAATACAAAAATAAAAAGACGAGGGCAAATTGGAAAAGACTTAGCTGGTTAATTTTTCTTCGTAAGCTCTAGTCCAATCCAGCTCGATCGTATAGCATTTTGGTTGCGATCGGCTCTGACACAATGGTAAACTCTCGGGTTGCTTCAATATAACGTACAGCTCCAGAATCGCCCGAATGGAGATTGAGTACGAGCGGTACAATCCAAACCTGCACAAAATGAAACAAACAAAACTCGAGCATAATACCGAATCACACAAAAATAAAAAGACTCAAACTACTAACTTAGACTCATAATATAACAACAAACAAGAAAACGTACCTGCTTGGCAAAATGGCGGTGAATGGTGGTAGAACCAAATGGGTAGAAAAGAAAAGAGAAAATATGGTTCTCGCTCAACGTGAAGGACGTTGGTGATCACAACACGCGTTGCAAGCGAAAAAAATATAACTTTCCGGGGTAATAGCTGGTCGCATGAGGCGAACAGGTCAGCCCAGACTCCTCACATTACGTGAAAAGTCTTTTTTCATAGAAAGACCATTTATTATTATTATTATTTTTAAGAAAGAATATTTTTTTATTACCCAAACCTCTACCAAAACTCCCAATCATAAAATATATGTAAAGATAAATACATGGGATCCGCTTATGGTGAAATTTTCTCTACCTAAGCAAACACGCAAACTTGCAAACAGACTCAAAGATACAAAAAACAAAGATAAAATAGAAAATAAAAACCTATGAACTACTACCGAAGGACGGACCACAAATAAAAAAAAACAAAAAACTAGAAAAAAATAAATAGGTATAAATATAAATTTAGAAACTCTACAAAGCCTCCCCACACTTAAACTTAATCAGGGGGCTTCTCTTTTATCTGGACCCGATTTAACCCGTTTAATTCCACCCGGTCCATATTATTTAGCAAAATTACATTAGTGGAATTTAAAAATATTTTATCGAATTTAAATGGGTCAGGCCACCAATATTTAAATTTACCTGGACCAAACCTGATTCTTGGCATGTAATGAGGGGACTTGTTGTCTCTGCAACTCCTGACCCTCACCCTGTGTCGGTCCAGGTGCCTCTTTGCCTTCTCCCGTGGTGGTGGCCATGGTGGTGGCACTAGTAGCAATGTAATATCCAATGCATGCACGGGCCGGCTGTGGTGTTCTTCTTCTTCCACCACTGCTTCTTTCTCATCTTCCTTGTTTGGTGACACTTGGTCAAAATCTTTGTCCATTTCTGGAGCTGACAAATCACCCAACTCGTCACCAAACTCTGCTTCCCCATCAGCTACTTCTTCAAGCAGGTTAGTGGTGTCTTCCTCTTCCACCACTTCTTCCTCAAACAACCAGCCGGTGGATTCTGAAAAATCCATATCTTCCTCAGCCTCCCTCCAGACATCTGCCCCCCAAGGATATGTTGCTGAACTAGAGATATGGCAAGGCTGGTCATCCTGCTGAACCAAAGGTAGGACAAAGGCGTCCATTATGGTCTCTGGCTCTAACCCTGAATCCTGCAAAATATCATACTCACAAGACAAGTGTAAAGAATCATATGTGTTAGTTAAATCATGCACAGAATCAGATGAGTAAGGACAAACAGTTTCAGCAACGGGCCTAATACAATCAGGTAATGTAAGTGTTACCATCTCGTCTGGATCATCATTTGTGAAATAAACCTGCTGAACTGGAGGTGGGACTTCAACGTCCATTATGGTCTTCAGTTCATCTACCTGAGCCTGTAGCCTCTCAAGTGCCGCATCTTGTTCCCTCAAATAGTCGGTGCGCTTGGATAGCAAAGAATCGATATCCTCGAGCATGAGCTGTTGGTTAGCAAGGAAGGCGGCAAAATCGGGTCTAGGGTGAGACGAGACATCCCGATAATCGGGATGTGGATACAAATGTTGGCTAGGTGGATACTCTGACGAGCAACCACCATGCCTTTCCTCATACATCTCATCTTGTAGACGATCAAGCCGACTTTTTATTCTATCTAGTGACTCAGATGTTGCAGGGTTAAACCACCGGTTTTCCTGTGGGTATGAAGGCTGGTATGACTGATATGGTTGCGGCTGCAAATACGTGTTAGAATAATAATCCGTGGAATACCCCGATGAATATGAATGAGGGCATCTTATGGTAAAGTGGGGTCCTCCGCAGATCTCGCACATGATAAAAAAATTAATAATAAGAAAATAATAATAATAAAGGCAAAATTTATTCACAAAATAGTATACCAGAAACGGATCGGATAATTCTCAAGAGTGCCAATTGCGTCCCCGGCAACGGCGCCAAAAACTTGTGTGTGTAAATGTATATATATATAAATAACACAAGTTCTAACTAAAACGACTCACCTAGAAACTACACACGCACGGCAAGTGTACCGGTCGCAAAGTAGTAGACAGACAAGACTGAGTATCGAACCCAAAGACGCGAAGACAACCCTAGATCACAACCTCTACCGAATACTAGCCTAAATAAATATATACTTAAATGGGGGGTATTTTAAACTATTAATTACAAACTTAATTAAACTAAATAGATTAAACTTAACTTAACTCGGCAACTAATACGAACTTAAGGAACTTAAGGAACTGGAGAAATCAGATAGGAAGAAGGTTGGTTACTTAGGTAAAATCCCTAGACACTAGCAATAAATCCTGAATCTGGTAATTAACTTGAGACCCTATTCTTATCTAATAAACCTCCTGTCAAGGTTAGCTCACTAGACTCAAGGCGGGACAAGTGTAGAAATGCTAAGATGGATCCGGATCACCCTAGCGTACCAAAATTCCACAGAAATCAAGTTACAATCTCTCCTGGATTAAAACCTTCAAACTATGAAGCAGACTTAAACTCTACTGAAGAAAACCTAGGAAAACTCTAAACACGGACAAGTAGCGACTCCCGCCCTAGCGCTTGCCAACTACCGAACAATGCCTAGTTAGTTACCTAGCAAACTCGAGTTAAATTTCTCACCCTCAAGAATGGACTGCACGTCTTAGTTAATCTATTATATTAGTTTGTTATACTTGTGTCGTACTCCAACTCCAAATACTAGCACGCTAACCTAAGTTGGCGAACTAGATTGATTTCAAGACCTAGGGGGTATCTCTACATGCCTAGCTCCACAAAACCAATAAACAAACTTCAAATAAAATCAACACCAACACACATATATCAAATCCAACAATAAAAGTTAAAGTCATGTAATTCTACACATCAAACTAAAAACCAAAAATCATTAAATACTGCATAAAACGTGTCTAGTTCATAAACCTAAGCAACCATGGAATATTTAGTTCATAATTATAATTAGAAACATAGTCATAGAGTCTCGAAAAACAATAATAAACATGTCTCTAAATAAATAAAAACGATAAAACAAACCACCGAGTCTTCGAATAATATATCTTTAGCTCGCCCGGTACCTTCTTCGTCTCCAAAAAGTGTCCAAGGCTCCTTGTCTAGGAGCTGTCGATCGAATAGATATATCTTCTGCTGTATGTCCCAAGTCCAATGTTGTTTTATGATTGAATAATAATTATCCCCCAATTCCAAAATTGCCGTCCACCTTTTTGATATCACATATATCCATCCAAAATTATAGTACACCGCCTCTAGAGTTGGGCTGAGCCCAATTAATTCTTTATTATTATTATTATTATTATTATTATTATTATTATTATTATATTATTATTATTATTATTATTTATATATAGTATTTTAACTCCGTGCTCTCGACTCTGGTGTTCTTGACTTGACCAAAGTTGCTCGTTTACGCTCCGACGTCCATGAACACCTACAAAAATATAAAATAAAATACATAAATACTAAAAGAGACACAAAACTAAAAAAAATCTATAAAAACCTATACTAAATAAAATAGACCGGTACAAGCCTAAAACTAATAAAAATACTATTTAAATGACTCGAAAACTTTACAAATTTTACACTGGAAATATATGTATTTTACAATACATCAATGGCTTACTATAGACCCCATTTATTCATTGTAGATAAGGAGTTAAATTTGCTTTCGTGAATCTGTAGTTCAGCCTTACATATGACAATATTTGTCCCTCTTTGTGGAAGTCAAGGTTTGTTTGTCTCTCTTAATTTGCTCAAGTCCTGTACTATCAAATCTAAAAGTAGATTTTAGAGTTAATTGAAGCTAGGTTTCGTTCGAATTCAACTGAAATTAGTGTTTATTGCTCTATGGTTTTTAAGTTTTAAGAATGATTATATCTTTGGTTCACAAATTCCAGGTTTATATATGTTACACGCTAACTTTCGAGTTAAAAGTCCCATCGTCTGGTATGAGGAGATTGTGGATAACAATCAAGTTCCTTAAAGAGAAACTGAAATTGTTGAGGCATGGATTCTCCCATGGTAATTATACTCTTACATTGGTACTTTTTGAAACTAAACTCATTTAGGTTTGAGGAGGTTGTGGATAAATTTCAGTTTTCTTTGTTACAACTTTGTTTGCGATATTTCAATTCCATGTTTAATAACATATCTTTGGTTTTAAGTTACACTTTTTGTCTTTTACATTGGATTGTCTTATCAGTGTATATTATTAATATATATACATATATATAAGCTACAATCTCTTATGAGATATACAAAAATGTATTAGTTACATTGATAATTATATAAGCCAAACAAAGAACAACCTTAATCAACCTTAATCAATGACTTGGGGGGTCTTGTGGCAAAATATACGGTGGTCAAATAACAACCACAAATCCTATCAAAAATTATGCACAACATAATAAGGAAACTATTAAATACATTGATAATTATTTTATAATAATAAAATCCATCTGTAAGGATTAAAACAACATATCCTTATACATTTCTAATTGATTGAAAAATCATAGTAACTTATACATTTCTAAAAATTAAAATATCATGATAGATTAGTTATCCATTCCTAAATTAAATTAAATTTATATTGGTAATAAGTTAAATTTTGAATTTTGAATTTCAAAATATTTAAATTCAAATTATTCAAAATTTTAAATTTTGAGTTTTGGTTAATAATTGTAAGAAATTACACATACTAATTATCCTTTTAATTACACATTTAATAAGATTCAAAGTCTCTACATAAGTAGTGTCAACTATCCAATTAATACATTAATTAGTCCTATTAATTGTGCTATATATTCTAATATTAGTTTAACTTATATTGATAATCAATTAAATATCCAATTTCAAATTTCAAATTAAAGTTTGAAATGTTTAAATTCTTATTTGACAAAATTTAAAATTTTGAATTTCGGTTAATAATTTCTAGAAATTACACATACTAATTATCCTTTTATTTACATAGTTAATATGATTCAAAGTCCCTACATAAGTTGTGTCAACTCTTATTAATACATCAATTGATCCTATTAATTGCCCTATATTATCCTAATATTAGTTTAGCTTATATTGGTAATCAATTAAATAACGAATTATCAATTTTAATTATTCGAAATATTTAAATACGAATTAGACAAAATTTCAAATTTTGATATCTATAATTTTAATTTTTACATTTTTTTAACATTATAAAAATTCTAAATTTTGGATAATAATGGTTACAAAAATACTTAATTATAACATTTAATTCAAATTTTGAATTATCTGAATATTTTAAAAAAAATTCAAACTTTAAATTTAAATTAATAATTGTAACAATTAATCCTACTATGACCACTAAAATAGAGATATTATTATTAAAGATTTTCTAATGTATTTAAAATTTAACAAATAATAATTTTGAGTATAAACTTCTCCAATTAGTTACAATCCTACTATATTACCTTTAAAATAGAGATATACTATTAGATATTTCCTAATGTATTTAAAATTTAACAAATAATAGTTTTAGTTATAAATTTCTCAAATTAGTTGCAAGTTAAAATTCAAATTTTGAATACAAGAATTTGAATTGATAAATATCAGTTAAACTTTATAAATAAATATTAAATGTTGTATTTAAGTATATAATTTCATATTTTAATATCTATATTGTTAACAATTATACTTAATTATAACAATTAATTCGAATTTTGGATGATCTGACTCAAACGGTGTTTTACTTTTAACATTTTATCAGAAATATTTTTCACTACTATTTATTTTTTACTATATAATACTCCTCAAATACCATCTGATAACAAGATTCCAGTGAAGTTCCAAAGACGTCAATTCCCAATATTCGTATGTTTCGCAATGACTATCAATAAAAGCCCAGGACAGTCTCTATCGAAGGTTTGATTGTATTTAAAAGACCATGTATTCTCACATGGCCAACTTTATGTCGCATTGTCAAGAGTTAAAAGCATGGGAGGGGTGAAACAAAGAATATGGTGTATAAGGAAATATTTAATGATATTTGAATAAAATGTGTATTCCTTGCTTTTAAGTTTTAATAAAACATTTATACTATATTTTGTTTATAGGTTTTACCGCTCCAAATAATTGTTAGTTGTTGAACCGCGTGTCCACACGGGCAATAGTCTACTGCATATCAGATTTAGTCACATTTCTAGACGTTACTAAATATTTTGATGCTAAAGCTCGATTTAATTAAAATTAGTATAATGTCGGGGCACATTATATTATATATATGTGCACCCTCGGTGGCAAAATTAAAACTGCAGTAATTTTAATGTTATTTTATTAATTTTGTGAAAATAATATTAAAAACGACGATTAATCATGTATCATGTGCTAGTGTTGATAGCTAAAAGACAAGGGGGTACATACACCTATCGGGGTTGTCCCCATTTTTGAGTTTTATGTGCGTAATGTTCAAGAGTTGATATAAAACTACTATCGAGTATGATGATGATAATGTTTGGAGCCTATTTTCACTCGTTCAATGAAGAAAACACCTTACCCCCCCCCCCCCCCCCCCCCCCCCCCCGCGGCACGTCATCAGCACCGCTACGTCGTTATCACCTGCAGAGAGAGAGAGAGAGAGAGAGAGAGAGAGAGAGAGAGAGAAAGAGAGAGAGAAGAAAAGAGGTCGGGGAGGATCCTTCGTTTTCACATATTTTTTTTAGGGGGGGGGGGGTTTCCCAATAGGATATGAGAGGTATCGCCTAGACTTTCCAACCACCTCCTAGCCTCCCACACCCCTTATCCTTATTTGAATTCAATAGTTACTTTCAGTGACATGATCGTTAATGAAGAAAATTACTAATGGAATAAAATAGACATTAATACTTTAAGAGTTTAGGAGACGACTATTATATTCACAAACTAGCTCATTATCTCGGGATTGCTCAGGGTTAAAGCATCTAATATGACTTAATAAAAATGATAAAAGTAGAAAACGTATCAATCATAAACTCAATCATACGGATCATTAATTCCCATTTGCGTTCACTGACCTGAACCTTGAAGCAAATGTGGCGATTCATAGCTCACTTAAGCAGTAGCTTCGGCCTTCTCTTCATACTCCTATGGTGGCTGAAGAGTACAGTTGAAGTTGCGGTCTCCATACACATTGTCTACATGGTCTGTTACATAAAGACACATCATAATGTAAGGAAATGAAAAAAAAAACAGTGTTTGGAATAGGAGTTTTGATGATGGGAGCGAGAGACGAACATGTGGTAGGCCATAACTTAGCAGCACGAAGCATGGAGCAGGGTACGTTGCGTATTCTCTAGAATACGGTTTGGTCCACTTATCAACCATGCGGAGTTGTGGTGGGTGAGGAGCACCCTGCAAACATAACAATTTTCTAATATCATTAATAATATTCGAGAATAAATTACCTCAAAACAATCATAATCTGACTGCTAAAATACTCTAAAATACCTTGATGACATTGTTGTTGAGATCAACTGTTCCTTTCTCAATCTAAAAATAAAGACTTTACACTCCAGCATACATTGCTTTCACTTTCAGTTGGCTCAATCATGAATGTCCATCAATACTTTTCCACACTTAACAATATATAACTCTAATGTTAACACCTAACCTAAAATAGTGTATAACTTCATTGTTAACACTTAACCTTAAACATTGTATAATTCTAATCTTAACATCTAACCTAAAACAATGTATAACTCTAATATTAATACATAACCTAAAACAGTGTACAACTCCAATGCTAACACCTAACTTAAAACAATGTAAAAACTCCAATGTAACTCTAATATTAACAGATATCCTAAAGGCTAAAAAATGTAAAACTATAACATAGTAATATTAATACCTAACCTAAAACAATGTATAACTATAACATCAACAGCTTTCATAAAGGCTAAAAAATGCATAACTCTAATATCAATATTCAATATTTAACCTAAAACAATCTGTAAATCCAATGCTAACACCTAATACTTCAACATGAGGAAGCACTAATATAATCATAGTTCAGTCAAAATATCTAATCATTTTTAACCAATTCTCAACATGCCTTCCATTATTACTGAATCCCTTAATCCACTTCTAGTCATATTAGTTCAAAGTTACACATTATTGGCGTATTTTAATCACCTTCCTTAATTAAACCATGGTCAATCTTAAACCCTAATTTAAGCCCTTAAACCTATCATGTGGGAATTCATGACTCTGGTAACATTGAAGTAACCTAAATAAAAATAAAAATAAAAAATTCCTTTGATTAATTTATTCATAAAATCACAAAAACCGATGATGATCATCATCATCATCATCTACAAAATAACTATTTCTAAGCAATGATCAGCAAACCTCATAGTTGTTACGGTTACGGTGGTGGTACGACATCAGGGACTGTTGCTGCTATCCAACTCGAACCATAACCTCCTTCTGCCGGCGAAGCTCCATAACTTTACAGTGAGAGTTTGAGTACTGAGTCAGAACAAATGTCGAACTCGCCGCACCTATGCTTCAGCAGCCGGTTAGGCAACAGAACAAATATTTCACTAGGAGAGGCAGTTATGTTATTATTAGTGTTGTTGAAGTTATTATTATTACTATTATTATCTTCAAATTAGGTTACGGAATTTATCGGGACAAAAAGCTGAATGATTTGAAAGTTGCATCAAAAGTGCGTTTAACAAAGGTAGAGAAAATTAAAGTTGAACCTTAAACTTTTATTTATGTACAATAAAACTTAGGGTTTATTTTGATAGAATCGGCGGATGTGTTTATTTCATCAAGATACTTTGAATAGGATTCATAAGAGGTGGAGGAGGACTGAGTTTGTGAAGATTGTTTGGGACAGAGATAGAGAAGGAGGCGGAGGCGGAGGCGGCGAAGAGTGGTGGTGGAGGTGGCGGCGACTGGAGAGGAAAAGGAGGGGGAGAGAGAGGTTAGGTGAGAGTTTTGTTTTAGGGTTTGTGATGAGGGGAGGAAAAGAAAAAACATTATATATAATAACCTGTTTTTTTTTTCTTTCAAATTCCCATAAGAAGCCACGTGGCACATTCAATGAGGGGTTAAGGCCACCATTGAATACCACATCAGCAAACATCAATTCTTTTATATATATTTATAATAGCATATACCCCGGGAGCGTCCCGGGTAGAGAAATCTAAGTAAAGTGAATAATTAGAAGTATCTAAACTATAAAAATGACATCTATATAGCAATTACCTGTTGGAGAGCGTCGCGGGTTGAAATATCTAATATGACATAATAAAATATCTAATATGACAACATAATTAATGACTTGCTAATATATGATTAATAAATATTATTATTATTATTATTATTATTATTATTATTATTATTATTATTATTATTTTAAACAAATCTCTACCATAAGTTATCATATTCTAATATAAAAAAAGGTAATTGGGTCAGGTATCACCTAATTCCAGGCCCGACCCAAACCCACAATTTTTTTTAAACTAATTCCAAACATGACACAATAGCTGTCGGGTTACAAAAAATAATCGTTTTTTTCTCCGTTTTTTTATATAGCAATATGGTACTCGTTGGAAAGATAATATAACGTTCATTAATTTAGTGTAATTTTTTTCTTTAAAAAATCTCGTATATAAAAGATATTAAAGTTTAAAAGTTATGACAGGAAACATGAGAGGGAAAATAATAAAGTTTTAATATTTAAATTTAGTAGATTAGGTATTTAATAGATTATGTTAAATCATATTTAAACCATATTTATTCCTTTTTTTAATTGGTCTAGAATTGCCACATCACATCCTATGTGGCATCTCTCAAAAGAGAGATTGCATAATATTATGACATGTCATTAAAATGGCTTTGGTTTATTATATGTATAGATATAGATAGATATTATAGATTTATAGATTATAGATTAAGATTAGCTAGAATTCGGTTTATAATAATGCATGAGATACCAAACGAAAGTATATGGAACGCGACCATAAGGAGGTAAACGCTCGTTTGATGAAAAATTACTTTGATGAAGACCCGACTTTAATATAAAAGATATTAAAGTTTAAAAGTTATGACAGGAAACATGAGAGGGAAAATAATAAAGTTTTAATATTTAAATTTAGTAGATTAGGTATTTAATAGATTATGTTAAATCATATTTAAACCATATTTATTCCTTTTTTTAATTGGTCTAGAATTGTCACATCACATCCTATGTGGCATCTCTCAAAAGAGAGATTGCATAATATTATGACATGTCATTAAAATGGCTTTGGTTTATTATATGTATAGATATAGATAGATATTATAGATTTATAGATTATAGATTAAGATTAGCTAGAATTCGGTTTATAATAATGCATGAGATACCAAACGAAAGTATATGGAACGCGACCATAAGGAGGTAAACGCTCGTTTGATGAAAAATTACTTTGATGAAGACCCGACTTATCCGGATCCAAAGATTTTTAGGCGTTGTTTTCAGATGAGTAAACATTTATTTCTACGCATTTCGGGAGACTTGGAAAACACGTTTGATTACTTTAAGCAAAACCCGGATGCGAGAGAGGCGTTTGGATTTACCCCTATTCAAAAGTGTACTTCAGCACTACGCATACTTGCGTACGTGAACACGACCGACATCAATGACGAGTGTTTGAATGTAACATCCGCGATTTTTTTTCCAATAACTCAATTAACTTTAAAGACCAATGATCTAAAAATTTAAATCGCATAAACCACATTTTTTATTTTCTTTATCATTATGCGTTTTATAACTGAGCCGTCCGTTATTATCATTGCATTACTTATCAAATTCTATAATAATAATAATTGAAAAAAATCAAAATGGTTAGATATAAACTATTGCCTAAAAAAAAAACTAGTAATAAATCTTGAATGAGAGTAAAACGCTCAAAAAGAATGGCAGGGCATTTAATGCCTTCATCAACTTAACATGTCAACCTTTATTTCCGGAAAATATTCAGATTATCGGCCATTCATCCTGGAAGCTCCTAATCAACCCCAAATCATGCCGTTTTTATCCCCAATAATAACCACAGTCAAATTGCGATCAAACTCCAATTAACCAAATCAATATTTCAAGTTTATGCATTATAAAGTCCGTCACTATTGCGTCTACAAATCACGACAGAATTTCAGAAAAAAACCATGAAACCGAACCCACTTCTTTATCTTATAAATAGAACACATGTTGCTCGTTTCGAACAGGACCCTCGCCTCTAACAGTCTCCTCCTCTCTAAAACTCTCGTTTTTGTTTGTCTTTGGATGTCCGCCCTAATACGACGACATCTATACACCACCGCACACCCGCACAGTTCCTGGTCTCCTTCGTGCTACGCGGTATCACACTGCCGCTGCCAGTATCAACGCCCGCCATTGCCGCTTGTTTGGACCGACTCCGACAACCGCACCTCCAGTGGAACATTATTTTTTTTTTCTTGAAAGGTAATGCTTATGTTCCATTCTCTATTTACATCCAATTAATACACATTCAAACATTGAGTCAAGTGAGCAATATTGAAGTCCATATTGTTAATGGAAATATTGGCCTTGCAAACATTACTCAACTTGTTTTAAAAAACCTACGTACACTCACTGATTATGTCAACACAAATAGGCCTTGAATTTTATATCAATAATAATAGAATATTAATGTATCATGTTTTAAATTTCAAACATTGGTTTTTGTTTTACTATTATTACTTTCACTAAACTAGACGTTTTTTTTTTTTATATAAAGGTGCATATGTCTAAATTCACAAGATATGCTACTGATGGAAAAAAAAAAAAAAAAGGTCAATGGTGTTTGACACCCATGTAAATTCTAAGACTTGATTAAAATTTTATTGCGTTTTGCGGTTTTGGACAATTGATGTTTTGGGAAAAATATAGACAATTTGAGTTGTCTGGTTTCTTACAAAAACAGAGGAAACTCTGCCCAAATTTTTATAAAACATAAGAAACATGTCGAGCGTTCAAATCTATGAATTTGTACAATAAACTACGTTTTCACAAATAGAATTACCTCCGAACCAACACGCTTTCACAAATTGATTATTTTAACAATAAATACAATATTTAAATTCTATTTTTGCCGTGCTAATGATACATATATTATTATCCAACGTGCCATTTCAAAATGATTAAAAGTTGCTATTCGGAATACTATTTAAAGTATGAATTTTAAATGAACACACATGCGCTCACACTTCGAGAAACAAAAACCTAGTCCTATCGGTTCGTTAAGTCATACACACTTTAAGACACGTATTGTTTACAATACGAGTCTAGGTAGTTGGATAAACTATCTTTACAACCATAACAAAAACAAGCGTATTTGCATTAGAATTTAAGGTATCGTTTATTTGTAATAGGATACAAGAGTTCAATTAATCCAAGTTCAGACTTGTTGCTACTTGTTAGTACTTGCACAGTGAATTTCAGGTGAGTTTTACATAGCCCCTTTTCTATTTATCACCATTTTTGGGGTGAAACATGTTTATAACATCATCATTGCAATTCAATCATCAATGTGTCTATGTGTTTTCTATGTTGCATTATGTCTTGAGCATGATTAGAGTAAGCACCATTCTAGCATAATCATTAACATTGATCAGCCGACGGTATACATTGATAGATCTATTGGACTGACAATCCCACCCGGATACGTGCCTCCTACAAAGGTTGCGTGGGTGTTTGTTATCGCATAACATATTCAATTGGACCATGAGCGTATGGTATGTATCATATTATAACAGTCACAAGGGTTGATTATGCACTCGATTTACTTCTAGTATGTTTTCACATATGGACTAGATTGCCATGACACATGAATTGCACAACATTTTTATTCGATTATCAAAACCTATGTAATTCTCACCAACTTTTGTTGACCCAAAATATTTTCAAACTTAACATGTTTCAGGTTATATAGCTTGCTCGAAGATTAGAGTTAATGCTTGAAGATGCGTAGCTAGTATTTTTTTTTTATTCTTGATGTACAAATTCTTAGAACAATTGTATGTAATTTATTTAAATCATTTATTGAAACCTATTATTTACCATGAGCTACTGAACAATCATCAATACGTGACATCCCGATGTTTCCGCCATCGGTTGGGGTGTTACATTGAAGCTGGCTGAGAAAACAACACGTGATACCTTAGAGCATTTTTGTCAAGATACACTACATTTTCTTAAAAATTATATTCACTTGCATATAGTTTTTAGTTAGTTTAATAGTATGTTTATTTTTTACTTAGTTTAATGGTATATTTTTTACTTAGTTTAATGGTATATTTTTTTAAAGGAATAATTCATTTGTACGGTGCGTATTACCTAAGAAGGCCCACTTGGTACGATCTACAAAAGATATATGAGGTGCATTCAAATGGACATGTTTTACTAGGAATGCTTGGGAGCATAGATTCATTGGTCGTGGTATAATTGTCCAACCTCATGGCGAGGTCAGCACACACGCGGTGACCAAAGAGGCCCAACGATTATTCTTCAAACGGTGGCTTCATATGACCTTTGGGTTTGGTCGGCTTACTTTGGTGTCGCGGGGTAATGCAATGACATTAACGTTTTTGAGCAGTCCCCTCTGATGGAGGATTTCATTTCTGGTAGAGCACTAAAAGCATCTTTCTATGCTAATGGAAACTACTACCCACACGGATATTATTTGGCTGATAGAATATATTTGAAGTATTTGATTATCGTGAAAATGTTTAGTAATCCGTACAATGAAAAAAGAGCACATTTTAAGAAAGTTCAAGAGTCTTAGCGAAAGGACATTGAGAGATGCTTTGAGGTTCTTCAACAGCGTTGGCATTATTTGAGAAATCCTTGTCGTGCATGGACCAAAGAAAAAGTGAGAGATGTTATGTATGCATGTATAATCATGCATAATATGATATTAGAAGACGAAGGAAAGACATGTCAAAATTATATACCGGATGCCGCTCAAGAATTTCCCCAAGGGACAATGTCTCAAAGAACAATCAATTCACATGACTTGTGTTATGAGGATACACATAACGCTCTAGCGATGGATTTGGTCCAACATGCATGGTCAGTTGGGTATATTCCATACGAGGGTGGAGAAGAAGAGGAATATGTCACACCCTCAAATTCCACGTGCGGGGTTTTACCGCGAGGCGCGTGACACACCAGGATCTCAGTCAACGATCACAATAAACATACAATAAACATGCATTCATAAATATATTTAAAACCAAAAAATCATGCTTTGAGCCGTAAACCAGCAGCGGAAGCATTCTTGTTTACAACCAAAAGACATATCATTGTTTACAAAACATTGTTTAATATGCTTCAAAATATTAGACGCTGTGCATGACTCCGTGCGCCTAGCCCATTGACTGCTACCTTAGCGACCTGAGAAAACATGCCAAAAATGTCAACATATAATGCTGGTGAGTTCACAGGTTTTCTTTTATAAAAGTGTTGTCACAAGTTCACAAAGATCATTCCCGTTAATACTATGTCATAAGAACGTTAGCTAGACGTTAAGTGTCTTTACTACTACGGTTGGGAACCCATTACTAAACATGAACCAAAAGATGATACCAGCCCAGACGACTGGGCTACCGATGCCTCGGTAGCCCGATAGGTAGAGACAATATGCACCCGCCCGGCCCCGCCGTCGAGTGGGGCTTGTGAGGCCCAATAGATCTATCCACATTTCCCCCGTTGTGCGTTCCAGCACATTCATGGTTTCCCCCTGGGACTTTCCATAAAAGCCGTATAGTAACATAAAGTGCCCATAGTATAACATGACCTTTAAATAGTTCGTACAAAGCATGTTTCTCCCCCCGAAAGCAAGACAGTAAAAGTGGGGCTGTGAAACTCACCTCGGATTGCGTTACTTGAAAACAGTTAAGTAATTATGTTGTGATAGCCCCAAATAGCGGCGACCTATCATAAGATGTGTATAAGTATCGGACTAATAACCCGCAGGCTAACTAGTCCCCGAATGTCCAGACCGTGACCATAAACGTTTGAAAACACCTTTAACTGTTAAACCGACCGTGCCAGACAAGACCCGACATCCCATTGGTGACCCGACATCCCACGTGTTAGGTAAATACAAGACATCATGCAACATATGCAATTAAACACTTAATACGTGCAATAGTTCACCTAGTCTAGCATAATGTCCGATTAACGCATAATCAGGTCCGAACACGTCTTACTAAGTCATTGGGTGTATCCCGGGGTTCCTATCATGTTCCTAGGCGTCAAATCATGTTCCGGGATGTCAAAACGCGTTTACGACAGCAATACACGCGATTAGGAAACCTTCATGCGATTAGGAAAAGTCAACTAGTGAGTAGGAGAGAGTGTATAGGCGAGTAGGGCCTATTCGCATGAAGCTATATGTCACACCCTCAAAATCCACTTGCGGAGTTTTACCGCGAGGCGCATGACAAACCAGGATCCAAACCAACGATCACAATAAACAAGTCTAAATGAATTAAAATGCAATTTCAAAACATAGTTTAAAATCCCGTTTACAGCGGAAGCTTATTCAAAACATTATCCAAAATAATAAACCAATGTTCAATGTTGTAAGACCATGCAACCCTAACATAGACGCCGTGCAGACGCGTGCGCCCTAGTCCTGTCGTGCTACCTTAGCGACCTGAGAAAACATGTAAAAGTTTACGTCAGCACAAAAATGCTGGTGAGTTTACAGGTTTTGTATCCAAGTACCAAGTCCACCTGTCCATACTATAACAAATAGAAAACCAGTATACGCTAGCTAGGCGTACGTTTTGTTACTACCACGATTGGAAAACCATTACTAACGCGAATACCAAAAGTATGCCCGATGTATGTTCCTGTTGTTCCTGTTGTTCCTGTTTGAGACAATATGCACCCGCCGACCCTCCAAGTCGACGAGCGGGGTTGGTCACTCCCAATAGCGCTATTCACATTTCCCCGTTGTGCAAACCCGCACATTCATGGTTCCCCCCGGGACTTCCAAAGATCGTGTAGTACACAGTGTAAACCCATAGTATGACAGTAATTACCAAATAATCGTTTTAACACATGTTTTCTCCCCCGAAAAGTGTAAACCAGTTTAAAAGAGGGGCCGTAAACTCACCTTAAGTTGCGTTACTCCTTAACCCGAGTAAACCCAGCTGCTATGCTAGTCCCGTAAGCGGCGACCTAACATACGACAGTTACAAGTACTTAGACTAATAACCCGCAGGTTAATTAGTCCCTAGATGTCCAGACCATAACCAAGTTCGTTTGAAAACACCGTGACTGTTTAACCGACCCAAAGTACAAGACTCGACATCCCATTGGTGACCCGAGACTCCCCGTGTTATGTTTACGCTCCAAAACATACAATAACGCAATTACACTTAACATACGTTAACGTACAACAAGTTATAGCACATAGTTCACGTATCACCGAATTACATCCAAACATATGTTACCAAGTTACCATATATGTTACGAGGTTCCTAGCATGTTACTATATGTCCAATCGGGTCTCGAAATGCTAATTTACACTTACAATAGTAGTACACGCGATTAGGAAACGTAAACTAGCAATTAGGACTGATTGCGTATAAGTTCATGTGATTAGGGCTGATTGCATATAAGTTCATGTGATTAGGGCTGATTGCATTACTGTTCACGTGATTAGGGCTGATTGCATTACTGTTCACGTGATTAGGGCTGGTTGCACTACTGTTCACGCGATCAGGGCTGATTGCACTACTGTTCACGCGATTTGGGGCTGATCGCATGACTGTTCATGCGATTTGGCCCTGATTGCATGTAAAAGTGGCGATTAGGAATCCTAATCGCCTGTAACCTTGCTGTTCCAGTTTTTCGCGCGTTTAATGCTCCAAATCAGATCCAGAACGTGTGTAACTACCCAATATCATCCCAAACACTATCCTAAACATGTTTCAACCAGAATCCCTCGTTTAACCTCGTATAATCAGTCCTGCATGCAACCAAGTAATCCAAACACATACACATAGCATGCAATCATCATACTAACATGCATAACAAACCCTAATAATCAATCAATCAGACTTCTATCATCATACCATCAATACCAATTCTGATCTAACCAAATAACATATCAATCAAGCATCATGAATCATAAAAATCCTAGCTTTCTAATCATACACACCCACAACGCATGTATATTGGTTATAATCCGATTAATAATCCTTATTAATGATTTTCAGAAAGCTTTTTCGTTTATGAACAGGTCTGGACCATTAGGGATTGATTAAAAACGTTTACAAAGTGTTATGGATGAGAATCAAACCTTAGGGTTATGAAAGAATGATGGTTAGACCTTGAAACCTTGTGTTTTTTATCAAAATCGCCTTCCAGAGGTTGTTTATGTGTTTGGGGCGGTTATGGGACGACTAGGGTTGATATTAGGAAGTTTAGAGGTTAAGCATTGTATTTATAGGCGTTTCTAGTCGTCCAGCCCGTAACATGCGATTATGCAGCTTTACACGCGATCAGGAAGCCTAATCGCGTCACTATTCATGCGATCGGGGCCTAATCGCATGAACAGTCATGCGATCAGTACCCTGATCGCCCCTAAGGTTCCCAGTCGCCCCACATATAGGCGATTTGGTTATCCTGATCGCCTATATGTGCCTTTTTCGTGTGTTTTGCGCGTTAAACCCCGTTTTAACATATGTTAACACATATTAATGTACCGACAAGTCACATAATGATTGTAAACACATAACACAAGTAAATACACATATTTACACTCGTTCACCAATTCTCGGGACTCGAGACTCGTATGTTCCGTATGCCCTGACGATCCTACAAATCATCACCGTTTGTACACTTGGTTAAGGACTGGCATCTAACGAACCTCTAGGCCAACATCCAATGATCTACTAGACTAACCAATAGTTCCCGAACCATAACCCGACTTAACTAACCCAGTTAAGTACAATATACGCGTGACTCGCTAAGGTAGACTTTCATCTAGACAACGTTGTTAACCAGAATTTGCCGGGTGTCACATCATCCCCACGTTAAAAGAATTTTCGTCCCGAAAATTGCACAAGTACAGAAAGAACAAAGGAAATAACGAAGGAACAAACAAAAGATAGAAACCAAAAGAGAGAGATTTACCCGAGTTGTCACACTATAGGCGAGTAGGCTCCTACTCGCATGGAGCTTCAGGCGAGTAGGGCCCTATTCGCCTAATGCCCTGCTGTTGCGCGTTTTCGCGCGTTAAAACCTCCAAATCAGATCCGAAACATGTAAAAACACCCAATATCAAAACTAAACTATTAACCAACCCTTTTCAAGCAAAAACCCCCAATTTACCTCTGCTCTAATGGGCTCGGTGCGATTATTTCCAAAAATGGCAAAGTACTAGGTTTCACCAACCAACCTTATCTTTCCTTAAATGGAAACAATCAGATTTCATCTCCTACAAGTTGCAATTCATCATCTCTATGTTATATCATCATCCTAACATGATTTCTAACCACAAACAAGCAATGAATCACATCATACATCCTATTCTTCAAGAATTACCCAAATGGGTCAAAAGGCATACTTGCACCTAAACATCATATCAAGGGCTTAAACTCATAGATAATCATCCTAACAACACTTACATATCAGAAGTACAACAAATTCATGGAAACATTCATGTTATAATCACCAACAATCATCATATGCACAAATACTTCACATATAGCAAGTATTATGGTGTAGACTTGTTTTAGAACTTCTTTTCAAGGGTTTTAAAGACACAAACTTAACAAAACAAGGTCTGGACTTTTGGGGAATCAAAACAACAACTTTACAAAGGTGTAGGATAAAGAACACACCTTGGATTTTGTTAAAGAAAGGTGTGCAGGCTTGGAGATGGTGATTTTTGTAGCAAAATGAGTTCCAGAGATGTTTCAAGGTGTGTGGGTGGCTTGGGATCAGTTAGGGTTGTTCTAAGGGTGTTTGGGGGGTTAAGGGTTCTGTTTATAGGTGTTTTGACCCGAGTTCAGCATTATAGGCGAGTAGCATTCCAGATCAGGCGAGTAGGGACCCTACTCGCCTATGTTCATGCGAGTAGGCCTCCTACTCGCCCCAAGTCCCTTGTAATCGCCTATGTTCATGCGATTAGGAGTCCCCCCAGACTCCTTGTTGGATCAGTTTGCTCTTTTTGCTCAGTAAGAACTTGCTATCTTGACACTTAAGTGTTTAGCAAGTCCTTGTAAATCAGATTATAAGCACAGCGGAATGTTATAAGTTAAAGCAACACTTTTTATACAAAGGCAGAGTTATAACTCCCCCTTGATGTTTGAAACTAATAAATGACAAAGTATTTATTATGAATCTAAGTTGTAAATGAGAATTAGATACTTAGAGAGATTCACAATAAATACAGAAATGGAATATAACAATGAGAGTGTTTGAAGGATTTTTCTGTTGAAAATCAATGTCTAAAATAGAAGGTTGAAGCCTCCTATTTATAGACGATTACATGCATGTATCTTGCCTAAAAAGCAAGCACAGAAACTACAGTGACAAGTTGCACAAGTTGCAACATTGAAAGAAACAAAAACAGCTAAAAGTAATATTAAACAACAAACTACTGATGCAAAAAGGCGGTGGGAAATATCTATTGCTAAGTGCTGATGAAGGACAACTACTGAAGAGTAGTTTTGTCTTCAGTACTTCTGAAGTGAACTTGTCTGGTTTGGACTTCAGAACTTCTGCAACTTCAGCACTTCTCATATCTTCTAATCAGTAGTTTCTTGTCTTCTCTTCAGTACTTCTATACTTAGCCAAAAATGACAGAAGTGAATTAGACAAAGGTTTACAAAAGTGGTTTCACCAATCCTCTTTGTCCTAACAATCTCCCCCTGGATTGATGAAGCCAAAACCTTACTAATTCCTTATGTGTTTCTTCTGTCTTGAACAATCTTCCATATCTCTTTGTACATGGTGTTCTTGAGCTGGTTGTACTGACCATCAGATAGAGATCCTCTCTGTGGTTCTAGATGTTGAATTGTGAGCAGGTCTTGTGTTGACAGTTTCTTCAGATCACTGATCTTCTTGTAAGCCCTACTTGAGAGGTCTGTTCTTGTCAACAGTACTGAGTTGTTATCAGTAAGTGACCATCTGATGATAGGGATCTTTGACTTGTTAAAGTCAGAAGAATAGGGAACTAGACTTGTCCCTTGGGTTGATGGTCCTGAGTGCTGGATGTCTTCAGTTTCAGATAGCCTCAGGTGGGATTCTCTTCCTTGTTGTTGTTGCATATCAGGCATCTGAACAGTTGGGAGATGGTGTTCAGTCACTACTCTGGTATGCATCTTTTCTTTGATGGTCTTTTGTATTTGATAAGCAAAAGTGGAAGGATCCCTGAACTGTGTTAACAGAGGTTTCTCCTCAATGTCAAAATCTGAATGGACTATTGAACTTCCTTCAAGTAGTACCATTTTGAAATCAGTTTTGACATTGTCCTCTGCCTTCTTCTTCTGAGTAGCAGATCTTCTAGATACACCAGAAGTTCTAACTACTGATCTTGAGGGATCAGCAGTTTGAAACTTCTCAGGATTTGCAGCCTTGGCAGCCAAGTATTTTCTATATGTATCCATTAGTCTTTCTTCTTTCCATCTGGATACAGAGGCTTTTGAACCATATCCTTCTGCTACTAGCTCTTCTATTATCTGGGCTCTCTTGGCCTTTCCATCTTTGCTTGTGGCCACTTTGTCTGCAAGCAGTTGTGCTCTTCTTGTCAGCTCTTGCATAGAGAGTCCTTTGAGTGTAAAGGCTTTAGTCTTGCTGTTCTTGGTAATATAAGACACCAGTTGTTGTCTTTTATCCTGTTCAGCAATCTCATCAAGGCTAGCCTGCCTTTGTAGTTCAGCTGCATAAGCCTGAAGTTTTTCTTCATGGCTTAAGTCCAAATCATCCCTTTCTTCCAGAGATTTCCAAATCTGATCTTCTCTGGCCTTTTTGTTGGCTGCAATTAAGCTCTTCTCTAATAGTTCAGCTGATTGAGAGATAGGAGAAGGGTTTAATACAGTCATTGTTGTAACAGATGTAGGCCTGATGGGATCAGATGTTGGTTGAATGGGAGCAGTGGTTCTGGAAGGTTCAGTTGTTTGAGGTTGGGAAGTGTTAACTTCTGATGTGCTGACAACTGCTGATGGTTTGTCAGCTACTGAAGGATTGTCTTCAGTACTTTCTGATTCTTCATCAGAAGTTTGGTCATCAGAAGTTTCTTCATTATGCCTTAGGGAATCTTCAGAACTTTGGGTCTCATCTTCTTTCTCTGCAGCTTCAATTTCTTCAATTGAGACACCAAACTGTTTGGCCAATTTTTCTTTCCTGGCCTGATCTTTCTGATCTCTTTCAAGGAGTGCCACTCTTGCCTTTATCCTGGCTTGGAATGACTCCTTAGGTTCCCTGATCTTCTCCCCCTTTTTGGATTCATCAATTTTAACCCTTGAAGCAGAGGGTTGGGAGAAGTGTCCTTGAAGATGAGCAATCTGCTGGCTGTTGAAGTCTATTTTGTTGGACCGATCGTTCATCTTGGTCTTGATCACTCCAAATTGGTTCTTGATGGACAGCTCCAAGTCAGCTGTATATGTTTGGAAGTGATTTTTGATGAGTGTATTCATCATGTGGTACAGGGGACCCTCTGGGCTGCATAGCTGGTTCAGGTCTATGCTGGCTTGCCCAGGGAATTGGGTAGGCATTTGCTGTGAAGGGGGTGTTTTTGGGAGATCCTCATGTTGTACAGAGGATGCCACTCTAGGGGTTTTAGGGATTGAGTGGGCTTTAACCTGTGCAGAGGTGACTGGCTTCTTGAGCCTGGATACCTTTGCAACAGGACCTTCAGAAAGTGCCGTCAATTCAGTAGTTTGAGTGTGTGAAACATCATCCAAACTAATGGAATCATCTGAATCCCTGATGTTGCCCTCAGTGAGGACTGTCTCAGTTAAATCATGAGCTGAGCCCAACTCAGTTCTCTCATGAACCTCTGTTTCTTGGTACTGAGGATTTCCTACTTCAGGCATTAAGCCTTCATCAGTAGTTGCCACATCTGAGGTCTTAGCTATGTTACTTCTGTCCTCAGATCCACCACTGGGTGGTAACTGAGTAGTAGCAGCCTCAGATGCCCCAAGAGTCTCTAAAATTGGGCTTAAAGACTCTGGTCCACCCTCATCTCTTGGGATAGGGCTAGTGATGTCCACATCCATGTCTGATGTAGTAGTTATGTCCCCTGTTTGTTGTGGTTTATGGGGACTGACATGATCAGATGGGACATTCTCTTTTAGCCCAGAGAGAAGTTTGGCAATTTCTATTGCCTCTTGTTCAGAAATTTGTGGGGTTGGTTCAGTAGTTTGGGCAATAGGTTGTTGTTCAGCAGTTTCAAAAGAAGAGTGTGTTTGATATGTTTTTCTAAGTCTTTTTCTTTTGAATTGAACAGATATGGGTGCTCTTGGTGGGGTTTGAGATGGATGAGACTGAGAGGGTGTTTCAGTCTCAACTATTTGAAGAGCAGAATGCTCATGAGCATGTTCAGGCATCTCAACCTCCTGAACAGCTTTTCTTTTGGGTTGGTGGGGTGCAGTTTTTGTTGGCTTGGGCTTTTTGGCTTTTGGTGGTGTGAGTTTGGAAGATGTGGGCTTCAGGGGGACTTGTTGTTGTTCTCCCTGATCATCTTCTGGCCAGGCAGCCGGTTTGTTAAGTCTTGAGTATGCTTGTGATGTTAAAGGGTTTAAAGTTGAAATTTTTCCCACAAGCACCTCATTACCCAGTTCCCCTATTATGCATTGCATAATGAACCTTGGGTACAACAAAAACTTTTTCTTGGTATTATTGTGATGTAACACCAACTCTTGGAAAAATAATTTTGATGCCCTGAATTTAGTTTCATTCACAATGGAATGAAATATTGGTTGAAAAGTGGAGGGCATCTGGTCATAAGACCCTGTTTTTGGACTCAAACACATAATAATATAATGAAACAAAAGTTTGTATTTTGGTTCAAAATATTTTTTGAATATTGTAGCATGGGAGAGAGTACCTTGATAACCACACTCAGTCATGGTTAGATGAATATCAGTGTTAGCAACATGGTCAGGGGCAGCTACATCATCCAGACCCAGTCTTGTTGCTAGTGTGGCCGGTGTGATGGTCAGTTGTTTCCCTTTTATCTTTGAGTTGAGGGAAATGACCTCACCACCCATTGTAACCGTCTCAGCATTTGCCCAGAACTCATTCAGAGTTTCAGTGTGAATTGGTGGGTTTATTGTGAGAGTAGTAAAGTATTGGGATTTGACGACAAGATCAATGATCTCATCGTATTGGGACCAGCCTTCTTGTTTTTCAAGAAAGGCTCTTTGATTGTGTCCCTGTTTTAGAACTAGAGCCATGTGGTTTGGGTTTTTGATCGAACAGTGGATTTTGCAGGTATAGGTTGAGAGAGTTTTGAGAGAGAAGGAGGGATATTTTTGAGTTTGAAAGGATAAGTGTGTAGAAAAGGTATTTATTAGAAGTTTTAACCGCTTGAATCTTCTTTATTAGAAGTTTTAAAACCGCCTTTGGTTAAAAATCTCTTTATCAGAGGTTTTAAACTGATTAGGTCAAACCTCTGATGATGGGAAAAGTCAGATTTGCCCTTTTGACTTAAACTGCTGATGAAGGATTACTTCATCAGTAGTTCCCATTTTTCTCTTCAGCAGTTTTAACATCTGATGAGAAATGTTTTTATAAATACTTTATTCATAACTTCTGAAGGTTATTTTATCAGAAGTTACACACTTTTTTCAGAAAGTTATCCCCATACTGATGATTTTTGTTCATCAGTAGTTTCTCTCAAACTAATTTTGTTTTTCAGAAGTTTTGTTTCAGACTTTTGACTTTTGTAAGTGAAAACCAGAAAAAAGATAAAAAGGTTAACTTGGATTCCACCAAGGTAAACAGGATGGAATCAAGGATGGAAAAAGGAAAAAGAAAATTTTGATGCATAACAATAGTGATTGATGTAGAGTTGGGTAGAATCAAGTGTTAACTTGGATTCTAACTGATATGCAGAAAAAAAAATAAAATAAACACTTACAAATTTAGCATTCCAAGCATGGATACTAACTTCTGAAATGTTGATGTGTCAAGGGGCTTAGTGAAGATGTCAGCTATTTGATTAGCTGTTGCTACATGCTTCACCTCAATCTTGCCTTTTTCATAGCAATCTCTTATGAAATGGTACCTGATCTCAATATGTTTAGTTTTTGAGAACTGTACTGGATTTTGAATGATGCTAATGGCAGATTTGCTGTCTACAAACAAAGGTGTCTTGGTCTCTTTGATTCCATAATCAAGAAGTTGATATTGGAGCCATTGTATCTGTGATGTACAACTTGCAGCTGCAATGTATTCAGCTTCAGCAGTTGAAGTTGCAACAGATGTTTGCTTCTTTGATTGCCATGACACTAGACAGTTACCCAGGAATTGACAACCACCAGATGTTGATTTTCTTGTCATCTTACACCCTGCATAGTCACTATCTGAAAAAGCTGATAACTTGGTATTGCTTGAAGCAGGATACCAAATTCCCAGTGTTGGAGTTCCTTTCAGATATCTAAAAATTCTTTTGACTGCAATAAGGTGTGATTCCCTTGGTGCTGATTGATATCTAGCACAGACACATGTTGAGAACATAATATCTGGTCTAGAAGCAGTTAAGTATAAAAGGGAACCTATCATGCATCTGTACATGGTTTGATCAACCTGTTTTCCTTGATCATCAGGTTCAACTTGTGTGATTGGTGTCATGGGAGTGGAACATGATTTACAGTCATTTAAAGAAAATTTGTTCAATAATTCTTTAACATATTTTGATTGATGTATAAAAGTTCCATTTGTTTGTTGTTTGATCTGCAGTCCTAGAAAGTACTGCAGTTCTCCCATGGTACTCATCTCAAATTTTGATTGCATGAGTTTCTTAAAATCATCACACAATTTTGTGTTTGTTGAACCAAAGATGATATCATCAACATTAATTTGAACAAGTAAGACATGATTTCCAACATGTTTAATGAAAAGTGTTTTATCAATGGCACCTCTTGTAAAGTTATTTTTGAGTAAAAAGGTGGAGAGTGTATCATACCAGGCTCTTGGAGCCTGTTTGAGCCCATAAAGAGCTTTGTCCAGTCTGTACACCCACTCAGGATGAGAAGGATCCTCAAACCCAGGTGGCTGACAGACATACACCTCCTCTTTGATTTTTCCATACAAAAATGCACTTTTCACATCCATTTGATAAACTTTAATTTTGTTGGAAATGGCATAGGCCAGAAATAACC
The DNA here is from genome assembly GCA_028751855.1 of Ambrosia trifida. Classification (NCBI taxonomy): domain Eukaryota; kingdom Viridiplantae; phylum Streptophyta; class Magnoliopsida; order Asterales; family Asteraceae; genus Ambrosia; species Ambrosia trifida. The sequence goes on from CM054126.1 coordinate 91,910,958, forward strand.
TGATGGCCTCAAGCCTTGCAACTGGAGCAAAGGTTTCATCATAGTCAATTCCCTCTTCTTGAGAGTACCCTTGAACTACCAGTCTTGCCTTGTTCTTGATTATCATACCAGCTTCATCTTGTTTGTTCCTGAAAACCCATCTTGTACCAATTGGTTGCTTGTTTTGAGGTAAGGGACAGATTTCCCAGACCTGTTGCTTGTTGAACTGAAGTAGTTCATCTTGCATAGCTTGCACCCAATTATTGTCTTTGAGGGCTTCCTGGTACTTCTTTGGTTCCAACTGTGAAATAAAGGCTGAGAATAGGCAAAAGTTGGAGAGCTGGTTTCTGGTCAGAACACCTGTAGCTATATCACCCATGATTTGATCAAGTGGATGATCTCTGTGTTCAATCAGTTGTTGTAAACCACTGACAGGTGTAGGTGGCTCTTGTTCTTCAAACAAACTACTGAGGTCTATAATATATGGTTCAGCAGTTTCAGCTTCTTCAGTAGTTGCAGGTGCTGAAGCAGATGTTTGAGTTTGGCCTTCAGTATTTGTTTGATCAGAAGTTTGAAAAACTTCTGATGGTGTTGTAGTTGACTTAATGACTGTTTGAGGAGTCCATGGTGTAGGATCCTCATCTTCAAACCTTTGATCACCATAATAAGTAGGTTTGGAAGAAGTAACAGTCTTTTCAGGTTCAAAGTGAAAGTTGTCAAGGTCAAAGAGTTCAGCAGGATGTGCTGGAATAAGAGTGTGTTTTGACTCATTGAACTTGACATTCAATGTTTCTTCTACTATCCTGGTGTGAGAATTAAAAACCTTGTAGGCTTTTCTAGTTGAAGAGTAACCAAGAAAGTAACCTGAGTCAACTTTGGCAGCAAACTTTGAAATAGATTCCTTGATGTTCAAGATGAAACATTGACACCCAAAATCCCTGAAAAAGGAGATAAGGGGCTTCATGCCATGAAGAACTTCATAGGCAGTCTTGGAATGTCTCTTGACCACAAGAACTCTATTCTGAACATAACATGCTGTGTTAACTGCTTCTGCCCAAAAGTACAATGGCAGTCCAGAATCAGCTAACATTGTTCTTGCTCCTTCTATCAATGTTCTGTTCTTCCTTTCTACTACACCATTTTGTTCAGGAGTTCTGGGAACACTGTATTGTCTAATAATCCCTTTAGACAAACAGAATTCATCCAGAGTTTTGTTCCTGAACTCTGTCCCATTGTCACTTCTAATGGTTTTGACAGATAGAGAATATTGTTTCTCTACTTGTAGAATGAAGAACTTGATGATTTCAGCAGCCTCATCCTTGGAAAATAAGATGAATACCCATGTGAATCTTGAGTAGTCATCAATGATGACTAAGCAGTACTTCTTTTTACCAAGGCTCATAATCTTGACAGGTCCAAATAAGTCCATATGGAGTAGTTGAAGACATGCAGTTGTTTTTGATTCTTCAATAGACTTATAGGAGGACTTATGCTGTTTTCCCTTTAAACAGGATACACAGTGTTCTTGACACTGGTATACTTTCAAAGGTAGACCTCTGACCAAGCCCATTTTTGTGACTTTATTTATGGTTTTAAAGTTCACATGGCCAAGTCTCCTGTGCCAGAGATCTGTTTCTGAAGTTGATGCCCTTGAGAAGAAACAGGCAGTGTTGTTTAATACTTTGTCTTTCTCAATGTCCACTGCATAGACATTGCCACATCTTTTGGCAATCAGCAAAGTATGATCTTCTATAATCTTCTCAATCAACTTCTGGCCTTCTGGTGAGATGATCTTGCAAGCTGTCTTTGTGAAAAAGGAAGAATATCCTTTATCACACATTTGTGACACGCTCAGCAAGTTGTATTCAAGGTTTTCCACCAGATTGACCTTGTCAAACTGTATTTTGCCAGAGGAGACATTGCCATGTCCTAGCACATATCCCTTAGCATTGTTCCCAAAGGATACAGATCCTTCTCTTTGGCTGATAAAATTGTTTATCAGGTATCTGCATCCAGTCATGTGCATAGAGCCTCCACTATCAACATACCATATGCTGTTTAAGCCCCTGGAAACTCTCTGCACATAAAAGCAAATTAGTTAGATTTGGAAACCCAAGCCTGTTTGGCTTTGGGTTTGCTCTTGAGAACAGTTACAGTTTGTTCTTGACCAGGTTGAGAAATCCATGTCTTTTTGGCAATGGATTTTTCATTAAGAACCATGGTGGTATCCTTTTTAGGACCACCATCAACCTTGGTCATCAGTAGTTCTACCATGTTCTTTAGATTTTGAATCTCAGCAGTTTGTGAAACTGCTGAAGATTCTGGTCTAACTACTGACAGGGAATTTTGAGAAAAAGATTTTGGTTGAGATTTTATCTTTTTCTGAGAAAATGTGTTTTCAGGTTGTTGTTTCTTGGGTTTAAAGACTTTTTCATAATCATTTCTGATTTGATTTCCCACAACCTGTTGTTTAAATTTTTGATTGAACTGAATTCCTTTTCTGTATCTACAAAATTCAGTTTTGTGGTTGAACAGGCCACAAATTTCACATTCTTTTGCCTTTTGTTTTTGATCTGAAGGCAAATTTTTGACAGTTGTGAAAAGATTTTGCTCATCAGTAGTTTTCAGGGTCTCAACTCCTGAAGTAGATGAAACTACTGATGGCTTGTTGTCAGTTTTTGTAAATACTTCTGAAGTACTTTCTTTAAAAATGCCAGGATTTCTGTTTAGAAAGTTTTCATGGAAAGATGTGCATTCTTTCCCTTCAGAAGTTTCATTTGAAACAATTCTTCTCCCATCTTCAGTAGTTTTGGGAGAAAAATCTGTTGGTGTTTCAACATGATGGTATCCTATGCCAAACTTAACATTTGAAGCACTTTGTTTGTTCAGCAATAGTTGATACCCCCTACAAGATTCCACCCATTTTTCACAAGTGATCCTGGTGTCAGCAAGCTCTTGTCTGACATCTCCCAGGTCATTTAGCATCATTTTGATTTGTGCTTGGGTTTCAATAGCAGAGTCAGTTAATTTAGAAACCTCTTTTGTTTTAGCACACAGTTTTCTTTCTAAATCACATTTTATCTGTGTGTATTTTCTTTCTAAATCATTGGCTTTGCCTTGTAGGTGCACGTTTGTCTCTCTTATGAGAGCAAAAGTTTCTTTGCAAGAGTTTGAGCAAAGTTTTGTCAAAGATTCTTTTGATACCTGAGACAATGCAGATTTTGAGGTACAGCCTTCAAATGCCATTAAGGCAAAGTTCTTTCTGCCATTGTCTGGTTCTCCCCAGTTGATGTCAAACACTTTGTTGTCTGCATCAGGATTGCACTCTGTGGTGTCATAAGGGAGACTGCTCCAGTCAACATACCCCGAGGTAAAGAGACTTTGTCGAGGGGGTTGTTGAGGCTGTGGAGGAAGTTGAGCAGCTGGAAAGGGAGGGATTGATTGTTGGCTCTGCATCTGTTGAGCAGGCACTTGAACATATTGTACTTGAGGCATATATTGCTGTTGAGGAGCTTGTGCCTGTACAAAATGAGCACTCCCTTGAGTTCCATTGTTCCTATTATAATTGGGGTTATAGTTATTTCCAGATTGTGATTGGTTAAAGCTAGAGCTTCTACATTCTCTAGCAAAGTGGCCCAACTTCTGACACTTGTGACATCTCAGTTTAGATTTGTCAAAACCAATTTTTGTATTACTGGTCAATCCTGGAAATTTCCTTCCTGACCTTTTATAAAACTTGTTAGTTTTAATGCTTAGCATGGCCAGTTGGTGTAATATGTCCATTTCTTCTAAGTCATCACTGCTAAAATTTTTCAAATCATCCATGATAAAACATAGATTATCAGCAGTTTGACTTTGGTCATCATTGTCATAACCTGGGAAAGATCTTTCTGATGAGATCCCAGTGGTTATGTCAATATTGTCATAAGATCCATAGGAACAAGTTGGTGAATCTTGTCCCAAAAGTGCTGTACTACCTGGTAGGTAGTCATCAGCAGTTTTACCAGAAGTTTGTAATTTCTTCTTTTGATCGATTTCTCTCTCAAAAGTAAGTAATCTCCCATGGAGTTTTGTAAGAGTGAGGGAGCTAAAATCTGGTGAGGATCTTAAGACAATGGAGTAAGTTTCCCATTTGTCAGGTAGAGACCTTAAAAATCTATGTAACATAGATACTGTTGTATAGGTCTGACCATTTAACTTTAGCTCAGAGATTAATGAGGAGAATCTTTCAAATTGTTGTGTCAAAGTTTCCCCATTAATATAAGCAAATGTTTCATATTGTTGAGCCAAAATTTCTCTGGTGTTGGCAATCACCTCTTCAGTTCCTCCAAACTGTTCTTTAAGACAGTCCCAAAGTTCTTTGGCACTTTCACAATGTAAAAGGCCAGAGTATATTTCATTTGGGAGAGCCATTGCCAACATAGAGAATGCCTTAGCATCTAGCTCAAGTTTAAGGAAATCCTCATCTGTATAGTCTTTGGGATCCTTTGGAATCCCTTCTTTAGTTTCAAGATTTATGTTTACTGGTTTGTGTGGACCATATATCACAGATCTCCAACAACCTGTGTTGGTTTGTGACAAGGTATGTGCCATTCTCTTTTGCCATATATTGTACTCATTTCTCACAAGCATGGCAGGTTTGGTGGCAGAACCAGTATTATGTGGATCCATTTTTAAAGAGTATAGATTTGTCAGATGACTCTTTTAAGTGATGGATATTGATAAAAAGTGAACTTTTGATCTTTTTATTGAATATCAATAAGAGCTTTGTGTCTGATTCTCAATTTGTTAGATTGATATGTGATCAGATAAACCAATGCTCTGATACCAATTGTTGGATCAGTTTGCTCTTTTTGCTCAGTAAGAACTTGCTATCTTGACACTTAAGTGTTTAGCAAGTCCTTGTAAATCAGATTATAAGCACAGCGGAATGTTATAAGTTAAAGCAACACTTTTTATACAAAGGCAGAGTTATAACTCCCCCTTGATGTTTGAAACTAATAAATGACAAAGTATTTATTATGAATCTAAGTTGTAAATGAGAATTAGATACTTAGAGAGATTCACAATAACTACAGAAATGGAATATAACAATGAGAGTGTTTGAAGGATTTTTCTGTTGAAAATCAATGTCTAAAATAGAAGGTTGAAGCCTCCTATTTATAGACGATTACATGCATGTATCTTGCCTAAAAAGCAAGCACAGAAACTACAGTGACAAGTTGCACAAGTTGCAACATTGAAAGAAACAAAAACAGCTAAAAGTAATATTAAACAACAAACTACTGATTCAAAAAGGCGGTGGGAAATATCTATTGCTAAGTGCTGATGAAGGACAACTACTGAAGAGTAGTTTTGTCTTCAGTACTTCTGAAGTGAACTTGTCTGGTTTGGACTTCAGAACTTCTGCAACTTCAGCACTTCTCATATCTTCTAATCAGCAGTTTCTTGTCTTCTCTTCAGTACTTCTATACTTAGCCAAAAATGACAGAAGTGAATTAGATTAAGGTTTACAAAAGTGGTTTCACCAATCCTCTTTGTCCTAACACTCCTAATTGCCTATAAGGTGCTGGAATGGGTTTTTGGCGCGTTAAACACTATTTTAACATATATAAACACGTATTCACATACCGATAAGTCACATAATGATTCCAAACATATAATGCATGATAACTAACACGTTTACATCCGTTCACCAATTCCCGGGACTCGAGACTCGTGTGTGCGTTAAACCCGGCGATTCCACGAATCACCAATCCTTGTACCCATGGTTATGGACCGACTCCCGATGACCCCGCGGATCATCGTAACGACTCCCGATGATTCCCAGAATCATCATACCGACTCGACTGACCCCGTTAAGAACGTAATATGCATGACTCGCTAAGGTAGACTTACTAGTTTAGTCAACGTTACTAACCTGAGTTTGCCGGGTGTCACAGTATATGTGTACGACGAAGAAGGAGATGACGACGATGAAGATGAGTTCAACAAAAGCGATAAACTTAAGTATTGTTTTTTTAAGTATGTTTCAAGATTTTGTTTTTTTTAATTATGGTATTTTAAATTTTTTATTTGTGTGGAATGAAATATTTTAATGAAATGTTATTTGTTTTAATATTCAAAATAAAAAAAAATGATTGGGTAATGATTGGAAGTGGCATTGTGGGGCTTGAAACCATTACACCCCTTTTTTATTTCAAGTCATTTCAAGCCACATGGAGGACCCAGCTACCACTTGTCACACAATGCTTATGGTGGTTTTTTAATTTGAATACCAGTACACATGGTCTTACTATTATATATACATGTAGTTTGATACTACACCCGTATAAATTTCAACATCAAACCTTAAAAATTTTAACGAACCTTAACCCACATTTTATTTTAAAAAGATTAACTTGGTAAGGCCCCGTCTATTAAAAAAATAACCCATCAATTCATTTAGCTCACATTTAGTTAAAAGAATAACCCATTAGCCTTTTAGCAATAAAGCATGTGAAGCCCGGTTTACATAATCGGATTGGTGATGAACAATCACGTGATAGTCGCATTTGTTTTATTGAAAGATTTGCTTAAAAAAGTTCAATAGATGATGGAATCGATAGGTTTTCTGAAACCTCGAGAGAACAACTTTAATGAATTTATATTACTCACGTTTAATGTTAATTGACGTATTTTCATTAATTATTTTGATTTTTGCTATTTTTATTACGTGACTCAACCCAAACCACTTAACCAAACTTAACTAAAAAATTTAAACTTGGTGATATACAGCTAGTTATTCGTTCATAAAAAATTCTGAACCCGTAAAAAAATCCTAGCTACACTACTGTACCTAATCCTCGCAATATCAAATTTACAAGACTCGCCCTACAAAGGTACCGATTATTAATACCTTATCGACGAGAACGAACTCGTACATAGTTACATATTTTATTTGTTATTTCTTATGAAAGGAAAATGGATAAGAGAAATCTTAGCTCATAAGTAGGAAGCTAAAAAAGGCTGCCTCTAAAAAGCATAGGAATCCTTGTTATTTAAGCCTTAACTTTACCACACTTTTGCCTTTCCATGTAGTTAAATTTGAGTTGCATCTCCAAAAGGCCAAAAGCATATTCTAACACATTACCTTGTTGTACATTGTGCATAAGGATATGTAAATTTAATCCACTATATATAAATCACTACTACATGCACATGTTTTCACTCACTAGTAATGGCTACTTCATTACCAACTCCTTTGCCAAATGCCCAACAGCCAGAAGAACAAGAGCCCATAGTGCAAAGTCAAGCGCAATCATCGGGCTCAATCGGCCCATTTTTCGTGGTCATGTCGATATTGATGGTTGTCGCGGTTCTTTCATGTGTCGTAGGAAGGATTTATAGTAGACGGGAAATGGAGGAGCCGTTGGATAGGGTTGTGAAGCGTAGAGATTGTTTTGGGTGGTTGAAAGGTAGATTATGGCGGTGTGCGGCGGGTGGTTGCGGTGGTGGTCATGTGGTTACACTTGCCGGAAAAGAAGAGGCTAAAGGTGAAGGTGTTGTATGACCATGCATGCTTTTAAGTGGATCTATTGATACCTATTTCTTTTGCTTATAGTCCAACATTTAAAAAAAAAAAAGATTGTAATAATTTGATTTGAGGTAATAAGATAATCCATGATGTTATTTCTTTAGATTTATCTTTTAGTTTTCATGTTTGTTTTTAAATATCAGTAACTAGATTATATCTCGGGAGCGTCGCGGATTGAGAAATTTAATATGATACATTAATTTTACATATGAAATAGACTGATGTATAACTCTAATGTTAATATCTAACTTAAAACAAATTAACAATGTATAACTCCAATTCTAACACCTAACCTAAAAGAATATAGAACTTTAATGTAACTCTAATATTAACACTTATCCTAAAGACTAAACAAATGTACAACTCTAACATACTAATATTAATACTTAACTTAAAACAACGTATAACTCTATTAACCTATTCGGCTCTGGTAGAAAAAAAATTCATATTTACTGATTTGAATATAATTAGTGACTTGCCTATACATGATTAATGATTTACCTGAACACTTTTGTGTTTTTTTTCCTGTATGAATAAAATCCCACAAAAAAATTTCTCTGTTTTTTATATAGCACTATGGTACTCGTTGGAAAGATAATAAAACGCTCGTTAATTTGGTGTAATTTTTTTCTTTAAAAAATCTCGTATATTAAAGATATTAACGTTTAAAAATTATGGGAGGAAACACGAGGGTGAAAAATCCAATTTTGTTTTTAAATTATTTTTTTTTCTAAAATATCTCAATGCCACATGGGATGACACATGGCAAACTCAAGGAAGAGAATGTCTCTTTGAGTGTCATGTCATTAAAATGGCTTTGGTTTATTATATGTATAGATTTATATAGACAACTCAAGGTTAGGATCAAATACAAAAAGAAAAAATAGAATGTCGTAGGAAGGGTATCAAACGAACTTCGATTAAACTCATTTAAGAGGCATTGGAACCGTCTCATATTTGAACCCTACGATCTTAGTTTTTAGGTTTTCATTTTTTTTGGATTTTTAGCATGTAGTTTTTTAATTTACATTATATCATTGTGTCTTTTATGTAGCATTGTGTTTTTTTCTTATTTTTATCATTGTATCATTTTTGCGGTTCATTTTGTCTTTTTTCTTCAACATTGTGTTATATTTTGTGGAACATTGTGTCATATTTCACGATCTATTGTATTTTTTGTATTCTTCTCACCCTTCTCATTTTTGTTACATCGTGTAAAATAACTTGACCCAGATAATACTTAACGATACATTTATTATATATTTTTTAGTTGTGTCACATTGTTTACATTAATATCACTCATAAAAAAAATTGAGTTAATCTATATCTATAATACATTACATTATAAAGGAGGAGTGATGTACCATACTGGAATTTTGACATAGGTACAATTTTTAAAGCAACAAGTATAAGAGAATAAAGCTTATTTCATAATGGTATTATAGGGATATTGGGGACAATTAAGACACTTAGAGGGTTAGTAGAGTAATTTTATTTTTTGTTTTTAGTTAAAAGCTAAAATATCATTCCTATAGTACCCCTAACTCCCTTCACCTCCCCTATTAGGCCATATGAAGAGCTCTCCTAATCAATTATTCATTGATTGTGTTTTATTTATATTAATCATTCATAACAAATTCTATTCCATTCCATGAAGAAAGTTCCATTGATAGTAATGGCAGGGATGTATGTAAGTTCTTGCCCTTATCTCTTTACTATTCACCTTCTATCTTTCTCTAATAAGTTTCTATCAAGCTCAATGCACATGTTCTGTTCATGGTTATCTCTTTACTTATCTTTTTTCTATTCACATTCTACCTTTGTAGATAAGGTATTGTTATCGATTTTTGTTTCAATGTTACTTAGTGTTGATTGTTGCATCTTCGTTTAGTTGAGACGCTAATGCTTCTAGCAGTTTATGATGATCAGCACGCACCGGAGGGACCCCAGTAGTCCAGGTTTCTTCTCTCGATTCTAATTCGGTATAACAATTGTTAATCTATAAACTACATGTTGATTATTACATTGTGTTACTTGTCGATTCGAATTGGTTGAAAACCACCCCAAGTTTATCTTTAATGTATACCTTTAATAATTTTGTTATTTTTGCAGAGTTTAGTTGTTTAAAATGAGTGCGATAAAGGCAGTTTCAGTTGTTACAAATGTGATCAAGACTCTTTGCTGATCTTATGGTGCTTTTTGGAGCTATAGCCAGCTGCCAGATTCAATGTATGATATTAATCCTCCAGTTCAATCCTTCAACTCTTAAACATATAGTCCAGTATTAATGATTTTAACTATTTTTATATACCCTTTGTTCATCTAAATATAATTACTTAATGTTAAGTTACTTTTTTTTTATTTTTTTATAGCTATTTTTTCCATGTTTATGGATATATAAAATTTTGAGGTGGCTAAGATTTTATCTTTTTGGTAGGTTTGATTCTTTGAAAGATCTTCATAGTATTGTCACTTAAATACAGAATGCATCATTATTTTATTAAGTGATTTTTAATTTTTAAAATAAAATTTATCAACATTTATTTCCATTGAGTATTCATTAAGCATTATTCTTAAGTTAACACAGATCTCACCTTAAAACTTTTTCTCTTTCTGATTAAACAACATTCATTCTCCCCAACTTCCCAATTCAATTTGAAGATGGAAGGAGGTGGTATAGTGTCACCAGAGAAACAAAACACAGACTCCGCTACGACATTGTCTTACACTTACTGGGTCAGAGAAGCTAAAAAAGCTTCAACAATTTGCTATCTCTTGAAATGTATACTAATATTAATTAATTTTTAGTTACATAGATTTTTTTAAACTTTTTTCTACATATGGATATACATATATCTCTTCTCTATTATTTATTTATTATTATTATTTTATTATTACCTTGTTATTATTATATATTATATATATATTATTATTAAGTACCAAGCATGTCCAATAAGGTAATTTCAACATAATTTTAAGATGGGAGTTGAATAGACTCTTCACAAATGTCTATTTTTTTTTGTTATTTCCTTCCCTTTTTGCCCCTTGTGTACAACATATCATGCTTATTGTATATGTGTGTAATACACACTTAATATCTATATCTGTACTATATTATAAAACACGAGGGAAGGATACCAACCAAATTTAAGAGGGTGTTTGGGATTGAGTTTCAAAACAACTTATTGACTTATTGGCTTTTCCAAAAAGCCAATAAGTCAATAAGCTGTTTGTGTAACCCAAAAGCACTTTCTGTTTTGACTTTTGGCTTTTGGCTTTTAAAGGTGAAAAAACTGTTTTTGAAAAGTTAGAAATCCTAGCTTTTGCTTTTTGGCTTTTGACTTTTGGAAAAAAAATTAGAAATTTACCACCTATACAACCAATATTCACAATAAGTTAAACGAAACACTTAAAAAAAGACAATCTATTCACTTTTTGACATTTCTCATCCCAAAAGCTAATCCAAACACTTTTTTTAAAACTCTTTTTCAAAAAGTCATAAGCCAATAAGCACTTTTGACCAAAAGCACTTTTACATTTCCAAACTCAATCCCAAACACCCTCTAAGTAATTACAACATTTTTTGCTTATGGTACAAGTTAATGAAATTGGTAAGGGGCAATATGGTCTTTCTACATAAGTATTAAATTGATAAATGAATTGTTAGATAAATTGATAAATACAATTAAATTGCTTTGAATTATATAATAGTAAAATTTTTAATCTTCATATTATTGTAACATGATGGCAATTAAAAAGAAGAAACTCAAAGGATACAACTTCTTATATAATTAAATGATTTGTTAATTACTTGAAGAAAACTAAAGAGACAACAAACTCTTATAAATAAAATTTCTTTTTTGAATTTTTTTCATAACAATAATGGTTAGATAGAATGTGAATGTAAAAAGAGAGCAACCAAGGATAATGCTTTCCATTTGAATACATCGAAAGACGTGAACGTGTTCCGGCAAGTAAGGTTACTCAAGTGTTGTATGTTTTGTCTTTACCTTGGTTATGTTTGTATGTATTTTTAGATTTCGGTTTTAAAAATATGACTTTTTTTGTTCATACAAGACATCTCTGTTTACTCTTTGTTCTGATTTGATGATCTTGTAGGCACTTCAACTTTTAAAAACATATGTATGTATGTATGTATGTATGTATGTATGTATGTATGTATGTATGTATGTATGTATGTATGTATGTATTGTGGTATCTATTTTTGACATCACTTTTATTTCCCTTCAGTTTGATAAACACTTATTTTGTCTTAGCCATGATAACCTCGTGAAATTAATAAAGGATTTAGATTAACTATATTATCTAATCATGTATAGATAATTATATCATAGTGGGGTGTTAAAATGAAATCGATGGTGATAATGTTTTTTTTTTATATAATATAGGGTTAGAACTCATGAATAAAGTAAATATACAAATGATTGGTCAATAGAAAAACACAAAACTTTACCTTCTATAAGAAAAAAAGGATTTTGTAACAGACTAACAGTACAATTAGTAAATGTATCGAGAAAATTTGAAAACATTTTTGTGATAAAGAACTTATGGATTACTATTTAAAGAGGTATCCATTGGGACACGACATACAGTTCAAGTTTCAGGTAAGATGATTTATTTAGTATTATACGCTTTTATTTTTATTACAAGATAGTCGACTATTACTATGAGGTGAATCATATCTATCAAGCATTCTAGTTTGATGTGCTTATTGTAGCTTTATTTTAAATAGAGCAATTCAACTAATAATAATTTTTAAGACTTTGTTATTTGTGATAAAGACATTTAGATATGTAATTTTTGTTAACTCTCTCTTTATGCATGAGCTTATTAAAGTTATATTTTTTTTATAACCAGCTAGGTTAGAATCCCCAGTTTTATAACTAACTAGGTTAGAGTCCAATGCATTATAATTAACGTGGTTTTCGTTGTAAAATTTAACTAAACCATACCGTCTTGTACACACCCCTAAAATCAGCGGCATAAGTGTTATATTTCCAGCCGCATCGCGCGGGCAACCCACTAGTCATTTCCAACATGTAACCCCCCATTTATAGAGAATTAGATCACCACATTAACTTTGTGAGACCCCTCATTATTATAAACCACTTCATAGTCCTCCATTATTATCCACCAACTAATCAATAAGTTATGATTTGCACATGAATGGATAACTTGAAATATCATTCTCTTATCTATTATGCTATCTTATTAAGTAACAAAGCAACATGTACAATTGAAATCAACGTTAATTCATAAGGGTATAATAATAAGAATATTTGTCACAATTAAGATGCTTTTAAGGGCATGATAGTAATTTGATCATGGTTTTATAGTTAAAACAAAAAAACTTCTTTCATACTTGCCATTATGTCACCAAAATTGTTCTCTTTGTTTTCTTCTTAAGGCCCTTCATTGTCTTTTAATTAAATGGTTTCTCAATACAATCAAATTCACTACTATTGAATGTCATTCTCCTTCAATTGCTCTACCTATTTAAAAGCATAATGTTCTTTGATCAAATTACGATTGTATTTTTTCCTAAACACTAATTTTTCATTCATGTCTTTTAATTTTTCAGTGCATTTGAAGATGAATTTGTTACTCAATGGCTTCCATTCCTCTTCTATGTGCATGCTTTCTTCCTCATGCCTCATGTTTATTTAATAGGTAACCAAGTCTTTGTGATTTAATGTTGATGTAAGTTCTAATATTTCCATCAGGTATTGATGTTTTACAAAGAACTATTTTAGTTGTGTCTACAGTTTTTTTAATCTTATTGTTGTTTTTTTTGCCATGCTTCTACAATATGTTGTGTCTACTATTTTTGTTCTTATTGTTGTATTTTGCTATGTTTCTACAACATCTGCTTATAGTTTGTTAACAGAAAAAAATATGAATTTTTTTGTTTAATTTTGTAAACAAAAGGAGTTATATGTAAATTTACCATGATGCGCATATTTTGCATTATAAAGGAGTTATAGGCATCTTATTAAGAAAATTAGCCAGTGTGTATTCTTTGTCGTTGGGTCTTATTTAAACCTCGCAGCAACGCACGGTTAAACCCACTATATAAGGTGGTGTAGTTTGGTCCAAGTTACACATTTGAAGTTTAAGCTTTAAAATTTGTAAGTTTGAACGATGTGATTTCAACTTTTACAAAAATGGGGGGGGGGGGGGGGGGGGGGGGGTCCAACACGCAAAGTTTTCTTTTAAACCGATGAAGTGCGAGTTCACATATGGTGCAAGATTCCAATAAAAACCTAGAACTAGGTGAAGGATGTTATGGAGAGTTATTTTAACGTTTTCTGAAAAAGGTCCCAAAATAAGGTTATTCAAATATATTTTTAGATTTGTTGCGGTGTATTTGGAAAACTAGAAACAATAAATTATTCAAAGAAAAGGCGTTTAACACAAACAGGATTTTATAGGAGATAAAGATCTCTGTCATTTCTATAGATCAAAAACAGGGTGAGACTCAAACTCAATTGATTAGAATGGTTAATTTTGTGTACATTTGATGTTATCTTCAACATGTAAATTTGATGAATGTTTGTGATGTTCTTGCTACTAGTAGGGGTGTGAATTTCTGACACTGACCTGAAAAACCTGACGCAAACTTAACATGAAATTTACTGGTTTAAGTTTAGTCTAAACGAGTTCGGGTTAGTTTTAGGTTAAACACGTAAACCCATTTAGCTAAAGGGGCCGGCTTCGTGTCGGGTTAACTTGTATAACCCATTTATATTATTTTAAATTTTATTTACAATGTTTTATGTCATAAATTCCATTTGTTAGGTATTTTATGTCATACATGTAACTTATAAAAGAGAAATTGACATAAGATGTTATAATTCAAACGTAATTATGTTATATACGTTTGCGTTTTTTGTATTAAAATTTTAACATTAAAATATTAATTTGCAAAAAAAAAAAAAAAAAAAAAAAAATTTGGGTAAATGGTTCATGTTCGGGTCAATCCGTGAAAATATTTGGTTCGTGTTCGAGTTCGGGTTCGGGTTCATATGTATGACAAGATTTTTGGGTTCGTGTTAGATTTTTGGGTACGGGTCAGGTTGGACCCGCCAACCCAACCCGTTTAACACGACTACTTGCTAGTGTCTGTTTTATATATTATACCAAACATTCTCCTCAAATTCGTAACTTCTTAAACTTATATTTTTTTTAAAGTGTGATATGGACCAAATTATAGTGCCACTTGTGTAATTAACTCTAAATTTTTATTACTTTTGAATTAAATATGAACTTGGGCACATGGCCAACATATTCATCCTGGTGGGTGTTTGGAGTTGACTCAACTTTTCTTTAGTGAAAAATCCGTGTGTTGCTGCGGGACTGTTAAATCGAAAAAAATAAGCGAAAACCCTTGGTCAAACAGACGCGTGACGGTGAGGTAACTCACCATATTAAAAAAAAAAGTTCAAAATTATGTTAGAAAAAAACTAAGTAAGTCGAAACCGTAAGATAATCACATAAAAAAAAAACTAAAAAAAAAATTCATGGCTTGTTCACCTATGCTTAAATGAATTGTATATTATCACACATAATTATGTTTTAAACGAAAGTTACATTCAAACGTATATAAAAATAAAACCAATATAGTACATTTCTCTTTCTTCTAAACACAAGTTATATTATCAAAAATAATAAGTTTGATCTATTACATATAAAAAAATTTAAGGATATGAGACAAATTTTCTCCATAACATAAATTTTCATTTTCAATCCTCTATACCTAGAGTATTAGGAATACACAATTTTAGAATAATATTTTTATAACATAAATAATCAAATAATACTTATCTAGCTAGCAAACTTTAGAGTTTTTTTTTTTTTTTTGTTTTTTAATAATCATTCAACCAAATTTGTACTATATTAAAATCATCATAAAATTCGATATCGAGTTTTCGCATATTACAATGTGTCAAATACCTTTTTGTGGTTGAAAATTCACGTCTATCTAATTTAATCACTGATCAATTGACCATAGTTACGTGAAACATTTGTTTGAAATTAATTATAAACGAAAATTTTCTTCTCCGGTCATAAAATTCGACGACATATAGTTTAGATAAGATTAGGCATGTTTAGGTGTATCAATATAAGGTAATAATTTCAAAATGCATCTTGTTACCCCACAATTAAAAACACAGTTTTCATCATTGATTTATCTATTTCTTATATTATTATCAAGTTTATAAAACTTTAACTTTTATAAAGTACATTATATGTATAAAAAACTATTATAACAAAACATGTAGCATTATAAATTATATTTTATATGTTTTCTATTTAATGTGTTACAAGTAATTATAGAAGTAAAGATCCGGTACAAATAATTTTTTTGGTAAGAACTGTGAGAATCAAAGGAGGGTATTTTTTTTATTTTTTTTTCAAAATTTTTTTTCCCATATTGTTAAACATGTATTATAGTATTGAAAACTAAAAAAAAATAAAAAAAAAATTTGGTGTAGAGTAATTACGTGTAGAGTAATTACATAATTACTCTAGTGTAAACTAATGTATTTACCTTAATGACGTAATTACACTAAAAAAATTTTTTTTTAATTTTTTTTTGTACTATTCATCTAGAAAGAATGTTTAAGCACATGGGGAAAAAAAATTCTAAAAAAAAATAAATTTTTTTACCCCCTTTGATCCTCACAGTTCTTACAAAAAAACTATATGTATTTGATCTTTACTCTATAGAATTAAATGTCATTAGTTTTCATAAACATCACTTGACTTTTGACTTCATTTGATTAAATATAGTGTTTTAAAGACAAAATAGCCCCCAAAAAATAGTTATTATATGCATTGGATGTTTTATCATAAGCAATTAAACACCTATTGGATGTTTAAAAAAAAAATATTTACTTATTGAGATATTTTAGAAAAAACAAAATTTAAAATCAAAATTAGATTTTTCTTTTCATGTTTCATCACATAATTTTTAAACGTTAATATCTATAACTTATAATAAAATAATTGAGTTTATATGAGGTGGCATTCAATGGAATGTGCCATGTGGCATCATGTGAAGATTTCTTTTAAACTTATTTATTTTGTATTTAAAATAAAATCTATATCTATATTATCTTAAAATTTCAAATATGTTAATTAATATCTTTTCTTTATTTTCCTCTCACATTTTTTTAAATGTTACTGAACTATTAATTATTTTAAAATTTCAAATATGTTAATTAATATTTTTATCTCTATTTTTTTCTTATTTTCCTCTCACAATTTTTAAACGTTAGTAACTTTTATGTATGACATTTTTTTGAAAAAAAAATTACACCAAATTAATGATCGCTTTATTATCTTTCCAACGAGCAGCATATATATAGTGCTATACAAAAACGAAAAAAAATGTTTTTTTAGTGAGTTTTTGTTCATGCAGAAAAAAACATAATGTATTTAGGTAATTTCTTAATCATATATACGCAAGTCACTAATCATGTTATGATAGTATATATGTTTTCGAACCTACTATTACATATATGAATTGCCCATGTTCATGTGGTATAACGATCAGTGGCGTAGCATAGTTGGGGCGGGGAGGGGCGGCCGACCCCCTCGGATTTTCACGCAGAAGTTCCGATTATATAGTATTCGTATAGAAATTTTTGAAAATATAGGGTTTCGACCCCCGAAACTAGTTACTTCTGACCCTCCGAACCTTCAGGGCAAGCTTCGCCACTGATAACGATATTCTTAGCATTAAAAGAGGTTGAGATTTTTTAATCTGCTGGGAATGCAGCATGAGAACCCCTTTTGACAGTATAAACATTAGAATAACTTTCTTTAACATTAAAAGCGATCGAGACCGTTTACTTCTTTTATCCTTTTTTATTAAGTAATATTAGATTTTTTTACCCCGAAATACTCCCGGGGTAATCAGCTAGTAAGCTATAAGATAATAATCCATATTTGTAATTTGGCCAATGTAATTCAAAACATTTGCTTTATTGCCACCAGAAATCTCTGTCGCATCGAAATGGGGATTTGGGCCAAATCTCAATAAACAAACTTTTGATAAACGGTGGGCCAAATACATAAAATTGATCTTGTAAGGGATGGATATGATAAGCCATGGGGTAGTGCATGGGCCAATAATACCAACTATGGAGTTGGATTATTTTGGGCCTATGTTAGAAATATGCTAGTCATAGTTCTTTGTATAGAATGGAAGCTTATGATACAAATGGAAAATCACATATTAGTAACAGTAAGAACAAGAAGTCTCGGCAAATGACTAATCTATTGGGGAATTACCGTAACAAACGAATAAAACTGGATAACAGAAATCTCTGAAAGCACGTGATTGCTTTCAGATTGAATCAATTCGACGGTTCTATCGAATATTCAATCGGATTGGTCTTTGTAATAGTTTTTGGGAAAATTTTAAGTCCAATAATAAATTTGTTAGGGGCTGGTTTCATTGGTCCGGGCTCAAAACCCACATGTTTTAGAGCCCAAATTTTAGGAAGTTTGTAAAGGTTTGATATTTTGGGAGATGTCCTAAAACATTCATTCTTCGTGAAGAGACAGGGAGCCTAATCCACACGGAGGCGGCTTCTTTATCCCTCTCCATAACGATCCGTGGAGCAATCACGCGGAAGTTAGTCTGCAAGGCGCGGCAAGACTGCACACAAAACAAGTCTTTTACACTTCACCTGGGAAGAGCAGACGCGTGTCCACCAACGCGTGGAATATTCCACTACACACCAACTTTATGTACGAGGTACAGAAGATCAAGGATGAGGAAGATCCACATGCAGAGGATCAGAATTACCGCCAACTGGAAGGCGACACGTGTCCGCAGTGGTCCAACAACCACTGACGTTCAACAGTGACGTGACTGCTTCCATGCTTCCACCATGCTGCTTCAACAGTGCTGACCAGGCATGGTTACCTGTTGTCAGGGGTCACATCAGACACCAGCAGGTAAGTCAACCATGCTGTGTCAGAAGGACATACCGCCGACGGCCAGTCACAAGCCGCCACGTGTCTTCCAGGAAAGGCAATCTCAACTACCGATGACGTTCGCTACAAGACCGTCCTTTTGCCGCCCGTTCCAAGGGCAAGAAGCAATTGGGCCGAAGTTAGGCCCAAGGGATACAAGACTCCTCGTGGGCTTTTTACCAAGCCCACGATCTCCACTATAAATAGAAGACATCAACTCCTTAGAAAGGGATCCGAAAATACTCACTTG
This sequence comes from Ambrosia trifida, assembly GCA_028751855.1. Classification (NCBI taxonomy): domain Eukaryota; kingdom Viridiplantae; phylum Streptophyta; class Magnoliopsida; order Asterales; family Asteraceae; genus Ambrosia; species Ambrosia trifida. Next base: position 91,929,773 of record CM054126.1, read on the forward strand.
TAACATAAAGCTAGGTTCATTGGTAACACTTTGTACTCTCCAAAGTAATAAGATAACCGGCTCTTTACAGTGGACGTAGATCGAGCTAGACCGAACCTCTTACATCCTTGTGTTCTTACTTTCACCACACACGCACTCACACACTTATTTTCACTCTCGAGCTAGACTGAACCACTTACGTCCTGCCTTCACATGGGCGATCTCCCGCTGCATCGCCACGTCCCGCCTCCTCAAGGAGTCCATCATTGACAACTGAGTCACCTGATTCACGCACATGCTAAAAATCAGGTCAGGATGACTCAGACTGTCCTGATACTCCCGTTCATAAGGGGGAACAACCCCCACGACAAACTCCTCGGCGGCTAGGGAGTTAGAAAAAAGCGTATTCTCCCTAACCGCCCATCATAGGTCCTAGCTGAACCCCAACCCCCTGCACCGGGCGGCGCACTCCCCGCCCGGTGAATTTCCCAGTTACCATCCCCAGCGCCTCCCGCCGGGGTGGTTGCCTTCAAACCCAAAGCTTCCTCGGCCTGCTTCCTGGCCTCAGCTTCAGCCTTCTCCCGCTCAGCCTTCTCCTTTGCTAGGCGAGCCTTCTCAGCAAGGAACACTGTTCCTCCAGGAGAAGGCGTTCTGCCTCGGCCTTCTTGGCGGCCTCGTCGGCCCTTGCTTTCTTCGCGGCCTCAATCTTTGCGGCTTCATCGGTCCTTGCCTTCTTCGCGGCCTCAACCTTTGCGGCTTCATCGGCCTTAGCCTTCTCCAACGCCCCATCCATCTCCTTCTGAAGAAGTCTTTCTTCCCTTTTCCTTCATGCCTCAGCTATTAGCTCGGCGGTGGGAATAGGCGAAGGAGGAGGACTAGGGGTTACCTTCGCTGCAACAACTGTAAGGCGCACAACAGTTAGAAAAATACCAAAAAATGAAATAAGGAACAAAAGGAAAGGCGAAAACACTTACCAGAAGTCTTCTTCACAATTTTCTGAAGAAGCGGCTGACGCTCAGGAGGAGCGCCAATATCAAAAGAAAAAAAACAAGGGTACCCGGCTCCTGCGGCTCAGTAACTTTGGCGGGGGACTTACCCTAGCCCCCACCACCTTCAATGGATTTGGAGCCTCCAGCGCTCCCTTCAGCATGTTTACTGCCACCCGCACCGTGAGAAGTCGAAGCGGTGCGGCTTCTCTTCCTAGCCTTCTAGGAAGTATCATCATCCTCCTCCTCATCGCCCAAGGGCGGATAGTCTTTCCACTTGTGCCTATTTTTCACATACTCCCCTCCTACACCCGAAGACCCTGTGTCAGAAGGGGGAACTTACTCTTCTAACTACATAACTATGCCTACGCGGGGCATGCTTCCTGCACCCCCGCTTCTGGGAAGGTCGCGACTGGCGCGTCAGCCTCCCAGAGGAGCTAGAAGACTCAGAATCAGAAAAGTTAATAACAAACGCGGTAGCAGGGTTAGAAGACTCACGAGTCACATAATAGTGGTCGGGCGGGTTCTCCAAGTTTGGATAGTAGAACCTATCCGCGAACTCCTCCAGATAAGAGGTCTCCCCCTCAGAGACACACCTCCACTTCAATTTGATGGTTCCACGTGACGCGAACAAATCAAACTTGGACACCCCTGAAAAATGACTTACAGTTAATAACACATCAAAGCATAAAGAAATAATGCGGAAAACGGAAGACTATACCTTTATCAGTAATATAGGGCTCCTTCGCTACGCGAATGCCAGTACGACTGCTGCCCAGCATATTGTAAGTTCCCTCAAACAAACCCTTCAACTCCAGCTTGGTCTTGTGAGTTGTAAGAGCAATGAACCAATCTTCCTCTTTGTATCCCCGCATCACCTCGCGGTCCTTCACCTTCTCTTTGGAAGTCACCACCTTCCAAGGCATCGCCACAGGGATAATACTCTTCTTCACGAAGAAATACTTGTCTTTCCACCTATGGAGGGACTTGGGCACCTCGCTCACCATGGGCGGCACCTTGGGCCACGACTTAAAAGTAAACCACGCCTCATCACGGGCCATATAATAGAACACATTGACCCGATCAACGGTCAGTTCAATGTCCAGAGCGCGGCAGGAGTTCTCGAAGTGGCCTAACCTCAACATGCCGAACCCACTTACCTGCGTAACCGCCACCCCATACTCAACAAGCGCATCCATCTAGAAGCGGGTGCAGGGCAAACGGAAGCCACACTTTGAAAAGTGGGCTTGATATAAGGAGATCTTGCCATCGGTCGGAGTCAAGACTGTCTGACCGGGACTTGACAACTCCGGCTCCCACTCTGGCAAAATCCCATGCCCATTACAAAAATCTGCTAAAGCAGAAGCAACCCACTTGCATGGGGTGTTGGTCAATAGCTTCCTCTCCTTAACTTTCGTCTCCGGCATAGTAGGCTCGTCCAACTCCTGGCTACTGGCGTCGGATTCTTCATGGTGAACATCACCGGACGGTGACACACAAGTGGAGAGATCAGACATACTTCAGAAATAAAAGAAGAAATAATAAGCAATCAGACTGGAAAAAACAAGTTTCAGTTTGAAGTTTCAAGGAAATCTTCAGTTGTCACCGGAAAACTCGTCGGAAAACTTGAAGATTGCTCCGAAACTTCAAAGTATTGAACGGAGAAGATAAAGATTCACCGGAGACTTGAGAGAGTTTGGGTAAAAAAATAAAATGTAAAGGATTGTGAAAGCCTCCGAGGATATATATACCCATTGCATTAATTGCAATGGGACCCACAGGAGAAAAGCAACCGTCGTGCCTTTTCGCCGGGAGGCATGAGATCACGACACGTGGCACAGGCATTATCAAACGGATCACGACAGCGCATGAATTCACACCACAATTGTCAACATTCCGGATCGCTGACACGTGTCGACAGATCTCACCATCTCAACAATTCAGATGCGTTCCCTCCCACGCGCCTGACACACGTCACGTGGCATACAACACGTGGCATCACCTGCATCACTCGATTAACCACTAGTCGAGCGTGGCCCTCACGCGCCTGACACAAGACGAAAACTTCTCCTTCACACGTCTGATGGGATGCACATCAGACAACGTGTCAGACAGCTGTCTGACACGTCTGCCAATCTTCCCTCCAAAGTTATTAATATTTGAATTTCAGGTGCAATAAATTCGAATGATTGGCGACACATTAAACACAAAACATTCCACATTTACTCCAAGTATGAGAGCGCATTAACTACAAAGGCATTTATTGCAACATCATCACCTGTGGAACTTTAACGTAAAGCGAAAAAAGACGTTCTCCACCCCATCCTTCTCAAGATAAGGCATGACACGTCATCATCTGCGGAAATTTGACGTAAAGCAAGAACAGACGTTCCCCGCCAACACTCAACGCACAAAACACCACAACAAGCATGTAACATTACGCATTTATACTTGTACGTTACGTATCATCATTAATAAAAACGTCAAGTTCTAGTATTATTGCTCGCATTTAATTATTTTTGTGGCATTTTGAACCCTAATACTATGATAATTATTCATTATATATATGTATATATATTAATTATATGTTTAAAAATGCCAAAATAATAAAAGCTTGGGCCGGGACTCGAACCCGCGCCCCAAGCCGGTTTATTATACACACAACACAAACCAACTGCTCTAGCCTTGATACTTGTTTCAATCCCGGCACATTATAATTATATCACAATTCAAAAACATCTCAGTTGACTTGGAAAGTCAAGTGAGATCCACGATTTACCATAATCACAATCAATAACTCGTAATTGATCCGTGATTGGCATAACAACGTGATTACCGGCCTGTTGTGACTCATACACACGGCAATTAGCAATCAATTGTTACCATTTTGATCATAAACGCGTCACACATTCTATACAAGGTCAACGATTGCCAATTCGAACATCCAGACCATTACCCTATAAATTGGACATTCCTGTACGATCACAACTCGCCAATCTATCTTTCTAAACCTCCAATTTCTCTTAAAAAATTCTCTGTTCGTGGATTTCTGTTCGAGTTTGACTTCGGAGTTTGACCGTTCGTTAGTATTCGATTAAGCTTTGTAAGTCCAATTTTGATTGTGGGTTTTATTAATCGGCACCCACACAACATAAACCTAAGGTTAATTGGGTTGATGTTGTGTGAATTGCCCGATTGCAGAATCTAGGGCTCGTATGCTTAATTTGGGGATAAACATGATTTCGAATACGATATTTATTTTATCTAAACAGAAATCAACACAACCACTGGTCTGGACCAAGTGGTTGTGTCTGGTGCCCACTAACTGAGCCACGCGGGTTCGATCCCCGGCTGTGGCAAAACATTTTCTTTTGTTTTGTTTTTAATCAAAACAAACAAGTTTAATTATATATATATTACTTATATTTTATAAATTCGTTTTAAAATATTAAAACTCTTTTAATAATTCAAAAAAATTATTTTAAGTTAATCTAATGAAAAAGTTTAACTTACAATTTTTAGTTTTCAAAAATTTATTTATTTAATATATTTAATAAATAAATTAAGTTTATTCTATTATATTTATAAAATTCTATTAAAATATCAAAACAATTTTATAAATTTCCACAAAAATTATTCTGAGTTTATATAACAATAAAATTTTCTGAAATGATTTTTATTTCTGAAAAATCATTTATTTAATATTTTTAATCAACTTTTGTTAGTTTTAAGCATAATTAAATCATTAGAAATTCAATTTTTAATATTTTTGCACCAAAATTTTATACAAATTATTTCTGATTATTTGGAACAGAAATATAATTTTAAACTAATAATTCTTTAATTTTAGTATTTTTAAATATTAAAGTTAAATTTTGATAATTTGTTATAAATAGAATTAATATTCTATTTTAAAGAAAATAATTTTGTAAAAATTATTTTTATACTTTAAACTCATTATTGTGACCATTTTAAATTCAAATTTTATAAAAAAGATTTTTGTTTATTTATTTACTAAAATTATCTCAATTATCAAACATTTTTATTATTAATCAAACAAGCATTTATCCCCAATTCTAAGCCCTAGAACATATACATTTATAGACTAGATAGACTTAGACATATTTATTACCTTATTATAGGGTGATATTTGGCATTGTTTGGGCAACACCACTATTCAATTTTTCAAGAAGTATAACATTTTGCTAAGGTGAGTTTTACATAGCCCCTTTTCTATTTATCACCATTTTTGGGGTGAAACATGTTACCACATCATTTATGCAATTCAATCATCAATGTGTCTATGTGTTTTTCTATGTTGCATTATGTCTTGAACATGACTAGGGTAAGCACAATTCTAGCATTATCATTAACATTGATTAGCCGACGGTATACATTGATAGATCTATTGGACTGACAATCCCACCCAGATACGTGCCTCCTACAAAGGTAGCGTGGGTGTTTGTTATCGCATAACATATTCGAGTGAACCATGAGCGTATGGGATGTACCACATTATAACAGTCACAAGGGTTGATTATGCACTCGATTTACTTCTAGTATGTTTTCACATATGGACTAGACTTGCTATGACACATGAATTGCACAACATTTTTATTCGATTATCAAAACCTATGTAATTCTCACCAACTTTTGTTGACCCAAAAATATTTTCAAAATTAACATGTTTCAGGTAACAATGAAGCTGAGGCTTGAGTTTGCATAAGGATTATACATGAAGTTATTATTTGGAGCTATTTGAAGTTTTGTTATTTGATATTATGTATTGAATTCCTAGACATCATTTAATATTGGATATTATGTTTTGAATAAAGTATTTAAAATTCAATTTATACCATGTGCTATTGAAACAATCATCAATACGTGACATCCCGATGTTTCCGCCATCGGTTGGGGTGTTACAGATTGGTATCAGAGCCTTGGTTATAGGGAATTAGGTTATTAGAAAATAATCTAGACTATAACCTTAGGGACTTAAACAGTACTTGCTCCTCTTACTTGAAATCCTAATTGCTCCCTTAATCTTATCCCTATCCTATGTAACCCTAAGCCTACATGTGACCTACTCTTATTCGTCTGCTGAATCCTGATCCACCATTAGATTAATAGGACAAAATCCTCAGGTTTAACCTGAACCCCCTTGAGATCTCGTCGAAGTTCTAGATTTTAATAACGAACACGTGCAATCTGGAAGGGTGAACGCCTGTATTCTGAGTCTTCTGTCTAGGCTGGCATTGCGCATATATCCCAATCAGACGAGGGACCCGGATGCCTACCTAGGAATTCTCGGGATGAGTGTTCACTAATAGGCTAAAGCATGTCTTCATATGTTGTCACACCACGACAATGGCGGAAACACGTGGCGCGACGGTTCAAGAGCATAAAGTCAAGGTTAACGCAAATCACAAGTAATTTAAGAAAATGGGTCATTTATTTAGGCGTCAAATCTTGTTCAACACATTACATAAAGAGTAAATTGTTTATAACGCAAATGGTGAGGTTTCTCAAATATATCCCATAGCCTTGGGAAATAAAGGTGAAACCCCGCAAAATATTTAACGCCGCATCGGAGGATTCCATGACCCAGCTTGCCCAGATTGCCTTCATCTAATTACCTGAAAGATATGTTTAAAAATTTCGTCAATATAAATATATTGGTGAGTTCACAGGTTTTTAGTTTCCAAAACTTGAATACTTGGGAAATACCATGTTATGACAATATATAGGAGTTGCAAATTCCTATAATTCTACTTGAGACTATAATCAAACCAAGACGTATAATAAATTTGCCCCGCTCCAAGTCGTTACTCGGTATCCTACGACTTAAGTTCAGAATATATGCACCCCAGGCATACACTAATGCATAATCGACGCTATCGATTAGGGGTGGGCCTTGTTAGGCACCAATAGTACTATTCAATATTCCACCGGTTTCATTTCCCTGAATAAATGATTATAGAGGCGAGGACTCAACCCCGAGTGGCGGTCACACCTCAAGTAATAAATCCGTCAAACATTTTCCCTAACATATCTTTCCCCCGAAAACGTAAAAATAGTTTAAAATGGGGCCGTGAAACTCACCTGAATCACTGTCCGGCTCACTAAGCAGATAGGAAAAAGGGTCTCGCACCTACAAACGTCCTAGACGTATAAGTCACTATCCCTATAGTGCATGTGCCTTGGCAAGTTGTACACCCAACTCCCGACCACAAGTTATTCCAAATCCCGTTTAATTAAGCGCGTATCCTAGGTTTCGTTGGCGTTAGATTATCCTTTGTGTCACAAGTTATATATTACTCTTGTTAATATTTCCTTAACATGTACCTTATTATTATCGACTCGACTTCACTTAACGTATAATTATTTTCTCATTTAAATAATTATACTTAAGATCGCATCGCTCGATATAATATATATTTCAACACTCGACCCGACTCACTTTGCCGCACATTTGTTTTCCCATTTAAACAAATATGCTAAGATCTTGTCGTTCGATTGTATATTCTCAACACCCGATTCAACTCACCATACCGTATATTTATTTTCCCATTCAAATAAATATACTAGGATCTTGTCGGCACGACATACACACACATATATATATATATATATATATATATATATATATATATATATATATCTTTGCCCACTCGTCTCGTTTTCCTTCCCACATATCTACTTTCCCATTAAGTAGATATACTAGAATTTTGCCGAGACGAGCGTACATATATATAAATGTGTAATTTTTCTTGTTAAGTATATACGTTTGGTTAACGTCTTACTTGTTTACGTTATGTTTTTCTCCCACGAATAATTCCTTCAACACTTAGGAAAGTGTTTATTAGTTTTCACCCATGATGTATATATATATTTTACTTCCTAAAAATATATATTTTCTCATCTTGCCGCAATGGCATTTTTCTCATGTTTTGTCCGTGTACGGTTCGTTAACGCGTCTTAGTTCGATATCTTAGTTCGAATAGTCAATTTTTCCAAGTTTTTCCCAACATGTGTTTTATAGGAATGTTATTCATATTTCTTCCTCCTAACACATGTTACTTGGAAGGTTTAAAATGCTTATGTATTTTTAACCCAACTTGTTAACTTAACTACAAAAATGTTTCCAACACTTTTATATTCCCATTTATATAAAAGTATTCATTTTTGTATAAGTTTCCCAAGTTTTAATTTTTGTTTAACATTTTTATAAAATCTCTATTTTATAAAAATCCTTATGTTAATACAATCCATATTTTTATAACTTTCACTTTTATAAAAATATACTTTTTATACAAAAATACCCAAGTATATCTACTAGTATTTACCAAATCAACCTTGGAAAATTACTACTTATACTTTTGACACCAAACTTTCCATTATTGCACTTTTGGGAGTAAACTGCCATTTTCGTCCCTGAGGTTTGGCACTTTTTGCCAGTTTCATCCAAAAGATTTTTTTTTCTCAACTGGCTCCACTAGTTTTCAAATTCTTGCTGGTTTCGTCCAACTCGTTAACTCCATCCATTTTTTCTGTTAACTTTTTGTAAAAAGACTAAAATACCCTTATATTTTATATGTTTAATAAATAAAATCTTTATTTAACTCTCTTTCTCTCTTATTCAACCCATCACATTCATCATCTTCTTCAAGTCTTCAACCCACCACCATCATCACACCACCATCACCTTCATCATCTTTTTCAACACACCATCACCATCAGCTTCAATAACAAACCTGACCCGGACCCTCTCTCTCTCTTTAAACCCTACCAGAAAACCCATCGGAAGAAGGAGCCGATGGCTCCTGCCACCGCCGAAGGCGGACCTCCGGCCAACGACACAACCACCGTCGTCTTCATCTTCTTCCTCCGTCTGTCTCTCTCTCTTCTGCGTCTCTTCTCTCTCTCTCTCTACGATTCTCTTTTCTTTCCTTCTCTTTATCTCTATAGATCTGGTCCTTTTTCTCTATAATAAGGTTGGGTAAAGGGTATAAGATGGGTGGTGTTGGTGTTGTTTGGCCGTCGTGCCGCCGGAGCTCCGCCTTGGCTCCTCCGTGGACCACCGGAGACCACCGTGTACGTTCTCATCCTTCATCCGATGGATTTTTTTGTGTTTTGATCCCCCAGAATTGTTAGTTGTAGAGAATATTTACCCAAAAAAAAGAGAGACGAAAGTAGAAAAACGGGCCATTGGAATTTAGTCGATGTGATGAAGAAGATGTACCTGGTGAAGGAGTTGCAGGAGCTAGGTTGGAGTGTGTGAAGAAGATGTACTCGATGAAGGGCATTTTGGTCAATATATAAAAAGGTCTTAGTCAAAGAGCAGTAAAAATATTGCAGCCTTTCTTTTCATATCTTTTGACTTGTTCTTTTATATAAATTGTGGCAAAAAAATTAATACCTAATAATCTAACGTGAGTGTTTAATTCGACAAGATATTCACTCTATACTAATTTCATTTTTTACATGAATATAATTATTTTATTATAGTTAATATATTTAGAGAATGTTGAGATTTTGGATGTATCATTGGTTAATATTTTCATTTTTTACATGTGTGTGTTCTCATGTTTGTCTGCAGAGGAAGAACAAAGAAGGAGGCCCTTCTTATAAATCAAGTCAAAAGGGAGGGTATTTGGTTACACAGATAATAGCTGGAATAAGGAACGTTTGGCTGCCATAGAAACTTGGAATAATTATGATTAAAGATTTATTGTATTTTTTAAAAATATATAAAAGGGTATTTTGGTCTTTTAACTAAAAGTTAACAGAAAAAATGGATGGAGTTAACGAGTCGGATGGAAACGGCAAGAATTTGAAAACTAGTGGAGCCAGTTGAGAAAAAAAAATCTTTTGGATGAAACTGGCAAAAAGTGCCAAACCTCAAGGACGAAAATGGCAGTTTACTCCACTTTTGGACTAATAGTATCTAAAATGTTCATTTTAGTCCGCTAACTTTCAAAGTTACAATATTAGTCCCTTAACTTTCAAATGTTGCATTTTTCCACTCTAACTTCCAAAGTTAGCATTTTTCACTCAAAATAGTGGACTTTGAAGATCCATCTTTTTATTGGTAAGTTATTTTTGCATCAAAACACTTTTATTAGTCTTATATTTCATATATAAGGCTACTTGTATGTGTGTTTTATGTATTTGTCCATTATATCAAAATCTCATTCTTCTAAGTAAGTAAACTTTAATTTTTTTCAACTTCTTTATTCATGACCTTCTAACATGTTCCATCATTTATTATGTCTTAGATGATCATTTTAAGATGATTAAAGTTACCTTTTAACACATTCAAGTTTGTTCTACAAATCTTAATCACATCATCATCCTACTTAGTGTATGTGTAGATTTTATACATTTTTAAGAACACTACTTTAACATCATCAAATCCATGATCCATTTACATATCTTTAATCATTTATTTTACTCATGTAAAACCTATTAAAGATTATGTTTCAAACCACATTTTAAACCCTTCATGTACAACTTGCTTCTAAGAACACATACATGAATATTAATAATCAAAACCAGGTTAAGAAGCTTACTACTAGCACAAGGCTAGGGAAGACAAAACCTTGGATTTTGAGAGGGGTTTAGTGTGTTCTTCCTTAATGGTTAAGCTCCAAGCTTGAAACACACAATAGGGGTTTGGATGATGGATTGTTTTGAGTGATTTGGAGATGTAAAAACTTGAAAGAAATATGTATGGGGGAGGGATGAAGTTCACGGCTCAAAGAGAAGAAAAGGAAGAAGAAAACTTGAATGTGTAAGTATCTAACACATGTTTATATAGTGCTATCACATGTAATCTTCCATGGGTTGCATGTAATCTTCCCAAAGATTTAAGAGATCTTAACAAGTACAAAAATGATCTTAGATGGATGTGTGAAGTGTGTGTGTGCCGTGAGGTAGGGAGAGAGTGGGAGAGGTTATTTGTAAATCTTGGCTAAATCTTTGTAATCCTCCATGATCTTATACTAGATTTTTATCCAAGCATGTGTGTACTAGTGTATAATTACTTGATGGTGTCTTGGATTTATATGGCCTAAGGGCCGATTTTTTTGACACAAAAGCAAGGTTTAGGCTTGCTTTTGTACTTCCTATTCTTACACACAATCCTTCCATGCATGCTTCCTTACATGATCACCTTTTGGATGTATATGTGGGTTGCTTAAAAGAAGGATATTATATATGATGGCATTAGGCCGGCCTCTTTAGGGGTTTAGGTGGGGTCCACAACACAATTTATTTACCAATATTAAGTTAAGTTTAACTCCTCGTCGTTCGGGTGTCGTTCGGGTATTTTTCAGGATTTAATCGCGCGTTATTCGGACATTAAAAATACCTTTAATAACCCTTAAATATAGTCTAATTTAAGCGTTGATTGGTTATTTAGGCTTTTGCCGGGTGAAATTATGAGTTATACGCGTATCGGGTGCGGTACGCGCACTTTATTCGTTACCGGGAGATTTGTATGAGACGTTTCCACTTATGGTTTCGGAGTTCCAAAACTCATTATATTTTGTGAAAATACCCTTTATTTTATATCCTGGGTGTCCGGGATCCTTTTCGTTTATTTATTTATTACCGGGTAATTGCCAACGTCCATACCGGATAGTTTATTCGCACATGATCCAATCATGTTTTACCATTAAACGTATGCATTCCTATGCATTATTTGGAAATTGCTATCTCCTAAGGCCTTAATAATTAAATCACACATAATTGCATTTAATTACGTTAATCATATATTAATTAATTTGTACGGAATCACCTTATTTTTGCCGGTTGTTACATTCTCCCCTCGTTAAAAGAATTCCGTCCCGGAATTCACTTCGAGTTCTCCGGTACAGGTGCCTTCTCGAATAGGGCGGGGTATTTTTGCTTCATCCGGTCCAGCCTTTCCCACGTGAACTCCGGTCCACGCTTGGCATTCCAGCGCACTTTGACCAATCTGATCTTGCTGCGCCTTAGTTTTTGGACCTTCCAATCAGTTACCTCGATTGGTTCTTCAACAAAATGTAACTTGTCGTCAATTTGAATTTCGTCTGCTGGGATGATGAGAGTTTCGTCGGATAGGCACTTTTTCAAATTTGACACGTGAAACGTGTCGTGTATTCCACTAAGCTCTTGAGGCAACTTGAGCTTGTATGCCACTGTGCCTACCCTGGACAAGACTTCGAACGGTCCAACATATCGTGGGTTCAGCTTTCCGCGCTTTCCAAAGCGCGCGACACCTTTCCAAGGTGACACTTTTAGTAGGACCCTGTCTCCGACTTGAAATTCTAAAGGCTTTCGCCTCATATTAGCATAGCTTTTCTGGCGGTCACGGGCCGCTTTGAGGCGTTCCTTTATCAAAAAGACCTTGTCCGTTGTCTCTTGAACAATTTCGGGCCCGGTGAGTTGTTTTTCTCCAACTTCAGCCCAACATAACGGAGATCGACACTTGCGTCCATATAGAGCTTCAAACGGTGCAGCTTGAATGCTCGTATGATAACTGTTGTTGTAAGAAAATTCTACCAATGGCAAGTGTGTATCCCAATTACCGCCGAAATCAATCGCGCATGCCCGCAACATATCTTCCAAGGTCTGGATGGTTCGTTCACTTTGTCCATCCGTTTGGGGGTGATATGCGGTACTCATATCGAGGCGAGTACCGAGGGCTTCATTTAAACTTTCCCAAAATCTTGAAGTGAAACGACTATCTCGATCGGAGATGATAGAAACAGGTACACCATGCTTAGACACCACTTCCTTAATGTACAAACGGGTCAGTTTTTCCAACTTGTCCGTTTCGCGAATCGGGAGGAAGTGTGCAGATTTTGTCAATCGATCTACGATTACCCAGATCATGTCATGGCCGCTTGTTGTCTTGGGTAACTTGGTAATGAAATCCATGGTAATTCGTTCCCATTTCCATTCCGGTATTTCCGGTTGCTGGAGCAAACCGGAAGGTCTCTGATGCTCAGCCTTGACCTTTGCGCAAGTCAAACATCGCGCAACATATGCCGCTATATCTCTTTTGAAATTCGGCCACCAATAAAGTTCCTTCAAATCGTGGAACATCTTGTCTGCACCAGGGTGAACCGAATATCTAGAACTGTGAGCTTCGGCCAATACTAGCTCACGCAATCCCCCGTACACTGGAACCCAAATTCTATTCATGAAATACAGGGTCTGGTCCGCCTTTAGTTCCAGTGAATCAACCATCTTTCGTAATCTTTCACCCTTGACATTCTCGGGTTTAAGGGCGTTAACTTGAGCTTCACGAATTCGTTCAGTCAGATTCGTGTGGATAGTCAAACCCAAAGCTCGGACACGCAACGGTTTAACCCGTTCCTTGCGACTCAAGGCGTCGGCCACAACGTTCGCCTTACCGGGATGGTACTTTATCTCACAATCGTAATCGTTTAATAATTCGACCCATCTCCATTGTCGCATGTTTAAATCCTTCTGATCAAAGATGTGTTGCAAACTCTTATGATCAGTGAAAATCGTGCACTTGGTTCCGTACAAATAGTGCCTCCATATCTTGAGAGCGAATACCACTACACCTAATTCCAAATCGTGTGTAGTGTAGTTCTTCTCATGGATTTTCAGCTGCCTGGAAGCATATGCGATTACTTTTTCTCGTTGCATCAACACGCAACCCAAGCCTTGATGTGAGGCGTCACAGTAAACCACAAAGTCCTCCGTACCATCTGGAAGTGATAGTATCGGAGCGCCACATAACTTGTCTTTTAATAATTGGAATGCTGCCTCTTGCTTTTCCGTCCACTCGAATTTCTTATCCTTTTGGGTTAACATGGTTAAAGCTTGTGCTATCTTTGAAAAGTTCTCGATGAACCTTCTGTAATAACCCGCAAGGCCAAGAAATTGTCGTACTTCGGTAGGAGTTCGAGGGGCTTCCCAATTTTTAATTGCCTCGATCTTGGCGGGATCGACGTGTATGCCCTTCTCGTTTACCACGTGGCCTAGAAAGTGAACTTCCCGAATCTAAAAGTCACACTTTGAGAATTTAGCGTAGAGCTTCTCTTTGCGTAATACTTCAAGGATTAATCGAAGGTGATTCTCGTGGTCTTCTTTGGTGCGTGAATAGATCAAAATATCGTCAATAAAAACAATGACGAATTTATCCAGGTATGGCTTACACACGCGGTTCATTAGGTCCATGAAAACCGCTGGTGCGTTGGTTAAGCCGAACGGCATTACCAAAAATTCATAGTGCCCATACCGGTAACTGAAGGCCGTCTTTGGTACATCCTCTTCCTGTATACGCAACTGGTGATAGCTAGACCTCAGATCAATTTTGGAGTAGTAGATAGATCCTTGGAGCTGATCAAACAAATCGTCGATCCTGGGGAGAGGATAGCGATTCTTGATGGTTAGCTTGTTCAGCTCCCGATAGTCGATGCACATGCGAAATGTGCCATCCTTCTTCTTTACAAATAAGACGGGAGCTCCCCAAGGTGAGAAACTCGGTCTTATAAAACCTTTGTCCAACAATTCTTGTAACTGGCTGGATAGTTCCTGCATCTCCGATGGAGCTAGGCGATATGGCGATCGCGCCACAGGAGCAGCTCCAGGAACGAGGTCGATGCGGAACTCGACTTGTCGAGGTGGCGGCAACCCCGGCAAATCTTCTGGGAATACATCCAGAAAATCTCTAGCTACTGGAATGTCTTCCAACTTTCGCTCGTCGGCTTTCTTGTCCACTACGTGTGCCAAGAATGCGACAAGCCCTTTTCTTAGGTACTTACGAGCCTTCATGCTTGAAATAACCCTTAGCGGCGTCCCGTGCCTTTCCCCCTGAATTGAGAGAGTTTCACCGCTTGCGAGGGGGACTTGAATGACTTTATCGTTGCAAATCACGACGGCATGGTGTGCGGACAACCAGTCCATGCCGACAACTATGTCGAAACTTCCCAACACGACTGGCAAAAGATCAATCCCAAACTCGTGCCCACAGAGTTCTAATTTACAATCCCTCGCTACTTCTCTCGTTTCAATAGTTTTACCATTAGCCAGTTCTATGGAGTAGGGTGTATCTAGTTTACTAGTTTTTAATCCAAGTAGTCTTTTAAACTCAATGGATACGAAGCTAAAGTCAGCACCGGTATCAAATAATACAGAGGCATAATGACCATTAAGAGGAAACGTACCAGTGACCACGTTAGGGTCTTGTCGTGCATCACCGGCTCCAATCACAAATGCCCGCCCGCGGGCTTGGTTGTTGATCTTGGGGCAATCCTTTTTCCAATGGTCCAGTGACCCGCATGCGAAGCATGGTCTAGCCCCTCCGTTCTTCGGTGCTCCTGACCGGCAGTCTTCAGTTTTGTGCCCTGAGCGGTGGCACTTTCCACAAGTTATCCCATTATTTCTCCCCTGGTTACCCTGTTTACCGCCATTACCACGTCCCGTGGCAACATACCCTTTCCCTTTCTTGTTCGAGCTACCCGATGCTCTATCCCTCTTTCCTTCATCCCGTTTGCGTTTCCCAAATCTCGTCTTGTTCCCCTGATCATTCGTCACCACTGCTGAACTTGTCCCCTGATTCTTGCCTTCCACAATGCTAGCCTCAGTAATTTTCAGTCCCGAAACCTGTCGGATCAAAGTACCCATGCGAATAGCATCTTCAGTGAGGCTTAGCGCAAGATCAATAGCTGCGCGCATGGTCGTGGGTTTGGAAGCAGTGACCATGCTGCGTATTTGTGGCGCTAATCCGAACAAATACCGCTCTATCTTGTTGTTTTCAGGTGTGACCAAACGAGGCAATAGTCTGGCGAGATCATAAAATCGGGACGTGTAGCCAGTCACGTCTGCTCCTATCATAGTAAGGTTCCAGAATTCTGTTTCCAGTTTCTGCACCTCACTTGCCGGGCGGTATTCGGCGATCATGAGTTCTTTTAGTTCCGCCCATGATAGGGAGTAAGCAGTATCGTCACCCAATGACTGCACTTGGCCGTTCCACCAAGTTAGTGCTTGATCCAAAAACAAGTTGGTGGAGTACATGACCGACTGACGAGGGGTACACCCACTGCTACGGATTATTGCCTCGGTCTTTTCGAACCACTTGACCAGGCCAACAGATCCTTCTGTGCCGCTGAAGTTGATCGGCTTACAGTCTAAGAAGGCTTTGAAAGTGCAGCCACGCTCTCGCGAGGCCGTTTCTGCATTAATAAAGTAGTATGTTATTATGGGATAGGAGTTTTAGGATGTTCTCCCATTGCTTTTTCAATTATTTTTAAACCTTCTTACCATTGGGGGAGGTTTCTCGTCGGTCGCTCCCCGTTAAGTCACGTGATCGTTCGGAGCGGGCGGCTTCATGCTCCGCGATAGCTCGGGCTATGCGCTCCGAGATCATGGTTTCAAGTTCAGCTGGTGTAGCGGGCAGTCCGTCTGCGCCACTGTTGCTTCTGGTGGCTGGTGCCATTTTTCTTCAATAATAATTATCAAAGGTTAATTTGGCAACATTTATACAATATAAAGCATAAATAACAACCCAGAATATGAACACAATAATCAACACCATGTCATCACACAACATACCAACACACCATACAGAATAAATAATAATCAATACAACATCACCACACAATCACACAAATCACAATATATAGAGTAAGCAATAATAATTGTAGACAATAGCATATTTCACCATCATAATAATAAGATTTTTCATTAATTTCAATAGTACGAGTACAATGCTTGTTTATAATAACAAAATAGGGAATACATCCCTTATACAATACATCGTTCTGAAATAAATAAAACATCATATCATATGCCGTCGTACCCGTACGGCTAGGCAAAATGCAACCGAGTGTCAAAACTCGTGCTATACTACCATACTGCTACTACTATATATATCTGCAGGTGATTCTTCCATGCGTCCCTGATGCGTCCCTACTGTGGCGGCGGCGGGAACTGATACTGTGGTGCGTGCATACTGATAGTCATACTAATCGCCATGATGCGCTCATATAAAAACTGACGATGCGCAAAATGCGCATCACCGGTAATCCCACACTATGCATCCATGCTCAACAACTCTTCAGCATAGTGTGCCAAAGCATCTCGAGCATCGATCATCCGTGTCCACATCAAGCGAGTCTGCTGCTCTACCTGGTTCACGGTGCGCTGCACCGTGTCGGCGAGGGTCTGGAAGTCTCGCTCCAGTGAGATAGCAGTGGACCATGCTGGTCCGGATAGGGGTGTCATCCTGTGAGGCTGGGATGGTCCGGGTATGTCGGGATGAACTGGCTGGGATGGGCCAAAGGGGGCTGGTATCGGTATGTGGGAAAATAACGGGGCAAAACCCTGTGGTCTGGGGGTAAAGTGTGGTGGCATCAGGTAGGGGTCCCCTGCACCCAGAGGATACGGTGCAGGTGGCATGCTGGGCAAGGTGGGGATAGGTAGTGTCATAGCTAGGGTGGGTGGTGCTACAAGCTCGGCCAAGGGGGCCATAAGGGGCTCTGAGATAGTGGCCCATTCTATGGTGGACACCACTACGGTGGGGGTAGGAGGGCTCGCGGTGGCGAAAGCTGCCATACCTGCCCTGCGTAGCTCAGAGCTACCGGCGGGGCTACCCTCTAGGACGAGTGCTGCTGTGGCTGGCCCCTCCTGAGGTGCGGGCTCAAGTGGTGCAAGTGGGGCTACGGGGTCAGCAGGGGCGTCCTCCATCATTGGAGCCACTGGCTCCTCCTGGGCGACTGGGATCTCGGGTACTAGCATGTGCTCTACCGAGGCCACTGACTCGTCGTCCGAGTCATCTGAAATCCACCCGTTCCTCCCACGGGAAATCGGCATGAGCCTTATGCCTGGAGGAATGTGGATGTGCGGTACGGGTGCTGGCTCGTGATCGATGTGAGCCTGTCTATCAAACGGAGACTCTGCTGTCTCCGACTGGGCTGGGATAGGTCGTGACGGACCGGCACAGCCTTCAGGGAAGTCCCTGACGGCTCGGATGGGGCGTGGGGCTAAGGGTGCGGCAGGTAAGGGTACAATAGGTAGGTCGACCTGCGGTGCGTCGACCACGGCGGCCGCGCCATCCCCTGCGGGTGCCCAGTCAGGATCCTCGCTAGGATCCGTCTCGTCGGAATCGTCGTCTGATCCCCCTGCGACGTCCATCTCTACGTCGTCTTCTTCCGCGTCGAGTACAACCAGCTCAACTGGCTCAGGCGGAGGTGCGGGAATGATCTGTAGACTACTATCATAACTTGGCGCTATACTTCCAGCGTCCGACAATCCTGGAAAAAGAACCGTACATATATATATATATATATGAATTATTTTAAATTAGATAGTTAAGGCGTACATTATCAGTATCCTTCCTAACCTCTAACACTACGTACTGCAAAGTAATACCCATGGCTAGCTCGGTCGGAATCTCCTCATGCCCAATGCTTCTTGAAAAATTACTTTATTGCGTTTAGCAACTATGTATATTTTTTGAAAACTTTATCTTTTGAACCAAATCCGGTTATAGTCTAGTTTTTAAAGAAAATACTCTAGTTCGCTATAACCTTGGCTCTGATACCACTTTCTGTCACACCACGACAATGGCGGAAACACGTGGCGCGACGGTTTAAGAGCATAAAGTCAAGGTTAACGCAAATCACAAGTAATTTAAGAAAATGGGTCATTTATTTAGGCGTCAAATCTTGTTCAACACATTACATAAAGAGTAAATTGTTTATAACGCAAATGGTGAGGTTTCTCAAATATATCCCATAGCCTTGGGAAATAAAGGTGAAACCCCGCAAAATATTTAACGCCGCATCGGAGGATTCCATGACCCAGCTTGCCCAGATTGCCTTCATCTAATTACCTGAAAGATATGTTTAAAAATTTCGTCAATATAAATATATTGGTGAGTTCACAGGTTTTTAGTTTCCAAAACTTGAATACTTGGGAAATACCATGTTATGACAATATATAGGAGTTGCAAATTCCTATAATTCTACTTGAGACTATAATCAAACCAAGACGTATAATAAATATGCCCCGCTCCAAGTCGTTACTCGGTATCCTACGACTTAAGTTCAGAATATATGCACCCTAGGCATACACTAATGCATAATCGACGCTATCGATTAGGGGTGGGCCTTGTCAGGCACCAATAGTACTATTCAATATTCCACCGGTTTCATTTCCCTGAATAAATGATTATAGAGGCGAGGACTCAACCCCGAGTGGCGGTCACACCTCAAGTAATAAATCCGTCAAACATTTTCCCTAACATATCTTTCCCCCGAAAACGTAAAAATAGTTTAAAATGGGGCCGTGAAACTCACCTGAATCACTGTCCGGCTCACTAAGCAGATAGCAAAAAGGGTCTCGCACCTACAAACGTCCTAGACGTATAAGTCACTATCCCTATAGTGCATGTGCCTTGGCAAGTTCTACACCCAACTCCCGACCACAAGTTATTCCAAATCCCGTTTAATTAAGCGCGTATCCTAGGTTTCGTTGGCGTTAGATTACCCTTTGTGTCACAAGTTATATATTACTCTTGTTAATATTTCCTTAACTTGTACCTTATTATTATCGACTCGACTTCACTTAACGTATAATTATTTTCCCATTTAAATAATTATACTTAAGATCGCATCGCTCGATATAATATATATTTCAACACTCGACCCGACTCACTTTGCCGCACATTTGTTTTCCCATTTAAACAAATATGCTAAGATCTTGTCGTTCGATTGTATATTCTCAACACCCGATTCAACTCACCATACCGTATATTTATTTTCCCATTCAAATAAATATACTAGGATCTTGTCGGCACGGCATACACATATATATATCTTTGCCTACTCGTCTCGTTTTCCTTCCCACATATCTACTTTCCCATTAAGTAGATATACTAGAATTTTGCCGAGACGAGCGTACATATATATAAATGTGTAATTTTTCTTGTTAAGTATATACGTCTGGTTAACGTCTTACTTGTTTACGTTATGTTTTTCTCCCACGAATAATTCCTTCAACACTTAGGAAAGTGTTTATTAGTTTTCACCCATGATGTATATATATATTTTACTTCCTAAAAATATATATTTTCTCATCTTGCCGCAATGGCATTTTTCTCATGTTTTGTCCGTGTACGGTTCGTTAACGCGTCTTAGTTCGATATCTTAGTTCGAATAGTCAATTTTTCCAAGTTTTTCCCAACATGTGTTTTATAGGAATGTTATTCATATTTCTTCCTCCTAACACATGTTACTTGGAAAGTTTAAAATGCTTATGTATTTTTAACCCAACTTGTTAACTTAACTACAAAAATGTTTCCAACACTTTTATATTCCCATTTATATAAAAGCATTCATTTTTGTATAAGTTTCCCAAGTTTTAATTTTTGTTTAACATTTTTATAAAATCTCTATTTTATAAAAATCCTTATGTTAATACAATCCATATTTTTATAACTTTCACTTTTATAAAAATATACTTTTTATACAAAAATACCCAAGTATATCTACTAGTATTTACCAATTCAACCTTGGAAAATTATTACTTATACTTTTGACACCAAACTTTCCATTATTGCACTTTTGGACTAATAGTTTCTAAAATGTTCATTTTAGTCCCCTAACTTTCAAAGTTACAATATTAGTCCCTTAACTTTCAAATGTTGCATTTTTCCACTCTAACTTCCAAAGTTAGCATTTTTCACTCAAAATAGTGGACTTTGAAGATCCATCTTTTTATTGGTAAGTTATTTTTGCATCAAAACACTTTTATTAGTCTTATATTTCATATATAAGGCTACTTGTATGTGTGTTTTATGTATTTGTCCATTATATCAAAATCTCATTCTTCTAAGTAAGTAAACTTTAATTTTTTTCAACTTCTTTATTCATGACCTTCTAACATGTTCCATCATTTATTATGTCTTAGATGATCATTTTAAGATGATTAAAGTTACCTTTTAACACATTCAAGTTTGTTCTACAAATCTTAATCACATCATCATCCTACTTAGTGTATGTGTAGATTTTATACATTTTTAAGAACACTACTTTAACATCATCAAATCCATGATCCATTTACATATCTTTAATCATTTATTTTACTCATGTAAAACCTATTAAAGATTATGTTTCAAACCACATTTTAAACCCTTCATGTACAACTTGCTTCTAAGAACACATACATGAATATTAATAATCAAAACAAGGTTAAGAAGCTTACTACTAGCACAAGGCTAGGGAAGACAAAACCTTGGATTTTGAGAGGGGTTTAGTGTGTTCTTCCTTAATGGTTAAGCTCCAAGCTTGAAACACACAATAGGGGTTTGGATGATGGATTGTTTTGAGTGATTTGGAGATGTAAAAACTTGAAAGAAATATGTATGGGGGAGGGATGAAGTTCACGGCTCAAAGAGAAGAAAAGGAAGAAGAAAACTTGAATGTGTAAGTATCTAACACATGTTTATATAGTGCTATCACATGTAATCTTCCATGGGTTGCATGTAATCTTCCCAAAGATTTAAGAGATCTTAACAAGTACAAAAATGATCTTAGATGGATGTGTGAAGTGTGTGTGTGCCGTGAGGTAGGGAGAGAGTGGGAGAGGTTATTTGTAAATCTTGGCTAAATCTTTGTAATCCTCCATGATCTTATACTAGATTTTTATCCAAGCATGTGTGTACTAGTGTATAATTACTTGATGGTGTCTTGGATTTATATGGCCTAAGGGCCGATTTTTTTGACACAAAAGCAAGGTTTAGGCTTGCTTTTGTACTTCCTATTCTTACACACAATCCTTCCATGCATGCTTCCTTACATGATCACCTTTTGGATGTATATGTGGGTTGCTTAAAAGAAGGATATTATATATGATGGCATTAGGCCGGCCTCTTTAGGGGTTTAGGTGGGGTCCACAACACAATTTATTTACCAATATTAAGTTAAGTTTAACTCCTCGTCGTTCGGGTGTCGTTCGGGTATTTTTCAGGATTTAATCGCGCGTTATTCGGACATTAAAAGTACCTTTAATAACCCTTAAATATAGTCTAATTTAAGCGTTGATTGGTTATTTAGGCTTTTGCCGGGTGAAATTATGAGTTATACGCGTATCGGGTGCGGTACGCGCACTTTATTCGTTACCGGGAGATTTGTATGAGACGTTTCCACTTATGGTTTCGGAGTTCCAAAACTCATTATATTTTGTGAAAATACCCTTTATTTTATATCCTGGGTGTCCGGGATCCTTTTCGTTTATTTATTTATTACCGGGTAATTGCCAACGTCCATACCGGATAGTTTATTCGCACATGATCCAATCATGTTTTACCATTAAACGTATGCATTCCTATGCATTATTTGGAAATTGCTATCTCCTAAGGCCTTAATAATTAAATCACACATAATTGCATTTAATTACGTTAATCATATATTAATTAATTTGTACGGAATCACCTTATTTTTGCCGGTTGTTACATATGTTATTAAAATTTAGAATGTTTGATAAGTCAACGTTTTCGTTTATTCGTTTAAATTAATGAATAAATGATTACATTCCTTATATAATCTCATTCATTTCATTGTGTCTCTTACAGATCATGCCTCCACGTCACAGCACTCGCAATAGCAATGGTGAGAACCACGATGAAGGTGGCGACAACCATAACCATAACCACTGTCCTAACCACAACAACAATGGTGTCGATGCCCAACTGGCTGCGATCATTTCTCAACAAATGGCACAGCAAATCGCGACTCTGGTTCCCAATTTACTAGCTCAAGTTATCCAGATGAACGGCAACGGGAACGGTAACGGCAACAGGAACGGTAACGGAAATGGTAATGGAAATGGAAACCACAATGGGAATGGAAATGGTCTCCCAGCCTGTACCCTTAAGCACTTTAATTCTTGTAATCCCCCAAAGTTTAGTGGTGAAGAAGGAGCTACAGGACTCCTACAATGGTTTGAGGGTATTGAGAATACCTTCATCAACAGTGAATGCCCCGACAACTTTAAGGTTCGTTACGCCATGAGTGTTCTCCACAAACGAGCACTCACTTGGTGGAATGAGGAAAAGCGCACCCGTGGGGCCGAAATTGCTCTTGCTATGACATGGGACCAAGTCAAGGAGGTTATGAAGGAAGAGTTTTGTCCTCGCAACGAGGTTATGAAGCTAGAAGATGAGTTCCACACCCTTGCTCAAGATAGTGGGGAAAACCTTGCCTACAACACCCGCTTTCACGAGCTTAGCTTACTGTTGCCTCACAAAGTCACTCCCCTGCCGGTAGCCATCGAGAAGTATATCAGTGGTCTGCCCATGCAAATTCAGGACACCGTTTGGGGAAGAAATCCTGCCACCTTGGAAGAAGCCAAACGTCTGGCGGCTACTCTTACTGATAATCATGTGAAGAACGGTACTCTCTTTCGAAAAGGCACTAAGAAGACTGTTGCCAAAGACACTCCTCAGCCCGCTATTGAGGTCAAGCCTGAGACCTCAAGCAACAAGAAGCGTAAGGCTAGGAACTACATGGTTGCTACCACCCCACCTGCAGCACAAAACCCAGCCAAGAAACCATACACCGGACCTCACCCCTTGTGCAATACTTGTAAGTACCATCATCCAGCACAGGTGCCATGTCGCTTTTGTACTAAGTGTCAAAGGTATGGTCACCTTGTGAACATCTGCCGAGCCCTTCCTGCTGCCCAAAAGAACAATGCCCCAGCTCCTAACCAACAAAACAACCGGCCTGCTCATGGTCAGTGCTACGAGTGTGGCAGCCCTGATCACTATATCAACAATTGCCCCAATCGTAACCAAAACCAAAACCAGAACCAAAACCGCAACCAAAACTAAAACCAAGGTGCTCGAGGTCGCGCCTACAATCTCAATGCTAACCAGGCCCGTGACAACAACGAAGTGGTGAATGGTACGTTCCTCATTAATAACCACTATGCATCCATATTATTTGATTAGGGAGCTGATAAGTCATTTGTATCACTGAGGTTTGAACCTTTACTTAACTTACCCCAAACTAATCTAGAGGAACCTTTAGTGGTAGAGGTAGCTAATGGGAAGTCTATCTCGATCGATTCTATTATTCGTAACTGTGTGTTGAACCTCGACGATCATACTTTCTCTATCGATCTCATCCCTATGCATCTTGGAAGCTTTGATGTCATAGTAGGCATGGACTGGTTGTCAACCTATCGTGCTGAAATTCTGTGTTTTGAGAAAGTCATACGCATTCCTCTCGAATCTGGTGAGATTTTGAAGATCTATGGTGAGAAGCCTTGTGGCGAGCTTAAGCTCATGTCTTGTACTACTGCCCAAAAGTACTAACGAAAGGGGTATACAGCCTTCTTAGCTAACGTGATAGAGAAGAAGGACAAAGGCAAAAGTATCCAAGACATTCCAATCATTCGGGACTATCCTGAAGTCTTTCCAGAGGATTTACCTGGTTTGCCTCCTGCTCGACAAGTGGAATTTAGAATTGATCTTGTTCCTGGTGCTAATCCTATCGCTAAAGCTCCTTATCGTCTTGCACCCTCTGAGATGCAAGAACTTTCCAGTCAACTACAGAAACTTTCTGATAAAGGTTTTATTCGCCCCAGTTCTTCTCCATGGGGAGCCCCTGTCTTATTCGTTAAGAAGAAAGATGGATCTCTTAGAATGTGTATCGATTATCGTGAACTCAACAAACTCACCATCAAGAATCGTTATCCATTGCCTAGGATTGACGATCTTTTCGATCAACTTCAACGAGCAACCCACTTCTCGAAGATTGATCTTCATTCTGGTTATCATCAGCTTAGAGTTCATGATGAAGATATTCCCAAGACAGCCTTTCGTACATGTTATGGTCACTATGAATTCATGGTCATGCCTTTTGGATTGACCAATGCTCCCGCAGTGTTTATGGATTTAATGAATCGGGTTTGTAGACCCTACCTCGACAAATTCGTGATCGTCTTCATCGATGATATTTTGATTTATTCTAAATCAAAATCCGATCACGATCAACATCTTCACTCCATATTGGGTCTCCTAAAGAAAGAACAACTGTATGCCAAGTTCTCGAAATGTGAATTTTGGCTTAAGGAAGTTCAATTTTTGGGACATGTCATTGATATGAACGGAATTCATGTTAATCCCGCAAAGATCGAAGCTGTGAAGAATTGGAGTGTTCCTAAAACTCCAACTGAAGTCCGTTCTTTCCTTGGTTTGGCTGGTTATTATCGTCGATTCATCGTTAACTTCTCTAAGATCGCTGTTCCTCTCACTGCCTTAACTCACAAGGGTAAACCCTATGAGTGGGGACCAAAGCAAGAGGAAGCATTTGAAACTCTTAAGCTGAAACTCTGTGAAGCTCCTATCCTGTCTCTACCTGATGGTAATGATGATTTCGTGGTCTATTGTGATGCATCGAACCAAGGTCTTGGTTGTGTTCTCATGCAACGAGGAAAGGTTATTGCTTATGCGTCTAGACAGCTCAAGACTCACGAAAAGAATTATACCACCCATGATCTTGAATTGGGCGTTGTTGTCTTTGCTCTTAAGATTTGGAGACATTATCTTTATGGGACCAAATGTGTGGTGTTCACAGACCACAAAAGTCTTCAACATGTCTTCGACCAGAAAAATCTTAACATGAGGCAACGACGTTGGGTTGAGTTACTTAACGACTATGATTGCGAAATTCGCTACCATCCTGGCAAGGCGAATGTTGTGGCTGATGCACTTAGTCGTAAAGAGTGTATCAAACTTCATTGTGCGAGAGTTCGTACTGATCTTCAGGATCACATTCTCCAGGCTCAACATACATCAGTCACCCAAGGTAACATGTACGATGAAATGTCTTGTGGTGCTGAGACTCAACTTGAAACCAAACCCGATGGTCTTCTTTATTTCCTTAACCGACTGTGGATTCCCGACCACGATGATCTTCGTACCATTCTCATGAACGAGGCTCATAAGTCTCGTTATTCTATTCATCCTGGAGCTGACAAGATGTACCAAGATCTCCGTTATTCATATTGGTGGCCTGGTATGAAGAAAGATATTGTTCTTTTCGTTGCAAAATGCCTCACTTGTTCAAAGGTCAAGGCTGAACATCAACGACCATCTGGTATGCTCGAACAACCAGAAATTCCTGTATGGAAATGGGAGAGCATAGCTATGGACTTCATCACCAAACTCCCTCGTACACCCAAATGTTTTGACAGTATTTGGGTAATCGTCGATCGTTTGACCAAGTCAGCCCACTTCTTACCTATTCATGAGAAGTATTCTGTGGAAAGGTTGGCAAAGATGTACGTAAGTGAAATCGTATGTCGTCATGGTATACCTTTGGACATTATCTCTGATCGTGATGGTCGTTTCACCTCTCACTTTTGGGATTCTTTACAAGATGCTTTGGGTACCAAGTTGAACCTGAGTACTGCTTATCATCCTCAAACAGATGGTCAGACTGAACGGACCATCAAAACACTTGAGGATATGCTCAGGGCATGTGTCATCGATTTTGGTGGCGCACGGGATTCTCATCTCCCTTTGGTTGAGTTTTCATACAACAACAGTTATCATGCCAGCATTAACATGGCTCCTTTCGAAGCACTCTATGGTCGTAAATGTCGTTCACCTGTCTGTTGGACTGAGGTTGGTGAAGCCCGTATCACTGGACCCGAACTAATCCAGGAAACCACAGACAAAATCCAACTCATTCAGGATAATCTTCTCAAGGCTAGGAGTCATCAGAAGAGTTATGCTGATAAACGTCGTAAACCCTTGGAATTTCAAGTTGGGGACCTTGTACTACTTAAGGTATCCCCTTGGAAAGGAGTAATTCGTTTCGGTAGAAAGGGAAAACTAGCTCCTCGATACGTAGGCCCATTCAAAATTCTTGACAGGGTTGGAAAAGTGGCTTACAAACTTGATCTTCCACCTGAGCTAAGCAATGTTCACCCGACCTTCCATGTTTCGAATCTCAAGAAATGCTTAGCAGATGAGAACCTCCATGTTCCTCTTGAGGATGTGCAGATTGACGAAACTATGCACATTATCGAGAAACCCGTCGAGATTGTTGATACTGGAGTCAGGAAACTCAAGCGCAGTTGCATTCCGATTGTTAAGGTTCGTTGGGAATCTAAACGAGGCCCAGAGTTCACTTGGGAACGTAAGGACCAGATGAAGTCTAAGTACCCACATCTTTTTCCACCAGACTCTCCAACTCCAACTTCGGGACGAAGTTCCCAAAAGTAGGGGAGACTGTAACATTACGCATTTATACTTGTACGTTACGTATCATCATTAATAAAAACGTCAAGTTCTAGTATTATTGCTCGCATTTAATTATTTTTGTGGCATTTTGAACCCTAATACTATGATAATTATTCATTATATATATGTATATATATTAATTATATGTTTAAAAATGCCAAAATAATAAAAGCTTGGGCCGGGACTCGAACCCGCGCCCCAAGCCGGTTTATTATACACACAACACAAACCAACTGCTCTAGCCTTGATACTTGTTTCAATCCCGGCACATTATAATTATATCACAATTCAAAAACATCTCAGTTGACTTGGAAAGTCAACTGAGATACACGACTTACCATAATCACAATCAATAACTCGTAATTGATCTGTGATTGGCATAACAACGTGATTACCGGCCTGTTGTGACTCATACACACGGCAATTTGCAATCAATTGTTACCATTTTGATCATAAACGCGTCACACATTCAATACAAGGTCAACGATTGCCAATTCGAACATCCAGACCATTACCCTATAAATTGGACATTCCTGTACGATCACAACTCGCCAATCTATCTTTCTAAACCTCCAATTTCTCTTAAAAAATTCTCTGTTCGTGGATTTCTGTTCGAGTTTGACTTCGGAGTTTGACCGTTCGTTAGTATTCGATTAAGCTTTGTAAGTCCAATTTTGATTGTGGGTTTTATTGATCGGCACCCACACAACATAAACCCTAAGGTTAATTGGGTTGATGTTGTGTGAATTGCCCGATTGCAAAATCTAGGGCTCGTATGCTTAATTTGGGGATAAACAAGATTTCGAATACGATATTTATTTTATCTAAACAGAAACCAACACAACCACTGGTCTGGACCAAGTGGTTGTGTCTGGTGCCCACTAATTGAGCCACGCGGGTTCGATCCCCGGCTGTGGCAAAACATTTTCTTTTGTTTTTAATCAAAACAAACAAGTTTAATTATATATATATTACTTATACTTTATAAATTCGTTTTAAAATATTAAAACTCTTTTAATAATTCAAAAAAAATTATTTTAAGTTAATCTAATGAAAAAGTTTAACTTACAATTTTTAGTTTTCAAAAATTTATTTATTTAATATATTTAATAAATAAACTAAGTTTATTCTATTATATTTATAAAATTCTATTAAAATATCAAAACAATTTTATAAATTTCCACAAAAATTATTCTGTGTTTATATAACAATAAACTTTTCTGAAATGATTTTTATTTCTGAAAAATCATTTATTTAATATTTTTAATCAATTTTTGTTAGTTTTAAGCATAATTAAATCATAATAAATTCAATTTTTAATATTTTTGCACCAAAATTTTATACAAATTATTTCTGATTATTTGGAACAGAAATATAATTTTAAACTAATAATTCTTTAATTTTAGTATTTTTAAATATTAAAGTTAAATTTTGATAATTTGTTATAAATAGAACTAATATTCTATTTTAAAGAAAATAATTTTGTAAAAATTATTTTTATACTTTAAACTCATTATTGTGACCATTTTAAATTCAAATTTTATAAAAAGATTTTTGTTTATTTATTTACTAAAATTCTCTCAATTATCAAACATTTTTATTATTAATCAAACAAGCATTTATCCCCAATTCTAAGCCCTAGAACATATACATTTATAGACTAGATAGACTTAGACATATTTATTACCTTATTATAGGGTAATATTTGGCATTGTTTGGGAAACACCACTATTCAATTTTTCAAGAAGTATAACATTTTGCTAAGGTGAGTTTTACATAGCCCCATTTCTATTTATCACCATTTTTGGGGTGAAACATGTTACCACATCATTTATTCAATTCAATCATCAATGTGTCTATGTGTTTTTCTATGTTGCATTATGTCTTGAACATGACTAGGGTAAGCACAATTCTAGCATAATCATTAACATTGATCAGCCGACGGTATACATTGATAGATCTATTGGACTGACAATCCCACCCGGATACGTGCCTCCTACAAAGGTAGCGTGGGTGTTTGTTATCGCATAACATATTCGAGTGAACCATGAGCGTATGGGATGTACCACATTATAACAGTCACAAGGGTTGATTATGCACTCGATTTACTTCTAGTATGTTTTCACATATGGACTAGACTTGCCATGACACATGAATTGCACAACATTTTTATTCGATTATCAAAACCTATGTAATTCTCACCAACTTTTGTTGACCCAAAAATATTTTCAAAATTAACATGTTTCAGGTAACAATGAAGCTGAGGCTTGAGTTTGAATAAGGATTATACATGAAGTTATTATTTGGAGCTATTTGAAGTTTTGTTATTTGATATTATGTATTGAATTCCTAGACATCATTTTATTTTGGATATTATGTTTTGAATAAATTATTTAAAATTCAATTTATACCATGTGCTACTGAAACAATCATCAATACGTGACATCCCGATGTTTCCGCCATCGATTGGGGTGTTAGAAAGCAGACTGTAACACCCCAACCGATGGCGGAATCATCGAGGTGTCACGTAGTGACGATTGTTCAAAAGCACATGGTACTAAAACGTAAATATATTATTGAATAATTTAAATTGTCTTACATGGATGAAATGGGAAAAATACATAAGTCTGAACAAAACATGAAATTTGAAATAAATTATTAAAAGCAAGCACTAAAATCCAATGCTATGGAACTAAGATCAAACTGCACCTGAAACATGTACAAAATAAGTTTTGTCAACATATGAAATGTTGGTAAGCATTCCTAGTTTTAATATATATAGTAAGTTGAAAAATGTTATACAATTCAAGTGCAAAGCTACAGTGCATTTATGTAAACTATGTATCATACAAATGAGCGAAATCAATCCCGTGACTGTATAAATGTACTAAAATGAATGGCGGTGTACTTATCCAATAAATGGATAATAACTTAACAATGACCATGGATTCTCCGATAAAAAGGGGGAAAATCACCTAGGTGGGTTGTCAATCCAATAGCGCTATCCAATGTTAAGGTCGGCTTGTACATGGTTAATGATTTCATTAAGTACAAATGTATTCTACATGTAATGTCTAAGCATAAAGCACGTATGTAAGCAAATGCACAATGTACTAGAATTGTATTGTAAAAATGTGAACTTGTATGTGTATTTCGTCTAAGTGTACATGTAACACCCCAAAAGTGAATAAAGAAAAAAAGGGGATAGGAAATACCCACTTTCGCCAAATAACTAGATGACTAAGCGAGCGTGAAAATGCGAGCAATCCAAAGACTCAACAACGAAACTAGTCCAATTTAGAAGAAAAGAAACCGAATAAGAAAAATATCCAGCTTCCAATTCGCCAATTACGAGAGCTTATAATCAAAGCTTTAAATGTAGAAGTAATATAGTATAGAAGAAAGGTATGAGGGAGAGTTTAATCGAATTGAAACAATCGACTTAGAGGTGCAAAGTGTAATGGGTCATAGGTGGGTTTTTATACTAGTTTTGGATTCAATTAGGCTTTAAAATTGCTCAACACAATAAAGTAAGGTTTTAAGATAAATTGACTATTTGACTAGGACTTTGACTAGGATTTTGACTGAGTTGACTAGGACTTTTGACTAGGACTTTGACTGGAACTTTGACTGTTTGACTGTCTTAGCGGACCGCAAGGGCTAAAAAAATAATTTTTCTAATTTAATCAATTTTAAGTTATAGACTTGTTTCCTTCTGTTTCTAAGTTGTTTTAGGATCGAAAATTAAGGGCTTTGAGTATCAAGGTCTGAAACATACGTGCTCGCGTGTAGATGTGAGTATAAAACGTGCATACTTTTACTTATAAAAATTATAAGTTTTATTAAATTGTGAATTTTGGTCCTATTAAAATATGAGGGTTAAAAATGAAAATTTTGAAATAGTTGACGAACCAATTATGCACATTTATGAAAAGTGAAGGGTGCAGGTTATCACACAGACGAGCTATCATCTGTGACCAACACGTTATTCAGTCTAGCGCTCCACATACTCTTGAACCAAGAACAGGAGAAGCCTTAGAATAGGGGGACTTGAAGGGATAGGGAGCCTAATCCACGCGAAGGCGGCTTTCCTATCCCTCTGCATAACGATCCGCGGAGCAATCACGCGGAAGTTAGTCTGCAAGGCACGGAAAGACTACACACAAAACAAGTCTTGTACACTTCACCTAGGAAGAGCAGACGTGCGTCCACCAACGCGCGGAATATTCCACTACACACCAACTTTTTGTACGAGGTACAGAAGATCAAGGATCAGGAAGATCCACATGCAGAGGATCAGAAGTACCGCCAACTGGAAGGCGACACGTGTTCGCAGTGGTCCAACAACCACTGACGTTCAACAGTGACGTGACTGCTTCCATGCTTCCACCATGCTGCTTCAACAGTGCTGACCAGGCATGGTTACCTGTTGTCAGGGGTCACATCAGACACCAGCAGGTAAGTCAACCATGCTGTGTCAGAAGGACATACCGCCGGCGGCCAGTCACAAGCCTCCACGTGTCCTCCAGGAAAGGCAATCTCAACTGCCGATGACGTCAGCTATAGGACCGTCCTTTTCCCGCCCGTTCCGAGGGCCAGAAGCAATTGGGCCGAAGATAGGCCCAAGGGATACAAGACTCCTCGTGGGCTTTTTACCAAGCCCACGATCTCCACTATAAATAGAAGACATCAACTCCTTAGAAAGGGATCTGAAAATACTCACTTGTAACATAGAGCTAGGTTCATTGGTAACACTTTGTACTCTCCAAAGTAATAAGATAACCGGCTCTTCACAGTGGACGTAGGTCGAGCTAGACCGAATCACTTACATCCTTGTGTTCTTACTTTCACCACACACACACACACTCACACACTTATTTTCACTCTCGGGTTGGTCCAAAGGTTTGGGTAAAGGATCGTATTTGTAGTTACATAAGTATTACCACCCGGTGATTAGTGATAATCTCCGAGATACTTATTGTTTCTTCACTTCGATACAACAATTTGCTTCTGTATCGAAGAACTAGAAGAGATGTCAACCGGCCAGTGATGAAGCTTGAGAAATTGATTCGGGGGTCGGGAATCACCAATCACGGGATGGGACCTATTTTTTTTCTATGGCTATGTTTCGGATTATATATTCGGGTCAGTGATTCGATTCGGGTCAAGTCAAACATTCAAATATAACAGGCATCGTATCGATAGTCATCACATTGACTGTATGACACGAATAACATCCATCACAGTTTATTTAATAATCAGTCTAATACAATTCCTACTTAAAAAGAATCAAACCATTCAATGCAACCTAACAACAATAACAAATTTAGGGACAAATACCTAACTGAGAGCTAGGGTTCCGATGTGAAGTAGAGAGCATCATACCTGCTGTTTTGGGAACAGTATTGCCAAAGAGACCAAAGACAATTCTTTCTCCAATTGTGTACCTTGATGGCTTGATTCTTTGAATGAAGACTTTAAAGTTAAAATGAAAGTATGAAATTATCAGGGTGAGATCAAGAGACAGAGTAGAGTACATAGGGTTATAGAGTTTGTTTTTTAGGTTTAGGTTTTTAATTGGGCTTTTTATTTGGGTTTTACCTAAAGAAAAAAATGGGTTAAATCAAATAATTGGATTGTACCTCTTAAAATGGGCCAAAAAAAAAAAAAACAAAGAATAATGATAAACTGGGTAAAATAACTGATATTTTGGAACCTTGTATCGGTCGTCCGATATATCGTTAGTTTTGGTTTATAAAATGTACCTATTGTTTAAAAAAAACGGGGGGTCGAAACTGTATATACCTAAAAATTCTATACGGATACTATATAATCGGAACTTCTGATCGAAAATTTCGTGAGGTTGGCCGCCCCTCCCCGCCCCAACCAACCTTCGCCCTTGCAACCGGCAATCATATCCGAAAACAACGATTAGTAAATATTGGTACTGTCACTACATATCAAGCAAAGGATCTCCTTTCTACTCGTTTGTAGTTTTGAAAATATTTGAAATTTTACCAGGCGTTCCCTTTAAAAAAAAGTGAAACTTAGTAGTGTAATATTTTTATTTTTCACATTACCTGGTTAACTTTTTTTTAAGGGTAAATTAGTTATATTTTTCATTTAATAAATCTAATATTAACAAAAAAATTATGTAACATTAAAACATTACTCAAATTTTTGTTATATATGTATTGGATAGAACTTAGTGGCACCATACACTGATACACACCATTATTTCCAACAAGTTTTTTTTTTTTTTTTTTTTTTTTTACATTAATAATAGATTTCTCATTCAATCCAAGACAACGAAAATTACATCAAGATAACGGGTAGGCGGGCAACAAGCTGCGCCGCCACCCCTTTCTGAATAGCAAATCTAATTAATATTTTTGCATTAACACAAGCCATTCCATGCAAGGTATGGCTTCCAACAATACATGCATTAATCATCCTCTCTTCTTTCCTAAACCACCCTCTTTATAATCCAACCACCACCATCAACCACCCATCGCCACGGTCACACCGCCAATCAAGCATTAAAACACGCGTTTCGATAGCCTATCACAACATTATATTAGATCAAAACCGTGCAACCACCACAATGTCAAAATTGATGGCGGTTGACCAACTTAACCAGCTCCGAGACATATTCAACCGGTTCGACATGGACTCGGACGGATCCCTAACGCATCTCGAGCTAGCCGCCCTCCTTCGGTCCCTAGGCCTCGAACCATCCGGTGATCAAATCTATATGTTATTTAACAAAATGGACTCTAATGGCAATGGGGCCGTTGAGTTTGATGAATTGGTTAATGCTATGTCACCCAATATGATGACCGAACAAAATGTTATTAATCAAAAATTGCTTTTGAAAGTGTTCCATTTGTTTGATCGAGACGGGAATGGGTTCATTTCGCCCTCTGAGCTCGCGCATGCAATGGCTAAGATGGGTCAGCCATTGACGTATCGCGAGCTCACTGAGATGATGGAGGAAGCGGATACGGATGGCGATGGTGTTATTAGTTTTAGCGAATTCGCTAGAGTTATGGCGAAATCCGCAGCCGAATCGTTTGGTTCACCTGTTCCTTCGCCTTGATTGTTTTGTATTGGTTTGGTTTTGTTTTGTTTTGTTGATATAAGATTGTTTTTGTGTTTAATAGTTGTTTGCA
Source organism: Ambrosia trifida (assembly GCA_028751855.1). NCBI lineage: Eukaryota > Viridiplantae > Streptophyta > Magnoliopsida > Asterales > Asteraceae > Ambrosia > Ambrosia trifida. The sequence continues at coordinate 91,964,191 of CM054126.1, forward strand.
AAGGTTTATATAAAGAAGAATCTTAGAAGGCGACAAGATGTGTGTTTTTAAGTGATTAATCAAACCGTCTATGGATTGGTTGTGTCAGCTGAACTAGACAAACTGGTTAATGGGTTCGATGTTTCGATGGTTTGAACCAACTTCTTAAAAAATATTATTCAAAATCATGGAATCTATTATAGACTTTAACCTTATAAGTTAAAGAACTTGGCCAATAGTAAGACCAGCCAAGGTTCCAACTCCCAAATAGCCATTGTCTTCATCCTAATTGAAGACCACCAGCCCCTGCGATCCCCTATGATCTAAAAAATACTCACCTTCCGAAAAACCAACTAAATGCCAGGGATGAGAAGTGTTACAGCCCACTTCCACCTCAGCTGCTTATAACGCCTCTTAACACCGCACTACCATAGCCAAAGGGGGGCGCCAAAGAAGGCTCCGCCATTGTATTAGTGGGCATGAGAGGGAGAAAGAGTAGAGGGCCCTATCAAAGAATCAGTCACAGATTTTCTTGTTTTTTTAATCTATTTTTTTTCTTTTTTATTAATAGTTAAAGAGACTTTATTTCACACTACCCAGCATAACCATGAAATCCCTTACAAACCTATAGCCTAAGGATGAAATTTAAACAAACGACACGGCTCAAGTGAAGCAAAGAATGTGTCGTCCAAGCAAAAGCCCTCGCCGACTCCCAGGCTCAAGTGAAGGCGTTGGAGTCCCGCAACGCGAAAGCGGCTCAGGACGGGAAAGCGTCCTGTGAGGCGACCAATGCCTTGATCGCTAAGGAACGCAACCGCGTTCAACTGCTTGAGAATGAGGTGGAAAAGCTGAAGTCCCTCCAGGAAGCCAAGGATAAAGAGCCTGAGGAGGAGAGATCTAAGGTTGTTGCTGCTCGCGCGGAAGCTGTGCAAAAGGAAACTGAAGTGGTTCAGCAGTCCACGCGGGTGTCGACCCTTGAGATTGAAGTCAGCGTGCTTAAGCGTGAAGTGGGCAAGTTGAAGAATGAGAAAGCCTCACTCGTCGCTAATTCGGGGAGCCTTCAATATGCCAAGATTACTGCTGAGCAGCTGATGCATGCCGCTAAGGAAGCTCAAGTGGAGACGCAGTAGAGCCTTGAGTTCTCTTCTTTTGCCAAGATTACTGCTGAGCAGCTGATGACCGAGGGCCTCCTAGGGGTATGTTTTTTGGGCCCTATACTTAGTCATTTTTGAGTTGTCTTCTTTTGTTTTTGTACTCAACTTTGTTCCCATGCAGGTTTTCACGCGTATCTGGGAGGAGCCCCGAATGGTCCAATGTGTAGCCCACCTCCTCGAGAAGTCCAAGCAATATGGCGCAACTCTGGGCTTTAAACAAGGCTTTGAGTTCTGCTTGGGCGGCCACTCCTTCGAGGACAACCCTTATACCGCAACATCAGGATGAATATGATGCGGAGGTGAAGGCCTATGATGAGTTGACCTTCCCCGTCATGGAGGTGGTGGCGCAGTGTGTGCAGCTTCCGGATGGTGCAAAGCAACTTAAGGCTGCGTTCGAGGAGGTTAAGAAGGCTGAGCGCGAAGAAGCGGAGCGAGGCGGCGAAATGCGGGGAGGGTGCTTCTGATACGCATCATGATGATGAGGAGGATGAGCACATCGACGAAGTTGACTACGATTGTGAAGATTAGGTCTGAAATGTAATAGCGTAGGTTAACTTGTCTTATTTTGCGGATATAAATACTTGGCCTTATGACCTTAATGAAATGAAGTGTTTATTTTGTTTAGGTTTGTCTCCGCGTTTAATGTACTTGATTTCCTTGTGAAAACGTTAGGGGATTTTTCTAGAAACTTAGAAAATTTTCTAAGTGTTCGGTCCGCATAGGCCGGGTTAGGCGTAGTGAGTGAAGATACATGTGTGTTTGCGCGATAATAGCGACTTCAGATAGTCAAGTTGATGCAAAATGTGAGGACATCTTTGCATTGCTAAGGTTGATTGGCCTGACACGTGTGCATGCACGCTTACGCGTCTAGAAGGCCGAGTAAATGCAAAATGTGAAAACATCTTTGCATTTGTAACATTACATGGCCCGACACGCGTGCGTGCACGCTTTAGCGTCTAGATGGCCAATAAGATGCAAAATGTGAAAACATCTTTGCATCATTAAGGTGCATTGGCCCGGCGCGCGGGCGCGTCTGCCATGCGCGCCAAGAAGGCCGATTTTGAAGCAAAATGTGAAAACATATTTACTTTTATATCTGCTTAGCCGTCGCGTGTGCATGCATAAAATGCGTACGTTTGGATGGTCAAGTTGGTGCAAAACATTAAAACGTCTCTGCACCTCTTTGTTTTTGCGATTCGTTTGACCCGGTGCGCGATGCAATAGCAGGCTGCGCACCTTGAAGGTCATTTTTATAACTAAGCGGGTACAACAGTTAGAAAAGTTTATGGAAAAGGAACTTCATTCAACATTTTTGGGTGTTAACTAGCCGAGCACCTTCTGAATCTTATATGAGCCTTCCCAATTTGGCGCGAGCTTTCCTGGTTTCTCGGCGGCGGATGCTTCGTTGTTGCACAATACGAACTCGCCCACCATGAACTTGAATTCTTTAACTCGCGCGTTGTAATAGCGCTCTAGCTGCTGCTTGTACTTTGCTTCTTTGATGGCAGCCAGCTCCCTGCGTTGTTCAAGTAGGTCCAGGTTTAGTCGAAGTTCCGCATCATTGTCTTCGACTTGGGCCATGAGCACACGCCTCGATGGGCATCCGATTTTGGGGGGGATCACTGCTTCGGAGTCGTAAGTTAGGCTAAACGGGGTTTCCCCATTGCTTATCTTTGCTAGCGTGTGGTGTGCCCATAAGACATTGGGTACCTCATCTACCCATCCGGGTCTTCTTTTGCCCAGCCGCGTTTTGATTCCCTCAACGATGCTGCGGTTGGCTCTCTCCACCTAACCATTTGCTTGCGTGTGTGCCACGGATGTGAAAATATGCTCAACCCCTATGCTTGTTAACCATTCTTGTAAACTTTGGTCAGTGAACTAGAGTCCGTTGTCGCTTATGAGTTGCATCAGGAGGCTGAAATGGCAAATAATGAATTCCCAGATGAACCACTTGACGTTACGGGCATCGATTGAGACAAGAAGCTTGATTTCTATCCACTCCTTAGGTATTTCGAATCCGGGTTTCAGAATGTAGCAAGACTTCTCATCAAAATGTACAGAAAACTTTTTCTTACAGATCAGAGATACACTGAGTAAATTGTAATCAATCTGCTTTACATTCCAAATCTTCTCGAAACTCATTATCCCATTACTAACACTTCCCTCCATAGTGATGTAACCTCCTTTATATCCTGCAAATGCAACATACCCCCCATTGATGTTCTTGATCTCGAAAAGGAGCGACATATCTCCTGTCATCTGCCCGGAAGCTCCACTGTCAACTATCCAGAGACTGCTCACAGGGCCAGCTGGAACTCCCTACACCAATCACAAACTTGATTAGTTCTTTTGGGGGACCCAAGCCATGTTGGTCTTGGGTCTTTGAGTATCAGTAAATGAAACATTCAGAGATTCCTTCTTCTCTCAATAACATTTTTCTTATCACTAACCGGTTTTTCCAAAATATTTGTCTTAGGAACTTCTTTTACCGGTTTAGAAGACGAACTTGAGACTCCAAGAGAACCTTTTGATGTCTAAGCTTGTTAGATCATTTTAGAATTCTAACTTGAGTTTGAAATTTTGGTTGAATATTATTAGAATTCTTAGAAACAATCTTAGATGGAACATTCTTAGAAACCTTGGTTGATTTAACTACCGAAGGCCTAACATTTTGATTGACATAGGGTTTAGAATAAACCTTTTGTTTCTCAAAAGTCGAGTTCATCATAGGTCTTCTCATACCATTGTTCATAGAAATTCGATTGCAGTTATCATAGATAACCGGTCGGTTTCCTCTTTGGTAAAAACTATTTTGATTTTGAAATTGCTTTTGATGATAAAAAATTCTTTGGGGAACCCCAACATTCGAATTTCTATGATATTGCCTATGTTCAACCTCTTGCCTTTTTCGTCTCGCATATGGACAGTGAGCAAGTAAATGCCCTCTCTCTCCACACTTGAAACAGGCTCTATACTCGTCAAAACAGTTTTCATCATCAGATCAAGCAAATGTGTTGACCGGATATTGATTCTTATAACACTTTTGCCTCAAGCTCCCAGGAGCGAGCTCTAGTGAATAAGTCGGTTCAACGAAACCGTTTACTTTATCTTTTGGTTTCACAAACTGTGTGACATGAACCTTTGATGTGTTAGAATCATCACCATACAGTCGCTTGATTAAATCGGGTGGCATACCAGTTGTCCTTTTAGATTTAGGAAACCAGATTGTACTTTCTTGCCAAATTTTATCAATTTTAGAGTAATTAGCGAACTGTATCGGATATTCTTCATCAAAAATTATTTAATCGGATCCTTCCATCCGATAAAACACTTTCACAGGTTTGTCATCACTTTTCACATTTTTCTTCACCGACTGATTCTGATTTGATTCAAATTTCGGAGAATGTTGTACCTTTGAGTAACACTCATTAGTCCGAATTTGATTTTCTGGAGGAATATCAACATTCTTTTTAGGTACATCATCTTTAGAATCAGAATCATCAGTTACTGCCACAACGCCCTCATTGTTTACTCCCAAAATCGGTTTTACATCAGAATTTGGATCACCAACACTAGAAGTGTTTGATTCATCCTCTGATGTAGATCCAGATTTATCAGAACTTTCCGGTGTGACAATATTAAAATTGTGATTTTCAAATAACACCGAAGACGGTACTGATTTGTAACTCACAGAACGGCTTGGTTTTTCAATTATGTGGTCCAATACATAAGCTACATTCAAATAACTCTCAAGCTTTTTTTTTTTATCTTTTCTGAAAAACATTTAATTTTTGCCATTTCCAACTTTGTTTCTTCAATTTCATTAATGTAATTATTAATTGCAGTTTGTTTTTGTGACAATGTTTTAGTTAAATCTGAAATGTGTTTCTTATAGTTATCTAGCATCTTATTAACATCTTTCTCATTTTTGCGATAAGACTGAATAAAGGTTCTAGCACTTTCAAGTTGATACGTTAAGTCCTTAACCTCTTCTTCAAGTCTATCACATGAATCACAATATTTTTCATTATTATCAGATGGAGATTTAGAACTTACCGGTTTTGGAGCTTCTGTCATCGCCATCAATGCAAAGTGAGCTTCCTCTCCTGCATAGAATTTGGAGTAATCGAATTTGTGGAAAGAATCATCCACCATGCACGATTTCTTGGTCATCAGAAAATCAGCTTCTGCCAGAAGTTGCTCAATATCATCATCAAGTGAATTAACACTTGATTCAGAATCAGAATCACTCCCAATGTTAGAATAATCATGATCATCAGACGACTCTGTAACAACTTCTTCAGTCACCTGCTCCTCTACCTTCTTAGAAATAACTTCAACATCTTTCTCATCAATCACTTCACTTTCAACTATTGCCGACTTCTCACTTGCCATTTGCTGAGCCAAACAAGCAACATTGCCACCTGTAATTTCCTCAACACCCAATTGCATTGTGTTCCAATCAAATCTTCATCTTTCTGAATCACCAATGCTTGGTTATCATTCTACTGTTGAGTGCTCGGTGTATAGATCGGAACAATGGTTCTAACTTGGTTTGGTGTTTTTTGGTTTTGGTTTTGATTGGCTGTGAATGTTGTTTGTCTCTGGTTGGAATTTGGTGAGGTGTTTTGTTGATTTTGGTAATTATTTTGGTTTTGATAGTTGGTGTTTTGGTTTTGGAAAGTAACTTGATTTTGTGATTGACGGTTTTGGTAGTTTGAGTTAAATGGGTTGCGGTTACCTTGTTGTTTTGGTTGTGTACACTCTCTAGCAAAATGACCTTTGGTTCCGCAATTGAAACAAGTAACTTTTCCAGTCTTCACAATGAACTCTGTTGCTCTTCTTATTACACTTGCAAATGCCCATTGTATATCAATTAGTTCCATTTCTTCTTTGTCAATTTGGGCATAATCTTCATTGGTGAGATTGTTATTCCCAATTTGACTTGCCACTAATGTTGAAACCAATGCAACATGTTGTTGTGCAACTTCAATAGTTACATTGTTCATGATTGATGTTTCCAATACAATTGGACTTGAACTTGTTGTGGCTTGACTAACAATAGGTGCTTGTGTTTGTGATTGTGTCATAGTCACAGATAATGTGCCAAAATAGTTAGGAACTTGAATGTTTGATGGAGGTGGTGTGTAAGATGGTGTTGCAAAGTAATTTGGAGGTTCAACATTTGAAACAAAAGCAGTTTGAGGTGCTGGTGCAACACCCATGCCTCCACTTGGAATAGATGTTGTTGTGGAAGTAGTAGCAAAATATAACTCCGGATTCTGTGGAATCATAGCTAGCTTTTCCTTCCTCTTAGCTTCCATCTCTTTGTTTTCTAACTTTTGAATAAACTCACTGATCGTCCAATACTGGTAAGCATCTTTTTCCTTTAAACCTTCGATATGCTGATTCCAGTATGGTGGTAGTGCATCTGTGAACTTTTCTATAATCTCTGTCATTGGATAAGAAACTTGATAGTTGGACAACTCAGTCAATAAGTGAAAGAACCTTGGAGTAATTTCTTTCAAAGCTTTATTTCCAATGTAACTGAAGTTTTCAAACTCCTTCTTCAACTCTTCAGTTCTCAACCTTAGAGTCATTTCATTCCCGTCATGCCTACTCTTTAACACATCCCACAACTGTTTAGAAGTTGTGCATGTTCCAAACTGGTGTAGTAAATCTGTGTTCAATGCTGGAGAAAGCTGTGAGCATGCTTTCTTTTCTGCTGCAAACTTTTTCTTTTCATCATCAGAAAGGTCACTAAGTGCTATTGGGTTTGTAGAATTCTTAATTGTAGGAGCCACATATCCCTTCTCGATCATCTGCCATGCTTCCTCACCATCTAGACCCATTCCTTCCAAATGTATCTTGAACTTCCTTTGCTATGAGTAGTATTCATTCATGTCCAGCAACTTTGGTGGTCTTGTCCCATTTCCCGAAGATAGATCGTTCACTAGGGTTGTGTTAGGACAAAAAGGATTGGTGAAACCACTTTTGCAAACCTTAGTCTAATTCACTTCTGTCAAAATACTCTAAGTATAGAACTGCTGAAGAAGAAGGATCAAACTGCTGAAGAAGAGATTCAGAAGTGCTGAAGAAGAAAAGTCATCAGAAGTTCTGATGTTCAAACCAGACACTTCTACTGAAGAACTACTGAAGACAAACTACTCATCAGCAGTTTGTCATTCATCAGTACTTACATGAAGATCTTTTCCACTGCCTCTTGTATCAGTAGTTTATTACTTTAGTATTTCTTTTTGCTTTATGTACAAGTTCCAAGACTGCAACTTGTTTCTGAACTTGCTTTTGGCAAGGTTCATGTATTTGTAAAGTCTATAAATAGAAGGGTTCATCCCTCTGTTTTAGACATTGATTTTAATACAGAAATCCTTCAACACTTATTATTGTTATTTCCATTTCATGTTTATTGAGAATCTGTCAAAGTGTTTCATTCTCATTCAATACTTAGATTCTCAATAAATAGTTATCTTTTATTAGTTCTTGAATCCAGGGGGAGTAATAACTCATGTTGATAAGTGTAGCTTTAAACTTATAACATTCCGCTGTGCTATCACTAATCGAGAACTTGCTAAACACTTAAGTGTTCACTAGCAAGTTCACATAAAAAGAGCAATAAAAGGATCCAACAATTGGTATCAGAGCACTGGTTTATCTGATCACATATCAATCTAACACATTGAGAATCAGACACAGGCTCTTATTGATATTCAATAAAGGATTATAAGCTCACTTTTATCAACATCGATCACTTTAAGAGATATTTGACAAATCAATACTCTTTAAAATGGATCCTCATAATACTGGTTCTGCCACTAAACCTGCCATGCTTGTAAGAAATGAATATAACATATGGCAAAAGAGAATGGCACATACCTTATCACAGACCAACACAGGTTGCTGGAGATCTGTGATATATGGTCCTCATAAACCAGTAAATATAAATCTTGAAACTAAAGAAGAGATTCCAAAAGAACCAAAAGACTATACTGATGATGATTTCCTAAAACTTGAGCTTGATGCAAAAGCTTTCTCTATGTTGGCAATGGCACTCCCAAATGAAATCTACTCTGGCCTATTACATTGTGATAGTGCCAAAGAGCTTTGGGACTGCCTAAAAGAACAGTTTGGAGGAACTGAAGAGGTGATTGCCAACACCAGAGAAATCTTGGCTCAACAATATGAAACTTTTGCTCACATTAATGGGGAAACTTTAACACAGCAATTTGAAAGATTTTCCTCATTAATATCTGAGCTAAAACTAAATGGTCAGACCTACACAACTGTATCTATACTTCATAGATTTTTAAGGTCTTTACCTGATAAATGGGAAACATACTCTATAGTCTTAAGATCTTCACCAGACTTTAGCTCCCTCACTCTTACAAAACTTCATGGGAGATTACTTACTTTTGAGAGAGAAATTGATCAAAAGAAAAAGTTACAAAGTTCTGGCAAAACTGCTGATGACTATCTACCAGGTAGTACAACACTATTGGGACAAGACTCACCAACTTATTCAAATAGTTTTGGATCTTTTGACCACATTGACATAACTGCTGGGATCTCATCTGAAAGATCATTCCCAGGTTATGACAATAATGACTTTGGTCAAACTGCTGACAACATGTGTTTTATCATGGATGATTTAAATAGTTTCAGCAGTGATGACCTAGAAGAAATGGATATTTTGCACCAACTGGCCATGTTAAGTTTAAAAACAAATAAATTTTACAAAAGGTCAGGAAGGAAGTTTCCAGGACTTAACAGTTCTACAAAAATTGGTTTTGACAAATCTAAACTTAGATGTCACAAGTGTCAAAAGTTGGGACACTTTGCTAGAGAGTGTAGAAACTCTGGCTTTAACCAATCTCAGTCTGGAAACAATTTTAACCCCAATTATAACAGGAATAATGGAACACAAGGGAGTGCACATTTTGTACAGGCACAAGCTCCACAACACCAATATGTGCCACAAGTACAATATATACAGATGCAGAGCCAACAATCAATCCCTCCCTTTCCAGCTGCTCAACAACCTCCACAGCAACAGCAACCCTCTCAACAAAGTCTATTTACTTCAGGGTATGTTGACTGGAGCAGTCTATCTTTTGACACCAGAGAGTGCAATCCTGATGCAGACAACAAAATGTTTGACATCAACTGGGGAGAACCTGACAATGGCAGAAAGAACTTTGCCTTAATGGCATTTGAGGGATGCTCCTCAAAATCTGCCTTGTCACAGGTATCAAAAGAATCTTTGACAAAACTATGTTCAAATTCATGCAAAGAATCTTTTGCTCTCATAAGAGAGACAAATGTGCACTTACAAGGAAAAGCAAATGATTCTGAGAGAAAATTCACTCAGATGAAATGTGATTTAGAAAGAAAACTTTCTGCAAAAACAAAAGAAGTTTCTAAATTAACTAACTCTGCTATTGAAACCCAAACACAAGTTAAAATCATGATAAATGACCTAGGGAATGTCAGACAAGAGCTTGCTGACACCAAGGTCACATGTGAAAAATGGGTGGAATCTTGTAAGGGGTACCAATTATTGCTAAAAAAACAAAGTGCTTTAAATGTTAGGTTTTGCATAGGGTACAATCACACTGCAACACCAACAGATTTCTCTCCCAAAACTACTGAAGATGGGAGAAAAATTGTTTTAGGTGAAACTTCTGAAGAGGAAGAATGCACATCTTTCCATGAAAACTTTCTAAAAACACACAAAGAAAGTTCTTTAGAAGTACTGATTAAATCTGACTTTAAGCCATCAGTAGTTTCAACTACATCGGGAGTTGAGAACCTGAAAACTATTGATGACCTAAAACCAATCAAAACAGTCAGAAACTTGTCTTTAAAAGAAAAGACAAAAGAATGTGAAATTTGTGGTCTGTTCAACCACAAAACAGAATTTTGCAGATATAGAAAAGGTATTCAGTTCAACAAGAAAAATCAACAACTGGTTGTGGGAAAACATATAAAAAATGATTATGTAAAAACTTTTTCTCCCAAGAAACAACAACCAGCAAACACCTTTTCTCAGAAAAAGACAAAATCTCAACAAAAGTCTTTTTCTCAAAATTCTCTTTCAGTAGTTAGACCTGAATCATCAGCAGTTTCACAAACTGCTGAGATTAAAGATCTTATGAACTTGGTACAACTACTGATGACCAAAGTTGATGGTGGTCCTCAAAAGGATACCACCATTGTTCTTAATGCAAAATCCATTGCCAAAAAGACATGGATTTCTAAACTTGGTCAAGAACAAACTGTAAATGTTCTCAAGAGCAAACCCAAAGCCAAACTTGGTCAAGAACAAACTGTAAATGTTCTCAAGAGAGTTTCCAGAGGCTTAAATAGCATTTGGTATGTAGACAGTGGAGGCTCAATGCAAATGACAGGATGCAGATACCTGATAAACAATTTTATCAGTCAAAGAGATGGATCTGTATCCTTTGGGAACAATGCTAAGGGATATGTGCTAGGACATGGCAATGTCTCCTCTGGCAAAATACAGTTTGACAAGGTCAATCTGGTTGAAAACCATGAGTACAACTTGCTGAGTGTGTCACAAATGTGTGATAAAGGATATTCTTCCCTTTTCACAAAGACAGCATGCAAGATCATATCACCAGAAGGCCAGAAGTTGATAGAGAAGATCATTGAAGATCACACTTTGTTAATAGCCAAAGTACTGAACAACACTGCCTGTTTCTTCTCAAGGGCATCAACTTCAGAAACTGATCTCTGGCACAGGAGACTTGGCCATGTGAACTTTAAAACCATAAATAAAGTCACAAAAATGGGCTTGGTCAGAGGTCTACCCTTAAAAGTATACCAGTGTCAAGAACACTGTGTATCCTGTTTAAAGGGTAAACAGCATAAGTCCTCCTATAAGTCTATTGAAGAATAAAAAACAACTGCATGTCTTCAACTACTCCATCTGGACTTATTTGGGCCTGTAAAAATCATGAGCCTTGGTAAGAAGAAGTACTGCTTAGTCATCATTGATGACTACTCAAGATTTACATGGGTATTCTTCTTATTTTCCAAGGATGAGGCTGCTGAAATCATCAAGTTCTTCATTCTACAAGTAGAGAAGCAATACTCTCTACCTGTCAAAACCATTAGAAGTGATAATGGGACAGAGTTCAGGAACAAAACTCTGGATGAATTATGTTTGTCTAAAGGGATTATTAGACAATTCAGTGTTGCCAGAACTCCTTAACAAAATGGTTGGTAGAAAGGAAGAACAGAACTTTAATAGAAGGAGCAAGAACAATGTTAGCTGATTCTGGCCTACCTTTATACTTTTGGGCAGAAGCAGTTAACACATCATGTTATGTTCAAAATAGAGTTCTTATTGTCAAGAGACATTCAAAGACTGCCTATGAAAATCTTCATGGCATGAAGCCCCTTATCTCCTTTTTCAGGGCTTTTGGGTGTCAATGTTTCATCTTGAACATCAAGGAATCTATTTCAAAGTTTGCTGCCAAAGTTGACTCAGGTTACTTTCTTGGTTATTCCTCAACTAGAAAAGCCTACAAGGTTTTTAACTCAAGAACCAGGATAGTAGAAGAAACACTGAATGTCAAGTTCAATGAGTCAAAACACACTCTCATTCCAGCACATCCTACTGAACTTTTTGACCTTGACAGCTTCCATTTTGGACCTGAAAAGACTGTCACTTCATCCAAACCTATTTATTATGGTGATCAAAGGTTTGATGATGAGGATCCAGCACCATGGACTCCTCAAACAGTCATTAAGTCAACTTCAAAACCATCAGAAGTTTCACAAACTTCTGATTCAACAAATACTGAAGGACAAACTCAAACATCTGCTTCAGTACCTGCAACTACTGAAGACACTGAAACTGCTGAACCAGATATAATAGACCTCAGTAGTTTGTTTGAAGAACATGAGCCACCAACACCTGTCAGTGGTTTACAACAACTGATCGAACACAAAGACCATCCACTTGATCAAATCATGGGTGATATTGCATCAGGTGTTCTTACAAGAAACCAGCTTTCCAACTTTTGTCTATTCTCAGCATTTATTTCATAGATGGAACCAAAGAAGTACCAGGAAGCCCTCAAAGACAACAATTGGGTGCGGGCAATGCAAGATGAATTGCTTCAATTCAACAAGCAACAGGTTTGGGAAATCTGTCCCTTACCACCAAACAAGCAACCAATTGGCACAAGATGGGTTTTCAGAAACAAACAAGATGAAGCTGGTATTATCATCAAGAATAAGGCAAGACTGGTAGTACAAGGTTACTCTCAAGAAGAAGGAATTGACTATGATGAAACCTTTGCTCCAGTTGCAAGGCTTGAAGCCATCAGGTTATTTCTGGCCTATGCCATTTCCAACAAAATAAAAGTTTATCAAATGGATGTCAAGAGTGCATTTTTGTATGGAAAGATAAAAGAGGAAGTGTATGTTTGCCAGCCACCTGGGTTTGAGGATCCTTCTCATCCTGAGTGGGTGTACAAACTAGACAAAGCTCTTTATGGGCTCAAACAGGCTCCAAGAGCCTGGTATGATACACTTTCAACCTTTTTACTCAAAAATAACTTCACAAGAGGTGCCATTGATAAAACTCTTTTCATAAAACATGTTGGAAATCTTGTCTTACTTGTTCAAATATATGTTGATGATATCATTTTTGGTTCAACAAACACAAAATTGTGTGATGAATTTAAGAAACTCATGCAATCAAAATTTGAGATGAGTACAATGGGAGAACTGCAGTACTTTCTGGTACTGCAGATTAAACAACAATCAAATGGAACTTTTATACATCAATCAAAATATGTTAAAGAATTATTAAACAAATTTTCTTTAGAAGATTGTAAATCATGTTCCACTCCCATGACACCAACCACACAAGTTGAACCAGATGATCAAGGAAAACAGGTTGATCAAACCATGTATAGATATATGATAGGTTCCCTTTTATATCTAACTGCTTCTAGACCATATATTATGTTTTCAACATGTGTCTGTGCTAGATATCAATCAGCTCCTAGGGAATCACACCTTATTGCAGTCAAAAGAATCTTCAGATATCTGAAAGGAACTCCCACACTTGGAATTTGGTATCCTGCTTCAAGCAATATCAAGTTATCAGCTTTTTCAGATAGTGACTATGCAGGGTGTAAAATGTCAAGAAAATCAACATCTGGTGGTTGTCAATTCTTGGGAAACTGTCTAGTGTCCTGGCAATCAAAGAAACAAACATCTGTTGCAACTTCAACTGCTGAAGCTGAATACATTGCAACTGCAAGTTGTACATAACAGATACAATGGCTCCAATATCAACTTCTTGATTATGGAATCAAAGAGACCAAGACACCATTGCTTGTAGACAGCAAATCTGCCATTAGCATAATTCAAAATCCTGTTCAGTTTTCAAAGACTAAACACATTGAAAGCAGGTATCATTTCATAAGAGATTGCTATGAAAAAGGCAAGATTGAAGTGAAACATGTAGCAACAGCTAATCAAATAGCTGACATATTCACTAAACCCCTTGACACATCAACATTTCAGAAGTTAGTATCCATGCTTGGGATGCTAAATTTGTAAGTGTTTCTCTTTATTTTTCTGCACAACTTCTTTATTTTTCACTTACATCTGTTTTCAAAAACTTGAAAAACTTCTGAAAAGAGAGAAACTACTGATGAACAAAACATCAGTATGGGGATACTTTCTGAAAAGTGATTAACTTCTGATAAAACAACCTTCAGAAGTTATGAATAAAGTATTTATAAAAGTATTTCTCATCAGCTGTTCAAAACTGCTGAAGAGAAAATGAGAACTACTGATGAAGGTAATTCTTCATCAGCAGTTTAGTCAAAAAGGGCAAATCAGACTTTTCCCATCATCAGAAGTTTGACCTAGTCGGTTTAAAACTTCTGATAAAGAGGTTTTTAACCTAGACGGTTTAAAACTTCTAATAAAGAAGTTCCAAGCGGTTAAAAACTTCTGATAAATATCTTTTTTCAACACTTATCCATTCAAAAACAAAAATTCCCTCCTTCTCTCTCAAGAAAGCTCTCAAACCCCTGAACCTGCAACAAAAACACTGTTCGATTTCCAAACACACAAAACCACATGGCTTTAGTTCTTAAACAGGGACACAATCTCAGAGCCTACTTAGAAAAAAAAGAAGGTTGGTCCCAATACGATGAGATCATTGATCTCGTCGTCAAATCCCAATATTTCACCGCTCTCACATTAGACCCACCAATACATCCTGAAACTCTCAATGAGTTCTGGGCTAATGCTGAGACAGTGATGGTGGATGATGAAGTTATCTCTCTTAACTCAACAATTAAAGGGAGACAAATGGCCATCACACCGGCCATACTTGCAAACAGACTGGGGTTGAATGATGTGAATGCCCCTGAAAAGTTTGACAACTCTGCAATCCACCTAACCATGACTGAGTGTGGTTATCAAGGTACTCTCTCACAAGCTACCATCTTTAAAAAGTATTTTGAACCAAAATATAAACTTTTGTTTCATTATATAATTATGTGCTTGAGTCCTAAAACAGGGTCTTATGACCAGATGCCCTCAACCTTTCAACCAATTTTTCATTCCATTGTGAATGAAACAAATTTCAGGGCATCAAAACTTTTCTTTAATGAGTTGGTGTTACATCACAATAACACTAAGAAAAAGTTTTTGTTATATCCAAGGTTCATTATGCAATGCATAATAAAAGAACTGGGTGATGAGGTGCTTGTGGGTAAAACTGAAATTTTAAAACCCTTAACCTCACAAGCATACTCAAGGCACAACAAACAGGCTGCCTGGCCAAAAGATGACCAAGGGGAACCAGAACCAGTCCCCATGGAACCCTCATCTTCCAAACCTACACCACCAAAGGCCAAGAAACCCAAGGTACAAAAACAAAAACCCACCAAACCTAAAAGAAAAGCTGTTCAGGAGGTTGAGATGCCTGAACAAACAATTGTGCAATCTGCACTTCTTAAAGATGTGACTGAAACATCCTCTCAGTCTCATCCATCTCAAACCCCACCAACAGCACCAATCACAATCCTTTTCAAAAGAAAAAGACTTAAGAAAACTATTCCCATTGATTCTTCTTTTGAAACTGCTGAACCCACTGCCCAAACTACTGAACCAGCACCCCAACTTTCTGAACCAGATATTGAAATAGCCAAACTTCTCTCTGGGCTAAAAGAGAAAGTCCCATCTACACATGACAGTCCCCATCAACCACATAAAACAGGGGACATAGCTTCAGAAATTGACATGGATGTGGACACTCAAAGCCCTAACCATAGAGATGAGGATGAACCAGAGTCTCTAAGCCCAAACTTAGAAACTTTTGGTACTTTTGAGGCTGCTACTACTCATTTACCACCCAGTGGTGGACCTGAGGATAGAAGTAACATAGGTAAGACCTCAACCGTGGCAACTACTGATGAAGGATTAATGCCTGAGGTAGGAAATCCTCTGAACCAAGAAAAAGAGGTACATGAGACAACTGAGTTGGGCTCAGCTCATGATGTAACTGATACAGTCGTCATTGAGGATGTAATCAGGGATTCAGATGATTCCATTGACTTGGATGATGTTTCAAAACACCAAACTACTGAATTGACGGCTACAAGTGAAGGTCCTGCACCTGGTGTATCTAAGCTCAAGAAGCTAGTCACACCAGCTGAGGTTAAAGCCCACTCAATCCATGATTCCCCTAGAGTGGCATCTTCTGTACAACAAGAAGATCAACCAAAAACACACCCCTCACTACAAATTCCTACCCAATTCCCTGGGCAAACAAGCATAGACATGAACCAGCTATGCAACCCAGATGGTCCCTTATACCACATGATGAGCACCCTTATCAAGAATCACTTCCAAACATACACAGCTAACTTGGAGCTGTCCATGAAGAACCAATTTGGAGTGATACAGACGAAGATGAATGATCTGTCCAACAAGATTGATTACAACAGCAAACAGCTTGCTCATCTTACAGGTCAGTTCTCCCAAGCTTCAACATCAAAAGCTGATGATGCCAAAAAGGGGGAGAAAATCAAGGTACCTATGGATACACTTGAAGCCAGGAGAAAGGCAAGAGTGGCTATCCTAGCAAGAGATCAAAAAGATCAAGCCAGAAAAGAAAAACTGGCCCAACAATTTGGTGTCTCTATTCAAGAAGTAGAAGATGCTGAAAAGACTGATGAATCCCAAGGGCACAATGAAGAAACCTCTGATGAACAAACTTCTGATGAAGAATCAGAAAGTACTGAAGACAATCCTTCAGTAGTTGACAAACCTTCAGTTGTTGTCAACCCATCAAAGGTTAACACTTCCAAGACTCAAACTGCTGACCCTTCCAGATCAACTGCTCCTATTCAACCAACTTCTGTTCCTACTAGGCCTATTACAACAGTTACCACAATGACTGTGCTAAACCCTTCTCCAATCTCTCAATCAGCAAAACTACTTGAGAAGAGTTTAGTGGCAGCCCAAAAGAAGGCCAGAGAAGACCAGATTTGGAAAACACTGGAAGAAAGGGATGACTTGGATCTAAGCCATGAAGAAAAGCTTCAGGCTTATGAAGCTGAACTCCAAAGGCAGGCTAGCCTAGACCAGATTGTTGAGGAAGATAAAAGACATCAACTGATGTCTTACATTACAAAGAACAGCAAGATCAAAGCCCACACATTGAAGAGACTCTCCATGGAAGAGCTGACAAGAAGAGCTCAACTTATTGCAGATAAACTTGCAACAAGTAAAGACACAAAAGCCAAGAGAGCTCAGATGATAGAAGAATTGGTAGCTAATGGTTATGGTTCAAAAGCCTCAGTGTCCAAATGGAAAGAAGAAAGACTAGTGGACACATATAGAAAATATAAGGCTGCAAGGGCTGCAAATCCAGAGAAGTTTCAAACTGCTGAAGTTTCAACTTCAGTAGTTAGAACTTCTGGTGTTCAAAGAAGACCAGCTACTCAAAGAAAGAAATCAGAGGAGAATGTGAAGACTGATTTCAGAATGGTACTACTAGAAGGTAGTACAGTAGTCCATTCTGATTTTGATATAGAAGAAAAGCCTCTGATCACACAATTCAGGGATCCTTCCACCTTTGCATATCAAATCCAGAAGACCATCACAGACAAACTGCACACTAAGGTAGTAACTGAACATCATTTGCCAACATTTCAGATACCTAATGTGATGCAACAAGAACAAGGAAGTGAATCCCACCTGAGAGTCACTGAAGTTGAAAACATCCAACACTCAGGAGAAACCCAGGGTACCACCATAGTTCCCTACACTTTAGACTTTGACAAGTCTAAAGAACCAATCATCAGATGGTCCTTTACTGATAGAAACTCAGTACTTGTGACAAGAAGAGATCAGACAAGCAGGGCCTATAGGTCGATGAATGATCTGAAGAAACTATCAACCAAAGACCTGCTTACAATCCAACACTTAGAACCACAGAAAGGGTCTCTTACTGATGAACAGCTGAAACAGCTCAAGAATTCCATGTTCAAAGGAATATGGAAAATTGTGAAGGACAGAAAAGAACAATAAGGAATTAGTAAGGTTTTGGCTTCATCAATCCAGGGGGAGATTGTTAGGACAAAAAGGATTGGTGAAACCACTTTTGCAAACCTTAGTCTAATTCACTTCTGTCAAAATACTCTAAGTATAGAACTGCTGAAGAAGAAGGATCAAACTGCTGAAGAAGAGATTCAGAAGTGCTGAAGAAGAAAAGTCATCAGAAGAACTGAAGTTCAAACCAGACACTTCTACTGAAGAACTACTGAAGACAAACTACTCATCAGTAGTTTGTCATTCATCAGTACTTACATGAAGATCTTTTCCACCGCCTCTTGTATCAGTAGTTTATTACTTTAGTATTTCTTTTTTGCTTTATGTACAAGTTCCAAGACTGCAACTTGTTGCAACTTGTTTCTGAACTTGCTTTTGGCAAGGTTCATGTATTTGTAAAGTCTATAAATAGAAGGGTTCATCCCTCTGTTTTAGACATTGATTTTAATACAGAAATCCTTCAACACTTATTATTGTTATTTCCATTTCATGTTTATTGAGAATCTGTCAAAGTGTTTCATTCTCATTTAATACTTAGATTCTCAATAAATACTTATCTTTTATTAGTTCTTGAATCCAGGGGGAGTAATAACTCCTGTTGATAAGTGTAGCTTTAAACTTATAACATTCCGATGTGCTATCACTGATCGAGAACTTGCTAAACACTTAAGTGTTCACTAGCAAGTTCACATAAAAAGAGCAATAAAAGGATCCAACAGGTTGTAATAGCATTGGCAGTCTGACTTTGAACGGCTGATGCTCCCCAAAAGTCCGGCATTGGTTGTGGAGGAGGCTTAGCAACTGATTGGGGTGGTGTGGAAACAGCCCAGATATTCATCGGTTGTGTAGGTTGTATGTTTGCTCTCTCCGTTGTTGCAACTGCATAAGGATTCATTGGTACATGTTGTTGTGTCATAGCAGGTCTCGGTGTTGTAGGAAATCCCCAAATGTTATCCATGACGTTTAAAATGACAACACTTAGAAAAATTCGTAAACTGGTTTCTAGTTCGACCTAATACGTGTAAATGTGGGTTCGAATGAGATAACTGTGGTTGGTTCGACTCCTAGTATAAGATCAATATAGAAAACTAACACACCAGAATGATGAACAAACACTAGTTCGACCCAAAAAAATCACTTGGTTCAACCTAAAAACAACAGGTTTGACCTAAACACCACACTCCTTCGACCAAAAACTTACTGATTCGACCTGACCCATTTCAAAAATGGTTATTCTTCAAAAATTAGTTATTTTGATCCAAATTTTTCAAAAGTTAATGGATTTCAATGATCTTTAGCAGGTTTTGCTTCGGATTTGTAGGAGATTAACTTTTATGAAAGAATTTTTGATTTTATCCGTAAAAACACCTTGAAACCACTCAATCTCCATGTTCATGCAAAACACATGCAAAACAGATAAAATTTTGATGTGTTTAAGTAAAAATCTGATGAAAAACTATCAAATTGCAGTCGTGCGATTGAGCATAGCTCTGATACCACTTTGTAAAAGGATTGTTTTTATGGAAAATACACAATATATCACACAAGTAGAACAATTCAGGTGCGGAATCCCTAAATTGTATGCAATATGATAATCAATCAATCAGACACATAGAAATCCATGTTAATCATCATTATCATCAATAATCAAACTAGTTTTAACATTAAAAGCCTTGATTACAATGATAGACACACACACTGAACCTTCTAGATGTCACACCCCCAAAATGCCACAGCGGAACACTTAGCATGGTGGTGAACGGAGGTTGGTAATCAATGGTGTAATATCAAATATTAAGCATTTGGACAAAGTTTATGTAAAACTCATATTACATAAAAGTTTTAAGTTAAGACCGAAAATGGATCTTATTGATAGATAGGTCCCCAAAATCTTATTCAAATACATGTCCAAACACATTATTGCTAAAACACTGTTTTCGCCAAATCCCGAAGCCAATCTCTTGTACCTAAAAAACACGTTTAAACAATTTTGTCAACACGAGGTTGGTGAATTCACAGAGTTCTTTTAATAAACATTTTTGCTATTCTTGCAAAAACAATAATAACCCTTTTCATTTTATCTACGAAAAGTCTATATTTAAAACCCTTTTCATTTTATCCATAAAAAGTCTATCTTTTAAACCCTTTTCATTTTATCCATGAAAAGTCTATCTTTAAACCCCTTTTCATTTTATCCATGAAAAGTCTAACTTTTAAACCCTTTTCATTTTATCCATGAAAAGTCTATCTTTAAAACCAATAGATTACTTTGACAATCATGCGGATTCATAAACTAGCTAGGAATATGAATATGTGTTTATGCTGTATAAGTTCATAATCAATACATGACCATTTGGTTCCCAATAATACCGGTGTTTCAATACACCATCTTTAGAAGTAGTTTTCCAGACTATGACCAGAGCGACTGGTCTCGGCTAGGGTCGTCAACCCGATGGATCCACCAACACTTCGCTCGCCATTTAATACCAAGGTTAATGATTATGAGTGGCCCTGGGAATGTTTCCTTAAGGTTTCTTTTCCATCTTTCTTTCCCGAAAGATTATTATCTACCCTTATACCCGAACACATTCCACATTTACCGTTGTCTTTTCCTGTAATCTATTTAACTTAACAACGTGTTTTTCCCCCAAAAATATATATAAAAACTTTATAAAAATGGGGCTGTGAACTCACCTTGTGATCAATTTCAGATTATTTTCCAAAAGCTCGTTTCTGGTCGGTGCGATTTCCTAATCATGAAAATCGCGTAAACGACCATATCTTATTTATTTCCCTAAGTTGTTTACCCAACTTAGACTTTTCACAGAACATTTTCTATAGAAAATGAATTTTTTTAGAAAGTATTTATTTTCAAAAATACCAATTTTTAAGCACGACTCGTTGGTAATCATGACTCGTTTTTGGTTCGTTATTTTTACACCAATTCACCTAGCACCTAATTTTCATGTTCTTATGTATTTTATAAGTGTTTTATAAACATGCACAAATTTTCTAGATTAAAACATGCAAGACACTTAGTTACACAACTTGTCGATTTTAGGCGATACTTTGGCAATTTCTCAAAATTCCAACTCGTGTGACTTGTGAGAACATATAGGATCTCAATTATACCTTTAATTATACATTTTTACTTCAAAAATTCACTTTTGAGACCTGTTTTAAATCAGATTTGAAATTTGTATAAATTAAGCCGATTTTCGCCATTTTACCACATAGTTTTGTACCGAATCTCACTATAACCAATTTTTCTTACTAAGACTCAAACTTTTTAGCCAAAACAAGTTATTTAATGAACTTTTAAGTGATTTTTGGTATAAATAATCAGACCTTATATTTTCTTCAAAAATCACCCATTAAGGCCCATTTTTAAGCATTTTTAGGCCCAAAACTTGGCCTTTTTCATATGGATCAAAACCCAATAATTTTCTTCTAAACATGTGTCATTTTACACAAGTTTATAGACCAAACTTTCTGATCTAAATCAGATTTCAAAAACTTTATAAAAAACCTTTAATTTTTACCTCTTTTGAATCCAAATCTTACCAAAAGTCTTGTTACTTGATTTCCATTGTCAAAGATTAAAATATGGGTTTTTAAACCATCTTTTTACACCAAATTTTCTGCTCAAAACTCAACTTTTCAAAACCAAGTTTCATATATCAAAACCATATTTTTAGCTATCCATTTATGTATAATACCCATATTAACATGTTTAATCAAGAAAATCTCATATATATACATATACAATTATACATATATACTCACGGCATACATATTGTAACGCCCCGAAATTTTTACCTATAATGCCAAACATCTCGGTAAGAATATAGTATTAAATAAGGTGTTAATGTCATGCCAATTTGGGAGCTTTTGCAATGTTTAGATCAAGGCGAACCTACAACGAGTATAAATTTACATCCAGGCGGTATGTGGTGAATCTTTGTACCAATCACAAATGAAGGAATGAAGCTATAGTGTTTCGTAAAATGAAAATTGGCACAAACACCATGTTACAGAACATAATACAACATGAGAGCCTTATTGTATTTTGACTAAACTAGTTAGATACAAATGTGTTTTGATAGAAAAGGAGGGGCTAAGTGCATAACGAAACATTACTCTCCCTTCATCCCTTGAAAACCCTATAATCGACAAAGGCATAGGATAGCCATGTAATTTTTTTTTCTGCCGTCACTCCAGACAAAGAAGGACCAAAGTTTGTCGATCAGCCATGAGCCCCTCGCTGCCTATTGTTGCCGTCAGCTACTGTTTTACATGTTTAGCTTACGGTTTTATCCTAGCCATCACACTAAATCTTGAAACCTAGTCTACAGCTTCGCCACCAAAGCATCTACCACGTTATTCTCGGGCTTTGGATGTGACGCCGCCTAGGTAACTATCATGTCTTATTGTATTTGGATATTAGATTTAGATCAGATCTTTCTGGTGATTGGTTAGGTTAGTAGCGAACCATGTACAACTATTATAAGCCGAGCTTATGTCAAAATGGTTGTCTTAAGAAGCCATCACCGGGAGACTCGTGTGTTGGTTCGGGTTCGGATTTTTTTTGCAAGGGTCCAAGTTGGGTTTTAGTGTGAACGGACTCTTGCACGAAAACGTTTAAGGCTTGAGATGGAAATGGAGGTTAAGGGCGACGACAATGATGGTGTTCCGAAGTCTTATTGGTCTTGGCAGTGGTGATGACGGCTATGACTCAGGATTTGTATGGTGGCTCTAATCAGATTCGCCTTTGGTGAGGTTGAGTTTGAGGTTGTTATTTCGTTTTGGTTCATGCATATATATATATATATATATATATATATATATATATATATATATAGAGAGAGAGAGAGAGAGAGAGGCTAAGTATCCACAAAAAAACCCTCTAAAACGAAGAAACTTGGTAAACTCTAACTTCCCGAGTTTTTTATCATCTGAAAAAATTAGGGTATGTAATATACATGATTTTAAGAGTTTTGAGACAAAAAAATCAAAAAAGCGCCGAGTGGATATTTTAAAAATAAATAAATAAGTTTTTTTTTGTGTTACGTATGTTACACAAAAACAGACATGTTACATATGTAACACAAAAAACTTATTTATTTTTTTAAAAAATATCCACTCGGCGCTTTTTTGTTTTTTTTTTTTTTGCTCAAAACTCTTAAAAACATGTATATTACATACCCTAATTTTTTCAGATGATAAAAAGTTCGGGAAGTCAGAGTTTACCGAGTTTCTTCGTTTTGAGTGGGTTTTTATTTAATCCTCCCCTATATATATATATATATATATATATATATAGATGGCAGGGCCACGACTTAGGAATAATATTCATAATGGTATTATGTATGCATGGGATGATATAAATCAAGTAGTAGGGTAAGTGTGATGCATTGTGAGGATTTATATGACGCAAGAAAGTTGATGGTGAGCTCATTATTGAGTGTGCTCTTGGATTATGAAAGCATAATATGAGTTTGAGTTATTAAGCATGCTAGCTAGCATATGTTAATTCTCTTTCATGTTTAGATCATGTTTTGTATTGAGTGGTTATGAACCAATTTCATGAAAAAGCCGTTGGAATTGTTACTGACGTGTACATATACACGATCAAGTCTTGTTTGTTCGAGGATTTGAGCTTCATTAAGGTTCCATAGCTTCATACAACTAGAGCATTACGATAAGCTAAGGTGAGTTCTTGCGCCCACTCTTTTAGTTATTGTTCTAAATATTTTTGGGCTGACGTGCATGCTAAACTAGCAAGATTATTTTTATGAAGTCACAAAATATTTTTTTATAAAGTTATAAATATTTTTGTGAACTCATATATATTATTTTGGCATGAAACGTAAGTAGGCGGAATGCGCCTAATGTGTCATTATATGGCTTTAGTTATTTATATATGTTATTATATATGAATAGACGATTGTCTTGATTAGAGTGCGGCTTAAGTTTTTATTTAATAAGCGGAATGCGCTTAATGTCTTGGCCACGTATTAGAAACCTTGCTTGTTAGATCGGGACTTGCCTTGAGTTATACTTGTTAGGTTAAATGTGTTACTATATACTTATATATTATATATATATAAACTGTGTATGACGGTTACCTGGTATTATAAATTGAGCTATGATAGTTTTACAGTATGTCTGCTCTGATTTATAGGTATGGTTTGAGTCTTAGTAGGCGATATGCGCTTATGTAGACTTGTAGTTTTGTGACAAATAGGCGGAATGCGTTTATTGTAGATTTAAGGTAAAGTCTTATGTTAAGTAGGCGGATTTCGCTTATTCTAGACTTTACATTTTTGCTTAGGGAACAAATTGGCGGTTTGCGCTTATTGTTAACTCTGAGGTTGAGCTACTTTGCTAATTTTTAAATTGACAAATTACTTGTCTATATAAATTTATAAAACTTGAACTCACTCAGCGTAGCTGACTTTTGCATACACGTTAGATTGATTTCAGGTATTTAAAGAATAAAAGGGATGCCTTGGTATGCTGCAGGACTACTCAGAGGCGGTTGCCATTTCTAATAAGAAGAGACTACTTTATTGCTAGATAACTCTTTTCTAAATTTATTGTTTTTGTTTTACAAATATGCTTTGACCCGTTGTGGAGAATTTCATGTATGAATAAAATAAACCATTTATTTTCCGCTGCGTGTTTTCTTATAATAAAATAAGACTTCTTAAGTATTAATTATGCTTTTAGTCTTTGAATGCAAACTGTTTGACCCGTCGGATTTGAGGGTCTTAGACATCTATTAATATATATAAAAGAATTGAACATTGCTGACGTGGCGTGCAATTGTGCCTTCATTCTCTCCATGAAACTGCCACGTGGCATCTTAATTGAAAGATTTTAGTGTTTTTGAATTATTTCCTTTTTAATTAAAAAAAAAAGATAAACATAAAACCCTAAATTTATCTCTCTATCTCTTAATTCTCAATTACTAAAATTAAATTGAGTTTTTTTAGGAAAAAAATTTAAAAACAAATTTTAAGTTTTCTCTCTTATGTTTCCTCCCATAATTTTTAAACATTAATATTTTTATATTCGAGATTTTTTAAATAAAAAAACTATACCAAATTAACGAGCGTTTTATTATCTTTCCAACGAGTACCATAGTGCTATATAAAAAACGGAGAAAAACGACTATTTTTTGTAAGGTTTTGTTCATACAGGAAAAAAAACACAAAGTGTTCAGGTTATTCATTAATAATGTTTTTTTTTAAACCAGGTTATTATCTACGATGTTGAAATTCAGCCCAATCGCATGCTATCATTGGAATTTTACTCTTCTAAAGATGGGTAGGTGTACTTCATTAAGAAAAGCTAGGAGAAAGAATCGCACAACACTGCAACACATGGTGTCACCTTATAGCAAGGTTATTTTTTATTTATTTAATTACAAGAGTAATAATTATTACTATTAGTATTAGTATTATTAGAATGATTATATTTTCAACCCCAGAACACTCCCAGGATAAAAGCTAGTATAGTATTAGTATTATTAGATCTTGAATTATCATGTTTAAAGAAGAAAATCAACAAAATTTATAATTATACACACACACATATCTTACGGCCATATATATATATATATATATATATACATGTATCCTTGAGTTTTTCAACATTTTCCTTAACATTTGTGTGTATAATTACATGAATCTTGTTATTAATGAGGTTGATCATACATGCAATTAAGGTTTCTAGTTCAAATGTTCCTCATTAACTCATATATACACGGTATCCATATATATATATATATATATATATATATATATATTTATACATATCACGCACATATACATATCCCACATACCTATCTCTCTTTTATTTTTATAAAAACCATTTGATAAACACTTGTATTTTTTTTAGACTATGTGTGAATCATCCAAGTTTAAAGGTGAACTAGAATTGAAACAAAAGATCAAGAGTTTTTACCTTAAAAGAAATGAGAAAAGACTGATAAACTTCAAAACCCTTGATGATTATTGATCATATCTTTAAACTTTTGACTCCATGGATGATTACTTAGTGTTTTAATGTTTGAAAGAGAGAGAGTGAAGGTGGGGAGGATGAAGGTGACGATGGTTGTGGTGGTGTTGTAGGTGAGAGAGTGGTGTTTTGCATGTAGAAAATGGAAGGGTTGTGTGTTTGTTTAAATAACCATCATCACATAGCCATATAGGTGTGATGAATCACTATGAGTATGTGTTGGAGCTGCTATATGATCGACACATACACACATATATGAAGAGTGACTCATCTTTATTAACATAATATATTATTTAGTGGGTATTAGGTGCAATTTAACGGGTATATTACTAGTTAACGCGGTACAAGCTCCTAACCGTTTTAAATACCCGACACACCCACAAATTATATTTTTAACTCAAAACATAATATTTCACAAGCCAAGTTAATATTAGGTGCTATCCGGTGTAAAAACGTCGAATTTTCATAGTATATGCGCGCAGATTGCGCGGTATCACGCGTTGCCACTAAAAATCACAATTTTTAACTTTATTTCTATATCTCCTTATATTTCAACTAAATATGGTTAGAAATATTATTTCAAACATATATTTTAAATTTCGGACTTTATATATTATCCGGGTCATTACCAACGATCGTTTTTGCGTGCAAAATCGCTATGCGACAAGATTTTAAATATGACACCTCTAGTCATATTTTCACATATAAAATAAACTTTTGGACTCAAAATTCACTTTATTAACTTTAAATATTATTCATAAACCAATACTTAACTTTACATAAGCACAATTAATTATCTGCTAAATTGCCAGGTGTCACAGTCTCCCATCGTTTAGGAAATTTCGTCCCCAAAATTCCTTTAAGGTTCGTTTATGCTTCCAATGGAAAAGATCCCCATATTTACGCTTCATCTGGTCTTGGCGTTCCCATGTGAACTCGGGTCCACGCTTGGAATTCTATCTGACCTTTACTAAATTGATTCGTTTTCACATGAGTTTCTAGGCCTTCCAATCCGTAACAGGTTTTTTAATAAAACGAAGCTTGTCATCAACACAAACTTCTTCAGGCGGAATAATCAATGTCTCATCCGATAGACATTTCTTCAAGTTAGATATATGAAGAACGTCATGAATCCCACTCAGATCTTGAGGTAAATTGAGATGATAAGCGACTGAACCGGCTCGAGCTAGGATTTCAAATGGTCCAATGTATCGAGGGCTCAACTTACCTCTTTTATCAAATCCCACTACACCTTTCCAGGGTGAGACTTTCAATAGAACGCGGTCACCAACTTGGACCTCCAATGGTTTTCTTCTATTATCAGCATACCCCCTTTTGTCGATTTGCAGCTGCTTTCCACCTCTCCCTGATCTAAACAATCTTATCAGAGGTAGCTTGAACAATCTTGGGTCCAATCAGCTGCTTTTCAGCAACTTTTGGCCAGCAAAGAGGTGATCGACATTTCCTCCCGTATAAAGCCTTGAATGGCGCTGCTTTAATACTGGAGTGATAGCTATTATTATAAGAAAACTCAACAAATGACAAGTGAGTATCCCAATTACCCCCGAAATCCACCACGAATGCTCGCAGCATGTCCTCCAAAGTTTGAATGGTTCTCTCGCTCTGACCATTCGTCTGAGGGTGATATGCTGTACTCGTGTTTAACCGAGTACCAAATGATTCCTGGAGTGATTGCCAAAAATCTGGATTCAAAACACACGTTTCTATCAGATTGATATTGGAACTCTATGTCGAGTCATAATCTCCTTCAGATAAATCGATGCTAACTTTTCCAACTTATATTTTCCTTGATCGGAAGAAAGTGCGCGGATTTCGTTAATCGATCCACAATTACCAAAATAGCATCATGGCCACTAGCTGTTCGAGGTAATTTGGTTACGAGATCCATAGTTATGTGCTCCCATTTCCACTGAGGAATTTCTGGTTGTTGCAGGAGCCCAGATGGCTTCTGATGCTCTGCTTTAACCATGGAACAAGTTAGACATTTGCTGACATATCCAACAATATCTCCCTTCATATTAGGCCACCAATAGAATTCTTGGAGATCTTTGTACATCTTGGTAGAACCTGGATGAACTGAATATATGGACTCATGCGCTTCGTCCATCACCAGTTTTCACAAGTTCCCAAAACGAGATACCCAAACTTGATCCAAAAAGTACATTGCTTTGTCAGCCTTGGGCACTAGATCACCCTCTACTCTTCTTAAACCTTCAGCCAAGAGGTTTCTTCCTTTAAAGCCTTGCTTTGAGCATCACAAATCTTGTCGAAAAGACTTGTTTGGATCGTTAAACCCAATGCACGAACACGTAAAGGCTTTTCTCTTTCCTTCATGCTTAAATCATAAGCTTTACCCGGATGATAACGAATGTCGTAATCGTAATCATTGAGTATTTCCACCCAACGTCGTTGCCTCATATTTAAGACTTTTATGATCAGTGCAAACCGTACACTACGTACCACAAAGATAATGTCTCCAGATTTTGAGAGCAAAAACAACAGCTCCTAACTCCAGATCATGAGTCATGTAGTTCTTCTCATGCACTTTGAGTTGGTGTGAAGCAAAAGTCATGACTTTGTCTTTCTGCATGAGCACGCACCCAAGACCCAATCACGACGCGTCACTGTAAACTACAAATTCATCTGTTCCTCCTAGGAGGGACAAAATAGGTGCACTACACAGCTTAAGCTTCAACTGCTGAACAACTTCTTCATGCAAAACTGTCCAATCAAACATTCGTTCTTTCTGAGTTAATAACGTCGACGGCTGAGCTATTTTTGAAAAATTCACGATGAATCTTAGGTAATACTCAGCTAGACCCAAAAATTGACGGACTTCCATCGGTGTCTTCAGTGCTTCCCAATCTTCGATTGCATCAATCTTCGAGGGGTCGACATGTATGCCTTTGCCATTAATGACATGTCCGAAGAAGTGGACTTCCCATATCCATAATTCACACTTAGAAAACTTGGCATACAACTTCTCATTCCGCAACAGCTCCAAAATCAACCTCAGATGTTGTTCGTGATCCTTCCTGAATTTTGAGAAAATAAGTATATCACCGATGTATACTTATCACGAATTTATCCAAGTATGGTTTGCATATCCCATTTCATGAGGTTCATGAACACGGCAGATACATTAGTCAAATCGTATGACATCACTGATATTTCATAATGACCATAATGAATCCTGAAAGAAGTTGTAGGTATAACTTCTTCTACTTCCTTCAACTGATGACAATCACAACGTATTTCGATCATCGAGTAGTAACTTGACCTATGCAACTGGTCAAACCGATCATCAGTCCTCGGTAGTCGGTACCGATTCTCAATGTTTAGTTTGTTCAACTCTCGATAATCTATGCACATTCTGAAATATCCATCCTTCTTCATCATAAATAGAACCGATGTTTCCCCCAGGGTGGGAGACTTGGCCTAATGAATTCCCTTATCCAACATTTCTTGAAGTTCTTCCAACAACTCCTGCATCTCAGAAGGCGCTATCATGTATGGAGATCGAGCAATTGATGCTGCGCCAGGATCAAGATCGATTTTGAACTCAAGTTGCCTTGACGGAGACAATCCAGGCAAATCTTCAGGAAATACTTTTAGATAATCTCGTACTATAGGAATTTCTTCCAATTTACGTTCCTTAGCCTTTGTATCCACCACATTAGCTAGAAACGCCGGGCAACCTTTACACAAGAGCTTGCGTGCTTTCATCATACTAACAATCTTCAATCCTGAACCGCAATTATCACCATTTATCACTATAGTTTCACCATTTGAGAGTGGTAGCTTTTCTGAGCATACGATCTCAACATGGTTTTTCGATAATCAACCCATACTAATGTCAACATCGAAGCTTCCAAGATCGACGAGTAGCAGTTCAATACAAAACTTACGATTCAGTGACGGCTGACGGATCTTCCTTTCGCATTATAATCAACGCTAAGAGTCTTCTTCTCAGACTCTACGCGTTTTCTTTCCCGTATCACCCTTTTTAGACAGAAATCCCTTTTTCAGAGAGCTTCATCGGTCAACATCTTGGATAGGAATCTCATGTTCAGAATAGTTGTCGGGTTTGCAGAGGTAACTATGCTTGGGATTGCAGTCACTAAATCCTAGTTGTACCTTTAAATCCTGACATACATGGGTGTCAGTATTTCAGAGAGCAATCATGCTAATTCATTAAATGGAAAGTTTAACTCTGAACATTAGCACCGTTCATGGTTAAATTCTTGAATTCAGTCTTGACCATCTGGAGCTCGTTCCAGGGTAGGTTATAGGCAGCATCTTCTCCTATATTATCGACTTGCGAATTCCACCACGTCAGGGCTTTATATCGAACGGAACAATAAGTGCACTATACTCTTTGTGTAAGAGTACAATCACTAATTGTTATAATTGACTCCACCTTCTCTATTCATCTGACGATGTCTAGAGGGCCTTTAGTTACAAAAAATGACCAAGGATTACAATCCTGAAATGTTTTATAAGTTCCTCCAGGAATATAGTTATCCTAATCAATTTCAGCCATTGATTAACTATTCTAATAACATGAGGAAATGTTGTCAAACATATGTGGTCACTTTCCTACCTTTAGAGGCACCAATAGGAATTCCACCACTATCACTGCAACTAGTATCGCGATGTCAGCCTTGCCTAAATTTCAATTAACATCATGCTATTCTAGAGTAGCTTAACATGTTAGAGAAATTAGTTGCTCTAACTTTTCTGAGAAACTCGATCCTTTACAATGGATCCTTGTCTCATTCTATGTGGCATTTAATCTTTCTACTATTACCAAATAATAGATTTAAGGCGATATAAGAAGAATATTGGTTTAAAGGCACGAACAAAAGAAAATAATCAACCAAATGATAAAGAAACGTTCTTAGCAGGACAGTTAGCAAAGACATCAAATCTTGCAAACTTAAGATGAGATAGTGAACCATAAGACATTTTTAAATGAACAACAGTAGGTCGATGTATCACATGGTGTTGTCGAGGTTACTCTAATTAATATCCGTTCTTAAGAGGCCTAATCTCTTGTAACGAATCAAAAGATATACACGAATTTGAACACTCAACTCAAACAATAGAATTCACTAGGATTCTCATACACCGCAAGCTATTATTACGTGTGCACCCGTAATTATATTTCGCCCTTCATGATCACTCGAGTGTCCTCCATATTTGAGTTTTGGATCAAAATAATTTAAGCATCTCATTAAATTGCATGTACCGATGCAAATGATCTATTATGGCTATACATTTCGAATGACATAGCCATTAATCATTGATGACATGTCAAGCAATGAAATTATCAAAACTGGTTCATAAAATTCTCACCGTAAGCTACAAATCTTTAGACGATTGCATGAAAGCCCTAATGGATTACTCCTCTAGCCACATGCTCTTCCATGGATGAAGATAATGCTTCAAGCTGTTACTCAGGTAATCTCCCCTTTGTCATTGGTGAAGCTGGCTAATGATATTGCGAAGACAAGATAAGGAAGATAATGTGCTTTAAGGAGAATTATACAAACGTAAACACACTGGCAATAACTATGTATACTAAATATACGTATCCTTATTCAAATAATTAATATTTCATTTATCCTGGCATCATATATAAACAAAATCCAGGTTTATAATATCGTTGGCTACGCGGATTTCGAAAACTTTTTCTAAAAATCTGTTCAAGTTGTAGTCTAGAAATTTTTATAAAAACCTTTCTAGTTTACGAAAACTTTTAGTATAACTATGTATACTAAATATACGTATCCTTATTCAAATAATTAAT
The DNA here is from genome assembly GCA_028751855.1 of Ambrosia trifida. NCBI lineage: Eukaryota > Viridiplantae > Streptophyta > Magnoliopsida > Asterales > Asteraceae > Ambrosia > Ambrosia trifida. Next base: position 91,995,817 of record CM054126.1, read on the forward strand.
ATTTCATTTATCCTGGCATCATATATAAACAAAATCCAGGTTTATAATATCGTTGGCTTCGCGGATTTCGAAAACTTTTTCTAAAAATCTGTTCAAGTTGTAGTCTAGAAATTTTTATAAAAACCTTTCTAGTTTACTACAACCATTGGCTCTGATACCAACTTCTGTCACACCCCCAAAATGCCACAGCGGAAGACATAGCATGGTGGTGAACGGAGGTTGGTAATCAATGGTGTAATAGCAAATATTAAGCATTTGATCAAAGTTTATATAAAACTCATATTACATAAAAGTTTTAAGTTAAGACCCAAAATGGATCTTATTGATACATAGGTCCCCAAAATCTTATTCAAATACATGTCCAAACACATTATTGCTAAAACACTGTTTTCGCCAAATCCCGAAGCTAATCTCATGTACTTGACAAACACATTTAAACAATTTTGTCAACTCGAGGTTGGTGAATTCACAAAGTTCTTTTAATAAACATTTTTGCTATTCTTGCAAAAACAAAAATAACCCTTTTCATTTTATCCACGAAAAGTCCATATTTAAAACCCTTTTCATTTTATCCATGAAAAGTCTATCTTTAAAACCCTTTTCATTTTATCCATGAAAAGTCTATCTTTAAAACCCTTTTCATTTTATCCATGAAAAGTCTAACTTTTAAACCCTTTTCATTTTATCCATGAAAAGTCTATCTTTAAAACCAATAGATTACTTTGACAATCATGCAGATTCATAAACTAGCTAGGAATATGAATATGTGTTTACGCTGTATAAGCTCATAATCAATACATGACCATTTGGTTCCCAATAATACTGGTGTTTCAATACACCATCTTTAGAAGTAGTTTTCCGGACTACGACCAGAGCGACTGGCCTCGGCTAGGGTCGTCAACCCGATGGATCCACCAACACTTCGCTCGCCCTTTAATACCATGGTTAATAATTATAAGTGGCCCTGGGAACGTTTCCTTAAGGTTTCTTTTCCATCTTTCTTTCCCGAAAGATTATTATCCACCCTTATACCGGTACACATTCCACATTTACCGTTGTCTTTTCCTGTAATTTGTTTAACTTAACAACGTGTTTTTCCCCCAAAAACATTTATAAAAACTTTATAAAAATGTGGTTGTGAACTCACCTTGTGATCAATTTCAGATTATTTTCCAAAAGCTCGTTACTGGTCGGTCCGATTTACTAACCATGAAAATCGAGTAAACGACCATATCTTATTTATTTCCCTATGTTGTTTACCCAACTTTGTGACGACCGGGAAAATTTTTCTTTTTATCGCCTCGTTCTCTTAGATTTCGGGAAATTTTCGGGACGGAAATTCTTTCAACAAGGGGATGATGTGACACCCGGCACGTTTAAGTTGACACTTTATAAAACACATAAGTCTACCTTAGAGAAAAACATTTTCAAACATACTTAACTAGGTCGGTTGAGTCGTGTCGATGATTCGGAAATCATCGGGAGTCATTACAATGGCCCGAGGGATCATTGGGTGTCGGTCCATAACCATGTGAACACGGATGGGGTGATTTGGAGAATCGCCGGGTTTAACGCACACACGTAAATCTCGAGTCCCGAGAATTGGTGAACGGATGGGAACGTGTTAGTTATCATGCATTACGTGCTTACAATCATTATATGACTTGCCGGTATGTGAATACGTGTTTATATGTGTTAAAATAGTGATTTCATGTAATTGCATGACATTATAGGTGATTACACGTAATCACCAATAGTATAGGCAATTAGGCTTGTTATCACCAATAGTATAGGCAATTAGGATTGTAATCACCAATAGTATAGGCAATTAGGATTGTAATCACCTATAGTATAGGTGATTAGAATCCTAATCGCCAATAGTATAGGCGATTAGAATCCTAATCACCAGTACTATAGGCGATTAGAATCCTAATCGCCAATAGCTGCTGCGTACTCGCCTGTTCTGCAGGTGACGACTAAAATGCCTATAAATACCACCCTTATGTTTTAAAACATCATTTTTGAAACCCTAATACACCCCAAAGCCACCCCACACCTTATCCAACCCCTGCAACACGTTTTTGAGCAAGAAATCACATTTCCAAGCTTTACACCTCATAATCTCACAATTTCAAGGTGTGTTCCTTATCCTAAACCTTTGTAATGATATTGTTTTGATCCCTAAAGGTCCAGACCTGATATCTAAACAATTGTGTCTTTGAAAACTCATTAAAATCAGTTTCTAAACAAACCCAAACCTATAAACTTATTATATGTAATGTATTCATGCAAGATAGGATTTTTATCGTTTAAACATGATTGTTCTTGTATTATTATTATGTTTTTGATCTAAATGAGTTAATACGATGATAACCTAGGAGTTTGAAGGTTCATAGATGTGTAATATTTATATTAGGTATTTTGACCCGTTTGAATGATTATGGAGGATTGATGATGATATGTTGTGTTTTGTTGATTGTTTGAGGTTAGGGTTTACTCTAGGATGATGCTAGAACAGTAGGATATTGTCGGACAACGTCATTATGTGATGAAATCTGGAAATATGCTATTTAGGGTAAGTTTTGCATGAGGATGTGATGTTTACATGATAATTATGCTATTTTGGGAAAACACGTGCATTCGGGATGGCTAGGGTGATGATAAATTAGGGGTTTTTGCTTGAAATAGTTGGATTAATGTTTTGGGTTTGATATTGGGTGTTTCCACATGCTACGGATCTGATTAGGAGGGTTAAACGCGCAAAAAGGCGGAACAGAACAGTAAAGGCGAATATGGGTTTCTAATCGCCTGTATTAAAGGCGATTGGCCCCCAATCGCATGAACTATAGGCGATTGGGAGCCCAATCGCCATTTTGTCTGCCAATTACAATGCTGCTCGCTAGTTTGACTATCCTAATCACTAGTTGACTTTTCCTAATTGCATGTTTGATTCCTAATCGCGTATACTGCTGCTATATGTATATTTTAGCATCCCGAAACACGGTTTGACACCTAGGAACATGTTAGGAACCCCGTAACATGTCTAATAACTTGGTAACACGTGTTTGGCCCTGTTTACGCGTTAATAGGGCGTTATGCTAGATAGGGTGAATGTTTGCGCATGCTAAGTGTTTAATTGCATATGTTGCATGATATCTTGTATGTGGCTAACACGTGGGATGTCGGGTCACCAATGGGATGTCGGGTTTTGTCTAGTCTGGTCGGTTTAACGTTTAAACATGTTTTCAACATACACGGTCACGGTCTGGACAAATTGGGGACTGATTAGCTTTCGGGTTAGTAGTCATCACACTTATGTAAACTCGTTGATAGGTCGCCACTAGTAGGGACTATTACTGAGGACGCACTCTAAGGTGAGTTTCACGGCCCCTCTTTTATACACTTTTTCTCGGGGGAGAAGCATGCCACACGTTTTAACAAATACAACGTTTATGTTTTGAAACGCAAAGTTTATGAAACGCAACACTTTTTGAAACACAACGCTTATGAAACGCAACACTTTTGAAACGCAACGCTTATGAAACGCAACACTTTTGAAACGCAACGTTTATGAAACGCAACACTTTTTGAAACGCAACGCTTATGAAACGCAACACTTTTGAAACGCAACGCTTATGAAACGCAACACTTTTGAAACGCAACGCTTATGAAACGCAACGCTTGTTTTAAATTACTATACGACGAAATGCAACGCTAAGTCCCTGGTAAACCATGAATGTGCGGGGCACAACGGGGGAAATGTGGATAGATCCATTGGGCTTGACGAACCCAACCCGACGACTAGGAGCCGGGCGGGTGCATATTGTCTCTATTTTCGGCAACTCAAACACGGGCGGCAACACACGCAACGCTTGTCAGTAATGGTTTCGGCAACATAGTCGTAGTAGTAAGGAAATGTTTGTTATGTACTTAAAGGTTTTGCATACTTGGTACTTTTGAGATGAAACTCTTTACGCTTGAAACGCTTTGTGAACTTAAAACCTGTGAACTCACCAGCATTATATGTTGACGCCTTTTTGGCATGTTTTCTCAGGTCGCTAAGGTAGCAGCATTGAGTTTAGGTGCACGGAATCTCACAGTGTCTAGGATCCATTAGCGTTTCATTTTGAGCATTATCAGACTTTCATGTTTTACTTTTGAGTTGTAATAAAGTTTTACGCTTCCGCAAGCGATGGTTGAATTTCTGAAACTTAATGGGCAATTTACGTTGTTTTCATATCATATAGATGTCGTTTATTGTGACCGTTGACTTGGATCCTGGTGTGTCATGCGCCTCGCGGTAAAACCCCGCATGTGGAATTTGAGGGTGTGATAGATTGGTATCAAAGCCAATGGTTTTAGTGAACTAGGACTGCATGTAGAGTCTAGCCTATAACCGAGTATCACACACATTAGACGGTCACACATATTTACGAGTTGTGTCATTTGGTAAACATACTAACCTTATCAGGGTGTCGGCGTCCTCGTCACACAGTATCGTATTATTTATCCTTGGATTATTTCTACACTTATTCTATCTTCTTCTTCGGGTTTGAAGATGAAGTGGCTTATCGCTTATACTTGGTAGTAGTGTACATTGGAGTGGCTTCGGCGCATTTTTGAGATTTTTCCGCGATTTGGATATCTCCCCTCTATGCTCTAATGTACATACTTGCCTACACACACACTATCCTGCACTAGTACTTGTCATAGTACCCCTTGAGTGATTTTTCACTTTGGGATCCTCGTGCGGTAACGGTTTCTTTTAAGAATGTGGTTGTTGGGTGATTGGAAGTTCTAGCTAGAAGCACGCCTAGAGGACCATGTAGAGCGATTTGTTATTTCGGGTGCACACGAAATCATAAATCGAAATGCATGAAAATCTTGGTGGACTTCGAGTTCGGATAGATGATCATACTGGAAACCCCGTTTGAAATTTGTTTGGTCACTAGTAGTTTGATCTACTAGTGATGCTGAGTGTCTTGTTTGTGTTTTGGCAGAACATGTCTGGTCATGCTAGTGGACGTACTGGGGGACATCGTGGTGGCGGCGGGGGTCGTAATGGCGGTGGACGAGGTGGTGGGAACATCACCATGACTCAGGCGGAGTTGGAGCACTTGTTGCAGCAGCAGTTGAACGTTGCGTTGGCTGCTTTCCAGGCTGCTCAGTAGACCTTGGGAAATACTAATCAGGTGCAGTCTGGGTGCACCTACAAGAAGTTCATGGACTGTAAGCCCCATTACTTCAATGGGACTGAAGGGGCAGTAGGACTACTTAGGTGGTTGGAGAAGGTCAAATCGGTGTTTGCTATGTGTAACTGTCCCGCTGATCGCGTCAAGTATGCTTCTGCTACTCTTGAGGGACACGCTTTGACTTGGTGGAACTCCACCACTGCGAATCTTGGTCTGGGTGAGGCCAATGCTATGCCGTGGTCCGAGTTTGTTCAGATGTTGCGAGCGGAGTATTGCCCGAGGGATGAGATTATGAAGTTGGAGCATGAGTTTTAGAATCTGAAGATGGTTGGGTCGGAGATTGAGGAGTTTACTGCTAGGCACAAGGAGTTGGATGTGATGTGCCCTGGTTTGGCTACACCGGAGTACCGGAGGATTGAGCACTACGTTGCTGGGTTAGTGCCGAAGATTGTTGGGCTTGTTGCTACTGCTGATCACACAATTATGCTGGCCACTGTTCGGGAAGCTCACAAGCTGACCAACATGAAGGTTGCTGAGGGCGTTCTACCTCCGAGGGGTGCTGCTGTGAAAGCCCCTGCGGACAACAAGAGGAAGTGGGAGAGTGCTGGGAAGAACATTGGGTTGTCTCAACAGCAGGTTAAGAGGCAGGACGTTGTGGGAGCGTCATCTGAGGAGAACACTGGGGTTATGTTGGTAAGAGTCCGAAGTGTAACACGTGTGGGTATCACCATGTTGGGGGTTGCGATGAGTTTCGCTGTAGACGTTGTCAGTGAGTCGGTCACTTGGCCAAGGATTGTAGGGCCAATCTTCAGCCAAAACAAACTCAAGTGGTTGTCCCTGCTCCTGCTCCTCGGGGAAACCATGGGTGTTTTAACTGTGGAGAGACTGGACACTTCAGGCGGGATTGTCCTAAGTTGAAGTAAGGGACTGCAGGTGGTGCTGGGAACAACGAGGGTGGCGGTCGAGCTGCTCCGGGTCGTTTTTATGTCATCGGCGCTAGGGAGAACCAAGAGGATCCTGATACTGTTACTGGTGAGTATTCTTTTCTTGACTCTCGTTATACTTGTGTTCATTCTCATTCACATTGTTTGGCGATTCGTATTCTTTGTGTGCATTCAGTTTGATATTTGGTCATCGTTTTGCATTCATGGGTTTGATGTGGGTCCTTTAGAGATGCTACATGGACGGTACCGGTGTGTCATTTATACCGATCACAGTAGTCTCTAGTAGGCCTTCGATCAGGAGGATTCATTGTTTTGTATTCACTTTGGGGAGGGCGGTTCCCCGGCATAGAGTATCTGTTGATATCATCTTTCGTTCGTGGTTATCATTTCGTTTGCGTTCTCGGAAACGTTACTTGGGTTAGGTCGACACTCATCACTGTCGAAGAGTGAATCTCAGGGCGAGACTCCTTTCAACAGGGGGATGATGTGACGACCGGGAAAATTATTCTTTTTATCGCTTCGTTCTCTTTGACTTCGGGAAATTTGCAGGATGAAAATTCTTTCAACAGGGGGATGATTTGACACTCGGCACGTTTAAGTTGACAATTATAAAACACATAAGTCTACCTTAGCGAAAAACGTTTTCAAACATACTTAACTAGGTCGGTTGAGTCGTGTCGATGATTCGGGAATCATCGGGAGTCGTTACAATGGTTTGAGGGATCATTGGGTGTCGGTCCATAACCATGTGAACACGGATGGGGTGATTTGTAGAATCACCGGGTTTAACGCACACACGTAAATCTCGAGTCCCGGGAATTGGTGAACGGATGGGAACGTGTTAGTTATCATGCATTATGTGCTTACAATTATTATATGACTTGCCGGTATGCTAATACGTGTTTATATGTGTTAAAATAGTGATTTCGCGTAATTGCATGACATTATAGGTGATTACGCGTAATCACCAATAGTATAGGCAATTAGGATTGTAATCACCTATAGTATAGGCGATTAGAATCCTAATCGCCAGTAGTATAGGCGATTAGAATCCTAATCGCCAGTACTATAGGCGATTAGAATCCTAATCGCCAATAGCTGCTGCGTACTCGCCTGTTCTGCAGGTGACGACTAAAAACGCCTATAAATACCACCCTTATGTTTTAAAACATCATTTGTGAAACCCTAATACACCCCAAAGCCACCCCACACCTTATCCAACCCCTGCAACACGTTTTTGAGCAAGAAATCACATTTCCAAGCTTTACACCTCATAATCTCACAATTTCAAGGTGTGTTCTTCATCCCAAACCTTTGTAATGATATTGTTTTGATCCCTAAAGGTCCAGACATTATTTCTAAACATTTGTGTCTTTGAAAACTCATTAAAATAAATTTCTAAACAAACCCAAACCTCTAAACTTATAATATGTGATGTATTCATGCAAGATAGGATTTTTATCGTTTAAACATGATTGTTCTTGTATTATTATTATGTTTCTGATCTAAATGAGTTAATATGATGATAACCTAGGAGTTTGAAGGTTCATAGATGTGTAATATTGATATTAGGCGTTTTGACCCGTTTAAATGATTATGGATGATTGATGATGATATGTTGTGTTTTGTTGATTGTTTGAGGTTAGGGTTTACTCTAGGATGATGCTAGAACAGTAGGATATTGTCGCACAACGTCATTATGTGATGAAATCTGGAAATATGCTATTTAGGGTAAGTTTTGCATGAGGATGTGATGTTTACATGATAATTATGCTATTTTGGGAAAACACATGCATTCGGGATGGCTAGGGTGATGATAAATTAGGGGTTTTTGCTTGAAATAGTTGGATTAATGTTTTGGGTTTGATATTGGGTGTTTCCACATGTTTCGGATCTGATTTGGAGGGTTAAACGCGCAAAAAGGCGGAACAGAACAGTAAGGGCGAATAGGGGTTTCTAATCGCCTGTATTAAAGGCGATTGGCCCCCAATCGCATGAACTATAGGCGATTGGGAGCCCAATCGCCATTTTGTCTGGCAATTACAATGCTGCTCGCTAGTTTGACTCTCCTAATCACCAGTTAACTTTTCCTAATTGCATGTTTGATTCCTAATCGCGTATACTGCTGCTATATGTAAATTTTAACATCCCGAAACACGGTTTGACACCTAGGAACTTGTTAGGAACCCCGTAACATGTCTAATAACTTGGTAACACGTGTTTGGACCTGTTTACGCGTTAATTGGGCGTTATGCTAGATAGGGTGAATGTTTGCGCATGCTAAGTGTTTAATTGTATATGTTGCATGATATCTTGTATGTGGCTAACACGTGGGATGTCGGGTCACCAATGGGATGTCGGGTTTTGTCTGGTCTGGTTGGTTTAACGTTTAAACATGTTTTCAACATACACGGTCACGATCTGGACAAATTGGGGACTGATTAGCCTTCGGGTTAGTAGTCATCACACTTATGTAAACTCGTTGATAGGTCGCCACTAGTAGGGACTATTACACACGTATCGGATTTCTAGTTTACTGAGGACGCACTCTAAGGTGAGTTTCACGGCCCCTCTTTTATACACTTTTTTCTCGGGGGAGAAGCATGCCACACGTTTTAACAAATACAACGTTTATGTTTTGAAACGCAGCGTTTATGAAACACAACACTTTTTGAAACGCAACGCTTATGAAACGCAACACTTTTGAAACGCAACGCTTATGAAACGTAACACTTTTGAAATGCAACGTTTATGAAACGCAACACTTTTTGAAACACAACGCTTATGAAACGCAACACTTTTGAAACGCAACGCTTATGAAACGCAACACTTTTGAAACGCAACGCTTATGAAACGCAACGCTTGTTTTAAATTACTATATGACGAAACGCAACGCTAAGTCCCTGGTAAACCATGAATGTGCGGGGCACAACGGGGAAAATGTGGATAGATCTATTGGGCTTGACGAACCCCACCCGACGGCTGGGAGCTGGGCGGGTGCATATTGTCTCTATTTTCGGCAACTCAAACACGGGCGGCAACACACGCAACGCTTGTCAGTAATGGTTTCGGCAACACAGTCGTAGTAGTAAGGAAACGTTTGTTATGTACTTAAAGGTTTTGCATACTTGGTACTTTTGAGATGAAACTCTTTACGCTTGAAACGCTTTGTGAACTTAAAACCTGTGAACTCACCAGCATTATATGTTGACGTCTTTTTGGCATGTTTTCTCAGGTCGCTAAGGTAGCAGCATTGAGTTTAGGCGCACGAAGACTCATGGCGTCTAGGATCCATTAACATTTCATTTTGAGCATTATCAGACTTTCATGTTTTACTTTTGAGTTGTAATAAAGTTTTACGCTTCCGCAAACGATGGTTGAATTTCTGAAACTTAATGGGCAATTTACGTTGTTTTCATATTATATAGATGTCGTTTATTGTGACCGTTGACTTGGATCCTGGTGTGTCACGCGCCTCGCGGTAAAACCCCGCATGTGGAATTTGAGGGTGTGACAAACTTAGACTTTTCACACAACATTTTCTATAGAAAATGAAATTTTTTAGAAAGTATTTATTTTCAAAAATATCAATTTTTAAGCACGACTCGTTGGTGATCATGACTCGTTTTTGGTTCGTTATTTTACACCGATTCACCTAGCACCTTATTTTCATGTTCTTATGTATTTTATAAGTTTTATTTATAAACATGCACAAACTTTCTAGATTAAAACATGCAAGACACTTAGTTACACAACTTGTCGGTTTTAGGCGATACTTTGGGAATTTCTCAAACTTCCAACTCGTGTGACTTGTGAAAACATAGGATCTCAATCATACCTATAATTAGACATTTTTACTTCAAAAATACACTTTTGAGACCTGTTTTAAATTAGATTTGAAATTTGTATAAATTAAGCCGATTTTTGCCATTTTACCACATAGTTTTGTACCGAATCTCACTATAACCAATTTTTCTTACCAAGACTCAAACTCCTTAGTCAAAACAAGTTATTTAATGAAATTTTAAGTGATTTTAGGTATAAATAATCAGACCTTATATCTTCTTTAAAAATTACCCATTAAGGCCCATTTTTAAGCATTTTTAGGCCCAAAACTTGGCCTTTTTCATATGGATCAAAACCCAATTATTTTCTTCTAAACATGTGTCTTTTTACACAAGTTTATAGACCAAACTTTCTACTATAAATCAGATTTCAAAAACTTTATCAAAAACCTTTAAATTTTACCTCTTTTGAATCCAAATCTTACCAAAAGTCTTGCTACTTGATTTTCATTGTCAAAGATTAAAATGTGGGTTTTTAAACCATCTTTTTATACCAAATTTTCTTCTCAAAACTCAACTTTTCAAAACCAAGTTTCATGTATCAAAACCATATTTTTAGCTATCCATGTTATGTATAATACCCATATTAACATGTCTAATCAAGAAAATCTCATCTATATACATATACATATGTACTCACGGCATACATATATACATATTTAAACATTCTTTGTTTTTAATTTTTGAATTTTTTTTTAAATCTCAATCTTTATTCATAGAAAATCGCGAAAAATTACATCAAGATAGCGGGCAGGCGGGCAACAAGCTGCGCCGCCACCCCTTTCTGGACAGCAAACCCTAGCCTACTAAAAACGAACCCCTGCCCCCCGGAGTCGTGACACTGCTATGAATAACCCGTTGGACTCTGGTCAGGAAACGGATGGCTTCCGGTGCCAAAGCACCAAAGGTATCAAATGCCAGGGGTACGAAAACGTGTTGGTTCTCCTCACAGGCTTTAGCATGCTTCTCAACTTTCTTCGCCTCCGCTTTCCGCACCGCTTGCCCTGCTACAAAACCAGTATCCCTCAAACCAACCAGCAGAGATACGCCTGTTAAGTCGACACAAGCGTGTTTCCCCCCGGCCCACCCAAAGATAAGCAAGTCTGCTGGACGTAGGGTGGATCTCCCTTCTGTGGGGTCCGAGAGGAAATTCACAAGAGCCTCTTTCTTGGCTGAGATCCCAGCCCTTCTTAAAATGTCCCAAAGAACGTCCCGGACCCAGTCATGCCTATATTTGAAGCCAGGCAACTCCTTACAGTGAACCGCGTGTTCCCCGTATTCGTCCAAGCATGCTTTACGGCAAATCGGACAGACCTCATCTTCGTGGTACATGGGGATCACCAAACTATATTTAAGAATCGCCCTGTATTCAACCCTAGACATTGTTTGGCCCAAACCTTCGATTGGGATAACATTCAGGAAATCTTGGGCATGGGGGCTTTGCAAACATTCAATAACAGCCTTTTGGCGGGGGGACAGATCAAAAGATTCACCCAGGCTCTGTGCTATTTTGCCAAAAAGGGCATTCGCCAAAGTTTTCTGAGGCTTTGAGGGGGCGGTGTCCTTGTTAGAAAAACCGTCCATATCAAAACCTGGGAGATAGTCGTTTATCCTTTTGAGGGCCTGTGCGTAGTCTAAGTCCATGTCGACAACCCCGCTATTCCTTAAGATGTGGTCTTGGAGGTCCCAAGATTGAGCTCGCGATGCCACAAACGCATATACCCCAACATCCTTTACTGAGAGGAGCCCTAAACCTCCCAAACGCATCGGTAAAGATGCCAGTCGCCACTGTAGGTCACCAAAGAACGGACCCCCGCATACCACTATGTCTTCGATGGCTCCCCGCAGACCCTTGTCAAAACACGATACCGCTTCATCCATCATGGCGGGTTGGCAGGTTCGCAAGCCAAAAAGCAACTTAGCGACCCCCATACAAGATCTGAGCAAGAGGAGTTCACTCTGGGGATCCCTAAGGCAGGGCAAAAGTTTCATAAGATCAACCGCGCGCGAGGCTCTTCGCCCTGCCAATTCCCGTATGAAGTAAGAGTCCCAACTCACAGCCCCTCCAAGGAGTTTCACCCCCTTTTCTGGCCTACCAATCCCACTAGGGAAAAATCTGTCGCTAAGTTTCACCCCATTACAGGACGGCCAAAAAACCCCAGTTTTCTTAATATTCAGTTGAAGCCCCAGGGATGGCCCCTCATTCCGGATGATATTTAAGGCATTCGCAACATCGGTGGCATCACCAATAATTGTCCCATCATCAAGGTACCACGCATGAAATGGAAGTTTACAATTCTCTTGCACCCGGAGAACCATAGGGTGTAATGCCAAGGCGAAAAGGAGGGGACCTAGAGGGTCCCCCTGCTGAACCCCCGTAGTGGCCCCTATACAATCATTACCAACATACAACCTAGCTGGCTGGGCATATAAGAACTGGACCCACAAATAGATAGACGGGCAATGCTGAAGAACTTCTCGAAGAAGGGCAGTGCGGTCAATCATGTTGAACGCGTTTGAAAAATCCACAGTGAGCATAGCCAAAGAACCGTCTTCATGGAATGAGTTAAGGAACCTGTTCGCACTGTGGAGCACCGCCTCTGCACCATTAGGAGTCCCCACTCCAAATTGGAAGTCCCCCAGATACTTAGCCATTTCCTTACCAACCTTCCGCATGGCCACTTTAGAAACTAGTCTGCGCCAAATGGCCCCTATTGCAATGGGTCGGATCCCGTTATCAGGTTTCAGAAGAGGGGTAAGTGGGGCCGAAGCAATAAATTCAGCAAGAACCCTGGGACACAACCCCCTAGCCATAAATTGACGACTTCAGTAATAGCTGAGAGCAAACCCGTGGAAGCCACAGACCCCTCTGCGCTAAGGGCGTCCAATAGATGTTGGGCCCTCAAACCGTCCCTCCCACAGGAGGTCCCTTTAGGGAATGATCGGATGCACCGGAGTACACAGTCCTCATCCACAACAAGCGCGGGCAGGATGTCGGAGTTAGAGGGCAAGGACGGAGGAGGCAACATTGGATGTTTATCAATGAGGGCTTTCATGGTAGAATCCCCAAAGGGAGCAACTCCACAAGAACACAACACCTTTACAGCAGCTGTGAAATGACCATCCCTAACTTTCCAAAGGCACTGTTTGAGATTGGGGCTCTTTTCAGTAGCCTCATTCCCCCCTGCTTCCTGCTTGGTAAAAGAAACATCCCCCACGTAATCGAAGAGAGAAGGAACCAAATCTGCAAACCCAGAACCGTCTTTCCACAAAGAAAGCGATTGCAGGATGCTACTACACTGCAATGATTTCCTATTCCCAGACCTTCGCTCCTGCCTAGTGGACGGTTTGACCACCCGCAAAGTACACCGCGGCAGTAAAAGTAGTTTGACCCAACTTTCTACAGAGCCTGGTGAAGCCGCCACTTTGCGTAAGGCACCTGTCAAGGCTTGGACAAACGCCAATCGACAGCTTGGGGGGATGCTCTTGACAGTTTGAATGGGCAGTGAGAAAACCTTTTCTAAGAGGGATATATCCCCAACCACACATCCTGAAGGACCCGGATCGAGGTCCACAGTCGCGTGACGAGGTTTCTGGATCCCAACAATAAAATCTTCCACATCTCCCGTAATCACACAGAAGGAAAGGACGTCATCCGCACTGTGAATGCACCTTTTGCTGAGAGTATGCATCACCATGCACTTCCCACATAGCCATTTAGCCCCGTCCCTAAGGGCGCCCCCAACATCCATAAAAAGGTCCAAGTCTTGGGAGATTGCATCTTGCAAAGACGCCCTCCTTTTTTCTGTCTTGAAATGCAAATTCTGCATGTGCTCTAGAAGGCGTAGAAACCCTGATGACCCCGGCTTACCATCTTTACACTCATGGAGATGCTTAAAGGGGCATGATCTCAAACCACTACTCGAGCCAGGGCCAAAAGCTCCTTGTTTAATATTCCGATCCCTTTTATTAGGAGCCATGTGTACGCAAACCCCAAACACAATAACAGGCAAGAAAAAGAAAGAGAGAAAAAAAAAAAGAAAAAGAAAAAAAAAGGAAACCCCTAATCGAGGCAAGCTGGGTGAAAAAAAACGGGGGGGGGGGGGGTAAACCACGCCCCCGCAAGAAATAAAGGAGTTTGGAGGAGAGCAACAAAAAACTGCTCACCTCTTACCCGTCAACGGTTGCCCTTTTTTAAGTCATTAGTTATTATTATTATTATTATTATTATTATTATTATTATATAGGAATAGTTATTATTATTAAACAAAACAAACACAACGTCAAATTAGAAAAAAGGGAATCTAGTGAACACTATTATTATTATTATGGGGCGAATGAGATTGTGTAGGGGTGAATGGGATTTTAAAAGGGGCGAATGAGACTTTCTAACAACTGAGAATGGGTGAATGGGGTTCGAGAATGGGCGAATGAGATTTCAATTCAAAATTAAAAACAATTAAATCATAAAGTTTAAAATCAGAAACCATATTACGGAAATAACAGATCAACCCGAAACATTTTTTTTTCAAATTTCAAGAATAATTGATGGTTTATTGTGATGATCAATCTAACAAAAAAACAATCATATTAATTAAAAAAGAAATAAGGGATCAAAAAGATAAAAACCCAGAACAGAAAACAGTATGAGATAAAAAAAACAGAGTATGAGATCAACAAAATGTTCCATTTTCATAAGATCTTCTTGACTGTTAAATCTCATTGATCTTAACACCAGAAAACTAAACAATTAACGATCAACACAGTCAAATCTTATTGATCTTATTCAAACGAAAGTTTATAAGAAACGAATTGAAAAGTTACTAAAAAAAATTCAAAATCGAGTGATAAAGAAGAAAATCAACAAAATTTATAATTTAATTATACACACACACATATCTCACGGCCACACACACATATATATATATATATATATATATATATATATATATATATATATATATATATATATATATACACATGTACCGTTGAGTTTTTCAACATTTTCCTTAACATTTGTGTGTATAATTACATGAATATTGTTATTAATGAGGTTGATCATACATGCAATTAAAGTTTCTAGTTCAAATGTTCCTCATTAACTCATATATACATACATATATATATACATATCACGCATACATACATATCCCACATACCTATCTCTCTTTTATTTTTAAAAATCATTTGATAAACACTTGTATTTTTTTAGACTTTGAGTGAATCATCCAAGTTTAAAGGTGAACTAGAATTGAAACAAAAAATCAAGAGTTTTTACCTTAAAAGAAATGAGAAAAGATTGATAAACTTCAAAACCCTTGATGATTCTTGATCATATCTTTAAACTTTTGACTCCATGAATGATTACTTAGTGTTTTAATGTTTGAAAGAGAGAGAGAGAGAGAGTGAAGGTGGGGAGGATGAAGGTGACGATGGTTGTGGTGGTGTTGTAGGTGAGAGAGTGGTGTTTTGCATGTAGAAAATGGAAGGGTTATGTGTTTGTTTAAATAACCATCATCACATAACCATATAGGTGTGATGAATCACTATGAGCATGTGTTGGGGCTGCTATATGATCGACACATACACACATATATGAAGAGTGACTCATCTTTATTAACATAATATATTATTTAGTGGGTATCAAGTGCAATTTAGCGGGTATATTACTAGTTAACGCGGTACAAGCTCCTAACCGTTTTAAATACCCGACACACCCACAAATAATATTTTTAACTCAAAACATAATATTTCACAAGCCAAGTTAATATTAGGTGATATCCGGTGTAAAAACGTCGAATTTTCATAGTATATGCACGCAGATTGCACGGTATCGCGCGTTGCCACCAAAAATCACAATTTTTAACTTTATTCTATATCTCCATATTTTTCAACTAAATATGGTTAGAAATATTATTTCAAACATATATTTTAAATTTCGGACTTTAAATATTAGCCGGGTCATCACCAACGATCGTTTTCGCGTGCAAAATCGCTATGCGACAAGATTTTAAATATGACACCTCTAGTCATATTTTCACATATAAAATAAATTTTGGACTCAAAATTCACATTATTAACTTTAAATATTATTCATAAACCAATACTTAACTTTACATAAGTACGGTTAATTATCTGCTAAATTGCCAGGTGTCACACTAGACCTTTCCTGGAAACACATACGAGACTCACTTAAAAATGACACAATTACTTAACATCTCAAACAAACTTAAACTATTTATAGACTGCACGTTCGACCCCTGTATTGGTCGAATGAATACGTTCGACCTCTACTGAGCTCAAACCAACATATATAAGCTATCAAAACTTCGTTCGACCTTCAGATACTCTCATTCGACCTCTCGACTGGTCGAATGAGTCTTCAGTCTTCAAATCTTCAATACAAAATGCCTATTATTATTGAATCCAAAGTGATAGCCACACATAGTGTATCAACAATTTTTTTCTAGTTTACTTGACTTCGAGCCAAGGAGAGATTCAAATCTTCTAGAGACAAAACTTAAATCGGCTCCAAAAAGTACTAAAGCATATTGGTCATTGATTAAGAACGTACCCATGACGACTGACGGATCTTCCTTTCACATTATAATCAACGCTAAGAGTCTTCTTCTTAGACTCTATGAGTTTCTTTCTAGTATCACCCTTTCTTAGACAGAACTCCCTTTCATAGAGCTTCATTGGTCAACTTCTTGGCTAGGAATCTCATGTTCAGAATAGTTGTCGGGTTTACAGAGGTAACTATGCTTGGGATTGCCGGTGCTAAATCCTAGTTGTACCTCTAAATCCTGACATACTTGGGTGTCACTATTTGAGAAAACAATCTCGCTAACTCATTAAATGGAAAGTATAACCCTGAACAATTAGCATCGTTCATGGTCAAATTCTTGAATTCAGTCTTGACCTTTTGGAGCTCGTTCCAGGGTAGGTTATAGGCAGCATCTTCTCCTAAATTCTAGACTTGCGAATTCCACCATGTCAGGGCTTCATTTCAAACGGAATAAGAAGTGCACTATACTCTTTGCGTAAGAGTACAATCACTAATTGTTATGACTGACTCCACTTTCTCTATTCATCTGACGATGTCTAGAGGGCCTTTAGTTACAGAAAATGACCAAGGGTTACAATCCTGAATTGTTTTGTAAGTTCCTCCAGGTATATAGTTATCCCAATCAATTTCAGTCATTGATTAACTATTCTAATAACATGAGGAAATTTCGTCAAACATATTCGGTCATTTTCCTATCTTTAGAGGCACTAATAGGAGTTCCACCACTATCACCGAAACTAGTATCGCGATGTCAGCCTTGCCTAAATTTTAGTTCACATTATGCTATTCTAGAGTAGCTTTAACATGTTGAGAAATTAGTTGCTCTAACTTTTATGAGAAACCCGATCCTTTACGAATGGATCCTCGTCTCATTCTAGGCGGCATTTAATCTTTCTACTATTACCAAATAATAGATTTAAGGCGATATAAGAAGAATAGTGGTTTAAAGGCACAAATAAAAGAAAATAACCAACCAAATGATCAAGAAACATTCTCAGCAGGATAGTTAGCAAAGACATCAGATCTTGCAAACTTAAGATGAGAGAGTGAACCGTAAGACATTTTAAATGAACATCAGTAGGTCGATGTATCACATGGTGTTGTCGAGGTTACTCTAACTAATATTCGTTCTTAAGAGGCCTAATCTCTTGTAACGAATCAAAAAATATACATGAATTTGAACACTCAACTCAAACTATAGAATTCACTAGGATTCTCATACACCGCAAACTATTATTATGTGACACCCGGCAACTTTCGGTAACTAACTTTTGAAAACTTAGTAAGTCTACCTTAGCGAGTCGCGCATACGTTACACATAACAAGTTCGGTCGAGTCGAATCGCACATCATTAGGGTTTTAACATACGCAAGTCTCGGGTCCCGGGAATTGGTGATCGGGCGGGAACGTGTTATTTATCATGCATTATATGTTTACGATCATTATGTGACTTGTCGGTATGTGAATATGTGCTAACATGTGTTAAAACGGGGTTTAACGCGCAAAACACACAAACACAGAGGTTACAGGCGAGTAGGCTTGCCTAATCGCCTGTATAGGGGCGAGTAGGAGGGTGTTAATGGCGAGTAGGGGCTAATCGCATAACTGTTCATGCGATTAGGCCCCAATCGCATGAACAGTCATGCGATTAGGCTCCCTAATCGCGTGTAAGACTGCATACTCGCATGATATGTGCTGGACGACCAAAAACGCCTATAAATACCACCCTTGACCTCCAAAACATCATTTGTGCAACCCTAGCCGTCCCATAACATAACCCAACACACAAACACCCTCTGGAACTCGTTTTTGCATCAAAACCACCATTTTCAAGCTTATTCCATCATCACCTCTTGATTACAAGGTGTGTTCTTCAAACCCAAACCTTTAAATAATTATGTTTTACTCCCTAAACGTCCAGACCTGACTTATAAATGTTTTTATCTTTGAAAATCCATTTAAAACCGTTTTTAAACAAACCCACACCTTTACATGTGTTATATGTGCTATATGTGTTTAAAGATAGGATTTTTAGGATTGAATCATGGTTGTTCTTGTGTTATTATGATGTTTATTGCTATTACAAGTTAGTATGATGATATCCTAGGAGTTTGAATGGTTTTGGTGGTGTATTGTTGATACTTGATGTTTTGACCCATTTGAAGGATTTTGAATAATTAAGGATGATATGAGGTGTGTTGTTGATTGTGTGGTGTTAGGGTTTGCTCTAGGATGATGCTAGAACAGTAGGATGCTATCGGAAAACGTGATTATGTGGTTAAATCTGAATATTTGCTATTTAGGGCAAGTTCTTGCATGTTGATGTGATGTTTACATGCTAAGTTGCCATTTTGGGAAAACGCTCGCATTCGGGACTGTTAGAATGATGAAAACTTAGGGGTTTTGCTTGGAATATGTTTGTTAATGTGTTAGAATGATTATTGGATGTTTTTACATGTTTCGGATCTGATTTGGAGTGTTCGGCGCGCGAAAAACCATATCAGCTGCACTATAGGCGATTAGGGATCCTAATCGCCTATGTTATAGGCGATTGGAGGCCTAATCGCCTGAATGAAGGGACTACTCGTGTATACATGGGCGATTAGCCCTTGTAATCGCCTGTTGACCAACCCTCATCACATGTTGACTTTTCCTAATTGCTAGTTTGATTCCTAATCGCGTGTAATGCTGCTGTATGTATATTTTAACATCCCGGAACATGATTTGACGCCTAGGAACATGATAGGAACCCCGGGATTCACCCAATGACTTAGTAACATGTATTCGGACCTGTTTATGCGTTAATCGGATATTACGCTAGACTAGGTGAACTATTGCGCGTATTAAGTGTTTAATTGCATATGTGGCATGATGTCTTATATTTATCTAACACGTGGAATGTCGGGTCACCAATGGGATGTCGAGTCTTGTCTTACGTGGTCTGGTTGTCGGTTAAACATGCTTTTCGGACACATAATGGTCATGGACTGGACTTAGGGACTAATGAACCCGATGGGTTATTAGTCTAACTTGACACATATCTTATGATAGGTCGCTAATAGTTGGGGCTATCATATCTCACAGACGGTTTACTCATATCACGCATACGGTTTACTCTTAACGGGATACGCAACCTAAGGTGAGTTCACGGCCCCACATTTTACTGTTTATGTTTTCGGGGGAGAAACATGCTTAAAACTCTTTTATGATTTATGACTTGTTAAACTCTTATGGCCCATGACTCTTTATCACGTTATACTATGGCTCACTTATCGTACTATACGGTTCATCGAAAATCCCTTGAAACCACTAACATGGGTATATGGCGGGGAAATATGGATAGCGCTATTGGGAACTGACAAACCCCACTCGACGGTTGGACCGGGCGGGTGCATATTGTCTCTAACAAAACAAGGTCTACCGGCGATGACGGCAGCCCATAGGAACTAAGGGTAACACACGGCTCAGTCAGTAATGGTTTCACCCGTATGAGTATCTCATTCTGCGCCTGGTTTGGCGTTCTCATAAGCATAGTAGTAATTGTGATGGTAACGGCTTTCGAAGGAACACTTTAAACGTTTAATTAAAACCTGTGAACTCACCAGCATTATATGTTGACTCTTTTAGCATGTTTTCTCAGGTCGCTAAGGTAGCAGCTGTCGGATAGGCGCATGAGGTCGCACTGGAGTCGTCTCGCGTCTAGGGTCTCATTCGCACGTTTTGGAATCATGAACTTTTGAACTTATGTTTACTTATGCATGACTTTTGTAAACTTTAAATGCTTCCGCACTGTTTGAATGTTGGATTTAAACTTATGCATGGTTCTTGTTTACGTATGTTTTTACATTTAGACGTCGTTTATTGTGACCGTTGACTTGGATCCTGGTGTGTCGCACGCCTCGCGGTAGAACTCCGCAGGTGGAAATTTGAGGGTGTGACAGATTGGTATCAGAGCCAGGTTATAGTGAACTAGGACTGCATGTAGAGTCTAGACTATAGCCGAGTCACACACACTAGACGGTCACATACATTTGAGTCGTGTCTTTTGGGCAAACATACTAACCTTGTCGGGGTGTCGGTCTCCTTACCATACAGTGTCACATTACTTATCTCATTCTTGGCTATTTTTAGCTTCACTTTATTTCCTCCTCTGGGTTACAGCCGAGGGGACTCCTTTATTGATCTTTTGGGTTAGTCATATCATTCTGAGATGTGGTTATCGGGTGACTTGAAGTTCTAGCTCGGAGCACGCCTAGGGGACCATGTAGAGCGATTTGTTATTTCGGGTGCACACGAAATCACAAATCGAAATGCATGAAAATCTTGGTGGACTTTGTGTTCGGACTAACGGTCATGCTGGAACCGCATCTGAGTTCGTCTGGTCACTTGTAGCTTGGTTTGTTTTGGTACTGAGTGTCTCGTCTCATGTTTTGGCAGAACATGTCTGGTTGCGCTGGTGGACGTGCAGGTGGACGCCGTGGTGGCGGAGGTGGACGCCGTGGTGGGGGTAGAGGTGGTGGTAACATCACTATGACGCACGAGGAACTCAATGAGATGATGCAGCAACAGTTGGGCGTTGCATTAGCTGCTTTTCAGGCTGCCCAGCAGACTTTTATGGGTGCTACTGCTCCTCCGGTTCAGGCAGGTGTTGCCTATAAGCGGTTTAAGGATTGTCAGCCTCTCAGCTTCCAGGGTACAGAGGGGGCTGTGGAGTTACTCAGGTGGTTGGAGAAGACGGAGTCGGTATTTGCTTTATGTGAGACTCCAGCTGTGGATTGGGTGAAGTTTGCTTCGGGGACTTTTGTAGGAGCCGCCTTGACGTGGTGGAACTGCGTCACACAGACACTTGGTCTTGGGGAGGCCAACGCCATGCCTTGGGCGGATTTTGTGCGTAGGTTGAAGGATGAGTACTGCCCGCGTGAGGAGATTAAGAGGTTGGAACAGGAATATGGGAATCTTAAGATGGTTGGTTCTGAGGTTGAGGAGTACACGATCAGGCACAACGAGCTAGCAGTGATGTGTCCAGGTTTGTCTACACCAGAGTATAGGAGGATAGAGCAGTATCTTGCGGGTTTGGTGCCAGAGATTGCGGGATTGGTGTCTGCTAGGGATCCTACTACTATGTCAGAGGCTGTGCGGTCAGCTACTAAGATGACCAACTTGAAGATTTCTGAGGGTGTCTTGCCTCCTAGGGGCTCTTCTGTGAAGGCGCCGTCTGAGAACAAGAGGAAGTGGGATAGCGTGGATAAGGGTTCATCGGGGACTCAGCGACAACCGGCAGCGAAGAAGACTGAAGTTTCTGGGTCAGCATCGGACCAGAAACAGGGGGGCTATGCTGGGAAAAGCCCTAAGTGTGGACGTTGTGGCTTTCATCACTATGGTACTTGTGAGAGTTTTCGCTGTGAGCGTTGTCAGAAACCGGGGCATCATGCCAAGGATTGCAGGGTCAACCTTTCCAGGACGACTCAGACTACTGCTATTACCACCCCTGCTCCACAGGGGAACCAGGGTTGCTTTCATTGTGGGGAAGCAGGGCACTTCAAGCGAAGCTGTCCCAAGTTGAATCAAGGGGGCACTGAGACTGCAGGGAAGGATGGGGACAAGGAAGGCGGTGGCCGGTGGACTCGTGCGCATGCTTATGTGATCGGTGCTAGGGAGAACCAGGTGGACCCAGACACTGTTACCCGTACGTATTCTCTCTTATCTCCTGTTACGCTTTGGTTATACTTTTATCCGCATTGTTGTGCGTTCGTGTTTCGGGTGTTTTCTTTGTGGTTTGGCCGCTGTTTCTCGTTCTTTGGGTCGATGAGGGTCCTTTGGGGATGCTACTTGGACGGTACCAGTGGATTAGTTATACCGATCATAGTAGGCTCCAATAGGCTTTCATCGGGGATCTCTTGTCTCATACTCACATTTGGGGAAAGTGGTTTCCCGGTTGTTACTGGCACGTTTGATTCATGACCTTCACTTGTTGTATTTTGGGGAAAACGTTACTTGGGCACAGAGGTCGACACTCATTACTGTTGAAGCCGAAAGAATCTCGGGACGAGATTCCTTTCAACAGGGGGATGATGTGACGACCCGGAAAATTTTTCTTCTTATTTGTTTTCTCTCCTCGACTTCGAGAAATTTTCGGGACGAAAATTCTTTCAACAGGGGGATGATGTGACACCCGGCAACTTTCGGTAACTAACTTTTGAAAACTTAGTAAGTCTACCTTAGCGAGTCGCGCATACGTTACACATAACAAGGTCGGTCGAGTCGAATCGCACATCATTAGGGTTTTAACATACGCAAGTCTCGGGTCCCGGGAATTGGTGATCGGGCGGGAACGTGTTATTTATCATGCATTATATGTTTACGATCATTATGTGACTTGTCGGTATGTGAATATGTGCTAACATGTGTTAAAACGGGGTTTAACGCGCAAAACACACAAACACAGAGGTTACAGGCGAGTAGGCTTGCCTAATCGCCTGTATAGGGGCGAGTAGGAGGGTGTTAATGGCGAGTAGGGGCTAATCGCATAACTGTTCATGCGATTAGGCCCCAATCGCATGAACAGTCATGCGATTAGGCTCCCTAATCGCGTGTAAGACTGCATACTCGCATGATACGTGCTGGACGACTAAAAACGCCTATAAATACCACCCTTGACCTCCAAAACATCATTTGTGCAACCCTAGCCGTCCCATAACATAACCCAACACACAAACACCCTCTGGAACTCGTTTTTGCATCAAAACCACCATTTTCAAGCTTATTCCATCATCACCTCTTGATTACAAGGTGTGTTCTTCAAACCCAAACCTTTAAATAATTATGTTTTACTCCCTAAACGTCCAGACCTGACTTATAAATGTTTTTATCTTTGAAAATCCATTTAAAACCGTTTTTAAACAAACCCACACCTTTACATGTGTTATATGTGCTATATGTGTTTAAAGATAGGATTTTTAGGATTGAATCATGGTTGTTCTTGTGTTATTATGATGTTTATTGCTATTACAAGTTAGTATGATGATATCCTAGGAGTTTGAATGGTTTTGGTGGTGTATTGTTGATACTTGATGTTTTGACCCATTTGAAGGATTTTGAATGATTAAGGATGATATGAGGTGTGTTGTTGATTGTGTGATGTTAGGGTTTGCTCTAGGATGATGCTAGAACAGTAGGATGCTATCGGACAACGTGATTATGTGGTTAAATCTGAATATTTGCTATTTAGGGCAAGTTCTTGCATGTTGATGTGATGTTTACATGCTAAGTTGCCATTTTGGGAAAACGCTCGCATTCGGGACTGTTAGAATGATGAAAACTTAGGGGTTTTGCTTGGAATATGTTTGTTAATGTGTTAGAATGATTATTGGATGTTTTTACATGTTTCGGATCTGATTTGGAGTGTTCGGCGCGCGAAAAACCATATCAGCTGCACTATAGGCGATTAGGGATCCTAATCGCCTATGTTATAGGCGATTGGAGGCCTAATCGCCTGAATGAAGGGCCTACTCGTGTATACATGGGCGATTAGCCCTTGTAATCGCCTGTTGACCAACCCTCATCACATGTTGACTTTTCCTAATTGCTAGTTTGATTCCTAATCGCGTGTAATGCTGCTGTATGTATATTTTAACATCCCGGAACATGATTTGACGCCTAGGAACATGATAGGAACCCCGGGATTCACCCAATGACTTAGTAACATGTATTCGGACCTGTTTATGCGTTAATCGGATATTACGCTAGACTAGGTGAACTATTGCGCGTATTAAGTGTTTAATTGCATATGTGGCATGATGTCTTATATTTATCTAACACGTGGAATGTCGGGTCACCAATGGGATGTCGAGTCTTGTCTTACGTGGTCTGGTTGTCGGTTAAACATGCTTTTCGGACACATAATGGTCATGGACTGGACTTAGGGACTAATGAACCCGATGGGTTATTAGTCTAACTTGACACATATCTTATGATAGGTCGCCAATAGTTGGGGCTATCATATCTCACAGACGGTTTACTCATATCACGCATACGGTTTACTCTTAACGGGATACGCAACCTAAGGTGAGTTCACGGCCCCACATTTTACTGTTTATGTTTTCGGGGGAGAAACATGCTTAAAACTCTTTTATGATTTATGACTTGTTAAACTCTTATGGCTCATGACTCTTTATCACGTTATACTATGGCTCACTTATCGTACTATACGGTTCATCGAAAATCCCTTGAAACCACTAACATGGGTATATGGCGGGGAAATATGGATAGCGCTATTGGGAACTGACAAACCCCACTCGACGGTTGGACCGGGCGGGTGCATATTGTCTCTAACAAAACAAGGTCTACCGGCGATGACGGTAGCCCATAGGAACTAAGGGTAACACACGGCTCAGTCAGTAATGGTTTCACCCGTATGAGTATCTCATTCTGCGCCTGGTTTGGCGTTCTCATAAGCATAGTAGTAATTGTGATGGTAACGGCTTTCGAAGGAACACTTTAAACGTTTAATTAAAACCTGTGAACTCACCAGCATTATATGTTGACTCTTTTAGCATGTTTTCTCAGGTCGCTAAGGTAGCAGCTGTCGGATAGGCGCATGAGGTCGCACTGGAGTCGTCTCGCGTCTAGGGTCTCATTCGCACGTTTTGGAATCATGAACTTTTGAACTTATGTTTACTTATGCATGACTTTTGTAAACTTTAAATGCTTCCGCACTGTTTGAATGTTGGATTTAAACTTATGCATGGTTCTTGTTTACGTATGTTTTTACATTTAGACGTCGTTTATTGTGACCGTTGACTTGGATCCTGGTGTGTCGCACGCCTCGCGGTAGAACTCCGCAGGTGGAAATTTGAGGGTGTGACATATTACGTGTGCACCCGTAATTATAATTTGCCCTGCATGATCACCTAAGGGTCCTCCATATTTGAGTTTTGGATCAAAAGAATTTAAGAGTTTCATTAAATTGCATGTACGGATGCAAATGATCTATTTTGGCTATACATTTCGGATGTCATAGCCATTAGTCATTGATGAAACGTTAAGTAATGAGATTACCGAGACTGGTTCATAAAATTCTCACCACAAGCTACAAATCTTCAGATGATTGCATGAAAGCACTAATGGGTGAGTCCTCTTGCCACTTGCTCTTCCATGGATGAAGATAATGCTTCAAGCTGTTACTCAGGTAATCGTCCCTTTATCATTGGCGAAGCTGGCTAATGATATTGCAAGGACAAGATAAGGAAGATAATGTGCTTTAAGGAGAATTATACAAGCGTAAACACACTGGCAATACATAACTTATGTATACTAAGTACACGTATTCCTATTCAAATAATTAATATGTCGTTTATCTTGGCATCACATATAAACAAAATCCATGTTTATAATATCGTTGGCTTTGCGGATTTCAAAAACTCTTTCTAAAAAAAATTTTGGGTTGTAGTCTAGAAATTTTAATAAAAGGTTTCTAGTTCTCTACAACCATTGGGCTCTGATACGAACTTCTGTCACACCCCCCAAAATGCCACATCGGAAGACTTAGCATGGTGGTGACGAAGGTTGGTAATCAATAGTGTAATAGCAAATATTATAAATAAGTATTTGAAAAAAGTTAAACATAGAAACCCACATTATATAAAGATTTTAAGTTTAAGACCCGTGATGGATCTTTTATTACAAAGGTCCCACAATTTATTTTAAAACATGTCCAGACACCTCATTTTGCTATACACCGTTTTCGCCAAATCCTGAAGCCAATTCATCAAGTACTTGAAAAACACGTTAAAACAATTTTGTCAACACAAGGTTGGTGAATTCACAGAGTTCTTTTAATAAACATTTTTGCTATTCTTGCAAAAATAATATAAACCCTTTTCATTTTATCCATGAAAAGTCTATCTTTAAAACCCTTTTTGTCTTTTCCACAAAAAGTCTAATTTAAAACCCTTTTCGTCTTACCTACGAAAAGTCTATTTAAAACCCTTTTCATTTTATCAATGAAAAGTCTATCTTTAAAACCCTTTTCGCTTTATTTACGAAAAGTCTAATTTAAAAGCAATAGTTTACTGAAAATCATGCGGATTCATAAACTAGCTAGGAATATGAGTATATGTTAACGCAGTATAAGCTCATAATCAAAACATGACCGTTTTGTTCCTATTAACCAGTGCCCTTTCCTACACCGTTCGAAGAAGTTCTACGAATTGCGACTTGTCTTTTTTTCAGGTCGTCAACCCGATGGATCCACCAAACTCTTCACTTTCCCTTCTTTTTAAGGTTAATGATTATGAATGGCCCTGAAACTTTTTTTATCTTAAGATTTCTCTTATCTTCCTTTCCATGAAAGACAACGAATCACGCTTATACCCGAACACATTCCACATTTACCGTTGTCTTTTCCTGTAATCTATTTAACTTATCAACGTGTTTTTCCCCAAAAATATTTATAAAAACTTATAAAAAATGGGGCTGTGAACTCACCTTGTGATCTTAATCAAATTATTTTCCAAAAGTTGATTTCCGGTCGACTCGATTTCCTATTCATGTAAATCGTGTAAACGACCAATCTTATTTTCATATCTCCTAAGTTGTTCACCCAACTTAGACTTTCACACACATTTTTCCATGAAAAATGATTTTTAGAAAAGTATTTTCTTTTAGTATACTTAATTTATACACGACTCGTTGGCGATCATAACTCGTCTTAGTCCGTTATTTTGTTATTTTTACACCCAGTGTTGTAAAACTCGGTTTTGCCTTGTACTCGGCGACCTACCCTGTAGCGAGTACTCGGACTAATCAGGGGAATACTCGGCCTATGCGGGGAGTACTCGGAGTAATCGGTCAACTCGGCCTTGTTTTGCAATAGAGTTTACACTAAAACACTTAGCACCTTTATTTTATGTTCTCATTCATACCATAGTATGTACCACATATCAACATGCACAAATGTCTTATGTAGTCCATGTATTTCAAACATGCAAAACATTTAGTTAAATAATCTATCGGTTTTAAGCGGTATTTCGACATTTTATCATAATTCCAACTCGTATGATTAACCAAATCGTGTAGGATTTCAAATATACGTTCAAACAAATATGTTTACCTCAAAAATATACTTTTGAGACATGATCCAAATCAGATTTAAAATTCTATAAACATTAAGCCGAAATTCGCCTTTTTACCACATAGTCTTGTACTGGACTTCATTAAAACCATGTTTTCTTGTCAAGACTCAAACCTTTTAATCAAATCATGTTATTTGCTGAAATTTTTAGTGATTTTAACCTCAAATAATCAGGTCTAAACATTTGTAAAAAAATCACTATTTTAGGCCCTAAATCATGGTCTTTGGGCTCTAAATTGACTTATAGTCTTATAATTTATACACTCAATTATTTTTCTATAGACATAGGTTTATTCATATTAAATAAGAGAGAACTACACGAATAGTCCCCATGGTTTATATAAAGTAACATCTTAGGGTACTAACTTTATTTTTTAACATGTTATGGGTTTATGGTTTCAGTTTTGCAACATGTTAGGGTACTAAGCCTAACTCCGCTAGTTTTTCTAGTTAAGTTTTCATAAAATGACTAAAATACCCAACAATAACTAGATGAGCCATTCTTGTAATTAACTCTATTTGATTTACAAGGATACTTTTTGCAATTTTATGAAAATTAGAATTATCTATTAATATTATTAAATTTATAATTTTAATAATATACTAAATTAAATAATTATACTCTACACATTTTAATATAGGATAAATTACAGAATTCGTCCTTTATGTTTACCTCATTTTTCAGTGGTTGTCCTTTCGCGTTTCACTTACTAAGATTCATCCTTAACGATTTAAAATGTTAGACCCACTGTCCTAAGGCACTAACCCAGTTAAAAATTTCAATTAACTTTGGTCATGTGCAAGGCACATGAGGGTATTTCAGTAAAATTCTCTTATCTTCTTCCCCAATTTATAGATCATAAATCCTAACCCTAACACCCATTTCAATTAACCCAAATTATCAACATCTCTATCCATCTCTCTACCTCTCTTATAAATTATTATTATTATTCAGTTAAAACTATACATAACTTTCAAACAGATATATTTCTCACAATCTTGTGAAGCAAGTCGGGTTGTTCAGCGAAAAGATCAGGTAAATGCTTTCTCATGACAGCCTCCAATTTAATGGCATCTTTCCCTGGTACACTGTACCACATCTTCAAAGCACCAAAATGCATGTAGTTCATTGAATATAGATGATGATCTTCAACATGTTAATAAAAATAAGATTTAAGAAAGATACGAAAAGAAAAAAAATAAATATTATACCATAACTATCCAACGACTCAAGCAATAGAAGCAAGATCTACTCACCCAACAGAAAGACGAAAAACACATTCCAATGTACAACCACGGGACTAGAACACCAGATATATCACTGCTCTCGTAAGAGATAGTGACCCCGGAAGCCTTGGTAAGTTGTTCAAGTTCCAACCTGATCTAATGTACAGAAAGAGAGGTAGAGAGATGGATAGAGATGTTGATAAATTGGGTTAATTGAAATGGGTGTTAGGGTTAGGGTTTATGATCTATAAATTGGGGAAGAAGATAAGAGGATTTTACTGAAATACCCTCATGTGCCTTGCACATGACCAAAGTTAACTGAAATTTTTAACTGGGTTAGTGCCTTAGGACAGTGGGTGTAACATTTTAAATCGTTAAGGATGAATCTCAGCAACTGAAACGCGAAAGGACAACCACTGAAAAATGAGGTAAACATAAAGGACGAATTCTGTAATTTATCCTTTAATATATTTTTTATAAAACAATACTTTTATAAATATAAACGGCCGCCGAAAAGTCTAATTTGTATCTACCATCAAGCACCACATCAAGTCTCATCTCCACCGCCATTGCCGTCATGCGTTATCTATATTTGACAAGGTCAACTATATTATATAGAATTATCTATTAATATTATTAGAACTTAGAAATATTGAATTATAAAAATATACAAAATTAAATAATTACAATATATACGTTTTAGTATATATTCTTTATAAAACAATACTTCTATCCATGTAAACCATCGTCAATAAGCCTAATTCGTATTTGTCATTAAGCACCACATATACTCTCATCTTCACTGCCATTGATGCCATACGTTATTCATATTTGACAAGGTCATCTATATTTTTAATACATAGAATTGTCGATTTATATTATTTAAAAACTTTAAATTATATAAATATATTAAATTAAATAATTATACATACTCTATGTGCTTTAATAATATTAACATCTAATTCTACATCAAGCAACATATCAACTCTATGCGTTTTAAACAGGGGCGAAGCTTGGTTTTTAAATTGGCAGGGGCCGGACTTAATTTTTTTCGATCTGTAGTGGCAAATCGGCGGGGGGCGAACTCAACCCGGACTCAATTTACCTACGAAAATCGCAAACTTCCACTATTGAGCCAAAAAACAGGGGGGGGGGAGGGCCACCCCTGGCCCATTAAATGCTTCAGCTATGGTTTTAAATATAGATAACTCATGGTAGCAATGGAGGTGGAGATGAGAGGTGACGTAGTGCTTGATGACAGATATGAGTTACGCTCATAAACGGTGGTTTATATGGATTAATAATTTTTTGTGAAAAGATATTAAAACACAAAAAGTATAATTATTTAATTTAATTTATTTTTATAACTTCAAATTTTTATGTTTTAATAATATTAATAGATACTTCTAATTCTAATTTCGATAAGTTGCAAAAATTATCCTTATAATCAAATAGAGTTAATTACAAGAATATCTAGTTATAATAGGGCATTTTAGTCATTTTATCAAAACTTAACCAGAAAAACTAACGGAGTTGGACTTAGTACCCTAACATGTTACAAAATTGAACCCATAAACCCTTAGCATGTTAAAAAATATAGTTAGCATCCTGAGATGTTACATTTTATAAACCATAAGGACTATCCATGTAGTTCGGACTTTACTTACTGATCTAAATCTGATTTCAAAAGATTTAAAAATTTCCTTAAATTCTTATATTAAAGTCCATAATTTTGAAGTTTAAGGTGTCCAACATAACAACTAATAACATTTTATTAAAAACCCATCATTTTAGTCCAAAATTTAGGTTCTTAAAATGATATTATTCCACCAAATTTTCTATTTAGAAATCATCTTTTATAACCTCATTTCACAAAACTCAATCAAGATACATTTAAACACCAATGTAAATAACATAACATATCAACAATGTGACTAACAAAATCCACCATTTTATGTTATTTTTTTTACCATTTTAAGGTTAATAAACTCATTTTTATGAAAACCCATGGAATAATATTATTATGTCCTTTAATAAAATCAAGAGTATCCAACAAGTTTCTAGTTAATTTTAATCACCAAAATCATATACATACCCACGGCCGTACATATACATGTATATATATCTTCAAGTTTTTCATCATCCAACTTAGTACATTGCTATATTATACCAAGAATCTTGTCGTATAGGTGTTGGATCATACATGCAAGACCAAAATCAAAGCAATCATCCAACACATACACACACAACACACGGCATACACGCTACACACACAACACACTCGCATCACACACCTATCTCTCTTTCTGTTTTGTAAAAACCATTTGATAAAACTTTTAATTTTCAGATTTGTGTGAAAGTTTTAAGATGAGGAATGAACAAGAATTAAAAATAAGGGTTTTGTCATACCTCAAATATCTTAGAATAGATAAGAGAAAAATACTTGTTATCTTTAAAATGCTTGTTCCATTGCTCAAATCTTCAATATTATGATAAACTTGGATGGTTTTTTTCTTAGTGTTTAGTGATTGAAAGAGAGAGAGCGTAGAGAGAGAGAGAGTGGTGGCAGATGGTGGTGTGGAGGAGAGAAAGTCTTGTGTGATGGATGAAGATGGAGGGTTTGTGTGTTTATATAATGATCATCATCATACATGAATCACCATTTAGGCTTAGGTGGCAGCCCACAATCTCGACACACGCATATATGTAGGTTAGATTACTTAATATTATAATATAATATTTAGTGGGTATTAGGTGTAAGCTAGCGGGTGTATTACTAGTTAACGCGGTACACGCCCCTAAATATTTTAAAAACCCGACACACCCACAAATATTATTTTTAACTCATGACATAATATTATAGAAATCGAGTTAATATTAAGTGTTATCTGGTGTAAAAACGTCAAAGTTTCATAGTATATGCGCACAGATTGCGCGGTTTCGCGCGTTGCGACTAAAAATCACAATTTTTAACTTTATCTCTATATCTCCATATTTTTCAACTAAATATGGTTAGAAATATTATTTCAAACATATATTTTAAATTTTGGACTTTAAATATTAGCCGGGTCATCACCAACGGTCGTTTTCACGCGCAACATCGCTACGCGACCAAATATTAATTATGACACCTCTAGATATATTTTCACATATAAAATGAGCTTTTGGACTTAAAATTCACTTTATTACTTCAAATATTATTTTTAATCATATACTTGACTTTACATAAGTACGGTTAATTATCTGCTAAATCGCCAGGTGTCACATCTTTTACCATCACGTGGACAGATTCCAGTATTCTCTCAGCTATACATCTATGATACTGAGAATGAGGTTTCGAATAGAATTAATGTTTTTGGGTATGTTTTTTTATTATTGTTCGTTTTAGAAAATTATATATACTTTCAAATAATTTCGAATCTAATATATTCATCTTATTTATAGTGATGCAGACAACGAGTACTCATCAAAAAAAGCTTTTGAATTTCAAATTGTAAAAGAGCTGGAAAAAAATGTTGGATGAGAAAAAAATCCTTGGTGAAATCTTATAGAATGGCTTAAGATTGCTTTCAGGGGAATCTTGATACACAAGTCAAGCTTCGATTAATCGGAATGAGGAAAGGAGATGGTAGAACATACAACCTACCCACAGCTTCTGAAGTTGTTGCATTGATAATTGGTGAGCTTAATGAAGAAATAGATAAGCGTGATATTATTATGCAGACCATTGATGGGAAGCTTAAAAGATTTAGTGACTTACGTACATCCTTCGTATCTTGCTCTTCAGTATCCATTGTTGCTACCTTATGGTAATGATGGATATAGAATTGACATCCTTCACAAAAATGTTCCCGTACCAAATGAAAGCTCATCTTCAAATTCAAAGAACAGAAAACATGAGCTTCAGAA
The DNA here is from genome assembly GCA_028751855.1 of Ambrosia trifida. Classification (NCBI taxonomy): domain Eukaryota; kingdom Viridiplantae; phylum Streptophyta; class Magnoliopsida; order Asterales; family Asteraceae; genus Ambrosia; species Ambrosia trifida. Next base: position 92,028,633 of record CM054126.1, read on the forward strand.
AAATGCTCCCTTACCAAATGAAAGCTCATCTTCAAATTCAAAGAGCAAAAAACATGAAAGTTTAACAATGAGGGGGTTTTTTGCTTATAGGATTAAAGATAGGAGTAACGAATTCTCGCTAATTCTTAACGCAATGAGACTTTTACAACAATTTATATTTGATTCATATACTACGATTGAAATGAAAAGATTACATTTCATTAAGGGTAAGCAAACCGTTCTTAGGAGTGAGAAGTATAATGTCCTGAACAAACAAAAAGAAGAAGGAAATACAGAAACATCAAGCATGGGTCAACAAGTTATTCTTCCATCTTCCTTTACAGGTGGCGCTAGATATATGATGCAAAATTATCTAGACGCAATGGCAATATGTAAGTGGTACGGATACCCGGACTATTTTATTACAATTACTTGTAATCCTAAATGGCCAGAGATGAAAAGATATCTTCAAAATACCACTCTTAAACCAGAAGTTAGGCCAGACATTTAATGCAGGTTATTTAATATTAAACTTGACTATATCATTAAAGACCTGAAAGATAAACACTTATTTGGAATGGTTGAAGCTGGTACTACTACATGAAGTTAATTTTGTTTTTATAACTTTATTTTATTTTCTTTTTAACTTTTGTAACTTATTCTCTTTTGTTTGCTCCCGATACTTTGCGGTTGTATATACAGTTGAGTTTCAAAAACATGGATTACCACCCGAACACATCTGTTTATTTATGGCAGTTGGATATAAGCTTCCGACAGTTGACCATATTGACAAGTTCATTTCAGCTGAGATACAAAATAAAGATGAAGAGCCAGAATTGTATGAACTTGTACGTGAATTTATGATTCGTGGTCCTTGTGGACCTTCTAACATAGGTTGTCTGTGTATGATCGATAACAGATGTTCAAAAAACTTCCCAAAGAATTTCCAGAATGAAACATCTATCGATACTTGTGGTTTCCCAGTGTATAGAAGGAGAGATAATGGTTTCTTTGTAGAAAAGTCAGGTGAGCAATTAGATAACAGACGTGTTGTTCCATATAACAAGGTTCTTCTTAAAAGATACCAAGCACATATCAACGTTGAATGGTGTAACCAAGCTGGATCCATTAAGTATTTATTTAAATACATTAACAAGGGTCCAGATAGAGTTACTGTTAATTTTGTGGAAAGCAAGAAAGTACCGGGTGAAGAGGGAGTGGTTGATGAAGTCAAAGGATTTTATGACTGTCGTTATCTTTCTGCGTGTGAGGCTTCATGGAGAATATTATCATATGATATTCATTACAAGACACCTCCTGTAATGAGATTACCTTTTCATCTACCCGGTGAACAAAAAATTGTTTTCAATGCTAAGCAGGACATTGACGATGTTCTCAACAGACCATCAGTTGCTTCATCTATGTTTTTGGGTTGGATGGAACGCAACAAAAATGATGAAAATGCATGGCAACTAACTTACATACAATTCCCTTCACAATATGTTTGGAAATCTAACGAGAGATGTTGGGAGCCTAGGCAAAGAGTGAAGTCAATTGGTCGAATTCATTCAGTTCCTGCTTCCGTTGGTGAAGCTTATTTTGTGAGAATTCTTTTGAATAAGGTTAAAGTACCAACATCATTTGAAGATATTCTTACTGTTGATGGAAAAGTACAATCCTCTTTTAGGGATGCATGCTATGCTATGGGACTCTTGGATGACGATACTGAATATATTGAAGCAATAAAGGAAGCAGCTTTTGCAGGGTCTGGCCCTTATCTAAGGAACTTATTTTCAACTCTGTTAACATCCAACAGTTTGTCAAGACCTGACATTATGTGGGAGGAAACATGAAAATATTTGTCTGGTGACATTTTACGCCAGAAAAGAATAGATTCAAATTGTCCAGGTTTTTCAATTTTTTTAATATATAATAATTTATAGTTTCTACATTTTTTTAATAATAGTAATTAGTAATTAGTAATAATAATTAGGCATCTAAAGTATAGTATTTTGATGGTTCCACAAATTCAATTATCCAGTTTATCTGTTAATTATGTTACAAATTTTAGTTTAACACATTTGTTTTATTCTATTTTTTTCAGACTTGATCCTTTCAGAAGATGAAATGAAGAATTTAGCTTTTACTTGATATTGAGACGTTCTTATTGTCACACCCTCAAATTTTCACTGCGGGGTTTATACCCCGAGGCGCATGACAAACCAGGATCAGATAGCCATAAGTCATATGAACGACTCTAAATGCCCAAACCATTTAGTTCGTTATTGAAAACCAAGTTTTAAAAGTTAACCAAACGAATTAAGTAATAGCGGAAGCGAAATAATAAAACAGTTAAGTAAAAGTATGCGCAAAACACCGCGCCCAAAACCAAAAGTAAATAGTTAAATATTCAAAAGTAGTTTAAGTGTTCGTATTCCCATCACACCACATGATGCATGCCCTACTCGTGCTCCCTACCTAATTACCTTCAAATGCATGCTAACGTGTGTCAACATAAAGTCGGTGAGTTCACAGTTTGGATAACAAGTATAAAGTAGTCAAAAACTCAAATGTTCAAGTGTCATCAGTTTAAGCGTGTCAGGGGTAGCTAGCCCACTCATTGTAACTAAACATGTGATTATTGGGAACCTTCAGTAATGTGTTAACATACGTCAAACTACCTTAGCACCAGTGTCTATCAACACTAGTAGAAAAGATGTGGTCAGAAGTTCATGCCCGTGCTCCCAGCACCGCAAGCATGCGGTTGCTACACAACCTAATAACGCTATCAACTAATACCCCGTTCGCCTCCAGCGATTAACCCAATAATATGTAAGGACTTTCAGTGATAGAGTGTGTTTTAGTTCACAAAGGACCGTTAAAGTTTTAAACTGATAAAAGCGTGATTCACACAAGGAATCATGTCGGACCCTCCCAAAGAGTCATTGTCGGACTCACACAAGGATTCATTGTCGGGCCCACACAAGGAGTTATAACCTGAGTAGTCCCAAACCGGACTAGAAAAATTTAAGTAAGTTGTCTCCCCGAGACGCATGCTTTTGAGAAAAAGTAGTGAAACTCACCTTAGTATGCAAGCAATTAATCCAAACTTCCAAAGTATGGTATGCTACCGACTACCTATTAAATGTGTCACTAAGTGAGTATATGTGTAATATCATTACACCATATAACCCGTTTGTCCAAGACGCTTAAAAATTCAAAACTGTGTAAGTGACACCTAACGATTCTACATGCATAAGTAAACCCTACGGACCCGTTGGTGAATATGTTGATTATCATCAGTTTTACACTTCATATGCATCTCATATAAGTGTCCATTCAAGTTCATGTAAATACATACCACATAAGACTCCAAATAGTCACATAAACATACATTACACAATCTGCGTTTTTAAGACAGATTATGCGTGGTGAAAACTAATTTGTTAAAAATACTTATCCAGTGAGTTAGACTCCTAAACTTTTATTAAATATTCTAGGGGGTCTAATGGACATACATATTTTTATTTTGTGATAAAACCTTACACAAAAATTATGAAAAATCACGCAACACAGCTATGTTCAGAAAATACACACAAATCTGATTAGTAGAAAAATTCCCAAAAATCATGTATTCATCTAAACGGGATGAATCCACTTGGAAAATCCAATTATTTCAATGTTGACCTACTGTCCAAATTTCATAACTTAATTCTTTGTAAAACTCGAGTTATGATTGTTTAAAGTTGACCTAGTTTATTAATCCAAAAATCTGATATGACCTTTAATCAAAGAAAATTCCAAAAACTTATCAAACGACGTCCAAATCAGACGTTTTTGCCTATTATGAAAAGCTAAGACTATGTATAATACAACCATGCAAAGAAATCATCAAAACCAACATGTTTAAGTCACGTAATAGACCCTACAAGTCGACCCAAACATTCTGTCCAGATTTTAATCATGCATAAACTCTTATTTAAACTACTCACGTATGCATATAATCGATCAACGATAATAAAAAACTATCATAAAACATTCATAGGACCTAACATGATCAGAACCTTTCATAATACATGCAAAAGCATAAACCCTAAAGGTCTAATACATCATAAACGTGCATATCATGCAACCTATCAATTACTAATAACATAAGATTATGTTTAACCCATTCAATCTTTACAAACCTCAAGTTTTAATCTTTATGAAAACGTTTCAGACCTGGACAAACTTAGTTATGATGTTTTAATAACATATTAAAGAAGATTAAAACACAAGGGATTGAATATTATACCGCAAGCACTTCAAAACTATCAACCGATTACTCTCCAAGCTTCCCGATCGATGTTCTTGAGCCTTAGCAGGTGATTGGAATTAATATTTTCGTAACTAGGCAGTAGGGGGCGATTAGGGTTGAGTTTAGGGGATACAAGAGGCTTAAGATTGCTTAAATAGTGATTTGAGTCAGTTTGGGTTCGACAGGAACCCGCGCGCGACCACTCGGAGTGAGTGAGCGGCCGCTCACTCCTCCCCGGCCCGCTCCGAGTGGCCTGCTTCGTCGTACTACGTGTTTTGTTCGATGTTTTTGCTATTTTGGACCATAACAACTGCAACCCCATGTGTTAAGACCCCAACCATCCTAATGGTCCACCCATTACGGTTTTTATTAACGCTTTCGGTTTAAGTTCACGTAATCACATACAGTTTGCACATAGCTTCACAGAGTTTCATAGAAGCACGTAATTGCAATCAATCACAATCAATTAATTCACCATTATCTAATTTCACTGTTCACCAACGTCCGAGGTTCACTATTCATGTATATAGTCTGGTAATTCCCCGAATTACCACTTCATGCAGTTATTAACCTATAACTGTGCAACGTGTGACCAATCTAGCTAACCCTAGTTAAGTGGAATGCAAGGAATGTAACTAGAGTTTAGTTAAAGTGAGAACCTGAAACTGCGGGGTATTACACTTATTGCGCAATAGTTCCAGTCTACTAGATTTCGTAGGTATGCCATATCCTGAGAATGAGTTTGTATCATCATTAAACTATCGTCTTATTTGTGAGGAGTTAGGATATGACACAAACAGTTTGGTTGAAGAATTTGATACTCAGTTTGCTTCTTTAACAGATGAACAGAAAAATATTTATAACTGTGTAATGAAATCTGTTGAGGAGAAGAAAGGATGAGTGTTTTTTGTTTATGGTTACGGTGGTGCGGGTAAAACTTTCCTATGGAAGACACTATCTTCATCCATAAGATCTAAAAGAAAATTTGTTTTGAATGTTGCTTCGAGTGGTATTGCATCTTTGCTATTAACAGGTGGTAGGACAACACATTCTAGGTTTCGTATTCCTATAAACCTAACTGAAGATTCTATGTGCTACATACAACCAAATAGTGATGTTGCCCAACTGCTTAAAAAAACCGATTTGATTATCTGGGATGAAGCACCCGTGGTTCATAAACATGCTTTTGAAGCACTAGATCGAAGTTTAAAAGATGTATTTGGTGTTCATGATGTTGAATCTTTTGATTTGCTATTCGGTGGAAAGGTCGTTGTGTTTGGGGGTGACTTTAGACAAATTCTACCAGTTGTACCAAATGGAACTAGGCATGACATTGTTAATGCCTCTTTAAGTTCATCATACATTTGGCACAAATGCGTTGTTTTAGAATTAACAAAAAATATGAGGTTGCTTTCATGAAGTTGCAAGTCTGATATCGAGGAAACTAAAAAGTTTGTAGATTGGCTTTTGGATATAGGAGAAGGAAAGGTGGATACAATAAGTGATGTTCAGGATGTTATTGAGATACGTGAGGACTTACTTATTTCTCAATCTTCGGATCATGTTTCTGATTTGATATCCTTAGTGTATCCGTCACTTTTGGATAACATCCACGTTCCGCATTATTTTCAAGACCGAGCTATATTGGCACCGAAGAATGAAGTTGTTCAAGAAATTAATGATAGATTGCTTTCAATGTTTCCTGGTGAGGAAATTGTGTAACATCCGGCCCACCTCATTACCAATATTGTCCACTTTGTCCCGATGGGTTGCCCATCCAGAGCTCACAGCTTTGTTTTTGGTTGCCCCTGTGGAGACTTCCCAGGAGGTCACCCATCCTGATAGTGCTCCCACCTGAACACGCTTAACGGTGGAGTTCTCCTCTCATCCACTAACATTAAGCCCCAAAACGCGTTGGAGATTTAAGAGGCAGAATATTACTTATGAACCAAGGATCTCTCTGGCCACGGCCGATGTGGGATTTTCCTGGGCTATCACATTCACCCCATGTTAGAGTCTCATCATCCCTGATGAGGTATGCACCCACCATCCCGAACGGCACAGCAGTGGCTCTGGTACCATGTGTAACATCCGGCCCCTCTCATCACCAATATTGTCCGCTTTGCCCCGATGGGTTGCCCATCTAGAGCTCACAGATTTGTTTTTGGTTGCCCCGGTGGAGACTTCCCAGGAGGTCACCCATCCTGATAGTGCTTCCACCTAAGCACGCTTAACTGTGGACTTCTCCTCTCATCCACTAACATTAAGCCCCAAAACGCGTTGGTGATTTAAAAGGCTATTTATTACTTATGAACCAAGGATCTCTCCTGGCCATGGCCGATTTGGGATTTTCCTGGGCTATCACATTCACCCCATGTTAGAGTCTGATAGTCCCTGATGAGGTATGCACCCACCATCCCGAACGGCACAGGAGTGGCTCTGGTACCATCTGTAACATCTGACCCCTCTCATCACCAATATTGTATGCTTTCCCACGATGGGTTCCCCATCCAGAGCTCACGAATTTGTTTTTGGTTGCCCCGGTGGAGACTTCGGAGGTCACCCATCCTGATAGTGCTCCCACCTGAGCTCGCTTAACTGTGGAGTTCTCCTCTCATCCACTAACATTAAGCCCCAAAACGCGTTGGTGATTTAAGAGGCAGAATATTACTTATGAACCAAGGATCTCTCCTGGCCACGGTCGATGTGGGATTTTCCTGGGCTATCACAAATTGAGTATCTAAGTTCTGATAGTGTTTGTCAGTCCGAATATGTTAACGAACAGGTTGATGAAAGCTTACTTTCTCCTGATATTCTGAATGGTCTTAAGTTATCTAGAATACCAAACCACTATTTGGTTTTGAAAGTTGGTGTCCCGGTAATGTTACTCAGAAACATTGTTCAGAAAAGCGGTTTGTGTAATGGAACAAGGTTACAAGTTGTTAAAATGGGAAAACGTGTAATAGAAGGGAAAATCATTTCAGGAAGTAACATTGGAATGCGAACGTTTATCCCAAGAATTACTTTATCCCCTTCGGATAAGAGAATTCCTTTTAAAACAGAAGACAATTCCCGCTTGCTGTTTCTTTCGCAATGACAATAAACAAGAGTCAAGGACAATCCTTATCCAGAGTTGGGTTGTATTTGAAGGATCCGGTTTTTTCACACGGGCAGTTGTATGTTGCGCTATCAAGGGTCAAAAGTCGAGATGGACTGAAGATAGTTATATTAGATGAAGATGGCAAACTGACGAACAAAACATCAAGCGTTGCGTACAAAGAAGTATTTCAAGCTTTATGAATAATTTTATAACATTTAGATGCATTTTTTTAACTTATCTTTATTGACTTGTATCCTGGAAATGCAAGAAGCAGACTCTGTCACTTCTTTCTCTTCCAAAATATTTGCCCGAATAACACGCAGTTTTGCAATATCCTCTTTAAAATTCTTTGTCTGAGTAACATATTATGTAATTTCCTGATCTTTCCCGCAGAGTTTTAATTTTACTGCTTGTGCCTCCATTGATGGGTGACTTGTTCGATGAAAGTGTGACTGTTTGGAGGAAATTGGGGGTTAGGGTTTATATGCAGAGTTCAATTGCCAAATAGTAGTTGCATACCTCGCAACCACCAAACTAGCATTGTTTATTTAATTCGGTCGATGTATACAGTATCAGTATATGGTTTTTTATGTTAGAGAGAGAGAGAGAGAGAGAGAGAGTGTGTGTGTGTGTGTGTGTGTGTGCGCGCGCGCTCGTAGTGGATAAAGATTGAGAGGAGGGAAAAAGAGGATAATTGTTTAAATAAAAAAATAAGTTTTTTTTTTTTACTTTTGACCTGAAATGACAAAATTACCCCCGAACTTAACTAACTTTTCTAATTGAGTTAAAAAAAATGGGCCAAAATGTCACCAAAATAAAAGTACCGGGGTTCCAATGATAAAAAAAACTTTTTCTCTCTAAAGAAGCATTTTGGGCCAAACCTCAAGGGTCATTTTGGCAGTTTACTCTATTCAATATAATACCTAAAAACTTTCAAAATCAACTAATTATTGTGGAAATAAAATAGTTAATTGCCAATTTAGTCCCTGAGATTTGTCAAAAATTGCAACTTTAGTTCGAATAGTTTTTTTTCACCTGTGTCCCTGAGGTTTCCATTTTTGGTCATTTTAGTCTATTTGGCTAACTCAGTTAACAAAATCCAGTTAAGCCAGGGGTATTTTAGTCAATTAGCATTTATGTTTTGTTTTTTTTGCCATTTTCATCCTAAACTTAATTTAAATTTAATTTATTTTTTTAGTTATTATATATATATATATATATATATATATATATATATATATAGGGGGAGGATTAAATAAAAACCCACTCAAAACGAAGAAACTCGGTAAACTCTGACTTCCCGAACTTTTTATCATCTGAAAAAATTAGGGTATGTAATATACATGTTTTTAAGAGTTTTGAGCAAAAAAAAAAACAAAAAAGCGCCGAGTGGATATTTTTAAAAAAAATAAATAAGTTTTTTGTGTTACATATGTAACATGTGTGTTTTTGTGTAACATACGTAACACAAAAAAAAACTTATTTATTTTTTTTTAAAATATCCACTCGGCGCTTTTTTGATTTTTTTGGCTCAAAACTCTTAAAATCATGTATATTACATACCCTAATTTTTTCAGATGATAAAAAGCTCGGGAAGTTAGAGTTTACCGAGTTTCTTCGTTTTAGAGGGTTTTTTGTGGATACTTAGCCTATATATATATATATATATATATATATATATATATATATATATATATATATATATATGAAGCCGTCAAGTCTCCCTGCACCTTCCCGTTTCATCCTGAAGATTGCCCGCACTCGTAAAAACCTTGTTGTGGATCTGATAGGCCTGTTTTTGTCATCATGATCAAGAACGACAAGGTCGGTAGTATACATATATTAATCTCCTTTCAGTATTTTTACATAAAATTGCAAGAACTACAAATGCTAATTTTTACAGTAGTAACAATTAGTGTTTAGTTAAATTTGCCTTAATGGTTGTCTCAGATGTCAGTTCAAGAGTTGCCACCAAATTCAACTGTCAAGGATCTGTTAAATCTAGCGGGTCAAGGTAACTCGAGGTGGGCTCCATATCGATTTCCTGTAAAAGAAGATTTGAGGCTGAGGTTAAACCATGAGCCCGTGACGGACCCCAAGTTGCAAGCTGAAAAATGGGGGATTTGGTTGAGCTGACACCAAGGATACCAGACAAATCACTAACCGAGTACAGGGAAGAGATCCAGCGCATGTATGATCGTGGTGTCTCCGTTGCAGCCATAACCAGCGCATATATATATATATATATATATATATATATATATATATATATATAGGGTAGGGATCCTAAGAGAACCAACCCCTATTTGAGAACTGAGAGAACCATTCTGAGCCACACATTTCATATAAAGGCAAAAAAAAAAAAAAAATTTTTTTTTTTTTTTTTTTTTTTTGCTTTAATCGCACATTTTTATGCAAGGAAAAATTTTTTTTTTATTTTTTTTGAATTTTTTTTTTTCATTTATACATATGTGTATATGACAATTATACATATGTGTATATAGCAATTATACATATGTGTATATAGCATTTTTCAGCTATACATATGTGTATATGACAATTATACATATGTGTATATAGCATTATACATATGTGTATACTGAAAAAAAAATACAAAAAAAATAAAAAAAAAATTTTCCTTACATATAAAGCAGCGATTTTTGCAAAAAAAAAAAAAAAAAAAAAAAAAATTTTGCCTTAGAGAAATGTGTGGCCCAGAATGGTTCTCTAGTTCTCAATTTGGGAAAAGGTTCTCATTTGAACCAAATCCTATATATATATATATAGGTATAGGTTTTTGTACAAAGTACATTTTTCGTAAAAAGTGTGAGAAGTCTATATAGTCATTGTGTTTTAAAGTTTGGCTATAATGTTTTTGATTCCTTTTGCATTGATTTATATAGAAAAGCACCAAACACTACAATTTAAAACACAATCAAATGTATTCTACACATTAAATTTAAAACACACTGATTACTTTCTTCGTATGGTGTTTTAGATTGCATGTCGAGAATACATTAATTAGTGTTTTAAATTGTTAATTTTTGTGTTTTTCTATATAATACTAAGCCAAAGGAACATAAAACATCATGCCTAAAATTTAAAACACAATGTCTATATAGACTTCTCACACTTTGTACGAAAAAATACACTTTGTATAGGAACCCTACCATATATATATCATAACTAAAAAAATAAAATAAATTTAAATTGAGTTTTGGATGAAAATAGCAAAAAACAAAATATAAATGCTAATTGACTAAAATACCCTTGATTTAACTGGATTTTGTTAACTAAGTTAGCCAAATGAACTAAAATGACCAAAAATGAAAACTTCAGTGTCACAGATGAGAAAAAAAACTATTTGGACTAAAGTGACAAATTTTGATAAACCTTAGGGACTAAATTGGCAATTAACTCGAAATGAAACAAATCCGAACTAGCTTTATAAGAAAACTCAGATAGAAATGATAAATCGTAATTTGAAATAATGATATCAAATAATCCATGAAGTACAAGAACATTAACAAACATTAGGTATCAAATAGGGTAATTACACGCATTAAACTTGTAGGGATCGTGTTCACCAAAATTTTCTTTTTGTGCGTATGTGTGTGTATATCCCCATCAGTTTTCATTTAGGTTTTTAATCCTAAATCGTGATAATTTAGGCCCAATTGTGTGATAATTGGTTATAACCCAATAAATGAAAACACGTTTGAAGAGCACATGTCAGGGCCCAAAACATAAATCTATTATGAGGGTGTTTGGGATTGCGTTTTGAATCTGATTTTTAGATTATTGCGTTTTGAAAACGCAGATAATCATTTTTTAGTGTTTGGAATTGCGTTTTGAAAACGTAGATAATCAGTTTTTTAGGCTACCAAAATGCAATAATATATAAGCAGCTTCACCTCTACTTTTTCAAAACGTATAATCTGTTTTGAATGATCAATCCCAAACACCCCCTATATAATCAACCAATATAAGTTTGGACATCTATCATTCACCGGACAATTCTGTTTTTCGGTTTTATCGCCTTTTTCTCCTAATACATATCTTTTAATTAAAGTTTGGACACCTGTCATTCATGATCCGAACAACCCGTTCATTTTATGTTTCTTCAATAGTTCAATGGCCAAAATTTACTATAGAAACTATTATTTATCATCCAAACACAATTACCTTCCTTTCCCAATTTGGATCAGACTGCTAGCAGAGCCCAAAAGTTTCCACCACCTCTTCAAAAAGGATTGCAACACACAATAAATAATGACCACCGCAATACCTAAAAAAAATATTGTATTGTTGTAGTATTGAACTTAGTTTTATTTTTCTCTTACTTAGCACTTCCAATATATTATTTTTCGCTAATGTGAAAATCAAACTTCATTTTATAGTATATATTTTTTAGAGTTCAGTTTCACTTTTACATTTTAAATTGTATACGTATTTAATCCATTTAGATTACATTTAATTTGATTTTCTTCCATTTTTTTGTGTTTGCTAGTTTTTTTTTTTTTTTTTTTTTTTTCAAAAATGTTGAGTATGTGACTTTATTTATATTTTTTTCATCACATTCTTATAAAAGAAGATTGCTTTCTTTGGTTAAAGCACAGAGCTGGTTCGGCCAATTTGTCATGGGACGACTGGAAGACCTTTGATGTTTTGAGCTTATTGTAACTCTTTTTTCTGGTTTGTTGTTTGGTGTTCTATTTTTTTTTTGGGGGTGTACGTTGTTTCTCCAATTCCTTGCTAGGCCTATATATTTATATATATAGTTTTTGGCCGTTCAAAAAAAAAAAAAAAAACAATCTGATATATATCTTTTGGCAACGGAGTTACATTCAATGTGAGTATGTGACTAGGAATGTAGAATGATTCCAACCAATCATCGGTACTGAAATCTGTACTAAGATTTTTTTTTATTTATTTTTTTTTAACGTAAAACATGTGTCACGGTACTTTTTAACCTATCACGACTTTGTTTTGTTTCCTATATCAAGTGCTAGTACCATAATGAATTAAACCGATAACAACTAAACTCTCATCACGCGGGGAATCTCACTACAACCGCTTAGGTTGTGTAGATGTTTGGTGTGAATAGTCAACCGTGAGCAGAGCAGAACAGAGCAGAATCTGAATCATTAACTTTCGACTCGGTCCTTTTTTAAAACCGTTAACCTGACCAGCTGTTTTGTTGAGTAAATGAAGTAATAAATGATAAAGGTGTGAACTACTTTGATATAGAATGGTTTAAATGTAACTAACTGGGTCATAAATTATTATGGCTGGCTAGGGGGGGGGGGGGGGGGGGACCATCAGGCCCATATTAGTTAGGTTTTGATGAGCCAAATAAATTAAACTACAAAAACTATAAGGATACATGGTGTGGTATAGCCCTCAGGCCCATATTTCGCCTTTTTTTTTTTTTTTTGATCGTTATGGAAGCTTTGACTTGCTTCCTAGGAGGTCACCAATCCTGATACTGCTCCCACCTGAGCACGTTTAACTGTGGAGTTCTTCTCTCATCCACTAACATTAAGCCCCAAAACGCGTTTGTGATTTAAGAGGCGTTGGATTACATATGAACCAAGGATCTCTTCTGACCACGACTGATGTGGGATTTTCCTGGGGTGTCACAATTGGTCTTCTGATAATATCAAGATAACTTCAAGAATCCTTAGGATTTTTTATTTGTGCTTGGGGCTTAATATTAACATTCACAAGTCTTTTCTCTATGGCATTGGCATTTCAAATGAAGATGTGTATTCATTGGCTTCGGTTGTGGGATGTCTAGTGGAGAGCTTCCCTTTTGACTACTTAGGAGTAATGGTTGGGGCAAACACGAATAAAATATATAATTGGCGGAAGATAGTTGACGTGTTTGAATCTAGACTTTCTTCTTGGAAAGCGAGGCTTTTTTCTATCGGGGGCAGGGTTACCTTGCTTCGGTCGGTGCTCCAAAGTCTTCCTATTTATTATTTCTCTTTGTACAAGGGCCCAGTGGGGGTGATTGACAAATTAGAAAGACTTATGAAAAGGTTCTTATGGTCTGCTTCGGGTGGAGAAAAGAAACTACATTGGGTTTCGTGGGAGAGGGTGACTCACGAAAGAAATAAAGGAGGTTTGGGAATTAATCGTTTAAAAGATGTTAATGATGCTTTACTCTCAAAGTGGGCGTGGAGTTTTCGGAAGGAGGATGACTCCATGTGGAAAATCATCATTTTGTCTTCCCATAATGGTAGGTACAGATGGTTTGGTCTTCCGCGTATCTTCGGGACGGGTGGGTGTTGGTCAGCTATAGTCAGAAACTCTGAAAGATTTAGATGTGGTGATAAGTTTTTTCTTGATCTTTTGAAAGGCAAGCTGGGAAAAGGCTGTAGTATTCGTTTCTGGGAAGATTCTTGGCTGTTGGAAGAACCTCTGATGTCGAAATTCCCTCTCCTTTATAGCGCTGCTAGTAGTAAAAGAACTCTTGTATGTGATTGTTGGATCAATGGCACTTGTTCTCCTATTGATTACTCTCGCCCCTTCAGTTTGCTAGAAGCCTAAGGTGCTGTTTGTTTTTTCTGAGGCAAAAGGTCTGCAGTCTGCGGACTACATCTGCAGACATCTGCAGGAGAAGAGGTGGACCAAAGGTCTGCAGTCTGCAAGAGGAAGACTGTTTGTTTTTAACATCTGCAACGTAACCCAAAACCATAACCCACCACAAATATTCACAAAATAATAAACAAAAAAACACAAGCATACCCCTTTGTTCTTCCTTTCTCTCTCTAAAACACACAGATCATTCACACTCTTCTCCTTCCTCTGTCTTTCTTTCTCTCTCTAAACATCTCTATTAGTTCAGTTTTCTTCTTCTTATTATTGGCCTAATTGATAATAATAATAAACCTCACAAGGTTCTCACTCTATATACCTCTATATAATTAATAATCCAAACACCTCTATATAATTAACATATATTGATGATGTGACCAGATCTGCAGAAGGCAAGAAAAAAAAAGGTAGTTATGTGTGACCAGATCTACAGAAGGAGGGAGGAGGCGGAGGTGGTGGAGGGGAGGCGGTGGCGGTGGTGGAGGGAGGCGGCGGGGGTGAAGAGGAGGAGGCGGAGGTGGTGGAGGGGAGGGGGAGGCGGTGGCGGTGGTGGAGGGAGGCGGCGGGGGTGAAGGGGAGGAGCAGTTGGAGGTGGTGGAGGGGAGGAGGAGGCGGAGGTGGTGGAGAGGAGGAGGTGGCGGTGGTGGTGGTGGAGGGAGGCGGCAGGGGTGAAGGGGAGGAGGAAGGAGTGGGAGGAAGAAGGAGTTGGATGAGATGTCTGATGAAGGATGAAGAAATGAATGGAGAAATAGAAGAGGGAAGAAAAAAATAAAGGAGAAGAGGTTGGAAGAGGTGGGTTGATGTCTGCTTGAGGAAGAGGCTGGGCAGAGCTTCTGAAGGTGAATGTCTTCTAAAAATCAAACGATCTGCCCGCCTCAAATGTCTGCCCGCGTCTGCGCGGCGCAGACATAAGAGGTTAGAAGCTCTTCTAACCAGAAAACAAACACCACCTAAGAGTGGTGCAACCTCTCATCCTTGTTGGGCCCGGCCCATCTTTGGAGTACACAAGATAGTTGGGAGTGGGCTGGTTCCTTCTTTTTCTCTGTGGCAGAATTCAAAGCCAAGGTCAAGTTTTTCCGTGGCATTGATGATTTTTTCAAACTTAAATGGGTTGCTTGGGTACCGCTTAAGTGTAACATTTTCGCTTGACGGGCGGAGATGGATATGATCCCCACAGTGGAAGCTCTTGGTAAACGGAACGTGATTATCCCAGACGATCGGTGCAGGTTATGTAATGTAGATTTTGAGTCTTCATCTCACATTTTCACTGGTTATGGTTTCTCTTTTGGTGTGTGGTCTAATATTGGGAAATGGTGTGGTTGGATCCGGTTTTTGCTTTTCACACAAGAGACCTTCTTCTTTTATACAAACAAGCTAGAGGAGGAAAGTGGGGAAAGAAAATAGTGCAAGGTATAGCTATGGTTTCTATATGGGTGACTTGGAAAACTAGAAACGACAAAACTTTTAGGGGGGTCGAGCCTAAGGTCAATTTTGTGGTAGATAGTATAAAATATTTATCGTTTCTATGGCTTAAAAATAGGTCTCAGTTCAAAGACCTCCTTTGGGAGGAGTGGTGTATTAGTCCTTTGTACATGTTGTAACTTGCTCGGTTAGCAGTCCTTGTTTTGAAGACTGCCCGTGTGTTTTAATGAAAGTCAATGTTAAAAAAAAACATGGTGTGGTATAGCGTCCAGTACCACATCACATGATTTTACAAAAAAATAGAATCCCTATTTCCCCGACGCCATTGGGAGAGGGGGGGAGCTGTTATTGCCTTGTCAAAACAATAACGGCCTCAAATGGCGAAAGGTGGGGCCATATTAATATTATATAATCGTTGAAATGATACCACCCGGTACCACATCACATGATTAATATTAATATTATAGCGCCCGGTATCACATCACACGATTTTACAAAAGATAGCGCCCCCTATTTCCCAGGCGCCATTGGGATGGGGGCGTTATTATTGCCTTGCCAAAATAATCGCCTCAAATGGCTAGAGGTGGGGCCATATTAATATTACATAAGCGTTGAAATTATACCACTCAGTACCACATCACATGATTAATGTTAATATTATAGCGCCCGGTATAACATCACACGATTTTACAAAAGAAAGCGCCCCCTATTTCCTAGGCACCATTGGGAAGGGGGCGCTATTATTGCCTTGCCAAAACAATCGCCTCAAATAGCTAGAGGTGGGGCCATATTAATATTATATAACCGTTGAAAGTAACGCACGTTTAAAAAAATTACATATTTTAAACTCTATATAAACGTACACCTCTATAGTTTTAACACACTCCTCCATTTTTTTAACACACACTCTCCCATTTTTCTTCTCTTTTATTACCACAACTCCCCACCACTATAAAAAAAATGTCTCAACGCGTTTCATTTTGTACCGAAGACGAGGAGTTCACATTGACCCATTCGATTATACACGTTAGGAAATTAGATGTATCCACAATGCACGAGTTTGATACTGAATATTGGGATTTTGTTAAGGATAATTTGATGAGGAAATGGGTTATGCAACCAAACGTGAAAGCGAAAAATTGTCGGTGAAGTAGGAGAGTATATCAGTGGTGATTGAAAGATTTCACTGTATATAAAGTAGACTGATAGACAACTTGGGAGAAGAAGCTGAAAATAATGACCATGTTATTGGAGAAGTTTGTGCTGAATACGCACGCGTTCATAGAATATCGTTTACTAATCACACCATGTAGACTATTAAAGTGAAAATAGCATGAATGTGGACATTTATGGATTTTTATTTGGTAGAAATTATATTAAATTGTAATATGAATTATCTCCTATATCCGTTAATTTGTAGCCTAAATGAGATAAATGAATTTTTTACAAATTTTATTTCTATAAAATTTAATTATATTGATAGGTTATAATTTGTTTCCTTTAATTTTAGTTTCTTTAAAAAAAAAATACTCTTATAATTATTGTCATTAATCCTGTTCAAAGCACATTTCCATCATCACCATGTTAAACCCATGTTTTTATTTTTAATATTTTTGTTTTTTTAAAGGTTTAGTTCAGTGGAAATCCTTGTACAACCCTAACCTAGCGATCTTAAGTTCGAATCCCTACCAACACACCGGTGTCCTCCTTGCCTAAGCTCAAACCGTCACGGGGAATTTTTTTGTGGTATGCATGGATCGAACCTGTGACCTACACCTACCCCAGGATGGGAATTTTATTTTTAATATTTTTGTTATTTACTAACTTTCTAGCATATAGTTTGGATTTAGACAAGTAGCTTCTGTTATATGATAAAAACCCGTCAAATATGATTTATTATATCGTTTAATACAACACATGTTACTCCCCTCTAGATTATTGCATGATTTATTATCTCCCATGTTCTGTTACGTGATAAAAAACCCATCAAATATGAGTAGGGCTTTTTATGAGCCGAATCGAGCCGAGCTAGGTCAATCTCGCGCTCGGCCAGGTTATAAATCGAGCTGACTTGGCTCGGCTTGGATTTGAAACCGAACTAAAAATCAAAGCTCGAGCTCGGCTTGGTTTTAAACCGAGCCAACTCGGCTCAGCTTAGTTTGGCTTGAATTTAAAAAGAAAAAAGAAAAATGGCTTTCAAAATTCAATAGCTTAAAATATTATTCAATAGTTAAAAATGACACATTTAAAATAAGTTCAACCTAATATATTACAAGCTAAAATCATCTTCAAACAAATAAAAAATAAGTCTCAAATTTTAATGAAATATAGTATAAGTTCATCAACATACAAATTAACCCCCTAAATATGCAATAGATGTCTAATTAAACTCCTAAATACTGACCTCTTTGAAATCAAAGCAGTATTGAGTTTGATAACTTGAGTACTTCGACAATTATCATTATGCTATGATTTATTTAAATAACTTGATTCATTGTAACTTCAATCACATGCACACAATCTTCATGTTACTATTACCAAATATTAAATATGTAACATGTTCCCCATCTTTTTTAACATTTTTATCGTATATTATATGTATATAAAAATATATATTAAAAATTAGAATTATCCGAGCCAAACCGAGCCAGCTCGGCTAGTTACGAACCAAGTCGAGCTTGGCTCACTTTCTAACTGATCCGAGCAGGCTTGACTCAGTTTCAAACCGAGCCATATCAAGCGAGTTTTTTTCAAGCTAAATCTGAGCGAGCTCCGAGTCACGAGCTTTTTGGACAACCTTAAATATAGACCAAAATTAACCTAGAAACCAAATTTTTTTTTGTTTGGTTTGTTTGAGAAAATTGGTTGAAAGAGATATTAAGATACTATAATAATTTCACACTGTTTGGCTTAAGTAGATCAATCCACTGAATAGCTTGTGTTTCTCTGTCATTTAAATTTTTGATTATAATTAGAGGGTGTTTGGGATTGAGTTTGGAGATGGAAAAGTGCTTTTGATTAAAAGTGCTTATTGGCTTATGACTTTTTGAAAAGGAGTTTTAAAAAAGTGTTTGGATTAGCATTTGGGATGAGAAGCGTCAAAAAGTCAATAAATTGTTGTTTTTTAAGTGTTTCGCTTAACTTATTGTGAATATTGGTTGTATGGGTAGTATATTTGTAATTTTTTTCCAAAAGTCAAAAGCCAAAAGCCAAAAGCCAGGATTTCTAACTTTTCAAAAACAGCTTTTCCACCCTTAAAATCCAAAAGCCAAAAGTCAAAACAGAAAGTGCTTTTGGGTTACACAAACAGCTTATTGACTTATTGGCTTTTTGGAAAAGCCAATAAGTCAATAAGTTGTTTTGAAACTCAATCCCAAACACCCACTTATTATCCCAAACTTACAGGTCGTTATACATGCAAATTAAAAATTGCATAGAATTTTAATGAAATGGATTTCATGCCTTAGAAAAATTAAGTTTGACATTAAAGATTGGAGGGCAAGGAAAAGAGTGGAGGAGAATAAAATCTTGACTGATTCGGTTAAAGAGATTGAAGGGTTAGAAAAACTGGAATTGGAGGGGAAGCTGGATGACGCTGGTAGAAAGCTGAGAGTCTCCCTTAATTTGAAGGTGTTGAAAATTGAAAAGGCGAAGGCAAGGGATCTTTTTCAGAAAGCTCGGATTAAGTGGCTTAAGTATGGGGACAAGAATAGCGCTTTTTTTCATGGGATGATAAATGTGAACAAAGCCAGAAACAGGATTAATGGAGTTGATGTGAATGGAGTCTGGGTGTCGGATCCTATCAAGGTTAAAGAGCAGTTTAGAGGGTGGTTTAAGCACCTATTTGCTGAACCGATGAGACGAAGACCATCATTTTCCAACTTGGGTTTGCCGAGGCTTTCTGCGGATCAGGCTAACTCTATTACTGTTCCTTTTTCGGTCGAGGAGATTTGGTCGGCTATTCGTGGGTGTGATGGGGGGAAGGCTCCGGGACCGGATGGATTTACCTTAACATTCTTTAAAAGTTTCTGGTCGGATTTGAAACCGGTGGTTTGTGCTATGATGAATGACTTCTTTCATTCCGAGGAGATTAGTAATGGATGTAACTCCTCCTTTATTACTCTCATCCCCAAGAAGTCGGACCCGCAAAATGTCAAGGATTATCGGCCTATTTCGTTAGTCGGGTCGATGTATAAAATTATTTATAAGGTGTTGGCGAACCGGTTAAAGCCCGTTATGAATCATCTTATTGGTCCCACGCAGTCGGCTTTTCTTGGCGGGAGAAACATTTTGGATGGCCCTTTGATCGTGAGCGAGACAATTTCATGGGCTAGAAAAACTAAAGTTAAAATGATGGTGTTTCAAGTGGACTTCCAAAGCGCCTACGATTCTATTAATTGGAAGTTCTTATTTCAGGTTATGGAATATTTGGGTTTCCCAAGTAAGTGGATCGGCTGGATTAAAGGTTGCTTATGCTCCGGTAGAGCATCGGTGTTGCTTAATGGTTCGCCTTCTAGGGAGTTCTCGTTTAAGCGGGGGTTGCGGCAGGGTGATCCCCTATCCCCTTTCCTGTTCATATTGGTGATGGAGGTGTTAAATATGTTTATGAAACGGGCTACTGATTTGGGTCTGTTTACGGGTGTTAAACTCCCTAATAATGGCCCGACGTTGACCCACTTATGTTATGCGGATGATGTAATCTTTTTGGGCGAATGGTCCGAACACAATGTGAGAAGTATTACAAGGCTCCTTAGAGTTTTATCTCTCGTATCTGGGCTCAAGGTGAACAGTAACAAGTGTAAACTTTTTGGTATTGGAGTTGATCCTCATGAAGTTAATAAGTTTGCGGACATATTGAAGTGTGAAGCTGGATCGCTGCCATTCGTATACCTGGGGATTCCTATTGGCGCTAATTTAAAGAAGGCGAAATATTGGCAGCCCATAATAGACAAGTTCAATAATAAACTTTCAGCACGGAAGGCCCGTACCTTATCTTTCGCTGGAAGATTGACACTCGCCAAAAGCGTCTTGGGCAGCCTTCCGGCGTATTATTTATCCCTTTTTAATGCTCCGAAGGTGGTCATTAAAAAGCTTGAAGCGTTGAGAAGGCAATTCATTTGGGGTAAAACCGGGAGTCGTAACAAGATTAGATGGGCCCGATGGGATAAAATTACTAGACCCAAAGCGTGTGGTGGTCTCGGCCTCGGAAACATTGAAGAGTTTAATACGACGATGTTGTCTAAGTGGTGGTGGAGACTTAGGAATGAACCGGCTCATCTGTGGGTTAAGGTTATTATTTCGATTCATAGTTCGAGGTGGGATAAACGCATTGTTCCAAAGAGGAAAACGCTCCCTGGTATTTGGAAAGATATAGGCATGGTGGAAGGTTTTTTACTCAGACTTGGGATCGACATTAAAGATAAGTTGAAAGTTATTGTTGGGGATGGAGTTAACACTAGATTTTGGAAGGACGCCTGGTTGTTAGATGCGCCCCTTATGGAGGTGTTTCCTGATATTTTTAGCTTGGCCGTGAACAAGTCTGGAAGCGTGAAAGAACATGTGGTCAGCACTGGATCGGTGATTCAGTGGGGGTGGAAGTGGATTAGAGATCCGATGTCTAGTGTGGAATGGATCCAGGTTGGTGATCTTATGCGCAGGCTGCAAGTATTTTCATTCAAAGGGGGTAAAGACAAATGGGTTTGGGAGAATAAAAGTGGGATTGATTTTTCTGTAAAGGATATTCGTGAGGACCTCTCTTTGATTCACATCGGATCTGATCATGCGCCTACCTTTATTTGGAATTCCTGGGCCCCGAAGAAGGTGAATGTCCTGCTGTGGAAGGTTGTTAACGGATGTATTGCGTCCAAAGTTGGGCTCGTGGCGAGAGGAGTTAACTTGGCTGATGCTGTTTGCGAGAGGTGCGGGTACAGGGATGAAGATGTTGAGCATATTTTTGTGAATTGCTTGTGGGCGAGATGCATATGGTGGCATGTGTTTGTTTGGCTGAAGATCCTGTTCCCTTCCTGTATGGATTCGATGGAAGATATTATCAAGCATGTGATGAGCAGCCCAGGTTCTAAGAAGTGGCGAAAGGCAGTATACACGGTCATTTTGGCTTCTATTGGCAGAATTTGGGGCGCTAGAAATGTGAAGGTGTTCGACAAGGTGTTCATCCCAATCCGGAAAACCATAGAGTACATAAAAGAAGACGCTTTTCTTTGGGTGTGTAATAGAGCTAATGTCCCCTCCCCGTCGTGGGAAAGTTGGACCAGTTTTGATACCACTTAGATGGTGTAGGTGTTTTGCCTTTTTGGCGTTTTTGGGGTGCGTTGTATCCTAGCATCTTGCTAGCTCTTTATATATATATATAAAGCGTTTGTTGATAAAAAAAAATGGATTTAGAAACACGTATTCTTGAAATCTGTATCCAAATATTTATTGGTTGTATAAAAAAATTATATAAAAAATTCATATACTTTACGTAATTTCAATCATATTTAAACTTCATTAGTGACCATGTGAAATTCCTTTTATTTAACCCTTTTAATATACATGTTCTACCAAATAATTTGAAATTGAATATGTGGACTGAATGAAAAATCAGAAACTTGAAATGGTTGCTAGTGCATCTCCAAAATTCGAAAACAGAAGTTGAATCAGTTTGATTCAAGTTCTGAGTTTTTTGAGTATTATTCAAATACTAAACACCTCTACGTTACACTTACATGCATTCTTTTTCTAGAGAACACATCTTTATTTTCATGTTAGAGGTTGATCACAATACCTAACACTCAATGCGAGACGGACCATCTTGCGTGTTGTCTCAACTTAGAGACGACCGGACCTTCTATACCAATAGAGTTCTAAAACAAATACAACTACTAAACTTTTTATTAGCAATAATAAACATAAAAATCAATTCAAATGCCGACTACACATTATGAAAACAAAAATGACACCCTAAATTATTTATTTACGACAAGGAATGTCTAGGAATTTTAAAACAAGAGGCCAGAGACAGTATTCTTTATCTGATTTACCCTGGGTTCTTGTTACAGTTTGGGGCAGGGCAATGGCAGTAATAATTCTTTTTGCTATGTTTATTTGTTTTTGTTTTTATTTATTTTGGGTTTTTGAAAGATCCCAAATGCCTTATCTAGTCAAACAAACACACAAAAAAGGCAGTCAAATCTTTAACACAACTTAAAACATATTGACTGACCTTGTGTCCCCCACCCCACCCCACCCCACCCTCACATGTTTATAGTGCAAAACCACTTTATCTTTGTAGCAATTGGAAAAATTCATATTTCGAATTACGACTAAATATGTATACATGGAGCTAAATGTACCATAATTTTAATATATATAGTGGAATACATAGACACAATTTCTGTACAAAAACAATTACAAGAATGTTTATATGTCGATTTAGATATGATATACAAGATTATTGTACAACTGTATAATCTAGTATTATTTTCTTTATTATTTTGTTTATACTATTGGGTGGCAATGAGACATGGTATTGGAAGTCTCATTTTCATATTCTTTACTAAAACAATATCTTATAGATATCTCAACAATCGTCGGAAGCATATCTATTTTTTTTAACGGATTCTCTCTTATAGGATTATACTCTCAATCTCTCCTTTTGAAACACTAACACATTTACTATCACACCACAAGAGGTGGGACGGGTGTATACAAATACATTTCTTAATTTATGTATTTTTATATGGATTTAAAAAATTTCTCAAGGAATTTATAAGTATAAAAACTAACAATTAGTGAATTAGTACATAATTTAAGGGTGGTGATAATAAAACCCCTTGGCTTCTATTTCACCCCCTCCCCCCTAAAGCGTCTCGCTATGGTCATAGAGAGGCGCTTGGGATAACTTTTTAACGACCCGTTAGCCCTTATGTCCAATCACACTGCAATTGTATTGTGAAACACCTCGCTATGGCCATAGCGAGGCGCTTGGTGTTAGTTTAATTTATGTGTGTTACAAATTTGGGGATCCTGCCAAGACGTCGTCGCTCCAACCCTAAATCAATCTTCCGATAATCCACACCGTTCTACTGAAGCAAAACCTCTCTAGGTTTAGCATCACCCGGATTCACCTTAGGCCTCGGTTTTTCCACTCCCTACAACGCACCCGACACCTCAACCGAACTACCAGACTGTGCGCTCCCCGGCCTACTATTCGAATGCGAACTCGTCCACCCACTACTCATTCTCTTCGCTTTAAGCTCCAAATCCGTTTTCTTCCAATCCAATCCTTTCTCCGCCAAATATTTCCTCCCTCAGCCTCGCATTCCCAAACGGATTCAGCCTGTTACGTTTAGTAGCGCGAAAAGCTTAAACATTTCCCTCCATAAAACCAAAACTAAAACAATCTCTCCCTCCTTCCCTCCCTTATTACTAACTTCATTCCAATTCCAATTCCAATTCCAATTCCAATTCTAATGATTCCATTTCCAATTTAATAGGATGGAGAAATGGGAAGGAAAACAAAATCGTACGCAGACACAACACCACCGTTGTACATTTTATTCTTCTCAATTTTACAATGCTATCAAGAGTAAGAATTAATAAATCCCAGAAGCAAGTAACAAATAAAGAAAGAAACTTTTATTTAATGAAATTTAATGCGCATACCGCATTCGAAGATCCTTGTATTGGACAGAAACCCATGGAATGTATAGATGATTAACCATATGGAAGAATGTATATATCCATAACTAAACAATTGTTTGGAACTGAAGTGTTTAAAACCAAAGTAACATCAAATGATAGCCCTAAAAAAGGTAAAACTACATAAGTTAAACATAGATGAGCAGCGTGTAAAAAATCAGTGAATAAGTTAAAATGAAGAGGTACCTTGAAGACTAGATTCGGTGCAATCAGAATCTGAAGAGAAGTTATCATCATCATCATCATCATCATCATCATCATCATCATTATCATCCACAATGTTCATACCTAAAATCAAGTTTTAGTCAGAATAAAAAACAACAACAAATTGTCAACATAGAAGGGAAAAATATAAGTATTTACGGAAAAAGGGAGAAATTAACATTCTTCATTTTCTTCTTCTCAACTTTACAATGGCAATCAAGAGTAAGAATCAATAAATCTCAACTGCAATTAATAAATAAAGAAATAAATTTTTATTTAGTGAAATTTAATGCGCATTCCGCATTCGAAGATCCTTGCATTGGACACAAACCCATGGAATGTATAAATGATTAACCATGTGGAAGAATGTATACATCCATAACTGAATAGTTGTTAGGAACTAAAGTGTTTAAAACCAAAATAACATCAAATGATAGCCATAAAGAGGTAAAACTACATAAGTTAAACATAGATGAGCAGCGTGTAATAAAAACAGTGAATTAGTTAAAATGAAGAGGTACCTTGAAGACTAGATTCGGTGCAATCAGAATGATCCATCAATTTCAGCTTTTGTTTAACTATTATAGCAACTTCCATAGGAATTCTCCATGGAGGAATCTTTTTATTCTTTTGCTTCACTCTGTTATCTTGGTAAAACAGTTCATATTTTCCATATCAAACATGGCCAGCGCTTCTTGGTGGTAGAGGATGGGGGATGGTTTAGGAGGATGGTAATGGTGGTCATTGTATGGTATTAGTGGTTGGATACTCTGATGACAAAGCTTGTGTTGAGGGAATGTGTGGATATAACAATTTTCGTACGTTGCCCAAGTTCTACGACTTTGTTAAACATGTTCTGTCTGGCCAAAATAATCAAATTGAAGTGTCTTTTGTCGAGCTCGTATTTCATGGAAAGGTCAGTTAGGCGTTTGTCAAAAGAATTTTGTACTACGCATTCTCTCATAATGTCCAACAACTGAATTTTACTTGCTTGCATGAACAGTTGTTTAACTATTATAGCAACGTCCATAGGAATTCTCCACGAAGGAATCTTTTCATTATTTTGCTTCACTCTGTTATCTTGGTAAAACGGTTCTTATTTTCCATACTATGCATTCTCACACAATGTCCAACAACTGAATTTTACTTGCTTGCATGAATAGTTGTTTGGAATTGTTTGAGAATATATTTTCTGAACGAAAAATCCATAACTGAACAGTGGTCTAGTGGTGTGGTCTACCTTTTGCTTATGATGTCATCATGCAATATATAAAGCAAAAACAGACAGGTTTTATATGTTGTACTTGTTTCTCTGCTTATGTTATAAAATATGAGTTAGGTATATAAAGCAAAACGTCACTGTTTGGCACCTTCAATGTCGCTGTCTCTGAAAAATACTTTCCATTTAGGATGGTGGACCATAACAGCTTAACCTACCCTGCCATTAACCATCAGCTGGTTCAGGTGTTTAAGTCTACCAACCTACTTTTATCAGGAAAACTATTATCATAAGTCGTTTCAGGTTGCCTTCATCGTTGACAGGTATCTCTCCGATAACAACTTCCACAGTACCCCCATCCACTTTTGGTATCAGAATCTTGTACGAAATCATCTCCTTCCATGTTCTTCATATCCATACCTTGTTTCAAGTATTTTGCAAAAGACATTTGGTCTTCAAGACTTCTAGGAGTCAACAAAGGTTGACTTCTTTGAGCATTAACCAGATTTTGAATATGATATTAAGCTAACCAAACTCATATTTCAAGCCGGTGCTCGTTGCTGGTTTTCAGAAGACACCCGATCAATTAAACGTACCAAAACGCGTCAAACAGAGTCCGAAAGTCCAGGATATCGATTAGACATGCAAAATTTGTATTTTGAAAAAGAAAGGGTATCAATTGTATAGTCCGTGTACCACGTACAATGATTTCTGAAAGTTGTTCAAACTCGGATATTTCACCAAAAACCACAAACGAGCAATAAACAAACCGAAACGCCTCAAACTATTTTTTTTGGATTGGAAACAACTTAAAACACTTAAAAAAGAATTAAAAATATTTTTTAATAAATAAAAAATATTTAAAATTAATTAAAACAAACTATTTAAAAAAACCTAAAGCGTCTGGCAATGGCCAAAGCGAGACGCTTCACAGGCCAGATTTCACCCGAAGCGCCTCGCTATGGCCATAGTGAGCCGCTTTAGGCTTTTTTTAAAAAAAAATGTTTTAATTCATTTCAAATATTTTTTATTGATTAAAAAAATATTTTTAATTCATTTTTAAGTGTTTTAAATTGTTTCCAATCCAAAAAATTTTGTTTGAGGCATTTCGGTTCGTTTGTGGTTTTCGGTAGAAACATTCGAGTTTGAACAACTTTCATAAATTATTGCACGTGGTACATGGACTATACAGTCGATACCCATTTTTTTCGAAATACAACTTTTGCATGTCTAATCGGTATCGTGGACTTCCGGACTATGTTTGACGCGTCTCGGAATGTTTAGGTGCTCGTTTTTGGTTTTCAGAAGACACATCTGATTAATTAAACGTACCAAAACGCGTCAAACAGAGTCCGGAAGTCCAGGATATCGATTAAACATGCAAAATTTGTATTTTGAAAAAAAGGTGTCGACTGTATAGTCCGTGTACCATGTACAATGATTTATGAAAGTTGATCAAACTCGGATGTTTCTACCGAAAACCACAAACGAGCAATAAACGAACCGAAATGCCTCAAACGATTTTTTTTTTTTTGGATTGGAAACAACTTAAAACATTTAAAAAAGAATTAAAATTTCATTTTTAATCAATAACAAATATTTAAAATGTAATCAACCAACGAATCAAAAATCATCCATAACCCAAGAACTAACCACAACCATCTACCTCATCCTCACATTTTACCCCACGCCCATGAAAATCTCTACCCAACCTGTCTCACGCCACATTCCATGCCACATATGGTGTGGTATTGATGACGTGGAGGAGCTCAACCTCATCTTTCACGCCCCCATCTATAAATCTATAGAAGAATTGAAGTTTGCTGACGTGGCATTCAATGGTGCCCTCAACCCTTCATTGAATGTGCCACGTGGCATAATGAGGTGCAAAAATTTGTTTTTTTTTTAAATTTTTCGTTTTTATTATATTAAAATCTTTTTTTTTTGGAAACCCTAATCCTTTTGTCGTCCTCTTCTCTCCATCCTTTATCTCTTCCATAATTCCCTCTTCTATCTTTCTCTTCTCGATCTCTATTATACCGTTCACAAACCCTAACAAAAAACTCAGTCCTCTCTCTCAATCAC
Organism: Ambrosia trifida; assembly: GCA_028751855.1. Classification (NCBI taxonomy): domain Eukaryota; kingdom Viridiplantae; phylum Streptophyta; class Magnoliopsida; order Asterales; family Asteraceae; genus Ambrosia; species Ambrosia trifida. The sequence continues at coordinate 92,056,242 of CM054126.1, forward strand.
TGCCAAGCGAAATTAATATGCTCCTCATAATTCGATCGTCTACTCCATGAAACTATAATCCTGGAAACTTTATGTATTAAAATTCTTATGGCTATTCACTAAATCTAATTTTTGGGGGCATTTTTCAGATTGAGATTTTATATTATGTAATTGATTGATTTAGGGATTTATTTTAGAGAGAAAATCTAATATAAACGGAAATTGGGTGTTCTAGAGATTCATGGATATGAAACTTCAAACCCTAATTTGAAGAAGGTAAGTTCTTAGTCTTCGTATTCCTTTTCTATTGATTAGTGTTAATCCGGTCGAATTTGTGTTAACGTTTTTCCAATCATCTTGAGATCAATGTTACTTGGGATGGACGATGATACTAACAGCAGGATCAGTATCAATGGTTGTTGGGAGAATAATCGAAATCTTATGATCAGGTGAGTCTCTAGCCTCTCGTGTGTGTGTGTATATATATATATATATATATATATATATATATGCTTGTTTTTCACTACAGTATCGTCTGATCAGACACTGTATATCCATCTGATGTGTTTAGATCTGTTGTTTATGCTATTTAAAGTTCTAATTGATGGTTTCCATAGACTATTAGACTCACATGTTGTTCTGGATTGAAGTTATATATATATATATATATATATATATATATATATATATATATATATATTATGTGTATTTTTTTTTGGAAATTTGTTAACTTAGTTGGTGTTTTTTGTTTCATTGTGGAAGGAATTGTGGTTTTGATCATTGATGATTTGGTGTAGGTGTGATTTGGTTGTTGTTGCAGGAGTTAGGGTTTGGATTTGAGTTAGGAGATGATGAGTCGGTTTAAAGAGGAAGAGAGGAACGAGAAAGCTATGAGGAATCTGCTTAAGCTTCCTGAGAATAGGAGGTATATTAGTGGCTTTAGTTAAGGTCTCAAAAATACATAGACTGTGATAAGTCGAGGATGTGAGTATGTGACTTTGAAACTCATGTCTATCAATCATTTTCTCATCTTTTTGCATATTGGTCTTTTGATTTGTATTAGTCATTGTTTGTTAATGTTTATTGATTGATTGTTTTGGTGTGTTCACATATTGCTCGGTTTGTTTGTTGGGCTGGATTAGTTCATTTAAAAGAGATCTTTTTTATCTGCTTTTATTGTTTTATCTGCGGCTTTTTTTCCTTTTTACAAATTTAGTGTCTATTGCTAAGTTGTCAAAATATGTTGACGAATGTCAATACATTTGTTATGCACATGTTGATTAGGTGATGGATGAATATCAGAAGATGCATGGTGATTCATGTGTACAAGAAGCTGATAAAACTGATTAAGGTCCGTATCTTAATAATGCTTTAACCAGGTTTTCTTATTTTATTATTTTTTATTAAGTTATATTAGATTTTTCAACCCCAGGTCCTTTTCGGGTTAATCAGCTAATTATTTATAATACATACAAATTGTTTATACATATAAAACTAGATCGGCTAGAATCTTATAAAGATAGCGATTTTGCTTTGCATTCTTTTTGTTTTATTGAAACCTGCACCCCCTCCACTGTCATGTTCTTGTGGGCCTCGTTGTGTTTCTTATTTAAAATCCAAGAAATCACATCTTAATCATACAAATTCTCATAGTGAGTTAATTGATATGTCTCCAACTAATTAATATTCAAATTAAAATATGGATGTTATTTCTAGCTGTTGATATCTTAAATGGTTTTCTTTCCGTAGCATTCGATTTTAATAATTCAAACTTTCACTCATTGACCAATAATAATCTGTAATTAAAAAATCCTAATAACGATCTTAACTTTTCACGTATTGACCGACAATGAACATTTGTTAACTAAGAACTGACTCAGTTAGTGAATGCTAACGTGGCATGTTCATGTTGACGTGTATGATGATGTGGCATGCCAATGCTGGCTAGGATGATGACGTGGATGCTGACATGGCATGTTAATCTTGGCGTGGACGTTGACATGGCATGCCATGTCAGCATCCACTAATTTGGTTAGTCATCAGTTAAAAAAGGTTAATCAGAGGAAAAATGTCTCAAAGTTGAAATCGTTGTTAGGAATTTTTGAAGTACAGATTATTGTCGGTCAATCAGTGAAAGTTTGGATTATTAAAATCCAATAACCCTTTATTTTATGATATTTTATATTTTATGTTAAAAAACTTTTAAGTTTTTCTTTGATTTATGTGTGCTTAATCTATATATATATATATATATATATATATATATATATATATATATATATATATATATATATATAGGGTCGAGATCCTGTACAAAGTGTGTTTTGTGTGAGAAGGGTAAGAAGTGTTTTGGACCATTAGATCATCTTAATCAATGGTTTAGATTTAATGAGTGGTATTATTGTAAATAATGTTATAGTTATAATAACTAATTAGGCTACTTAGGGGTATAATGGTAAAACACACCCTACATTTAATTCACATTTAATTAATACCCATTAAAAAAATAGAAACCACCATTAATTCTCATTACTCTCTTTCTCTCTCTTTCTCCTCTCTCTCTCCCTGCGCCACCTACACAACCGCCATCAACCACCACAAGCCACCACCATCAACCGAATCATCATTCGACAGCCACCATATTGTAAAACAACATTCATATTGTTGTGTTTTATGTTCAAAAGGATTTTTGTGTGGTTTAGTGTTTTTTGAATTTAAAACACATTTTAAATGTATGTATAGTTGTGTTTTTGAATGTGTTACTGATTGTGTATGATGAAGATAAAACACACTTGATTATGGAGAAGATGATGATAAAACACACGGGTATGAACGTAAAAACACCTTGTTGATGAAGCACCTTACAAGATTATAATAAAACACCAATGTGCATAAAAAAACCATATTTTTTGCATCAGTAAAACTCCTTATAAAAATAACACAAAAAGTGTGTTATACCTTCAAACCTTATGGTATACCAGTAAAAACCATGTGCTCACATCAGTAAAACACACCAATATGAATGCTGATTTGGTCGTGAATAATTCAGAGAATGAATGATAATGTGGTGAATGTTAATAAAAACTCTGTAAATAATAGTGAGGATGTGAAACAAAATCCCTAAGAATGCTCCTACATTAATCACGAAATTAAATTAGACATTATCTCCTAAAATAAGATTAGCAATGCAATTTACAATGTTACCCTTCTATATAATAAAATAAGCCTTCATGTTATTGGTTCTCACACTTCTCACACAAAATAAGTTTTGCACATGATCCTAAACCTATATATATATATATATATATATATATATATATATATATATATATATAGGGGAAGTATTCATAGAAAACCCTCTAAATTGAGTAAACTCTAGTAAACTTGATACTTGGTCCACATTTAGCCACATCACCCATTTTCATTTATCTCATATTATATTATAAAGGTTATTTATGTCATTTTGTATTTCCCCCCCTTTTCCAATTTTAAATAATTCCCCCACCCTATATAAAGACTTTCTCTCTCCTTCTATCATACCACCACAACCTTCCCTCTCTCTTATTCTCTCATACCACCACCACCTGCCACCACCTCCAGCCACAACCTCCGACCACCTGCCACCACCTTCGACCACCATCCAGTCACAGTCAACCTTCAGCCCACAATCAAGATGATATTCTACGTTACGTATCCACCCCTTCTTCTGATTAAGAACGTGTCCTGCCACCACCACCTGCCACCACATCCGGCCACCTCATAAAGTAAGGAGTTGAGATCTAGATCTTTTCTGGTTTTGGGTTGTTGAGTTCCTATTTTGTGTTTTTTTATTATGGTGATTTTCATTATTATATTTATTATTATTTTGATTTTTATTACTGTTATTATTTGTGGGAATTCATTCACTGAAAGCACACAATCCTTTCAATACTTCAATTTCATTTTAGACTCACAGAAAGTTTTCCACTTTTAAATCAATAATAAAAGTCAAAAGGTTCAATTTCACACCATTTTACACCCTTTATTACATTTTCCATATATTAATAGTTATTGTTTTATGGGTTGAATCATAAAGTTGTTAATGGGGATAATGATTTTATAATATAAAAACAGTTTTGGGGATAGTTTGTTTGCACACCAAGTATTTGATCAAATGCTTGAATGAAAAAAAAAAAAAACTTATGTCAACCTTTTTAATTTTTTTTATTATTAGTTTTTTTTTATGTTAGATTGGATGTTTAAAAGATCATATTTTTTGAATTAGGAAGACATAGTTAGAATGAACATGATTTGTTATGTTTTTCCAACTTTTTTTGCTGTTTTTTTTAAGCTGCTATGTTTTGAATTAGGAGCTGAATCTATCCCAATTAACTTGTGTTAGGGTTCAATTAACATGTGTTAAATAGCAAATGTTTTTTTTTTTATTTTCTTAGTATATCTGTTCAATTAACACATGTTACTGATTCTAGCACATGTTTGTATTGGTGCCTACTGATGCATCTATCCCAATTGACATGTGTCAGGGTTCAATTAACATGTGTTAGTGATACTAAAAAGGGTGTATATGGTGCCTACTGATGAATCTATTACAGTTGACATTTGTTAGGGTTCAATTAACATGTGTCACTGATGCTAACACCTGTTAGTATATGCCTAACTAACACGTGTTAGGGTTCAATTAACGTGTGTTAGTGATGCTAACACATGTTAGTATATGTCCAATTAACACCCAAATTGACCCAGTTAACATTTTCTAGTGATGCTAACACATGTTAAAAATAACTAATGTAGGAGGTTCTATGAACGACCACCGGAGTTCAAGCCGGCTACTCCGCACAAGGATCGACTAGAGATGGAGTGCTAAGGATTGAAACATGAAGCTGAAGATGCCTAATAAGGAATGAAGCATAACGCCGAAGACGACTATTAAAGAATGAAGGATAATTTTAAGTTTCATGTGTTTTTGTTAGTTTATGATAGTTTTGTATCATCTTTTTAATTGTTTAGATGTATATGAAATTAATTTGTTACACTCAATGTTGATTGCAATAAATTTTTATATACATGTGTTCTTTTATGTTGTTATACTAGTCCAAAATTAACGTGATAATTATTTGAACCAGTTACACGTGTTAGTGATGTCTGTGAAATGAGTTTGTTTGAAGAGACCAAGTAACATGTGTTAAAGGGCTCGTGTGGCATACGTTATTAATAAATCTGGATCTTTAAATTAATATATGAAATAAGTGGTAGAGAAAAAAGTAGGAGAGAGAAGGTGGAGAGAGAAAAGATTGAGAGATAAGATGAAAAGGTGGAGAGAGAATGTGACAAGATGGAGAGAGAAGGTGAATCTATTTTACCTTTATACCATTTTCCTAATATAATATCATTTAAACTCTAGTATTAAAGTCAAGATGGAGAGAGAAGGTGGGACCATGCTTCACAACCATTGATCATGCTTGATCAATGGTTATGGTAAGGTTTATAGAGTTTCCTCAAATATTTGAGGTTTACTCTAGAACCATCCCCTATATATACATAATAAACAAAAAGGGTTATGTCACATGATACTAGGTGAGGCCTTCACACCATTTAATTTTCCTTCAAAAATTTTTTTTCTCTCTTATGTACATGCACTTCCCCTCACAATTTTTAAACGTTAGTAACTTTTATATACAACATTTTAAAAAAATCACCCCAAATTAACGAGCGTTTTATCATTTTTTTCAACGAACACCATAGTGTTATACAAAAAGCGAAGAAGAATACAACTTTTTAGTGGGTTTTTGTTCATGCAGAAAAAACACAATGTGATCAGATAATTCATTAATCATGTCTAGGCAAGTCACTAATCATGTTAAGATAGTATATATGTTTTTGAGCCTACTATTTCATATAAGAACCTGCTAGCTACATATATATTCACAGATGTAGTCAGATTGGTAAGAATATATATATATATATATATATATATATATATATATATATATATATATATATATATATATATATATATATATTTGTATTTTGATTGGGGTTTCTAGCAACATTGATTAGAAAGGTTGTTAAGCTTGCTAGATGTAACCTATGATTCTTATACACTAAGTAAATCTCTAGCTAAAGAGTGGTAATTAATCACCTCACCATGCACGTCTCTTAAATCAATTATCATCATGACATATCATTTGATACCAATTTGTTTTTTTTTTTTTTTTTTTTTTCAGATTCACATCACAGCTTTAGTATGTCTTGAGGAAGTGACGAAGTTGTACAAAGACTTCACTCGAGCAAGACGTGCACACGTAGAATTAGAAGTAGGTTTTATGAGTTATCGAGTGTTGATCCTTTACAAAAAAAAAAAAAAAAAAAAAAAAAAAAAAAAACAAAAAAGACCTATTCCCTTTACGGTAAACACGTTATGTCACTTTATATTAGATTTGCTTATTCTAAAAAGCTCAGAGGGATAAATTAGTTAAGTGTGTGTGTGTGTGTGTGTGTGTATATATATATATATATATATATATATATATAGGGTAAGGATAATGTGGAAACCCATCCTTAGATGGTAAACCTTGGAAACTCACTCTCAACCATTGATGGACTTTAATCTATGGTGTAGATTTAAAGTTGATTTTATCTTTAAAAATAATAATTCTTTTAATATAAAAAAGTAAAGCAAAGATATAGTTGGAAAGACAAAAAATGTCATAAGCCATCATATCACAAGTCATGACACATTTTTCAGAAAAGTTATGACACATTCTCTTTCCTCTTTCTTTTCACCTTTATTATACTATTATAATAGGTAATGTCATACCATCTCTCTTCTCTCTCATACTTTTTGTTTAAGAAAATATTATTATAATGGGTTATGTCACACCCTCTCTCCTTTTTTTTAATGGCAAAACACTTTATTTATAGAAATAAAGAGCCAGCAAGCGGCTAGGAGGAAAACAAAGAAAAACGACAAGCCTACCCCAGGCACCCCCGATTACAAACAAGCCCCAATATTAAAGTTTATCCAATCCTCCCACAACGGTTTCTTAACATTGGACCGATTACAAACCCAAATGAAAGACTTCTCCTTGATGAAATCAACCACTCTCGCAACCGTGACGAACATCCCATAAAAAATTTTTGCGTTCCAGGCAAGCCAAATCCGCCAAAGAGTGGCACAAACAATCGTGAAAACCAGACGCTTCCAAGTCTTCGAACCCGGTTGTTTCTGCAGCCACTGCAAATAGCTTTCAAGTGAAGAGACCCCCGAGGGATATAGGGTATCCGAACCCAAGCCAGGACCTGCCACCACACGGCCTTGGCAATAAAACAGTCCCACAAGGCATGGTTGACATCTTCCGTCCCGTAGCCGCACCGAACGCAGACCGAATCTCCCACCTGCACCCCACGCTTCAAGAGTTCCACTTTCACCGCAATTCTACCAAGAAGCGCTCTCCACAAAAAGACGTTACATTTTGGAGGAACCCATGATTCCCAACGACCCACAGGAGCCGAATCAGCCCCATTCTTGACCGCATCCAACTACCGTCTAACACTTTTGACGGAAAACCCAACCCCTTCATCGTTGTCCCATTTCCAAATGTCCCTTCCACCCTTAAAAGAGGAACCGCTGATCAGAGTTTGAGGCCTTGCAAAAGAAACCCATTCTCCAAGAGAGTTGAAGTTCCGCTTCCATTTCCCTTTCCATTGGACCCATGAATTAATTTTCGTAACAGTGTCAGCCACTGAGGCCCCTTTATCCACAGCCAAGGAGAATAGATCAGGAAAAAGAGAGCAAACCGGCTAGGAAGAAACCCAACGGTCTGTCAAAAATTTAGTGAGCTTCCCATCACCTACTATAACCTTCAAACAGTCGTGAATAATAATACTATCACCAATAAGGAGCTCGTCCATTTTACTAATGTCTTTCCACGGCCCTGGGACCGAGTTTTTCACTGGAACAAGTTTATTTTTATGGCAGCCTCCATGAATGGATGAAACGACTTCAGCCCATAGAAGATCCGGTTCATTCCGCATTCTCCACCACCATTTGGTAAGCATCGCGATGTTGAAATCACGAATGCTTCCCATGCCAAAATCTCCATGACTTTTAGGACGAAGAAAAACGGCCCACTTAATCCACCCAAGTTTGTGAGTTCTATCCAAAACACCCCAAACAAAATCCCGCCTTATACTTTCGAGCTTCTTATTAATACATTTTGGGGCCACAAAGATGGAAAGGAAGTAGGAGGCAAGAGATCCCAACACCGATTTTGCTAACGTGGCACGCCCCGCTAAAGAAAGTTGTCTCGCCTTCCAAGACGACAACTTCTTATTAAACCTTTCAACAATCGGAAGCCAATATTTAGCCCGTTTCATGTTGGCACCAATAGGAACCCTGAGGTAAGTAAAAGGAAAGGAACCCCGCTTTACAACTAAGAATTTCCGCGGATTTGGACACCTCCTCCTCCTTAACCACAACCCCAAATAATTGGCATTTGTGTCGATTAATGGTCAGCCCCGAGATCAAACTAATCCACCGAAGAAAGCGGTTGAGACTACAAACATTGGACTCCGACCACTCTCCAAAGAACAAGACATCATCAGCATAGCATAAATGGGAAAGAACAGGGCCACCATTTGGTAAACGAACACCTTGATACATCCCCAAATCCACCGCCCGATCCATAAGCATAGAAACAACTTCCATAGCGATGATAAATAAGAAAGGGGACAAAGGATCCCCTTGGAAAAGCCCTCTTTTAATAGCAAACTCTTTGGTGGGAGCCCCGTTAACAAGGACGGACCCCTTACGGCTTACCCGAGCGCAAACACCCTTTAATCCAATCAACCCATTTGGTCGGGAACCCATGAAATCCATAGCCCGGAATAGAAATTTCCAATTAAGGGAATCATAAGTTTTTCGGAAATCAACTTTAAATATTAGAAGCCGTTGTTTGGATTTCTTCGCCCAAGAGACCAACTCGCAAACCACCATGGGGCTATCAAGGATATTACGACCATCCAAAAACGCAGATTAGGAGGTGGAAATAATACTTGACATAACACCCCGCATACGCCTCATCAATGTTTTAGCCAAAATCTTATACATAGAGCCTACAAGAGAAATAGGGCGATAGTCTCCTAAGGATTGGGAGTCAACGACCTTAGGAATGAGGGCAATAAATGAAGCGTTACATCCTTCAGAGATGGCCCTGTTAACGAAAAACTGATCCATGACTCCGCAAATAATCGGCTTGAGCACACCCCAAAATTTTTTGATGAATTTTAGAGAAAACCCATCGGGCCCCGGAGCTTTACTTCCCACACAACTTTTAACCGTATTATATAATGGGGCAAGTATAAATAATGTGTTAATGTTGCATACGAGGGTAACATGTGTTAGTTGGTCATAAAGGTCTAACATGTGTTATCTAATCTGATAAAGAAAATATTATTATAATGGGTCATGTCACACCATCTCTCTCCTCTCTCCTACTTTTTGTTTAAGCAATTATTATTATAATGGGTCATGTCACACCCTCTCTCATACTTTTTGTTAAAGAAAATATTATTATAATGGAGGAAGTACAAATAATGTGTTAATATTGCATACGAGGGTAACATGTGTTAGTTGGTCATAAAGGGCTAAAATGTGTTATCTAATCTGATAAAGTTAAACCTGTTGCCCCCATATACCCATGAGAAGATCTAATGTTTGTTAGTATGAGTGGTGTGGTAACATATGTTAAACCTGTATCATTTGTCAACCTTTTTGTCTTTCTTACCACTCCTAATTTCACTTCATAAGTTTACAAAAAGAAATAAGTAAACATAGCATACAAACTATTAACACACATTATTAAGACGTGCCATAATAGGTTAACACATGTTATTTGGTAACATGTGTTATTACAAAGTATCATTACATACTATTGAACAAGATATAAACCTACTCAAGACATTCATATGAACTGCATGTAAAAGGGTAACATGTGTTAATGTTGCATGAGAGGTTAACTTGTGTTATTTGGTAACATTTATTAAACTTGTATTTAATGTCAGCCCTTTATTTTTGTCTTGCTTACCACTATAGTATCATTACAAACTATTGAACCACACAAAAACCTACCCCATGACATTCAAATGAACTGTATGGAAGGTTAACATGTGTTAATGTTGCATAAGAGGTTAACATGTGTTATTTGGTAACGTATGTCAAACTTGTGTTTATTCTGTCAGCCTTTTTTTGTCTTGCTTACCCATATAGTTTTCACTTCATAAGTTTACTGAGAAATAAAGCACACAAACTATTAACACACGTTATTACAAAGTATCATTACAAACTATTGACCACTTTAACAAAATAAATCTAGTAACTCTATACATTGAGTACAAAAAAGAAAACGTTATTAAAAAGTTTTTCTACATATTTTTCTTGGCTTCCTTCGACTTCGTATGTTAACATATGTTAACCAGTAGGGGGGTCTTCGTTATTAACTGCAAAACAATAGATGAGATATTAACCGGTGTGACCAACTCATCATCTAACATACTAAACAGGAGTAACACATGTTAATCGGGGCCCAAATGTGAACATGTGTTAACTGGGGATAAATGTGTAACACTTGTTACCCTTTGCACAAGAGGGTAACATGTGTTGTCTGCCTAATTCAACATGCCTAGAAGCAAAGTCAAGATGAAAAAGGGATAAAACTTTACAAAGTTTACATCAACAAAAAGATCACCACAAATAATGATTAATTTATTATACAACTATTTTGTGCTTAAATCTACAATTTTCAAGTCTATATACTAGTTAGATCTCACTTCAAAACACATAATGGGACATCACTAAAAAATGTTAACATAAGTTTTTTTTTTCATTCAAGCATTTGATCAAACACTTGGTATGCAAAAAACATCTTTTGATCAACTCATAATTCACAAACCGAATTCCATCATCTTATTTCCATTAAAAACGGTGAACTCATACACCCACTATATCTACTCCTAAATTAATAAGAGACTAATCGACTATAACCCGATTTCAACCTAACCCTTTTCCCCAATTTCTCTCTCTCTCTCTCTCTCTCTGGAACCACCACCACCACTTCACATTCATTTTTTTCTTCCTCCTTTAAATCACGAGATCCTCGTCTCTACTCATCTCTCTTCTTCTTCCTTTTTTTTATTTTATTGTAATAATCCCAATCCATCGGTGGTTGTCTTTCTTTTAACTATACAACCACTTCCCTACATATTCCTAATAATAATAATCCCATAAAAAGATTCATCAAGTTCCAATCTTTATCCCTCCATTCTTCTCTTTCATGGATATGTGCTCTTTATAGGGTTTACGATTACGATACCTGAAACAAGGAATTTATCTTTAGCTACAGGCGATGTTTGAGAAGAAGGTGTGGCGGACACAGGGATGGTGGTTGTTTGGTCGTTGGTGGCATCTCCGTTGGTGAGGTTTTGCTTAGAGATCTCCATTGGAACACTCATATAGAAAAGGTAAGGAGAGAAAGTTTAGATAGATAAACTTAAAGAGAGAAATAATGAAAGAAATGAAAATCCATATAGAGAGAGATGAGATATACAGATATTATAAATTTCAAATTAAGAAAAAAGACTAATCTGACAAAAAAAAAAAGATGTGATGGTTGGTGGTAATGACTATCATACTGTAACACCCGGCCCCTCTCACCACCAATATTGTCCTCTTTGCCCCGATGGGTTGCCCATCCAGAGCTCACGGATTTGCTTTTGGTTGCCCAGTGGAGACTTCCCAGGAGGTCACCCATCATGAAACTGCTCCTACCTGAGCACGCTTAACTGTGGAGTTCTCCTCTCATCCACTAACATTAAGCCCCAAAATGCGTTGGTGATTTAAGAGGCAGAATATTACTTATGAACCAAGGATCTCTCCTGGCCACGGCCGATGTGGGATTTTCCTGGGGTGTCACATTCACCCCCTGTTAGAGTCTCATCGTCCCTGATGAGGTTAGAGTCTCATCGTCCCTGATGAGGTACGCACCCACCATCCCGAACGGCACAGGAGTGGCTCTGATACCATCTATAGCACCCGGACCCTCTCACCACCAATATTGTCCGCTTTGCCCCGATGGGTTGCCCATCCAGAGCTCACGGATTTGCTTTTGGTTGCCCAGTGGAGACTTCCCAGGAGGTCACCCATCATGAAACTGCTCCTACCTGAGCACGCTTAACTGTGGAGTTCTCCTCTCATCCACTAACATTAAGCCCCAAAACGCGTTGGTGATTTAAGAGGCAGAATATTACTTATGAACCAAGGATCTCTCCTGGCCACGGCCGATGTGGGATTTTCCTGGGGTGTCACATTCACCCCCTGTTAGAGTCTCATCGTCCCTGATGAGGTTAGAGTCTCATCGTCCCTGATGAGGTACGCACCCACCATCCCGAACGGCACAGGAGTGGCTCTGATACCATCTGTAACACCCGGCCCCTCTCACCACCAATATTGTCCGCTTTGCCCCGATGGGTTGCCCATCCAGAGCTCACGGATTTGCTTTTGGTTGCCCAGTGGAGACTTCCCAGGATCTCTCCTGGCCACGGCCGATGTGGGATTTTCCTGGGGTGTCACACATACCCTTATCTTATTATTATATTGGTTTTGGATTGTGGTGATGTGGCTTCATTGTAGCCACAACTTGGGTTTCAAGAGTTTAACATATAACTTGGGTTTCTTGTATATTCTCATACTATATATATCTATATATATAGGGTTAGGATCCTGATAAAACCCTTGTTATAGTGAAAATTCTGTAAACTACGTGAGAATTCGTTTTAGGATCGTAATCACGAACCGTGATCTCACGAATACCAACCGTAGGGTGCGGAATCCCCTCCGATCGTGCAAAATGATTCAGAAATAACCATAATCGATCGTGATGAAAACAGATAACGAACCACCGAGCAATTTCCATACCTTTACTCTTTGTATTAGATCAAAATATCAATGATTACAGATGAAATCCTAGACCTAATACAGAGAATATCACATACACATAAATTAGGGAAAAAGCTCTAAATGATAACTCTCTCTAAAATAACAAACTTTCCCCTATTTATAGTCTTTCCACCTTCACCCCTTTCAAGAGGTCGAAGGTGTTCATTCGACCCCTCGTGGGTTCGAATGAAACCTTTTCTATTATTCAATCTACGTTCGACCTATAATAAACTACATTCGACCTCCCGACTGGTCGAATGTATCTTCAAGCTAAAGTCTTGGTCATTTTCTGATTATCTGAACCTTCGATATTCAGTACTGGATCACTAGCTGGGGACATACATGAATAACGCACTTACAATCTCCCCCTTGGACCTAGCTAGTGATGTACCAAATCAGAAAGTTATCAATTCTTCAAGTCTTGATCTCATCATCTTGAACGACTTGAAAACTTTCCATCTTCATGCACGTTTGTGTCGAAGTTCTTGTCTATCTCTGCAGTAAGCTTTGAAATCTCAGACAGACTCAAGAAATCTTGGCTTTGTCTTTTGTTAGTCCAGAGATGAAGACTGACAGCAAATTTGAATTCTTCGATCTTCAATCAATTCCTTTACAACTTCTGACAAGTTTATGTTGTTCTGGTGATCTTGATGTTTAGGTTTGGGTCTTGTTCAGTTACACGCTTTGTCGATGAGTCTTTAATAGTGCTCCTATTGTGTTTGATTCTGCAGAAAAATTTACTAAAAACTGCACAAACTACAACCGGCTTTAGACACGACAAAAGTCTCGGAAGTACTCTTCACATTCCTTTTGACCCTCAATAGTTCTCCCCCTGAACTATTAAACATTTTTAATATGCACCAGAAACTTGAAAATCTGTAGTTTGATTTCCTTTTTACAACTCTCGAGCATCTGAGCTTTCACATTAAGTATCCCAACATTGGTTATCAAAAATAAAATTGAAACAAAACATCTTGATTTTTCAAAGTTTATGCTAAAACACACCAAAAATCTTTTTGAATTTTCAAATAGATTTGCATAAAAAATAAACTTAAACATATTTTTGTGAATCTTCCGGTAAGAGGATCATATCAGTATTTAAACAGTCAGTCAAAACTCTTTTAGGTCAATTTCTGCTTTTGACATTAAGCATCCTACAACCATTACCAGTATGTTTGTCCACTTAAACTCAAAATCATTATTCATTGTTTAGCATTTCAGATACATTATGGTAATATTAGATACTGAAAAATCTATAGTCCCTGCACACGCGACACATTCCCGTATCAAGAATTGCGCAAAGCTTCATTGTAACACGTGATTATATTGTAGTTATCCGTTAGTTACAAGGTATGAGGCACAGCGGTGACAGGTCAGCAAATTAATGCTTCAAAGCGACTTATGCACTCAACCAGGTTGAGAGCTAATATCAATCATGATTTGCATCAATGATTGGATACGATGCATTAGATAATCTTTGATTATCGTCATACATGGAAAGTTCCTCAATTCAGTGACTTTAGGTTTTGGCATTAAAGCTCTTTTAGCAAGATACCCTGTCTGATCTAGGTCCGTAAATCAATACGACAAAAGATCAGTTAGGCTATCCCCAGATAACTAACAATATAATGACCCGAAACCTCTGATTTTGGCAATCTATTAAATGAAATTTCGGTACTAAGACCATATGCCAACGAGACGTTGATCCACATGATTATCAGTTATTGATTTTAAGTTTATATCACCATGCTGAACTTTAAACTTTGATTTCAAGCCTACTAATATATAATTGTAGTGATTACTCAATGTTGTAACATCATTTTGTTTTCAGAGTAGTCTGACAGTCCACTGATGCGCTATTATCTCCTCTATTTCTCCAGGAAAACTCATTTTGTATTTTCTAAATTTTTATTTTGATTTTTCTGAAATTTTCTCCCCCTAAAAATCTAAAAAATAAGCATATTTTTGGATTTTTTAAACCTTTTGAAGAAAAACAAAATACAATGATATCCGATGCGGTTTACTCATTGAGTTTCAAAAACCATTTTCCCACTCAGATTACTTTACTCACAAAGATCTTTCAATTAGTAAAATCATTAACAAAGATAAGAGAGTTTAGAATAAACCGTTTTGTCGCATCTGTTGTAGAAATCCAAAACTTGAGAGCAATTGCATTATATTGCAACGTTTTCCGGCTTCACAGGTATGAAACAGTCGACAAACACTCTCCTCTCTGTTGAAATCATGTTTTCCTTTTTCAATATATCTTCTTTTGACCTTCACCTCTCCAATAAATAGCTTGTATACAGATGCTCCAATATCAACTATTAAAAATAGCTAATAGGTCTGTCTGGAACAATCTGCACACTCATTAAACAATTAGCAGAAAAGAGGTACCCATCCCTTCATAATGATGGGTCGTCCAAGGTCATCAATCCTCGGAACATCAATCCAATCTCCTTTTGAAAAATCAATTGGTTTTTCAATGGATTGATTTGAAGTAGAAATTGCTATTGATTTAGAAAGTGATTTGGGTTTCCAAACACGTTCAGAGTTTATTTTAGACTTTTGTTGAAATCGTTTTGATTGTTGACTTTTCAGATTTCTTATTTGAAACCTGCTTCTGAAATTTGTTTGGAATCTTCTCAGACTTAACTGATGAAGATCCAGATTTAGAGTTATTCTTAGGCTTAGCCTTAGAACTCCCCCTTACCTTAGCAACCCTATCACAATCTCCATTTTTTATTCAAGGCAATTTTGTTACGATTGTCATACACAACCTGTTTCCCCTTTTGTTTCTTAATTGGTTTTGGGGATACAGACTTTTTGACATTGCCTGAATTTTTAGCAAATGTCACTTCGGTCTTTTTCTGTTTAACATACGGACAGGCAGCAACCAAATGCCCACACTCTCCGCAGTTATAACAAGACCTATATTCCACAAAATCACATGCATACCCTTCATCCTAATACCAGTAGGGACAATGAGCAGCAATATGACCAACTTCACCACATTCAAAACAACTTCTCATTCAACATAACCATGAGAATACTGTGGTGAGTTGTTTCTCCAATAACCATCAAATCGAGAGCGACTTTGAGAATCATAAAAGTCATGTGTTCTAGATGAAAAACTGTTTGAATTCTTAAGATAAGAGTTTTTCATCTGATCATTACCTTTCGATTTGTTTGGTTTTGGTCCTTTTGCCCTAGGATTTTTCTTTTTGTTCCCAGGCTGATCCTTTTCATTCTCATGTTGGTTAGGACTGATTTCAAAATGAAGATGACCAAATTGACTTCTAAATTGATTTATAAAATTATTGTTATTGACAAAAATACATTTAAGTAAAGATTGTTCGATATTATCAATTGGAAAATCTTTGTTGAAAATCAATTTGTCCTGTCCTACCAACATATAGGATCCTTCAACTCCTTCAGGAAACTTGAATATGGGTTTCTCTTCAGATTCAGGTTCTGAAGTTGCTACCACATTTTCAGTTTTCTCTTCAAACACAGATTTCACCTCAGATTCAGAATCAACAACACAAGGTGTTGTGATTTCCAACTCTGATGTGGATTTATTCTTTGAAATAGTGTTATGAATTTCTGAAATCTCTTTCTTAAAAGATTCAATTTGATTCATAAAATGTCTTTCATTATTTGCCAAAATTTTATTTTCAATTTGAAATCTTTCAAGTTTATTTGTTAAGTTCTGTTTGTCCTCATGAAGTTTCATCACTTCATTTTTCAATTTGACACAATCAGAACAATTAGCACAGTAAACATTAATTTTTACCTCAAAATCTGAATTATTACCATTCTCAGAACGATTCTCAGAATTTACATCAACATTTGATGTATCACATCCTCTTGATTCACTATGTTCTGAACTCCTATCAGAACTCAAATCACTTTTTGACAATTCACTTGAATCATCATTCCCCACTTGTTTCACAAGACACACAACATTACTTTTAACACTTTCTCTGTTAACACACTCATTCACAATAACCATTTTATCAGTTGGTTGCACAGCTGGTTGTGTAACAAATTGTTGAATCATAGATGCAACAACTTGTTCCCATGTTAGCTTTTGTTGCATTGCCGCTTTTATCTGATAATCAGTTCTTGATATAGCCAAGTAATTTATCATTTTTTACACCTTAAAATTTGAAAAATATTATACAAATATTCGTGGGTTCGAACCTGGAAAAATATAGTCTTATTCGACCTTTTAAAAGGGTCGAATGTATCTCAGTCTTGGTTCGACCTTAAGAAACGTAATTGAGGGTTCGAATGTGGAAATAACCAGGTTCGACCCTTTAATCTGACTCAAATGTGAAACTTGAAACACACTAAGGGGTGTGTGTTTTTTCATGAGAAGAGCTTCTGGCCACTTATGTCTGTGCCGCGCAGACGCGGACAGACATTTGAGGTGCGCAGACTGTTTGTTTTTTAGAAGAGATCCCACTTAAAAACATCTTCCTCACCTCTTCCTCAAGCAGTCTTGACCCCTCCTCTTTTTACCACTTCTCACACATCACACTGTACACACAAAACAAATGCAGAGGTCTCCATCTTCATTCTCTCAAAACCCTAACCAACCACCACCTCCCGCCGCCTCTTTCCTCCTCCTCACCCCGGCCCGCTGCCTCCCCTCCTCCTCCCCACCCAGCCCGACGTCTCCCTCCTCCTCCCTTGCCCAGCCAGATGTGTCTCACAGGTATTTTCGTTTTATTTTTCTTGACCATGACTTAGGTTTCAGGCAAATGATCTTTATCACCTTTCGTGGGATTAAAATAAAGGACATGAAGAATGTAGGGAGGGTAGTTATGCCCAAGTTTTACCTTGAGAATATAATCCTTTAAGTTTATGAGTTGCTTGCATTTGCAAGAAGTTATGGAATTAAGGTTTTGATCTTTACACGGGTGCCTAGAGTGATGGTTGAAGGGTTTTGTAAAGAATATTTGAGTGTTGATGATGCGATATGAGGACTGAATAGTTTTGGGGGGTATTTTAGTGGTTTTGTGTTAAGTTTAGGGGTGCTTCAGAAGCATAAAGGCTAAAGCAGTAAAAGAATGGCTAATGTTACTTGTTCTTGACCATGAGTTAGGTGGGTTTATTAAAAGAGATCTAAAGAAAAAAAAACTGCCCTAATTTCATCATCTTTTATGATTTTTTATGTAGTTTTTATTATTATTGCAATTAAATACATATGGGTTATGTTATGTTTAATGGTTGTTTATGTTCAATGTTATTTGAAAAATTGTTATTGTTGTTATTTCAGTGTTGTAGAACTCTTATTTAAATTTAAATGGTGAAAAAATATTGATTGCTTTAAAAAATCAGCTTATTTTAAATTTCAGTTTATTTCAGCAATCTGCAGAAGTTAAAAAACAAACAGTCTTCCCCTTGCAGACTGACCTTTAGTCCACCTCTTCTCCTGCAGATATGTGCAGATGTGGTCTGCAGACTGCAGACCTTTTGCCTCAGAAAAAACAAACAGCACCTAAACTCACTTTCGACCACTTAACTCCACGTTCGACCTCCCGTAAGGTCGAATGTACCAAACTTGGTCGAATGTACAAACACAATACACACAGCTTCTAGGTTTGACCTAAAAACACACTGGTTCGACCTAAAATCAGTTGGTTCGACGTAAAATACTCTAGGTTTGACCCCTAGAATCTCACATTCGACCTTTTCAGGTCTGTTCATCATCTTCAACCTCAAGAACACGAATCTGATCGGTTTTTGACAAAATTTTCACCAAATGTAATGATTTTGGATAGGTTTTGTGCGGATTTCATTTAGACAAACATTTGTGAAAGAATTTTTGATAATAACATCAAATTCAACTCCAATTCAATCAAAAACCATGTTTTTATTAAAAGCTTCAAAATTTCTAGGGTTTTGAACTTTTAAACCATAATACTAATCTGTTTTCATCAATTTAGATCAATTTGCAATCGTAAAATCGAACCTAAGCTCTGATACCAATTGAGAATTCGTTTTAGGATCGTAATCACGAACCGTGATCTCACGAATACCAACCGTAGGGTGCGGAATCCACTCCGATCGTTCAAAATGATTCAGAAATAACTGTAATCAATCGTGATGAAAACAGATAACGAATCACCGAGCAATTTCCATACCTTTACTCTTTGTATTAGATCAAAATATCAATGATTACAGTTGAAATCCTAGACCTAATACAGAGAATATCACATACACATAAACTAGGGAAGAAGCTCTAAATGATAACACTCTCTAAAATAACAAACTTTCCCCTATTTATAGCCTTTCCACCTTCGCCCCTTTCAAGAGGTCGAAGGTGTTCATTCGACCCCTCGTGGTGAAACCTTTTCTATTATTCAATCTACGTTCGACCTATAATAAACTACATTCGACCTCCCGACTGGTCGAATGTATCTTCAAGCTAAAGTCTTGGGTCTTTTTCTGATTATCTGAACCTTCGACATTCAGTACTGGATCACTAGCTGGGGACATACATGAATAATGCACTTACACTCCGACTTCCAGAGCTTTTTAGGGCTTGAAAATTTTAGGGCATGTAATATACATGATTTTAAGCATTTTGAGCCAAAAAAATCAAAAAAGCATTGAGCACTTTTTTTTAAAAAAATAAATAAATAAGTTTTCGACTAACACATGTTAAGCGAAATTAACATGTGTTAACAATGTGTTACCTGAAAACTTATTTATTTATTTTTTAATAAAAAGTGCTCGGCGCTTTTTTGATTTTTTGGCTCAAAATACTTAAATTCATGTATATTACATACCCTAAAATTTTCATAAAAAAAAACCTCGGAAAGTTAGAGTTTCCAAAGTTTTCATTATAACAAGGGTTTCCAATATAACATTATAATATATATATATATATGTGTGTGTGTGTGTGTAACTAAATAAGAATTGGATTTAGATAGTTTAGAATTTTGTAGATGACTTGTGTAATGATATCTAAATTATTTAGTTATTAACATATAACTAAAAAATAAGTTACACAAGAACTATTTTTTTCAATAATTACACACTTTTATCCTATTAAAAAGTAGTATCGCAATTGTAACTATTTTATCATAGTCTACTTTTATAAACTAGCATGAACCCGTGCGTTGTGACGAGGCTGCACGAAGTAGTAGAAATGAGAATGCTTAGGTGGATGTGTCGGTACACAAGGCTAGACCGAATAAGAAATGAACTTATTAGGGAAAAGCTAGGGTTGGCTAGTATCTCAGACAAGATAAATGAGGGGAGATTTAGATGGTTTGGACATGCGAGGAGGAGACAGACAACAACGTCAGTTAGAGTAGTGAAAACACTCACTGTCGAGGGGAGGAGTAGAGGTAGACCCAAGTTGACTTGGGATGAGCGTATTAGGCAGGATTTGATAGAGTTGCACCTCTCTGAGGAGATGATCCAGGGTAGGAGTTCATGGAGACGTAAAATTAAGGTTAATGATTTTTAGGGGTTGTACATTTTTTAGCTAGACTTAGTATGTGTTTGTGATTTTGCTTGCATATATGCTACGTATCATGTTATATCTATCTCTTTGTCTGCTATGTTACTTTTAAGCATTACTTGATTATTGGTAGCCGTATTTTTATATATATTGGTAGCTTGATTCTTATATATATTCAGTTTTATTATGTTTAGAATCGGAGGTCTCTTTGAAACACAGTCTTTCTATCCCTAGGGATGGGGTAAGGCTTGCCTATATCTCACCCTCTTCAGACCCTACCAATAGTTTTACTATTTGTGGGAATTATTCGATACAGTTGTTGTTGTATAATGATATTTTTAGCATTAAGACTTGTACTTTTAGTTTTAAAATTTGTTTTATTGGCAAATTATTATTATTATTATTATTATTATTATTATTATTATTATTATTATTATTATTATTATTATTATTATTTATCATTACTACTACTACTATAGATTTTTTGATGAAGTGTAACATACATTTTAAAGAAAGTATAACGTTCACTTATAGTTTTCAATAACATTTGTGTAATTTTATGGTTTTTATGGATTACATATAAAACTTACATTTAACAATACGTCTTTATACCATCTTATAGTATGAAATTCTTTAAGATCTTTTATGCCATTATGTTATAAACTTTTCAAATGCTTTAGTGGTTTTATTACCATTACAAATTACTTTTAATATGTTAAACAAGTTGATTTAATTGTTATATTAAATTTGTTTTGACAATTAAATAAAATTATAATTTTACTCACTTAGATGTTTGTTATGATCTTCTTTTAATATATGTAATTTTATATCGATTTTTAAAAATTTTATATACAAAAGTCAATGCAACTTTTATAACATCTACTCTTCATTCATTCAATGTTATCATAAATGTGACGCTACATGTCGTTTCTATGGATGCCACATATAAACCAACAAATGTGATTTTTTTGGTTTTTGTTATTTAGATTATTGGTGGTAATTCAACCAATAAGAACTTTTCTATTGCTATCGGATTTTGAGACAATTAAAGCAACAACTATATTTTGGTATTTTTTTTTTTTAACGGCCAACGAAATATTATTAATCACCAAGAGCTAGCAGGAAACTAGCAAAAACACCAAATACAACACCTAAAGAACTATGTACAAAGATTAGACAACACGAAGCTAATACGTAAAACTTCAGTAGACTCACGCACCCATCACCACTGAATGTTAGAAAGGTCAAAATCACGCCACTTTTCCCAATCCAAATTCATTTTCTTTGCACGTGCCTTTAACTATAGTAGACTTAGCACTTTATATCCCCAATTATTTTATTTTTTGAATTGTGCATTGTTTTTGGTTGAAACTCGCTTCATTTCTTGAGTTCCAAATGCACCAAACTGCAGAGAAACATAGAGCGTGAAACGCCTTTTTCGTCCCTTTAGAGCCACCCACATAGCGATGTAAGGTAAGGATATCTCAGAACTCGAAAGCAAAAATGTTCCCTACCTTACACCACTACGATATTAATTGCCACACCGAGTGTGCGAGTCCACACGAAATAAATAGATGTTCCACGGTTTCCACCTGCTCGCCACACATGGGACATAAGTCTGATCCGATGTTTATATTCCGTCTTCTAAGCGCATCTCTTGTTGGAATCTTCCCTAACCTCGCCCTCCAAGCCAAAATCCCAACCTTACGAGGTACATAGGAGTTCCATTCCATAACCTAAGCAGCCGACGAGAGTCTCCCATCTTGCAGTGCACCTTTGATGTCTTTAACCGAGAATACAACACCACCCCCCGTACCACACTCACTTGTCCTTTCCTGCAGCCAGGTTCAGACAGACAGGCGCACCTTGTAGTGCAGCAAGCTCTGCAGCCGCGTTAGGCCCCAAAGCCGCTGAACACCAGGCCTAAACCCAACCCAACCCAACCTAACCCGATCCATTCCCCTAGCAACGTTCCAAAACAGCAGCGAATTTGTTTCTTTCTTCTGTAAACAAGGCCGGGAACCTTGTAGCCAAAGCTCCACTTATCAACCAGTTATCCAACCAAAACAATACTTCCTCCCCTGTGACATCCGTCCCTTCTATTTCTTCATTGTTACAACTTTAGTCTTGGTTTTTATTTACAATTCAAGTCCTCGTTATTTTCGTCTTTCGCAATTAAATAAAAGTTGGAGTACATTTGGAAGAATCTATTAAATGAACTTTAAAAGAATAAATATGTTAATATATTTCAAGTTTGAAAAGAGTAAAACTAAACCGTTATCGAGAGTATACAAAAGATTTCATGTTGGTTGTTTAAAATTTTCTAAGTTTATAAAAGCTTAAAATTATAAACTTTGTTTATGAAATTATTAAGTTTTATTACATAATATATCAATATAAAACTTCAGGGACCCACATTGCCAAAACTGAAACCTTCAAAATCAGTTTCCCTCTTTCCTTTCTCTTTTTTTTTTCCGATGACCAGCGTCCTTTCCGGCGACACATTATTTAGTGTTTTAATGGACTTTATTTCAAGATTTATGCGTCATTAACCTTCTCCATCTCTTGCGAATCGTATGGAATGATTTATCTTCATTTTAAATAAGTTATAATCATCATTGATGATGGGTTTTACGGTGTAACCGTAACATTTATGTATGTCACCAAAACCATACGTTTTAACCTTAATACTAAAAATTAAGCACTCCAAATTGTTCATTTATCTTTCCACGATCAAAACCCACATCGAAATACATCAAAACGTGACCAGATTGCTCGGTCCTTGGCTTCAAAGTCTCAGACTTGTACACTTCAATCTCAGCCTTAATCGAGCTTGTAAGTATAAATTCTCGTTACCGTTTTGTTCTTTCACTAATACCCTTTAAAAGCCCTATACATTCGGGTTCCATTGTTTTCGAATTTAAGGTGTTGGATTTCTAGTGTTAGGGTTTAGTTTTGGGGAAGAAGATGAAATTTATTGTTATTATAAATATGTTTTATTTTAATTTGGAATAACAAAATAGTTTGTAGTAGAAGTGGTTGTGTTTGTGGTGTTTTGAACATCATACTATAGTTCGAGTTCCCTGAAGCCCGCCGTTTTTTTTTGTTTTTTTACTATATATTTGTATATCATTTTAATATTATAAAACATAAATAATACATTTATATCTTTAAAATATTCATAAATAATTCATTTTTATTAGGAGTAGTATCTTGAAACCAAGTGGAAAATTATCATATTTTAGATTCTAGAAAAAAATATTACTTTCATATTTTTATTAATCTAAACTATTTTAATCATATTTAATTAATTAAAAATTTATTTTTAATGATTTTAATCTCAAAATTTTTGAGAAATTATTTCTAAGCATCATGAACGGAAATAAAAATTATTTGCCCAGAAAATAATTAGTTTTATTGATTTTCCTATTTTTAATCATTTAAATATGATTTAAGTTCATTAAATCCGTTTTAAATGCAAATAAACTGAGAAAAATTATGAAAAATGTATTTTGAACATTTCTAATCAGAATACAACTATTTCTCATAAAACTTTTAATTTTGAAACGTATGATGTATTTTAGTTGTATTTATGCTTATTTAGAAATAATAATTCATTTGTTAATTCATAATACTTAAAATCTGTTTTATAATTGTAGTTTTTATAAAACAGAAATATGTTCATATTTTAAATTCATAATCATCACTTGTTGACTCATTTGTGTAATGTATAATTATTTTGATTAATTGATGTATTTATTTACAAGTTTTGTACTAAATTCTTTTGTCTAAATTATTTGGAATATTTTAAATTAAATATTCAATGGGTAATAATTAGAATACCTAATCATGAGTATAGAATTTAATCGTATTATTTTCTAGATACATATTAATTCGATTATCGCAATAACTCTAATTCTCCAAATCGATTTAGCGAACCCTAACACATTAGATTCCAGATACCTTAGACTTTTAAGTTATTATCCCTCATTACTATCTTATATGCATAAGTTGAGTTCTTCAGAATTCCAAGTGTTATCTTGTGTCGAGCTTTATTTGGATTTATCGCGCTTAGCAAACTAGTGAGTATACTTATCCCTTTTTTTCGTTTTCTTACACTTTTGGGGTGAAACATGTACACCTGTGAAACTTACACATGCACATAGTCATAAACGTTTTTACATACAATTCATATACATGTTATGCCTTGAATGCTTGTGCTTTATGCTTAGACATAAACTTAGTATACTTGTAAACATAACATATTCATAACATATACATAACGTAAACATATTCATATACCATTGGGAGCCTAGTGGAAAGTACCCATGTGTGCGGGAAGTTCCAGGTCCCACCTAATGGAAAGTACATAAAGGTTTAGAGTACTCATAAGCCTTCGTGTCATACATTTTAGTGTAACCATTAGTTATGGACTTAGTCATGAAACACCAGAATAGATCTATTGGGTTGACACCCCCACTCTTGGTTAGTCGCTCTAACCGGATGACAGAAATCAAAAGAGTGCTTGTATTTCACTTTATATTCATTGTCTTTAGAGTACAATGGGCGAGGCACAACATTCATAAAGGTTTGGTTACGATCACATGACAGTCACATAATGATTATTGTCTTATCTAGGCAATGATCCAGTCACCCATGATATACATAGAACTCAAAAACCCGTGACGTCACCAACTTAATTGTTGACATATTTAAATTGCATGCTTTTCAGGCAATTAGTTGAGCAACATGGAACTTGAAGCCGCGCACGAGAATCTCAGGGATATCATGAACCTTAGTTTGAATAAATGATCTTAGACAATGACATTTTAATTATGGTTCTTAAGACAATGTTATGATGGTTTTTGCTAAACAATGACGTCTTTTATTATATCTATTATTTTATGAAACTGATGCTTGCGTGACTTGTGTGTTTGAAAACCTTTTGAAGTTACATCTCGTGTTTTCGCCTTGGCGGGGTGTAACAAATTGGTATCAGAGCACAAGGTTATAGCGAACTAAGATTCTTTTTCGAGTCAAACTATAACTTAAACAAAACGATTTTTGAAATGTTTTTATGAGATGGAAAAATATCCCATAACCCGATGCACTCCGCATGTTCTATGCCAGATACATCATACATTTACATTTAGATAAGTTAGTAATTAAGTTGCATGATTACTCACACCCACGTGTGCTATTGATTTACAGGATCATGGCGCCACGCATCGACCTCGTTTTCTTATCCGACACCGAAGAAGATAAATAGGTTGTACCCGATAGCTTACATGACGAGGAGCCCGATTACCTAGCCTCTGACCCAGAGGAGGATGCTCAGGAAGTGGATGCACAGGAAGATCACCCAGTCTTAGATGATGACGACATACCAGAGGCTCCACCCGCAGTAACACCACCAGTTGAGCCACGTGTGCCCTCAGTCTGCTCCTTTCGGCCGATTACCGGTGGGGTACATGTGATGTATACCCCCAGGAAGCGAGCTCACCCTCCACCTGCTCCGGTTGCTCCACCCGCCCCAACAGACCCAGAGCCGCCCATGAAGAAACTATTGAGGAGATCTCAGGCGCGTAAGAGGACCTATTTGCCTACTGTTGATGGATTCCTCGTGTTCAGCTATGATGAATCTGATGATGAGGTTCCTTCTACCTTTGAGATCGTAGAGTCATCTCAGCCGTCCCCTGACACCCCTCTACCCACTCGACATGGGCCGTTACCAGTTCGTCACACGCTTCACTCTGTGAGGGACATGGTCGGACGTCACGACTCCCAGCTACGAGCTCTTCATGAGAGGACTCAAGAGTTGAAGGACGACCTATACATAGGAGGCGGGGCCAGGGATCCAAATTGTGCACCATTGCAGACTTGACAGCTCGCATGCATGAGGTGGAGCAACAACATGAGGATGCATAGAGTAGGGTTGTAGCGCTTGAGCAGCGTCTTGAGGATTTGGAATAGAGGTTAAGAACTTCTATCGGTGTCTTGGCTACCGCATTCTCACTCCGACACCCATAGAGTCATGATGTTTGTACTTTATTTATGATGTTTTGAAAACTTGTAAGGCATGGTGCCTCATTTATTTTGTATCCTAGAAAAAAAACCCCGACGAGTATGTCAAAACTTTGAATGAATGTATGGATATTATGATTTCCTTTTAACTTGTTTGTGTTCTTGTTATCGTAGATTATTGTATTTATGCTTGTTATGGTTGTTTTGATAGTGCATGCATTTATAATATTATATAGTGATATGTGTCTTACTCATTTAATTTGGAATATTAGAAGAACATGCCGCCAAAAAGAACTACTCGATCGATTTCAACAAATGAAGCTTTCTTGACCAACTCAGCGGACCTAGCCAGGGTTATCGTAGAGGCCATTGCACAACATGAAGTGAACCACGCCGATTCCAGTAGGGGTTTAGGTGCTACAGGCCGACGCAGGAACCTGAAACATGAGTCTAGTGAAGCTTTCATCTATTCCTTTCCCGATTTTGTCTTGAGTCAATCAACATTAGCTAATAATCCTTTCTTGAGATGCCGCAGAAGTAGAAAACACCGTGTGTGGGTGTTCCTACAAAACGTTCATGGCATGCAAGCCATGGAACTTCTGCGGATCAGAAAGAGTAGTGGGGATTGTTCGCTGGATTGAAAAGACGAAATCAGTATTTGATATTAGTGGTTGTGCCGAAGACCAAAATATTAAGAATGTCACCTGCATGTTCCAGGACGAGGCTCTGACCTGGTGGAACCTACAAGTGCAAACTCTAGGGAGGGATGCTGCCTAGAGTGTCTCCTGGGGTGAACTCAAGGCTATGCTGATGGAAAAGTAGTGTCCTCGCAGCGAGTTGCAGAAGCTGGAGGCAAAGTTCTGGACCTTGTCCGCGAGTGGTGCTGAAGTCACAACCTATACCACTCGATTCCATGAGCTTTCCCGACTGGATCCACATATGGTTACTCTTGAGTAGAAGCGGGTCGAAAGGTATAGTTGGGTACTCTCACCCAAGATCCGAAGCATGGTCATTGCCGTAACCCCAACATCGATCCAGAACGCCATCACCTTGGCACCCAGTCTCACAAACGACGTTGTGCGCATGGGTTATCTGACACAAAAGGAACCCGAGAAAGGTGGTACATCTGGTGAGATGCGGAAGTGATCGAATTTCAAGAACGGTAAGAGTTCAGGGAGCCAGCCTACTAAGAAGCCCGAGACAGTGAAGGCCTTTGTCGCCACTACAGCTGAGGCTCGTAAGCCATACAATGGACCTCATCCCCTGTGTCAAGTGCAAGTATCATCACATGGGGTCCTGTGACAGCATCAAGTGCGACAAGTGTAAGATGATGGGTCATCCCACTACTTAGTGTAGATCCAAGGTTGCAGACAATACCGATGTGAAGCAGGGCTGCTTCGAGTGTGGTGCCACTGGCCACTACAAGAAGGATTGCCCAAAGATCAAAGGTAAGGCGCGCGGAAGAGCTCTTTTCATGGGTGCTGAGGAAGCTCGTGAAGACCCGAACGTTGTTACCGGTATGTTCCTTGTTAACAACCATTATGCAATTGTGCTTTTCGATACTGGCGCCAATTAAAGTTTTGTGTCAACCAATTTCGAATGATCCCTTGGATTAGAAACCAGTAGGTTGTACGCACCCTATAATATAGAATTGGCCAATGGTAAGACTGTCTCATCCGAAGGAGTTGTACATGACTGCACCCTGAATATTGACGATCATGCGTTTAACATCGATCTACTGCCGATTCAGCTAGGTAGTTTCGATATCATCGTTGGCATGGATTGGTTGTCCAAGAACCACGCTGAGATCGTTTGTCATGAGAAGATGGTTCGAATCCTCTTGTCCAATGGCAAGACCCTTTCGGTCTAAGGCGATCACGGTGGATCTACGTGTCGGGTCATTTAAAGCATGAAGGCGCATAAATGCTTGAGGAAGGGTTGTGTTGCGTTCCTAGCACGCATTGTCGAGAAGAAGACTAAGGATTGGAAACTCAAAGATATATCAGTAGTGCCGGACTATCCAGAATCGATGATTTGTTCAACCAATTGCAAGGTTCCAGCTATGACTCCAAGATTGATCTAAGATCAGGATACCACCAGTTTCGCCTTCAGGAGGAAGACATTCCTAAGACTACATTTAGGACTCGCTATGGACATTATGAGTTCCTGGTTATGCCTTTTGGTCTGACCAATGCACCAACTGTGTTTATGGATTTGATGAATTGCGTCTACAAGCCCTATTGGGACAAATTTGTGATCGTTTTCATTGATAACATCTTCATATACTCGCGAACGAAGGGCAAGCACGAACATCATCTCAAGGTGATACTAGAATTGCTTAAGAACGAGAAATTGTTTGCCAAGTTCTCGAAGTGCGAGTTTTAGATACGACAGGTTCACTTCCTTGGTCACGTGGTGAATGAGAAGGGCATACAGGTCGACCCAGCTAAGATAGATGCGATCAAATATTGGGAATCGCCTACTACCCCGACAGTAGTATGGCAATTTCTGTGTTTAGCTGATTATTACCGTCGATTCATTGAGAAATTTTCAAAACTTGCTCAACCCCTTACAATTTTGACTCAGAAGGATAAGAAGTTTGACTGGGGAGTCAAGCAAGAGGAGGCATTTCAGACCCTGAAGCCCAAACTCTGTAGCGCACCGATTCTTTCGCTTCCAGAAGGTACGGATGATTTTGTGGTTTATTGTGACGCTTCACACCAAGGACTTGGGTGTGTACTTATGCAGAGGAATAAGGTTATCGCCTATGCTTCACGTCAACTCAAGGTTCATGACAAGAACTACATGACCCACGATTTGGAGCTAGGTACGGTGATCTTTGCCCTCAAGATTTGGAGACACTATCTGTATGATACCAAGTGCACTATCTTCACAGATCACAAGAGTCTACAACAGATCTTCAACCAGAAGGATCTAAACATGAGGCAGCGCAAGTGAGTGGAATTGCTGAATGATTACGACTATGAGATCAAGTATCATCCGGGCAAGGTAAATGTCATGACAGATGCCATAACCCGGAAGGAACGTGTCAAAACCCTGGGTGTGTGCGCGCTAGGTTTCATTCGTGAAGCTCAACAGGAAGCACTCTAGAATGAACACTTAAAGGACGAATCCTTGTTCAAGATGGTTACATTATTGGAACCTAGGTCCGATGGTACGTTGTACTTCGCGAATCGGATATGGGTGCCCTGTTTTGGTGGAATTACGAGGTTTGACTCTTGAGGAGGTTCACAAGTCCAAGTACTCGGTTCTCCCCGGAGCCGACAAGTTGTAAAAGGCTGAATATCAGAAGCTGTCCGGCATGCTTCAACAACCAGAGATCCCAGTCGGGAAATGGGAACAGAGCTCCATGGACTTCATCACCAAGATACCCAAGACTTCAACCAGAGATCCCAGTATGATGGGTAGACTAGAACTACATAGAACATTTGATGGCCTTTAGTAGGTGCACGACGTGTGCTTTAGATGCCCGTCTATCCCTTCGGGAGGATACTTCCCCGCATTTCTTAATCATTAGCTCTTGGTTTAGAGCTATGGATTATGTTGGTAGATCTATTGGGTTGATGCCCCCTCCCAGAACAGTCGTGCTTGTTCTGATGGGAGAGCATATTCTGTAACCGATTCCTCAGGGAGCCCGTTTGGTTACTCGGGGAGGTTAGGTTTGAGAAGAAAATGTTGTGCTTTAATTAAGAGCCATAGGTTGTGATCATGCTTGTATGACCTAGCTAGTCTACTTAGTTCTCAGTTTAGTCAGTATTCGATCATACACTTTTAAACAAGGAAATATATTTATTTGCCTTAAAACCTGTGAACTCGCCAACTTTTTGTTGATATTTTTAAGCATGTTTTTCAGGTACTGATGCATAGGGGTCGAGAGTGTTGGTTTAGCACTCACTACTTGTGGACATGATTATGGGACCATAAAACTTTTAAAACTATGTTTTTATTTTGTAAAACAATGTTTACTTTTATTTCGCTTCATCTTAGTTGAACATGTTTTTAAACTTTCTTGGACCATGAAATTTAAATATGTTTGAGTAGAGGATGGTTGCAATATGTCCATACGTAATTATTGTGTGATTTTCTAAACTTTGTGGTAACAACTTTCGTTACCTCATGTCTTGCTTTCCGCTGTGCGCTGTTGGGGTGTGACAATTAGCATCTTTTAATAAACCGAACCCCAAGCCGCCCCCACCAACCGGATCTATGACGCCATCCCATGCCACCCAATTCATTCTAGCTTTCTCATCCGACCTACCCCACAAGAATAGTCACCTCATACGATACAAATCCTCCAAGACCTTGACCGGTGCCTTGAACAACGAGAAATAGTATGTGGAATGCGAATTCACTACCAATTTAATGAGCACAACCTGACCCCCAAATGACAAAAGTGTCCCTTTCCATAAGGATGGCCTTTTCCTAAACATATCCAAAACCGGCTTCCAATATCTATGTAAAATCATATTCGCTCCTACCGATAATCCAAGGTACATAAAAGGCAACTTCACCAACTTACAATTTAAAGTATTCGCCATGTCCTGTGCTTCTATGTCATCCACCCCCACCCTATACATGCTACATTTTCTCAACTTAACCCGTAAACCGGAAGCCAAATAGAAGCATCTCAGGATTCTTATCAAATTCAGCGTATTTACCTGTGTGCATTCCCCCAAAAGGACAACGTTGTCATCATACAAGAAGTGGGACGACACCAAATCCCTATTACCGCAAGGTAGCCCCCTAAACACACTAACCACATCCGCCCTTTTCATGACCTCTGTTAGCGCGTCCATAACTAAGACAAACAAAAAAGGTGATAACAGTTCACATCGTCTCATTCCACGCTTACAACAGAACTCATGAGTCGAAGACCCATTAATGAGTATCGAGGCTCTAGCGGAGGTAACAATAGCCATGACACATCTACAACATAACTATGGGAAGTTTATCTGTGCCATAACCGACTCCAAAAAAACCCAGTTCACCGAATCGTATGCTTTGTCTATATCCACTTTAAAAATAAAACCCTTCCTTTTCATTCTCCTCATCCATCTCATCATTTCACTCAGTATAAGAGGACCATCGGTTATGTTGCGACCTGCTATGAATGCCAATTGTTCATGTGACACTAATTTGCCTTTCACAACTTTGAGTCTTGCAACTAACACCTTCGAAATAGCCTTGTTAATGCATCCTACTAGGCTAACTAGTATAAAATCCTTGAACTCCATCGGGTGATCAATTTTTGGAATCAAAGAGATAAAAGAGGAAGCGCTAGCAGCACCCAGTTGCAGGTCTTGATAGAATTCCTGGAATAGTTTTACAAAATTGGCCTCTAAAACCCCTAACATCTCTTTAGAAACATGAAGGTAAACCGGTCCGGCTCTAGGGTTTATCACCATCGCAAGCCCACACCGCGTCCTTCATTTCAGTCACCGAAAAATGCTGCACCAAAAGGTTAACTTCTACCTCCGATAACTTAGTAACATGAGAACATTCAATGGCCGGTTTATTCTCCATCGGTTCCTGGAACTTGTCTTAGAAGAAGTTAAAGCCCTATCCTTGATCACCGTCGGATACGATGACCACACCCCATCCACCAATACCCCATCTATCCTGTTACTTGTAGTGTTCGCATACATTATCCTATGAAAAAAAAACTGAGTTTTCATCACCCTCCAACGCCCATCTAACTCTTGCAGTTTGGTTAGCCTCTAAACCACTACACCTTTCAAATTAAAGGACGAACGCCTTACATTCCATCCTTAAATTCTACTCCGCCTCTACCAACCCACGGGTTTCAATAAGCAACTCCAAACGTTCGAACTCCTTCATATTTTGTTGGTACACTCCTTCCCTGTTGCACCTTTCCAGACTGACCCAATCCTTTATTCGGTTTTTCAGAAACTTCAGCTTTAAAATAAACAGAGCCACATGAGCCGTACCTCAAAAAAAAAAATCTAGAGCAAGCCCCGGTGACAAACTCCACGAACCCAAGTTATTCCAACCACGTGTTATAGAATCGAAACGGTATATGCCCAAAGTCAGCTGCCATCATAGATAACGTAATTGGACAATGATCCGACACATGTCTCGACAAAGCATTAACTGAAGTAAGGGGCCATTTATCACAAAACTTATCACATACGAGGAACCTATCCAACTTGCTCATCTTCAGGCCGTTGTCCGATATGTATGTGAACTGGTGACCACCCATATTATACTCTCTAAGATCTGCCCGGGATATAAAATTGGTGAAAAAGTCTGCATTTATCGACACAAATTCTGTATTCCGCCTTTCCTCTTGATTCCTCACATCATTGAAATCCCTAAAAAACACCCATAATCCCGGTAAAGATAGCTTAACCTGTAGCAGATCCTCCCATACACTTCTTCTAAGAACCGCATCGTTAGGAGCATACACATTTACCACATTCACCACTTCCCCCAGGCCACCAATACCCCCGACGTAATAAGAAAATATCTGTTTTTTATGGTGCTGGAAACTTTAAAATACTGTCAGATCCCATATACTAATAATTCCACCTGACCTACCTTCCGAGTGTACCATATCAGAACCGAATCTAGTTCTGCCCCAAAGAGACGAAGGAGCAAAATTAGATCCCGGACCCAACTTCGACTCCTGAATACCAATGAACCGGATGTCGTGACTTGTTTTTAGACCCTGAACCCAGGACGCCATTCGATCGTCCCTGACTCCCCTTAAATTAATACTTAAGAAATTCATTGTAAACCAGCTACTTCGCCTTCACCCTCCAACATCTCAAGTTAAAATGATATTGGACATGACACGATCTTCTTCAGCAAAAAAAAGTATGTCTTTTATTCATAAAATTGTATAACATTGTTCCATACATATTTTTTGAGGTGCCAAGTGTGCATGAACCAGCAATGTATATTAGTATTTTATTTATCTTTTTAGTTTTTAGTTGGTATTTTTTTCACTTGCAATAGAGAAAGCTTGGTATTTCACCGTTCAGGTCTACGAAGATGTTGATTTAGATTGTAATGTTAATCAGCACATGATATGTTGAAAAATATATGAACTTGTAGCACGTACGGTGCTTACAACTTAGTTAATATAATAGTGTATATAAAATGTTATAGAGATGATTACAACTAGTTTGTTTCCCGCGCTTCGCGGCGGGAGTGTGGTCATTTCTTTCCCGCGCAACATGACATGTGTTTGGTCACCAGGGCCGGCTCTATGGTCAGCTAAGTCAAGCGGCTGCTTGAGGCCCCCCATATCTAAGGGCCCCCATATTTGGGTTTTTGTGAGCAGGTTTTGAGAAATTTAATTAAAGTTTTTGAAGGTAGGTTCTCTTTCTAAAATATTGTGAATTTTGCCAAATAAACTTTTGTATTTGTCAAGTTAGCCATATTATTTTGCACATCAAGATCAAATTTGTTTAAAGCCAAGTTATGTTGACAAGCTGGTTTGCGTTTTTTTATTAAAACATAAGCAATCCTAAATAAAAAAGAGAAATTTTCTCAAAAACCAAATTTTGAAAAGGGCCTCACATTTTTACTTCGCTTAGGGCCACCAAA
Source organism: Ambrosia trifida (assembly GCA_028751855.1). Classification (NCBI taxonomy): domain Eukaryota; kingdom Viridiplantae; phylum Streptophyta; class Magnoliopsida; order Asterales; family Asteraceae; genus Ambrosia; species Ambrosia trifida. The sequence goes on from CM054126.1 coordinate 92,090,312, forward strand.
ACAGTTGAGCCGGCCCTGTTGGTCACTATCGGTATAGTACGTAGTGGGTTTAACACGCCCCTTCAAAACAGCAAGGGTGGGGGTGCATTTGAATCCTTGTCACATGGGTGGATCAAACCATAGAAATAAAAATTAATAATCACCTAAGACCATATTTAGTGGTAGGGGAAAAATATAAGGCCTCTGTTTCTGATTGTTCACGTGATAACTGAGTCAGCATGGGGTTTGAAGTGAAAATAGGGTGTAGTGGTAGTGGGAAAAAGATAAAGCATCTGTTTCTGATTGTTTGTTTATTTTATTATTTTTTTAAACTATTTAACTAAACTGTAAAAAAAAAGACAAATGTTATAAAAAAAATTACAAATAATATTAAAGCATACAACTAATATTAATTAAATTTAAACAACTAAAAAAATACAATAGCAAATTAAAAAAAAAACGTAACATAAAAAAAACAAAACACACTAGAGGTTATATTTTGTAAGAATTTATTGCCTATGAAGTTGTGCAAGGCGTAGGGCTTCTCCGTCGAGGTGGTCGATCGATCTGGACAAAAACTCTATGTCCTTTTCCCTTTGCCACGACTCTTGGATGTCGACAAACCTTTTATTCTCGACCACTCTTTGGTGCATAGTTTCCAAACGTCTTTGGTCAAGGTCGCGAATATCTTGTAATCGTCGATTCATTTCCTCAAAATCTTTCTTCAAGTCACCACCTCCCGAAGGCGACTCCGCCTTGCCACCCTTTTTCGACCTTCTACCGGGTGGTCTAGGAATATTCTCCTCCTCCTCCTCAAACTCATCCTCCAAATTAATAGGATCACCTAAGCTCACATAGCGAGTATCGGATGACGATGTATCCGGATCTCGCGACGAGGAGGTTTTGCTTCGTTTTCCTCTCCTGATTTGGCGCCTATTACCGGACCCATAGGCGGTACCTCAGCCCACTTAGGACTTTTCTTCAACATCTCCCAAATCCTCAAATACCCGAACGTCCCACGGGTTGCGTTCATTTTCTCCTTGAAAACTTGATGTTTTAGCGTATTTTAAATATTCGTGGGACTAATTATCGCATTTTGTTCAATATATTGTATTATTAACATTGGATCTTTATATAAAAAAAAAAAGTTGCTTCAAAAAAATATGTTGGTGCCAGGACTCGAACCCGAGTCCAACACGGCTCAATGTATTAACATAAACCTCCCAGCCATCTAAGCTACGCCTCTTTTTGGAAGATATCCCAACTTAAATTAATAAAACACCTTCTTTAATTACATAGTTGACTATTGAAAGTCAACTGTGATCGATCTTCCCAAAATAGATTATGAATCTCGCGTTTTTTATGTTAATTATGTAAGGAGATGTTTTAGACCGACTTCCTAGCTTAATCTCCACGCCAAAATCACATTAAAACATACCTATTATAAGCATTTACGCGTTTTTTTTTTATTTTGGGTTAGTCAAACTTTCCAAATCATTGAAATCATATGTAATAATATAAATTGGACTCCCCCTATCCTTCCCTGTATGCCGAAAATCACAAACCCCGCCTCATAAACCACATATTGTCTCGCAAACCTGTGAATTTTGAAGTTTCCTGTCGTGGAGTTTGCTATCGTGTTCATCACGTACATCACTGGTATGAACCAAATTTGTTACCTCTATACTTTAATCGGCCCTTATCCATCATAAGCCCATAATTAATTCGGTTTTTACTGATGATTTTGGCCGATTATAAATCTAGGGTTTATTCTTAATTTTTGGGGAAGATGATGACATGCCACGCATGTTTAAAATTATTTCAAAAAGAATTTAACCAACTATCTGGTCTAGCCTAGATGGTTGTGGTGACTGATCTTGCACGAAGGGGCTTGAGTTCGAACCATAGCCCAATGTTTTATTTTTCCTTTTAAAATGAATATAATCCTTTAGTTTTAAATACAACCTATAAAGATCTGAATCCAAATATTTGTGTTCTTAGGATCCAGCCCAGATGGTGGCTGGACTTGTGATAAAACTCCACCCTGTCACCACACCCGGGTTTGATTCCCACAACCCACAAATTTTTTTAAAAACCCTTTTCATTGTATATTTATGATATTTTCCTTTAAAATAGTTTTAAAATACCAAAAGATGTCTATAAATTCTATAAAAATTATTTTATGTTATTCTAATGATAGAGTTTATTATCCAATTTTTAGTTTTTCAAAAATCATTTATTTAATATATATATATATATATAATATATTACAAGTTTATTTATTCATAAATTGAAAAATCTATAAAAATATCTAAACAATTTCATAAAATTTCACAAAAATGATTTTAAACTTATAAATCAAGAAATGTTTTTTTACTATATATTTGTATATCATTTTAATATTATAAAACATAAATAATACATTTATATCTTTAAAATATTCATAAATAATTCATTTTTATTAGGAGTAGTATCTTGAAACCAAGTGGAAAATTATCATATTTTAGATTCTAGAAAAAAATATTACTTTCATATTTTTATTAATCTAAACTATTTTAATCATATTTAATTAATTAAAAATTTATTTTTAATGATTTTAATCTCAAAATTTTTGAGAAATTATTTCTAAGCATCATGAACGGAAATAAAAATTATTTGCCCAGAAAATAATTAGTTTTATTGATTTTCCTATTTTTAATCATTTAAATATGATTTAAGTTCATTAAATCCGTTTTAAATGCAAATAAACTGAGAAAAATTATGAAAAATGTATTTTGAACATTTCTAATCAGAATACAACTATTTCTCATAAAAATTTTAATTTTGAAACGTATGATGTATTTTAGTTGTATTTATGCTTATTTAGAAATAATAATTCATTTGTTAATTCATAATACTTAAAATCTGTTTTATAATTGTAGTTTTTATAAAACAGAAATATGTTCATATTTTAAATTCATAATCATCACTTGTTGACTCATTTGTGTAATGTATAATTATTTTGATTAATTGATGTATTTATTTACAAGTTTTGTACTAAATTCTTTTGTCTAAATTATTTGGAATATTTTAAATTAAATATTCAATGGGTAATAATTAGAATACCTAATCATGAGTATAGAATTTAATCGTATTATTTTCTAGATACATATTAATTCGATTATCGCAATAACTCTAATTCTCCAAATCGATTTAGCGAACCCTAACACATTAGATTCCAGATACCTTAGACTTTTAAGTTATTATCCCTCACTACTATCTTATATGCATAAGTTGAGTTCTTCAGAATTCCAAGTGTTATCTTGTGTCGAGCTTTATTTGGATTTATCGCGCTTAGCAAACTAGTGAGTATACTTATCCCTTTTTTTCGTTTTCTTACACTTTTGGGGTGAAACATGTACACCTGTGAAACTTACACATGCACATAGTCATAAACGTTTTTACATACAATTCATATACATGTTATGCCTTGAATGCTTGTGCTTTATGCTTAGACATAAACTTAGTATACTTGTAAACATAACATATTCATAACATATACATAACGTAAACATATTCATATACCATTGGGAGCCTAGTGGAAAGTACCTATGTGTGCGGGAAGTTCCAGGTCCCACCTAATGGAAAGTACATAAAGGTTTAGAGTACTCATAAGCCTTCGTGTCATACATTTTAGTGTAACCATTAGTTATGGACTTAGTCATGAAACACCAGAATAGATCTATTGGGTTGACACCCCCACTCTTGGTTAGTCGCTCTAACCGGATGACAGAAATCAAAAGAGTGCTTGTATTTCACTTTACATTCATTGTCTTTAGAGTACAATGGGCGAGGCACAACATTCATAAAGGTTTGGTTACGATCACATGACAGTCACATAATGATTATTGTCTTATCTAGGCAATGATCCAGTCACCCATGATATACATAGAACTCAAAAACCCGTGACGTCACCAACTTAATTGTTGACATATTTAAATTGCATGCTTTTCAGGCAATTAGTTGAGCAACATGGAACTTGAAGCCGCGCACGAGAATCTCAGGGATATCATGAACCTTAGTTTGAATAAATGATCTTAGACAATGACATTTTAATTATGGTTCTTAAGACAATGTTATGATGGTTTTTGCTAAACAATGACGTCTTTTATTATATCTATTACCCTCCATTTTTGGCCACCATTCTTCATCCCCACCTTCTTTGCCGGGCAAAAGAGCCCGCGCATCCCCGGCAACGGCGCCAAAATTTGACGTGCTTGTCGTGGTACACGTTAAATTTCCCAATTACAACTACAGATAGAGGTAAGAAGGGTATCGAACACAGGGAGTTTGTGGAAAATGTGAGAATTAAGGTTTTGTAATTAAACTACTATTTAACAACTAAGAAAAATAAAGATCAAAGATTGTTTGTTGGTTTTGATTTAGATTTAAGAAAAGTAAACGAAATTGCTGAATTGAAATAAGATTGTGTTTATCAAATTGAGAAAGCAATGACCATCCCTGGATCCATCTCCCTTGAATCTTTATGCCAAAAGTCTCACTAGAAAGAGTTACATAGACATAACTCGTATTTTAACAAGTGTTGTGATAAAAAGGAACAAAGTACTCGGATTATATTAATGCGAGGTTGTTTCCCGATGACCAATTACTCAATTATCCAACCCAAATCCTTCCCGCAATATCCCGATTGTTAGCAACACCAAGAACGTGCAATCAAGAAGAGAAATTGATAAATTAAATAACCACTACAACCAAATGTTCAAATACCATAACAATTCAACAAAACATACCAAATTGTTATTCTAGAAATCATAAGACAAAAGCATAAATAATTCAAAGAAAACTTCACCAAGGATGACCATTAAAGGTTTAGCCAAGCATCACCAAATGGGTCATCATAATCTTCAATCTATTGTTCATATGAATCAAAGATAATAACCTAATGATTAGCAATGTTCTTCAATGATAAGTTGCAGCCAAAAACTCTCCCAAGATGATGGAAAAACGTTTAGAGTGGAAGGGTTTATATTAATCTCCATCAAAGTGCTCTTAATTGCATAAGTTACAAAAACCTCTCAAATGCTTCATGAAACATCTCCCCCGACTGTTGTTGGAAACTCCTCAAGCCTCGTCTCGCATCATTAGTCTTTTGCGAACTATAAAACTCATCTAGAAAGATTTGTTGCATGTCAGCCCATGTGTAAATTGATGCGGATGGTAGAGTGTGAAACCATCTCTTTGCTTTATCTTCCAATGAAAATTGGAAAAGTACCAACTTGACATCATCCGGAGTAAACCCTTGGCCCCCAATAGTGTTGCAAATTGAATCATAAGTTTCCAAATGGAAATAAGGCTCTTCCGTTGCTAGCCCCTTGAACTTTGGTAGACTTTGAAGTGCGGTTGTTCTAACCTCAAAAGTTCTTCCATTTGCATTTTGTGGAATCACTATGGGTGATGGATTATTAGTGATGATAGGCCGGAAATGTGCCTCAATTCCCCGTACAACATCACGGTGGAGTCTTCTAGGTGCTCCCAATGGCGCTCTTGGTGGACCCATGTGCCCTTGCATTGCACCTTGTGGTGCAAATTGTTGATGTTGATTCGGATGCATCGGTGGTTGTTGGTGATTTGGCCTTTGATGTTGAGCTTGCATATTTGGAGGCCGCATTTGATTTAGTGGCGTAGGATGCTGAAACTGCAATCCTTGTGGTCTAACATGTTGTACACCAACCGGTAGTCTTGACGGGTCTTGAAATTGCAAAAGTGGTTGACTTGTTTGACCCGTTTGAACTTGTGAATCCACATATGCACCTTGTCCTCCATAGTAGTAACCCTCTTCATTGTACCCTCTAAACTCTTCATCATCATACCCCTCGTCATACACATCCCTTTGAAATCTTGAATTTAGATCACCTTGAAAAGATGAATGGTAAAAACCCGATTGATTAGGTGGTTGATAAGAAGATGTGGTGTGGACAATTGTCGAACCTTGTCCTTGTGGGTGAGGGATGGTAGAAGATGATTGACCCGTAGTTGGAAAAAAATGGGAAAATGGTGGAATGGTACATGATGGATTGAAGTTAAGGTTTGGATCAATTTGGGTGGAAGTTGGTTGAGTAGTATGGCTTGGTGTCTCAGGATTGGTGGACAAGCTCGGTAATGTGGTGTTGGGTGAAATGTGTGAAGAAGAAGGCATGAATGGTGAGGTCGTTTGACCCGTTGTTGGTATTTGAGAACCTTGCATTATGTTTCTTGGGGTGAACGGTGAAGTAGGTGAATCGATGACTTTGTTTCTTCGAATTAAAACTCGGTTCTTTCTCAAAGTTCTTTCAATCTCCGGATCAAACAAAAGTGGTGATGACTCGTGAGAGCCCCTAGTATGCATACACTTGATGTACCTGCACACTAAACACAACCAGTGTAAACCCGAAAATAACAAACAAAACTATTAACTTAACACACGTTGCGCACTACTCCCCGGCAACGGCGCCAAAATTTGACGTGCTTGTCGTGGTACACGTTAAATTTCCCAATTACAACTACAGATAGAGGTAAGAAGGGTATCGAACACAGGGAGTTTGTGGAAAATGTGAGAATTAAGGTTTTGTAATTAAACTACTATTTAACAACTAAGAAAAATAAAGATCAAAGATTGTTTGTTGGTTTTGATTTAGATTTAAGAAAAGTAAACGAAATTGCTGAATTGAAATAAGATTGTGTTTATCAAATTGAGAAAGCAATGACCATCCCTGGATCCATCTCCCTTGAATCTTTATGCCAAAAGTCTCACTAGAAAGAGTTACATAGACATAACTCGTATTTTAACAAGTGTTGTGATAAAAAGGAACAAAGTACTCGGATTATATTAATGCGAGGTTGTTTCCCGATGACCAATTACTCAATTATCCAACCCAAATCCTTCCCGCAATATCCCGATTGTTAGCAACACCAAGAACGTGCAATCAAGAAGAGAAATTGATAAATTAAATAACCACTACAACCAAATGTTCAAATACCATAACAATTCAACAAAACATACCAAATTGTTATTCTAGAAATCATAAGACAAAAGCATAAATAATTCAAAGAAAACTTCACCAAGGATGACCATTAAAGGTTTAGCCAAGCATCACCAAATGGGTCATCATAATCTTCAATCTATTGTTCATATGAATCAAAGATAATAACCTAATGATTAGCAATGTTCTTCAATGATAAGTTGCAGCCAAAAACTCTCCCAAGATGATGGAAAAACGTTTAGAGTGGAAGGGTTTATATTAATCTCCATCAAAGTGCTCTTAATTGCATAAGTTACAAAAACCTCTCAGGTCCACCGTACCCCTACTCCAGGGCCGTAGGGGAACGGTCACTCAAATGGTACAGCAACTGCAGGTCCACCGTACCCCTACTCCAGGGCCGTAGGGGTACGGTCAAGTGCAAAATCTTGACGGCCATTAGGGACGGGTATACGGCTTATCAGCATGGCCACAGGCCACCGTAGGGGAACGGTCCTGCCGTAGGCCTACGGTGGACCTGTTGAAAATTTGATTTTTCTTCTTCTTTCGTTCCACTTCGTTCCAATGCTTCCGATCCGTTCCGAAAGCCCGTTTTTCACCGTTTTTAGCTCCTTTATCATCTGCAACCATAATGACCGTAGTTACCCAATTCCAAGCAATAACATGGATAAATGTGGATTAAATAAACATTTTAACATTATTAAAGGGTGTTCGTTGAACCACCCGTCAGGTCCAAGAAAGTTTAAAAACATGTTCAACTAAGATGAAGCGAAATAAAAGTAAACATTGTTTTACAAAATAAAAACATAGTTTTAAAAGTTTTATGGTCCCATAATCATGTCCACAAGTAGTGAGTGCTAAACCAACACTCTCGACCCCTATGCATCAGTACCTGAAAAACATGCTTAAAAATATCAACAAAAAGTTGGCGAGTTCACAGGTTTTAAGGCAAATAAATATATTTCCTTGTTTAAAAGTGTATGATCGAATACTGACTAAACTGAGAACTAAGTAGACTAGCTAGGTCATACAAGCATGATCACAACCTATGGCTCTTAATTAAAGCACAACATTTTCTTCTCAAACCTAACCTCCCCGAGTAACCAAACGGGCTCCCTGAGGAATCGGTTACAGAATATGCTCTCCCATCAGAACAAGCACGACTGTTCTGGGAGGGGGCATCAACCCAATAGATCTACCAACATAATCCATAGCTCTAAACCAAGAGCTAATGATTAAGAAATGCGGGGAAGTATCCTCCCGAAGGGATAGACGGGCATCTAAAGCACACGTCGTGCACCTACTAAAGGCCATCAAATGTTCTATGTAGTTCTAGTCTACCCATCATACTGGGATCTCTGGTTGAAGTCTTGGGTATCTTGGTGATGAAGTCCATGGAGCTCTGTTCCCATTTCCCGACTGGGATCTCTGGTTGTTGAAGCATGCCGGACAGCTTCTGATATTCAGCCTTTTACAACTTGTCGGCTCCGGGGAGAACCGAGTACTTGGACTTGTGAACCTCCTCAAGAGTCAAACCTCGTAATTCCACCAAAACAGGGCACCCATATCCGATTCGCGAAGTACAACGTACCATCGGACCTAGGTTCCAATAATGTAACCATCTTGAACAAGGATTCGTCCTTTAAGTGTTCATTCTAGAGTGCTTCCTGTTGAGCTTCACGAATGAAACCTAGCGCGCACACACCCAGGGTTTTGACACGTTCCTTCCGGGTTATGGCATCTGTCATGACATTTACCTTGCCCGGATGATACTTGATCTCATAGTCGTAATCATTCAGCAATTCCACTCACTTGCGCTGCCTCATGTTTAGATCCTTCTGGTTGAAGATCTGTTGTAGACTCTTGTGATCTGTGAAGATAGTGCACTTGGTATCATACAGATAGTGTCTCCAAATCTTGAGGGCAAAGATCACCGTACCTAGCTCCAAATCGTGGGTCATGTAGTTCTTGTCATGAACCTTGAGTTGACGTGAAGCATAGGCGATAACCTTATTCCTCTGCATAAGTACACACCCAAGTCCTTGGTGTGAAGCGTCACAATAAACCACAAAATCATCCGTACCTTCTGGAAGCGAAAGAATCGGTGCGCTACAGAGTTTGGGCTTCAGGGTCTGAAATGCCTCCTCTTGCTTGACTCCCCAGTCAAACTTCTTATCCTTCTGAGTCAAAATTGTAAGGGGTTGAGCAAGTTTTGAAAATTTCTCAATGAATCGACGGTAATAATCAGCTAAACACAGAAATTGCCATACTACTGTCGGGGTAGTAGGCGATTCCCAATATTTGATCGCATCTATCTTAGCTGGGTCGACCTGTATGCCCTTCTCATTCACCACGTGACCAAGGAAGTGAACCTGTCGTATCTAAAACTCGCACTTCGAGAACTTGGCAAACAATTTCTCGTTCTTAAGCAATTCTAGTATCACCTTGAGATGATGTTCGTGCTTGCCCTTCGTTCGCGAGTATATGAAGATGTTATCAATGAAAACGATCACAAATTTGTCCCAATAGGGCTTGTAGACGCAATTCATCAAATCCATAAACACAGTTGGTGCATTGGTCAGACCAAAAGGCATAACCAGGAACTCATAATGTCCATAGCAAGTCCTAAATGTAGTCTTAGGAATGTCTTCCTCCTGAAGGCGAAACTGGTGGTATCCTGATCTTAGATCAATCTTGGAGTCATAGCTGGAACCTTGCAATTGGTTGAACAAATCATCGATTCTGGATAGTCCGGCACTACTGATATATCTTTGAGTTTCCAATCCTTAGTCTTCTTCTCGACAATGCGTGCTAGGAACGCAACACAACCCTTCCTCAAGCATTTATGCGCCTTCATGCTTTAAATGACCCGACACGTAGATCCACCGTGATCGCCTTAGACCGAAAGGGTCTTGCCATTGGACAAGAGGATTCGAACCATCTTCTCATGACAAACGATCTCAGCGTGGTTCTTGGACAACCAATCCATGCCAACGATGATATCGAAACTACCTAGCTGAATCGGCAGTAGATCGATGTTAAACGCATGATCGTCAATATTCAGGGTGCAGTCATGTACAACTCCTTCGGATGAGACAGTCTTACCATTGGCCAATTCTATATTATAGGGTGCGTACAACCTACTGGTTTCTAATCCAAGGGATCATTCGAAATTGGTTGACACAAAACTTTAATTGGCGCCAGTATCGAAAAGCACAATTGCATAATGGTTGTTAACAAGGAACATACCGGTAACAACGTTCGGGTCTTCACGAGCTTCCTCAGCACCCATGAAAAGAGCTCTTCCGCGCGCCTTACCTTTGATCTTTGGGCAATCCTTCTTGTAGTGGCCAGTGGCACCACACTCGAAGCAGCCCTGCTTCACATCGGTATTGTCTGCAACCTTGGATCTACACTAAGTAGTGGGATGACCCATCATCTTACACTTGTCGCACTTGATGCTGTCACAGGACCCCATGTGATGATACTTGCACTTGACACAGGGGATGAGGTCCATTGTATGGCTTACGAGCCTCAGCTGTAGTGGCGACAAAGGCCTTCACTGTCTCGGGCTTCTTAGTAGGCTGGCTCCCTAAACTCTTACCGTTCTTGAAATTCGATCACTTCCGCATCTCACCAGATGTACCACCTTTCTCGGGTTCCTTTTGTGTCAGATAACCCATGCGCACAACGTCGTTTGTGAGACTGGGTGCCAAGGTGATGGCGTTCTGGATCGATGTTGGGGTTACGGCAATGACCATGCTTCGGATCTTGGGTGAGAGTACCCAACTATACCTTTCGACCCGCTTCTACTCAAGAGTAACCATATGTGGATCCAGTCGGGAAAGCTCATGGAATCGAGTGGTATAGGTTGTGACTTCAGCACCACTCGCGGACAAGGTCCAGAACTTTGCCTCCAGCTTCTGCAACTCGCTGCGAGGACACTACTTTTCCATCAGCATAGCCTTGAGTTCACCCCAGGAGACACTCTAGGCAGCATCCCTCCCTAGAGTTTGCACTTGTAGGTTCCACCAGGTCAGAGCCTCGTCCTGGAACATGCAGGTGACATTCTTAATATTTTGGTCTTCGGCACAACCACTAATATCAAATACTGATTTCGTCTTTTCAATCCAGCGAACAATCCCCACTACTCTTTCTGATCCGCAGAAGTTCCATGGCTTGCATGCCATGAACGTTTTGTAGGAACACCCACACACGGTGTTTTCTACTTCTGCGGCATCTCAAGAAAGGATTATTAGCTAATGTTGATTGACTCAAGACAAAATCGGGAAAGGAATAGATGAAAGCTTCACTAGACTCATGTTTCAGGTTCCTGCGTCGGCCTGTAGCACCTAAACCCCTACTGGAATCGGCGTGGTTCACTTCATGTTGTGCAATGGCCTCTACGATAACCCTGGCTAGGTCCGCTGAGTTGGTCAAGAAAGCTTCATTTGTTGAAATCGATCGAGTAGTTCTTTTTGGCGGCATGTTCTTCTAATATTCCAAATTAAATGAGTAAGACACATATCACTATATAATATTATAAATGCATGCACTATCAAAACAACCATAACAAGCATAAATACAATAATCTACGATAACAAGAACACAAACAAGTTAAAAGGAAATCATAATATCCATACATTCATTCAAAGTTTTGACATACTCGTCGGGGTTTTTTTTCTAGGATACAAAATAAATGAGGCACCATGCCTTACAAGTTTTCAAAACATCATAAATAAAGTACAAACATCATGACTCTATGGGTGTCGGAGTGAGAATGCGGTAGCCAAGACACCGATAGAAGTTCTTAACCTCTATTCCAAATCCTCAAGACGCTGCTCAAGCGCTACAACCCTACTCTATGCATCCTCATGTTGTTGCTCCACCTCATGCATGCGAGCTGTCAAGTCTGCAATGGTGCACAATTTGGATCCCTGGCCCCGCCTCCTATGTATAGGTCGTCCTTCAACTCTTGAGTCCTCTCATGAAGAGCTCGTAGCTGGGAGTCGTGACGTCCGACCATGTCCCTCACAGAGTGAAGCGTGTGACGAACTGGTAACGGCCCATGTCGAGTGGGTAGAGGGGTGTCAGGGGACGGCTGAGATGACTCTACGATCTCAAAGGTAGAAGGAACCTCATCATCAGATTCATCATAGCTGAACACGAGGAATCCATCAACAGTAGGCAAATAGGTCCTCTTACGCGCCTGAGATCTCCTCAATAGTTTCTTCATGGGCGGCTCTGGGTCTGTTGGGGCGGGTGGAGCAACCGGAGCAGGTGGAGGGTGAGCTCGCTTCCTGGGGGTATACATCACATGTACCCCACCGGTAATCGGCCGAAAGGAGCAGAATGAGGGCACACGTGGCTCAACTGGTGGTGTTACTGCGGGTGGAGCCTCTGGTATGTCGTCATCATCTAAGACTGGGTGATCTTCCTGTGCATCCACTTCCTGAGCATCCTCCTCTGGGTCAGAGGCTAGGTAATCGGGCTCCTCGTCATGTAAGCTATCGGGTACAACCTATTTATCTTCTTCGGTGTCGGATAAGAAAACGAGGTCGATGCGTGGCACCATGATCCTGTAAATCAATAGCACACGTGGGTGTGAGTAATCATGCAACTTAATTACTAACTTATCTAAATGTAAATGTATGATGTATCTGGCATAGAACATGCGGAGTGCATCGGGTTATGGGATATTTTTCCATCTCATAAAAACATTTCAAAAATCGTTTTGTTTAAGTTATAGTTTGACTCGAATAAGAATCTTAGTTCGCTATAACCTTGTGCTCTGATACCAATTTGTTACACCCCGCCAAGGCGGAAACACGAGATGTAACTTCAAAAGGTTTTCAAACACACAAGTCACGCAAGCATTGACGGGTGGTTCAACGAACACCCTTTAATAATGTTAAAATGTTTATTTAATCCACATTTATCCATGTTATTGCTTGGAATTGGGTAACTACGGTCATTATGGTTGCAGATGATAAAGGAGCTAAAAACGGTGAAAAACGGGCTTTCGGAACGGATCGGAAGCATTGGAACGAAGTGGAACGAAAGAAGAAGAAAAATCAAATTTTCAACAGGTCCACCGTAGGCCTACGGCAGGACCGTTCCACTACGGTGGCCTGTGGCCATGCTGATAAGCCGTATACCCGTCCCTAATGGCCGTCAAGATTTTGCACTTGACCGTACCCCTACGGCCCTGGAGTAGGGGTACGGTGGACCTGCAGTTGCTGTACCATTTGAGTGACCGTTCCCCTACGGCCCTGGAGTAGGGGTACGGTGGACCTGAGAGGTTTTTGTAACTTATGCAATTAAGAGCACTTTGATGGAGATTAATATAAACCCTTCCACTCTAAACGTTTTTCCATCATCTTGGGAGAGTTTTTGGCTGCAACTTATCATTGAAGAACATTGCTAATCATTAGGTTATTATCTTTGATTCATATGAACAATAGATTGAAGATTATGATGACCCATTTGGTGATGCTTGGCTAAACCTTTAATGGTCATCCTTGGTGAAGTTTTCTTTGAATTATTTATGCTTTTGTCTTATGATTTCTAGAATAACAATTTGGTATGTTTTGTTGAATTGTTATGGTATTTGAACATTTGGTTGTAGTGGTTATTTAATTTATCAATTTCTCTTCTTGATTGCACGTTCTTGGTGTTGCTAACAATCGGGATATTGCGGGAAGGATTTGGGTTGGATAATTGAGTAATTGGTCATCGGGAAACAACCTCGCATTAATATAATCCGAGTACTTTGTTCCTTTTTATCACAACACTTGTTAAAATACGAGTTATGTCTATGTAACTCTTTCTAGTGAGACTTTTGGCATAAAGATTCAAGGGAGATGGATCCAGGGATGGTCATTGCTTTCTCAATTTGATAAACACAATCTTATTTCAATTCAGCAATTTCGTTTACTTTTCTTAAATCTAAATCAAAACCAACAAACAATCTTTGATCTTTATTTTTCTTAGTTGTTAAATAGTAGTTTAATTACAAAACCTTAATTCTCACATTTTCCACAAACTCCCTGTGTTCGATACCCTTCTTACCTCTATCTGTAGTTGTAATTGGGAAATTTAACGTGTACCACGACAAGCACGTCAAATTTTGGCGCCGCTGCCGGGGAAATTGCCTTCTTTGCACGTCAAATTTTTCGCAAAACAATCTACCAAAATCATGGTGATTTTTGGCATCATGGAGGGGAATTGCACGTTAAAGAAGGATGTTAAAGAAGGATGCGCGGGCCAAAAATGGATCCATGCTACAATCTACCCATTGCATCCATGCTACAACTAAAGAAGGATGTTAAAGAAGGATGCGCGGGCCACACTTACCCATTGCTTGTCCCAAGCAATCTACCAAAATCACTTTTTCGCAAAACAACCATTTTTAAATCAAGCATTAACGTGCAATCCATATACTAACCCGACCTTAACACCCGAATCAACACACCCCTCACAATTTCTCTCCTCTCGGTGACAACTGAAAACTAGCAATTAGGAGCTAGGCACACAAAAGGCAAATAAATGAGTACGCAACCATAAGCTTGTACCTGAATCAACCCTCTTCTTACACGCTAAACATAAGTGCAAATCAAAGGGGCTTGTCGGGTTGTAAATATGGCTAAGTGTAAAGGTAGGAAATGGGGTATATTTTTTAGTAGCGCATAACTTTACCCGGTCTTTTATTACACAACGACACACACACACGCACATCTAACACACGCAAACGCAAATACGAACACAACTATAATAGATATCACACATAAACTTCCCCTTTTTTTTTTTTTTTCTTCTCTTCTTTTCTTTTTTTTTTTTTCTCTTTTTTTTCTTTTTCTCTTTTGCTTTTTTTTTTTTTTCTTTTTTTTTTTTTTTTTTTTTTTCAATACATTAAGCAATACTAATACATACACGTACGAACACACTCAACTAAAACTTCAACTTATAATACTAACATAACACACTAACACTTTATTTAGACACACAAGACCGGGTCAAGTTTGGTATTTATTTAGGGAACTAGCTAAAGGGTTAACAATCGATAGGCTTTTTAGGCTCAAAATTGGGCAACTAAATGTCCAAACCCCCGCCCCTCTCGCTACCAAGCTCATATATATAATGCATGAGGTCCAACCCCCCAATTCCCACACTCTCACTCAAACTAACAAGGCTACCTAGCTTCCTAGTGCCCTTATCATCTCTACACTTATGCTCACACAAAGATTCAAGTCGCATTCAAGCACAAGTTCTAGTGCACCCCCACCCATTGCCACTCTCACAAAGAAAGATATATCTATATATATTGATTCTATAACTGTGGCTCAAATCTCACCAAGAATAAAAATGGGTTAAGGGTTGCCGGTGTGCCTCTCGAGGTTAGTTCAAGGTGTTCCAATTCTCACAACGCTACGCTTGATTTTTTCAAAAATTTTAAAATTCTTCAAAATTTTCCCCCATCCCCACACTTGGGGTACATTGTCCCCAATGTGCGGTTTTTGGAAGGAAACGCTCCAAAACTCAAACCACAAACTTCTTTTTGGATTTTTCCTTTTATATTTTTTTTTAGATTTTTTTTTAGATTTTAAATTTTTAAACACACACACTACTACCACAACCCGAACTAATCATCATCATTCATAACACCACCCAACCACCCATTTCCCGAAACATAAAGAAATCAAACAAAGCAAAATATACACTATGTACAAAGGAAAAAACACGACCTGGTCAATAGTAGCGGGGTTGAGGTGGCCCGAAAACAGAGGTCATCAAATCATTCCACTCTCCAAACCCAAATGCGCCACTGCTGCTTCCACCTTGTTCCGATGCTTGTGGCTGCTGTTGTTGCGGGTCAACCCATTGGGAATGATGAAGTGGTGGTGTCGGATATGACACGCTCCCATCGTACGGTGGCAAAGACCCGTAATCCACCGGTTGTGGATTTGCAACTACGGGTCTTCCCGCATGCCAGTCGTCGTTCATCCTCCTGTTTTGGTCATCAACATACCTATGATTAATTTCCACCTCTTGGGAATAGGCGTGTGCCCTATTCCACATTTCTTGCCGCTCAAACCCTTGCCTCATAGATCTCTCCACAGATGCGCTCATCATAGTTTGGTGGTCGAATAATGTGCGCTCTGATCCCGACCACGTCTCAAAGATTGATGTGGGTGGCCGCTGACTCTCAATAACAGATTGCATTGACCCCGCAAAAGCCCATCCATCCGCATACTCCCTTGTAGAAAAATCATAGAAACTTCCACCATGCGCTCCACTACAACTCCCCTGTCCAACATTTAACTGTCCTTCAAATGGGTTATCTTCCTCATCCTCGTCATCACTCGGTGGTCTTTCATCCCCACTCTCGGGTTCATCCGCCTCGCCGGGCAAAAGAGCCCGCGCATCCTTCTTTAACACCCTCCATTTTTGGCCACCATTCTTCAATTTGTGGTACCTTTCAGATACAGAGTACTCCCAAGCAGACCCCATTGTAGCTAAATCAATCGGCTTGAATTTCTTTCGTTTCCTCCCTTGATCCTCTTCAGTGATTGCGCCTTGTTGTTTCAATAGCCCAGTGATTATTCGACAATATGGAATAATTGTCCTTTCCTTTGAATTTCTACATATCCATACGTGATTCATAACCAAATACCGGAAAGAGAATTTCGGGCTTCCATTCGTCAAGGCATACAAAATGGGGACCTCGGGAAAACGAACTTCTGCCTTGTCAGCACGTCTCGGTAGCACATTCAGAGTGAGAAAATTTAGCAACAATCTAGGCTCTAACTTCAAGTTCCGTCGATATAAAGTACCAGTATAAGTGCCTGGCAAGAACAAAGCTTCCAACATAAGCATCCACCGTGGATGTTTTTCTGGACAGATCAGCAAGTCATTGATATGCGGGTTCTTATACTCTTTTGCTGGTAAACTGTCGAACTTAGCGAGCCTCCTTAATGTCTCGTAAGACATCTCCACTTCTACTCCATTCACCTCACCAATTAACTTCATTTTAGATGCTGAGTCGTATCTCGGACATCGTAAGGTAGCCATCCATTCTTCTATTTCATCCAAAAATACCCGCTTTTCCTCTCCATCATGGCAGTTGAGCGCAGCTTCCCATCCTAGTGCCTTAAACCTGTCAAACACACCCAAACACTCAAAATCTTTTCGGCTCACCTCCCTTTCATAGATAAAGGCCCCTCCTCTATCTTGCAAATTCTTCAGCTGATCATGAAACAGGGTAGGTTGCCAAATCCTTGGTTTATCACTCAACGGTCCCGACTTCCATTCCGGCTTATCAGCCGGGTCTAGCCTTGGAACCTCCGGGACTTGAGGTGCTTGAGGTGCTTGATCCATCTCCTCATCAGATCCATTGCTTGGAGGAACATACTTTCGTCTTTTATATTGTTGAGCGGGTTGTTTCCCCTTATCCTTGGCAGCAGACGAACTTGACCCCGCAGCTTCTCCCGTACGTGCCATTTCTATACAATATAAAACAACACACAAAAACAACACACCAACAAAACAAAACAAATCAGTCAACATAACCAAAATATCCCCACACTTGCTCGCTAATATGGTAGTAAATATTTGTGAACAAAAATAATCTTGGTTTAACGAAAATTGGGCATGACGCCTCTACAATCTTAACATACCAAAAGTTCACAAATACTTCTCAAAATTACTTCTACTACCATATTATTATCAAACAACCTATTTACATCCTATAATATTAACAAGCAAATGGGTCAAAACTAAACCAAAAACATAAACCTAAAAATCTTACAATGTAACATTAAAAACTAAGAAATAAGAAGCATACCTTAGACTATAAGATGTTAGAACACAAGAACACAAGAAAATAAGAAAAAAACCCAATTTTGCGAATTCTAGGGTTTTTTGATTCGAACCCAAATCGTGTTTTTCTTCCACTTTACTCCTCAAAATCAGAAACTAGGTGAAAAATTAGTCAAGATGGACCCAAAAATCGTTGATTTTAATGAAGGATTGAAGGTTTAATGGGTGTTTGAAGATTAAAAGTGATGGGTGTTCTTGAGAGCTAAAGGGAAGAAGAGTGAGTAAGAATGAAAAAAATAATGGTAAGGGAAGAAGAAGGCCCGTTTTTTTCTTGTTGTTCACGTGCACCCAAAAAAAAATTTTTTTTTTTTTTTTTTTTTTTTTTTAATAACTGACCTCACCGTAGGCCTACGCCCAGGGCGTTCCCCTACGGTGGGTTATTGTCCCATTGGTAAGCCGTATACCCGAGGCAAACAGCCGTTGGGTTTCCAGCCTTGACCGTTCCCCTACGGTCAGGCCGTAGGGGTACGGTAGTCCTGAGCCAAAAATTTTTTTTTTTTTTTTTTTTTTTTTTTTTTTTTTTTTTTTTTTTTTTTTTAAACATTGGAAATTACCCTACCCCCTCGAAAAACCTATGTTGTCCTCAACATAGTGCTAAAACCGTTTCGTTACCGAAAACGTCCCCACACTTGTTTCCAACACGGGCTTCGATTAAAACGAAAATATGCACTAAAATAAAATAAATAAATAAAATAAAAATCTACTATTTACACTACCAAACCTGGGCCTCTTGATCACGTCTCCTCAACCGGGCTTAGAATGTAGCCCGATTTATCCATCTCCAAGTAGTTGATATCGTTGCCCTCCAAATACGGTTTCAAGCGGTGTCCGTTCACCGTTTGTTGCTTGCCAGTAATATCGTCTAAAATCTCAACATCACCATACTCACCAACCCGGCAAACAATGTAAGGACCCATCCACTTGCTTTTTAACTTCCCCGCGAACATCTTGAGTCTTGAGTTGTACAACCAAACCTTTTGACCCACTTCAAAGGTTTTCTTTCTCAACTTGGCATCATGCACTTTCTTGAGTTTGTCTTTATAAGCCGATGCACATTCGTATGCCTCATCTCGAATTTCCTCGATCTCACTCAGTTGTAATTTCCTCGTTTTGCCCGCCTCATTATAATCCGCATTCACCGTCGTTACTGCCCAATGCGCTCGATGCGTTAACTCCATCGGTAAATGACAACCCTTTCCATATACCATGCGATAAGGCGTTGTACCAATGGGAGTTTTGTAGGCCGTTCGGTACGCCCACAAAGCATCATCCAATTTCCCCGACCAATCCTTCCTATCAACTCTCACCGTCTTCATTAGAATCTCCTTTATTTGACGGTTGGACACTTCGACTTGTCCACTTGTTTGTGGATGGTACGGTGTAGCAATACGGTGGTTCACACCATATCTCTTCAATAGCTTCCCGAAATTAAAATTCTTGAAATGTGAACCACCATCGCTTATAATCACTCTAGGCACACCAAACCGGGCAAAAATATTGGATTGAACGAATTTACAAACAACCGAATGGTCATTTGTTCTTGTGGCAATTGCTTCAATCCATTTGGAGACATAATCCACTGCTACTAAAATATACAAAAACCCGTTTGAATTTGGAAACGGCCCCATAAAGTCGATGCCCCAAACATCAAATATTTCCACAACCAAGATCGGTTGCATTGGCATCTCATCTCTCTTTGATATACTCCCCAACCTTTGACAATTCAAGCAATTCCGGGCAAACTGACAAGCATCCTTAAAAATTGTAGGCCAATAAAACCCACATGAAAGCACCCGGTAACCAGTTTTATGCCCACTAAAATGCCCACCACACGCGGAAGAATGAGCATGTGTCAAAATTTCCTTAACTTCCGCCTCGGGGACACATCTTCGAATCACTTGGTCGGGTCCAATCTTGAAAAGATCCGGTTCATCCCAAATATATTGTTTCACTTGGACCATGAATTGTTGTCGTCGTTTCTTGGTCCAATGATCCGGAATAGCACCTGTGGCCAAATAATTAACATAATGAGCATACCACGGTGCGGCTTGGGTTGATATGGCTAAAAGTTGCTCATCCGGAAATCTTTCATTTATTTCAGTCATATCGTCACTCCCTTCCATCGGAATTCGAGACAAGTGATCCGCTACAACATTCTCGCTTCCTTTTTTATCCCGAATCTCCAAATCAAACTCTTGGAGCAACAAAACCCATCTAATCAATCTTGGTTTGGCGTCCTTCTTCTCCATCAAATATCGAACCGCACTATGGTCCGAATATACCACCACCTTGCTCCCCCAAATATATGAACGAAACTTATCCAAAGCATACACCACCGCAAGTAATTCTTTTTCGGTTGTGGTGTAATTGAGTTGCGCTTCGGATAAAGTTTTGCTTGCATAGTATATCACCACCGGCTTCTTGTCAACTCTTTGACCCAAGACTGCTCCAATTGTTGTGTCGCTTGCGTCACACATAATTTCGAATGGCTTCGACCAATCCGGCGGTTGCAAAATAGGAGCCTTCACCAAATGTTCCTTCAAAACATTAAACGCTTGCAAACATTCATTAGTAAAATCAAATGGAACATCCTTCAATAACAAATTACATAAAGGCTTTGTAATGACACTAAAACCTTTAATAAACCGTCTATAAAACCCGGCATGCCCCAAAAATGATCTTACCCCCTTGACATTTTTCGGTGGTGGCAATGATGAAATAACACGAATTTTTGCCTTGTCCACCTCCATCCCTCTTTCCGAAATCACATGCCCCAACACAATACCCTCTTGCACCATGAAATGGCTTTTCTCCCAACTTAGCACCAAATTTTTCTCAACACATCTTTTTAAAACTTTTTGTAATTCGTTGAGACAAGAATCAAAACTAGTACCAAATATTGAGAAATCATCCATAAACACTTCTAGCGACTCTCCAACCATGTCCGAGAAAATACTCATCATACATCGTTGGAAAGTAGCTGGTGCATTGCACAAGCCAAATGGCATCCGCCTAAAGGCAAAAGTACCATATGGACAAGTGAAGGTGGTCTTGTGTTGATCATCCGGGTGAATTGCAATTTGATTATAACCCGAATACCCATCTAAGAAACAATAGTATTTTTGACCCGAAAGTTTTTCAATAATTTGGTCAATAAAAGGAAGTGGGAAATGATCCTTAGAAGTGGCGGCATTCAATTTGCGGTAGTCAATGCACACTCGCCACCCAGTAACGGGTCGAGTTGCAATTTGTTCACCACTTTCATCCTTGACTACTTGAATGCCGGACTTCTTAGGTACCACTTGAGTCGGACTTACCCAAGAGCTATCCGAAATAGGATAAATAATTCCCGCATCTAACCATTTAATTACCTCCTTTTTCACTACCTCCCTTAGATTAGGATTTAACCTCCTTTGTGCTTCTCTTGTGGGCTTTGCATCTTCATTGGTAATAATCTTGTGCATCACAATGGATGGACTAATTCCTTTGAGATCGGCAATCGTCCACCCAATAGCCCCCTTGTTTTCTTTCAATACCTTCAACAATGCTTGCTCTTGAGCCACCTCCAAATTAGAGGCAATAATGACCGGTAAAGTGTCATCATCCCCTAGGAAAGCATACTTCAAATGGCTAGGCAAGTCTTTGAGTTCCAACTTTGGTGGCACCTCCAATGATGGTTTGGTGCCCGAATCAATCTCCACTGGCAAATTATCAAACTGGTGGGACCATGGTGGTCGGCCCTCCTTCAAAGCTAGTACGTCTTGCATCTCTTCCTCAATCTCCAAATCCAAAGCATGTACCTGTTCAGAAAAATTACAAGCACACAATTCCATTCCATCTTGTTCATACTCACTTGGGTTGCATCCTTCAATAACATCTGCCATAAAACATTCTTCAACACCGGAATCATTAGTATTGTTAGTAAAAACATTTAAACGCATTTTCCGGTTTCCAAATGTCATGTCAACCGTTCCAAATCTACAATCAATTACCGCATGTGCGGTGTTCAAAAACGGTCGACCCAATATGACATTTTGTTGTTGTTTTGACTCGGCGGATGAATAATCCAATACCAAAAAATCAACCGGGTAATAAAATTCATCAATTTTAACAATGACGTTTTGAACCATCCCCCGGGGTAACTTATGAGACAAATCGGCTAAAACAACCGTTGTCTCCACCCTAGCCAATGGACCAAAGTCATATTGATCATATAACCCACCCGGTAAAATACTCACCCCGGCTCCAAGATCTAGCAACGCCTTTGCCATTTGAAAATTTCCAACTTGAATGTTTATTAATGGCGTGCCTGGATCTTGGAGCTTAGGAGGAAGCTCCCCGTTCAAAACTGCACTCACTTGACCCGTGACATTCACCCGCTTAGGCATCTTTTTCTCTTGTTGCCTCTTTTGTGTACATAGTTCTTTTAAAAATTTTGCATATGCGGGTACTTGTTTTATTGCATCAAGTAAAGGAAGATTTATTTTTACTTGTTTAAACATGTCCCACATCTCTTCTTTTTGGGGACCTCTTGATGCAATAAAATTTTTCTTACCCGGGTCAAGTAGAGCCGATGGAAATGGGACTTGACTCGGCTCATTTTCAACTTTCTCACTCTCACTCACTTCCGGTTTTTTAACATTTATTTCTTTTTGTAAAACCGGTGTACTTTCATCATTGTCACTTTCTTCACCCGTGACATCTTCAACCACCCCCTCGACAAAACTTGGTGACAAGTCTGCCTTAAATTCTTTCCCACTTCTCAAAACACTTACATGATTAACATTAACATTGTTACCTCGTGACGAACCATGTGACGGGTTTACCTGCGTATCGCTAGGAAGTTTGCCTTTACCTTTTTTCAACTCCGCCACATCGGTTGCCAATTGACCCATTTGAGTTGTTAATGCTTGAATGCTTTTGTCACGAACTTCGTCCTTTTGTATTCGTGCTTCATCAAGTTGATTTCGCCTTTGCATGTCTTGTTGCATGGCCTTAAGCATCTCCATGACCTCATTTCCACTTGACGAATCATGACCCGAATTTCTTTGTCCAGTTTGAGCTTGCCCTTGGTAGCCACTGTTGTAACCGCCTCTATAATTCCCTTGGTTGTATTGTTGACGGGGCACAAAGTTACCTTGAGCAGCTTGAAAATTCGGGTTAGCTTGATTAGAAGCATTCCCATATCTGAAGTTGGGATGATTTCGTAACCCGGGGTGGTAAGTGTTGGAGTTCATGTCATAATTTCTCCCACCCCCTTGAATAGCATTCACTTCTTCACTTGGTGTTTCTTGCACACCCACTCCACAAACCTCCGCCGTGTGGCCTATCTCTTGACAAGTGCTGCAAACATTATACAATTGGTTAGAATTTTGCACATTACCTCCCTCAACTGCGTGTACCTGTGGTCTTTGAATCACATGTCTTGCCCTTCTTGAAGATTGGGCCTTCCTTTTTGATGTCACCGCCATTTGTTCTAAATATGCCCAATCATCTTGTTCAAAGTTTGTACCAAAAGTACCATTTGTGATGGACATAAGATCCCGTGCATCCTCCGATGTCAAACCTTCATGAAAAGCATTTAGCAACTCCCATAGTTGGATACCATGGTGAGGGCAATTTCGTAGCATCATGTTAAAGAAGGATGTTAAAGAAGGATGCGCGGGCCAAAAATTTGACGTGCAATTTCGCAAAGAAGGCAATTTCCCCTCCATTGATTTTTGGGACAAGCAATGGGTAAGGATGTTAAAGAAGGATGCGCGGGCCAAAAATGGATTGCACGTTATCTGTAGTTGTAGCATCATGGTGAGGGCAATTGAAGAATGGTGGCCAAAAATGGAGGGTGTTAAAGAAGGATGCGCGGGCTCTTTTGCCCGGCGAGGCGGATGAACCCGAGAGTGGGGATGAAAGACCACCGAGTGATGACGAGGATGAGGAAGATAACCCATTTGAAGGACAGTTAAATGTTGGACAGGGGAGTTGTAGTGGAGCGCATGGTGGAAGTTTCTATGATTTTTCTACAAGGGAGTATGCGGATGGATGGGCTTTTGCGGGGTCAATGCAATCTGTTATTGAGAGTCAGCGGCCACCCACATCAATCTTTGAGACGTGGTCGGGATCAGAGCGCACATTATTCGACCACCAAACTATGATGAGCGCATCTGTGGAGAGATCTATGAGGCAAGGGTTTGAGCGGCAAGAAATGTGGAATAGGGCACACGCCTATTCCCAAGAGGTGGAAATTAATCATAGGTATGTTGATGACCAAAACAGGAGGATGAACGACGACTGGCATGCGGGAAGACCCGTAGTTGCAAATCCACAACCGGTGGATTACGGGTCTTTGCCACCGTACGATGGGAGCGTGTCATATCCGACACCACCACTTCATCATTCCCAATGGGTTGACCCGCAACAACAGCAGCCACAAGCATCGGAACAAGGTGGAAGCAGCAGTGGCGCATTTGGGTTTGGAGAGTGGAATGATTTGATGACCTCTGTTTTCGGGCCACCTCAACCCCGCTACTATTGACCAGGTCGTGTTTTTTCCTTTGTACATAGTGTATATTTTGCTTTGTTTGATTTCTTTATGTTTCGGGAAATGGGTGGTTGGGTGGTGTTATGAATGATGATGATTAGTTCGGGTTGTGGTAGTAGTGTGTGTGTTTAAAAATTTAAAATCTAAAAAAAAATCTAAAAAAAAATATAAAAGGAAAAATCCAAAAAGAAGTTTGTGGTTTGAGTTTTGGAGCGTTTCCTTCCAAAAACCGCACATTGGGGACAATGTACCCCAAGTGTGGGGATGGGGGAAAATTTTGAAGAATTTTAAAATTTTTGAAAAAATCAAGCGTAGCGTTGTGAGAATTGGAACACCTTGAACTAACCTCGAGAGGCACACCGGCAACCCTTAACCCATTTTTATTCTTGGTGAGATTTGAGCCACAGTTATAGAATCAATATATATAGATATATCTTTCTTTGTGAGAGTGGCAATGGGTGGGGGTGCACTAGAACTTGTGCTTGAATGCGACTTGAATCTTTGTGTGAGCATAAGTGTAGAGATGATAAGGGCACTAGGAAGCTAGGTAGCCTTGTTAGTTTGAGTGAGAGTGTGGGAATTGGGGGGTTGGACCTCATGCATTATATATATGAGCTTGGTAGCGAGAGGGGCGGGGGTTTGGACATTTAGTTGCCCAATTTTGAGCCTAAAAAGCCTATCGATTGTTAACCCTTTAGCTAGTTCCCTAAATAAATACCAAACTTGACCCGGTCTTGTGTGTCTAAATAAAGTGTTAGTGTGTTATGTTAGTATTATAAGTTGAAGTTTTAGTTGAGTGTGTTCGTACGTGTATGTATTAGTATTGCTTAATGTATTGAAAAAAAAAAAAAAAAAAAAAAAGAAAAAAAAAAAAAGCAAAAGAGAAAAAGAAAAAAAAGAGAAAAAAAAAAAAAGAAAAGAAGAGAAGAAAAAAAAAAAAAAAAGGGGAAGTTTATGTGTGATATCTATTATAGTTGTGTTCGTATTTGCGTTTGCGTGTGTTAGATGTGCGTGTGTGTGTGTCGTTGTGTAATAAAAGACCGGGTAAAGTTATGCGCTACTAAAAAATATACCCCATTTCCTACCTTTACACTTAGCCATATTTACAACCCGACAAGCCCCTTTGATTTGCACTTATGTTTAGCGTGTAAGAAGAGGGTTGATTCAGGTACAAGCTTATGGTTGCGTACTCATTTATTTGCCTTTTGTGTGCCTAGCTCCTAATTGCTAGTTTTCAGTTGTCACCGAGAGGAGAGAAATTGTGAGGGGTGTGTTGATTCGGGTGTTAAGGTCGGGTTAGTATATGGATTGCACGTTAATGCTTGATTTAAAAATGGTTGTTTTGCGAAAAAGTGATTTTGGTAGATTGCTTGGGACAAGCAATGGGTAAGTGTGGGGATGTGACGGGTGGTTCAACGAACACCCTTTAATAATGTTAAAATGTTTATTTAATCCACATTTATCCATGTTATTGCTTGGAATTGGGTAACTACGGTCATTATGGTTGCAGATGATAAAGGAGCTAAAAACGGTGAAAAACGGGCTTTCGGAACGGATCGGAAGCATTGGAACGAAGTGGAACGAAAGAAGAAGAAAAATCAAATTTTCAACAGGTCCACCGTAGGCCTACGGCAGGACCGTTCCCCTACGGTGGCCTGTGGCCATGCTGATAAGCCGTATACCCGTCCCTAATGGCCGTCAAGATTTTGCACTTGACCGTACCCCTACGGCCCTGGAGTAGGGGTACGGTGGACCTGCAGTTGCTGTACCATTTGAGTGACCGTTCCCCTACGGCCCTGGAGTAGGGGTACGGTGGACCTGAGAGGTTTTTGTAACTTATGCAATTAAGAGCACTTTGATGGAGATTAATATAAACCCTTCCACTCTAAACGTTTTTCCATCATCTTGGGAGAGTTTTTGGCTGCAACTTATCATTGAAGAACATTGCTAATCATTAGGTTATTATCTTTGATTCATATGAACAATAGATTGAAGATTATGATGACCCATTTGGTGATGCTTGGCTAAACCTTTAATGGTCATCCTTGGTGAAGTTTTCTTTGAATTATTTATGCTTTTGTCTTATGATTTCTAGAATAACAATTTGGTATGTTTTGTTGAATTGTTATGGTATTTGAACATTTGGTTGTAGTGGTTATTTAATTTATCAATTTCTCTTCTTGATTGCACGTTCTTGGTGTTGCTAACAATCGGGATATTGCGGGAAGGATTTGGGTTGGATAATTGAGTAATTGGTCATCGGGAAACAACCTCGCATTAATATAATCCGAGTACTTTGTTCCTTTTTATCACAACACTTGTTAAAATACGAGTTATGTCTATGTAACTCTTTCTAGTGAGACTTTTGGCATAAAGATTCAAGGGAGATGGATCCAGGGATGGTCATTGCTTTCTCAATTTGATAAACACAATCTTATTTCAATTCAGCAATTTCGTTTACTTTTCTTAAATCTAAATCAAAACCAACAAACAATCTTTGATCTTTATTTTTCTTAGTTGTTAAATAGTAGTTTAATTACAAAACCTTAATTCTCACATTTTCCACAAACTCCCTGTGTTCGATACCCTTCTTACCTCTATCTGTAGTTGTAATTGGGAAATTTAACGTGTACCACGACAAGCACGTCAGGACCATGAAATTTAAATATGTTTGAGTAGAGGATGGTTGCAATATGTCCATACGTAATTATTGTGTGATTTTCTAAACTTTGTGGTAACAACTTTCGTTACCTCATGTCTTGCTTTCCGCTGTGCGCTGTTGGGGTGTGACAATTAGCATCTTTTAATAAACCGAACCCCAAGCCGCCCCCACCAACCGGATCTATGACGCCATCCCATGCCACCCAATTCATTCTAGCTTTCTCATCCGACCTACCCCACAAGAATAGTCACCTCATACGATACAAATCCTCCAAGACCTTGACCGGTGCCTTGAACAACGAGAAATAGTATGTGGAATGCGAATTCACTACCAATTTAATGAGCACAACCTGACCCCCAAATGACAAAAGTGTCCCTTTCCATAAGGATGGCCTTTTCCTAAACATATCCAAAACCGGCTTCCAATATCTATGTAAAATCATATTCGCTCCTACCGATAATCCAAGGTACATAAAAGGCAACTTCACCAACTTACAATTTAAAGTATTCGCCATGTCCTGTGCTTCTATGTCATCCACCCCCACCCTATACATGCTACATTTTCTCAACTTAACCCGTAAACCGGAAGCCAAATAGAAGCATCTCAGGATTCTTATCAAATTCAGCGTATTTACCTGTGTGCATTCCCCCAAAAGGACAACGTTGTCATCATACAAGAAGTGGGACGACACCAAATCCCTATTACCGCAAGGTAGCCCCCTAAACACACTAACCACATCCGCCCTTTTCATGACCTCTGTTAGCGCGTCCATAACTAAGACAAACAAAAAAGGTGATAACAGTTCACATCGTCTCATTCCACGCTTACAACAGAACTCATGAGTCGAAGACCCGTTAATGAGTATCGAGGCTCTAGCGGAGGTAACAATAGCCATGACACATCTACAACATAACTATGGGAAGTTTATCTGTGCCATAACCGACTCCAAAAAAACCCAGTTCACCGAATCGTATGCTTTGTCTATATCCACTTTAAAAATAAAACCCTTCCTTTTCATTCTCCTCATCCATCTCATCATTTCACTCAGTATAAGAGGACCATCGGTTATGTTGCGACCTGCTATGAATGCCAATTGTTCATGTGACACTAATTTGCCTTTCACAACTTTGAGTCTTGCAACTAACACCTTCGAAATAGCCTTGTTAATGCATCCTACTAGGCTAACTAGTATAAAATCCTTGAACTCCATCGGGTGATCAATTTTTGGAATCAAAGAGATAAAAGAGGAAGCGCTAGCAGCACCCAGTTGCAGGTCTTGATAGAATTCCTGGAATAGTTTTACAAAATTGGCCTCTAAAACCCCTAACATCTCTTTAGAAACTTGAAGGTAAACCGGTCCGGCTCTAGGGTTTATCACCATCGCAAGCCCACACCGCGTCCTTCATTTCAGTCACCGAAAAATGCTGCACCAAAAGGTTAACTTCTACCTCCGATAACTTAGTAACATGAGAACATTCAATGGCCGGTTTATTCTCCATCGGTTCCTGGAACTTGTCTTAGAAGAAGTTAAAGCCCTATCCTTGATCACCGTCGGATACGATGACCACACCCCATCCACCAATACCCCATCTATCCTGTTACTTGTAGTGTTCGCATACATTATCCTATGAAAATAAAACTGAGTTTTCATCACCCTCCAACGCCCATCTAAC
Organism: Ambrosia trifida; assembly: GCA_028751855.1. Classification (NCBI taxonomy): domain Eukaryota; kingdom Viridiplantae; phylum Streptophyta; class Magnoliopsida; order Asterales; family Asteraceae; genus Ambrosia; species Ambrosia trifida. The sequence goes on from CM054126.1 coordinate 92,119,058, forward strand.
TCTTGCAGTTTGGTTAGCCTCTAAACCACTACACCTTTCAAATTAAAGGACGAACGCCTTACATTCCATCCTTAAATTCTACTCCGCCTCTACCAACCCACGGGTTTCAATAAGCAACTCCAAACGTTCGAACTCCTTCATATTTTGTTGGTACACTCCTTCCCTGTTGCACCTTTCCAGACTGACCCAATCCTTTATTCGGTTTTTCAGAAACTTCAGCTTTAAAATAAACAGAGCCACATGAGCCGTACCTCAAAAAAAAAAATCTAGAGCAAGCCCCGGTGACAAACTCCATGAACCCAAGTTATTCCAACCACGTGTTATAGAATCGAAACGGTATATGCCCAAAGTCAGCTGCCATCACAGATAACGTAATTGGACAATGATCCGACACATGTCTCGACAAAGCATTAACTGAAGTAAGGGGCCATTTATCAAAAAACTTATCACATACGAGGAACCTATCCAACTTGCTCATCTTCAGGCCGTTGTCCGATATGTATGTGAACTGGTGACCACCCATATTATACTCTCTAAGATCTGCCCGGGATATAAAATTGGTGAAAAAGTCTGCATTTATCGACACAAATTCTGTATTCCGCCTTTCCTCTTGATTCCTCACATCATTGAAATCCCTAAAAAACACCCATAATCCCGGTAAAGATAGCTTAACCTGTAGCAGATCCTCCCATACACTTCTTCTAAGAACCGCATCGTTAGGAGCATACACATTTACCACATTCACCACTTCCCCCAGGCCACCAATACCCCCGACGTAATAAGAAAATATCTGTTTTTTATGGTGCTGGAAACTTTAAAATACTGTCAGATCCCATATACTAATAATTCCACCTGACCTACCTTCCGAGTGTACCATATCAGAACCGAATCTAGTTCTGCCCCAAAGAGACGAAGGAGCAAAATTAGATCCCGGACCCAACTTCGACTCCTGAATACCAATGAACCGGATGTCGTGACTTGTTTTTAGACCCTGAACCCAGGACGCCATTCGATCGTCCCTGACTCCCCTTAAATTAATACTTAAGAAATTCATTGTAAACCAGCTACTTCGCCTTCACCCTCCAACATCTCAAGTTAAAATGATATTGGACATGACACGATCTTCTTCAGCAAAAAAAAGTATGTCTTTTATTCATAAAATTGTATAACATTGTTCCATACATATTTTTTGAGGTGCCAAGTGTGCATGAACCAGCAATGTATATTAGTATTTTATTTATCTTTTTAGTTTTTAGTTGGTATTTTTTTCACTTGCAATAGAGAAAGCTTGGTATTTCACCGTTCAGGTCTACGAAGATGTTGATTTAGATTGTAATGTTAATCAGCACATGATATGTTGAAAAATATATGAACTTGTAGCACGTACGGTGCTTACAACTTAGTTAATATAATAGTGTATATAAAATGTTATAGAGATGATTACAACTAGTTTGTTTCCCGCGCTTCGCGGCGGGAGTGTGGTCATTTCTTTCCCACGCAACATGACATGTGTTTGGTCACCAGGGCCGGCTCTATGGTCAGCTAAGTCAAGCGGCTGCTTGAGGCCCCCCATATCTAAGGGCCCCCATATTTGGGTTTTTGTGAGCAGGTTTTGAGAAATTTAATTAAAGTTTTTGAAGGTAGGTTCTCTTTCTAAAATATTGTGAATTTTGCCAAATAAACTTTTGTATTTGTCAAGTTAGCCATATTATTTTGCACATCAAGATCAAATTTGTTTAAAGCCAAGTTATGTTGACAAGCTGGTTTGCGTTTTTTTATTAAAACATAAGCAATCCTAAATAAAAAAGAGAAATTTTCTCAAAAACCAAATTTTGAAAAGGGCCTCACATTTTTACTTCGCTTAGGGCCACCAAAACAGTTGAGCCGGCCTTGTTGGTCACTATCGGTATAGTACGTAGTGGGTTTAACACGCCCCTTCAAAACAGCAAGGGTGGGGGTGCATTTGAATCCTTGTCACATGGGTGGATCAAACCATAGAAATAAAAATTAATAATCACCTAAGACCATATTTAGTGGTAGGGGAAAAATATAAGGCCTCTGTTTCTGATTGTTCACGTGATAACTGAGTCAGCATGGGGTTTGAAGTGAAAATAGGGTGTAGTGGTAGTGGGAAAAAGATAAAGCATCTGTTTCTGATTGTTTGTTTATTTTATTATTTTTTTAAACTATTTAACTAAACTGTAAAAAAAAAGACAAATGTTATAAAAAAAATTACAAATAATATTAAAGCATACAACTAATATTAATTAAATTTAAACAACTAAAAAAATACAATAGCAAATTAATAAAAAAACGTAACATAAAAAAAACAAAACACACTAGAGGTTATATTTTGTAAGAATTTATTGCCTATGAAGTTGTGCAAGGCGTAGGGCTTCTCCGTCGAGGTGGTCGATCGATCTGGACAAAAACTCTATGTCCTTTTCCCTTTGCCACGACTCTTGGATGTCGACAAACCTTTTATTCTCGACCACTCTTTGGTGCATAGTTTCCAAACGTCTTTGGTCAAGGTCGCGAATATCTTGTAATCGTCGATTCATTTCCTCAAAATCTTTCTTCAAGTCACCACCTCCCGAAGGCGACTCCACCTTGCCACCCTTTTTCGACCTTCTACCGGGTGGTCTAGGAATATTCTCCTCCTCCTCCTCAAACTCATCCTCCAAATTAATAGGATCACCTAAGCTCACATAGCGAGTATCGGATGACGATGTATCCGGATCTCGCGACGAGGAGGTTTTGCTTCGTTTTCCTCTCCTGATTTGGCGCCTATTACCGGACCCATAGGCGGTACCTCAGCCCACTTAGGACTTTTCTTCAACATCTCCCAAATCCTCAAATACCCGAACGTCCCACGGGTTGCGTTCATTTTCTCCTTGAAAACTTGATGTTTTAGCGTATTTTAAATATTCGTGGGACTAATTATCGCATTTTGTTCAATATATTGTATTATTAACATTGGATCTTTATATAAAAAAAAAAAGTTGCTTCAAAAAAATATGTTGGTGCCAGGACTCGAACCCGAGTCCAACACGGCTCAATGTATTAACATAAACCTCCCAGCCATCTAAGCTACGCCTCTTTTTGGAAGATATCCCAACTTAAATTAATAAAACACCTTCTTTAATTACATAGTTGACTATTGAAAGTCAACTGTGATCGATCTTCCCAAAATAGATTATGAATCTCGCGTTTTTTATGTTAATTATGTAAGGAGATGTTTTAGACCGACTTCCTAGCTTAATCTCCACGCCAAAATCACATTAAAACATACCTATTATAAGCATTTACGCGTTTTTTTTTATTTTGGGTTAGTCAAACTTTCCAAATCATTGAAATCATATGTAATAATATAAATTGGACTCCCCCTATCCTTCCCTGTATGCCGAAAATCACAAACCCCGCCTCATAAACCACATATTGTCTCGCAAACCTGTGAATTTTGAAGTTTCCTGTCGTGGAGTTTGCTATCGTGTTCATCACGTACATCACTGGTATGAACCAAATTTGTTACCTCTATACTTTAATCGGCCCTTATCCATCATAAGCCCATAATTAATTCGGTTTTTACTGATGATTTTGGCCGATTATAAATCTAGGGTTTATTCTTAATTTTTGGGGAAGATGATGACATGCCACGCATGTTTAAAATTATTTCAAAAAGAATTTAACCAACTATCTGGTCTAGCCTAGATGGTTGTGGTGACTGATCTTGCACGAAGGGGCTTGAGTTCGAACCATAGCCCAATGTTTTATTTTTCCTTTTAAAATGAATATAATCCTTTAGTTTTAAATACAACCTATAAAGATCTGAATCCAAATATTTGTGTTCTTAGGATCCAGCCCAGATGGTGGCTGGACTTGTGATAAAACTCCACCCTGTCACCACACCCGGGTTTGATTCCCACAACCCACAAATTTTTTTTAAAACCCTTTTCATTGTATATTTATGATATTTTCCTTTAAAATAGTTTTAAAATACCAAAAGATGTCTATAAATTCTATAAAAATTATTTTATGTTATTCTAATGATAGAGTTTATTATCCAATTTTTAGTTTTTCAAAAATCATTTATTTAATATATATATATATATATATATATATATATATATATATATATATATTACAAGTTTATTTATTCATAAATTGAAAAATCTATAAAAATATCTAAACAATTTCATAAAATTTCACAAAAATGATTTTAAACTTATAAATCAAGAAATGTTCCACAAATAAATTTTTATTTCCGAAAAACTTATATTTAATATTTTTAATTATTTTTTGCTATTTTAATCATAAATAATTCATAATAAATCTGTTTTTCACTATTTTTATACCAAAATTTTACATTAATTATTTTTGTTCATTTAGAACAGAAATATAAATTTTAATTTGAAACTTTGTGAATTTTAATATTTTTAGACATTAATACTATATTTGTACAAATAAATATTTGTATACTATATATTCAATTATTAAGAAAATAATGTTATAAAAATTATTTTCATACTTACAACATTATAATACAATCATCTTTAGTCAAATTTTACAAAAAGTATTTTATTTATTTATTTTTCTAATTTCTTTTATTATTTAGATTATTAACAATTAATCTAAAATAACAATTAAACAATTGCCTATCCCCAAATTAGGAACGCTAGAAATACTTGTAGACTAGAAAAACTTAGACTTATTTATTGCCTTAAACATAGGGTAATACTTGGCAACGTTTGGACCACACATATTCCATTACAAAGGACTTGATACTTTGCTAAGGTGAGTTTACATAGCCCATTTTTCTGTTTTACATTTTGGGGTGAAACATGTTTAACATCTTATATACTATCATTTACTCATTCTTACATTGTTGAAACTTGTTTATTCAATTTGACTGTAACAAAAAGACACAGTACAATCATTAACATTGATCATGCTGCCTGTTTAGATTATAGCGCTATAGGTCTGACAAACCCATCCCCCCGCATAAATTCAAGGATGATCAATAACAGTTACACTTTTACTAACTTGCGAGTTAGGTCTCAATCGACACAATGTTTGATTGTACAAAAGACGCATTATTACATGTCGGACTCATACTTTTACATTATATAACTGTGATTGTTGTACAAACTATTATTATCTATCATATTCAAAAACCTATGCATTCTCACCAACTATTTATAGTTGACCACCCCCATCTTTCCAACTTAACATGTTTCAGGTTTTATTTGCTATTGGAAGTTGTACAAGTCTTGGAAAACGTAGGAGCTTTGGACCTAGTTTATATTAATCAACTTTTGTAATAATTACTTGTATGGCAAATTGTAAATTGTTTAATATTATTAAACTTTCATTTCTTACCATGAGCTATTGAACAATCATCATTACGTGACACCTCGATGTTTCTGCCATCGGTTGGGGTGTTACACCATCATCACCTTCCCCACTGCCCATGTTGTCGCTACAATGTTGGTAAACCTCCGCAAAAGCATGACATCTATTATTTATATCCGTGCATGTTCCCGATATTGAATCGTTGTCTCGATACTCCCCTCTATTCATAGCGGAAAAAAATAGCTCTCGAATTCTTATCCAAAACAACGGCTTGTCTTGGTAGTTCGCTACAAAAAAATGATATATACGATTTGGAATATATATATATATAAGTACGATTAAATATATATAAATACAAAAAAAATTATATACGATTAAATATATATAAATACAAAAAAAATACTTCTTTTTTTGACGAGGCGTGTTAGTTTCTTTTCTTTTGTGCAAGCGTCTCCCCCCTCCCCCCCGGTTGAGAACCCTCGGGTTGACGTTCGGGTTGACGTGGTTGGTCGGGCTCGCGTTGAGTTTCAGGCATGACCTCGGGCTCCTCTTGAGAACCTTGGCCATGGTTTACGTTCATGTTTGTCGCAAACCCTATTGGCCCTTGAAAAAATTGACCCGACATGCTAAGTAGTTGAGCGTATCCCATTGTGTTCTCGTCGAAATCACCCCAATTAAAATTGCGTGGCGGTTGGTTAGTGTTTGGCCTCGCAGGAAATGTCGAGCCACCCGGGCAAGACAGGACCCCAAACAGTGCACGATGTGAAAACATTTTTGTGTTTTGAAATTGTGTTTTTTTTTTGTTTGAATGGTTTATGCTGTAGTGTGTGTTTTGTAGTTTGAATATATACATATATAGTTTAAAAAAAATAACGGTTGATTATAAAAAGTGACCGTTGCCACCAAAAAACATATTGACCGTTTGTTTTTTTTTAACGTTAGAGACACGTGGCATATCCTCATTGGTTGAAACATTGGTTGCATGGCGTTATCACTATAACGCTTGGGTGAATTTGGAACACATAGTGCCCCCTGTAATGGTGTGGGGGGCGCTATGTTATGATATAACGCCCAAAAAGTGCCCCACTACACCCGGTCTAAGAGCATTCACATTTGATCCATCAAATATATGTTAGTATATCCCTCAAATTATATGGGGTGGGTTTAAGTGGTTGTGACTTGTGAGTGGAGGAGAGAGAAAAAATTTGGAGAAACCACTTTCCACCCCTATATTTTGGGGGACAGTGTTCATCTCTAAAAATATTTTAATATTATTTGTAAGTGGTTGTGAGTGGAGAGAAAATAAATGTAATGATAAACGTATGCAAAAGTATTATTTGTTTAAGAGTTAAAAAAAAAATTTAAAATGAAATAATGATTTTTAGGGTAATTTGATAGAGTGAATTTGATGGAACTCATGATAATACTCTAATTAGACTTTTAGTTATTCAGTTCACTGTTGTAGCATATTATGTGGTTTAAAAAGTGAGTATTAATAAAAGCTCACTAAAAAATAGTAATTCATAACTCTTTGTTTACCTAAAAAAAATAGTAAAATTTCATTAAACAGAAATTATCCGGGCACTACCACTAATATTTCTGAGTTAATGGTCAAAATCGTCTCTGAGGTTTAGCCAGTTTTTGCAACATCAGTCCAAAATCGAACTTTTTTACATCTGGGTCCTTCTGTTTTACATTTTGTTGTCAAATTCGTCCCTGACACTTAACCCAGTTAACTATTATCGTTAACTCTAGGAGTGTTTTTGTCTTTTTTGTTGTCCCGCTTTAAAAAACCCAATTTAAACAGAGTTATTCATACCACCAGAAGACAAAAATACCCAGATATAAAAAGAGGGCAGCCAAAAAGACAAAAATACCCCAAGAGTTACGACAATAGTTGACTGGGTTTAGTGTCAGGGGCGAATTTGGCAACAAAATGTAAAACAGAAGGATCTAGATGTAAAAAGTTTTGATTTTGGACTGATGTAACAAAACTGGCCAAACCTCAGGGACGATTTTGGCCATTAACTCAACATTTCCACTCCCCACCACCAAGAAGACCCATCATCCCAACCTCTGGCACCGTCGTCACAGATGACGGCTCATGACGCCTACCGAAACCTCCCTCATGTAGTTTCATATCAATCATTTTGACCTGTCATCACCCGTACAACAGCATCGTCCTCGGCAATTTCACCGGTAAAGAACACGGATAGTCTAAAAATCAAGAGACATATCTGGCCATCAAAGCAAAACAAATATCCCAATTCAAGATATAGGGGAAACTTAGGTAAGCCCTCGTTACCATCATGGCCCCCAAGTCGACCCACTACACGGACGTAAAAGTTGAAGAAATCATCACCTCGTAACATCCGATAAGATCAAAACCACAACCAACCATGAGTTGTCCACCAAATATTTGAAAAATAATACCGATGATTAAACCAGATTAAGTAAGATGGATCAAATTAAACCATATAAACCAAGAAGGGGCAAACGTAAGAAAAAAACTTTGGTGGCAAAACCCAATAACAAAAAAATTCACTGGCGCAAACCCATAATGGTATTTGATATATATAATATTCATATATTATTTCTGTATTTTATTTTGAGAAAGTTTAGTGTAAAAAGTAGTTTAACATGGATGAGATTAAAAAGTGAAAAGTATACATTGAGTTTCTAAAAGAGGAGGAGAAAGACAAAATAGGTATAACCCACAATGGTTGAGTTCCACCCCCATTTTTTTAACGTCCATAACTTTTTCACACGACATTATTTTTTTTTAAAAAAAAACACCCTATAAAAACAAGCATTTTATCCTCTTTCATTTGCATACCATATTGCTATATTTCTTTTTAACAAAAAAACTTTTGCTGGGTTGATACTACTTGCGTCTAAATGTAAAAACTTGATAGTATTACTTGCGTTTAAACATTCTGAATGAAAAAAATAGCTTTTTGTTTTTTTTAGTTTTTTTCTTTGTTAGGTGGGGAGCCACGAGGTTGGAAATCAATTTGAATCAATGTGAGAACAGTAATAATTTTGTTTCTTATGTTTGTCTATTTTTGTGAGGTGAATAATAATTGGAGGTTCGAAGATCACATTCGTTAACCTTCTTTGACATTGTTTCATGGTTTTGCTAACTGGAGGTTCGAAGATCACATTCGTTAACCTTCTTTGACATTCTTTCATGGTTTGGTAATATCTTCTTTCATTTCATGTGATGGTGGGATATTGCTGTTGTTATATTCCCACAAACTAGTTCCTTGAAAAATATTAATATATAAAGAAAGAGAATCCTTATTACATACTTATATGATCAATTTGTAACCTGCTTATATGTATACAAAAACTTTATATTTACTTATTTGCGTTTTAGCATGTATAACCTGCATTTGATCATTTATAACTTGCGTTTGATCATGTCGTTTTACCATGTCGTCTTATCAGGTATAACTTGTGTTTCTAAAACGCAAGTATACCCTCAATAAAACGCAAGTTATCAACCCAGCAAAAAATAAACAATTTTTTTTTAAAAAGTATAACAATATGGTAAGAAAATGAAAGAGGATGAAAAGCTTGTTTTTATGGTGTATTTTTTTTAAAAAAATAATGTCGTATGAAAAAATCATAGCCATTTTAAAAATGGGAGTGAAACTTTAATGACGCTAATAACTACCATCGTACCACTAATTATCAAATTTAATCCCACCCTCTATATTGTTTCTTACACTTTTTACAATAACATGTTTTTAACGTTAGCATCACCCTTTTATTTTTTATGCTCATTTTATACTTAAAGTTTCGGTTTAATTAGTATTTGACTATGGTATTATATACGTGTCCCTAATAATGATAATATCCTTTCTTAATTAAAGAATAAAAAAGATACACCGGAACAAAAAGAACAAAATTAAAAAAGACAAATTTATTATTTTTTGTGATAGTTAGGGATCATTTCGGAGAGTTAAAGGAATATAGTTTTGGTAAGGACCTTTCTAATTAAACTCCCCTTTCCCCTCCCTCCCTCCAACACCAGCCCCACCACCACCTTTTATTTCAACCACCCAAATCCTTTAATTTTGGTCAAAACTAGGCGTTTCGGATCAAATCATACCAGGTGGCAGAAAAAACTGCTATTTTGATCAAAAGCGTCTAACTTTGGTCAAAGCTAGGTGCTTTACCCCAAAGCATCTAAAGCACCTCGCTTTGGCCCTTTTAAAAATATATATATATATATATATATTGTTTTTAATTAGATTTAAATGGTTTTACTTAACTAAAAAAATATTTTAATTCATTTTTTAATTGTTTTAACTTGTTTCCAATCAAAGAAAAATTAGTTTGGCGTGTTTCGGTTCGTTTATTACTCGTTTGTGGTTTTCAGAACAAACAACCGAGAATGAACAACTTTCATAAATATATGTACGTAACATATGAAGTGTGAAATCAATACCATGTTTTACCAAATTTCAAATTTTAGATCTCTAATCGATATACTAGACTTCCGGACTTTGTTTAACGCGTTTTGGTTCGTTTAGTTGCTCGTTTCAGAGCAAACAACCGAGTATGAACAACTTTCATAAATCAATGTACGTAGCACATGAAGAGTGCAACCAATACCATGTCTTATCAAATTTCAAAATTTACATCTCTAATCGATATATTGGACTTCCGGACCTTGTTTGACGCGATTTGGTTCGTTTAATTGCTCGTTTGTGGTTTTCAAAATAAACAACCGAGAATGAACAACTTTCACAAATAATAATATAACTTTTAAAGTCAGGTGCTTTACCCCCAATTAAACTATCATTAATAACTCTAAAAGTGTGTTATTTTTTATGTCTTATTTAAAAAATAATAATAATAACCTACAAATTGTTGTATGAAACCGGTACTGTTCGTTACCAGGCGGTCAGTTTGAAACCGGTACGGTTCGTTACTGGACCTGATCGGGTCGATACGATCCGGGTGGATAACGGGCCAATCAGTTTGAAACCGGTACGGTTCGTTACTGGGTGGTCAGTTCAAAACTGGTACGGTTCGTTACCGGACCTGATCAGGTGGATACGATCCGGGTGGATAACAGGCCGGTCAGTTCGAAACCGGCCCTTCGCCTTTTTTTAAAAGGCGTTTCGGTTCGTTTATTGTTCGTTTGTGTTTTTCGGTAGAAACATCCAGCTTTGTACAACTTTGATGAAGCATTGTATGTGGTGCTCGGACTATACCTAACACACAACAATTTGTAGGTTATTATTATTATTTTTTAAATAAAACATAAAAATAAACACTTTTAGAGTTATTGATGATAGTTTAATTGCGGGTAAAGCACCCGACTTTAAAAGTTATATTATTATTTATGAAAGTTTTTCATTCTCGGTTGTTTGTGTAGAAAACCACAAACGAGCAATTAAACGAACCAAACCGCGTCAAACAAGGTCCGGAAGTCCAGTATATCGATTAGAGATGTAAAATATGAAATTTGATAAGACATGGTATTGGTTGCACTCTTCATGTGCTACGTACATTGATTTATGAAAGTTGTTCATACTCGGTTGTTTGCTCTGAAACGAGCAACTAAACGAACCAAAACGCGTTAAACAATGTCCGGAAGTCTAGTATATCGATTAGAGATGTAAAATTTGAAATTTGGTAAAACATGGTATTGATTGCACACTTCATGTGTTACATACATATATTTATAAAAGTTGTTCATTCTCGCTTGTTTGTTTTGAAAACCATAAACGAGCAATAAATGAACCGAAACACGCCAAACTAATTTTTCTTTGATTGGAAACAAGTTAAAACAATTCAAATTGAATTAAAATATTTTTTTAAGTAAGTAAAACCATTTAAATCTAATTAAAAGCATTTTTTTTTATAAAAAACGGTCAAAGCACCTAGCTTTGGCGAAAGCGAGGTGCTTTGGGGGTAAAGCACCTGGCTTTGGCCAAAGCGAGGCACTTCGCCATTAAAATTTAAAACACCAAAAAACTAGCAAAAAATAAAGTTTAAAAGCGAAGCGCCTCGCTTTGGCCAAAGCGAGGCGCTTCGCTTTTAAAATTTCAGCTTTTTCTGACCTCGTACTGACTTTCTTGGAAAAGGAAGCGAAGCTCCTAGTTTTTCACAAAGCGAGGCGCTTCGCGGGAGGTTTAAATAGAACCCGGGGGGTGTGAATAGATAGAGCCTTTGGTAAACTTAGTTTTCTTCAACGGAAAGCAATAGCAATGACATGCAAATCACCGTGACACCGAGTGTTATGGCTAAGGTCGACTACTCAACTGCCGCTAGTTAATGAGGAGAATAAGGATTGAACCTGGGTCCCTAGGAACATCAACTAGTTCCCCAACAACTCTACCATTATCTATTGGCTTTGTAAACTTAGTTATCTATACTATATACTACATTATAAAGGAGGAGGCATGGACAAATATTTCCAAATTGACCAAAGTTAAGATAACATACTAAAGGTTTCCTTACAATTTCCTAAATTTTACTATTTTTCTTCCCTAAATGCCTCTAGAAGATAATCAACTTTTATATGAAAATGGAACTCACCCAAACTAAATAAACACACGGGATAACAAATTTTTGAACAAATTTCATATAATGGTGATGAAATATAATAATTTAGGTTAACACAATGAATAATTGTGACACCCAGCATGTTTAGGTCAACAATTCATAAACATATAAAGTCTACCTTAGCAAGGAACGTTTATTAAACATACTTGACGGGGTCAGTAGAGTCAGAACACGGTCCGTATTGTCGAGGGTTCAATGATTTGGAGGATCATTGGGTTAATCACACACGCACACGTTACGAGTCCCGTTGTTGGTGAATTACATAAACAATATTAAGTGTTACGCGTAGATTTATTCTTATGTGGTGGATTATATGCAAATACGTGTTTTAACGATGTTTAGATGATTATCCGTGCTTATATATGTTAAACACAGATTAGGATTGCATGATCATGTGTTAGGATGTGTTAAAATGCGTTAAACACGACAAACTGGAAAACTAGAAAACATAGGTCCAGGTTCGACCCATAGCGTGGGGGCGAACCTGGGAAATGATCTTGGTTTGACCCACAATGTAGGGGCGAACCTGGGATGGGAAAACCATATAAGTTCATTCGACCAATAAAGGTACATTCGACCCTGATCAAGGGGAGAATGTGGGTACATTCGACCTTGAGGAAGGGGCGAATGTGGACTGGGTATAAATACCACACTTTGTCATTTTTCACCATTTCGTAAACCCTAAACGCCTCTAAACACTCTCTAGCAACTTTAATCATTGAGGAAGGAGTTTTAGCTCTTGTTTTCCATAATCAAACGTACAAACATCTTCTAAACAAAGATCTAAGGTGTGTTCTTCATCCTAAATCCTTTTTAAAACATTTTGATTCGTTTTCATTAAACCCCAAGAGTCCAGATCTGATTCAAGCATGTTTTCATGGACAAAAACCTTCCTAACATCTTTCTAGACAAAACCTATTCATAAACAATGAGTTTTCATACAAATTAACATGTGTTAATGGTGTTTTATGTGGTGTTATGTATTGTTTGATGATTAATTGCTGTATAGATGTTATAACAATGATCTAGGACTGTTATTGATGATGATTTATGATTGAGATAGGTTACAATTGATTATTAATGATGTTTTGCTCATTTTGGGGATTTTGGATTAGATCTAGGGCTTGTTCATGATGATAGTGATAAGGACATGATTGGGGGTTTTTTGTTCATGATAATTTGAGTATATTAAGTTGATTATTGATTGATTTCAGAAAGTTTCCTAATTGGGTAAAGATTGCATGCGTTTGATGTGACATCTCCATAATTTGCCATTTCGGGTAACTTGTAAAATGGATGGATTTCGGGATAAAATTGGTAGGGTTTTGTAGGAATATGTTAATGATAGTTGACTGCTGTGATTGGTGATGTTTCGTGATGTTTTCAGACCGTTTAGATGTGTTTTGGTGCGTTTTATGAAGTTTTGCAGCAAAGGGTCGAACGTGGAATTCATTCGACCCTTCGTGGGGTTGAATGTGGCTCAAATGGGTCGAATTTGGGTGTCTGGGGTCGAATCTGGGTGCCCAGGGGCGAATTAACACGTGTTAGGGTCGAATTAACATACTTTAAGATTGTATAAACATATGTTAGGGTTAAATAAACATGTGTTAGGTCAAATGAACTTGTGATTGGGTTGAATGAACATCATGAGGGTCGAACCAAGGGTCCATGGGTAGAACCAAACGCCCTTGAGGGCGAACCAAACACATGAAAATCCCGATTTGACCTTACGACTTCATATATGCGATTTTTGATGCAAACTAAGTGCTTTATGCTTGAAACTTATGTGTTAATCTTATGTGCATGACTAATTGATGTAATGGGTCACCGACGGGATGTCGGGTCTGTCTGGTATGTCCGGTTAACGTCTAAACGCATTTTTTAACACACGTAGTCAAGATCTGGAAAATCGGGGACTAGTTAGCCTTCGGGTTAGTAGTCATCACACTTATGTAAACTCATTGATAGGTTGTAATTAGTTGGGATTATCATACACGTGTTGGATTTCTAATTATCAGAAGACGCACTCTAAGGTGAGTTTCACGGCCCCACTCTTTTACTGGTTTTACATTTTCGGGGGAGAAAACATGTTGTGTTCTTTAAATGTGTGTCAATTGTGTTTGCAAGTTCATTACGTTTAGGAGTGTTCATTTGGGTTCAAAGTATTCATTTATGTTCAATATTATATGGCCCACGTTGTGGCAGTTCGTTAGCCGCGATGCGGTAGTTCGTTAACCACTATGTGGTAGTTCGTTAGCTATGATATAGCAGTTCGTTGGCCATGGAATGGTATTTCGTTAATCGCGGTGGGCAATAGTTCGTTTGGGAGGTTCCTTATGGAGTTCAAACGTTTAACGAGTGTTTTCATCGGTCGGTAGTATCATGATAGTCTTTCAAAGGTTCATGAAACGTTTTACATAAAAACCTGTGAACTCACCGGGATTATTTGCTGACGTTGTTTAGCATGTTTGTCTCAGGTCGCTAAGGTAGCAGCTATCGTTAGGCACACAGAGTCTCACGGCGTCTAGGAATCATAAGCGTTTTTGTTAAACATTTCAGAATTTGAGTTTTACCTTTGAGTTGTAATAATATGTTATGCTTCCTCTGTGTTGGAACGGTTTTGAAACTTAATGGGCAATTTACGTTGTTTTCATATCATATAGTGTCGTTTATTGTGACCGTTGACTTGGATCCTGGTTTGTCACGCGCCTCGCGGTAAAACTCCGCACGTGGAAATTTGAGGGTGTGACAATAATCTTATCTCAGCTAAACTTGTATGAGTTTTAAAACTTTGCCATAATAATACTTATATTATAAACCCTTTTCATATATATGCGTCTACAGTGGCAAAATAAACGGGATGGTTTGGCTCACTGGCTACATTGGGCAATTTTTTAACTGCTGGGTTAGGTTGGGCAAGTCTATTACAAACTTACAAATCAAAACTTTTAATTTCTAAATGGACAGTGACCTTCATATGATAGTGTATATAATATCATATTATTACTACATGCATTTGTCATGTAAATGAACTTTATAATTTAGCAAGGTGTCTTCAATGGCACGGTTATATTGATATGCAATGACCGAAAAACTTACACAAGAGTGATGTAAGTGGCGGTGAACATTTCTTTTCTTTTTACGAATACTTGTTAAAACATAGTGTGCACATTTATATTCTTTTTGCATAACTTACGACAAAAAACTTAAGTATCATAATGTTGTATTGCAACTCATTTGTGGATCACGCTGCAACGTGCGAGTAAACCCACTAGTTAGAGTGAAGACCAAAGGGCCTTTGGTATAGGTATCAAGGTGTTGGATAAGGTTAAATAAAAAATTAGCTGTTAAAAAGAAGTTATAGAGTGTAGGGAGTGGGGGCATGAGTTGCCATGTAGTAATAATGAGCTCCACAATTGAAAAGTGAAGAGGCTTAGGTTTAGGGCTTGAGTTCAAATATTCCAACCAATCAATCAAGAGTTTTTTTTTTTTTTTTTTTTTTTTTTTTTTTTTAATAAATAACCAACCAATCATCTCCCTCTACCTTATCTCCCCCACATGCATCACGCCAGTCTCCCCCTCATGTCAAAGGGGCAACGACCGACTCATCCATGGTAGGGGGTGATTTTTAGGGCTTGGGTTGGCAACTCACGCTTCACTTCCCATGATCTTAGGATAATATTTTAGTTGGTTCTCTCACTAAAATTCACTTATCAATAAATAAAGAAATTTGTTTGTTTTTAATGAGAAACTTTTTTAACACATTTATTTCTATTGTGATCTTTTACTTGTAAGAATTTAAATTTATAACTTCATATTTATAAAGGGGACACTTATATGCCATTACCCAAATAAATCTAGGTGTAAATAAGAAATTCAACGCAATATTGTTGTAAAAAATGTTTTATGACATCATACAATATATTATGCCAGGACAGTATGCACAAATAAATTATGAATAACCCATTTTCACATGAATTAAAGATTAGTACACCTTATGATGTACCCACGCTTTATGTAAAACTGAGAAGCAAATATTAAATATCATAGTTATTTTATTATAGTCTTCATGTAATATTTCTAGTCACAGTTTTTTTATTCGTTGTAATTAGTTTCAAACAAACTTACATAACTATTATTATTATTATATTTATTATTATTATTATTTTGCAAATTTTAAAATAACATAATGTAGCTATTGTATTTTGATCCCACATAACAACTTTAGCAACATTTATTATCTTTTCAAAAGATTATAAAAGAAAAAGAAAGCATTTACTCCGATGTTCACTGCATATAACATCCACAAATTCACAAAAAAGAAAACATCAATCTCTCTCTCTCTCTGTCTCTCTCTTTCTCTCTCTCTCATTGTTAAAGAGGTTGCCCTCTTCCCCTTTGGTTATTATTCTTTTCTCATTTTGAGTACAACCATGGCAAAGTCCTCTATGCACTTCCATTGGTCAAACAAGGTCAGCAATGAAGATGAAGATGTCTCACCACCCTCCAAACCTATCTCCAAAACCACTCTAAACCATCCCAAACCACCACCTCCGCCCCCACCACCAACAAGAAAAAAACTCCAAGCAGTGACAGTTGCAAGATTCCGTTCGGTTCTTACTACTATTAGTAAGAACCGAACAAATCTTCTCAACTCCCTAGGCTCTAGGGTTGTCGGGACCCTTTTTGGGTCCCGACGAGGCCATGTTTACTTCACACTACAAAAGAACCCGACCTCCCAACCAGCATTCCTAATCGAGCTCCAAACCCCGATTAGTGGTCTGGTTAAGGAAATGGCTTCCGGGCTCGTTAGAATCGCATTAGAATGCGATAAAGACGAAGACAAGACCAAAAGGATAAGTAGTTCCAAAAGGCTACTAGAAGAGCCAGTTTGGAGAACATATTGCAATGGTAAGAAGTGTGGTTTTGCTTTGAAAAGAGAGTGTGGGGAGAAAGAATGGAGGGTGTTAAAAGCGGTTGAGCCGATATCAATGGGGGCCGGGGTGTTGCCGCCAGAGAAAACAGTTGATGGACATGAACAAGAAGAAGGTGATGAGATAATGTACATGAGAGCAAAATTTGAGAGAGTTACAGGGTCAAGAGATTCAGAAGCTTTCTATATGATGAATCCTGATAGCAATGGAGCTCCTGAACTTAGTGTTTATTTGCTTAGAATTTGAGAATTCAATGCAAAATCTGGAATTAAAATCTAAGAGCCAACTTGGTAATTTAGTTCTTTGTAGCCGAAGTTTTTTTTTTTTTTTTTTTTTTCAATTTTTTTCTTGTTATTTCTTATCCTGTAATAAAAAAGGATGAGTTTATTGTAATTTGTAGTGTTTGTAACTTATAAGGGTGGAATGGGAATATACATATTATTAGTTTCATTTATTTTTTTTAGTTAAAAATAAGAAACATCTTATGATTTTAATTAATTTATTCCATATGTATAATTAAGTCATCCATTTTTTTGTCTTCTCTTTTGTTTTTTTGCAAAAATTGTATATTTAATATTCAACTAGTAGTAAAACAATATATCAGTGAAAATGTACACTTTATGATATCATGAAAATCAATTAAAGTCAATTAAAGTGGTGTTTCAATGTTTTATTGCAAACTTAAGTTGTAATAACTAGTTTTGAGATGTATGATGTTTGAGGAATATATAAACTTGTCTATCTTTAATAACATATTCTTTTACCTTGATTCTCATATTTTAAATGAATAAAAAATATCAATTCACGTTCTTTGAACATTTATACTTACATAATCATTTGTAAAATAGGGTATCACATTAGAGTTTACAGGCCGGTTATTCCTTTTATAAAAAATGTTTATAAGTTTAATATTAGAGATGTCTAGCAATGTTAAATGCAACATGGTACAATGATTAACTTCAATAATTAGATTCATCATCTTTTGTATTCCTAAACTCATGTGGTGTTAAAAACGAAAGATTCTTTTCCTATGAAGAAAAAACAAAATTCAAGAACAATGATCGAGTAAAATAAACGCCACCAACCCATAGAAACCTTTCTTTATGCATTTAGGATTTCTAGAAGATTGTTTTACATTTGTGGATCTTTTTAAGAGAATAAAAAGATCATATAAGCAAGTCAAGTAAAATATACCTATTATATGGATCGGGATATCACTCTTTCGTCGTCGCTTAAAATCATGTTGTGCAACAACATGAACGTATATACAACTCCTCTAATCTTACCTATAGTCACGAGACGCATGAGCTGCTTAAGTATACCTCATTTTGCTTTTAGGACACCAAAAGATCACTCCACATCTTTTCTTACTGACTCTTGCACCTTCATTAACCTCTTTTCTTTTGGATTAGTCAGATAACAACACTCTTTCACAAACATTGACCAAATATGATAGATCCCATCGTAAGATAGTACCCACGTTTACCAACTATGGTATATCCCATCGTAAGATACTGAAACGCTTTCACAAACTTTGACCAAATATGAAACCCTTCCGCATTTTGATTTATTAAATAGGGTCAAGTTATCCTACACAGTTTTACAAAGATCAGAAGGATTAAAAGGATACAAAAAACACAATATATACAAAAAACACAATAGATCACGAAATATGATACAATGAACCACAAAATATAACACAATACTGAAGAAAAAAAAAGACGCAATGATAAAAATAAGAAAAAGACACAATCGTACATAAAAGACATAGTGATATAACATAAATTATAAAAACTATAAGCTAAAAATCCAAAAAAAGCGAAAACCTATAAACTTATATCATAGGATTCGATAAGACGATTTCAATGCCGCTTGAATGAATTCAATCGAAGTCCGTTTGATTCCCTTCCTACGACTACATATTTTTCTTTCACTGTGTATTTGATCATAACCCTATTAAATAAATGTTATTTAATTGTAGATCTAGAAAAATGTAAAATACGATTTTATATTTATATATATTTTATAAAATATGATTTTATAAATAGTCAAATCGATACGTGGATACCCAACAGGGGTGTTAAAGTGTCACATCTATGCCACATTAGTGTCATGTAGAAAGTTGAGAGTTTAAACGTTATTTAATTGTACATTTACATAATTAAAACAAAATTGTATAATTATAATAAAAATACAAAATTAAAAATAAAAAAATAAAAATAAAAAAATAAGTGATTAAAATAAAACTACATAATTAAAATAAAATTTACATATTAAAATAAAAACGGGTTAAAGATTGTTATTCCGCCCGACATAGTTTCTCAAAATTCGTCACGTTGAGACTGGGCCAATTATTGGCCGTCGCATCGTTGGTACTCTTGATGGGCCACGTTATTCGCTTGATCCTCTGTTATGACCTCATCTTTGTTCATTGCTTGGTTATAGAGTGCTTCAAATCATGTAGACGTTAGATGGATGACACTAAAACTTGATTAATCTCATGAATCTTATGGTGGTTTTCACCTACAACTTGAGAGGAGTGTGTAAAAATGGAGTTCCAAACCAACAATTATTCTCCATGCCCCGTTTGCTTAGCGACAACCACCCAGCTCGTAGCCAATGCTATCTCCTCTTATTTGATCCAACATCTTAACTTTTGAAAACTTAAGAGTTCGAATTTGAGAGTGAGTGATTAAATTTTAGTGTGTGAAAAATTTACTAACTAAGATGTATGAGAGAATTGGAGTGACTTTAATTTTGGTGTGTATATATAGGATTTTAAAATTTCAAAAGACTTTTTTTACTATTAGTAAATGGCCAAAAGGAAGGGCCCCTCCAAACTCAAACATTAGCACCCGTTAACCCTTGGTGTGGGGGATGACGATGCCTTTTCTTGGACTAGCGGGGTGGTGTCGGGGCGTTACCTAGCTAATGTAGTAGAGGGTTTCCCCACACTCCCCAATATTATTGATGTACCATCATTTACACATGTTTTACATGTGTATTTATCATCATCTTTTGCAAGAAAATCATGCAAATGTCATTGCAAAACATGACTAAATCCTCCACATTTGATAAATGCAGGTTTTTTGAGTTAAAAATAAAAAAAACGAGTGAAAAACAACACAAAAGATAAAGAATTGAAGACTTTAAAGACAACATCAGATATTACACGGTCGTGCCTTGGTTCGTGGTCAACAAGTCAACCATTCAGAGTAAACCAAGAGGGAGAAGTCAATGTGCATGTGCATGTGCCCACCAGACATGTCATCGAATGTTCTAGATCCGACCAAGACTGATAGATCAATTATGCAACATTGCCTGTAAGGGCATGCAACACGGGTGCATGGGCGTACAACACAACTGCCAGGAACATGCTCTGCAAGAAAGGACACCCAGTACCAGCAAACAATACCTAACTACAGTGCACGGGCGTGCATCAACGTTCACAACATTATTCTCAGCCTATATATAGGGTCACTTTCCCCTCAATTTAGGCATCGCTTCTCACTTCTTCTACACGAATTCTTTGCCCATTTTGGTTCTTAAAAATGGCAATTGGAGCTTGAGATCACCCCATAAAACCTTTGATCATATTAAGCAAAAGAGAAACCATCCACAATCATTCAAAACCCCTTGATCTCCAAGTAACCCTCACCATGATTTCTACCCAAAATAACCTTTGTGAGCTTGTTGTATCTGCTATGCTTGGCTAGATTTCTTGGGTGTTGCTAGGGTGAAGATGAAAATTGGTATGAAAAATAGTTTATATTTAGTTTAAGTTATGTTTAATGTTCTCGATAATTCTTTTTACCCCTTCTTTGTTTGATGAACTAGTTAATAAACCAACTGTAGTTTAACCTTACATCTCAACAGGTGTATGCTTCCCGAATCAAGTCACCTAATGTATCAATCCTAGGACCCAATAAAAAGTGGTAAACCAATAGAGATGAGTAGACTAGTAAATACTGTAGTTTTATCTTTTGATAAAAGATTTATGTAGACTTACACTACCCATTAATATATATCCACATAATAGACAATGAAGATTTTTTTTCAAAAAACAAATTAGGGTTATAAATTATTGGAGCAATAATTTTAATTTTCTCCCTAGAACTAGAGATTCTTTGAATGAGATACAAGATACTCGTATGTCACATTTAAATAAACTCAGAAAATCATCAAAATAATATCAGAAAATCCACATAATTGAAAATCATTAAGAGCAAGAACACACCAATTTTTACCTAAAAAAGGGGTTTTCTTTTTTAAGAAAAAGAGCTACTTACCTTAACCTTAATGTGGATTGCATATTCGAGCAACAATAATAACCGATGCTCACAATTGTATATCTATTAATTGGTGAATGTTGATGTATGTAATCATTGATAAATCAGTGCTTCATCAGACGACTACTAGAACAAGTAACAATAATGCTGGGTTAGTTTGAGACCATAGTTACCAGTATTACAAGTTTTTGTGTGCTTTAGTGAAGGGTTACTAGTCAAGGGACTAGTGTTGTAATTAAGTATCAATATCTAGGGTTAGTAAGGCAGTCCGTGTACTTAAGAGTAGGCCCAATGAATTTAGATTAAGTGTACGGGCCCATCAGCTCAGCCTATAAATAGAATAGTTGGTGCACTTATTATTCTAGGGTTCTTGGTGGTCAAGATAGCATAAGCTATAATCGGTGTGTATTTGCTATTCCATGGTGTGCTTAACGTGATATCATTAATGGAAATCTCTTTTTGATAATCTTGTGTGTCGGTTCTTCATTGTTCATCTAGTTTCTTTCAATTTTATATAGATTTATCATCCAAAACACCTAATCAATAGGTATTTATGTATGATATCAATCATTTGCACTTAAAGATCTAGATTATTGGGACTTACAATTTGGTATGAGAGCCTTCGTGCTCTTGATTGTATCGTTTTTTATACCAAAACCCTCATCTAGTTGGTTTGTTAAAGTTCTTACAAGTTTCTATATTCGTGTACTTATCAAAAACGGCTCAAAAAGGCCTTGAATCTGTGTTTTTACGTATTTAAAAAGTGTTTCTGATGGCTAGAATGATTATCCAAACATTTCAGACAATTTAAAACAGATTTGGATTAAGTCAGAATAATTTTGAGTGTGTTTTTAAAGGTTTGAAACTCGTGTATTTGTTTCATCACACTGTGCACTTGTTTCATCTCGTGCACTTGTCAGAATGATTTTGAATGTGTTGTTAAAGGTTTGGAACTCGTGTATTTGTTTCATCTCGTGCACTTGCTTCATCAAATTGTGTACTTATTGCATCTCGTGCACTTGTTTCATCAAACTGTGTATTTGTTTCATAGAGTGCGTATTTATTTCATAGCTTGCGTACTTATTTCTTGATAGTGCGTATTTAAAAATTAAACCTTCAAAGCTAAAGTATTTTGTCTCCGTGTATTTGTCTAATGTTTCTGAGTACTTGTGAGAAACCCTAGCCTTCCGTGTACTTATCACACTCTGTGTATTTGTTTCGTGTACTTATCTGGAGACGAGTATTGCTCGTGTACTTGCTGAACTTTCAGGTGTGGTTGCGTATTTGTTAAGTTTGAGTTTGATTTTCCATGTACTTACCAAAGGCGACTTTGGGGACAGTGATCTAGTCTACTGCGACTTTATCACGGTGTACTTGATTTGAGTGTGTATTTCATTTTCTGCGTACTTACCAAAGGAGACTTTGGGGAAAGTGATCTAGTCTATTCCTACTTTATCACGGTGTACTTAATTTGAGTGTATTTAAGCTGTTACTCTGCTCAATGTACTTGTGCTCTCTGATCATCAAGGCTAAGCTATTGTTTCCGTGTATTTATTTACTGTTTCGGTGTATTTATTCACTGTTGGACTTTAAGGGCTTTAAAATATACAAATTATAATTAATTTAATACAATGGCTGGTAACAATAATAATCTCACCATGAATCCCCTAACCCAAGCTGAACTCAAAACTGGAACCATAACCTGCATTCCCAAATTGATGGGTGCTCAAGATTATGGAACATGAAAGAATCGTATGAAAGCCTTCTATTATGTGAATGATTTTACTCAATGGACCTTAGTTCAACTAGGACCACACATTCCAATGAGGACCACAGATGCAGAAGAGGTGTTCAACCCTGATTCCTCCACTTACACCGACCTTGATAAGCAACTGCTGCAACGTGATCACAAGGCCTATGGTGCTCTCACCATGGCATTGTCAAAAGATGTCTACAACATGTTTGGAGAGTACACCTCTGCACATGATTTGTGGTTCGCACTGAGTGAGTACTTTGACGGAAATGCAGAGATGCGCCAGAATAAACAAGACATGGTTTAGAAAGAGTATGATATCTTTGGTAGTATTCGTGGTGAAAGCCTAACTTCTCACATCGACAGGTTCATGAATATGCTAACTAAAATGAAGAAAGCTGGTATTCCCGTCAACAATCGAAACTCGATCAAGAAACTGCTTAACTCACTGCCAAATGAATGGAGTCTGCAGTGTATGATGATTAGGAAAGAGTTTCTGGATTCACGGTCCACTCTAGCTGATCTCATCAACACACTAAAGTCTTTTGAAATGGAGATAACCAAGAGAGAGATGAATCAGACAGTACCAAAAGTAATTCCAAGCAGCTTTCTAAAGAATCTGGCTCTAATGAATCCAATCGGTGCAGTTGATTCAAGCTTGTCTCCTGTGTATGTGGACTCTGTTGGTGGTGGAAGCTCTAGTTCTGGAAAGGCAGTCTCTTACCCTGAAAAGACACCAAAGACTTCAAACGTACAGACTACCAAAATCGCTACTGAGCATGTTGAACTCTTTAACATGTTCATGAGCAGTTTTGAAGACCTAAAGACTGGTGAACTAAAGTATGAGATTCTCTCCCTTAGAAGATATGTATCAAGTAGACCCTAACGACATGGAAGAGATGGATCTGAGGTGGCAGATGGAGATGATCACTCTAAGGGTGAAAAGGTTTCAAGACAGGACCAGGAAGAGAATTGGAATGGGAAAGGCAGGATTCGACAAATCAAAGCTTCGTTGTTATAACTGCAAAACACTTGGACCTTTCAAGTATGAATATCCAAATCTTGGTCCAGCTGAAATTAAGCCCGTAAGGAGAGTGGTAGCAATCACTGATGGTACTGATGCTACAAAGAAGGAAGGACAGAAAGCACTAGTGGTTGAAGACTTTGACTTGGGGGAGGAAGCAGCTGCAAACAAAGCGTTGATAGCAAAGATATGCACCAAATCTGCAAACGGTGTAAATGCTGTGGAAGGTTCTTCAGTAGGTGTGCCAAAAGGAGGAATGGGGGAGAATGCAGGCTTGAAGGGAGTGTTAATTGCTGACAAAGGTAAAGGAGAAGCAACTTAGGAGGCACTGATAGCTAAGAAGACCCTTGACACCAAAGCAAAAGGAAAGCAGCAAGAAACCGTCAAGAAAAGCGATGAAAAGGATCTAGTAAACATTCATCTTGAAATTAAAACAAAGCTGTGCTCACCAAGGTGTGTCACATCGGTTTCTTACTGTTTGTCTCACAATAGAAAAGTTTTAAGAGAAAAGGACGATATTCATAAAATTAACAATGAAATGAAAGAAAATGCAAACTCTTAAAGAATTTGTTCTTAGAAAAGATTTTTTGATAAATGATTTAACTGCAAAGTTAGAAAAATCAAGAAATGAAACAAATCATCTTCAAATTATTGTGGACAAATGGAATGTAAGCAAGAAGGCTCAAGCTGATCTAGTGGATTGCTCAAGGCAAACTGTTGTTAAAGATGCAATTGGATATAAGGATAAAAATGGGATCGAAAGATCTCTATTTTTACCCCTGAGAAAAAGTGAATATATACCAATTCCAAAACCTCATCCTAAAAATGATCTTTGTGAAAAGGAATGTGTCAAATCTGAGTCCAATACTGTGACACCCGACACGTTTAGGTTAACATTTTATAAAACACATAAGTCTACCTTAGCGAAAAACGTTTTCAAGCATACTTAACTTGGTCAGTTGAGTCGTTATGATGGTTCGAGGAATCATCGGGAGTCGTTACGATGATCCACGGGATCATTGGGAGTCGGTCCATAACCACGTGAACACGAATAGGTGATTTGTAGAATCACCGGGTTTAACGCACACACGTAAATCTCGGGTCCCGGGAATTGGTGAAAGGATGGGAAGGTGTTAGTCATCATGTATTATGTGCTTATAATCGTTATATGACTTGTCGGTATGCGAATACGTGTTTATATATGTTAAAATAGGGTTTAACGCGCCAAAAACTCGAATACATAGGCTATAGGCGATTAGGGCATATGTGATAGCCCTCATCGCCAATAAAGTAGCCAGTAGAAGGATATTATAGGCGAATAGGGGCTATTCGCTAGTAACAACTAGCGATTAGCAGCCCTAATCGCCTGTAACAGTCTTGTACTCGTCTGAACTGCATGTGACGACTAAAAACGCCTATAAATACCACCCTTATGTTTCAAAACATCATTTGTGAAACCCTAATACACCCCAAAGCCACCGCACACCTTATCCAACCTCTGCAACACGTTTTTGAACTAGAAATCACATTTCCAAGCTTTACACCTCATAATCTCATCATTTCAAGGTGTGTTCTTCATCCCAAACCTTTGTAATGATATTGTTTTGATCCCTAAAGGTCCAGACCTGATTTCTAAACATTTGTGTCTTTGAAAACTCATTAAAATCAGTTTCAAAACAAACCCAAACCTCTATACTTGTTATATGTGATGTATTCATGCAAGATAGGATTTTTATTGTCTAAACATGATTGTTCTTGTGTTATTATTGTGTTTCTGGCCTAAATGAGTTAATATGATGATAACCTAGGAGTTTGAAGGTTCATAGATGTGTAATATTGATATTAGGCGTTTTGACCCATTTGAATGATTATGAAGGATTAATGATGATATGTTGTGTTTTGATGATCGTTTAAGGTTAGGGTTTACTCTAGGATAATGCTAGAACAGTAGGATAATGTCGGATAACGTCGTTATGTGATGAAATCTGGATAATTGCTATTTAGGGTAAGTTTTGCATGTTGATGTGATGCTTACATGCTAGTTATGCTATTATGGGAAACCGCATGCATTCGGGACGGTTAGGGAGATGATAAATTAGGGTTTTTTGCTTGAAATAGTTGGGTTAATGTTTTGGGTTGGATATTGGGTGTTTACACATGTTTCAGATCTGATTTGGAGGGTTAAACGCGCAAAAAGGACGGAACAGATCAGAACTAGAGAATAGGAGTTCTAATCGCCATTATTATAGGCGATTGGCTCCTAATCGCCTGAACTATAGGCGATTAGGAGCACTATTCCCCATTTTACTAGTGATTACAATTCTATTCCCCATTTTACTAGTGATTACAATTCTATTCCCCATTTTACTAGTGATTACAATTCTATTCCCCATTTTACTAGTGATTACAATTCTATTCCCCACTTTACTAGTGATTACAATTCTATTCACTAGTTTGACTCTCCTAATCACCAGTTGACTTTTCCTAATCACATGTTTGATTCCTAATCGTGTGTAATGATGCCATATGTATATTTTAACATCCCGAAACATGAATTGACACCTAGGAACATGTTAGGAACCCTGTAACATGTCTAATGGCTTAGTAACACGTGTTCGGACTTGTTTATGCGTTAATTGGGCGTTATGCTAGATAAGGTGAATGTTTGCGCATGCTAAGTGTTTAATTGCATAAGTTGCATGATATCTTGTATGTGGCTAACACGTGGGATGTCCGGTCACCAATGGGATGCCGGGTATTGTCTGGTTTGGTCGGTTTAACGTTTAAACATGTTTTCAACATACACGGTCACGGTCTGGACAACTTGGGGACTGATTAGCCTTCGGGTTAGTAGTCATCACACTTTTGTAAACTCATTGATAGGTCGCCGCTAGTAGGGACTATTACACACATATCGGATTTCTAATTTACTAAGGACGCACTCTAAGGTGAGTTTCACCGCCCCACTCTTTTACTGGTTTTACATTTTCGGGGGAGAAAACATGCTGTGTTATTTAAACGTGTGTCATTTGTGTTCGCAAGTTCATTCGTTTGGGAGTGTTCATTTGGGTTCAAGGTATTCATCTATGTTCAATATTATATGGCCTATGTTGTGGCAGTTCGTTAGCCGCGATGCGGTAGTTCGTTAGCCCCTATGTGGTAGTTCGTTAGCTATGATATGGTAGTTCGTTGACCATGGGATGGTAGTCCGTTAGCTATGATATAGTAGTTCGTTGACCATGGGATGGTAGTTCGTTAACCGCGGTGGGCGATAGTTTGTTTGGGAGGTTCGTTATGGAGTTCAGACGTTTAACGAGTGTTTTCATCAGTCGGTAGTATCATGATAGTCTTTCAAAAGTTCGTGAAATGTTTTAGTTAAAAACCTGTGAACTCACCAGCATTATTTGCTGACGTCTTTTAGCATGTATGTCTCAGGTCGCTAAGGTAGCAGCTATCGATAGGCGCACGGAGTCTCACGGCGTCTAGGACTCATTTGCATTTCATTTTGAGTATTTCAGACATGAGTTCTACTTTTGAGTTGTAATAATACATTTTGCTTCCGTTGTGTTAGAATGGTTTTGAAAACTTAATGGGTTATTTACGTTGTTTTCATATTATTTAGTTGTCGTTTATTGTGATCGTTGACTTGGATCCTGGTGTGTCACGCGCCTCGCGGTAAAACCCCGCATGTGGAATTTGAGGGTGTGACAAATACTAATATAAGTAAAAGTAATACAGATGTAACCCAAAAGGCAGAGGTGGAAGATGATGAAAGTTGTGGTGGAAAGAAGTTAGGTTTAGGTCACCCAGGTGCCAATTACTCTACAGTGAATTGGTTCATCTGGAATAATCAAAAGACTAAAATTGTTTTAAATTCGGATGACTGTAATAGTTTATCTAGGCCGGATGACTGTAATAGTTTATATAGGATGGATAAATGTAATATTTCATCTAGGACACATAACTGTAATGAACTAAACTCTAGACTTGACCTAAAGGGTGTAGTACAGGAAGAAACTTGTTCAAAGTTCTAATGTCTGTGTTGACAATTATGTGCCTACTTGTTTTGATCTAAAATCTGCATTTTCTGATGATAAAACTGCATAAGCCATCTGTGTTTGTATCAGAAGTAAAGCAAAACAGGTTCAGAAAATTTCTCACAGAAGAAATTTCAGAATTTGTTCCATCATCTACAGATATTTCATGTTCTAAAGACTCACAAGGTAAAACAGGTCATTTAAGTTGTGAAGACTCACAAAGTGACACAGAGAGCAGCATCAGTACTCAAGAACACGACACAAATGAATAATCAAGTGGTAGCAAAGGTAAATCAAGCTCAAGCTAAAGCTCAAGCAAGATCAAGAAAAGAACATCACAACCATCATCATCCAAATCTTCTCCTATTACAAAGACTAAGCCTCACTTCTCTCAATGCTTTAGATGTGGAAAAGAAGGACATGTTGTCAAAAGTGTCATTTGAAAAACAAACCACAAGATGATTTCAAAACTCAAAACTCTATTTCTGATCAAACAAAACATCTTCAAGAAACAGTGAAAAGTTTTGTTAAAACAACACAGCTTTGGAAAAGAAAAGAGTCAATGATGGGTGAAAATCACGATAGATCAAAACTAAAACAAACATGGATTCCCAAAGTTAACTAAATATATGTTTTGATCATCTATGTACATTGTTTTTCTTGTAATTATTTAACTATTTTTTATTTCAGAATAAGCTGCAGGAATGGTTGATAGCACTTATGAGATATCTGTGGCATGTTGATAGCGACGCTTCAAGGACCATCAGTAAATCCCCATACATATCGGTCCCTGATTGGATTGTTGATGTATCTCACCGCCAGCAAACCAGACATCATGTGGGTAGTAGGATGATGTGCTCATTTTCAATCAAATCCCAAGCAATCTCATGAAACTGCAGTCAAAAGAATCTTCCGCTACCTCAAAGGAACACCAAAACTTGGTTTATGGTATCCTAAGAGTGACAATTTTGATTTAATCGCTTACTCTGATAGTGATCATGCAGGTTGTAGAATTGATAGAAAATCTGTCTCTAGTGGTTGCCAATTCTTGGGGAATCGGCTTGTATCTTGGTAGAGCAATAAGCAGACTATAGTGTCCATCTCTACTGCTCAAGCTAATTACACGGCTGCGTCCAGTTATTGCTGTCAAGTTTTGTGGACCCAAAATCAGTTGCGGGATTACGGTTTGAATGTTATGAAAACCCCAATCTTCATTGATAATGATGCTTGTTGTGACATCGTGAAGAATCCTATCGACCATTCTAAAACACTACATTGAGATCATGATTCACTCTTTTTGCGATGCTCATGATAAAGGATACATTCAAGTGTTACCCATTGATACCGCTGATCAAAAGGCATATATCCTCACCGAGGCTTTTGACAAAACTCGTTTCCACCAATTGGTAACTTGACTGGAAATGATAAATTTTGAATAGACATATTACGTCATGATCTTTTAATTACAAAAAAAAAAAAGTAGAAAAATCCTATTTTCATACAAAACAAGATTTTTGGGGGAGAAAGTATATCTCTATTGCAAATTAACAAGAAATGATAGGAACTAATTATATTTTGTCAACATGTGAATAGGACCCAGAGGACATTGCAGCTTCAAGCAACGATATGTCGGTAGGTTCAGTTTTAAATTGAGTAAACTGCTACTAGGTGATTAACAGTAAAGTCTACACGGAAACCTGGATACCCACTTTGTTTTAGGTCTGCACAAGTTGAGTCTGGTCATACATAGGTTGAGAGAGTAAAAGACATAGAAAATTATGTGCATGTATAATCAAAAGACACCTAAGAGTGCAGGCTACCAATGCGGAGCCAAACAATCAAATGAGCAGCAAAAGACACACAATGTTAGTGATGTGCAAACATATATAGGTAGCTCAACAAGCAACCAGATGATCAACTTCTCTACTTATGGAAACATAGACCTGAAGCTCTCATCATCTTATTGACATAATGATCATCTTCTCTGCTTATGGAAACATAGACCTGAAGCTCTCATCATTATATCTCAATAAACCTTGAGGATTGGTAGGCTTATACCTAACACAAGTGGGTCCGCAAATTTCCGTCAATATTACCAAACGCATGTTGAAAGACAAAAGGCATGGATTTAAGTGGACAGATATACCAACAATTTTTCTTGAGCCGCAACTATCCAATGGAAAATTGAACGATGGTCTGACAGGTATGGTTAGTATGATCTTGTATGCAAAAGATGAGAAACAATTAACCCCTCACGTTGTTTTGATTTTATTAAAAAAAAGAGGAAAAAGAAGATGTACAGTATATAAAAAGTTTAGGGGGGAGTAATAAAATACTTTCTCAACTGTGGAATGTGATTATTGCATATAATCCCGATCATCATCCAGTCTGTGATCAAGAACAGTGCAAGGGACAAGATTATGAGATTCTTTAATCCGGTAGATGTATTCATGTTTAATCTGTCAGAGTTGATGCAGCTGTTTGGGAACACAATCAGATTGGAGCCGGTCAGACACTGCTGGAAGAAGGAATGCTATTTCAAAGAGTCGTGGATCATGCTACAGATATGAAGCTAGAAATGATTGAGGCTGCAGATAAAGAGAAGGAGCTTGGAGACAAAGAAAAGTAAATTGCTAACAAAGACAAAGCCGGCAAAGAAAAGCAACCAGAATCTATTGAAGCTCCAGAGGTAATCGTTTCAGAAAAACCAGTGCAGGAAAACCAAGTAGAAGGTGAATAGAGTGAAATCTTGATTTGAAGCAGAAGGATGAAGTACTGGTAGCTGTGGTCTAGCTAGGGGGAGTATTGTTGGGTTAGTTTGAGACCACAGTTACCAGTATTACATGTTTTTGTGTGCTTTAGTGAAGGGTTACTAGTCAAGGGACTAGTGTTGTAATTAAGTATAAGTATCTAGGGTTAGTAAGGCAGTCCGTGTACTTAACGGTAGGCCAAGCGAATTTAGATTAAGTGCACGGGCCCATCAGCTGAGCCTATAAATAGAATAGTTGGTGCACTTTTTATTCTAGGGTTTTTGGTGGGCGAGATAGCACAAGCTATAATCAGTGTGTGTTTGCTATTCCATGGTGTACTTAACGTGATATCATTAATGGAAATCTCTGTTTGATTATCTTGTGTGTCGGTTCTTCATTGTTCATCTAGTGTCTTTCAGTTTTAGATAGATTTGTCATCCAAGACACCTAATCAATAGGTATTTATGTATGATATCAATCATGTGCACTTAAAGATCTAGATTATTGGGACTTACAAATAATATTTTAATAAGTAAAAAAATCTCATAACTTAGCTTGGATGTGAGAAAAAAAAACCTTGTGAATTAATGTGCAATTTCCAATGAATCAACAAAGTGCCTTAAACCCTAGAAATCACCTGGCTTGAATGTTATTGATTTCACATCAGTTTCAGTTGAAAAATAACATAGTAAGATGTGTTACTTTTAATTTGTTTGTAACATTTTGTCAAATAATCATTTTGCTACAATATACAGGATGGGCTATTTCCCGGATGATATCATAATATCTTGCTAAAGCAGGAGGATGCACAAGTACATACCTGTGGAGGTTAGCATAAACTATATTCCTGTCAATAGGGATGCAACTGCGAAAGATGAAACTAGGGCATTGAAAGGAAATAGATTTTTTTAGAGGAAGTAGGAATACCGAATATATTTTTTAAGAAGAAGCGGGATTATGATATGACTTAATATTTTGGGAGCGGGAAATATGTGGAGTTTAGGTGGTTTTATAGAGAATAAAACCATAGGTAGAAAAATAAATTATAGAATATATATTCTATAATTTATTTGTAGAACTAATTTAAAAAAACATGTATGTGTGTATACATATTATAATATAAACATTATTTAACATATATAATTAGTCCTACAACCACTAGTTTAGCTTAGTGGCAATCCTTTAATTAAGTCGAGGCTCATTTAGGCTCAAGTAAAGTAGGATTACATTATGGTGGTTAAAAAATACGTAATTGGTCCTACATGACAATCAATAACCCTAATTAATTATCAACAACCAAATGGTGATATGAACCACACTAGTTGATGGTTATTGACTCTAATTGATCATATTTAGCCCTAATAAACAAATAATTACAAAAATTGATTATAAATAGCCCTAATTAACTACACTCGTACATTATTGATCTTATTTGATCATTAATAAACCTAAATAACTAATAACAACCCAATGGTCATTTCGTTTCGCTTATGCTTCAAATAATTCTTGAAATCAATCCGGCTTGGTGGCAATTTCTCACTTATAGCCGCAACTAGGAATGTCTCGCTAAGCATCATTCCTTCTACATGAATGCCATCAAGAATAACTTGCAATTCATGGAATTGACTCACGACAGTTTTTGAGTCCACAATAGAAAAGAACAAGAACTTATCTATCATGAACTTCATTATGCCTGATGCGTATGGTTTTAGCAAATTAAAAAGATGTCAATTTCCCCGGTGCCAAAAACTTGATGTGTCAATCCCAAAACATTGGTTCGAGGGAAACGACTGATTTCTACTAAACCTTATTAACAAAGTTTTAAATTTATAAAGTAAACGATAATTACTTTAGAAACTAAAACCAACACATAGGCAGAGAACCTGGCGTGCATAGTATAGCTTGCTAGGGTAAATACCGAGTATCGTATTCCAAAAGAACACACTGTCCCCTACTCAACCTTTCATCAGATAACTGATCGGGTTTTAAAAGAAAAATAAAACGGAGGGGTTCTTAAAAGAAAATAGTGTTAAAAAGGTTTTGGTTTTGATAAAATAAAAAAGATAAAATAATAGAGTAGGCTAATATGCGCATCTCGGGACCCTCCGTACAAATAGTTATGTTTATTATTAAAATTAATAATTTAAATTAATTAGATGAGAGGAAGACGAGAGTGATCTTGAAGTGTTAACTCCTTGATGGAGAAGCGGTGCCACTACTAGGTAGAATGCACAACCTTCCAATGTGGGCCCACATGAAGGTACTCCGCCATGGCCTCGCATATAGCGGGCTCCTCAAACCGCGGTTAAGTCTCTGCTCCTCGGACTTATCTTCTTCTTAAATTGGAGGCTTAACTTCCGACCTGGAACACCGTACACCTCCCTTAGTTCTCGCGTTCCGTACTAAAGGATCTCTCCTTAGGGTCAATCTCGGCAACCTCGTATCCCCTAAGTAGGTTAAAGATCATAAAGATCGAAGGATCTATCTTACAGTTGACTCAGGTGACTCGTATCCCCATTGGCTAACGAATTTGTACTAACGAGAACTAGAAAAATAATCCTTATTTTATCTATCTTTAAGGTGACAGTTTAATATTTAGTGATCAATTACATATAAAGTTGGTTAAATGAATGATGACTTAATAAACCCAACCCTTAACCTCCCGAGCCGAATGAAATCCTTAATAAAGGTGAATCATAATCCTAAAGGTTTGTAATCCAAAGATCACTAGTGCACCCTTAGGGAATCTGCCCTTTACCAAGAAGATCATTCAGTCATCTGATAAGTACCTGAAATGTGTCACTCAGATCTGGTCCACTTTAGAAGCCATTGCTTAGAACCCGGTTTGGATATTAGAAGCCCAAAGGATCTGTCTCACTACCGGTTTCCTCGCCTTGGAGCTAGCTCGGGGCTATCAGAAGCTGATTAAACCTCTAGTTACATAATGAAGTTAAAGTAATTTAAGTTGTTAAGTTAATCATCATTTAAACCCGCCACAAGATAAACAAACAAGGATTAGAAGAAGATAACACAACAAATAACTAAAAATAAACTACTACTACTAATAATAAAAGTCTACAAATCGAAGCGGGTTCGGGAATAACGAAAAGATACGACCATAACAAATGATCAACACATGAACATGGCTACTCATAGACAAGCCTCCATCTCCAAGTGATATGTATCTAGGATGATCCTCAAAACCCTCGATGTTTTATTGCATAACTACTCTACGATCCAGTGCTTGGCCAAGTTGATCAAGGTAGGTCGAGGTCTAACCATTGAGAGATGATAAGAGGGCCCTAAGGCCTCCCAAACGAACCCAAGATCTCTGGAAGACTCTTGGTAGTTGGCCAAATTAAGCACTAGAAGGGATGATCAAATGGTGGGGTTAGCTTGCTATTTATAGAGCTTCAGGGGCAGCACGGCGGTGCCAAGGGTTGGCAGGGGCGTACTCGCTGTCACACGTAGGTTCTGTTGCTGCAAGTCTGAGTTTGTCTGTACTTTTTTCCTATGGCACGGCCGTGCCAAGAGTAGGAGCACGGGTGTGCGCGTCTTGTTCAACATGTTTTCTTGCTCTCCAAGTTTGCTGCGTTGTCCTCTAGCGTGCAGGGCCTTCGTGCAAGTGTGCATGGGCGTGCTTGGTCACTCCCGGGCTGGTTTTATCACTGTTTAAGTCCTGGGATTGTATTCAAACATACAGTGAACATGCTGCAAGTCTCGTATCTTCATGAATCTCCAGTTTTTGCTTGTTTTTTCTCAGAAATCCTCTGTTTCCGGCTTGGAGCTCCAGTTTCCTGAGAAATACAAATAGGAACGAATTAAGCACCAAATATCAATGATATAAGCCTAATTGTACCCTATTATGAGACTGTTTATGCTTGTTTTATAAGTTAATTTTGTGAGTTATCACAATACCCCACACATAGAGATTGCTTGTCCTCAAGCAATCAAACATAAATACAACTAAGGCAGACTGTAATTAACAAACCTTCAATCCATTTATTTATTTATGTTACGAGAAAAATAAAATTGCATGACACGCCTACTTAACCTGTACAATTATGCTCAAACCTATACCTGCTCACAATGTTCACTCATCACTCGGGTTTATCATTTTAGTGAGTTTCGGGGGTGAACAATCAAGTCCGTACCAAAGTCGACTAAGGTCATAGGCTTGTATGCATATCAAGTCCTCGTCTCCAAACCAGATAACAAAGATAAATCAAGAGGACTTTTATTCGGGTTGTAATGTAGGGGTGCAAAAGATAAAACAACTTCTCTCTTTGTTTTTTTCTTAACTATCTACAAAGGGGGATGAGTCACCGAATCACAAAGGAGCATCACGGCTGGGAAGATGACGAAGCAACAAGATGTGGAAAAGGTCGGTAGTGACGTTGTGCAACATTTTCAACAGCGACCTCTGAGAGGAGCCGGGTATTTATTCCGAGATCCTTCATCATGGCTATTTCGTCCCTCACCGTGTAGTCAATGTTACTTCCTTTTCTGACTTTGCGCCCAGCCCGGTATCGAATAGCACCCTCATGGATCAGCATCGTGTATCCAAACTGCGAGTAGGTCGAATTGTTGCTGCACTTGTCTTCATGAGACCAATGGCCACACTTCATGCATTTATCGTATCTCTTGACCCGTCTTTTCGCAGCGCTCTATGACTGTCCACAAAAGGGTGGATTCTGTTCCATCACTCCACAATTTTCTTTCGTCTGTCGTCTTCTCAAAAATAATCTGTAACATATCAAGGGGCAGACGTGTCTCAGTGAAGTGGAACATCGAAGCAAGTGTTCATCCAGCGGATGCATCTTGAGAAAGCGAGGGGGAAACAAGAGATCACAGAGAGAATGCAGATAGAGAGAGAGAGAGAGAGAGAGAGAGAGAGAGAGAGAGAGAGAGAGACAGAGAGCAGAGAGTTCCAGTTCTTTTAGGTATCACTAGTTAAAGACCAAATTTTTAACTTTGAAGTACTTTTATTTCTTGGGCTCTCTTTTTGTGGGTCTCTCTTTTTATTGGGCTCTCTATTTATTTTTAGGCCTTCTAACTAACCTTTTTTTTTTCCAGAAGATCTCCCTCTTGGCCTTGTCTTGTGTTGTTCCCTCTTTTGTCAATGGTGTCGCCTTTTCTTCAAACTTGCGGTCTCGCGCCCTTGGTGATGACAAAATCTTGAAGCTGCTATGGTGACGCATGATCGGGACTCATTTTTATTGGGTAAAGAAACGAAATGCTAAGGCTCAAAGTGGTTTTCTAAGGGAAGGATTTATTTTTGGAGAGAAATCTAATTGCCACTGTAATTTTTATCTAGTTACCAGTTTTAAAACAAGAATATGCATAAACAAACAAGTTCTAACCGATTCAGACTAAGGTTGGAAATCCCTCAAGCAAAATGAAACAAGCAATATATGATATGTATATGTAAGTGTGGTGCTCGAAAAAGGCTCAAGAAAATCTCACGGATAATCGGTTAGGATAAGGTATCGATTTTAAGCACAATTTTTGAGGTGTTTTTCTACTTGCCATGCAACCTATTTTTCTAATTTATTTTATTTTTTAGTGGATCTAACGGGTTTTAATTAATATCATCTAATTTTGATTGTCCTCAGATATGAACCGTTCGGCATAAATGCCTTATAGCGATCCTTTGAACGAGCCTAATAGACTATACAAATGTGCCAAAATGACCATGAATGACGCTACGGGTATCAAGCTGCTAAGAGGGAACCGGATAACGCACGATCAATGAAAAATTACCCGCTAGATAAAATAAAACAAGCAGCAATAATGGTCCACCCCACACTTAAAATTTTTGTATAAATTTTAAGTGCAAAACTGGAGAAAGAGGCAAGAGAAACTAATACGCCAATGATAATGATGAATCCACTCGTGTGTGAGCGAAACCTGCATCCTCAAAATAGAGAGATTGAAATGGCAGCTCCAAAATCTCAAGCTGTCCCCAACCTGTCCTAAAATAACTAAAAAAGAAAATAAAAGTAACAAAGATAAATAAAAACAAAGCTACGGTCCTAACATAAGTACTAACGCCGAAGCGCTAGCGGGTGAAACGTGTCCAGCATGCACCAAGCATGCAAAAGTGTCAACCATACAATCATCCATAAACCACCTCTAACAAAAGAAATATAAAAAGAAAAGAAAATAGTGTTTTTAGTCAACAAACCATCAGAAATTGTCTAGAACCACCGAATAACCCGAGGGAGAGAAAATCAATCTGAGTGACTGTGGTGTGCATGGGAGCTGGAGCAAGTGCATGAAGCCATAAGCGTATTAAGTTCGTCCAAAATGCTGTGGAACAGACCCTTCCTCGGCTTGCTCTGTCGACCCTGCATGGAATCAGGCAGCAGTCTGGCTGCAGCTGTAGCTGCTGACATTGTATCTTCTGCGTCTTCTGTCTCATCGTACTCAGTGTCCTCATCCCACAACCTCGTCTTGTTATCCATTAACCTCAAAACCTGATCATACCAATCTGCAACCCTAATATCCCCCATGTCTAAGGTGTCGAGAGGATGGATCCTTCCTACCACCGTTAGTTGATCTAAGTTATGGGGATGAAGTGTCCCCAGACTGGTGGATAGGTGTGTGATATAAAGTCCCCCGCAAATGTGGTTGGAAACAGTAGGCCTCCAGCATTTAGTGAGGAATTCAGCTACTGCATGGGCAAGGTTACAGGGTCGGTTTCTTATGATGCTGAAGAGATAGAAAACCTCTTGCCCGTGTACTCTATTCGTATGATCCGTGCATCATCTTAAACTGTTGGCCACAATCAAATGTAACCACCTATGGATAGGGTCTGGAAAACTAGATCTCTTACGCCTCCTTAGGGTGTAGGGGGCATCAGAAATTTGTCTCCAGAAATCCTTTGGCCGAACATTGGTGGGCCAATCGAACAAGCTTTCAGTGAGTATTGGTGACTGAATCTCCCCTTGTTGATATAAACCCAGTCTAATCCCAAACTCTGCCAATGTCATTACGTACCAACACCTATCCAACCTAAACCGCATACACTGCCTTGTAAGTCTATCTTCCACTGATAAGTATGCTTAGATATCCGGAAGAAATGGTTGTAACATTTCACGTTAAATAATTGTACGTTACGGATTAAAACGACAAGTTTTATTGTTTTGGATGACATTTTGAAGCCTAATACAATGATATATATTCATACATATACATATATATATATATATATATATAAATATATATATATATATATATAAAAGTTTATAATAATAATAATAATAATAATAATAATAATAATAATAATAGTAGTAGTAGTAGTAGTAAATAATAACTATAGTCTATAACTGATTGTGATTTTTATAACCCAACCCAAAGGCAGGCCCAATCAGACAAGCCCAAGCCCAAGTCTGGCCCACCCCTTGGCCTCCCCCTTATCAAAAAAAATAAAATAAAAATAAAAGAGCGCTGCTCCTGAGACTCGAACCGGAGCCAAGCCAACAAACCTCACCCACACGAACCATCTGATCCAGCACTTGTTCTTGTTTTAAA
This sequence comes from Ambrosia trifida, assembly GCA_028751855.1. Lineage (NCBI taxonomy): Eukaryota > Viridiplantae > Streptophyta > Magnoliopsida > Asterales > Asteraceae > Ambrosia > Ambrosia trifida. The sequence continues at coordinate 92,157,318 of CM054126.1, forward strand.
CCCGAAGCATTATTATTATATAATGTGTATTTATGATGACAGTTGACTCAGAAAAGTCAACTGTGCATCACGCGACATACCATAATCACCATCTTAACTCGTGTTTTGCATAAATTTGGTATCTATACTTGATTATCGGCCATCAGTGACTAAGCAACACGCTAATTGTCAATCAATCGTTGACCAATTGAACCTATTACGCGTATGACATTGATTAGTGGTCAATCCTTGCCAATTCATCGATCCAGTGATCCACACTATAAATTGATCATCTGCGAGCCTTCACAACTCGCCAATAATCCTTTCTCAACCTCCAATCTTCTTTATTAAACTCTGATTGTTCTTCACGATTGCATTCTTGACCTTGTGGGTTGACCAATCAATCGAACCCGATACAACATTGTAAGTCCAATTATTTCAGTGGGTTTTGTTCATCGGCGTTCACACATCAATAGCCCCATGATTAATTGGGCCATTGATGTGTGAATCAAGCTATTGCAGAAACTAGGGTTCGTGTTTTGGAATTGGGGATAAATTGAATTCGCTTGGTATATTTATTTTTAATGAAACAAGGTTAATCACAACCACTGGCCTAGGCCAAGTGGTTGTGACTGATGCATATAACCCAAGCCATCCGGGATCGAGTCCCGGCCATGGCGCCCCTTTTTCTTTTATTTTCATTTAAAAAAAAAAAAACAAACCAATTATATATATATATATATATATTACATTTAATCTTGTAAAATCATTTTTAATTATTAAAACCTTTTTATAAATTCTAAAAAAATTATTTTTAACAAATCTGATATAAATGTTCCACCTACAATTTTTAGTTTTCTGAAATTCATTTATTTAATATTTATAATAATTAAATCAATTTTATGCTATTATATTTATAAAAATCCATTAAAATATCAAAACAATTTTATAAATTTCCACAAAAATTATCCTGAATTTGTACGATGATAAACTTTACTGAAATGATTTTTAATTCTGAAAAATCATTTATTTTATATTTTTAATCAATTTTTGTTAGTTTTAATCATAATTAAATCATAATAAATTCAATTTTTAATATTTTTGCACCAAAATTTTATACAATTTATTTCTGAATGTTTAGAGCAGAAATATAATTTTTAAACTAATAATTCTTTAATTTTAGTATTTTTAAATATTAAAAGTTAAAGTTTGGCAATTTGTTATAAATAGAATTAATATTCTATTTTAAAGAAAATAATTCTTACAAAATTATTTTTACACTTTAAACACATTATTGTGCCATCTTAAATTTAAATTTCATAAAAAGAAATTTTGTTTATTTATTTACAAAAATTCTCTCAATTATCAAGCATTTTTAATAATAATCAAACAAGCATTTATCCCCAAATTCAAAGCCCTAGAAACTTATACATTTGTAGGCTTGATAGACTTAGACATATTTATTACCTCATTATAGGGTGATACTTGACATATTCGGGCAACACACTATTCTATTTTTCAACAGATATAACATTTTGCTAAGGTGAGTTTACATAGCCCCTTTACTCTATTTTCACTATTTTTGGGGTGAAACATGTTTAAACATTTTATACTATCATTTACTCATATTTACTTGTGATTCAATTACAACATCATTCTATCATTTGACTGTAACAAAAAGACACAGTACAATCATTAACAATGATCAAGCCGCCTGTTTAGATTATAGCGCTATAGGCCTGACAAACCCATCCCCCGCATATATTCAGGGATGATCGATAACAGTAACAACATTCAACTAACTTGCGAGTTAGTCAACAGTCGACACAAGGTTTGATTGTACAAAGACGCATTGTTACATGTCTGCATCATACTCTATCATCATACAACTGGGAATGTTGTACAAACCATTATTATCAAGTATTTACAAAAAACTATGTATTCTCACCAACATTTTGTTGACCCAAAATATTTTCAACTTAACATGTTTCAGGTTCTACTTGCTTGAAGATTTGATTAATGCTTGAAGATGTTTGCATTGTTTTATTCAATTTGATGTACGAATTCTTGTAGATCAATTGTATGAAATTTATTTAAATCACTTAATGAAATTTATTATTCACCATGAGCTACTGAACAATCATCACTACGTGACATCCCGATGTTTCCGCCATCGGTTGGGGTGTTACAGATTGGTATCAGAGCCATGGTTATAGGGAATTAGGTTATTAGAAAAATAATCTAGTCTATAACCATAGGATTTAACCAGTACTTGCTTCTTTTACTTGCTATTCTCTATCTCCCTCCTACTTCTTATCCTTACTTTGATCCCTACAAGAAGGTTGCTCTCCATCACTGGATCCACTCTTAGACTAATAAGGCAAAATCCTCAGGTTTAACCTGAACCACCTTGAGATCTCGTCGAAGTTCTAGATTTTAATAATGAACACGTGCAATCTGGAAGGGTGAACGCCTGTATTCTGAGTCTTCTGTCTAGGCTGGCATTGCACATATATCCCAATCAGACGAGGGACCCGGATGCCTACCTGGGAATTCTCGGGATGAGTGTTCACTTATAGGCTAAAGCATGTCTTCATATGTTATTAGAATTTAGAATCTTTGATAAGTCAACGTTTTCGTTTATTCGTTTTAATTAATGAATAAATGATTACATTCCTTATATTACCTCATTCATTTCATTATGTCTCTTACAGATCATGCCTCCACGTCGCAGCACTCGTAATAACAATGGTGGTAATCATGAGGAAGGAAATAGCAACACTAACCACAACAACAACAACAATAACAACAACAACAATGGTGTTGATGCCCAACTGGCTGCGATCATTTCCCAACAAATGGCACAACAAATCGCGACTCTGGTTCCTAACTTACTAGCTCAAGTCATCCAGTTGAACGGCAACGGGAACGGTAACGGCAACGGGAATGGAAATGGAAACCACAACGGGAATAGGAATGGTCTTCCAGCCTGTACTCTCAAGCACTTTAATTCTTGTAATCCCCCAAAGTTTAGTGGTGAAGAAGGAGCCACAGGACTCCTACAATGGTTTGAGGGTATTGAAAATACCTTCATCAACAGTGAGTGTCCCGATAACTTTAAGGTCCGTTATGCTATGAGTGTTCTTCACAAACGAGCACTCACTTGGTGGAATGAGGAAAAGCGTACCCGAGGAGCTGAAGTTGCACTTACTATGACGTGGGATCAAGTCAAGGAGATAATGAAAGATGAATTTTGACCACGTAACGAGGTCAAGAAATTAGAAGACGAGTTCCACACCCTTGCTCAGGATAGTGGGGAAAACCTTGCCTACAATACTCGCTTTCACGAGCTTAGCTTATTGTTACCCCACAAAGTCACTCCCCTGCCGGTAGCCATCGAGAAGTACATCGGTGGTCTGCCCATGCAAATCCAGGACACGGTGTGGGGAAGGAATCCTGCCACCTTGGAGGAAGCCAGACGTTTAGCAGCTACCTTAACTGATAATCACGTAAAGAACGGGACCTTAATTCGGAAAGGCAATAAAACAAGTATTGTAGCCGCGGTAACTACTGAGAATCAGAAGCGTAAGGCCAAGGATCCTGATGTCAACCTCACTACACAAGCTTCTAACAAGAAACCTTATACAGGAAACCATCCATTATGTAACACATGCAACCGACATCATCCCACTACTTCAGCATGTCGCTTGTGCACCAATTGTGGTAGGTATGGCCATCTAGTTAATACATGTCGCGAGACCCCAAATCCTAATGCCAACCAACCCACCAACCCTGCTCAGGCTATTAATCCTAATCGATACAACTATGGTCAGTGTTATGAATGTGGAGACCCAAATCACTTCCGTAACTGATGCCCTAAATTAAACAGAGATCAAAACCCTCCAGCTACTTAACAGCAAACCCTACCATCTGAATGATGTCTATCTTTCTCTTTAATTCCATGTATTGACATTTTTATTTTCAATTCAAGTATTATCATAACATCTGTGTGCATGTTTGTCTGAATGTGAACTAATTGCTATATCTATAATCATACTTGCTTATTTGTACAACAATTAGTTAACTACCAAACAACCTGCTTAACGATTGGTAGAGGTCATCATGTCTTTCCAACAGTCGGGAGAGGCCCTACCACCTGCTCAACGACTGGTGGGGACTATCAGACCTGCTTAACAATCGGTAAAGTCATAAAAGGACGCAAAACCCTAATGTAAGGTAAATTGGTAATTACGGTCCGGAACGTAATCATGAATTTACAGGTACATTAAGGTAGTGTGAAATTTTATCAAGGTTTTCAGTAGTTGGCCAATTGTAAACCTAGTGTTTCTCTTAACTTCGGGACGAAGTTCCTAAAAGTAGGGGAGACTGTAACATTTCACGTTAAATAATTGTACGTTACGGATTAAAACGACAAGTTTTATTTTTTTGGATGACATTTTGAAGCCTAATACAATGATATATATTTATACATATACATATATATATAAATATATATATATATATATATAAATGTTTATAATAATAATAATAATAATAATAATAATAATAATAGTAGTAGTAGTAGTAAATAATAACTATAGTCTATAACTGATTGTGATTTTTATAACCCAACCCAAAGGCAGGCCCAATCAGACAAGCCCAAGCCCAAGTCTGGCCCACCCCTTGGCCTCCCCCTTATCAAAAAAATAAAAATAAAAGAGCGCTGCTCCTGAGACTCGAACCGGAGCCAAGCCAACAAACCTCACCCACACGAACCATCTGATCCAGCACTTGTTCTTGTTTTAAACCCGAAGCATTATTATTATATAATGTGTATTTATGATGACAGTTGACTCAGAAAAGTCAACTGTGCATCACGCGACATACCATAATCACCATCTTAACTCGTGTTTTGCATAAATTTGGTATCTATACTTGATTATCGGCCATCAGTGACTAAGCAACACGCTAATTGTCAATCAATCGTTGACCAATTGAACCTATTACGCGTATGACATTGATTAGTGGTCAATCCTTGCCAATTCATCGATCCAGTGATCCACACTATAAATTGATCATCTGCGAGCCTTCACAACTCGCCAATAATCCTTTCTCAACCTCCAATCTTCTTTATTAAACTCTGATTGTTCTTCACGATTGCATTCTTGACCTTGTGGGTTGACCAATCAATCGAACCCGATACAACATTGTAAGTCCAATTATTTCAGTGGGTTTTGTTCATCGGCGTTCACACATCAATAGCCCCATGATTAATTGGGCCATTGATGTGTGAATCAAGCTATTGCAGAAACTAGGGTTCGTGTTTTGGAATTGGGGATAAATTGAATTCGCTTGGTATATTTATTTTTAATGAAACAAGGTTAATCACAACCACTGGCCTAGGCCAAGTGGTTGTGACTGATGCATATAACCCAAGCCATCCGGGATCGAGTCCCGGCCATGGCGCCCCTTTTTCTTTTATTTTCATTTAAAAAAAAAAAAACAAACCAATTATATATATATATATATATATATTACATTTAATCTTGTAAAATCATTTTTAATTATTAAAACCTTTTTATAAATTCTAAAAAAATTATTTTTAACAAATCTGATATAAATGTTCCACCTACAATTTTTAGTTTTCTGAAATTCATTTATTTAATATTTATAATAATTAAATCAATTTTATGCTATTATATTTATAAAAATCCATTAAAATATCAAAACAATTTTATAAATTTCCACAAAAATTATCCTGAATTTGTACGATGATAAACTTTACTGAAATGATTTTTAATTCTGAAAAATCATTTATTTTATATTTTTAATCAATTTTTGTTAGTTTTAATCATAATTAAATCATAATAAATTCAATTTTTAATATTTTTGCACCAAAATTTTATACAATTTATTTCTGAATGTTTAGAGCAGAAATATAATTTTTAAACTAATAATTCTTTAATTTTAGTATTTTTAAATATTAAAAGTTAAAGTTTGGCAATTTGTTATAAATAGAATTAATATTCTATTTTAAAGAAAATAATTCTTACAAAATTATTTTTACACTTTAAACACATTATTGTGCCATCTTAAATTTAAATTTCATAAAAAGAAATTTTGTTTATTTATTTACAAAAATTCTCTCAATTATCAAGCATTTTTAATAATAATCAAACAAGCATTTATCCCCAAATTCAAAGCCCTAGAAACTTATACATTTGTAGGCTTGATAGACTTAGACATATTTATTACCTCATTATAGGGTGATACTTGACATATTCGGGCAACACACTATTCTATTTTTCAACAGATATAACATTTTGCTAAGGTGAGTTTACATAGCCCCTTTACTCTATTTTCACTATTTTTGGGGTGAAACATGTTTAAACATTTTATACTATCATTTACTCATATTTACTTGTGATTCAATTACAACATCATTCTATCATTTGACTGTAACAAAAAGACACAGTACAATCATTAACAATGATCAAGCCGCCTGTTTAGATTATAGCGCTATAGGCCTGACAAACCCATCCCCCGCATATATTCAGGGATGATCGATAACAGTAACAACATTCAACTAACTTGCGAGTTAGTCAACAGTCGACACAAGGTTTGATTGTACAAAGACGCATTGTTACATGTCTGCATCATACTCTATCATCATACAACTGGGAATGTTGTACAAACCATTATTATCAAGTATTTACAAAAAACTATGTATTCTCACCAACATTTTGTTGACCCAAAATATTTTCAACTTAACATGTTTCAGGTTCTACTTGCTTGAAGATTTGATTAATGCTTGAAGATGTTTGCATTGTTTTATTCAATTTGATGTACGAATTCTTGTAGATCAATTGTATGAAATTTATTTAAATCACTTAATGAAATTTATTATTCACCATGAGCTACTGAACAATCATTACTACGTGACATCCCGATGTTTCCGCCATCGGTTGGGGTGTTACAATGGTGCTAGTGGGTCGATAGCATGTTGTAGAATCAGGGATCCAATCCTACAGATGATAGAGTTGGTTTAGTTCATCAAGGACACAGTTTGCGAACTAGCAAAGTAAACGACCCACACAAGGATCCATCAAAGTAAACGACCCACACAAGGATCCATAACATCCCAACCAGGGATATGTAAGTAGTCCCAAACCGGACTAGAAAAATGTTAAGTTGTCTCATACCTGAGACGCATGCTTTTGAGAAAAAGAGTAGTGAAACTCACCTTAGTGTGTAAGCAAAAGAAATCCAAACCGCAAGTAAAGTATGCTACCGACACCCTAATATAAGTGTCACTAAGTAAGTATACGCGTAATATCATTACACCATATAACTCGTTTGTCCAAGGCGTTTAAACGTTCAAAAGTGTGTAGGTGACACCTAGTGATTCTACATGCAATAGTAAACCCTACGGACTCGTTGGTGAATATGTTGGTTATAATTAGTTTTCACATTCCATATGCGTCTCATACAAGTGCCCGTTCAGTTACACATCAATTACATAACGCCTATGACTTCAATTCATCACATAAGCACATAATACACAATCTGTGTTTTTAGGACAGATTGTGCGTCATAAAAACTAATTTATTTAAAATAGTGAATCAGTGAGTTAATCTCCCAAATATTTACTAAATATTCTTTGGGATTCAGTTAACAACCCCTATTTTTGCTTTTTCTTAAATCCAAACACAAAAATAACTAAAATTCGTTCAACACAGCTATGATCAGAAAACTTTCATAACAGGCCAGTTGAGTAGAAAAATTCCCAAAATTTGGGACTCATCCAAACGGGATGAATCCACTTGAAAAACTCAAATTACTCCAATGTTAACCTTCTGTAAAAATTTCATAACCCAACCATAGGGATTTCTTGTAATAAAATCCATAGAAATCCCATCCCATTTCCACATAGGGATTTCTGGTTGTTGGAGTAGGCCTGAAGGTTTCTGATATTCAATCTTAACCTTCGCACAAGTCAAGCACTTACTAACATAAGTGGCTATTTCAGCTTTCATGTTTGGCCACTAGTAAAGAGTTTTAAGATCTTGGTACATCTTGTCCGAACCCGGATGTACTGAGTATCGAGAGGTGTGAGCTTCATCGAGCACCAGTTGTCTGAGATCCCCAAAACGTGGTATCCAGACTCGATCCATAAAGTACTGAAGACCATCTGTCTTTAGTTCCAAGTGCTTATCGGCACCATGTAATGTTTCAAGCTTAATATTTTCTCCCATTAAGGCCTCCCTCTGGGTCTCACGTATCTTATCAGGAAGATTAGAATGAATGGTAAGTTGTAAGGCTCGTACCCGTTTAGGTTTCGTTTCCTTCCGACTGAGGGCATCAGCTACTACGTTAGCTTTCCCTCTAGCCACGGCCGATGTGGGATTTTCCTGGGGTGTCACATTCACCCCCTGTTAGAGTCTTATTGTCCCTGATGAGGTGTGTTCCTGGGGTGTCACATTCACCCCCTGTTAGAGTCTCATAGTCCCTGATGAGGTGTGCAACCACCATCCCGAACGGCACAGGAGTGGCTCTGATACCAATCTGTCACACCCTCAAATTTCCACTGCGGGGTTTATACCGCGAGGCGCATGACAAACCAGGATCCCATAGCCATAAGTCATATGAACGAACTCTAAATGCCCAAACCATTTAGTTCGTTTTCAAAAACCAAGTTTAGTTAAGCTGCGGAAGCATAAACCAAATTTAAACCTTTTAAAACCATGCGCAAAACAATGCGCCCAAATTAAAACCATATGAAAGAAAATGTAAAAACATAATATGTAATTTAGGTGTATGCCCAAAACCCTGAATGCAGTGAAGTGTGCAGTGCTTTCTAATCCTGGCACCGGAAGCTAACTACCTGCAAAAGCATGTAAATCGTGGGTCAACAAACAATGTTGGTGAGTTCACTAAGTAAAGTAACTGAGCATGTAACTGCGCTGGTTTCCAAAACCACGTAAACAAGTAATTGAGTTGGTTCCAAGAACCGTGTAACCACTAGTTCGTCGCATGTCGAGGGTAGCTAGCCCATTCATGATAACTAACACCGAATATACCGAACTGCTATGTACGTGTAGCCACAAATGTGCGCCGCATGCCTGACATCATTGTCTATCCACAATGATAATGTTTCGTTAAGTTATAGTTCACCCCCGCGCTCCCCGAGCCGGTGTGAGGTTTGTAAGACCTAATAGCGCTATCAACTAATAACCCGCTTGCCAATCCCGGCAACTCATTCGGTACGTGAGGACTTACAGATGATAGAGTTGGTTTAGTTCATCAAGGACACAGTTTGCGAACTAGCAAAGTAAACGACCCACACAAGGATCCATCAATGTAAACGACCCACACAAGGATCCATAACATCCCAACCAGGGATATGTAAGTAGTCCCAAACCGGACTAGAAAAATGTTAAGTAAGTTGTCTCATACCTGAGACGCATGCTTTTGAGAAAAAGAGTAGTGAAACTCACCTTAGTGTGTAAGCAAAAGAAATCCAAACCGCAAGTAAAGTATGCTACCGACACCCTAATATAAGTGTCACTAAGTAAGTATAGGCGTAATATCATTACACCATATAACTCGTTTGTCCAAGGCGTTTAAACGTTCAAAAGTGTGTAGGTGACACCTAGTGATTCTACATGCAATAGTAAACCCTACGGACTCGTTGGTGAATATGTTGGTTATAATTAGTTTTCACATTCCATATGCGTCTCATACAAGTGCCCGTTCAGCTACACATCAATTACATAACGCCTATGACTTCAATTCATCACATAAGCACATAATACACAATCTGTGTTTTTAGGACAGATTGTGCGTCATAAAAACTAATTTATTTAAAATAGTGAATTAGTGAGTTGATCTCCCAAATTTTTACTAAATATTCTTTGGGATTCAGTTAACAACCCCTATTTTTTCTTTGTCTTAAATCCAAACACAAAAATAACTAAAATTCGTTCAACACAACTATGATCAGAAAACTTTCATAACAGGCCAGTTGAGTAGAAAACTTCCCAAAATTTGTATATTCATCCAAACGGGATGAATCCACTTGGAAAACTCAAATTACTCCAATGTTAACCTTCTGTAAAAATTTCATAACCCAAACCTTTACAAAACTCGAGTTATGATGACTCAAAATCGACTCAGTTTATTAACCCGAAATTCTGATATGACCTATTTTCAAAGAAAATTCCAAAAACGACTTAACCGACGTCCAAATCACTTGATTTTACCCATTATGAAAAGCTAAGACCATGTTTGATTTAACCATGTAAATAAAATACTAAACTCATCATGTTAAAGTCGTGTTACAGCCCCTATAAGTTCATCAAGTCATTCTGTCCAGATTTTAGTTACGCCTAAATCTTTCTTTGAACGACTACTGTGTGCATGCAAACAATCAACAATCATCAATAACCATTACCAAACATTCCTAATGCCTATTGCGATCAGATTCTATCATTATACATGCAAAGATTACAACTTTAGTGATCAAAACTTCAACGACTTGCGCAACAAGTAACCTATGATATTACTAATCGCCTATCATCATGTTTAATTTGTTTAATCTTCAAAAAACCTCAAGTTTTAATAATTATCAAAAGCTTTCAGACCTGGACAAACCTTGTTATATGATTTTTATAACATAAAAATAAGATTAAAGCGTAAAGGATTAAGGATTATACCCCAAGCTCTTCGATACAATCAACCGGACGCCTTTGGAGCTTCCCAATCGATGTTCTTGCGCCTTAGCAGGTTGTTTGGGGTTAATATTTCGTAAGTGAGGGAGTAGGGATGATTAGGGTTTGATTTTAGGTGATACAAGAGGCTTAAGGTTGCTTAAATAGGTGTTTAAGGCGGTTTAGAGACGTCAGGTAACGGCGAGCGGGCGCTCGCTCCCTGTGAGCGGCCGTTCACAGGGCCTTGGCCCGCGTGGGTGGCCCGTTTCGTCACCCGACGTGTTTTCCTTTGACGTTTTTGCTATTTCGGACCGTAATAAGTGTAGCCCCATGTGTTAAGACCCCAATCATCCTAATGGTCCACCTTTAACGATTCTTATTAACGTATTTGGTTTAAGTTCACATAATCACATATGGTTTGCACATAGTTTCACCGAGTATCACAGAAGCACGTAATCACAATCAATCCAAATCAGTTAACTCACAATTATTAAACTTCATTATTCACCAACGTCCGAGGTTCACTAATCATGTATACAGTTATTAACTCACAACAATGCAACGTGTGTCCTATCTAGCTAACCCTAGTTAAGTATAATGCAAGGAACGTAACTAGAGTTTAGTTAAAGTGAGAACCTGAATTTGCGGGGTATCACACAATCCGGAAGAAATAGTGCTCTGGTGTGGTGGTAGCTCTAGTGTAACAGATCTTCATGACATTTCCTCTAAGACACAACAGAATCGGTTCAGCTTCAAAAATTTAAAATTTTATATAGAAAATAAACAGCTCTGGCCCAGTGGTTGGACGCCCGTGCTCAGGTAAGGAGCAAGGCCGTGTGGCTCAGTCTGCAGTCTGGGTTTTAACTAGTTCAACTGTTTAAACTGGGTTTTGCCTAAAATACCCTAAGCTGGTTTTAAACTACAAAAATAAGTTAAATTTTGAAACTTAAAAAGTTCTGGTTGGTTTACAGGTGAGCACGCCCGTGCAAACTTGTGTGCACGGCCGTGCTCAGTCTGTTGGGTCACTAGTTACGCGGAAAACTTTTAGTCAAACATTCGGGCTAAAAATACTAGAAAACTCCATTACATTCCTAGCACTACTTTAATCATTTCCCTAAAGTTTCCGTCAAACATTCGGGCTAAAAATACTAGAAAACTAAGGTTTTCTTCAAAAACCTAAACTACTCAAAAACTCAAGAATAAAGACATATATGGACATAAAAACACATTAAAAGTTGTTAGGGGTCGATTATACATACCTTATATTGAAAATTGGGGCATGGAATCAAAAAATGGTGAAAAATGTTGGGTTTAGGGAGAATGGCAACGGTAGGGACGAGTGGGGAAGGAGCTGAATGGGGTTTGACAAGTCAAACACCCCTTAAGTACCCCAAGATTCTGTCTTTTCGTTTCTTTCGCTTTGGGGCTTTGTGCAATTTTCGGGACGAAAATTCTTTCAACGTGGGGATGATGTGACACCCGGCATATTTGGCTTAAACATTTTAGTAACATCTAAGTCTACCATAGCGGGAAACGTTTATAAACGGATTTAACTGGGTTAGTTGAGTCGGGTCAAGTTAGGATTGTCCAGGGTTCAATGATCTGGAGGATCATTGGGAGTCGTTTTGGGAATACACTAGTACCGGTTTCCATTGTTGGTGACATTACATAAACTAATTAAGTGAATGTGTAGATTATGGGTCGTGTGTTGGATTATATACATTGATGTGTTTAAATGATGTGTAGATGATTATCCATGCTTAAATATGTTAAACATAGACTAAGGTTGCATACTCATGTGTTAAGGTGTGTTAAAATGCGTTAAACACGACAAACTGGAAAAACTAGATATACATAGGTCTGGTTCGACCACTTCGAATGGTCGAAGGTGGAATTGTGTATTGGTTCGACCCATTGTAAATGGGCGAACCTGGGATGTGGAATTGAAAGAATTCCCTTCGACCAGGACAGGGCTCATTCGACCCTGTGGAAGGGTCGAAGGAGGCTACCTTCGACCACTGATAGGGGGCGAAGGAGGATTAGTATAAATACCAAACTTTGTCATTTTTCACCATTTCACAAACCCTAACCGTCTCAAAACACTCTCAAACGATTTTAATCACTAAGGAAGGAGTTTTTGCTATTCTTTTTCATAATCTAACCTATCTACAACATCTAAACAAGAATCCAAGGTGTGTTCTTAATCCTAAATCTTTTTAAGGCATTTTAATCCGTTTTTATCTAACCCTAAATTTCCAGATCTGTTCTAAGGAAGATTTTATCAATAAAAACCTTTTAAACATCTTTCTAAACCAAAACCTTATCATTAAACATAGGTTTTCATGATGATAAACATATGTTAATTGTGTATTATGTGGTGTTATGTGTTGTTCAATGATTTGCTGCTGTATCTATGATAGAAACATGATATAGGATTGTTATTGATGCTGGGTTATTGTTGTTTAAGGTTAGAATTGGATAGGTGGTGATGTTATGGGTATTTTGGGGGGTTTTAACGAATCTAGACTTGATGCATGATATTTATGATCAATAGAAATAATGAGGAAAATCTAACACTCGACAAACTGAGCATTTTAAGTTGAATATGGATTGATTTCAAAAGTTTCCAAATTGGGTAAAGAATCCATGCATGATTGTGACGTTTTCATAATTTTTACCATTTTGGGAAAGGGCTGAAATGGACGTATTTTTGGGTGAAATTGGTGGGGTTTTGTAGGGATAAGTTATTCATACTTGACTGCTGCGTTTGATGATGTTTCGGGGTGTTTCGAATGTGTTTGAAGCGTTTTAAGGAAAATTTGTTCAACAGGGGCGAACCTGGACTCCTTCGACCAATCGAATGGGCAAAGGAGAGAATCCAGGGTCGAACCTAGTTTATGTTTAGGCGAATGTGGTAAACGGTCAAAGGAGACATCAAAACGGTCGAACGTGGTAAAATGGGTGAAGGAAACTTAAAAACGGGCGAAGGAGATTTAACCTGACTGGTTCGACCGTTCTGATGCAGAAATGAGATTTTTGATACAAACTAAGTGTTTTATGTTTGAACCTTGTGTGTAATCTATGTGTACTTGATTAGTTAGGGTAATGAGTCACCAATGGGATGTCGGGTCGGTCTAATGTGTCGGTTAAACATTTAAACACGCTTTAAAACATACTTGGCTACGATCTGGACAATCGTGGACTAGATAACCTTATGGTTATTAGTCGGAACACTTATGTGAACATTTTGATAGATCTCCGGTAGAGGGATTATCAAGGGCTTAGCATTTTTACTAGTAACCGAAGAACGCTATCTAAGGTGAGTTCATGACCCCACTTTTTTACTGTTTTTGTACATGTTTCGGGGGGAAGACATGCTTCTTTTATGAAAATTGAGGAATTTAAAGCAAAACAAAGTTTTGGAAAATGAACGGGTTGCGTGAGTTCACGGACCCACTTTTACTGCTTTAACTTTTGGGGGAGAAAACATGCGCTAAACTATTTTGGTAACATATGTCATACTATGGTTTTTAACTTTGTATTGCTATATGATCTTTGGAAGTCCCGGGGGAAACCATGAATGTGCGGGGATGCACAACGGGGGAAATGTGGATAGATCTATTGGGCGTGACCTGCCCCACTCCTCGGCTTGGAGGGCCGGGCGGGTGCATGTTGTCTCGAACTGGAACATTGGTATCATGCTGAACATTCGGGCTGCTTAAACATATGCTAAACATTGCTAAACGTGTCTAGTATTGGTTTCCAATCGTAGTAGTAATAAAACATACGCCTAGCTAGCGTACTTGGTAACATTGATATAGTATGGACATGGTAACGTTTTGGTAACACTTGGTATCATATTGAACAAACCTGTGAACTCACCAGCATTATATGTTGACGTCTTTTGGCATGTTTTTCTCAGGTCGCTAAGGTAGCAACGAATGGAACTAGGCGCACGGGTCTGCATTGGCGTCTAGACTTAGTTCATGTTTTGTAATAAACATTTGGTACATTTGGGTCTATGGTCTGTAACTTATTAAATGCTTCCGCTACTGCTTTTAAGATTATGAAAACTGTGTCTTTTGAACGTCATGTATCTTCATATAGAGTTGTTTATTGTGACCGTTGACTTGGATCCTGGTTTGTTATGCGCCTCGCGGTGAAACTCCGCAAGTGGAAATTTGAGGGTGTGACAGATTGGTATCAGAGCCAATGGTTTTAGTGAACTAGGACTGCATGTAGAGTCTGGTCTATAGCCGAGTCGCACACACTAGACGGTCACATACTTTGAGTCTATTAGTGGGATACGTACTAACGTTGTCGGGGTGTCCTTACATCACCATCATACTTCTCTGTTACATCATCCGCTTTTATTTGGGTTCTTACCTACTCTTGTCTTCTTCTTCTGGATTGAAGAGGGAGGGGTTGATTTGTTGGTTCTAGCACACACATGCCTTCTTACACTTGCACCTATCGTAACACGTTAATAGGCGACGATATTCGGTGACCGGAGTCCGGAATTAGGGGTACATTTGGAGGACCATGTAGAGCAATTTATCATTTCGAGTGCACACGAAATAATAAACTGAAATGCATGAAAATCCCGATGGACTTCGAGTTTGGATGTATAGTCCTGGATTTGTCCCTAAGTTAACTCTTGTAAATTTCTGGTGGTTGACACTAGAAGTGAATCTGAATCCCTCGATTTCTTGATTTGTTAGATCATGTCTGGTACTCGCGGTGGTGGACGTCGTGGTGGCGGCGGTGGCCGTGCTGGCGGCGGTGGTCGTGCTGGAGGCGGTGGTCATGGCAACATCAACATGACCTAAGTAGAGCTGAACAACTTGCTACAGCAGCAAGTGAACATGGCTATGGCTAATTTCCAGGCTGGGATAAACGCCATGGGTGGTGAGTTGATTTCTGTCGACCTTGCCTCATTCTTGGGTTTCATGTCCTTTCGTTTGTGTTTTACTCGTGTACCGTGTTTCAGGTATTGGTGCCAATCCACCCCCACCTCAGTGCTCTTATAAGAAGTTTCGGGACTGTCAGCCTCATAACTTCGCTGGAACTGAGGGAGCGGTGGGACTGCTCCGATGGCTGGAGAAGGTTGAGTCTGTGTTCGTCATGTGTAACTGTCCTGCTGGGGACCGCGTGAAGTATGCTACCGCGACATTTGAGGGGCTTGCACTGTCGTGGTGGAATGCTACTACTCAGAACATGGGATTGGGGGAGGCTATTGCTATGCCTTGGGCGGAGTTCGTGCAACTGTTGAGAGGTGAGTACTGTCCGAGGGAGGAGGTACAGAAGTTGGAACATGAGGTCTGGAGCTACAAGATGGTTGGGTCAGAGATTGAAGAGTACACTGTGAGAAGGAATGAACTGGCGGTGTTGTGCCCTGATTTGCACACACCCGAGTATAGGAAGATTGAGCACTATGTGTCTGGGCTGGTGCCGGAGATTGCTGGGTTGGTGGCTGCTGGGAATCTTCCCACCATTGCTGAAGTTGTCCGATCAGCTCATCGGATGACTAACCTGAAGGTAGCAGAAGGTGTTTTGCCTTCTAAGGGTGCTACTGTGAAGGTTTCTGAGGGGAACAAGAGGAAGTGGGATGGTGTGGGGAAGAGTGATGTGCCAGCGCCATCTCAGCCGGCGAAGAAGTTTGATTCATCTGGGTCTTCTTCTGGGCAGAAGTCAAGTGGGTATGTCGGGAAGCATCCCAAGTGCAACAAGTGTGGTTTTCATCATTTTGGGAGTTGTGATCGGGCTCGTTGTCATCGGTGCCATCAGTTGGGGTATCATGCAAAGGATTGCAGGGTGGCACTCACCCCAACTCAGACTCCTGCTACTGCTCCTACTCCTGCTGCTCAGGGGACTCCAGGAAAGCAGGGGTGCTATAACTGTGGTGATACGGGACACCTCAAGCGTGAATGTCCTAAACTGAAGCAGGGCGATAATGGGAGGGGTGGAAACGGTAATGGGAACAACGGCGGCGGAGGCAGGACTGCTCGTGGTTTCGTCATTGGATCTGCAGAGGCTAGGTAGGATCCAGACATAGTTACCGGTACGTTCCTTCTTAATGATCGCTATGTTTCTGTCTTGTTTGATTCTGGTGCTGATAAGAGTTTCGTATCTGTGGACATTAGTCGATTGCTAGATATAGTACCCACACCTTTAGAGGCTAAGTACTTAATAGAATTGGCTGATGGTAAGAAAATCGAAGCGACACACACCCTTAGGGAATGTCGCTTGGAACTGTCGGGTTTGTCTTTCCCTATTGACCTTATGTCGGTACCCCTGGGTAGTTTTGATGTCGTTGTCGGCATGGATTGGTTATCGTTGTATCGTGCGGAGATCGTTTGCTTCGATAAGATTATTCGGATTCCTCTCCCTGATGGTGAGACTCTTTCGGTTCATGGCGAGAAAAGCGGTGCTCCGCTGAGTATCATTTCTAGCATGAAAGCCCGTAAATACCTTCGGAAGGGTTGTTTGGCCATTATGGCACTTGTTAACGTTTCTACTGACGATGAAAAGAAGATCGAGGATATCCCAGTGGTCCGTGATTTTCCTGATGTGTTTCCTGATGATTTGCCTGGTCTTCCTCCCCATCGTCAGGTTGAGTTTGGTATTTGATCTTACTCCGGGTGCAGCTCCCATTGCCCGAGCTCCGTATCGTCTCGCACCTCCCGAGATGCAAGAGTTGTCCAGCCAGTTGCAGGAACTCTTGGAAAAGGGTTTCATCCGACCGAGTTCTTCCCCGTGGGGAGCTCCTATTTTGTTTGTGAAGAAGAAGGATGGAAGTCTTCGCATGTGTATTGATTATCGTGAGCTGAACAAAGTGACCATCAAGAATCGTTATCCTCTTCCTCGCATTGATGATCTCTTTGACCAGCTCCAGGGCTCCAGCTACTATTCGAAGATTGATTTGCGGTCCGGTTATCACCAGTTGCGCGTCAGGGAAGCTGACATTCAGAAGACTGCTTTTCGCACTCGTTATGGCCATTTTGAGTTCTTGGTCATGCCCTTTGGTCTCACTAACGCACTGGCGGTGTTCATGGATTTAATGAACCGCGTTTGCAAACCTTACCTCGATAAGTTCGTCATCGTGTTTATTTACGATATTCTGATTTATTCCAAGAACAAGGCGGATGATGAAGAACATCTATGGTTGGTCTTGGAACTTTTGAGACGGGAGCAGTTGTATGCTAAGTTCTCAAAGTGTGATTTTTTGTTGCGTGAAGTTCAATTCCTAGGACATGTGGTTAATGAACTGGGAATTCATGTTGATCCGGCTAAGATCGAAGCTATTAAGGACTGGGAAGCACCAAAGACGCCATCTGAGGTGCGGCAATTCCTAGGTCTTGCGGGTTACTATCATCGTTTCATTGAGGGATTTTCGAAGATCGCTCAACCCCTCACTACTCTTACCTAGAAGGACCGAAAGTTCGACTGGGATGAACCACATGAATCAGCATTTCAGATTCTGAAACTTAAACTTTGTTCTGCACCTATCTTATCCTTACCTGAGGGTACGGATGACTTCGTTGTGTACTGTGACGCTTCTATTCGTGGTCTCGGTTGTGTGTTGATGCAACGCAGGAAGGTTATTGCTTATGCTTCTCGTCAACTCAAGGTTCATGAGAAGAACTACACTACTCATGACTTGGAACTGGGTGCGGTGATCTTTGCGTTGAAAATCTGGAGACATTACTTGTACGGTACCAAGTGTGAAGTATACACCGATCACAAGAGTCTCCAGCATATTTTCGACTAGAAGGTGTTGAACATGCGACAGCGTCGCTGGGTTGAACTTTTGAACGATTATGACTGTGCTATCAAATACCATCCTGGCAAGGCGAACGTTGTGGCGGACGCTTTGAGCAGGAAGGAGTCTGCGAATCCTCACCGTGTTCGAGCCTTACAGCTCACCATTCTTTCGTCATTGCCTGGCCGAATCCGTTCTGCCCAGTTGGAAGCCTTGAAGGAGGAAAACCTTAAGGCTGAGACTATGCACAGTGCTGACAAGCATCTTGAACTCAGGACCGATGGTTTACACTATTTTCGGGACGTGTTTGGGTCCCATTGTTCGGGGGATTGCGCGAGCTTGTTTTGGATAAAGCTCACAAATCCCGGTATTCTATTCACCCTGGCTCCGATAAGATGTATCAGGATTTGAAGATACTTTATTGGTGGCCAAACATGAAAGCTGATATAGCTTCATATGTCAGCAAATGCTTGACTTGTGCTAAAGTCAAGGTGGAGTATCAGAGGCCGTCTGGTCTCCTGCAACAACCAGAGGTTCCAGAATGGAAGTGGGAGCGAATCACGATGGATTTTGTCACCAAGCTACCAAGGTCACCTAGTGGTTACGATATGATCTGGGTGATTGTTGACCGGTTGACAAAATCGGCACGTTTTATACCTATTAAGGAAACCGATGGACTCGAGCGGTTGGCTCGACTTTACCTTAAGGAGGTGGTTGCTCGGCACGGGGTGCCTGTCTCTATTATCTCTGATCGTGATTCTCGTTTTGCTTTGCGTTTCTGGAAGGCTCTGCACAAGGCTTTGGGTACTCAGTTGGATATGAGTACGGCATATCATCCACAAACTGATGGACAGAGTGAGCGGACAATCCAAACCTTGGAAGACATGCTTCGGGCATGTGTTATCGATTTTGGCAAAAGTTGGGAGATCCACCTGCCGTTAGTGGAGTTCTCCTACAACAACAGCTATCACTCTAGTATCAAGGCAGCTCCGTTCGAGGCTCTATACGGACGGAAATGTCGATCACCACTTTGTTGGGCCGAGGTGGGCGAGAGCCAGCTCACTGGTCCGGAATTTGTGTACGAAACTTCGGAGAAAATCGTGCAAATTCGTAACCGTTTGGCTGCTGCGCGGGATCGTCAGAAGAGTTATGCCGATCGCCGTCGAAAACCTTTGGAGTTCCAGGTTGGGGACCGGGTACTTCTGAAAGTTTCACCATGGAAGGGCGTCATACGCTTTGGAAAGCGTGGCAAGCTTAACCCTCGTTATGTCGGACCATTCGCAATCCTGGATCGGATTGGACCTGTGGCATACAGACTTGACTTACCGACGTAGCTCGGTAGTGTGCACAACGTCTTCCATGTGTCTAACTTGAAGAAGTGCTTGGATGATGAATCTCTCATTGTACCACTGGAAGAAATCAAGGTTGATGATCGTCTTCGCATTGTGGAGGAACCTGTCGAGATTCTCGACTACAAGATTCGTAGCCTTCGTCGGAGTAAAATCCGCATCGTCAAAGTCCGTTGGAACTCGAATCGTGGACCAGAGTTCACGTGGGAAAGGGAGAATCAGATGAAAGCTAAACATCCTCATCTTTTTCCGAAACACGCGTTCGAATCGAGGCATGTTACGGCTGAAGCAGAATGAATCTCGGGTCGATATTCCTTTCAACGTGGGGATGATGTGACATCCGGTAAATTTTCTTTTCGTTTCGTTCTTTTCGTTTCTTTTGCTTTGGGGCTTTGTGCAATTTTCGGGACGAAAATTCTTTCAACGTGGGGATGATGTGACACCCGGCATATTTGGCTTAAACATTTTAGTAACATCTAAGTCTACCATAGCGGGAAACGTTTATAAACGGATTTAACTGGGTTAGTTGAGTCGGGTCAAGTTAGGATTGTCCAGGGTTCAATGATCTGGAGGATCATTGGGAGTCGTTTTGGGAATACACTAGTACCGGGTTCCATTGTTGGTGACATTACATAAACTAATTAAGTGAATGTGTAGATTATGGGTCGTGTGGTGGATTATATACATTGATGTGTTTAAATGATGTGTAGATGATTATTCATGCTTAAATATGTTAAACATAGACTAAGGTTGCATACTCATGTGTTAAGGTGTGTTAAAATGCGTTAAACACGACAAACTGGAAAAACTAGATATACATAGGTCTGGTTCGACCACTTCGAATGGTCGAAGGTGGAATTGTGTATTGGTTCGACCCATTGTAAATGGGCGAACCAGGGATGTGGAATTGAAAGGATTCCCTTCGACCAGGACAGGGCTCATTCGACCACTGATAGGGGGCGAAGGAGGATTAGTATAAATACCAAACATTGTCATTTTTCACCATTTCACAAACCCTAACCGTCTCAAAACACTCTCAAACGATTTTAATCACTAAGGAAGGAGTTTTTGCTCTTCTTTTTCATAATCTATCCTATCTACAACATCTAAACAAGAATCCAAGGTGTGTTCTTATTCCTAAATCTTTTTACGGCATTTTAATCCGTTTTTATCTAACCCTAAATGTCCAGATCTGTTCTAAGGAAGATTTTATCAATAAAAACCTTTTAAACATCTTTCTAAACCAAAACCTTATCATTAAACATAGGTTTTCATGATGATAAACATATGTTAATTGTGTATTATGTGGTGTT
This sequence comes from Ambrosia trifida, assembly GCA_028751855.1. Taxonomy (NCBI): domain Eukaryota; kingdom Viridiplantae; phylum Streptophyta; class Magnoliopsida; order Asterales; family Asteraceae; genus Ambrosia; species Ambrosia trifida. Next base: position 92,178,430 of record CM054126.1, read on the forward strand.
ATGTGTTGTTCAATGATTTGCTGTTGTATCTATGATAGAAACATGATATAGGATTGTTATTGATGTTGGGTTATTGTTGTTTAGGGTTAGAATTGGATAGATGGTGATGTTATGGGTATTTTGGGGGTTTTAACGAATCTAGACTTGATGCATGATATTTATGATCAATAGAACTAAGGAGGAAAATCGAACACTCGACAAACTGAGCATTTTAAGTTGAATATGGATTGATTTCAAAAGTTTCCAAATTGGGTAAAGAATCCATGCATGATTGTGACGTTTTCATAATTTTTACCATTTTGGGAAAGGGCAGAAATGGACGTATTTTTGGGTGAAATCGGTGGGGTTTTGTAGGGATAAGTTATTCATACTTGACTGCTGTGTTTGATGATGTTTCGGGGTGTTTCGAATGTGTTTGAAGCGTTTTTAGGAAAATTTGTTCAACAGGGGCGAACCTGAACTCCTTCGACCAATCGAATGGGCGAAGGGGAGAATCCAGGGTCGAACCTAGTTTATGTTTGGGCGAACGTGGTAAACGGTCGAAGGAGACATTAAAACGGTCGAACGTGGTAAAATGGGCGAAGGAAACTTAAAAACGGGCGAAAGAGATTTAACCTGACTGGTTCGATCGTTCTGATGCAGAAATGAGATTTTTGATACAAACTAAGTGTTTTATGTTTGAACCTTGTGTGTAATCTATGTGTACTTGATTAGTTAGGGTAATGAGTCACCAACGGGATGTCGGGTCGGTCTAATGTGTCAATTAAACATTTAAACACGCTTTAAAACATACTTGGCTACGATCTGGAAAATCGGCGACTAGATAACCTTATGGTTATTAGTCGAAACACTTATGTGAACATTTTGATAGATCTCCGGTAGAGGGATTATCAAGGGCTTAGCATTTTTACTAGTAACCGAAGAACGCTATCTAAGGTGAGTTCATGACCCCACTTTTTACTGTTTTTGTAAATGTTTCGGGGGGAAGACATGCTTCTTTTATGAAAATTGAGGAATTTAAAGCAAAACAAAGTTTTGGAAAATGAAACGGGTTGCGTGAGTTCACGGCCCCACTTTTACTGCTTTAACTTTTGGGGGAGAAAACATGCGCTAAACTATTTTGGTAACATATGTCATACTATGGTTTTTAACTTTGTATTGCTATACGATCTTTGGAAGTCCCGGGGGAAACCATGACTGTGCGGGGATGCACAATGGGGGAAATGTGGATAGATCTATTGGGCGTGACCTGCCCCACTTGTCGGCTTGGAGGGCCGGGCGGGTGCATGTTGTCTCGAACTGGAACATTGGTATCATGCTGAACATTCGGGCTGCTTAAACATATGCTAAACATTGCTAAACGTGTCTAGTAATGGTTTCCAATCGTAGTAGTAATAAAACATACGCCTAGCTAGCGTACTTGGTAACATTGATATAGTATGGACATGGTAACATTTTGGTAACACTTGGTATCATATTGAACAAACCTGTGAACTCACCAGCATTATATGTTTACGTCTTTTGGCATGTTTTTCTCAGGTCGCTAAGGTAGCAACGAATGGAACTAGGCGCACAGGTCTGCATTGGCGTCTAGACTTAGCTTATGTTTTGTAATAAACATTTGGTACATTTGGGTCTATGGTCTGTAACTTATTAAATGCTTCCGCTACTGCTTTTAAGATTACGAAAACTGTGTCTTTTGAACGTCATGTATCTTCATATAGAGTTGTTTATTGTGACCGTTGACTTGGATCCTGGTTTGTCATGCGCCTTGCGGTGAAACTCCGCAAGTGAAAATTTGAGGGTGTGACATTAGTATTTATATTTATAATAATAATTATAATTATAAGTATAGTTTATTGGAGATAATTTCTCCTCCAATGATTATGCAGTCAACGGTCAAGTCAAAGGCATAAATCAAGCATTGCTTGATTTATGCTATTAGTTTAATTTCTTATGTAATTATTAGTTCTTGTGTTTTCTTATAAATAGCTACTAGGAATTAGTAGCAAAATTGTACCAAAACCAAACATTAATAAGAAAACATATATCTTTCATATTCTCTCTACACTTCTTGGATCAAAACCGCCTAGCCGCTTTGAGAGTCGTTGGCGTTTAGAAACTGAGCAGCCCTCTTGCTGCAGGGCTCAAAGGAACCCGGCTTTTCTTTTTCTTTGTCTTCGATTTTCTCCATCTTACTTTCGCCCGTCACATCCTCCCATTTTTATTATTATTATTTTTTAATCAATTCTTTTGAAAAAGTAGATTTTTTTTTGATGAGCAGGATCAGAAACACTGCTCTTATACCATATTGAAATTTATGCGGAAGCGATTTTGTTTTTGGGTTGGGTTTAGTTTCAGCCCCGCCGCCAAGGGCGGCTCGGTTTCTAGTAATCGACTCTCAAAATGACAAAGTAGATTGTGAGAAGTGTAGAGATAGAAATGAAAGATGTTGTTGATTGATTGATTTGGTACAATACAAGGAGGAAACAACCTCCTATATAAATACATAAAGGAAGTACATAAAATGAGGAAGTGACTAAACTTTAGGGCATAATCCAAGGAGGCCAATCTCTAGTCTTGGTCAATGATCAATAATGTTGGTCAATGGTCAAGGTCAACATTATTGATCACTTGGGGCACAAAAGCAAGCAAGACTTTGACTACTATACTTTGACTAGTCAAAGTCATAATCTCCAATACTCCCCCTCAAGTTGGAGCGTTTTTTTTTTGCGGGCTCATAGATTTGGACCCGACTTTTCTTCTTGCGGGTTCAAGAAACCCGACTTTTCTTCTTGCGAGTTCGACGAACCAGACCTTTCTTCTTGCGAGTTCAAAGAACTCGACTTTTCTTCTCGCGAGTTCAAAGAACTCGACTTTTCTTCTTGCAGGCTTCAAAGAACCCAACTTTTCTTTTTCTCGCGAGTTCAAAGAACTCGACTTTTCTTCTCGCGGGCTCAAAGAAACCCAACTTTTTTTTCTTGCGGGTTCAAATAACCCAACTTTTCTTCTTGCGGGTTCATAGAACCCGACTTTTCTTTTCTTACGGGTTCAAAGAACCCGAATTTTGTTTTCTTGCGGGTTCAAAGATATAAACCCGACTTTTCTTTTTTTGCGAGTTCAAAGAACACGACTTTTTTTTTTGTTCTTCGTTCTTCTCCATCTTGTGCCCATTCTTCCTTTTTTTTTTACTTTCTCCTACCGTGCTTTTGCTTTCCTTTTTTTATTATGTATTTTTCTTTTTATTTCTTTCGAGCAGGATAGTAACCTTCTCTGATACCATATAAAAATTCTAGCGGACGCGTTTTCTATTTGGTTTTGGTTTTATTTTTTTGGTGTTGCAACCGAACGGCCATCCGGGCTGCAAGGTTGCAACACCAAACAAATAAAACCAAAACCAAATAGAAAACGCGTCCGCTAGAATTTTTATACAACAGATCTAAAAAACTATGTTAATAATACTTAAAAGGATTAAAGACGTGGATATAAGTAGATTCTCTTATCCACTTTTGTAGTAACATACAAATTCAAGAAACATCTTGAGATCCAATTGTTTTCAATAATTTTCTCATCAATTACTTGAGACATATGCTATAAGAAAACTACACTAGGCTATGTGTTATGGATGAATGATGAAGCACTTGATGATAATACCAATTGATATTAGTACTAGTGTTCATTAAAACAACTTCACCAATTTACAATGGAATGGGACGGCTGGTGTAACGCCCAGCTTTTCTCTAATAATATAATATTAATATTTCTATTCATAAAACGATTTTAAATTCGTTAACAAGAAATACTTTCTTATTCATTAATAAATTTAATTATTTAAATTCGCCAAATAACGCGTTTGTAAGTAATAACATATTGGTAAACCGACCTGTATCCTTGTAAATTTCTAAACGTGACTAAAAATATATTATAACAAATATACAGTCCAACCCCTCGTTTTAAAACGGTTTATATATATAAATCTAACAAAATAACTATTTTAGCGGTTAAGTAAGTAATGTAATTTAAACGAGACCGAGTCGGTAACTGGCTCGTATACGCGGTACCCAACCACTTAACCCACACAAAAACCCTAACTATTTAATCACTTTATTTCCTTCTCCTCCTTCATTTTCTTACAAACACAAAACCCTAGCCATACACCACCACCAATTAAAGTTGCCTCTCCCACTCTCTCTAAACAATATTGCAGCTCTCTCTCTCTCTCTCTCTCTCTCTCTCTTTAAACCTCCATCTCACTCTCAATCTCTCTCGTCTCCTTTTCTTCTCCTTCTGGCAGAAGCCGGCTGACCACCACCTCCCATGGTGGTGGCGATAGCTTTGGGTTCCGAACGCAGGCAAGAGGACGGCTCACTAGGGGATGTGAGGTGGTTTTCGTGGTGGTTGCTGATCGTGAAGAGGTAATTTTTGGGGTTTGGAGTTGCAGGTAACAAACAATGGTTGTTGGTGGTTCGAGTAGGGTTTCTCAGGTCAGCAGCGGCCCAGGCCTGTGGCCCGAGGAACGCGCAGAAACAGCAGCGGCGACGGGTTGTGGTGGTAGCGGCACTGGGTTTCAGGCCCAAATCGGACTGTGGTGCTTTTGTGGTGGTTCAAGGCGGTGCTGGGTGGTGGTTGTTTGGTTCGAGATGGAGGCGGCTGTGGTAGTGTACAGGTCAAAGGATGTCCGGGTCAGATTCGGGTGTGGTCGAGACACGAGTCAACAGGTCAACATTGGTCCAACATTTCAGATCCGGTCAATCGTAGTCAACAGTCAAAGCTGGTCAACGCAAGTCAACATTAGTCAACGGTCAGCCATGGTCAAACCAGTCGACACGCGGTACGGGACGAGTTACGTGTTGGTTCGCGAGATCAGATATCGGGAAGGTATAACGCGCGCCACGATCTTAGTTTATTTTTATTTATTTATTTATTTATTTATTTTCGTGTATTTTGTGTATAAATATTTATTCTAAAAGGACCAAACGAACCGAACCGACTTATGTGTATAAAAGGGCTAATGTAACGATGAGGCGATAAAATGGTTAAATGTATAAATAGATATACTTATGAACATGTTCACGACACTAACTATTAAATTGTTTGAAACATACATACGAATATATCCAAGCACAACATTAAGCGAGTCGTATAGTATTTAGAGTTTCTAAAGCGTTGATAAATTTGGGTGACATGTTTTGAAAACGGACTATATATATGTATATTACTTGTTCAAAACATATAGTTCTCGTTTATTACAATCTTGATAACTTGAACCTTTTGTCGCGTTTAAAGACTATAAATTGTATTGGGTTTTTGTTTGGTCTATTGTTGTTTTGGGATAAAATAGACGACTTGCGTTGTCTGGTTTCTTACAAAAACAGAGGAAACTCTGCCCAAATTTTTATAAAATATAAGAAACGTATCGGATGGTCAAATCTATTATTTTGTACAAAAGAAGCTATGCTTTACAAATAGACGCTATTCAAACTTTATTTCGTCATGATATAAAAGCGTACATAAATAAACATAATGCATATATTATCCGGTCTTCAAACAAACTAAAACGCGAATCAAGTTACGCGTACATTATTTTCACTAGTCTAAATGCTCCTTTTACAACTAGTCTCAAGTCGTGAAATCCTGAATATATCATAATAAAGTATATATTGTATATAACTATACCTTCACATATATTTTCTAGAAACTAAACCAAGTACAATCGGTTCGTTAAGTCATACACATTTTAAGACGCGCATTCATTCAATGCGAGTCTAGGTAGTTGAATAAACTATCTATACAATCAATAAATGAAACAAGTGTATTTGCCTTAGAATTTAAGGTATCGTTTATTTGTAATAGGATACAAGAGTTCAATTAATTCAAGTTCAGACTTGTTGCTACTTGCTAGTATTTGCACAGTGAATTTCAGGTGAGTTTTACATAGCCCCTTTTCTATTTTTCACTATTTTTGGTGTGAAACATGTTACAACATTCTATATACAATTCAATCATAAAGTGTCTATGTGTTTTTCTATGTTGCATTATGTCTTAAACATGACTAGGGTAAGCACAATATTCTAGCATAATCATTAACATTGATCAGCCGACGGTATACAATGATAGATCTATTGGACTGACAATCCCACCCGGATACGTGCCTCCTACATAGGTAGCGTGGGTGATTGTTATCGCATAACATAATCGAGTGAACCATGAGCGTATGGGATGGACCACAATATTCTAGTCACAAGGGTTGATTATGCACTCGATTTACTGCTAGTATGTTTTCACATATGGACTAGACTTGCCATGACACTTGAATTGTACAAGTTTTATTCAATTATCAAAACCTATGTAATTCTCACCAACTTTTGTTGACCCAAAATATTTTCAAACTTAACATGTTTCAGGTTATAGCTTGCTTGAAGATTAGAGTTAATGCTTGAAGATGTATATTTAGATTTAGCATTTTTCATTGGATGTACAAATTCTTTTTAGAACTATTGTATGTAATTCAATTAATTAATTATTGAAATTTATTATTTACCATGAGCTACTGAACAATCATCAATACGTGACATCCCGATGTTTCCGCCATCGGTTGGGGTGTTACAGATTGTTATCAGAGCCATGGTTATAGGGAATTAGGTTATTAGAAAAATAATCTAGTCTATAACCTTAGGACTTTAACCAGTATTTGCTTCAATTACTTGTAGTTCTACCTTATCCTTATCTCTATCCATATCCTCATCCTTATTCTTAGCCTAACTTGGTCTTGCCTACTCTCTTTCACTTACTTGCTACAATCCTAACGTACTTCTAGATTATTAAGGCAAATTCGTTGGGCTTAGACCTGATCTGTTTTGATAAGCCAATATTTTCGTTTATTTGGGGTTAAATATTTACAATCTTTGTGTTTCATTTTCATTTATACCCCCTCACTCTCGTATAAAATCTAAGTTTTGAATCTCAAAATTTTTACAATTCAAATATATTTTCTTCTTATATAATTCCCTCATTAGCTTAAACTTTATGAATCATTTCTGGGTTTCACAAATCCTAATTCGTTTTACAGACTTATAATATTATCCATAAGTCTAATTATTTTTAACATCTAACCCAAATCATATGTTTCCCTTTGCATCATATATAAATCTATTATCTTTGATGTTTCTGGCCAATTTTATTTTAAACTCCCCTACATTTTTATTTATGTGTATATATATATATATGTATATTTTGAAGATACCATCAACCATAAAAATTTCATCACATTCGAGATTTTAAAATCCTTGTTTAAACTGTAACCTTATAATCTGTGTATAGGAGATACTGTAGCACCAAAGCTAAAGAGTACTGAATTTTGTCAAACTTTCATCACTTGGGAATTTCACAAACTATAACAAATAAATATATATATATATATATATATATATATATATATTTAAAAGAGTCCTTTATTTCCACAAACTTATTTGTTAAATTTCAAATTTTATTGAATAGTTTATTGGCGTAGCAAATGATTTACGATAAAAATGTTTTAATCTATTAAGAATGATTTCTTTTATGTATTACTCGAAGCCTATTATACAAAACGCCTGAACAAATTCTTGATTTTTTTGAAATCCGACATCGTGTTTAAAACCTATGACTCATCGAAATATTTTGATCTAAATCAATTTAGTTGTACTATTTAATGACTTTTTCTTTACATACAAAACCAAATTTTGGAAATAAAATCTTTCCATCCACATGAACAAAATTTACTCTACAATTTTTCCATTGACACCTACTTATTTTAAACTTGTTCTAACCATTACAAATTTTTGGCAAATACCACAATCATGTTTTCTCATACGCTTGTATCTAACTATTTATTCAAACCCCACGATTATTCTGCATGATCACCTTACTACTTGCGTCTTTTTGAAACCCTATAAATTAAACCCATTATCAACCATCTACACATTCACCATTTTTCACAACCTTGATGTTACTTTGAGTTTTCATCATCTCTCAAAATCCAAATTCACATCCTTTACCTCCTCGAACATGAACTTGATCTCCACGATAACCACACTATTGAAAACTTAATTGTTCGATGCATCAAACTTGAATATTAGTTATACATGAGGATTTGATTATCTACCTGAACAATTGATTATTCATGATACATGAAAGCATGGAATATAAACTATTTGCTATAAACACACCTAGAGTCATTAACCTTGTCTAGGGCAACTCTGTTACAACTCGCATGCTATACTCGATACTTGATGCATTTACAAACTTGCTTACATGGTTGGGGTTAGATAGGGATTAGAGGAGATGGTGTTGTTGAGGTTGTTGTATAGGATGAAGGATGGTGGATGTGCGTAACACGTAGTTTTAAAAATGAATAAATTTGAAAATAAAATCTTGATGATTTCAAAACGAACTCACGCCATGGAAATAAAATCAAGTTATTGTTAGAGTTTGGATGTGTGAATGGGAGTTGTCCCACATTGGTTGTGGGATGAAAAGTGGAAGAGTTTATTAGGTGACACTAAATTGGAAGGATTAAAATGTTAAGTCACATTATACTTGGGCACCTACCTGCGTGTCCAGGGGGGGTACAAAATGGGTCCTGTGATGTCTTCTGCAAGAAATCCGTCAGGATTGGTGGAATGCTCGAAGCTTCCTAATCTTATGGCGGCTATCCAGGGGTGCGGGTTCGGGTTGGGGAAGATAACCAGGGCAGGAAACTTGAGAAGTCTAGGAGTTTTTCGGTGAGTAGTATTCGGAATAGAGCGCAACTGCTTTTCTTTTCTAATTGAGGTTTAGATCTCGAGTGGAATGTATGGTCGCTAATCAAAGTCAACTTTGTGTTCTGGAGACTGGTTCAAGATAAATTACTACATCTACTGCTCTTGTTAGGCGCAATGTCCCCATTCCGAATTGCCTGTGTAAACTGTGCGAAGGCAAGGAGGAATCAGTGTTTCACATGCTTGTTTTCTGGCATTTTGCAATTCAGGTTTGGGAGTTTATATCCCATCGGTGCAAGGTCAATCATATCTACGTTTTGGAATTGAGAGACCAATATCCAGTTTGCACAAGCGTGTCTGTGGCTCTCCTAAATGGAGAAAGGTGTTCTCTTTGGTGATTCGGGTGACGCCTTGGCGTATTGGATGTGCTGAAACGAGATGGTGTTCAACAACAAGTGTCCGAATATTAATAGATTGAAGGAAGACATTATGTTCTTTAGTTTTTTCTGGTTAAAAAAATAGAGCTAAAAGGATTATATTGTCATGGGCGGATTGGTTTTGGTGTTCTCCATTTGTAACTTTTTATTAACTTACAGATTATGAAATAAAGTTTTGCTGGCCGTTCAAAAACAAAGGAAATGGGTGGGGGTGTTTCTTTGTATTTTAATAGTTACGCATTAACTATAGCTCTACCATTAATTAATGAGAATGAATTATTGTTAACATTTCATTATTTTTAGTTTACACTAAAACACAAAACAAGATACTAATATTTATAATCTCTCAGCTGAATGATAACTTGTTCATCGACTCCTTATAATATAATTTACCCCCTTTCAATACCGGCAGTTCGTTATTATATGAAACTTAATTGACTTAATATTGTTAAATTATTATTTATGAATTTTCTAACAAGGAACTTACTTCCTTTTCTATTTAAAAAATCAAAAAGCAATATCCAACCTACATTTTGCTATCTAATCCATATAGTCATATACAATTCATACTTGTGTGTATTAAACCTAATTAATTGACATGATGATTGTGTCATTAGGAGGGAATCTTTAAAGAAATGATAAGTAGATGATGAGATCTCACTAAAATGTGTTATTTTGATTATTTATTTGAGACTAACAACGGCCCCATCTCTACTTTGTAGAATGACAAGTGATTCAACACACTAAAAGCCTTCAAAGAAGGAAAAAAGATAAAAACCACATTATGTATCATCATTTCATTCTTTCCCAAACTAAACGTTCTTTTAGCCAATGTGTATGCTGTTTTGATACAATTTATCGACAAAATATCATGATAGTTTTTATTTAAATTGCAACTGGATATTTATTTTATTAGAAAATGAGTGTTTTATAACTATCTATTAGAGCTGCAAATGAACTGAATAAACACGAATAAGGCTTGTCCGTATTTGTTTGTTAAGAAAATAATGTGTTCACAAACTGTTCATGAACACTTACCGAACATGATTTCCTGTTTGTACTGTGTTTGCTTGTTAAGAAAATGAATGTGTTCGTGTTCGTTTTTTAAGTTTAGGCACCAGACAAAAGTGAGCGTAACCAAACACAAATAAACGTTCATGAATATATACGCACAAAAAATTGAAGTAATACTAAATATGTAATAAATGACTAATATTTATTAAATAACAGTTTACTAGGAATTTAGAAGTACTTAAAACTAAAAACTACAGAACCGAATGAACTATCCAACATAAACACGTTACCGAATGTTCATAAACATAAATGAACGAACACGGCCTCTGTTCGTGTTTGTTTTTTTAGCTAAATGAACGAAATTTTATGTTTGTGTAATTCGTTCATTTATTAAACAAACGAACACAAACGAACATCCCGTCAAACAGTTCACGAACTATTCGTAGAACGTTTGGTTCGTTTGCAACCTTACTATCTATATCTAAAAAAAAAGGTGTGACATGTGTCACTTGGTGATGTCATCTCCTCCCTTGGTTCCCTTCAAAACCTTATTCTCTCTCATGTACATGCACTTTCACCCCAAGATTTTAAACGTTGTTAACTTCTATATACGACATTTAAAAATAAAAAGTTACACCAAATTAACGAACGTTTTATTATATTTTCAACGAGTACCATAGTGTGTAAAAAAAAAAAAAAAAAAAACAAAACTCGACTTTTTTTAACAGGTTTTTGTTTATGCAGAGAAAAAAACACAATGTGTTCACATAATTCATTAATCATGTCTAGACAAGTCACTAATTATGTTAAGATAGTATTTATGTTTTTGATCTTACTATTGCAAACAAAAACCCGCTAACTACATATATATTCACAGATGTAGTCAGTTAGGTAAGAATATATATATATATATATATATATATGTGTGTGTGTGTGTGTGTGTGTGTGTGTGTGTGTTTTGTTATTTGATTGGTGTTGGTAGGAACATTGATTACCAAGGTTGTTAAGCCGGTTAGATGTAGCATGACTCTTAGGCACCAGTTAAATTTCTAGCTGATAAGTGATCATTAATCATCCCACCATGCACGCCTCTTAGATCATTTTTAATGTATGTACTTTGAAATCGACTAACATGTGGTGATTATTGAAATAAATACTTCAATTATGTATTAGTAGCGAAAATAGTTGGAAGACATGAAAATTTATCATCCAACAGTCTTTTTAGTCGATAGTAGGTAGATCATTTTATTTATTTTCAAAATAGATCTTCACTGCTTACCTAATGATTGGTTTATTTGGAGTCAACCAAGGTGATTGATTGTATATACATAATAAAGATTGAATATGTATATTATTCTTTCACGTATCCTTAGTTTACACATCGGAATCGCGGATCATCATCATCATGACATATCATTTGATACCAATAAATTGGTTGTTGTTTTTCCAAGTTCACATCGCAGCTTTAGAATGTCTTGAGGAAGTGATTAATTTGTACAGAGATTTCATTCAAGCAAGAGGCCGGTACACACATAAAATTAGAAGTAAGTTTTATGCGTTATCGAGTGTTGATTTTTTTTAAATGATTTTTTAAAAAATCTACATATTCCTCTTATAAAACACATTTGCTTTTTGGGAAAAAAACAGAAATTCAGAACTGAGTAGGTTATTATTTACTATTATTTTTATAAATTTCTAATTTGTATTTTTTGTATAGTTACCACCCCGGCCCATCATATTAAAGCAAACATTAAAAAGGGGGGAAAAGAATAAATAAAACAATGTAGACACACCATTCTTTTTTGCTTTTTGAGAATTCTCATGTGAGACATTTTATTGGGATTCCATCCCACTTAATTTGTTCAATCAAGTCCACTCAAAGTTTGCAAAATCAAACATCCCCTAGTGTATATCTTCATCTTAGGACCTAGCTATAAAGCAAAATAACTCAAAAACTAACATGGAGTTTTGTTTTATTAGAACGCAGATGTTGGTTGTGAAAATAATAACGCTCATCTTCAAATGGTATGCATCTATTTATTTCAAAAAAAGCAAGCGTCTTCACATCTAAAACTGGCATGAGTATTTCACGCTAAAGAAAAAAAAAAAAGAAAAACGTCCCGGGGTAGTATTGGGGCATTTTTAGTGTATTTTCGCATCCAATTTCTTTGCCACTACAGGTAATCTTAAACCAAACCAAACCAAACCAAATATCTATATCTATATCTCTACTACATTATAAGGGAGGAGGCTGGAGGCATGGGCAAATATGTTCAAATTGTCCAAAGTTAAGATGGCATACTAAGGGTTTCTTTACAATTTTCTAAATTTTACCACTTTTCTTCCCTAAATGGCCCTACAAAATAATTAACTTTTATATGAAAATGAAACTCACCGAAACTTCATATAATAGCGATGAAAGATAATATTTTATGTTACCACAATGAAAAATCTTATCTCAGCTAAACTTGTATGAATTTTAAAACTTTGCCATAATAATATTTATATTATAAACCACTTTTCATATATATGCGTCTACCCAGCGACAAAGTGGACGGGATGGTTCGGCTCACTGGCTACATTGGGCAATTTGTTAGCTGTTGGGTCAAGTTGGGCAAGTATATTACAAACTTACAAATCATAACTTTTAATTTCTAAATGGACAATGACTTTCATATGATAGTGTATACAATATCATATTCTTACTACATGCTTTTCTCATGTAAATGAACTTTATCATTTAGTAAGGTGTCTTCAATGGTACGGCTATGTAGATATGCAATGATCAGACAGCTTACACAAAAGTGATGTTTATGTTTATATTGGTCTGTTTCAGTAACATACCTTTGGTTTATTAAGATTTGTTCAATAATGAGTACATGGTTTTTGTGGTAAACTGCAATCAGTTGTAAGTGGCAGTGCAAATTTCTTTTCTTTCTACGAATACTTGTTAAAATATAATGTGCACATTCTATTCTTTTTGCGTAACTTGCGACAAAAAACGTAAGTATCATAATGTTGTATTACAACCTATTTGTGAATCCCGCTAGAACGCTCGGGTAAACCACCAGTAGTTTTTAATGGCAAAGTGAATTATAGAAATCAAATCATGTTAGCAAGTTGCTATGAACATGGCCAGTCAAAAGATTTGACAAGCAAATATCAAAATAACATCAAATTTTCAATCAACTACATTTTCAATCAACTAAGCTGAATCTTGCTCTATTTTTAAGGCACGTGAATGAATTAGTTTGATCTTGACACGTCATTCTTAGAGTTATTGAACAATATATCTCTACTACATTATAAAGGGTGAGCAATGCCTAAACATGTCTAACTTGGTAAAGTTAAGATGGGATGCGAAAAGTCATGTGCTTCAACCCTCAAATGTCATATAAATCTTCCCCAAATTACCCTTAAATGCATTAAGATACTTGTACCATGTGGTAAAGATAAATAAAGGTTTACTTTCTAGATCTCTACTACATTATAAAGGGTGAGCAATGGCTAAACATGTCCAACTTGGTAAAGTTAAGATGGGATGTGAAAAGTCATGTGCTTCAACCTCAAATGTCATATAAATCTTCCCCAAATTACCGTTAAATGCATTAAGATACTTGTATCATGTGGTAAAGATAAATAAAGGTTTATTTTCTAGATAATTAAGTTTCTATTTTTGCTCGCAAAAATCTGTTCAAATTGTTATATATAATATCATGTGATGTGGTATGACCACAAGTTTCAAATAATTATATTCAACAAATATTAATTTTACATTTTCTTTCTTTCTTTAAAATTGCTTATGTTTATATAAATATACAGTGTCGTTCATCATGAGAATTGCTGAAACAAATTACTTTATCTTTATCATTGTAGAGAGTTAATGGTGGTACGAAGTGACACACAAACAACACCAAGTAGTACGGTACGTTTTGATTTTCTGTTGATAAGGTTTTTTTATTTTAATTATTTAATAAGACGACAAGGTGCGACCAATGACGCTGAAAAGAGTAATCATGTTGTAACGAATCTGGCAAAACGTCGACACAGTCCGAAAATGGATTGTATCTGCATGTTCATCTTCCAGGTTAAACATGATTTGTTTATTAAAATAAATGTCTTGTTGATACTTCTTTACTTCTCTGTTTAATTGTTTATACTGATATCAAATGGTTGTGTTTTGGTTTATCTACTCTGTTTTGGTTTCTATGCTTATATTTGGTTTTGAGTTCATGCTTGACAATACGTATCTATATGGTGGTTTGGTCAAATTTGTGAAAAATTATATAGAAAGATTTGGGAATAAAAATTATCTATGCTCATATTTGGTTTTGAGAACAATGCTGATGACTGAATTTTGATGGTCAAAGAAGTTCATTTTCATATATAGTAAGATCTTTTTCTATACTTGATTGTCCTGTGTACACATCATCTCTTAGATGTTGGAAGTTTAAGGCATATGGTTGGACAATTTACATAGTGTGGCATGAAAAGTTATAAGAACGTATATGTTGGATAAAAAAAATATAGTTTATTTTCAAAGTTTAAACAATGAAGAGAAATTGATTAATTTCATATACATTGTTTTGCATTCGAAGACAATTGTTGCTATGTGTATGAGGAACGAATTGTCAAAAACAAAGACTTTGATCAAACAAGTATATCAATTCAGGTGCGGAATCCCTGAATCGATTAGGAAATGATAATAATACTAGCAAAACACACAAATCACTTTCAAAGTTTCCATTTCATTGATAAACATGTTGATTAAGCTTACAAATTGATGTTTACAATGATATAAAGTAAAATCAGGCACAAAGAAACCCTAGGGAGATAACACACTCAAAGGAGGGAAACAAAATGACAACTATTAACTTTAAAATCTGATTCAGCCTATATATAGAGCTGCACATTCGACCATACGTATGGGCGAATGTGCACCTTCGACCATTCAAAAGGGCGAATCAACAATTATAAACTACAAAACTTTCCTTCGACCTTGAGCTTCTCCCTTCGACCATTATCTTTCACCTTCGACCATATATATATCCACATTCAACCTTCCGTAAATGGCAAAACAAGATTGTATGTGCAATCCAATAGCATTAGTCGCACTTCGTGTATCTACAAACTCCCCCTCGACTATTGCTTGGATTGCTTAAGCCTTCGATCTTCATCCATTCTCTTGTTCATCAGCTTGATATGCAGTAATGTCTTTTGCTCTTTCGTCATTACTAGTTCATGAGTTTGCTTCGGTTTCTTCTTTTCTTTCTTTTCAACTTGAACAAACTTTCCCAGTTTCTTATCATAATCACACCCCGCGTTAATATCCCATGCAAAACGCAAGAATACAACACGTTGGTATTTTGCAGCCTGTTCACTGTCTTTTTCTTCACAATATATTGGGTTGTAATACAGCATGATAATATCTTCATGAGAACAGTTTATCAACCACATTGGATAAAATATATGTATCTTCTTGAAATCATTCTTCCCATCTTTCAACAAGATAATAGCCTCTGCCATCTTCCAATCATAATACCACCACATAAAGTCTTTCGAGAAGTGTTGTGGAATAGGCATCAAAGGTATATGTTTCAAAACTGTCGGTGGATCATATTTCAAAGTAACCTTATTCAACCCCGTTATCTGATCTTTAACCTTCTTATGGACAATCCTCCTTGGAACTGGTGGGTGAACACATCCCATTTCGTTCTACTCTCTCTCGCCATGCGATCTGCAAAATAACCAAAAGCATTGTTGTTCACAGTAGCACCTGACAACGTGTGTCTGCAGACATCGCATACAGCCCAGTAAGGTAGTGTTTTAATGTCATGGAATCTGTGAAAATACAGAATTCCTTTCTCCCAAATATTTCCACCTGAGAGCTTTTCATTTAAACAGTTCATTATGGAATTTATAGAAACCACCCTGAATCTCAGTCTTTGGTCGGTTGGCCTCTTTCTCTTTCAGCTTCCTTAGCAAGTTCTTCAGATCGTCAGATTGTTCAACAGTCGGTTTCTGACAATCTGAGTTCTTGAAAACTTCATCAACGAACTTCTTGCTTTTCTCACGTGCAAGTTTCTCAGCTTGGCTTAACAGTTCTTCAGAAAATTCAGGAAATCTAGAATCCTTATCATCTTTAAAGTATTCTGGATATTCCTCACTTGTAATATCCTCTATCTCAACGTCTTCAAAAACCGGAGTATCTCTATCATCAGAGTGATTTCCTGCTTCTTTCTCAGGAATATTTGGAATGTAATTCTCACTCATTAACTCTTTAAGAGATTTCCCAACCTGTTTAGCCAATCCTTCAAGTATTTCTTTCGAAACAGCTGCAGTAACTTCACCGTCTTCAAGATCAGGATCATTGTACTCAAGTTCAAATCTCATGTCATCTGACTCAAATATTTCTGGAAATCTTCCTGTCATCTCAATCGTCCAGACTCTGTTTGTTAACATCTGACGATATAGCTTCTTATCCTCTTCAGATAAAGATCTAATCTTCTCATTCCAGAAAATATCATCATCATCGGTATTACCACCAGGAGCTTTCGAACTCGATTCTCCAGCATCTTTTCCTGATTCTCTCTTTTCACACTTGTACTTATCAGTGTCATCATCATCATCATTCGCAGAGCTATTATTATCTCCAGAATCATCACCTGAACCATCATTATCATCTTCATCCTTCTTCTTCTCAGGAACATCACCAGCATCCTGATCAAGTTCTTCATCAGACTCAGATGGTTCAAAGTCAACAAGCTCTTCCTTTCTTTCTTTATCCTCCTCTCCTTCTTGTAACTGAGGAGCTCTTTCATAAAGATCATCAATCAGCTTCCTAAGCCCTTTGTTATCTATCTTCACCTGTTTGTTTTCAAGTCTTAAAGCCATGTACCTTCTCGTGTTTCTCTGCTCATGCTTTAACAACTTTTGATTCTCTTTCTGGAGTAGTTTAATCTTGGCTGCTAACTCTTCCTGACTCTCCTGTGAAGATTCAACAACATCCAACATCTTTCTATCATTCTTCCTCAACTGATCAATCTGTTGTTGTTGCTGGTTAATGATCTTCATCATTTCAGTCAGTTTCTGATTAACTACATCCATCACATCTCCTGATACAGTAACCTTAGGAGTTGAAGCCTCAGCAACTGGAGTCTTTTTCTTAAACTTGTTTAAGGACTCTATCCAACGCAGCATTAAAATCATCAGTTGGAATATCAGTTCTCTCAGGAGTAGTTACTTTCTGTTTCTTAGCTGCTGGGGATGTCACGGGAGACTTTGAGCTAGACATTTCACGAACTTTCTTTCCTGCAATCACACTCTCAATATCCTTAGCTCTTCTTTTCTTAGGCTTTTCAATCTCAACAGCCTTAGCTTTCTTCTTGTAAATTGGATTCTTCTGTTTTTCTCCAGCCTTTGGTGATCCACCAAAATCTTCAGAACCCAATCCCAGACTTATATCAATATCATCCATCCTAATTGGACTCTTTATCCTCTGTTCTTCCAAAGTTTGATTAAGACTCTCAGATTCACCAGCCACAGTGGCCTTGGGCGTGGTGGTCTTAACAGTCTCGTCAACAGAATCCCATCTCTCTTCCTCCTGAGTCTCTTCCGAATCAATAGAATCTTCATTCACCAAATGTGTTCCTTTCTTTGCAACACTCTTCTTTCTTCAAGATGTTTTCTTTGGCGGTTCTGCTTCAACTTCTTTCTCCTTACCTTTACCTTTACCTTTTACCACTCTTAGCACCAACATTAACAACTTGTTGCTTTATTTTCGCTTCAGGATCAACAGGACATAATGGATCATCATTATTAGATTCACTATTCTCATTCCTTGCCTTATCAACACCTGGATCTTTGTAATCTGGATTGATCAGGTGTCTAAACAGATTCTTCAAAGGTGGTCTTTCATTCACAGGTACACCTTTGTAACCTTTCATTCTCACCAATGTACTCAAACTCATATGATCATGTACCACAATCTGAGTTGGATCTTTCCTCAACTTCTTGTATTTCTGATCGAATATCATCTGCAGGAATCTTGGACAAAGTAAAAACTTCTTACTCTTCAAACCTCTCAACGGTTCAAGCATATGATCAAGTATCATTCCAGATACGTTGAATGGTTTGTTCAGAATCAGGGCAACCATTAAAGAGCTAATACTCTTCCTCATCACGTCATATCCTCCACTCACAGACCCAAATACATGTAACATCACATGAGCCAGGTATTTAAACTGTGGGCACGATTTACCTTTATGTAGGGCTCCATCTGTGATCGGTCCGTTATATTTCATCCTTAGAAAGCATTTCCTCTGTTCTATCCAGGATAAGCATCTTGGATCAGTCTTCTTGTCTTTCAGCTTCAAGGCTTTTCTAATATCAGCTTCAGATATAATCACCATCTCCCCCTGAATCTTACTGATAATGGCTGTTTCATTTTCCCAAAAATCAATTCGAGCATTCTTCCAGAATTCTTTCTGATGATCTCTATAGATGATAGCAGGAGTGGCAATAACATCAACAACTCTGCTCCTCTTCAGAAAGTCAACGATACCAGTGAATTCGGTATGATTCTTCAAGTCACCAAGAAACGCGCAACAATCTGCCAAACAAAACACGAAAACATATTAGAAATGGACAAAATATACAAAATTGGAATTTTGAATTTTTGGAATTCCACATTCGACCGAACGTGGGTTCGAATGTGGAAAATATGAGGTTCGAATGTGGAAATAAGGTACGAATGTGAAAAAGTTGGTTTAAAAATATACATTTGTCCTTTTGTCCACTTTCGACCATTTGAACAAGCTTCCTTCGACCAAAAAGTCACTTTCGACCCTTTTGAATTGGTCGAATAGGCTGTTCATCTTCAAAAATCTCAGATTTTGATTTTGACTGTTTTAACATGCCATTTTGATTCGTTTAGTTGCCAATAGGTCCGATTAAAGTTTATCAATCATCAATTGTGTTAATTATCCAATCATTAAGTGTTTTACCCAAAATCTAGGGTTCTAATGGTTTTGACAATCAATTAATACAATCTGCCATGTTTAGACTCATGATTTTGGTATCCTCTCCCCCTAAAACACTTAAGGATTGAATCCCAATCAAAAATTCAAACAATAACAGTCTCAATAATCCAGGTGATTCAGTATTAGGGTTCGAACTGAAAATCATCGATTCTGACTTGAATTATGGATGAATACCTGCAAATCTTAGCTTGAAATGATCAGAATTAGACAAGGATCGCAATGATAAATTCTAAAACAAACGAGCAACAAGGGGGTGTAATCTCAGAATTTTGAAAAAATTTCGAAATAAAGGTTCGAATGTGCAAAAGTGGTTATATAGGCTCCACATTCGACCCTTTTACTTGAGCGAATGTGAAAATATTTCCACTTTCGACCCTATTTAAAGGTTCGAAGGAAGAAATATGGTTCGAATGTGCAACAGACATAAGAACACTCACATTCGACCGTTTAAAAAGTTCGAATGTAAAGATAAAATTCCAGATTCGACCCATCGAAGGGGCGAAGGGAGATGAGAATTTTTGAACTTTTTACCAAATCTCAAAATCGAATCCCGTTCAATATTTTTCTTAACTTTTAAACATCCGACATTCATCATTTCTCATTTTAAGATCACAAAACTCAAATGGTCCATCAAGTTTCAGAAAATCACCATCAACCACCATCGGTTATCAAAAAGAATATAGAAATGTAAAATCTTTTGGATTTTCTGAAAGTTTTTGTTAAAACACACCTAAAATCTTTTTGTGTTTTTGTATTTTTGACGAAAAATGTAAAATACAGAAATGTAAAGATAAAGCAGTAAATGTTTTGTGATTTCCGGTAAGAGGATCATATCAGTTATTGAGAAAACTGATCACACCGTTGATCTTTTGATTTATATTATCATTAAAGACAATGTGTGATCCGGCAATTGCTGATATTGTTGTCCACATAAGCTCACATGCAGACTGTTGTGCAGTGCTTTAGACTGATACGACTATTTATAGTATAAACACAATTGTCTGTGGTTCCCACACACACGACATACTCCCGTATCAAGGAATAATTGTACAAAGACCCATTGTAACGCGTGATTATGCTTTAGTTATCTGTAATTTACAAGGTATGAGGCACAGAGGTGTACAGGTCAGCAACTCAATGCTACAAAGTAAATTGTGCACTCTACCAGGTTGAGGGCTGATATCAATCATGATTTGCATCAATGAATGAATACGATGGATTAGATAATCTTTAATTATCGTCATACGTTGAAAGTTCCTCAATTCGGTAACTTTTGGTCAGTTTCCAGTCGGGTTCCGAACAGATTTCCGGTCAGCTTCGGTGACTGTGGTCTGGTGAACAGGTTCACACACATATCGACAGGTCGAATCAGCGACCCGGTCAACACCCGGAATAGAACCCGGTCCATTGACTAGACGAGGATTATTAGAATTATACGATTATATATATATAATACGAATAACGTACGGACTTGATAATAATAATAAGAGAAATCTAAAGCTCTTTTATAAAATACCTTGTCTGATCTAGGTCCGTAATGACTTACGACTTTTGATTAGATAGGCTATCCCCAGATAACTAATAACATTCATCGAATTGTCACAGATAACTTCAACAGTGACATTGTTCAAATTTGATGTCTCCAACACAATTGGGCTTTGATTTGGTTGACTTGGGTTCATTTGAGAAGTGTATGGTTGTTGTTGGGGTTGGTTCAAGCTAGCTGAATAGCATGTAGCTTGTTGCATAGGTGAAAATGGTGGAATGTAAGTAGTTGGATATGATGGTGGTGTGTAAGATGAGGTTTGAGCAAGATAGTTTATTGGGGTTTTGGTTGGTTCAACAATGCTTGAAACACAGGCTATGTGTGGAGCAACAGAACTACTAGAACTTGAACTAGTCAGAGATGAAGATGTACCACCATGATATAACTCTGGATTTTGAGGAACATGTGCTCTTTTTGCTTTCCTCTTCTCTTCCATCTCTTTGTTCTTCAATTTCTGAATAAATTCATTGATGGTCCAATACTGGTATGCATGTTTCTCCTTCAGGACCCCAATGTGTTGATTCCAGTATGGTGGTAATGCATCAGCGAATTTATCCACCAGCTCAGACATAGGTATGTTGATCTCATAACTTGACAACTCAGTCAACAAATGACAATACCTCGGAATCAACTCCTTCAATGTCTCATTTCCCATATAACTAAAATTCTCGAACTCTTTTCTCAACTCCTCCATTCATAGCTTCCTTGTTTTCTCATTCCCATCATGACGATTCTTTAACATATCCCACAACTGCTTTGAGGTTGTGCACGACCCGAACTGATGTAAAAGATCAGTGTTAATAGCCTGGGATAGTTGTGAAAACGCCTTCTTTTCCACCGCAAACTTTTCTTCTCATCTTCAGCTAAGCTTTCTAATGGAATCGGCTCACCAGTGTTCTCCAAAACTGGTGCTACATAGCCCTTAGCAATCATTTGCCAAGCCTCAGTTCCTTCCATTCCCATTCCCTCCAAATGAATTTTGAACTTGGTCTTCCATTGATTATAGTCCATCATTTCCATCAACTTTGGTGGACGGCTCCCACTACCTGAAGATAAGTCATGAATTAGTGTTGAAATAGCATTGGTAGTTTGAGAGTGTCTCGCAGCTGCTGCAACTCCCCAATAATCAGCCATGGGTTGTTGTGGTGGTTGTGCAACTTGTTGTGGCATCGAACTAGTCATCGCCAAGTAGTTGATTGGTTGAGATGATTGACTAGTCGTCTTCTGAGCAGCTACCGACCAAGGATCCATTGTCACTTGCTGTTGTGGTGTTGTATTAGGTCTCGGTGTTGTTGGAAAGTTCCACATATCGTCTACAAAGTATAAAACACGAAACGATTAGAAAAATTTTCAAACTGTTTCTACTTTCGACCTTTTATCACAAAGCGTGGGGTCGAATGTGAAATTTTGTCCAGGTTCGACCCTTTATGAAGACTCGAAGGTAGAATATAACCAACTCTCTCTCTCTTTCGACCAAATAAACCCACTTTCGACCTCGCGATGGGTCGAATGTACACCAACTGGTCGAATGAACAACAACACACTAAAAACTTCTAGGTTCGACCAAAATAAAGTCCACTTTCTCGACCTAAAAACCTCCTGGTTCGACCTAAAACACACACTCTCGACCGTTTCTCCCTAGGTTTGACCCTTTCATTTTGAAAAATGGTTATTCTTTGAAAATTAGTTATTTTGATCCAAAATTTTCAAAAGTTGATGAAATTTGATGATGTTTTGCAGGTTTTGCTTCGGAATTGATTTGGAACAAGTTTAATGAAGAGTATTTTAGATTTTATCCATGAAAACTAGTTCAAATCAATCAATATTCATCAATTTCAATTGTTCTTTGAAAACAGAAAAGTTTTGATCAAAATTGAGTCCAAATCAGCTCAAATATTATCAAATCATAGTTGTTTGATCCTTATCGCTCTGATACCACTTTGTATGAGGATCGAATTGTCAAAAACAAAGACTTTGATCAAACAAGTTTATCAATTCAGGTGCGGAATCCCTGAACTGATTACAAAATGATAATAATACTAGCAAAACACATAAATCACATTCAAAGTTTCCATTTCATTGATAAATATGTTGATTAATCTTACAAATTGATGTTTACAATGATATAAAGTAAAATCAGACATAAAGAAACCCTAGGGAGATAACACACTCAAAGGAGGGAAACAAAAATGACAACTATTAACTTTAAAATCTGATTCAGCCTATATATAGAGTTGCACATTCGACAATACGTATGGGCGAATGTGCACCTTCGACCATTCAAAAGGGCGAATCAATAATTATAAACTACAAAACTTTCCTTCGACCTTGAGCTTCTCCCTTCGACCATTATCTTTCACCTTCGACCATATATCTATCCACATTCGACCTTCCGTAAATGGCAAAACAAGATTATATGTGCAATCCAATAGCATTAGTCGCACTTCGTGTATCTACACTATGAACATGTGCAGTCAAAAGATTTGACAAGCAAATATCAAAATAACATCACATTTTCAATCAACTAAGCTGAATCTTGCTCTATTTTTAAGGCACGTGAATGAATTAGTTTGATCTTGAAACGTCATTCTTAGAGTTATTGAACAATATATTATTTCTAACTTTTCAAAGAATCCAAAACGTAAGCACCAAAATATTAAACCCCAACTTATATAACTTGAAATCTTGAGCTCTCTTTAAATTCATACTATGCAAGTTATGAAAAGAAAACCTAAGAAAATAAAAAAATAAAATAATAATAATTCAGTTTCAAATCTTCAGAGATTCAGTTTCTTCTTAAGTTTTGTTGGTTTTCAATTTAAGGTTTTAATAAGCAAAAATTCATTATTATTGAAGGTTCAAGGTTGTATAAAACCAAATATAACTTCTTACATGATATTTATAAAAATATCAGGATTCAAAAATTAGAAGGAAAAAAAAAGATTAAAATGTTTGATTTAAGTTCAAATCCAAATTATAACCTTATAACCTTAATTAAAGCATCAAACTTAAACTTAGTTTAAGTTTTCATTTAAATTAGGGGAATTGGATTTTAATAATCTAAATTTTGTCTTGTAGGCCGACAATAATTTGTACTGAAGAAATTTCCCACAACAATCTCAACTTTCAAAATATTAGACGATAATAAACTTTTTCACTTTTGAAAATGGATTAGTTTTTTAGTAAACAAAAGTTTATTGCTAGCCAATACTTTAAAAGTTGAAACTGTTATGAGTAATTTTTAAAGTACAAATTATTGTCGGTCAACGAGAAAATCTTTGGATTATTAAAAGCTTCTTAGATATTATGTCTTTATAAAAATTAGAGTAAAATTCAAAAGTCGCCTTCGTACAAATAAAATACGGATATTATCCATCATTGAAAGTTAAATTATTTATGAGATACTTTTTCTACTTTCATTGTTTTGTTTTCGTTTTTTTGGTCTCATCCTTCGTTAATGAATGTTTCTTTCTTTCTTTTTTTAACGGACAATTTTTATAACACGCTTATCACTGTTACCTGCAATTGGCAACGATTTAAACCTATAACTTCACATTTGTAAGAGAGACACTATACCACTTAGGGGCGGACCTAAGGAAGAAGCAGGTGTCGCGTCCGTTGTGGCTCAACTTCGCGTGCGTAGTTGAAAATTAGTGGAAAAATTGGTTTTTTTACGAAATTTGGAAAATGTTGCTACTAAAATTAAAAAAATGAAAAACGTTACTACTGAAAAACATTTCTATATCCGCCACTGATACTACTAGTCTAATAGGTCATGGTTACCAATGAATGTTTTCATGAATTTTAGTTGTTTTTCAACTTAAACAATTTATTTAAATAAAGAGTATCTAACTACACAAATTATCATATCATATATTTTTTATATAATCCTAATTATTATTCAGATCGAAGATAACGAAATTAAAATCAAAATAAAATACCCAAATAAAAACTTTATTTTTTAAGTAACACAATATTTATCCAACTTTCAAAATATCCATTCTCTTTTATTCAAACCCACCATATAATCTCCATAAAACAACTTTTTGGATCATAGATTATCTTCTTCCTTGTGAGCTTGATTTTGTTTTATTAATGATCGATTCTAGTTAATGCTTGATTACGTGGGTAGTTTAAGGCTAAAAAACTGATTATATAACATAACTTGCTTGAAATGTTAAAGGCTAAAAAGGATAAAAAAAAAAAAAAGGTGACAACTCTCGTCAGCAAAAAGAACATTCTGTTTTATCTTCGAGCGAGGGCCTCTGCTTTCGTCCGTGCAGCATTTCCACGATATCGTTATGATCAATTAATGTGACTTGGCCGGAAAGTTTTCTTGCCTCTATCATTAGCTCGGGTAGTCCCCGTTTCTGGTGTTTTAGTCACCTTTCAATGGCTCCCTTAATGATGTGCGAGGAACTCCTTTTGAAGCGCCAGTCGCGTAGGGCGACCGGGCCAGCCCGAGTCAGAAAGGCTTTGATGACTCAAGGTGACAGTTAACCACCATCCATTCCGAAGAGAGCCTTAGGACATCCGCTTAAACCAACTCTGCTGGTCTGAAGCCTATTAGTCAGTCGGTCTTCAACTCCCGGTAATATTCTACCTAGTGAGAAATGCCAATTACGAGCTCTAGCAGATGTTCCCGAGATCAGTGACATGTCTTGTCACAACTTTCTAGGTTGACCCTCCACAACTGGCCACAGCCACCACATGTGGAGGATACACACTATTATCCACAGGTTTCAAGCCTTCAATAGGCTAAAATGGAAAGTCTTTAGTTGCAGCATAGGATCGAGAGTTTTGCCATTCTCCTTATAGGAGATTCCTTGTCTATAAAAGCTGACCTTGGTCACTATTTTGATCGTCCCTTACACACTCCTGTTCTCATTACGTACAATTTTCTATTGACTTCACTTCCTAAAAACCAATAATACTAATATCTACATTATGACTTTGGGTTATCCCAAATCAGAATAATAACAACACAAACAAAAAACTCTCGAATCTCCCATCTACGTTTGCAACGTGGAGGGACTTCACGACCTGCGTTTGGTGAACTAAAACCCTTTAACTCTTTTACTTTTGTGAGACTCCTTGTTAACGTCGGTCACATATTTGTTGTAGCAACAAGTTGGCGCCCACCGTGGGGCTACGCCATTGAGTTTCATTCATAAATCAGTTGTGTAGCTCTAACTCCTCAATATATCCGACCAAGAGTATCTGGAAGAAGTAAATCAAGTGCCTCACAACACCGGTGAAACGCCAAAGACTGGCCAGACCTCTTTAAACATGTCTACTCCTTTCTCTACACCAAGAGGTACTCCCGCGGGGATCACATCTCCGGAGTTCTCTCACTCTTTGAAACTCCAATTCCCAAACGACACCTTCTCACTTAGGAGCTGGCCTAAGCTCAGCTTTTATTCCTTTCGACCGCAGCCCTTTTCAGCCTGGAAGACCGAGCCCAACTACTTCCCTTTGCTCACTTCACAACCTTTGGTCCTAAGTGCACCGATATGACACGAGGTCTGCCTAGATCAACTTACAGTCACCGGTCTCGAGTGTTCCACCCCTTGTACCTACTTCTTGGGAGCAAGCCATGACCTTCTTGCCTATGGCTCGTAGTGTTTCCATGAGCCTATGGGAACCAACTACATGATGACACCTTAAAGCCTTTAAGGCTTTAACTTCATGCCTCAAATAATGACTCAGATGATGGCACATTTCCCTTGGAAACAACTTTTCAACCAAGCACTGGCTACATATCAAGACAACTCGAATGGTAACACCAACACTATAACTGAAAATGAGATGAACAAACCCTACAAGCCTAACAACCTTTCATGCTTTTCTCCACAAATCGCTGACTATGAGTTCCCTACCATGCTAAAAATGCCCTCCCACATAAAAACTTATGATGGCACTGATGACCTCGAAGATCACTTGCAAATCTTTTCCGGGGATGCCAGGATGGCAAAGTGGGGAAACCCGGAGTGTTGCCTCATGTTCATGCAAACACTCGTTGGTTCAGCTAAGATCTGGTTCATCGACCATCCCGCTGGGAGTATCTGTTCCTTTGGCGACTTAGGCAAAGGATTCTTGGATAACTTCTCCGAGTAACAACGATGTGTTAAAGATGCCACTGGCATCTTCCAGACCAAACAGAAAGATGACGAAAGCCTCCAAGAATTCATAGAAAGATACAAAAAGGAGGGCCATACCTATGTTGGTGCTGACGAGAAGATGAAGGTTGCAGGGTTCATGAATGCTATAAACTCTGAGTACCTAACCAGGGACTTCAACAAAAGTCTCCCAAGAACCCTCGAAGAGACTCTTAAAAGAGCCGAAGCTCACATCCTAGGGGAGGAAGCTGTGGATATCATAGAACAAAGAAAAAGAGCTGCCAACTGGAAAAGCTCTAGCCCAAACCAAAAAAGCGGTAACTTTAGGTCCTATGACAAGCGTTCCAAGGGATCTGACTCAAGAAGGTCTGACGGGAGGAACCCTTCAAGTAGAGAAAGAACAGTGAACTTCACTACTCTAACCAAAACCCTACAAGAGATCCTTGCAACCAAAGAAGTAAAGCACAGCTTCAGACCTCCTCGTCCTCTGCCCAAGAGCAAGAGAAACGAAAATTCCAACCAATATTGTGAGTTCCATGAAGAGAAAGGAAACAACACCAATGATTGCTTCCAACTTAAGAAAAGAATTGAGGAAGCCGTCAAATTTGAGATATTTGTTCATCTGGTCAAAGGAGTTAAAGATAATATGGTTGATGGAAAGAAGAAAGAAGTTAACATGGTACTCCTTGAGCAGGAAGCTCCAAGCAAACGTTCTCGGTTGGAGGCTTGGGAATGTGACAACCGGCAAAAATCCATATATTAATCGTGTTGTATAATAGCTATTAACATAGTATAGAACGCTATGCATAAGATGCATTTAGTGGTGATCGGAAATTGTAGGAAAATATTATCTGAATGCGAAAATCTTAGGAGTTTCCACATTATTCAGATATGAGTTGTCCGGATTAAGCAATAGTAATTACTCGGCTAGCCTTAGAAGGTCTAATTTTTGACCTGTGATGTTCGGTTGAGCATAAAATAATATTTTATGGTTGGGAATATCATTAGGACTAGTGGCGGTATAATTAGTGGTTTTTAAATCATCTAAGTCTAGTAGTTGCGCGAGATAGAGTCAAAACGCGGAACTGAGACCCGGTACGGTGGGGAAACCTCTAATATAACTAAATTGGCAAAAAACGGATGTTTTTAATTGGAGAAAGGGTATGAGTGACCAAATGGGTAAAAACCTCAATAATTTAGTATATCGGGGGTTTTTATAAATTGTGGAAAGGAGGTATTATGTTATAGGATTTTATAAAAAAAATATAATACCCAACCCCCGCCCCCATGACCGTCGCCGCCCACCACCCCCAATCTCCATATTGTTATTATTATTATTATTGATTTACACTCCCAAGATATATACACATCTTTCATACACTCACACATTCATAACATACACCCAAAAACTCTTCATTTACCCCCTCTCTCCCTCTCCCAAACTGTAAACCCTCCCCACCCCTTAATATCATTGTTTTGATTTGATCTTACACAAAGCAAGCATGATTCATCAAGTTGTGAAGTATTTTTAGCAATTTAGAAGTAAAATCCTTCAAGAATACAAAGATTTGAGAGCAATAGACCCTTGTTTTCAAGAGTTTTTAAAGGTAAGTTCTTGAATAAAATCTTTACTAAAGCTCCTTGTATTTTTCGGTTTTGTTAAAGATTTCACCAAACAAACCAAGATTTAAGAAGGGTTTTGATAAAACAGATGATGGGGAAAGAGAGAAATGGAAAATAGTGACTTAAATATATATGTGTGTGCATCGTGTCTGTGTGTGTGTGTGTGTGTCGTATGTACGTGTGTGTGTGTGTATATTTGAATGTGAAATGGATTGTTATGTCCAATAGATGATTTGATATGATTATATCCTTTGATTTCTCTGACATACAAGAAGATTTTCTAAGGGACTTGAATCTGAATTAAAAGGAGGTTTTGATAATATTGATGAATTAAATGAATGATATAGGAATGAGGCTAGTAAAAAGTATAGCTTATTTGAGTTATGGGTTCATGTTTACGCAACAATTTATGTTGAGATTTGAATAATATTACACTTATTTCCAGATATGATAGTAATTAGATTTTTAGGGTTTTCATAAGCTTGATATGGTGCAAAACAAGTTTGAGTAGGATCTACACGCTTGGGAGGCCTTGCATGTATGATCAAAACGCATTTTTCGGCTTAAAACGACAAAATTCGGAATTACAAGAGTCTAAAAACACACTAGGCAAGGGTCACCTCCCGGTCTCACCTCTACCCGATACCAAAAGATCTAGACAACCCGATACCCTATCACCTCCCGGTCTCAAGGAATGGCAGAATACCTAAGTCCTCTAAACTCTCAAATCAAGTTCCTATGGAATTAGACGTCAAAAACCATAAACTAGTCACAAGCACAAAGCAGGTAACCTAACATGCATCTATAACTGAAAGACATTCAACACGACACATGTGGAACTATCAAAGATCATAAATTAGACTTAAACATGCATACGCATCATAACCAAACACAATTAAATCTTTACCAAAACATTAGCCAGTTATATAATTAAACGAATCCGAAAGTTATAAAAATGCAAGTATTCATCATACCGACCTAGGTAGCCTAAATGTTTAGCTACTCATCATAATGGAAAAAGATAAAAAATATAGTTTCAAAATAATACATAGTCATGGTACTAATATTTATAAACACGAAGTAAATAAATATAAACCCAAAAATTATTATAGTCGAGCCCGAGCCTTCAATCTTGATCCCGTGCGTTCCTCTCTATTTCCTCTCAAGGCTGTTGTGTTTCTGTCGATTATGGTGCTGCCTTCGATCCAATGCCCTTGGCAGTTGTCTTCTGTATTCTTCTCGAAAAATAATATGTCCGCTGTCCTAAAAATTGCTTCCAAATATAATCTTCCAATACCAAAGTCCACGTGACTTTTCTTTTCATATCTTATCTTATTTTTTCTTTATTATTATTATTATTATTATTATTATTATTATTATTATTATTATTATTATTATTATTATTATTATTATTATTATTATTATTATTAACCTCCAAGCTCGATCAAGGTGTTCTTGGCTCGACCAAAGTTTCTCGTCCACGCTCCAATGTCCATGAACAGCAAGTGCTCGCGTCTTGAGTATTTCTCATTGTTTTAAGCTCTTTTCTCACGAACACCTATAAAATAATAAAATACATAAATACATAATACAGCACTTAACAAAAACGATAGCATCAAACAGGGTCAAAAGCAAGTTACGAAATCAACAAGCATAGCGGTTTCACAAGACTTACATCGTTCAAAAGGCTGACTAGTCAAGATGATACAATTTTAAAAACAAGGCCTACCTAGTCAAGCTTCACTTACCTTCAAGCAACCGATTTTGCACCTGTAAGCACCCCTCACAATATCACTCATCTCTCGGTTATATATTTATTTGAAGTGAATCTCTCAAGACCGAACTATGATGCAAAATTATCATAAGCTTGTACGTCAATCAAATTTCCACCAAATTGCTAACACTAACACAAATCAAGAGGGCTTCGAAAGGGTAGGTAAGGGTTAAAGGTAGGAATTTTTATTGGGAAAAATTGGCTAAAAAGAAAAATAAGTGATAAACCGGATAAGCATAGAACATATACACTTAACTCTTTGGTCTTCTCGACCTACAACCTTTATTCTTATTTTTTTCTTTTCTCTCACTTTTTCATATATCTATTTTTGCAGATTTTTTTCATATATTTTTCTTTTTTTTTTCTTCAGGTTTTTTTTTCAGCTACACTTTATGCTGATATATTTTTTTTTTCTTTTTTCACATTACATAAATATATACAATCCGGTAATCAATATAAAATAAAATGGGTGACAAACGAAAGGTTTAGGCTCAAAGTGGTTTCTAATGGTAAAAATGAGGAAACAAGTCAAATAACAAAAACAAACGAAAAGGCTAAACAAAATGGGTAATCCTAATGTCTCTATCATATTTGTGTAAAACCCAAGCCTATGGTCTCAAAATGCATCAAAACACACAAATTCTAAAATAATGCAACAAAGTCGGTATATCACACATGAAACGAAATAGTGAATATTTATATATAATATTTTAAAGGCTCAAAACTGACTGTCATGTGGAAATATGGGTTACCGATACTAGCAAGTGCAAAACCAGTTAACCATCCAGCTTGATCCGCTATACCAGGCACCCAAATATTTTATTTTAGAAAAACAACTCAGTCAAGCCTACTATCCCGCAACTTAAAGAAACATATGCTAAGACCCGTAAACCCGACAATCGACCCCGCTTTTAACCGACGTATTACATTGAAAAGGTTCGTTTACTACGCGCAAAAAGGATCGGGACTAAGACCAAACCAACTTTTTTTTCTTTTTTTTTACTCAACCTACAAGTAAGCAAAATAAAGACGAAGTTTCCCATCCCCACACTTAGAAAGACTCAGTGTCCTCCATGTGCTCCAGGATACAACACAGACTAAAAATAAAAATACAAAAGTAAGGAAGAAACGGAAAAAAAGTTATAACAAGAAAATAAGTGGAACGAACTCCCTTGGAATATGTGGCGATAGCTCGTAGAAAGTGTCCCGTCCGTCCATCATCTACAACCGTGTAGCATTTCCTTTGCGGCCATAGTCGGAATCTTGCAAAAATAAACTAAAAAGAAAATGAAAGTAAAATGACTCAATGACAAGTGAGACGCCTGTTTACAAAAAAAATAATTTTAAGATCGACCCCACCCGAATGGAGATTGAGTACGGGCAGGAGAGATCCAACAGTGAAAAGGGCCAAGGCAATCCCACACGACTCGATAAACTAAAAAATAAATATAAATAAAAAATAAAATAAATAAGAATGAAAATAAAATAAAATAAAAACATACCTGGCGGATGATGATACAAAATTCTACACTTGGGTTTTAACCCAAGTTCAATCCGGTGGCTTCTCTTTTATCCACCCTTTATCCAACCCGTTTAATTCAGATCGTTCACCATTTTTCGTCAAAAGACGAATGGTGAATCTAGAAAAACGTTTGAAAAAATCAAACAGGTCAGACCACCTATTCCTACACTTACCTGGACCAAACCTGATATGTGGCATATGATGAGGGGTATGGTCCATGTGACTTCTCGCCCTCTCCCGTGATGGTGGCGACACGGGCCGGCAATCCTGAATGTGACGAGGTGGTTTAGAAATCCCCAATAATTATTCCTTTTCCACTACCACCTCCTCTTCTTCTTTGTTTGGTGTATCTTTGAACTCCGTGGCTGGTTCCCCCATAAGTAATGTTTCTAAGAGGGTAAGATCACCAACTGGGTCAAATTCTTCTTCTTCAAGAGTTGGTAAATCATCCAACTCATCACCAAACTCTTCCTCCCAAGACGGTACATTTATATCTTCTTCATCCCCCGTCTTGTCTTCCATCTCACTTCTTTCTTCAACCAACCTGACGTCTTCTTTAACCTCATTACCACTTCAAAAATAATCTTCAATGGGTTCTAGTTGGACCGGAGGTGGGACTTTTTCGTCCATTATCGTCTCCGGTTCGGGAGTGATATCATATGGCAGTAAGTATGGATTTTGCCCTTCATACCAATCTACATAGATCCTTGGTACTGAAGAGGCAAGACAAAGATCGGGCTCCCTCCAGACAGGCATATAGTGATTTTGCATTTGTGTGTAGATGCCTTCTTCATTGTAACCAGCTTCGTCGCGCTCTCTTATGTAGTATGCTACAGTCTTTGTTTCACTAGCAGCTGCCATCCTAAAAGTTTCACTGCATACAGACACTAAACAAACAGATCACGAGCACCAGATAGAGAGAATATACAAAAAATTAAATAAATAAAAATAAAGAGAACAAAAAAATAAATAAAAATATCCACAAAATGACTAGATCCCCGACTCGGGTCGTCCTCGAAAGCGCACTATGTCCCTGGAAACGGCGCCAAAAACTTGATATGTGAAATATGTAGTAAATAAATCGGTTAAGTTTTAAAATGGAAAAACCTACAAAACCACACACAAACAACAAGTGTACCGGTCGTAGTGTAGTAGAGCAAGTAAGTCCGGAATATCAAACCGTGGACACGATATAGCAACTCTCGGTACTAAACCTCTGTCGACTCCTAGCCTATTAATTTGGATTTTTGAGAATTAATTTTAAGCTAAATGCAAATAAAAGAAAAGCAATTAAAATAAATAAAACAGAGACGAAAACAGGAACACTAGATCGAACTCAGATATTATGGAAGGCAACTACCTAGGTCTAGCATCCTACCCGCAGACTCACAACTCCCGGGATCGAATAATGGATTGACTACCAGGCTTTCTAATGATATGCCCGACCCAGGAAACCCCTACAGCATGCTAGATCACCTCCCGGTCTCACTAACACCTCTCAGAAAATCCTAAGGGACGTGTAAATCACTGGTTACTAGTTCGGATCACCTCCCGGTCTCACCTCACTAGGGAATGCTAAGGTACTCGATAGACTCGCTCACCTCCCGGTCTCACTAGTCACAACACATCCAAAAATGCAAAGGAGTAATCTAATTGGTTTGGAAATAATTCGGAATTTCAAGAGTCTAAAGACACACTAGGCAAGGGTCACCTCCCGGTCTCACCTCTACCCGTTACCAAAAGATCTAGACAACCCGAAACCCTATCACCTCCCGGTCTCAAGGAATGGCAGAATACCTAAGTCCTCTAAACTCTCAAATCAAGTTCCTATGGAATTAGACGTCAAAAACCATAAACTAGTCACAAGCACAAAGCAGGTAACCTAACATGCATCTATAATTGAAAGACATTCAACAAGACACATGTGGAACTATCAAAGATCATAAATTAGACTTAAATACGCATACGCATCATAACCAAACACAATTAAATCTTTACCAAAACATAAGCCAATTATATAATTAAACGAATCCGAAAGTTATAAAAATGCAAGTATTCATCATACCGACCTAGATAGCCTAAATGTTTAGCTACTCATCATAACGGAAAAAGATAAAAATATAGGTTCAAAATAATATATAGTAATGGTACTAATATTTATAAACACGAAGTAAATAAATATAAACCCAAAAATTATTATAGTCGAACCCGAGCCTTCAATCTTGATCCCGTGCGTTCCTTTCTATTTCCTCTCAAGGCTGTTGTGTTTCTGTCGATTATGGTGCTCCCTTCGATCCAATGCCCTTGGCAGCTGTCTTCTGTATTCTTCTCGAAAAATAATATGTCCGCTGTCCTAAAAATTGCTTCCAAATATAATCTTCCAATGGTCCTTTTAGGTTTTCACCATTCTAGGACCAAAGTCCACGTGACTTTTCTTTTCATATCTTATCTTATTTTTTCTCTATTATTATTATTATTATTATTAATATTATTATTATTATTATTATTATTATTGTTATTATTATTATTATTAACCTCCAAGCTCGATCAAGGTGTTCTTGGCTCGACCAAAGTTTCTCGTCCACGCTCCAATGTCGATGAACAGCAGGTGCTCGCGTCTTGATTATTTCTCATTGTTTTAAGCTCCTTTCTCACGAAGACCTATAAAATAATAAAATCCATAAATACATAATAAAAACGACACGAAAAGAATAAAAACATGACCAAATAATATACAAAATACATTGAAAAAGAGATGTGTTTTGCAACACATCAAACATCCCCACACTTAAACCTTTTGTGTCCCGAAAAAGAATTATACAAAATCCTAGACGACATTTTCAACAAAGCACTTAACAAAAACGATAGCATCAAACAGGGGCAAAAGCAAGCTACGAAATCAACAAGCATAGCGGTTTCACAAGACTTACATCGTTCAAAAGGCTGACTAGTCAAGATGATACAATTTTAAAAACAAGGCCTACCTAGTCAAGCTTTACTTACCTTCAAGCAACCGATTTTGCACATGTAGGCACCCCTCACAATATCACTCATCTCTCGGTTATATATTTATTTGAAGTGAATCTCTCAAGACCGAACTATGATGCAAAATTATCATTAGCTTGTACGTCAATCAAATTTCCACCAAATTGCTAACACTAACACAAATCAAGAGGGCTTCGAAAGGGTAGGTAAGGGGTAAAGGTAGGAATTTTTATTGGGAAAAATTGGCTAAAAAGAAAAATAAGTGATAAACCGAATAAGCATAGAACATATACACTTAACTCTTTGGGCTTCTCGACCCACAACCTTTATTCTTATTTTTTATTTTCTCTCACTTTTTCATATATCTTTTTTTGCAGATTTTTTTTTCATATATTTTTCTTTTTTTTTCCTTCAGGTTTTTTTTTTCAGCTACACTTTATGCTGATATATTTTTTTTTTCTTTTTTCACATTACATAAATATATTCAATCCGGTAATCAATATAAAATAAAATGGGTGACAAACGAAAGGTTTAGGCTCAAAGTGGTTTCTAATGGTAAAACTGAGGAAACAGGTCAAATAACAAAAACAAACGAAAAGGCTAAACAAAATGGGTAATTCTAATGCCTCTATCATATTTGTGTCAAATCCAAGCCTATGATCTCAAAATGCATCAAAACGCACAATTCTAAAATAATGCAACAAAGTCGGTATATCACACATGAAACGAAATAGTGAATATTTATATATAATATTTTAAAGGCTCAAAACTCACTGTCATGTGGAAATATGGGTTACCGATACTAGCAAGTGCAAAACCAGTTAACTATCCAGCTTGATCCGCTATCCCAGGCACCCAAATATTTTATTTTAGAAAAACAACTCAGTCAAACCTACTATCCCGCAACTTATAGAAACATATGCTAAGACCCGTAAACCCGACAATCGACCCCGCTTTTAACCGACGTATTACATTGAAAAGGCTCGTTTACTACGCGCAAAAAGGATCGGGACTAAGACCAAACCAACTTTTTTTTTCTTTTTTTACTCAACCTACAACTAAGCAAAATAAAGACGAAGTTTCCCATCCCCACACTTAGAAAGACACAATGTCCTCAATGTGCTCCAGGATACAACGCAGACTAAAAATAAAAATACAAAAGTAAAGAAGAAACGGAAAAAAAAGTATAACAACAAAATAAGTGGAATGAACTCCCCTGAAATATGTGGCGATAGCTCGTAGAAAGTGTCCCGTCCGTCCATCATCTACAATCGTATAGCATTTTCTTTGCGGCCATAGTCGGAATCCTGCAAAAATAAACTAAAAAGAAAATGAAAGTAAACTGACTCAATGACAAGTGAGACGCCTGTTTACAAAAAAAAAAAAAAAAAAAAAAAAATTAAGATCGACCCCACCCGAATGGAGATTGAGTACGGGCAGGGGAGATCCAACAGTGAAAAGGGCCAAGGCAATCCCACATGACTCGATAAACTAAAATAAATAAATATAAATAAAAAATAAAATAAAGAAGAATGAAAATAAAATAAAATAAAAACATACCTGGCGGATGATAATACAAAACTCTACACTTGGGTTTTAACCCAAGTTCAATCAGGTGGCTTCTCTTTTATCCACCCTTTATCCAACCTGTTTAATTCAGATCGTTCACCATTGTTCGTCAAAAGACGAATGGTGAATCTAAAAAAACGTTTGAAAAATTCAAACGGGTCAGACCACTTATTCCTACACTTACCTGGACCAAACCTGATATGTGGCATATGATGAGGGGTATGGTCCATGTGACTTCTCGCCCTCTCCCGTGATGGTGGCGGCACGAGCCGGCAATCCTGAATGTGATGAGGTGGTTTAGAAATCCCCAATAATTGTTCCTTTTCCACTACCACCTCCTCTTCATCTCTGTTTGGTGTATCTTTGAACTCCGTGGCTGGTTCCCCCATACGTAATGTTTCTAAGAGGGTTAGATCACCAACTGGGTCAAATTCTTCTTCTTCAAGAGTTGGTAAAGCATCCAACTCATCACCAAACTCTTCCTCCCAAGACGATACATTTATATCTTCTTCATCCCCCGTCTTGTCTTCCATCTCACTTCTTTCTTCAACCAACCCGGCGTCTTCTTCAACCTCATTAGCACTCCAAAAATCATCTTCAATGGGTTCTAGTTGGGCCGGAGGTGGGACTTTTTCGTACATTACCGTCTCCGGTTCTGGAGTGATATCATATGGTTGTAAGTATGGATTTTGCCCTTCATACCAATCTACATAGATCCTTGGTACTGAAGAGGCAAGAAAACTATCGGGCTCCCTCCAGACAGGCATATAGTGATTTTGCATTTGTGTGTAGATGCCTTCTTCATTGTAACCAGCTTCGTCACGCTCTCTTATGTAGTCTGATACAGTCTTTGTTTCACTAGCAGCTGCTATCCTAAAAGTTTCACTGCATACAGACACTAAACAAACAGATCACGAGCACCAGATAGAGAGAATATAAACAAAATTAAATAAAGAGAAATAAAGAGAAAAAAAATAAATAAAAATATCTACAAAATAACTAGATCCCCGACTCTGGTCGTCCTCGAAAGCGCACTGTGTCCCCGGCAACGGCGCCAAAACCTTGATGTGTGAAATATGTAGTAAATAAATCGGCCAAGTTTTAAAATGGAAAACCTACAAAACCACACACAAACGGCAAGTGTACCGGTCGTAGTGTAGTAGAGCAAGTAAGTCTGGAATATCGAACCGTGGACACAATAAAGCAACTCTCGGTACTAAACCTCTGTCGACTCCTAGCCTATTAATTTGGATTTTTGAGAATTAATTTTAAGCTAAATGCAAATAAAATAAAAGCAATTAAAATAAATAACACAGAGACGAAAACAGGAACACTAGATCGAACTCAGATAATATGGAAGGCAACTACCTAGGTCTAGAATCCTACCCGCAGACTCACAACTCTCGGGATCGAATAATGGATTGATTACCAGGCTTTCAAAAGATATGCCCGACCTAGGAAACCCCTACAGCATGCTAGATCACCTCCCGATCTCACTAACACCTCTCAGAAAATCCTAAGGGACATGTAAATCACTGTATACTAGTTCGGATCACCTCCCGATCTCACCTCACTAGGGAATGCTAAGGTACTCGATAGACTCGCTCACCTCCCGGCCTCACTAGTCACAACACATCCAAAAATGCGAAGGAGTAATCTAATTGGTTTGGAAATAATTCGGAATTACAAGAGTCTAAAGACACACTAGGCAAGGGTCACCTCCCGGTCTCACCTCTACCCGATACCAAAAGATCTAGACAACCCAATACCCTATCACCTCCCGGTCTCAAGGAATGGCAGAATACCTAAGTCCTCTAAACTCTCAAATCAAGTTCCTATGGAATTAGACGTCAAAAACCATAAACTAGTCACAAGCACAAAGCAGGTAACCTAACATGCATTTATAATTGAAAGACATTCAACAAGATACATGTGGAACTATCAAAGATCATAAATTAGACTTAAATACGCATACGCATCATAACCAAACACAATTAAATCTTTACCAAAACATAAGCCAATTATATAATTGAACGAATCCGAAAGTTATAAAAATGCAAGTATTCATCATACCGACCTAGGTAGCCTAAATGTTTAGCTACTCATCATAATGGAAAAGGATAAAAATATAGGTTTAAAATAATATATAGTCATGGTACTAATATTTAAAAACACAAAGTAAATAAATATAAACCCAAAAATTATTATAGTCGAACCCGAGCCTTCAATCTTGATCCCGTGCGTTTCTCTTTATTTCCTCTCAAGGCTGTTGTGTTTCTGTCAATTATGGTGCTGCCTTCGATCCAATGCCCTTGGCGGCTGTCTTCTGTATTCTTCTCGAAAAATAATATGTCCGCTGTCCTAAAAATTGCTTCCAAATATAATCTTCCAATGGGCCTTTTAGGTTTTCACCATTCTAGAACCAAAGTCCACGTGACTTTTCTTTTCATATCTTATTTTATTTTTTCACTATTATTATTATTATTATTATTATTATTATTATTATTATTATTATTATTATTATTATTATTATTATTATTATTATTATTATTATTATTAACCTCCAATCTTGAATAAGGTGTTCTTGGCTCGACTAAAGTTTCTCGTCCACGCTCCAATGTCCATGAACAGCAGGTGCTCGCGTCTTGATAATTTCTCATTGTTTTAAGCTCCTTTCTCACGAACACCTAAAATAATAAAATACATAAATACATAATAAAAACGACACGAAAAGAATAAAAACATGACCAAATAATATACAAAATACATTGGAAAAGAGATGTGTTTTGCAACACATCACTGGACCGGTGAGAGTTGAACAAAATCTCTTGCATAAACATGCTTCGTTCAGACTGGCGGGGATTGGATTTATTTCCATCATTTCTCTATATTGGGCCACATGCTCCTCAGAATCTGTGGATCCATCATAGAGCTTCATGCTTGGAGTTTGTACACGCTTTGGGATCTCTGCATCACATATGGGAGGTGCAAATCTTCACACCCTATGACATGCCGAGGATACCTCAGGGATGGGTTACACTATCCCTGGCACACTCGATACCATGTCTTTGATCTTCTGAAGCTCCCTTGCTAAAAGTAAAAGTACTAGAACTTAAATTGTTAGCGTAATTGTTATATCCTTGGGATGGCACAGGTGTATATCCTGTATCCCTGGTGGTTGCCATCCTGGGAGTAGTAGTTGTTTCTGGAGCAGAGAACCCAGTACTCATGGGGATAAAATCTCCTTGATGTACCCCTCCAGAGATGCTAGAATTAAAATCTACCGCCATGGGCTGTAATGGTGTCCCCATGTCTTCACTTGGCCTTCTTGAGGATAATTTAAGAGCTTGTATCTCTCTTATCAACATCCGGTTTGTGTCTTGTTGTTGATGTATCGAATCTTTAATCAGTGCAAACATAGAAAGTAATTCATCATTCGATACAAAAACAGGAGGAGTAGATCTAGATGGTCTAGGTGGGATTTGGGATGTAGAACTTCTTGGAAGTGCAGGTGGAGGTGGTAAGGCAGTATTTCTGGCAGAGGTTGTAGATGGCATGGATGTGGAAACAGATTTTTGTGAAGAAGACATAGTTGTCAAATTTTGTAAAAAAGAATTAAATGAGAGAAAGTTTTAACAAAGTTTGTTGTTAAAATAGCACCACTTGCCCCACGGTAGGCACCAAATTGTTTTGGTCAAAAATTATCTAGTAAAAATAACTTTGTATTCCAAATTAGTAAAAGTGAGGTAGAGTGCTAAATGTGTAAAAATATATTAAGGAATCAATTATATTCTGAAGATGGTGTATCAGGATGCTAAAGAAGTAAAAATATGACAACTATGCTCGGGTGCTTTAGGTTAGCTTTGGGATGGACAGTTATATCCTCGGGATGGAACTGTTTGTAATGAACAAATGAGGTAGTAAAAACAAAGAACAACACACGATCTACGAGGAAAGCCCTTGATCAGTTGTAGATCGCCGGCATAAAACCTCGGGAGGAGTCTAGGCCCCTACCTTGTTTGTTAATATTAATTTTGGTAAAAAGATACAACTTTGGATGAGTAAATGGACGAGTGTACTATGATTACAATGATTGTGTAAGTGTTTTCTAATCAGCTGATTGTATATGTGTAGCTATAGTGTGAGAAATGTGTGTCCTATACTCGTCCAATACCCCTATTTATATAGTACATGAAATAAACAATGAATCCCACGATATCCACTAAGTAGTTAAGCTTCTTCAATATATTCAGGTGAACGTTGGAAGTGTTTCAGCTGAATATAGTCATTGCACAACGGTTTCTTCTTAGCTTAGTTATGGTTTCAGCTGTTTTCTCATTTATCGTCGATATTTGTTAGGATCTGAGTTTGATTGTTTTGATATATTTAGAATAAGATGAGAAATGAATGATGTAAGTATAAGTGGAAAGTGCAGCGGAATGATAAACTATAATCAAAACAACAGGAATATATGTTTTCAATGATCAAATGCTTTCACTAATTGAAAGATTACAATCAGTACAAATACTCCCCCTCAGCCTGATCAC
The DNA here is from genome assembly GCA_028751855.1 of Ambrosia trifida. Lineage (NCBI taxonomy): Eukaryota > Viridiplantae > Streptophyta > Magnoliopsida > Asterales > Asteraceae > Ambrosia > Ambrosia trifida. The sequence continues at coordinate 92,219,345 of CM054126.1, forward strand.
ACAGTGATTGTTTGTCTGAGAGAATGTTTGTGTGTGATGTAATAGAACAGTACAAGCACTGTTCTATTTATAGACAAACCTAAACCACTGGTGACATGTGCTGACGTCACCTAAGATAGTGACCTCTAACAGAATAACAACATAAAACATATGCCCTATACAATCTACTATTACATTACAAAACACTGTAAAGTAAACTACTGCTAAGGGAAAACTCTGATGGTCTTGCAACATCTGTTGGAGTCTAAGTGCTGTTGACTCCAACAGACCTTTAGTCTTCAGTACTTGATCAGCAGTTGTTTCTTCATCAGACCTTTGGTCAGCAGTTGTTCTCTATCAGTTGTTCTCTAGCAGTCCTTTGTATCAGTAGTTGTCACAGCAGTTGTTTGGATGGAACAGTTGTTAGGGTCAGCAGTCTTTTGGGAAGAGTATGTTGTAAAGACTGTTTATTTGTGGAATCAACTGTTTGCATAATTTGGCTTTTCAATCATCTGTTCTTCTCCAGGTCAGCAGACCCAACAATCTCCCCCTAGAACAGATGATGCCAAAACTAAGCTTTATTATTGATCTTTATTTCTCATCAGACTTTCTCTGATTTGTCCTTTGAATTGAAGTTCAAAGTCCAAGGCAAATAGGTCTTCTACATCTCTTTCAAGCTCAAGGTTCAGCAGTGTTTGGAGATCATTTGCACACAGGCTATATGCATCATCCATGCTTAGCTTTTGAACTTTTACATCTGACCTGAGCAGAGTCAATTCATGGTTGTCTTTATTGACTTTCCATTTTAGAATTTTTGAGTCAGTGGATTTGCTAAGATGCACTTTTATTCTTGATGAGTTTGGTGAAGGAGGTCTCCCAATGAGTTCTCTGAGCTTGTCAGTAGTGGGATCTGAGAAAAAGTGCACTTGATTGAAGAGGCCCTCTTTTATGTAGGTATCAGCAAACTTCTTCTGATCTTCTTCAAACATTTCTTTCTGTTTCTTGAACTATCTTCTAGCAGCAGCTGATAGATCAGAAGTGTCCAGTAAGCTGTCCAGAGTAAAAGCCTGTTGAGGTCTCTTCATCAGTGGTTCATCAGTGTAGACAGGTTTTCTAGGTAGGCTGGGATCTTTCTTCTTGTTTTCTTCAAGTCTGTTGTATGTTTCAACCAGCCTCAGCTCAGACCATCTTGCAACAGACCTCATCTCCCCATAATCAGCAGCCACTATTTCTTGTCTCATCCTCTTAAACTTCAAGGCTCTGGCTAGATCTCTTCCTTTACCAAAATCAGGGGCAGAGACTTTAGTTTGGGGATTTTTGGCCAACTCTTCTATTCTTAAGAGTTCTTCCCTCAGTGCATGAGTGGTCCAGCCTGCAAACTGTTTCTTGTTTGCTTTGTAAGGCATGGTTGCCAGGATCTGTTCGAGAAGGGATTCCCTAACCTCCTTTTCCATGTCACTACTGAGAGGCATGGCAGACATGGAATTGCTCAGGGTCTTAGCAAAATCTTCAATCCTTCTCAATTTGCTAAGTTCTGCTGAATGGATGCCCTGAGCAGTCCTGTCATCCTTCCCTTTGCATTTCTCTTTTATGATGGCATCTGCCTGTTCAGCCTTGTATTTAAGATATGTATCAATGTTTAGGGGAACAGGGAAATGTGGAAGAGAAGGGAAAGATCTATCAGATGGTTGTTCAGTATTATAGAAGGATTGCATTTCCCCCTTGAGTAGATCAAGTTCAAGGGGATACTGAACAGCCAATGGTGTAATAGTTGGTGGTGGTCTATGGGATTTGAATTGTGAAGTGTGTGGTGAAAATGATGAGATTGGAATGCCTGATATAGGTGTGGATTGTGTGGTTGAGGTGGTGTGTGGTGATGTGTGAATGTTTTCATCCTGTACAACAAAGGTTGATTTCCTCTTCCTTTTGTACAAGATTTTTGGTGATGGTGGTCTGGAAGCAGTGGTTGTGTTAACATCTGTTGGCTCCTTAGTAGGACCAGCAGATGTTTGGGATATGGGTGGTGAAGTGATTATAGGTTCAGATGTAGGTTTGGTGGTTGTAGGTTCAGATGTGTTTGTAGGTTCAGGTGTTGTGGTTTGGGTGGCAGCAGTGGTTTTATCAACAGAGGTTTTAACAGCAATGGTTTTCAGTTTAGATGGTGGTTGTCTGACATGTTTAGCAGGCATCTTCTTCCTTTTTGAGGATCCCACATCTTCAACTTCCTGCTGTTATTCCCTTTTCAGTTTTATCAACAACTCTGCTTTAGCTTCTAAGGTGTCAGCCCTCTTTTGTTTGTCTTCAGCAGCTTTTTCAGCTACTTCATTTGCAGAGTTGTCTACTGCTTTATCTTTGCTGGTTTGTTGTTGTTGTGGTGCAGTTTGAGTTTGTTGTTGCTTTGTGGTGCTGTTTGAGTAGACCCTGGTATGTTGGCAGACTTTGATTTACCTTTTTGTGAAGGTGAACAACCAAAGGGATCTAGCTTTGGCAACCTATCTCTGCCACTCTCCCCCTTTTTGGCATCATCAGCTGTGAATGCATCATCATCTTCATCCCTGAGTATGGTGGTAGGGGCAGAGCCAGTGGTCTTCAGCAGATGGTCTTTGATGGCTTGAATGTCTGCATGAGTATCTTTGTACCTTGCATCTACCATGTTTTTGATTTCAGCCATGTAGGTTTCATGATTCTGATTTGCTAGTTTTCTGTGAGCTATGATGATGGGGGAAACAGATTTCCATAGCTCACTAGCAATATCAGCAGTGGATGGTTGACTCTTGGAAATAGTAGCCAAGGATTCCAATATTAGCTTGACATCAGATTTGATGTCAGCAACAGAGGTTTCAATGGTTTGAACTCTAGCCGTCAATTCTTGGTATTTTAATCCATCACCTAAGTTAATAGGATCATCTGAATTCCTACCAGTGGTAGTTTTAACTGATTCAGTCCTAGGAGGTGAATCCAAAGGATGAGAACCAGATGCCCCTTTTTCTTGGTTCTGGGGACTTTCAACTGATTTTGGGGACACTATAGTGGCCTCATCAGTTGTTTCCTTCAAGGGAGTCTTAGCTATGTAACCACTGTCCTGGTGTGAGACAATGGTCTCTACATCAGTAGTGGCTGGTCCACTTGAAAACTCACCTAGAGTTGCATTGAACTCTAGGGGTGTAACCTCCTCATCTGTTTGTGGGATGGCTGATTGAATTTCCTCAGTCCCAGTCACTTGTGGAAGTATACTCTCATTGACAGGTGATAGAGAGGTTCTGGGATTTTCCTGAGTTTTGTCAATAGCCTCAAACAGAGGTTGCATGGTCTGTTGAACATGTGATGGTGAAGGTGGAGGAGTAAAAAGAGAATTAGCCCTGAGAGAGGGGCTTGTGAACATCTGGCCAAGTGACTCAAATGTATCATGATGTGGTTCCCCTTGGCTTACAACATGATCCTTTTGTGAGGATGCATGAGGAGTTTGTTCAGGCTGAGATATTTCCAACTGTTGTGAGGAAGTAACAACAGTGGTTTCTAGTTGCTTTTGTGTTGCAACAGAGTTATCTTCTGGTATCTCATCCTCCAGAAGTCTCTTTTGTGGTGGAGTGGTGGTTTTTGTGGATGGACGTTTTCTTTTGGAAATGGCTGGTGTGGGTTTCACAGCACTGGATGTAGTGCCATGATCACCAGGAGCAGTGGGCTCAACAACAGAGGTTTGGACAACAGTTGTTGTCTTAGTCCTCTTTGTTTGTGTTTTTGAAACCTTTGACAATTTTGATACTTTTTCTTGGGTGTTTGCACCCAGCATTCTTGTGAAAGTTTCATCAGTTAGACTCTTCATTTGCATAGACTCACCCTTTTTGAAAACTTTTTCTGGTAAAACCTTTTGTAGGATTACACTTAAGATTCTTGGGTAAATTAGAAAAGCATTGTTTGACCCAGATTTTATGGCTTTCACATTTGACACTAAATCCATAAACAGTCCCTGAGATAGATTGAAGTCAGAATCTGACAACATAGCATAACCCAAGTACTGAATCCTCAATGGGATTTCATTAAAGGAAGTGGACTTAGCGGAGACACAGAGAAGAAGGGTATGGAAGAAAAATTTCATGACTGGTGGGAAAAACTTTTTGAAAAGTGTTGACCCAGTCATCTGAGCATCATACCCCCTATCCTGAAACTCTGTGTGAAGCTCTGTTTTAGGGAAAGAGTCTTTACCTGACAGGTCATTAAGTGAGAAGGTTGTGGATATCAGTTGGGGGGTAATGACGATACTTGTTTCACCAATTTTTGAGATAATGGAAGTAGGCTTTTTGTCTTGAAGCAAGAACTCAGCATTCAACCAGAATTCTTGGAGAGTATCAAGATAGATTGGGCGTCAACGGTTAGGATTGTCAGGTATTTGGATTTTAGGATGATGTCGATGGTGGAATGGAATGGAGTGTTTTCATCTGTTTTAACCAGATATGGAAGATAATTGTGGGTGGCTTTAGCTTGAAGATCCATTGTAATGGATTCCGGAGTGGAGAATGAATGAAATTTGATTGAGGGTTTGAGAATGAAGAATACGGTTTCGGTATTTTGAATACAATGAGACAGTGTAACGACTGTTGTGATAAAACAGGGTTTTTATAGGCTCTGGTGAAACCGCTGATGTGGCCAAATCTCCGCTTGTAGGAGCAGACGTGCAAACATCTGATGGTTAAAACATCTGGTGGTGGACAACTGTTTTGGCAAACAGCTAATGCAAACAACAAATGCAAACAGCAGTTTTTTTTATTTTTATTATCATTATTATAGATATATGAAAATATATATATATATATATATATATATATATATATATATATATATGGATATTAAAACAGTTGTTTTATCTGATCAGAGGTTTGAAACAGATTTTTCAACCAACAGTGGATAAAATGAATGAAACAGTGGTTGTTTTATCTGATCAAAGGTTTGAAGCAGATTTTTCAACCAAAAAGCTATTTTCAAGGATGGATTTTGATTTTCTGAAACATTTTAATATTTTTATTAAAAACATTTGTGTTGTTAATCCATGTTTAGCATACCAATTCTAGAAATCAGATTTGTAATGGTAGATGTGTCTAAAGCTTTTGTCAACACATCTGCCAACTGATCCTCTGTTGGAACATGGTGCAGAGAAATCAAACCTTTTTCATAGCTATCTCTGACAAAATGATGTCTGATGTCAATGTGTTTGGTAGTGGAGTGAGATACTAGATTTTTGATGATATTTTCAGCAGCTTGACTATCCAACATGAGTGGAGTCTGTGGTGTAGTTATCCCAAAATCCAGCAATTGATTTTGAAGCCACATGAGTTGGGCTGTACAGCTTGCAGCAGCAATGTATTCAGCCTCAGCTGTTGAGGTGGAAATAGCTGCCTGCTTTTTGCTTTGCCAAGAAACTAAGGCATTCCCTAGAAATTGGCACCCTCCTGATGTGGATTTTCTTGTGGTGTGACAGCCAGCAAAATCACTATCTGAATAACCTGAAAGCTCAATGTTTCCATTAGCAGGGTACCAGATACCAAGTGTGGGAGCACCTTTTAGGTATCTGAATATCCTTTTCACAGCAATAAGGTTTGACTTTCTAGGTGAAGCCTGGTATCTTGCACAGACACAAGTAGCAAACATAATGTCTGGCCTAGATGCAGTTAAGTACAATAAAGACCCAATCATGCATCTATAATGTGTTTGATCAACCAGTTCATCCTTGTCATCAATAGTGAGTAGCTTGACTGTACTCATAGGTGTACTACATGGCTTACAATCATTCATCTCAAATCTAGTTAGCAAATTCTTTATATATTTATTTTGATGGATGAATGTGCCATTTTGCAGTTGTTTCACTTGGAGACCAAGGAAACACTGAAGTTCACCCATGGCACTCATTTCAAACTCTGCTGTCATGAGTTTTCTGAACTCTTCACACATTTTGTTACATGTGGATCCAAAGATGATGTCATCCACATATATTTGAACAATCATTAAGTCTTTCCCTTTCCATTTCAAAAATAAGGTTTTATCAATTTTACCTCTTGTGAAGCCAATGGATAAGAGAAAAGTGGAAAGAGTTTCATACCAGGCCCTTGGTGCTTGTTTGAGTCCATACAAAGCTTTATTAAGCTTGTAGACATTATCAGGATGGAATGTGTCTTCAAAACCAGGTGGTTGACATACATAGAATTCCTCTTGAATTTTGCCATAAAGGAAGGCACATTTGATATCCATCTGATACACCTTGATGTTGTGGTTGACAGCAAAGGCTAGAAAGAGTCTGATGGCTTCTAACCTTGCTACAGGAGCAAAGGTTTCATCATAGTCTATTCCTTCTTCTTGTCTGAAGCCTTGAACCACAAGCCTGGCTTTATTCTTGACAACAATACCCCTTTCATCAGTTTTGTTTTTGAAGACCCACTTTGTGCCTATTGGACAAACATCCTTAGGCAGTGGTACAAGTTCCCATACTTATTGTCTTTTGAACTGAAGGAGCTCTTCTTGCATAGCTTCTACCCAACTGTTGTCTTTCAGTGCCTCTTGGTACTTGACAGGTTGTGTGAGAGATAGGAACCCTGCAAAAAGACAGATATTGGAGGATTGGCTTCTTATGAGCACACCCTCTCTGATGTTGCCAATGATCTGGTCTGGTGGATGAGCTCTTAGGTAGATAAGATCTCCCTGATATGGTATGATGGCATTTTGAGGTGAGGGACAGAGGTTTGGTGACTCTATTGATATAACATCTGTTTGCACTTTTGTAGTGCCATCAGATGTTTGGAATGGAGGTGGAGGAATGGGTCCAAGTGGTGTAAAACTGGACTGACTTTTGTCAACAGATGATTGTTCAGTGGTTGTGAGAGGTGAAGCAGTGGTTTGAGGGTAAGACTGGCCAACAGTGGTTGACTCAGCTGTGACAGAGTTTTGACAATTGTTTTGAACAACTGCTTCCTCTGATGCAGAATAGATTTTATAGTGACTGGGGATCACAACATCTGTTCTGTAATCTTGTTGTGGAGACTTGGAATACCTGCATTGTTAGTTTTAACAGTGATATCTTCAAATTTGAATTTATCTAAATCAAATAGTTCAGCAAGATTTGCTGGGATTTTTAGGAATGAAAGTTCATTGAACTTTACATTCAGAGTTTCTTCTATTGTCTTCGTCTTTGTGTTAAACACTTTATAAGCCTTGGCAGTAGAAGAATATCCCAGAAAACAACCACAATCTACTTTGGCTGCAAATTTTGAAATGGAATCTTTGAGATTTAAGATGAAACATAGGCAGCCAAAGATTTTGAAAAATGAAATTAATGGTTTGATTTTGAACAAAATTTCATAAGCAGTTTTTTGATGTCTTGGGTTGATCAAAACTCTGTTTTGAACATAGCAAGCAGTGTTTACAGCTTCTGCCCAGAAGGACAATGGCAAACCAGAATCTGCTAGCATGGTTCTTGCAGCTTCTATAAGAGTTCTATTTTTCCTCGAAACGACCCCATTTTGCTCTGGTGTTCTTGGGATGCTATACTGCCTCACAATCCCTTTTGACACACAGAAATCATCCAACTCCTTATTTTTAAACTCTATTCCATTGTCACTCCTGAAGACTTTTACTGCAAGTCATATTGTTTTTCAACTTTGGTGACAAAGTCCTTCAAAATACCCGCAGTCTCATCCTTAGAATGTAAAAAGTAAGTCCATGTAAACCTAGAAAAATCATCAACTATGACAAGACAAAATCTTTTTCTTCTTAGACTCATGATTTTAACAGGGCCAAACAAGTCCATGTGCAACAATTGTAAACATTGACTGGTTTTGGACTCATCAATGGATTTGTAAGAGATTTTATGTTGTTTCCCTTTTAAACAGGAAACACAATGCTCATCACATTTTAATTCTTTTGATGGTAAGCCTCTGAAAAGACTTTGTTTAGAGAGTGTGTTGATAGTATTATGGTTGGTATGACCCAGTCTCCTATGCCACAATTCTATCTCCTTTGTGGAGGCAGCAGAAAACAAACAGACATTTGCCATAGGATTGTCCTTTAACATATCAACAACATACACATTGCCACTTCTATGAGCAACAAGTTGTGCTTTGCTCTCAGCAATGATGGTATCAATCTTTTTCACCACTTCTGGCCCAATAATCTTACAAGTTTTCTTTGTGAAGAATGAGCCATAACCTTTGTCACTCATTTGTGAAACACTCAGAAGATTAAACTTGAGATTATCAATAAGATTGACATTTTCAAACTTGAGTTTCCCAGCTTGTACAGTCCCTGAACCCAACACCTTACCTTTTGAATCATTACCAAAGGATATATCACCCCCTCCATGAGCTAAGAAGTCCAGAAGAAGGGCTCTACATCCTATCATGTGCCTGGAGCCTCCACTATCTACATACCAAAGACTATCTAAACAAGCAAAAGCTCCCTGCACAGCAGTAATGGATTAGTTTTGGTGATTGTCCAAAGCCAGATTGGCTTTGGATAGGTCCACAGACTTTTCAGACTCAAGCTTTGGAAGGTGATCAGTGGTTTGAACTAATTTTTGAATCAGGTTTAACAACTGTTGCTGACCATTTGCTAGTGCTTGAATGTCAACACTTGGGGCAACAGTTGTTTGATCACTTCCGGACAGATGATAATACCCATAGGGATTTCTGTTCACTCTTGGTTTAGAGGGTCTTTTTGGCTCCTCATAAACATGTGACAGACTATGACATGGTGGTTGTCCATATCCTCTTGGGTATTTGCTTGTGGGTGGAACATCTGTTACTTGGCCATCCCTGGGAGCAGATGTTTCAAGACTTTTAGTAACAGATGTTTGGACAGGAGTGAAAGTCTGTTTGGGCTTTCCTTTTGAAGTACTCACACCAGGATTTGCAAGAGTTTTAGCTTTGTACTCTTGTATTTTCACATCAAAATTTTTGAGATACAAGCACTCTTTGGTTTTGTGATTCTTTTTCCAACATATTGAACATGTGGCTTTGGAATCACATACACTTTTTCCTTTGTTAATGTCTTATGCTTTTAGAAGAAAACAGTCTTTAGTGACATGATTCTTCTTTTCACAGAAATCATAGAACAAGTGGACAGTCTTTTCTTTCTTCTTCCCTTTTTCAGCCTTCTTTTCAGCAGATGTTTGAGCATCTGCTGGAAGGTTTTTCAAGGGAATGATTTTTGCCTGAGGAGCTGTCTTTCCTTCAGGAGTTTTAAAGTCAACAAGTTTAAAATTCTCAAGAGTACCACACTCATCAGACCAAGTAGGTTTGAATTCATACTTTTCAAGTTCAGTGAATGATGAGGAACCTTCTGGTTTTTCTAGAACAATTTTCTTACCATTTGGTTCAGTGATTTTAATCTCTTGACCCTACAAGTTTGTTGGTACTATCTCAACAGACTTTTGATCCTTTTTGTCAGTGTTTTCAAAAGCTGGAGCAGTTGTTTCAAAACCAAAACCAAACTTCACATGACTTTTGGTTTGTTTGTTGAGTAGCATTTCAAATCCTCTACATGATTCCACCCATTTCTGACATTCAACTTGGGTGGACTCAAGCTCACTTTTACAACTCTGATATTTTGTTATCATAGTTTGGAGCTGGTCTATGGTTATGGTTGTTTCATGTTTTAAGCTGCTTATTTCAGATTCCTTTTCAGTTAAACTTGTTTTTAATTCTTTTGAAAGTTTCTCAAATTTAACTTCATCATCTAAAATTTTCTTTTTAAGGTTTTCATTCACCTCTTTGATGTTAGCAAATGCTATCACACATCTGTCAGAACATAAATCCTTAAGAATTTGAGGAGATACCTTAGCAGCAACCATCAATGCACAATCACACTTGCACTCACAATCATCAGATGCACCCCAGGGATCTGAGAGATTCACAACCTCTTCTTCAGATTTTTCACCTGCAACTACTTCATCAACAACATCATCAGTCACAACATTAGATTCAGTCACCACCTCCTCAGATTCAACCTCTTCTACCATAGCCATGAAACAAAGGTTTCTGGTTCATTTTCATCTTTGGCAACTAATGCAAAATTTTCATCTGTTAACTCATCTGGTAGACAGCTCCAATCAACAAAGCCTTGTGTGAAGAAGCTTTGTTGACTGGTCTCTGCAGGAGCAGAGGATGGAGCAACAGTCGTTTGCACAGTTTCTTGAGCCACAGGTGTTTGCACATAGTGGATCTGAGGAACAGTGGTTTGGACATACTGGACAGGAACAGTGTTTGAGGACTGTGCAAAATGAGTAGTGTTTTGCACATTTGGTCCAGGGGTATTATAGGAATTTTGATAAGTGTTGGTCTGACGTCTTTGATTTGGATAGATGATTATAGGTGTACCATGTTGACTCCTACATTCCCTAGCAAAATGACCAAGTCTATGACATTTGTAACACTTTATCTTTGATTTATCCAACCCAACCTTTGATATTCCAGTTAACCCTGGAAACCTTCTCCCAGTTTTCTTGTAAAAATTATTAGTTCTTACACTGAGAAGGGCCAATTGGTGCATAATGTCCATTTCCTCCAAATCATCAGGGTCAAAGTATTTCAGGTCATCATACTCAAAGGATATGTTATCAGATGACTGGATATCACCACCACTTGCTGTGAAAGCATAGTTTGGTGAATAAGAATCAGAGTTAAAACCTGAGTTAAAACCTGAAGTTATGTCAATGAAATGATCATAACTCTGATCCTTAGTATTTCCAGGCACCTCATCATGACCCAAAAGTGCTGTATTCCCAAATACATAATCATCAGACACTTTTCCAGAGTCCTGGAGCTTCTTTTTCTGGTTAAGCTCTCTCTCATAGGTCAAGAGCTTACCATGAAGCTGGGTCAGTGATAGGTCCTTAAATCCAATTGAGTTTCTCATTACAATAGCAATAGTGTCCCATTTATCTGGTAATGATCTTAAAAACCTATGGTTCAAAGTTGAATGAGGGTAAGTTAGACCAACCAGTTTTAGTTCACTAATGAGACAGTTAAACCTCTCAAATTGTTGATTTAATGACTCTCCCTTGACATGACTGAATGTTTCATATTGTTGGTTAAGTATTTCATGATTGTTTTCAATAACCTCTTCAGTCCCACCAAATTGTTCTTTCAGTGCATCCCACAACTCCTTTGCACTGTTACAGTGTAACAGCCCAGCATATATATCATTGGGTAGAGCCATGGCCACAATACTGAAGGCCTTAGCATCTAACTCAATTTTCAGAAAATCCTGGTCGGAGTAGTTTTCAAGTTTCTTTGGCTCCTGAACCTTGGGATCTTCAGTACTCGGCACCATCGGAACATGTGGTCCGAAGATAACCAACTTCCAACACCCAGTGTTCTGTTGAGCTAGAACATGGCTCATCCGACGTTGCCAGATATTGTATTCAGATCTAACAAGCATCGGTGGCTTGTTGTTCATGCCAGTGTTATGTGGATCGTGATTGATTGAAGCCATTCTCTGATTTTTCAAAAACAAAGTCTGTTTAAAACGGTTGAATCGAAATTAAACTATTACTCTGTTTTCAATCCAACAGACAAACGATATCAATAATTGTGAGCTGATCTGTATATATTAAATTGATTGGTTAGATCGAATTTAATTGACCAAGCTCTGATACCAATTGTTAGGATCTGAGTTTGATTGTTTTGATATATTTAGAATAAGATGAGAAATGAATGATGTAAGTATAAGTGGAAAGTGCAGCGGAATGATAAACTATAATCAAAACAATAGGAATATATGTTTTCAATGATCAAATGCTTTCATTAATTGAAAGATTACAATCACTACAAATACTCCCCCTCAGCCTGATCACACAGTGATTGTTTGTCTGAGAGAATGTGTGTGATGTAATAGAACAGTACAAGCACTGTTCTATTTATAGACAAACCTAAACCACTGGTGACATGTGCTGATGTCACCTAAGATAGTGACCTCTAACAGAATAACAACATAAAACATCTTCCCTATACAATCTACCGTTACATTACAAAACACTGTAAAGTAAACTACTGCTAAGGGAAAACTCTGATGGTCTTGCAACATCTGTTGGAGTCTAAGTGCTGTTGACTCCAACAGACCTTTAGTCTTCAGTACTTGATCAGCAGTTGTTTCTTCATCAGACCTTTGGTCAGCAGTTGTTCTCTATCAGTTGTTCTCTAGCAGTCCTTTGTATCAGTAGTTGTCACAGCAGTTGTTTGGATGGAACAGTTGTTAGGGTCAACAGTCTTTTGGGAAGAGTATGTTGTAAAGACTGTTTATTTGTGGAATCAACTGTTAGCATATTCTGGCTTTTCAATCATCTGTTCTTCTCCAGGTCAGCAGACCCAACAATATTAAATGTATATCGGTTACAACTTTGACTCCATCTTCAATCTTGGACCATGAGTTATACTCCTATCTTTGACTTCTTCATTTGAGGATGATAATATAGACGTTGCTGAATGTTAAAGTCTATATCATAACTTAGTCGTACCTACAATCATACATAAGAGAGCCCATTCGTTAGTTCATTCTCAGGATGTGCACATGCTGAAACACTGTTACATCCTGAAGTTAATTTAGTCCTGCTGCATCCTGAGGATGGTACATTAGGGATGTGAGGTAAAATCATCTTGAGGATTTTCACCCTCAACACGCATCGTCATAATATATAAAAATACATCACCAGACAACTTGTTCATTTGTTTACAAAAGATCATACGACCACACTACATAATGTTTTGGGAGATCACATTAAACAAAAGTGGCGTAATAACTGCCACTATGACAAGTTTATCCAACAAACTACCAAAATGTAGGGCCTAACATGCCCAAAATATGCATCATGATGAAATGGATCATGGGGTCTTTCCTCCACGAAGGACAGAAGCCGTGAACAACAACACAACCATAGCCAACGCCATAGCAGCACTGTATCTCTCCTCAGCAGTCACCAAACGCTGCCCCAATCCAACCGCACCAGCTTCGGCCTCTTCTATCTTGGTCTCCCTCTCAGCAAGCTTCTTCTTTGCATCCATCAGATCCCCCTATGTAACAAGAAAACTTGACTCTAACATCTCAATCTGCGCCAATTGACGATCTCTAGCCTGACTATCAGTAATAGAATACTCCGCCACAGATGCCATCCTATCATCCATACCGCCAACCCTGCCATCCATAGCACTAACCCGACCATCCAAAGACACAACCCGCTCATAAAATGAATCCAATCTACCACCCTTACCATCCATCCTATGCTCCGCCCTATCCATCCTATGCCGAAGAGTGTCCGCCCTCCTATCCAACGATGCATGTCTGCTCTGGAGTGTAGTAATCCTATGCTCAGTACAGGCTCCACGTGCCACCAAAATAGCCACAGTACGCGCTACTGGCTCACCCATCAACACAGGAATACTGGCAGCAGATGAGGACTCACCCTGCTCATTTGTACGGGGTATACCCTCTATATCTGCCCACTCACTCAGCTTCTTGGACAACCACTTCTAACACTCTATCTCAATCTTCCTAATCTTGCTACTAGAGGAGGACTGTCCCTCAGTATCCAATGGTCGCTTGCGTATGGGCAACGCATCGACAACTGGAATATTAACATCGGGAACCCTAGGATAGGGCCTGTTTGACCTAAGCATAGCGAATAGACCATCATTACTGGGCTCAGATGGTAACATATAAGCAGGTATAGGCTCTCCGGTATATGGTGCCACATGGTCCACTACAGGTGCAACTAATGGCTCTACGATAGCAAGTGCAACTACAACCTCGGGCTCAACAGCAGCCAGTGCTACTAAAACCTCAGGCTCAACAACAGCCGGTGCTAATAACATAGGAATATACGGGTCCTACAGAGGCTCACTAGAGTCAGTAGAGGTGTATGGCTCTGGTGAGGACTCTGGCTCGCTCTCAGTACCGGAAAGGCTGATGTGTGATGAAACCATGATCTGTGACAAGCAGTATCCATACTAATAAGTATATAATTATATAATATAATTAATCACGTTAACACATATAATAACACATCGTAAGAACATAACTATTCTTAACACTTATTTTTCTAAGGTACTCTATATGATGCATACTAAGACTTCATGTAATTCACAAAGTATTCGAGAGCTTTCATGGTTATAGTATAGATCGAAAAGTTTTTAATTATCCATAACCATCGCTCTGATACCAACTTCGGTCACACCCCGACAACACAAAGCGGAAAGCAAGTCATGAGGTAACGGAAGTTGTTACCACAAAGTTTATCAACTCACACATAATTACATATGGACATCTTGCAACCACCCTCTAGTTAAACATATTTTATTTTCATGGTCAGTGAAAGTTATTAAAAACAAGAAAACATGTTCCACCAAGAAGAAACGAAATTAAAAGTTAACATTGTTTTACAAAATACACAAAAACATAGTTTTAGAGATAAACGGTCCCAGCATCATGTCCATTGTAGTGCCCTGCTAAACCCCCTTTCTAAACCCTTATGCATCAGTACCTGAAAAACATGCTTAAAAACATCAACAAAAATGTTGGCGAGTTCACAAGTTTTAAGGTAAATCAACAAACTTTCTTGTTTAAAGGCGTATGATTAAGTATAACTAAAAGAGAACCAAGTAGACTCGCGAAAATTTAACAAGTATGATTTAAACCAAAGGCTCCTAATCAAGCCATGACTTTTCTTCCCGGGTTTGACCTATAGACCAAGAGGAACTTTTTGAAGATTATGTTCTTCCCATAAGACAACATCCACTGAACAGGAAAGGGGGCGTCAACCCAATAGATTTATTAACACAACTACGGCTCTAACCAAGAGCTAATGATTAAGAATTTGCGGGGAAGGTGTCCTCACGAAGGGACTAGCGAGGTGTCCTACGCACACGCTGTGCACCGACCCAAGGCCATCAAATGTTATGCCATTCTAGTCCTACTCATCATACAAGCATGTTAATCCCCCGATTGTAAAAACACTCAAAAACATTTAAAAAGAAAAGGAGCCTTGAAACTCACCTCAACGTAGCAAATCACGCAATCTTCTAATCTAAATCACAATCCTTTACTTAACTACATCCTAAAATCCATAGGGCCACTTTAGCAACCATTTTAAGTCTAATCAAGTTATTCACCAAAATTCCTCGACTTTGTTAGACCAAAAGCTTTGAATTTTCATTAACCCTTGCCCTATCGGCCCATTGGTTACTTTGACGATCGGTTAAGTTCTAGACTTCGCGTGCCTATATTTTGCATTAAACCACCTATCTCTTATGTCCATATCCAAACATTCATACATACATTATTTCGTGTTAAACGTCACATAATATGTCATAATAAACCTATCATAACATACTAGTCAATCATATTTACATGCAGTACAATAGAGCATATCCACGCAATTTCCATATCAAACAAGCTTCCAATGCCTCATGTTAACCTATGAACATCCTATAAACTTAACTTGAACCTTAGAACATGCATGTAAACCATGAAAACAAGTCCAATTTGCTGTTCTATATTAGTTACAAAATCTAGCCGTTATATGCCTTAAAAATCGCATTTTGGCGACTTTCGCGACATATTTTTGCACTATAAGAATTCGTTATTATAGTAAAGATATTATACACCTTAAATAATGAATTTTATACACATTTTGACACTAAACAAGCTATTTTACATCAGACCTGAAAATGAGTGTCCTAAACGTGTAAAACTTGTCCAAAACAGGCGTTTTTCCGTATCTTTCGCAAACATACCTAGGTTTTTAACTTAGGTATTTTATATTTACTTTATCACACTTTTTTTAACATCAAAATAAGTAGTAAAAATCTGTTTTAAATCAGTTTTGAAATATTCACTTCAAAAACTCGTATTTTGGCATTTTAAGCCAAAAACCACGTTTTGATCATACATGCAAGGTCTCCCAAGCGTGTAGATCCTATTCAAACTTGTTTTGCACTATTTTAAGATTATGAAAACCATTAAAACAATATCATAATCAGATCTGTGAATATGTCTAATATTACCTAAAACTTATCATCAAACAATGCACATACATAATCATAGTATACACATCAAACCAGCCACGTTTCACTAATCTCATCACAATACCATTTAACTAGACCATCAATAACATCAAAATATCATTTTATTTCAGATTTAATGTAATTTAGAAAACCCTCTTGAATGATATCCAATTCAAAGGATCTAAACATAACAATCATCAAATCAACAAACAATCACTCTACACACACACACGGTTCACACACACACACACACACACACACTCGCGGCACACACACATACACACATATTAATTACCATTTTCCATTTTCTCTCATCCCCATTGTTTAGTTTATAAAACCCTTTTCAAAACCTTTGATTATTTGGTGAAAACTTGATCAAAACAGAAAAATATGAAGATTTTTATTATAGTTCTTGTTAAAGAAATTAATATCCTCTTTATTCCTCCACTAAATTGAACAGTGTCGTCGCAATCTTCATAAAAAAATTCAGTTGTTAAATAATTTAAGTTTGAAGACTTATTCAAGTTGTTGGTGTTGGTCTAGTGGTTGGGCTGGTTTTGTTACAGCTGGGTTGTCTGGGTTCGAATCTTTGTGTCACTGTTTTTTCCCTTTAATTTTTTTTTTCTTGTTTTTTTTAAAAAAACGTTCCACCTGTCTGGACACGTGTCTTTTACCTGTGGGTCCTCATACATATAAGTATATAACCGTACGTATTCATATATCTGATCATATACACTCACACGATCCATCTCCTTTCTCTCTCTCTCGTTTCATCATCATCACCATCGAACCACCACCGCCAGCCCGTCTTCAACAATCCTCTGAACAACCCTCTGCAAAACCCCCACCACCGAACCAAAACCCCAACCATCAGACCCGTCGAACCACCCCCTGCAATCTCAATCGCCACTGTCCGCCGCCATCTGCTTATATGTTAGGCGGATTCCTATGGCGTAACAGTTTCTCTTCCAAATGGTATATTTTATGATTTTTGTTGTTGTTGTTATTATTATTATTATTATTATTATTATTATTATTATTATTATTATTATCATTATTATTATTATTTGTTGAAGCCGTATGCATGCATTGTCATTGTGTGTCCAAATCTGATTGTTTATTGCTTTGTTTACGCAGGTAGATCCAGGTTCAGGTGGTTGTGTTACGGACAGGATACTTTTTGAAGAATTTGATGTTCGTGCCTGTGTAAGGCTACTGTTTTCTGCTCACTGCTTTTCATTGTTTGTTAGCTGTAGATTCATTAGGTTTTTTGTGTACTTGATATTGATTTGTATTTCTTTGTTTACGTTTGATAAGATTAGGGAGATTATATAGGGAATGCGGATGTCATTGTTGTTGATCAAGGTCTATGTGGTAGTGTAGAGTATATATTGTGTAGGCGTTAAATTGATAAGAGAGGTTTATGCGGTAATATAGAGTAGTATAGAGGTTAGGTTTGTTTTTTATAGAGGTTTATGTGTAGGGTATATATATAGAATAGGTGCTAAATTGATTATAGAGGTTTATGTGGTGATGTAGAGCAATATAGGGGTTTGGTTGAAGTCGTCCTTCATAGAGGTTTATGTGGTGATAGCAGATGAGGTAGGTTGATAATGGAGGTTTGTGTGGTGTTGTAGAGTATTTATAGCATAGGACTTTTGAGAGTATTTATAGCATAGGACTTTTGGAATTGGGACAATATGTCACCCCCTCAAATTTTCACTTGCGGAGTTTTACCGCAAGGCGCATGACAAACCAGGATCCAAGTCAACGGTCACAATAAAAAACACTATATGAAATACGTATACTCAAAACATAGTTCTTATAATATATAAAACCATAGCGGAAGCATTTAATCCGTACAAAAACCATGTACCAACGTGTTCAAAACATTTATTTCAAAACATGAAACTAAGCCTAGACGCCAATGCAGACTCGTGCGCCTAGTCCAACAGTTGCTACCTTAGCGACCTGAGAAAAACATGCCAAAACGACGTCAACATATATAATGCTGGTGAGTTCACAGGTTTGTTCATAGTGTTACCAAAATGTTACCAATGTTACCAAGTTCCAAACCTGTCCATACTATATCAATGTTACCAAAGTACGCTAGCTAGGCGTATGTTTTGTTACTACTACGATTGGAAAACCATTACTAGACTGTTACCAGTGTTAAGCCCGAGTGTTCAGCATTGTTTAGCAAGTTCGAGACAATATGCACCCGCTCGGCCCTCTAAGCCGTCAAGTGGGGCCTATCAAACCCAATAGATCTATCCACATTTCCCTCGTTGTGCATCCCTGCACATTCATGGTTTCCCCCAGGACTTTCAAAGATCGTATAGCAATGCAAAGTTAAATCATAGTATTACATATATTACCAACATAAGTTTAGCGCATGTTTTCTCCCCCAAAAGTAAAAGCAGTAAAAGTGGGGCCGTGAACTCACCTTAAGTTGTGTTCCTCGAATAAATAAGAAAAGCCAAGCTCTTGATAATCCCAACTACCGGAGATCTATCAAAATGTTCACATAAGTGTCCCGACTAATAACCATAAGGTTATCTAGTCCCCGATTGTCCAGATCGTGACCAAGTATGTTTTAAAACGTGTTTGACTGTTTAACCGACACACTAGACTATCCCGACATCCCGTTGGTGACCCAACACATCAATTAATCAAGAACATAATGTTAACACACAAGTTTCAAGCATACAACACTTAGTTTGTATCAAAAATCGCATGTACGAAGTCGTAAGGTCGAACCGGAAGATTTCTGGGTTTGGTTCGACCCTAAGGGCTTCTGGTCCGACCCATGGACCCTTGGTTCAACCCTCATGATATTCATTCAACCTATTCACAAGTTCATTTGACCTAACACATGTTTATTTGACCCTAACATATGTTTATTCGACCTTAACGTATGTTAAATCGACCCTAACACGTGTTAATTCATCCCTTGGCACCCAGATTCGACCCCAGGCACCCACATTCGACCCCAGACACCCAAATTCGACCCTATGGTGCTACATTCGGCCCATTTGAGCCACCTTCGACCCATTTGAGCCACATTCAACCCTTTTGAGCCACATTCGACCCTTTTGAGCCACATTCGACCCATTTGAGCCACATTCGACCCATTTGAGCCACATTTGACCCTTTTGAGCCACAATCGACCCCACGAAGGGTCGAATGAGTTCCACGTTCGACCCTTTGCTGCAAAACTTCATAAAACGCACCAAAACGCATCTAAACGGTCCAAAAACATCACGAAACATCACCAATCACAGCAGTAAACTATCATTAACATATTCACACAAAACCCTGCCAATTTTATCACGAAATCCGTCCGTTTTACAAGTTACCCGAAATGGCAAATTATGGAGATATCACATCAAACGCATGCAATCTTTACCCAATTAGGAAACTTTCTGAAATCTCTTAAAAATCAACTTAACATGCTCAGATTATCATGTACAAGAAAACCCCCAATCATATCATTATCAATAACATCATGAACAAGCCCTAAATCTAACCCAAAATCCCCAAAATCCCCAAAATGAGCAAAACATCATCAATAACCAGTTGTAACCTATCTCAATCATAAATCATCACCAACAACAGTCCTAGATCATTGTTATAACTTCTATACAGCAATCAATCATCAAACAACACATAACACCACATAAAGCATCATTAACACATGTTAATTTGTATGAAAACTCATTGTTTATGGATAGGTTTTGTTTAGAAAGATGTTAGGTAGGCTTTTATACATGAAAACATGTTTGAATCAGATCTGCACCTTTGGGGTTTAATGAAAACGAATCAAAATGCTTTAAAAAGGATTTAGGATGAAGAACACACCTTGGATTCTTGATTAGATGTTGTTTGTAGGTTAGAGTATGAAAAACAAGAGCAAAAACTCCTTCCTCAGTGATTAAAATCGTTTGAGAGTGTTTAGAGACGGCTAGGGTTTGTGAAATGGTGAAAAATGACAAAGTGTGGTATTTATAATAGTTCCACATTCGCCCCTTGTATAGGGTCGAAGGTGCCACCTTCGCCCCTTTATAAGGTCGAATGAGCTTAATGTTGTTCTTTTGTCCAGGTTCGCCCCCTTGCCATGGGTCGAACCAAGACCCATTTCCAGGTTCGCCCTCACGCTATGGGTCGAACCAGGACTTGTGTTTTCCAAGTTTTCCAATTTTTTCGTTTTAACGCATTTAAACACATTCTAACGTATGATCATGCAATTCTAATACATGTTAAGCAGATATAGGCACGTATGGTCATGTTCACACCTTGTAGCACGTATTATCATGTTATGTTACACGTGTGTTAATAATCTATCTGTCTTACTTGATTCAATTCATGTAATATCACCAACAACGGGACCCAGTACTAGTGTATTCCCAAAACGACTCCCAATGATCCTCCAGATCATTGAACCCTAGACAATCCTAACATAACCCGACTCAACTAACCCAGTTAAGTCCATTTATAATTGTCTTACCAAAATGTTTATGCCGAACATGCCGGGTGTCACATCATCCCCACGTTGAAAGAATTTTCGTCCCGAAAATTGCACGAAGCCCAAAAATGAAAGAGACGAAATGAAGGAAACGAAAAGAAAATTTATCGGTTGTCACACAATATCATAAGGATCTAATGAATTGATAACGTTGGGTGTTATCAACAAATCTAAGTTTATCATCTTTGATAAAGGTTTGTGTGGTGATATCAAGTAGGTACATTATAGGTGTTATTATTTTGTTAAATATTCGCTGTTAGTTAGTGTCTGTTGCCGGCATGGCAGCTAATGTTGTTTCTTCAAAGCGACTTTTAAGCTGATTAGGTTTTTTTGGTTAGAAAGTTTGCTTAGCAGCACTTTAGACAGTTATATGTTGATGTTTGCTAAAGGCATGAAAAGCTATTGTGTAGTATGTAGAGAAGAATTAGGGAGGCCAGAAGATAGGTGATTAGTTTTCATAAGGAAACGAGTCAAATAGATACGTAATTTCATTCAGTCCAATAATAATATTAATATTATTACTCACTCTTGCTCAATTATCCCAACCAATTCAGTCACTCACTAGCTTCTTTCATTTCTTCTAATCACGAATAATAATCATAATAATAATAATAATCAGGTCAGTTTCCATTGTAATTTAGTATCATGCAGTTGTTGATATCATTGTGTTGTGTTTAGTGCTTCATGTAGTTTATGTTTGAAATGTCTCAACCCAAACCATTTTCCAGTTCCATGTTAACTTATCTTGACCACCCATGCCTTCTATGGTGTTGTAGCTGTCATCAGCCCCACCTTTTACGCCCTATACAAAACGTAAAGCAGCCTGCTAATTGACAACCGATCATAGGGACGATGTTTTCATATTCGGATGCTATGTAGCAGTGATATTGATGTTGTGATGATGATGTCACGGAAATTGAGATGGTACGCATAGGATGATAACGTTGGCGGACAGATCACATTCTTTCTTCCGTATTCCTTTCCACCAATTTTACCCTCAATGGTGGTGATGGTGATCACATTGGTGTTGGCAATGAAGTTTGTTTTACCCTCAATGGTGATGATGGTGATGGCATTAGTGTTGGCAATGAAGTCCATAAATCAGGGCGATGGTGATGTAGAGACTGTTCTGTTAACTTTGTATTATACAGAATAATAATAAGTCTTTGTTTGGTTTCTGTTGCTTAGGAAATTTTGCAATGTGAGGTGGGCTTTCCAGCTCCTGATGGCATGTATCGTAGGCTAAGCAAGCGCGGCGGACGACTCTTTGGTTTTTTTATACATTATATGGAAGGCTGGAGTTATCTACTTGGTTACTAACACAACTGCCATGTGTGGAAACTCATGGAATAATGCCAAACCCTGCCTATAAGCCAGTTCTTGATTCCTCTCCAAGCAGTAACAACTCTTGGAATATGAACTATATGGCAGTTCTTGGTTCATCTCCAAGCAGTAACAACTCTTAGAATATGATGAAGGTAAATTTTATCGTTCGCAATCCAAATAAATTGTAAAATTTTCATATTACTGGTTTCAGCTTATTTCATATGCATAATATTAATAGAATTTTATATCATTTCTATTGTTTAGGAAATTTTGCAATGTGGGATAAAGGTCTCAGGGCCCAAAAACATATATTGTATGCTAAGCTCACACAATGGACATGTACATGAGGAGAAGCTTGATTTCCTGTTTGGAATGAAATCAATTCCTGGAATTAAAATACAGGACAATTCTTGATTCTTCTGCATATAGTAACAACTCATGGTGGAAGGTACTTTTTGTTGTGTGTATAATGTAGGTTCTTTTATAATGTCTTCGTTGTCATGGGAAAGTTAAAAGGTTGTCTTATCTTTTCTTGCTATTGGGATTGTCATCTACAGGCTGCATCGTCATCTAAAGTAGCTTCTTAAGATGTACTGATGCAGGAAAATGCACTAGCAACACTGACCCACAATGCAGAGGCAAGTGAAAACACGCTATCATCACTAAACCATAATGCAGAGTCCTTAAGGAAGCTAATCAGCCTGTGCCACATGAGGTGCGAGATACCGCGAGGCATAGCAACCCTGGCTTTGGGAAGGACAGTGGTGGAATGTGCGAGAATTTGTTGCTAACAATAATAATTTAGGATGTTATTAAAAAAATTTCCCTTAGTTTGTGTTGTTTAGGAAATGCTTCGAAGTAGAGTGACAACTTCGGGCCTCAAAAGCACGTGTCGTAGCCTAAGCTCGCTTTATTCTGTAATGTAAAATGAATTATGTATTTTATAATATCAATTTTGTGATGTAATGTTGCTGGTTTTTAATAGTTAGTCTTTATTTTGGTTGTCATTATTGTAAATCCGGTTGCCACCGCCAATTGAATAGTAGTCGTATTAATAATTTTTGTCTTATTTGGAATTTTTTTATAGTAGTTTAAACACTTTTTTAATAATATATATATATATATATATATAGGGTGGGGTTCCTGTACAAAGTGTATTTTTCGTACAAAGTGTGAGAACTCTATATAGACATTATGTTTTAAATTTTAGGCATGATGTTTTACATTCCTTTAGCATAGTATTATATAGAAAAACACAAAAGTTAACAATTTAAAACACTAATTAATGTATTCTCGACATGCAATCTAAAACACCATACGAAGAAAGTAATCAGTGTGTTTTAAATTTAATGTTTAAAATACATTTGATTGTGTTTTAAATTGTAACGTTTGGTGCTTTTCTATATAAATCAATGCAAAAGGAATCAAAAACATTATAGCCAAACTTTAAAACACAATGACTATATAGACTTCTCACACTTTGTACGAAAAATGTACTTTGTACAGGAACCTATACCTATATATATATATGGTTTCATAATTAATCACAAATGGGTTATTAGTGGAGTGTGTAAATACATATGCTTTGATAGCAATTGACTAAATGGCTTGGTAATATTGTTGTTTGTGGTGCATTTGTATGGTTTCATAATAGGTTACAATATAGCTTGCTGGTAGCACTACTAGAAAAATACCCCTTTCTTGACGCGCATTGCGCGTCATAAAAGGGTGTTTATGACACACAGAAAAGTGTCAAGGAAGAACATGTCAAGAAAGGTTTATGACATGCAGGCGCGTGTCATCTTTTAATGACACGCGTTTATGACACTCCTTTACGACACGCTTTTTTGACACGCATTTATGACACACTCTTTAATGACACTCTTTCATGACATGCATTTACGACACACCTTTATCACACTAATTTTGCGTGTCATGTTTTTTTTTTTTACCTAAAAAAAATTCTGCAAAATAACTAATAAATCTGGATTTATATTTATATTTATAATAACAAAATCAATAAATTTCAAAATAAAATTGCATATATTATATATACCACAAAAAAATTACAATTCGGATTTGTCGAATCCTACCACTAGTTACAAAAATATTGTGTCAATACATTACATTAGTCTAGACTAAACGTACGGATAACTTGAAAATGAAGGTTGCGGCATAACTAGACCACTCTTCACGAATGGCATTAATATCCGCAGCCGTGTTAGCATCTACTCCTCCCCCTACCTGAGACAACAATTAAATTAATAAGATGAAGGTTAATGTTCTTGATGGTTTTAATTTCAAGACGAGAATTATTACTAACATAAACATCAAAATCACTTAATTTGTATAAACATACATATAGTTGTGTTCTAAACCTGTTTCTGCCTCTTTCCACCATGACCCTCTTCTTCAATGGCCTAGGCTCGTTTGACTCTCCATGTTTGGTTTAATGGACTCGCAAAGGCAGGCTAATTTTGCAACTTTGCACTCTGTTAAAAATAACTCATTTTTTATGCATTTTCCATCAAATTCTGCAAACTAAACGCATAAAAAAAAAACAAAAAACAAACACACACACAATTTAACAAACAACCCACACCACTAAATCTAATCATCAAAAACTCAAATCCTAATATTTATATCCAAAAATTATGCAGTTGCCTGATCTAGCAATCCAACTTAATTTTTTTTTTTGTTATGCATCCACATCATCTTTAAAGTAGAAAAATAACCCATTAAAAACTGCAAATTAAAATCATTACCTATCAAATAAATAAAATTAGTAATCTACCCCGCGCGTTGTTGCGGTACTCACATATTGAATACAAAAAAAAATGTATACAATAGCTTATGCAATGTACAAAATATGAATCTACCATTATACACTAATACTGGGTTTATTACAAAAGTATTGTTAGACCTTACGGTGATTTACTACAAAAGTGGCTTTAAACTAAATACAAAAACATGTTTAAAGTGCTACTTTGAATTCAAGTATGCATACTGTTGATTCTTATTAAATAAAACCTAGAAGCCACCTGCAAATACAAAGAAAAAAATATGATGCAAGTAGGTGCAAAACCTAAGATCAACCTAAACTGAATGTTTTTTTAATCAATGACAAATAGTAAAATCAATAGCAATGATGGTGGGTTTGGAGAAGATAAAAGGCATTGTTGTCTGTAGAACAGTTCTTTGAAAAAAATAGAGCACTGTTATCTTGGCTATATAAAGTGTGAGGAGCTCTGAGCTGTTGCTCTGTGTATTACTAAACGCTGCATATATCGTTTCGTTTACATATTAGCCTCCTTAATCAAGTAAAACATTAATAATTTCTTTACAAAAGGTATAGATTTGACTTTTTATCACCAATTTTCATTGTTAATGCACCTTGTATGTAGTTGTGTTTCAAGCCAAGCCAAGCCAAGCCCAGCCCATCCTTGCTAACGCCTTCTACTACTTTTGACTTTTGGTAGGCAGCTACTTGTTTGTCAAATTAGGAAAGTAGTACTCAAGCAATGAGAAAACACACTAATACACCATAGGAAAGGTAAATATCACAAATCCAAGTTGAACTAAGCAAATTACATCAACTTAAACCTAGTAAAACAAACTACGAGTTAATTAGGTTGAGTTCAATGAAACAAACTGCACACACGGTACTTATGAAGAAAATAAAATTAACCTAACATGTACCTTCAACTCAAATGATTTTTGCTTAGGTGAGAATTGCTCAGCAATTATCTCCTCCGGTGTAGATTACCAAGGTAACGTAAAGGATAGCTATAAGAATCTTTACAATAGAAAACCTCATTTCATTAGTAAGATACACATCCGAGGTCGATAATCACAAAAAGCATCCTTACAATTAGTTCATTTGACATGCAGTTCCCGCTTCAGCTAAATATTTAATACGATTAAACTACTTACTATTTTCCTATTTTCAATTGGTAATAATACATGACCACTTCTTGTAGAGACGACAAATACTCAAAAAGTTGACCAGGACATAGGTTTGTAAATATGAATACTCACTAAAGCTTTGTGAAAAAAAAAACTACCACTTAAAGGTATTTATAAATAAGATTTTTGACACTATAAACCTTTTTAGTCAACAAAAACATTGAAATGAAATTACACCGAAATCACTTTGAGTAAAACCTAATCACCTTGAATTGCCCGGAATCATGTCGAACAAAGTTGAATCACACCAACTTATACTAAATTATTCTGAAATCAAACCGAAATGTATCGTAATGCTCCAATTTATACTGTCTAATCACCGTGTCAATGCGATTTTCACCAAAACTTACCTAATTACACAAAGATTTATGTAATTAAACCAAATATTTGTCGGATCAATTGGCGACTTTAGTCGAAACATTTTTATACACCATAAACTAAACAGAGGCAATCTATAAATTTAAAGTTTGCAAACTCACTGACATCAAATAAATTTACTAAAGCAATAACATATCATATTGAAGCTTCTATAATGGTGATGTGTATATCAGTAAACATAGAAGAAAAGTATATGAAATTGGGTATAACCCAAAACGTTTGTTGGGGCTTGATAACGATTTGTGTTTATCACTAAGACAAAGAGAAGGATTCACATGGTGGTAAAGAAAAACATTAACTATAGCGTAAAAGAAATAGAAACATTAAGAGAGATAAGTTTAGGGTTACCTGAGATACAAAGCAAAACATCGCCGCCATTAATATACTCGTCGGAACTAATCGTCAACCGCAGTCAAATCCCGCCGCCATCATTGTAAAAAAAATCAATCATCGGGTTGCCGTCGAGGTTGTCCCATTATTATTATTATTATTATTATTATTATTATTATTATTATTATTATTATTATTATTATTATTATTATTGTTATTGGAAATGTAAGTGAGGGGTTTTCCGGTTGAGGTACGACAAGCAGCAATAAAGATCTCGTAGGCGGTGTCACGGAGGTCGGTAGGGTTAAGGTTGGTGTCAGGTCACCGAATGGTGATGGAAGTGGGTCTAGTGTCAATGATTTAATGGAGTTGGTTATGGTGGTGGTGGTAGTGGTTGAACTGGTGGAGTCTCTTCTAGATTGGCCTAGGATTCGGTCTCTGCTGAAGAGAGAAGCCATTGGAGAGAGAGAGAGAGAGAGAGAGTAAAGTAGGAGGTGTGTGAGAAGATAAGGATGATGAAGGAGTAGCTGTATTTTCTAGAACACTACACATACAACCCTTAATGCACAATGTACAGTCAACTAATGCACAAACCACCCCTAAAGCATCAGGTACAACCAACCAATGCACATTTGCTTTGGTAATTAGTATATTATAAATATGACACCAAGGATGATACACAAAATTGGATAGTGTCATATCTTTTATTTTTTGACATTGCATTTCTTGACACACAAAAAAGTGTGTCATTAATTAACTAGTTTTTTTAAAACATGACAATTTTTTTATGACACATTTTTTTTAGTGTCATAAATCAGTGCGTGTCATAAAATGTGTGTCAAGATAGGGGTATTTTTCTAGTAGTGTAGATTAGTTTGAGGCGTGCAAAGCGTGCCTTGAAACACCCCTAGTTACCTTTGAAAAACTCTTGAAAATGTGGGTTTCTCTCTCTAAAATCTCTAGATTTCTTGAATGTTTTAGCTTGAAATCACCAAGATTATCAATGTATTCAAGTTCTTGAGTCCATTTTTGTCATAATATGAACAAAAGAAGATGATTAAGTGATGATGGTAGGGTTTCGGTTATGGGGAGAGGGAAGAAGAAGATGGAGAGGTTTTCTAGTGTATGAAAGTGAATGTGTGAAGTGTTTTATTTTGTGTGTCTTGGAATTGTGAAGATGTGTATAACAACAAACAATCATTGTGAATTAAAAACAAACTTTCATATTAAAATGGTGGGGGGGGGGGGTTGAGTATTATATATTTATTTTTATAAAAACTTATAACATAATATACCCCACTCACAATTTATAAAAATCCCTATATACTAAAGAGTTAAGGTTTTTACCCGTTTGACCACTAATAATATTCCCCAATTAAAAATATAAATTTTTAGCTAATTTGATTATATTAGAGGTTTCTTTGCCGTACCGGGTCTCAAATTCGCGTTAAAACTCCAAAACGCGCAACTAATAGACCTAGACAATTTAAAAACCACCAATAATAATCTCTATTTGTTTTAATAAGTAATGTCTTGCCTCTTAAATCACCAACGCGTTTTGGGGCTTAATGTTAGTGGATGAGAGGAGAACTCCACAGTTAAGCGTGCTTAGGTGGGAGAAATTCTAGGATGGGTGACCTCCTGGGAAGTCTCCACTGGGCAACCAAAAACAAATCCCTGAGCTCTGGATGGGCAAAGCGGACAATATTGGTGATGAGAGGGGCGGGGTGTTACAGATTGGTATCAGAGCCACTCCTATGCCGTTCGGGATGGTGGGTGCACACCTCATCAGGGACGATGAGACTCTAACAGGGGGTGAATGTGACACCCCAGGAACACACCTCATCAGGGACGATGAGACTCTAACAGGGGGTGAATGTGACACCCCAGGAAAATCCCACATCAGCCGTGGCCAGGAGAGATCCTTGGTTCATAAGTAATGTCTTGCCTCTTAATTCACCAACGCGTTTTGGGGCTTAATGTTAGTGGATGAGAGGAGAACTCCACAGTTAAGCGTGCTCAGGTGGGAGAAATTTCAGGATGGGTGACCTCCTGGGAAGTCTCCACTTGGGCAACCAAAAACAAATCCGTGAGCTCTGGATGGGCAAAGCGGACAATATTGGTGATGAGAGGGGCGGGGTGTTACATCATATCTATTCAACACTTAGTTACCTGAAAGATTTGTTTAAAAAAGAGGTCAATATATAAAATATTGGTGAGTTCATAGGTTATAGTTCCATAACAACATTTTAACAAAAACAACATGTGCGGGACAAACACAATTAGTGACCTTTGAAAAGAGTAGCTAACTCCTACAAACTATGACGAACAATTCCTTGAGCCCATAACCAAACCAATAATAATAATAATGCCCCGCGAGCAGAAGTTGTTCATCGGAAAATAACAACTTAGTTCAGAATACGTGCACCCCTGGCATACACAGTTGCATAATCAACACTATCGATTAGGGGTGGTCCTTGTCAGGAACCGATATTATTATCCAAATATTCCTACGGTTCTCGATTTCAACACACACACAACATACGAGTAAATGGTTGCAGTAGCGAGGACTCACCCCAAGTGGTGTACAAACAACAAAACCCAAGTAATCATCATGCCACTTATCATATTTTAACGTTTAAAAATATTTTGACATGTAACAACATTTTGACTTGTAACAACAGTTGACAAACATATCTTTCCCCCAAAACAAAACAGTAAAAAGGGGCCGTGAAACTCACCTGTAGTAAAACGTGCAATCACCTAGCAGAGAATAGCAAGTCCGAGGTCAAGCACCTACGAACGTCCTAGTGCGTATAAGTTACTAAGTCTATAGCGCGTGTTATTCGGTAAGTTGTACGCCCAACCCCCAACACCACTATTAGACACAATTCCCTATTTAATTAAACATATGTCATAGGATGGTTGGTGATGGATTACCCTTGTTATAAGTTACACTTATATTTCCATATTAATTTTCTCACAATACATTATCCTCGACTCAACTCACTTTACCGTATAATTATTTTCCCATTAAATAATTATACTAGGATCTTGTCGATCGATATTTCATCTACAGTACTCGACTCGACTCACTTTACCATATATTTATTTTTCCATTAAATAAATATACTAGGATCTTGTCGATTCGACAACATACTTTACTTTGTTAAATTTGCATACTTAACCTAGTTTTAAACGTGTAATCGTTATAGATTATTTAACGTTAATTCTCCCATGAATATTTCCAACACTTAGGAAAGTGTTACACATTTTTCACCCACAAGTTATCTTATATATTTTAGTTCCAAAATATATGTATTTTCATGTCCACATTTGACGTGATAACATATATACGTATCTTGTAGGAAGTTATACAATATAAATTTATTCGTCCATTTCACATTTTATCCGTTAACATGTTGTAATATAAATACGTCAACATCCAATTATTTGTATTTATATATTCTCGCGTCCCGAATTACACAAGTAATTCATATATAAATTTTGTAGGAATAATTACTTGTCGTCGTAATATTATTGTCCCACATCTAAATATATTTTTAGTTATCTTCCTAAATTCCCAACAACATGTTTTACTTGGAATTTATAAAATAGCTTTTGTATTTTAATACACTAAGACTTGGTTATTTTCAACACAAAAAATGCTCTAACACTTTTATATTCCTATCGATATAAAAGTATTCATTTTTATACAATTTTTACCAAGTCTTTTAAATTACCAAACTTATTATAAAAACCTTTGTTTTCATATATTTCCAACATGTTTGGTAATTTATATTTTTATAAATTCCAATTTTATAAAAATACATTTATACACAAATACATTTTTGTATGTTGAAAACACTTTCATTAACAACCTTGGAAAGTTACAACTTTTCATTTTCAACACTCAGTTTTACCAAAAGTCACATTTTAGCCACATGTTCCCAAAATAATATTTTACACCCTCTAACTTTTAAAGTTACCAAGTCATCACATTAACTTTTAAAAGTTAGATTTTCCATCCTTAATCTTACAAAAGTGACAATTTCCTACTAAACTAGTAAACTTGGTTTTGTCAACTTTGTAGATATAGATTATTATTACGATCCATCATTATCAGTAGTTCCCAATAACCTTATTAAGGATACTAATATATGTATATGATGTATTAAGTCCACAATGTCCATAATATCCATTTTTGCTTCTTGTACGTTATTAACTTTGAAGAGATGATTTTTGTATCTTGTACCATTTTATAGATCCAAAATGATCTTGTGTTTTTTATGGTTATTTTAAGATTATAACCACTTTTAAGTGTATTCAAGTTATCTTTACAAAAATCATCCAAAACATTGAACTTTCTAAAACTACAAGAATCACTATATTTTATCATCAAACTCACGGCCATGTGGTATAGTTTGTAAATCCATGTTAAACTTTTAAAAACACATATTATTTCTTGATCAAAACTCTAGTTACATTATATGTTAGAATCTTTAACACATGTAAGATTATGTTAACTTTTTAAACTTTACAAAAACAATACAAACATAACAAAACTCATGGCCTAAATCATCATCTTTTCACACTCATTTTAGTTTGTAATAACATGTATTTTATTATGTTAGAAACCATAGCCCTACCCCATGTACAACTTTCCTTTAAACATGAAAACATGAACATTCAAGATTTAAAAGACAAGATCAAGATGCTTACTACTAGCACAAGGCTAGGGAAGACAAAAACTCTTGATTTGGATGGGGTTATCTGTTTTCTTCCAAGGGTTAAGCTCCAAGCTTCCAAACACACTTGATTAAGGTATGGAAGGGAGATGATTTTGTGTATTATTTGATGAAAAACAAAGGTGAATTGTGGGGGGTGGGTGGTGGGTGGTGGCCGTAGGTTCTTCTCAAGAAGAAGAAGTGTTTAGCTTGTTTGAAGTGTGGTGAATTATGGAGGATTATCGTATTATAAGAATGCTTGTTTGTACATGGATTTGGCAAGTGATTAAGCATGCACCAACAACATCATTTTGGCGTGCTAAAGAAGAAACCTAGGGTGGCTTTTGCCACAATAAAGTGGCCGGCCTACAAGGACTCTTGTGGGGCCCACTTTTCCATCAAAATAACTCATAAATATCTAGTTGAGTTCCAAGTGTTTCGGTTAGGGTTTTCAAGTTTTTATCGCGTGTTTATTACGAGTTATTTAGGACATGTAATTGAATCTCAATTACCCTCAAACATTGACTAGTTTAGGTATTGGTAAGTTATTTAGGCTTTAATTGGGTGAATTTATAACTTTCGCGCACATCGGTTGCGATACGCGAACTTTATTTGTTACAGGGAGATTTTTGTTTGGAGTTTCCACTTATGGTTTTGGAGTTCCAAAGCACTTAATATTTCATGAGAATACTCTTTATTTTATATCCCGAGTATTCGGGATTGTTTTTGGTTAATTAATTGTTACCGGGTAATCACCAACGTCCGTTCTGGACAAGTTTATTTGCATGTGATTTCGTCGTGCTTTCAATTAAACAAATGCATTTCTATGCATCTTATGGGGAATTTGCTATTATCTAAAGGCTAAATTAACACAAATAATTTAGCATTGCACTTAATTACCGTTAATTACACATACTAATTATGTACGGAAATCATTGATTTTTGCCGGATGTCACAGTTGGGGACTAAAGGTGAAATTTGGGCAAACCACAAAGACTATTCGAGCAATTTTCTCTAAAGTTGTTATCTCTTAGCTTTCTAGTAGTTGACAAGAAACTTCTTGTTGATAAAAGGCTAATGTAGGATTGATGTTACCTTTTTTTAATTGTTTTTTTTTTTTTTTTTTGGTTAGGGTGGAGGGGTCAGTCACCTAGCAACCCAGTAATACTCACACCACCATTCAATAAGATTGTACCATCTCATTTAACTTGTTGACATGTTAAACCAGGTTACTTCGGAACTGATGTGATAATATACAGTAGGTAGGTATATCATTAAATAAAGAATCTCTAAAGAGCGAGGAGATACTCGTTTAATAACCAAATCTCCTATTTTAAGGAGGGGAATCTTATATCAAATACAATAACTATGCATATCTCCATGGAAAATCCCTAACTACAAGCAGTAGCACAATTAACAAAAAAGAATTCAACCTATCCTTTCATCTCTCTCTCTCTCTACCTCCCCCATCTCACTCTCTCTCTCTCTCACTTTCATATTTCTCCCTAGCACGTATTTATTCTTAAGCCAAAAGGTGGACACAGACTCACAAAGATAAGCCAATTCCTAGGACAAGTTAGAGGGTGTTTTATTTGCAGTGTTTTGAACCAAGATCCTTCTTTATGGAATATAATAAAAATTCAAATACCTTCAAAGAACCGTTCCCTTGGGTACATGTTTCATCAAAATGCAATTCAATCCAAACAAGAAGGGGCACGTACCTAGCTCTACCGACTATCCAATAATTTTATCATACCTAAAGCCACTACTGTCTAACCACTTTCCTCCTCTCCCGAGTAGTGGAACTCGCAAATGGAACCCACAAGTACCCATCTTCCTTGCTCTCTTGGGTTGAAGTAGAATACCACAAGTAGCCACCCAACCCGTTACTACTCGTCTCCATTCGAATAATGTGCCCCTCCACCCTTAGGAAGTACGTCTTAGCTTTCCATAAGGTACGTGTGAGGTGCTTGGTATAGTCTACATAAAATTATTTAAAAACTAACCTGGACATTCTAGTTAAACTCTATAAAATCTAGAAACTAGACCACAATGACATAAAAGTGTATCTATCAGATGTAGTAAAGCCTATTGGAAGTCCGAATATCGAACCCACGAGACACTAACAATAACTAAACTAGAATCCGAAAAAGAACTACAAAAGGTTTTATTAATTTGGTTTGGAGAAGAAAGTTTTGATTGATTAAATCAAAATTAGAGTAAACTACAACCACTAATTATCAATTGACAACTAGGACGAACTCGGGAATGGGAAAAGCACTACCTAGGTTAGGAATCCTAATTGTGAATCTCATATTTCTCTCTGCTGTTGAAACTATGGTGGAACAAGGATCTAAGAATAAAGAACCCTTAAATGACCTAGTAGACCGTTGATCATTCTCTGGGTGTGACCTAAAATGAAACCCTAAGGGACGTGAAACTCACCGGTTAGACAGATTACCTCTCAGATTCTCCAACGATACTAATGTACCCAAAAGATATATTACCTCTCAGTCTCACTATCTTAATACACCCGATATCCCAAAAGATGCAAGGGATAACCTAAGAACAACTGATAAATTCCAGAATAGTAAAGCTAATTGGGAAATCTAGGGAAACATCATCTTAGAGCATTTCACCCAATAACAAAGACTAGCCGACAATCTATTGCCTCTCAACTATCTAGATAGGTAGAATATTAAAATCTAATAAGTCACCAATCAATGTTTCTATAGATATCTACGTCCAGCAAAACCATAAAATAATCATAAACACAAAGTAAGCGACCTATAAATGCAACCATAACTAAAAAAAACATTCGATAAGAAGCATACGGAACATAGCTTAACAATAAATCAGATCTAAGTACGCATACACATCAGATTAGTTGGACGTTTGGAAAAGCAGAGAAATTCAAGAAACATAAAACAGAATACTCATTATCGACCCGATTCTCAAATCAAATCTTTAATCCAAGCTCCCAAATGACTTCTCCCCTATTGAATTGCTCCAAAAATGCTAACTTGACGGCTGGAAGAAAGTTCTTTCGAATATATTTGCCAAAAGTGTTTATATATTTCTACCTGGGCTTTTTCCGGATTATGACGGCCTTGACGTGTCCCCAAGAGGGAAGCTAAAGCCTTCACGATACGCCAAAGACAAAACCGTCGGGGCTTGGGCCAGGCTCTTGGCGCATTGCCAATAGCCTCATGTGAGTTCTTCGTGTGGCTCCAATAACCACTTTTTCAAATTTTTTATTTTCTTTTCAATTCTTTTCCCTGCATATGCATTGTTTCCACGACGTAGCCTCGATTTTCGCTCCATTTAAGCACGTTACCTATAAAAAAATAAAGGTTAAAACCAAATAAAACTACTAACTACATAACTAAAAACCAATTTAAAATGCAAGAAAAAACATGTGTTTTTCAACACTTAAAGTGCAACATACGATGCTAGTATTTCATGTTGATTTACGTAACAAAAAAATTGTTGACGTTAGACTATCGTTGTCGCTAGGGGTGACCACAAACTTTATCCCCTCATATTGCGTCATGTCAGCGCCCAGTTGGCAAGGTGATAAAGGTTCTACTAACTCGCCTGATGCTGTTGTGGCTGGAGGTGAGCAACTGCTTTATCTAGTTTATTTTTATTTTTATTTTTTAATTTTTTTATCCTTTCTTAATTTGTCAAAATTACTAAAACAAAAATAAAGTTAACTAAAAATTAGATTAATGTTTACAATAAACTATAAAAAAAAACTAAAAACTAATCTAATACAAGATCATCAGGACGTCTAGCCCACAAATGCTCGACTAATTCATGGCGGAGGTTTCTGTGTATCTCACGGTTCTTGAGATTCCTTATGTTGTCGAGTCTTTAGTTATTATCGATTGTCGATTCGGCGCTTGGGATATCACCTTGGTAACTTTGACATATCGCCAAGCCTCAGTCCTATAATATCATGTTATGTAGAATAATACAAGTATAGACGACGTCCATGATCCTCTCTCGTGTCCAAAACCTTATTTGGTTGTCAATCAATGCAAATTTTGCTTTTAAGAACGCCAAACGCTCTTTCAATATCTTTTCTTTCCGACTCTTGTTTCTTTGTAAAGTACTTGCGTTTGTCTTCAAGTTGTGACGAGAAAGCTTGAACA